>OZ005738.1:69922156-71210102 GCA_963930755.1 Eudasyphora cyanicolor
ATAATATGAAAACGCTTTGGTCTGACACGGCGAATATTTTATTGGTTCTATACAGAGGTACCAAGATTGAGATTTTTGCACACAATTTAGTGTTCTTCAGACCGATCAATTTGCGAAAATGTATAGTTTATTGTCAGTTAGTTTACATCCAGATATTGGTAACGCCCTAAAATATTAGACCCAACATAAATTATGACTGAGAATCACTAGCAGATTCGTACATACGAATGTTTATATAGATAACAGTTTTTGAGCTAAAAACGAACGCTGTCAACTTTGCCGATAAGAGGTTCACATTTAAATATATCAACTATGTATATATACGAGTATATTGTAATTTTCAATCTAAGCGCCTTAAAATATTTTTTTACATATATCATTTCTTTAATTGCATTGGTCCCGAAGTAGACCGTGTCACTCCTCAAGAACAAGCTGGTTTCCGAAAGCAAGCCAGGTACTATCGATAACAAACTATATTGAATGAGGTTTCCAAAACTAACTTCAAACTTGTGCAGTTTATGTTGATTTGGCGTCATACGTTGATTATGATACCATGATACCGTGTGGAAAAGGGCTTGCTGTATAAATTATCACCTGCAATCGGATATGTAATCTCGTTTGATCATTGCTCAGTGACCGCCTGTTCAACATCCACCTTAATGATAAATATAGTAAAACACGAAAACTAAATATTGTCCTCACCCTTTATATAAGCTGAAAACATCACATTCGCACTATAGCACAATCCTTTCGCTCATATTGAAGACACTTAAAAGCAGACCTCATATTGCTGTCCCAATATTGTTCCAAATGGCGACGACTACAAGCACTGCCAATACGGAAATGAACTGCTTCCACCTGAACCACCAAGAAGCGTGCCCTGAATTAAACGTCCAATTAAACCAGTAAGGAAAGGCTAAAGTCGGGCGGTGCCGACTATATAATACCCTACACCACTCTCGTAATATTGAATAACTCTGATATATAAATTTTGTAATCCATGTATAAATTCTTTATATAAATTTACTTTTGGGACATTTTATACTTAAATAATACCCTGTACCACAGTGTGGTGTAGGGTATAAAAACGATTGGATCTAAAGAGCCAAATCGGATGAAACATATATATGGGAGCTATAGCTAAATCTTTGCCGATTTTCTTCAAATTCGGCAATGTTGGTTCATGGATCATGAAACTCCACCATTCTAAATTTCAAACCGATTGGATGTAAAATACAGCTTTTATAGGACTAAAGGGCCAAATCGGACGAAACATATATATGGGAGCTATAGCTAAATCTTAACCGATTTTCTTCAAATTCGGTAGTGTTGGTTCATGGATCAAGAAACTCTACCATTCTAATTTTCAAAACGATTGGATGTAAAATACAGCTTTTATAGGACTAAAGGGCCAAATCGGACGAAACATATATATGGGAGCTATAGCTAAATCTTAACCGATTTTCTTCAAATTCGGCAATGTTGGTTCATGGATCAAGAAACTCTACCATTCTAAATTTCAAAACGATCGGATGTAAAATACAGCTTCTATATGACTAAAGGGCCAAATCGGACGAAACATATATATGGGAGCTATAGCTAAATCTTAACCGATTTTCTTCAAATTCGGCAATGTTGGTTCATGGATCAAGAAACTCTACCATTCTCAATTTCAAAACGATTGGATGTAAAATACAGCTTCTATAGGACTAAAGGGCCAAATCGGACGAAAGATATATATGGGAGCTATATCTAAATCTGAACCGATTTCAACCAAATTTAATAGCGATCTTAACAGCCGCGAAATACTCTAAACTGAAAAATTTCAGAACGATCGGAGTGAAATTGCGACCTGTAGTCGACGAACAACTTTACATGGACAGACGGACGGACGGACGGACAGACATCGTTAAATCGACTCAGCTAGTGATTCTGAGTCGATAGGTATACTTTAAGGTGGGTCTAGCTGTGTTATTTTCAGGTGTTACAAACATCTGCCGTGAAACAAACTTGTAATACCCTGTACCACAGTGTGGTGTAGGGTATAATGAACAACAAACGCCTAAATCACAACCATAATTCGAAATGCCTTGGAACAACTCTGGACAGGACCCTTTCATTTTATCAAATTTTTTTTATGATTGGAAATTAAACCTTTTCCCGTGTGTCATCGTTGTGTATCTCTAGAATATTCAAATTTTCAGTACAACTCTAAAACAGTGGTGGTTTAATTTTATCGTTAATGATTGTTTACATTTCTATGAAAACCCTTTATAGTAAGTCACATAATAAACTACTGCGGCAGCTACAAATACTTTGCGATTTTGAGGACATTTTGCATACACGCTGAAAAAATTATCTTCTTTGACACAACAAATACTATATATTTGTTTCTATCATATGTACCCCAACCCCCGACTTAAAAACTCTGACTATGAATCATCAAATGAAAACAATATCACTATTGTTGCTAACTCAAAGAGACTGTCAGGGGCACAAAGAAGGAAACTGAATAAGTTTAACCTGTTATGGGATGAATCTGACAATTCTACCTCCAACACAAACATTCAGGCCGCTAAAAAAGACAGGTCTGGTGAAGAACGCGCGCTGTGGAAGTGACTAAGAAGAAATAGGGCTCGCGGTCTTCCAGTAATCCGGAGAAGCCTAACGTAACCACACAAAAGGAAGTCTCTAGTTGGGGTCCTTCGATCGTGGGTGGTAGAGTTTATCCGGTAACGCAGATCAAGTCAACCAAATCATCCTTTAAGGATGAGGCTTTAAACAGAATGGCTATACAGACACGGAAAACTCAATTGGCCATAAAGAAGGGTAAAAAGCCAATATCTTATTCTAATATAGCTAAACCACATTTCCGAGACGATCTATGCTATGCCATAATTGATAGCAGTAGTGCATCTGGCAAAATCCCCGAAGACCAAAAGAGTAACTTCGAAGATTTGGTATATACGAGGGTAGCGGAGTACGTCCTCGAATCTTAGGATGAGCCACCAATCGAAGTAATGAGTTGCAAGTTTGAGAGTGGTGTGTTGATGCTAAGGCTTACATCACAACTCTGCGCTGGTGTCCTCGTAAAACTTGTGGATAGCTTCCCCTCACCTTGGGGCGGCGCAAAGCTGAAATTGGTAGGAAAACAGACATTCCTGAACTCATAAAAACGACTCTATATGTCAAGGGATGTCTCAGTAAGTCCTTATCAGAGTACATACTCGACATCATTGGCAAAGAGAATTCAAAACTTTCCATGAGAAAGTGGGAAGTCTTCTATAGGAAGGATACTCTCCTCGTTTTGGGCATAAACCCAAAATACAAGAACAATCTTGTCATGGCGAAGGGCATTGTGTACTTCTTGATCTGGACAGTCTTTTTCAAAATGGAAAGGTCCCGATTGGCAGGATAGATGAATCGAGTCCAAATATACTGTCTGAAGAGGCAAACACTGGTAGTGAACGGATGGAGACAAGTGAGACACTGCAAAAAAATGATGTGGAAGTAGTCGAAGTTGCAGGAAGTTCCCAGCAAAGGTTGTGATCACAATAAAAAGAGCCACACAACGATTCAAAACAATGAGGGAGCGACAAAAAATAACACCGCCTCCCAAAAATGTCTACTAAAAAATGGTGTAATAGGTAGTGAACGAAGGGAGGAGAACTACCCACTACCAAATAATGAGGGAGTACAACCATATAGGATGGACCCCCAAAAGAAACTTTTACTGGAAAGACAATGATTGAGGTCATCCAGATAAGCCTCCACCAGAGCAATACAGCATTCAATCGATCTGATTGACATCATAAATAAAGGCAGGGTTCATATTGCATTGATCCAGGAACCATGGACAAGTAGCAATAAGGTTACTGGATTAAACCATGCGAACTACATCATTTTCTACGCTAACACAGGTACTCGTCCAAGGACTTGTATTTTGTCCCATAAAAACGTATGTTTTCTTTTTTCTCCAGAGTTGTCACCATCGGACGCAACGGTGCTGAGGCAAGGTAATGGAAATATGTACCTGGCGTCGATGTGCCGACATTGCCACCAACGTCGGAATTACAACGTCTAGTGGGGTATCCAAACACACAAGTAATGAGTTATTAGCTGGGTGTGACGCCAACTCCCATCATATCGCTTGGGGTAGTACTAACACCAATAAAAGGGGACACGCCCTTATAGAATTTTTGAATACAAACGACATCCTAACTCTTAACATAGGAAACAAAGCAACCTTTGTTAACAAAATTAGGGAAGAATTATTCGATATAACGATATGTTCAGAAAATTTCCTATTCGGAACACCGTTATATAAGGTTTAAACCTGCACGGCCACCGCAAACCCAATAAGTTTCCGTAATAAGGCTAAGACCGACTGGGCTAAATTCAGAAATCTACTTAGAAATCGATTGGGCCAGCCTATGCGGTATTATCTATGTACAGAAGACATTTTTATCAATGTGATGAAGTTTACGGAGGCTCTTGTAAAATCATTCGAAGATAGTTGCCCTCTTCGAAAAAGGATATCTGCCTGGTGGTGATAACGCCCATTTTACACAGGGTTATAAAATTTCAGCAAAATCAAAAAGGTAAAATTTTCAAATTGTAATTTTGTGTTATAAGCTTTTAACTTTTTGTACCAATTAGTCCCTTTGTGTGGGAGGTACCAAAAGGGGTGTGACATTTTCGACCATTTTTGTTCAGCTTATAGATACGGTGAAATAATTACAATGTATGAAATCATCATTGGTTTCCCATGAGTAGTGTAGAAGTTATAAGAGTTTTAACATGTCACAAAATTTTAATCCTTTGTGGAGGAGGTACTACAAGGAGGGGTCCGACATGGGCCACTTCAAAACATTAAGTAGATTTACGGAAAATAATACCACATACGAATTTGTAAGTCATTCGGTCACTCCTTTTCAGAGATATCGTTCGCATAATCCAGTCAAACGGACAGACAGACGGACATTAATTAAGTCATATCTGTTGAACAAATAACTCTCGAAAGAAGTAACCGATTGACTTCAAATTTGGTACATGGTAATATTTTTTTCTATCTCCGGTTTAGTTCGAAGATGGTCATATTGGTACACTCCTTCTAGTACCTCTCCCACAAAGGTTTAAAATGTCGCTATCAACTCGAGAAAAATGGGCTAAGTTGCTACGCCCCTTTTGGCACTTCCCACACAAATGCACCATTTTGCACCAAAAGTTAACAGCTTATAACATTAATACCAGTGTATAAAAATACTTGAAATTTTGTACAGTGTAAAGCTTTTATAGTGTCTATATCCCAGTGAAAAATGGACGTTATTGCCACGCCCCTTTTTGTACCTCCCACACAAAAGTACCATTTGGCAAAGTTAAGAGCTTACAGCGTGAGTACCAATGCTCGAAAATGCAACAACATTTTGCACAGTGTAACGCTTTTGAAGTGCGTATAGCCCTGTAAAAAATGGGCGTTATCACCACGCCCCTTTTTGTACCTCCCACACAAAATGGCCAAATTATACCAAAATGTAATATCTTATAACGTTAATATACCGGTGCCATTAACGCTTATAATTTGGCACAGTGCAACGTATTTAAAGTATCAACTTTTCAGCGAAAAATAGGTGTATTTTTTAAAAACCTACAGGTACCTCGCACAAAAATGGACAGAATAATTAGTTTAATATTCCATATTACATTACTCACAAAGTGAGGGTATACCTAAGTCGGTTTACCCGACTGAAACTTGCTTACTTGTTATTACTTTTATATGGGGGGACAAAAAAATGGACCGATCAGATCAACTGAAAAATGTGAAAATCAACAGAAAAGAGCGTCAAGAAATGACATCGGTGGGTACATTTATATGGGGGATATACCAAAACATGGACCGATGTATCCCATTTGTACTAGGGACGATAAGCTCCAATATAAAGTGAAAATTCTTAAATTTCTGCAAGATAAATTGAAAAGTGTGTTCTCTAGAGTGCCAGAAGTGACATCGGTGAGGACCTTTATATGGGGGCTATTTTAAAGCATTGATATATATGCCTTATTTTTTAATATGGATCGTCCTTGATCTAAGAAATGCCTCTGTAGCAAGTTTCGTATAGATAGCTTACAATTTGCGATCTACACTTTGATAACAAGAATACATGGACAGACGGACGGACAGACAGAGGACATGGCTAAATTGACTCAAAAAGTGTTTCTATGATATGGTTCTACTCTACATAGTTCTATGTGTCTACATAAACTATGGTTCTCTATCTCTTTATTTTTTAGGCGTTACAATCAAATGCACAAAGTCATAATACCGTATACCACAGTGTGGTGTCGGGAATTATGCTAACATCTTCACATGTAGCCAACTGACGATCAATGCAATAACCTCTTAAAGGAAAAGGGTATGGAAGGAAAATGTATGGAAAGGATTGGACATTTTGTATGACAAATCTCAGCTTTCTAGCATGCAAAATCCTGATTCTTCTGTTCTGCCACATTACAAAATCTGACTCCACTAAAATAATCTGATTGGAAGATACTGAGGAAGTCGTATCAAGTACAGATTTCCTATAACTCTTAAAATAAGGATTGTACAACAGGTCCATCAACTGGCTTAAGTGTACGAGTATGTCCATTAACATAAGACGTTAGAATGTCCCCTCCCTTTCAACCTAACCTAATGTCGAAGATGTGGTCTATACCAAGGAAGTGGATCATGTCTTCGTATCTAAGGACGAACCTCGAAGTAATGTGCTCAAGTTTGGGAGGTACGTTATACTGCTGCACCTGACATCTCAATGTTACGCCACAGAGTGGCAGGGATTCAGAAAAAAAAGGAAACAATTCTGACGTTTCTTAAGTAAACAACCGATTGCAAGGAATGTGTATACCGCCTGACGTACGAAGAACCTTATTAGAATGACAATAACAACTACTTATGTATATGGGGGATATTTGTAAACGAGGAGCAAATTAGTTATTTGTTAACTCCTCGTATGCTTGCATTGAAGTAATTTCCTCAATTATCATGCTCATGTAAAAATAACCTGCAGGGTGGCTAAACGGTTACTTATTATTTCTTTGAATTTGGCTTACCCGCTAGGGTACCTGGTAATGAGAGGTCCTATGCTCCGCTAGGAGTTAGACGGAAATGATGAAAAAATCGCTCATTTAGAAAAAGAACTTCAAATTTTGAGTTATGACATATTACATAAGTGTGATTTAAACGATCTATACAAAAATAACTATTTGGCAGAATGGGATAACATAACTTCTGAAGTGCGCCCAATATTATTGTCTTCCTCAGGACTCAGCCCAATCATGGATCAGCTTGTAAATATTGAAATGCTGAACAATTTCCACCTCAAAAAAATATTTTGAGTCGTGACTTTTTTTCTAAATGATTATTAATTAATCATTATTAAAATTGTAATAATAACAACTTATATGTGGGGTACTCGTAAGCGTAGGAGTAAGTCGTTACTACTTAACTCTTTGTATGATAGTATTGAAGTACTTTCCTCAAATATCACACTAGACCGTTTATAGCACATGATGCAAAAAGTGAAAGTTGCTGCGATCTTTGATTTCCGGACCGAAAAAGTTTTTTCCATTTGGCCTACAAGACTTCATTAAAAATTTTTGTGCCGATCGGATAACCCTAGGGTCTGCCCAAAGTTCATTCAAAATTTAGAACACACTTTATAGGGGAAATATTTTTTTTTTGTTAAAAAATTTGTATTATTAATTAATTATTAATTAATAAATAGTTTTTAAATATTAAGATCGGTGAAAAAAACAAAAAAATACAATTAATTCAATATTATATTAGATCTGACTTGTTATGTGAGGGACATTTTCTACGATATTCTTCAATGCACTGTAATATAAATTGATGTTGTTCTTCGTCTTTCGTAAGTATTCTGTTGTAATCATTCATAAATTGTACACCGCGTTCAGCAGTGTCGTTAACAACAAGCAGATTACGACAAACATCGAGAGTATCTTGATAATCTTCCCAAATGGATGGGTCATGCTTTAAAAATTCAGTACTCAATCCAAAAGCACCGAAAAAATGTTTGGTTTTGTATGAGACGAAATCGCTCAAATTATTACACAGCAATAGTTTCGGGTCGGATAATTTTCGATCGTTTTCCAGATTTACGACGGGTTCTGTTGATTGCAGATGCCTAACCATTTTTCGTTTCTCTTCGAGTGAAACATCCGAATCGAAAAATGCCAAAGCCAAATACCACAAATGATTTTTCCATTTCTTCACAACAGCTTCAGACACATCTCGGTCGATTTCTGCGAGATGTAAACCACGCTTTAACATACAGCCGCACGAGAAAAATACATATATTCCGTAGCCCACTGGAAATAGGTATATTTTTAAGGCATAAATGCCTTTTCCCATGAACCTTGCGTGGGATGTTGGTGCCGACACCACCAAGAAACATTATTGTTAATTGTAATAGTTCCTTGTAATCACCTCGGACTTGTGTTTCATTTAGCTGTTTAATGCAGAATTTCTTAATGACTTGGCAGACAGCATTACTTATTTTTGAGCGTACAGTTGGATCTTTGAGTCCGTTTTTAAACGATTTGTGGTCGAGACATACCCAAACGGCAGCAAAACGATTAAAAATAGGCACTTCAGGACCACAAGTCGCCGAAGTTTAACCTCAAACACATGTTTCAATACTATCTCCATCATGTGATGAGAACATGGGAACTTGATTAATTTTCGATCTAATTTGTTTTGCAACAAAATGCAGTGTTTTGACATGTATTTGATGAGTGTATCATGAACGACTTTGGCCATATTTTCTCCAGTACCAGCCGGGATTTTGGGGGCGCCCAAAAATTTTCATGTGTAGATCGATTAATCACAAGCTCGCCAACAGTGGTCAGAGGCGTCGCAGCATTATACATTACAGTTATCACATCATGAAATATCTGTCTGTTTGACGGCAGTTTATCTCCAGATATTGTATGTGATACATGCCCAACTGATTCTACGGTGCGAAATTTATCACTGGATCTAATAACAATTTTGGATGTGATCGGTCTGGAGACAAATAAGAATATGACTAAAATTTAATTTTGTGCGAAGCTGTCCCCTTCTCAATTCACTTAGGCTGGAGGCAGAGTGCGTTCTGTAAACGACCCTGTTGCATGGCCGTATAGCGCGCTGCAAAGTTCTGCTTATGTTTTCTTATTTGACCAGTAGAAAAATGTCAGACTGATGCGAAAAATCAACTATCATGCAAATCCGTTGTTTTTTTTCATGCATGCACAAGCATGATCTATTTTTTATTGTGATTGCTCTTACGTCTACATATGTACATAGAGGCCATGTCGGTGTGCATGCATGCCCTGTCATGACGTAAAATTCAAATGAAAACTGCTGTAACTTTTTCGTTTCTCGGTCGATTTTGATTATTTACGACTTGTAAGAAAGAAAATTTTATTCAAAGACCATTTAAAAACTTTTCATGCTAATAAAATATTTTTTAATTACTTGAACATGTGACATTTGATAAAAACCCAAATTTTGTTCATGTAAAGTGAGTTTTGTGTTTTCAAACAACTTTGGGCAGACCTTAGCGTTATCCAATCGGCACCAAATTTTTTATTGGAAGTTTGTAGGTCAAATGGAAACTTTTTCGGCCCGGAAATCAGTACCGAAAAAATAATAAATGGTCTAATATCACACGCATGCAAAAATAGTCTGATGGGTGGCTAAATGGTAAGTATGTAGTCATTTATTTTGAATTTGAGTTACCTGTCGCAGTGAGTAAGTAGTAATTTCTTTTGAATTTGAGTTACCTGACAGGTTACTTGGTAATGAAAGTTTTTGCGGGATACAGTGAGTAAGTATTTTTTCTTTTGAATTTGAGTTACCTGGAAGGATATAGTGACTTTTAAATCGTATAAACTGAATACTGTGTGCATATTAGGGATGAAGATTCTCAAACCCTGATTTTATTACATATCAGGATTGATTTTTCATCGATTGTGGTAAAGGGCAATACAACATTGTACACTTAAACTCGCAAAATAAACAGATGCATCATTTGAATTTAATACTTTTTCCCCGTAGCTGAAACCTCTAACTTGACTATTTTCAGAATCCGTATATCTTTACTGCCATTCTATGCACTGTATGTTTGGAGCATTATAAGGCACAAGTATTTTGAGGCAAAAAAATATTTTGCGAAAAAAAAGGTTTGTGCTGAAATCGTATTTTGGCATTATTCAAAATTACGTATTGTTCGTGATGTTCAGAAAAGTTTGACACGTTTTTTTATAAAAAGCGACCTTACTAAATTACATTTACTCTAGTCGGATACTAATTTGATTCCAGAACTTCGTCGTTTTTTCACATTTTCATTTGTCTGTATTTTTTGCAAATGATATAGCTCACTTATATGAACTTAAATAACAGGTAATTAAAAGTACACTGAACAAAATTTTGTCAGAAAATTAAAGACAATAAAGACATCATTAATATTTCAAATAAGAACGTTTTTTAGTTAAAATAAAGAAAATTGTATAAATATAAATTCAATTATCTATATTTTATGTACAAAATGTGCTTATTTTAGAGACTAAGGAAGTCTTTGGAACCATTCTTTAATTTTATGACAAACATTTTTGCAGTGTATTATTATAAAAGAATAGGGAGTAAGTAGATTGCATTGGCTAATTTAATTAGCATTCCAATAAATATCTATACTGAATACATACTTAGTGTCGAAACACATTGATGTTGGTAATCAGTTGACTAACCAAATGTTAGTGACGATGGAAAATAAGGAGATTTTCTGTAAAAATGTCAATTTTCACTAAAATTTGCTATTTGAAACAATACATACATATGAATATCACAACAACACTATTGATTCAAATCACGATTGGTTTATTTTTCAAATTTTGCAAGCACTAAAACATCTTTGTCTCTTTTATTTTATTAACTTTTTCAAAATCAAAACTGATTTTAGAATACCATACGATTTAATAGCTATAGATAACCTTTACTTAAATTTTTAAAAATCGGTACGGCGCTATAGAAATCTGATAATTGTAGAATTTGTCAGAGTAAAAAACACATTTTTCACCAGATCTTTATCTTGATCAAAACTTAAACCCAAAACTGTAGATGGAATATACGATGTGCGTTATATTGAAAGGAGTAAAGTAATTCCTGAAAAGTTTTCGGTAAGTTCTATAATGTTAATGTTATGTGTACATATTACTCCCCCTCAGATAAGGTACGTTCTCAGGTAAGATGGTGTAGAAGTAATGGGCACGACCTAATCATCTGAGGAGATGTAAAATCGCACCATACCATATGGGCAGCACATACATAAACAAACGAGGTGAATCACTACTTGAATACTTATTATCCACTGATCTAATTATCTGTGGATAATAGTTCCCTGAATTCAATAAGAATATCCAGGTGGAGAGTATCAAATGAATGTTCCTTCTCGGATCACCTTATGGTACACTTCAACATAGAGCATGAAACTGCTAAGGGGAAACCCTACCATAAATTCAGGAAAACCAACTGAGATAAGTTCAGACAACTTATGCAATCTTATCCACCACTAAATACGGAGATACATGACTTGCAATGCCTGGAAGGTGCAGTTGACCGCATGACGAGCAATCTTGTCGATGCCTTCTATGTGTCCTGTGCAGAACGTTTACGACCTCGGAAAACCAACCAAACATGGTGGACACCGGAACTAAAGCAACTCAGGAAGTAGAATGCTATTCAACAAAGCCAAAAAAGAGAAAACACCAGAAAGCTGGGAAAAATATCAAACAGCTACAAGAAACTTTAAAACAGTGTCCAGAAAGGCAAAAAGGAAGTCCTGGACGAATTTCTTTGAAGAACTGGAAGACATTAGCGAAGCCTCTAGACTCCGCAAAGTCCTGTCCAAAAACCCAAGCACACCATACTTCCTCATGGGACCAGACGGACTGCTCACGGAGAACAGCCAAGAGACTCTAGAACTTCTGATGGACACCCATTTTCCGGGTTGTAGCAAAGTTGCAGATGAAGCGGAAGTGAACGCGGACACTCCCACGGCCAACATGGATGAACTTATCAGAACTGTTATAGATGACGAGAAAATATTCCTTTCAAATCGGCAGGTCCGGATGGCATCATTCCAGCTCTTACAAGAATCCTTGGAACTTATTCTACCATGGCTAAGCGCAATTTTGCAATGGTCACACATACCCAAGGCATGGAGAGAAGTTAGGGTGGTCTTTATCCCCAAGGCGGGAAAAATAAACTACAGTACGACTACGGACTATAGACTAATCAGTCTATCATCGTGGAGGGCGCCTTTAATAATGTTAAAATAGCATCAATACTTAATGCAATTGACAGTACGTAAACTCAACTTCGGGCAATGGTTCGACAAGAAAGCGAGTTGCAAGAGGTACTGCGCAATGTGGGGTGGTCTCACTGATATTATGGAATCTAGTGATAAACGAAATTCTAATGGATCTCGGCAAAACAGGAATTAAAATAATAGCGTATGCAGACGACGTCGTGGTTTTGATTAGAGGCAAATTTATGCCTATGATCAGGGAGATCATGGAAAGGCACTAAAAGGATTATCACGTTGGGCAGGAAAAAATGGACTAGGAGTTAACCCAGGAAAGACAGAACTACTCTTCTTTACAAGAAGAAATAAAATTCCGAATTATCAACTCCCTACACTACAGAGAAAGGTACTTGAACTATCGCAATAAGCTAAGTACTTAGGCACCATCCTTGACTCCAAGCTGTCCTGGAAAAGGGATTTGGAGGAAAGGGGAAAGAAAGCGTTATGCGCCTACTATGCCTGCACGCTGAAAAAAAATCGCTTCTGTAGTATATTGTCCCAAACATATTCAGCTTGAAACATATATATGTTTAAGGTACACTTTAAACATATAATATTTCGTACACACAAAAATTTATATATTTGGGAAGATGTTGTTCTAAACAAATCTTTGTTTACATCCCAATATGTTTTTATTTGGGACTATTATTTCCGAAAAAAATATTTGTTAGCAATTAAGTATTCAGAAAACCCTAAATTGTGTTAAATTTCAGTAATTCAAAGTTAATTTTTTATAAATTTTTCATGTTCGTAAAAATAATAATTAATAATAATTGAAATCGTATAATCTTGGATCGAAATAATTTACTTTGAGGATTGATAACTAATGATGGCTTGGAATACTCAGACATTTTAAATGATTGATTTAAAACAGAAGTTAATGCTGCATTTGGTATCATAACTGAGAGGTTTAATTCGAAACCAAGGAAAAATTAAAACTGAAATTCGAAAAATTAAACAAAAGTTTTGAAAACCTTATTTAAATAAAGTATATTTGGAGAAATTCTAAACAATAATTTAATTTGTATTCAAACACATATTTTATTTGAGAAATTTAGTTTGCAAATATTATATTTTGTAACATATTAATATACGAGTTCCAAATGTATTTTATTGATTTTCAAATAAAATTTATTTGCCCAGAAATATATAATATTTAAAAATTTGTGTTCCAAATATATTTTCTTTCGATTCAAATATATCAAAAAAGGCGATTTTGCCCCGTGTGCTAGAAAATGTTTGGACGCAAATCGGGTTTGCAACCGAAAATGATGCACTGGATGTATACATCGATTATAAGACCGATATCACTTACGGATCAGTTGTATGGTGGAAATCGGTAATGAAGAAATCACATCTCTCACACCTAGCCAAAGTGCAAAGTCTGATTTGCGTCGCACTCAGATCTGCTCCACAAGTGGCACTAGAGGCGATGCTGAACCTTCAACCAATCGACATATACATAAAGTGTACCGCAGCGAAAGTGACCGATCGGCTAAGGGAATCAGGAATAGCCACTAATACTACACGTGGACATTGCTCAATCCTGGAAAGCATAGGCATAACAGACAAAATCAACAGGCCAACGGACTATTTGGCACCAAGAACAATTCGAGGCAAAAATTGTAATGTAATGATACCTAGCCGTGAAGACTGGGCGTCAAATAGCGTCATAGAAGAGAATGAAATCTCAATCTTCACGGGCAGATCTCAAGGCCTTGGACTCAAGAACCATCAAATCACGTCGCACGATGGACTGCTTTCTATCCTTAACCCATATTCAGGCGCACGAAATCACACTCTGCTGGCAACATACAGGGCAAGAATTAGCAGACGAACTGCTGTCCTTCAGGAAGAACACACGTAGCATCCTCACAGGGCACTGCGTGATAGGCAATATGGCTGCAAGCATGAAGCTTCCTTAAAGGACTGCAAGAGTACCGTTTGGCCTAGTTAGGGCACAGGCTCTTCGAAAACTTCGACGACCTAGCAGATGCTCCGCTCAAACCCCTTCTCAAATTCATCAAAAAATCTCTCTGGTTCAGTAAAGCCACAAAGACTAATGAAACACGAGTAACTTAACCTCCTCTACCTCTTCCTAAACATTCTCTCCCTCTTCCAAGCCTACCAACCTCTGACTTTCTTTTCTCTATTTCAATTCTGCTCACGGGAAACACAATGGACCGAATGGTCGGCCCCGAGTGAACTCGTCTGTTGTATTCTGACGGGCGTCCCTCTCAACCTAACCTAACCTACTGTATTACTTTGTGAAAGCCCCATAAAAATTCCACCCGGCATGGCTTTTTAATGATCGTTTTGGTACTGTGAAGAAAAATGTCAAATGACCAGAAGTTAGATTATATGGATCAATAACACTTTCTTTCTAACTAAAAAGTGTTTCACATTTTTCATTTATTTTCAAACAGGATATCAAATGAAAATAAGGGTCGTCCTCTTTAAATTGGTTAAAAATTAACTTTAACTCATTACCATAATGAGAGTCACGCAGTTCCTATCAGAGTTAAATATGTACAACACATCAGATAATCGTGTATAGATTAACAATAACATAATTTCAATAAATAGCATAGTGCACAAAATCCCAATCGACATCCCTAATCGAAATATTGCACGTTTGTCCAGAACAGAAGAAATCGGACAATTGGCAATTGTTGCACGAATGTCGTTTAATGCAATTAAAGATCTTAATTTTACCAATTAATTAATTGTTTTTGTAATGGTCCTCTTGGTTCAACCAACGTAATACTCCAATGCAGCAGTCACCTAGACAATTTGGCTCACTCACAGTCACGGCCATATGCGAGAACAAAGCACAGTTATACGAGAATATACATATGTATGTATATATCTCCCCTCCCATGGCAAACGTAACGAAATCTCCCGATAGTAAAGTATATTTTCACTTCGTCAGCAGTTCGCATCGCTTCATCACTTCTTCGTCCCCGGCATTCGATAAAAAAAAGAAATCAATTTTGCAAAATTTATATTGTGAAAAAGAGTGTTGGTGGTCGTTCATAGTAGTAGCGCAAGAGCAAATTAAATTTACCGAAAACAATAATCTACATGTTGTTCGGATCAAATAAATTTCCAATTAAATGAATAATGAAAAAGAACTACATTTTAAGCAAATCGATTTATATCAACGTTGAGTATTACATTAATCAAATGCTATTTGGATAACTGATTTAGATTGTAAAGCTATTGTGAATAATCTTGAACAAATCAATCTATGCTCGCTCAGAAAAAACCGTACAGTACGTTGAAACAAGTAAACATTATACAAATTGGCATAGAGATCTAATTGTATGGTATCATAGAGCAGAATTTTGTTAGTACGAGTATGTTCTAGTTTTTATACCCTACACCACACTGTGGTACAGGGTATTATAAGTTTGTTTCACGGCAGATGTTTGTAACACCTTAAAATAACACAGCTAGACCTTAAAGTATACCGATCGACTCAGAATCACTAGCTGAGTCAATTTAACGATGTCCGTCCGTCCGTCCGTCCGTCCATGTAAAGTTGTTCGTCGACTACAGGTCGCAATTTCACTCCGATTGTTCTGAAATTTTGCAGTTGAGAGTATTTCGCGGCTGTTAAGATCGCTATTGAATTTGGTTGAAATCGGTTCAGATTTAGATATAGCTCCCATATATATCTTTCGTCCGATTTGACCCTTTAGTCCTATAGAAGCTGTATTTTACATCCAATCGTTTTGAAATTTAGAATGGTAGAGTTTCTTGATCCACGAACCAACATTGCCGAATTTGAAGAAAATCGGTTCAGATTTAGATATAGCTCCCATATATATGTTTCGTCCGATTTGGTCCTTTAGTCCTATAGAAGCTGTATTTTACATCCGATCGTTTTGAAATTTAGAATGGTAGAGTTTCTTGATCCATGAACCAACATTGCCGAATTTGAAGAAAATCGGTTCAGATTTAGATATAGCTCCCACATATATTTTTCGTCCGATTTGGTCCTTTAGTCCTATAGAAGCCGTATTTTACATCCGATCGTTTTGAAATTTAGAATGGTAGAGTTTCTTGATCCATGAACCAACATTGCCGAATTTGAAGAAAATCGGTTAAGAGTTAGCTATAGCTCCCATATATATGTTTCGTCCGATTTGGATAAAAGCTGTATTTTACATCCAATCGTTTTGAAATTTGGAATGGTAGAGTTTCTTGATCCATGAACCAACATTGCCGAATTTGAAGAAAATCGGTTAAGATTTAGCTATAGCTCCCATATATATGTTTCGTCCGATTTGGCCCTTTAGTTCTATAGAAGCTGTATTTTACATCCAATCGTTTTGAAATTTAGAATAAATAAATAAATTTATTCATGAACTACAAAATTTATATTTCAGAGTTATTGAATATTACAAGAGTGGTGTAGGGTATTATATAGTCGGCCCCGCCCGACTTTAGCCTTTCCTTACTGGTTTTTTTCTAAAGATGTGAACTTAGAATCACTTTCTGAATCTATTAAGCGATGTCCGTCTGTCTGTCCATGTTCGGGTATTATTGCAATCGAAGTACAGGTCTCAATATACATAAGTCTGGTCTTAAAGTAATTAGACATATATTTCTCTGGGTGATCCGTATTGTAATTGGTGGCAAGCCGCTCAGACTCAGATATAGTCCCCATATAAAAGGAGGTCCAAAAACACGCACAATGTTAATAGTAAATAAAACAAAAAGTTTTCAGAGAATTATCTTAATATATTTTATTATGATAGCAGGATCTATGACAATTACGTGTGATGCAACATATCGGCCAAATGTGGTTGGACCACCCTTCTTAAGAGGAAGGTTTAGGTTTATGTTAAGGTTAGGGTGGATTTTTGTCCATCTTTCGTTGGACTGCCTGATTGCCTCTTGCCTAAGCCAAAGCTTGCACGTTGATAGTGGCGCACCAATATATGCAAATTCTTCGAAAATTTGTAAAGTCGTCCCTTTCCATCTTTCGATGGACTGCCTGATTGCCTCTTGTCTAAGCCAAAGCTTGCACGTGGATAGTGGCGCACCAATTTATGCAAATTCTTCGAAAATTTGTAAAGTCGTCCCTTTCCTAGAAAGTTAATCGGCTTTGCAGTTCCCCGGGATATCCCTATGTCCAGGCACCCATATGAGGTGTATATTAAACTGCCCAGCCATCTCGTTAAGAGATCTGCGGCAGTCGAGGGCTGTTTGTGAATTTAGGGATGTGGCCTCCAAAGAGGCCATTTACTCGGCCTGGCTGTCCGAGTAAATGAGAACGCCAGTGTTGGTTACTATGTTCCGACTCAGCCACTTGGCGACTTCGCATATTGCCATTATTTCGGTTTGATAGACACTGCAGGTATCTGGTAGTCTGTGAGCTATATCCAAATTAAGTTATTCACAGTGTACTCCGAAGCCAACCTTTTCATCAAGCTTTGAACCATCCGTATAGAAGTGGAGATGGTTTCTACTTCCGGGTATTCTGCCATCCTAATCACCCTGGCTGGTATCATAGTGATGTAGCTCCTCTCAAAGGTGCGCACCGTTGATATATAGTCCACTCGGTCGGTTTGGTTGCAACTTCTCTCGCCACAACATTATTCGGCAGTATATGGAGAAGGGCTTGTAGAGACTCAGTCGCTGTAGTCCTTAACGCTCCGCTTATGCACAGTTCTCGGAACCCTTGATAGCAGGTTTGTGATGGTTACTTTGTCAGTTGCTGTCCACCATACACAATGCCGTATAACAGTATTGGACGAACCACTGCTATATACATATATCCAATGGACAATTTTAGGAGTGAGGCCCCACCGCGACCCTACAGCCTTCCTGCAGGAATATAGGGCGATGTTGGCCTTCTTTACACGTTCCAGTACGTTTAGTATGAATGACAGTTTCCTATCCAAAATTATTCCTAACAATTTTGCACTTTCAGAAAAGACTAGATCTGTTCCATTTATCCGAGGAGGAGGTTCCACATGAGGGACATTATTCATCCTAGTAAAGAGAACCAATTCTGTCTTCTTTGGGTTAACACCCAAACCGCTGCTTCTTGCCCATCTTAAGAGGGAAACTAATAATGAATGTTTTAATTTTGACCAAAACAAAATGACGGCCCACAGTGGTTCAGAACAGGGCTGTGGAGTCGGAGTCGGAATCTGGGAAATTTTCCGGGAGTCGGAGTCCGGAGTATACTTATGGTCGACTCCAACTCCGAGATGTATTGTGCAAAATGTATCAACTATGTGATAGAACTTTTGCACTCAAAAAATTTTGGGAAAACAAGTTTCGTAAAAAAGAAGGATAAAATATTAGAAGCTTTTAACCAAATATTTAAGTATGCCAAAAATATATTTTCTGTTAACCAAATTATCGAGTTTTTATGTACAACAGGTTTAGGAAAGCTCTTATTATATTTAGCTAACAAAATAAGGTTTTTTTGCAAGACTATACATTATTCCTAAGCGAGTACAAAACAAGTAAGGAAAGGTCGAGCGAAGCCAATTATATGATACCGTACAACACCGTGTTATAGTAGAATAAGCTCAGATAGAGATATTTTAGTAAGTTTTAGTCCAGTAAAAAACACACGATGTTAATTGTAAATAAAACAAAGAGTTTTCAGAGAATTATCTTAATATTTATCCCTACACCACACTGTGGTACAGGGTATTATAACTTTGTGCATTTGTTTGTAACACCCAAAAGGAGAAGAAATAGACCCATCGTTTATTATACCGATCGACTTAGAATCACTTTCTAAGTTGATTTAGCTATGTCCGTCTGTCTGTGCATGTCTTCTTGTAATGAAAGTACAGGTCGCAATTATTGTCTGATCTCGACGAAACTTTACACATATTTTTTTTGGCCCAAGGACGATCCCTATTGAAGTTGGTTAAAATCGGTTCAGATTTAGATATAGCCCTCATATATATGTTAACTCCGATTTGACATGTAAGCGCTGTAAAAACTTTATTTTATATCCGATCAGTATGAAATTCGGCAGAAAAAGGTTTCTCGTTATATGAATGAACACTGTTAAATTTGGAAGAAATCGGTTCAGATTTAGATATAGCCCCCATATATACGTTACCCCCGATTTGACATGTAAGCGCTGTAAAAATGATATTTTATATCCGATCAGTGCGAAATTCGGCAAAGAGAGGTTTCTTATTACATGAAGGAATACTGCTAAATTCGGATAAAATCGGTTCAGATTTAGATATAGCCCTCATATATATGTTACCCCCGATTTGACATGTAAACGCTGTAAAAACTGTATTTTATATCCGATCAGTGCGAAATTCGGCAGAAAGAGGTTTCTTATTACTCGAAGGAATACTGCTAAATTCGGAGAAAATCCGTTCAGATTTAGATATAGCCCTCATATATATGTTACCCCCGATTTGACATGTAAACGCTGTAAAAACTGTATTTTATATCCGATCAGTGCGAAATTCGGCAGAAAGAGGTTTCTTATTACTCGAAGGAATACTGCCAAATTCGGAGAAAATCGGTTCAGATTTAGATATAACTCCCATATATATGTTACCCCCGATTTGAAATTCAAGCGCTGTATGAACTGTATTTTGTATCCGATCACAGCGAAATTCGACAGAAAGAGGTTTCTTATTACATGAAGGAATACTGCCAAAGTCAGAGGAAATCGGTTCAGATTTAGATATAGCCCCCATATATATGTTACCCCCGATTTGATATCTAAGCGCTGTAGAGACTGTATTTTATATCCGATCAGTACGAAATTCGACAGAAAGAGGTTTCTATTTTTCATGAATGAGTATTCAGGGAAAATCGATTCAGATTTATATATAACCTCCATATATATGTTCCTCTTGATTTGGTTACAAAGCGCTATAGAAGTTGTACTTTACTTCCGATCATTACAAAAGTCTCCAGAAAGATGTTTCTCAATTTAGGAACGAATATTGATTAATTTAGCGATTATCGGTTCAGAATTAGGTATATCCACATATATATGTTATTACCCATTTACCAATTATTCCAAATTATACAATACAATAAACCGCAATCACCCTTATCGCATTGTTAGGGAGGTGTAGGGTATTATATTGTCGGCCCCGCCCGACTTTCTGCCTTTCCTTACTGGTTTTTAATATGATAAAAGGATCTATGACAATTATTTGTGAAACAAAATAACAGTCAAAAGCAAAAATCTTGACGTTAAGATGTGACTCACAATTAACATCGTGCATTATGGTTGGACCAACCTTTTTATGTACCTTCAATTTTGGTTATATCCATTCCAAAACATTCCAATCAAAACAGGTAGTGTTACAGCAGAGGCGATCAAAGTTTTGTGAAATTTTAAATTTGTATGGAATTATTTTATAACGCAAATCGAATGACGTGTACTGTTATATGAATTGGGGTTGAGGTTTAGCAGTAATAGATACTTTGTTTCTGCAAAAAGTGTAACATTGACCTTTTTCCGAAAACTGGACTTTAAAACCAAATTATGGAATTTTGAGCTAGGAACTAAATTTAATACGAGGGACTATATCGACAGGGCAGCACTTTTTTCAGAACCGAAATCATCATAAATTTTTGACTGAATATAATTTGGAATATTTAGAATTAAAAATTGCAATGTCCCTGAAAATATGCTAATTCGACTTAGCTTAGCATACTTTGGAATGGAGATATGGACATATCTCCTCCATATATGATCTTTCGTTTACTGCTAACTGTCTTTAAATTTAAATAAAAGAATGTGTTTGATGATGGCCTGGTTAATTCGACAGATAAAGCTTCAACAATATGGGCGCTAGCAACTGTCATAGCTCGGAAGTTCTTCTTGAAAGACACCATAATGCCCCAAGAAAAACCCTACAGCCTTTTTGCAGGAATATAAGGCAACCTTGGCCTTCCTTACACGTTCCAATACGTTAAGTCTAAATAATAGTTTTCTATCTAGAATTATTACTACAAATTTTGCACTTTCAGAAAAGACTAGATCTGTTCCATATATCCGAGGTAGAGGGTCCACATGTGGGACATTATTCATCCTAGTAAAGAGAACCAATTCTTTCTTGTTTGGGTTTGCGCCCAAACCGCTGCTTCTGCTACGTTGCTACGTGATTGCTACGTCGTCCACATATGCCACGACCTTGCAGCCACACCGTTCTAGATCTAGCAGGATTTCATTCACCGCTAGGTTCCAAATTAGTGGAGACAGTACTCCTCCTTGTGGGGTCCCTCTGTTTACAACCCTTGTTAGAGTTGTTGACCCAAGACACGCTGTTATGCGTCTTCTGTTGAGCAGGCTGTGTTTAAGTCTAATCAGGCTAGAGTTTACCTTAAGATGTGACAGTGCCGCAATTACCGCATTTGAGTGAATGTTGTTAAAAGCTCCTTCAATGTCAAGAAATGCCACCATGGTCAATTCCTTGAAATGCAGGGACGATTCGATAGTGCTAACAAGTTCGTGCAGAGCTGATTCTGTAGACTTCCCCTTATTGTAACATGTTGGTTCAACGACAGGAGTTTTGTATCCAGGTTTTTCCCTATTGAAATAATCTAAAAGTCTTTCCAGACCTTTCAATAGGAAGGAGGATAATTGGTCTGAAGTCTTTTGGCCTAGTGTGTGATATCTTCCCCGCTTTAGGTATGAATACCACTTTGGTGTCCCTCCATCGATTCGGGATGTATGAAACCCTGATACAGCCTACATACATTTTCTCCAGCCAGGGGATAATGTCCTTCAACATTTTCTGCATTTCTGCTGGAGTGATGCCGTCTGGTCCAGGTTAGTGTTGGGCATTATCGTTCACTGAACGGACCGGTCCTTTTCGTTCCGGTAAAGGAACTCGTTCAGTCTTTTCGTTCCATCGTTCCTTTTGGTTCCTTCGTTCAAATAATTCGGTCAAACATCACAACAGCTGTTTGTTTACTCGTTCAGTCTTCTTTTATGAACGTGATAAAAACAATTTTGCCAGACAAGGAAATTGAAAATATATTTTTAATTTATTTAAGTTTGTTCTGCTGATTTTATTTAAATAACAATTCTTAAAAGCATGTGATGTGTATGTAATGTGGCAATTCTGGGCACCCCTGTGAAAAAGACTGATGAAGGTAAAAAAGATAAAAAAAACCTCCGAACGACACCAGCATTTAATTTTGTGATAAATTTAGTGTGACAGCACTAGAGAAATCATTGTTCGGTAAATTTGGCAACAATTAAACAGCTGTTCGAAAGAGAAGAATGGTAAAATGAACGAAAGATGAATAACAGTAAAAGATCCGAAGTGAACGATGGAACTAAAAGAACGACATAGCAGGCACCAGTTCCAATCGTTCCTTCAAGGGAATCGTTCAATTGAACGAGTTCGTTCCGGATCGACCCAACTCTAGTCCAGGTGACTTGAAGGGCTCAAACTGTTAATAGCCCAGCTTATTCTGGATCTTTCAGTCAACAAGCTAGCAACGCTCGGAGTCCACTCGCATTCTTGTTGGTCATGTTTATCTTTGGGTTCTGTTGGTGAGTTCCCCGGGAAATGTGTCGAGTAGAACATTCAGCGACTGCTCGCTGTTTTTTGTCCAGTTATGTGCCCCATCCTGCAAGTAACCCACTGTACAAGGTGAAGCTGATAGTATTTTCCTCAGCATTGCGGCGTCGGACATCTTTTCCACTTCGCGGCAGAAGCTATACCAAAAGCGTATTTGCGCCTTCCTAAGCTCCTTCTTATAGATCTTGAGTTGCTCTTTATAGGCATCCCAAACATTAACGACCCCAGTAGATTTAGCCTTGTAAATAGCTTGTTGCAGGTCTTTGTCATAGCCGTTAGCTCAGAAGTCAACCATTGGGGTTTAGTTTTACCCTTGTACCATGTTTTTGGACAGCCTTCTTCAAGGGAACTATTGAATGATATGGTGATATGCTCGACCAGATTATCCAGACCGGCTTCGTCATTCGGTTCGTACAGAAGTTTGGAGTTGAGGACTTTCTTGCAATTCTTCTCATACAGGCGCCACTTTGTCTTCCTCACATTTCTGTGGACGGCAGGTTCAGGCGCTTTTTAGCGAGTTTGAACTCAATATAATGGTGATCTGAGAATGAGTGGTCGTCCAGTACATTCCACCAAATAATTTTGTCTGACAGCCGGTCAGTGGCAAACGTTACGTCGAGTACTTCTTGTCTGTCTTTAATTGAAAAGGTCGGTTTATTACATATGTTACAAATACTTAGGTTGGTAGTTATAATAAAGTCAAGAAGCGAATCACCCATATTGTTTATATCCGTACTACCCCAGATAGTATGATGAGCGTTCGTGTCTGCGCCAATAATCAGCTCGAGCTCGTCAGACGTTGCTTCTTCTACTACTTCCCTGAATAGAGCAGTCGGTACTACAGCTTTATAAGGCATGTAACTGGAGACCACCCAATATATGCGATTACCGGTCTCCAGACCAGCAGATATTTGGCCTTTACCACTTAAATTAGCCAGGAGAAAGATACTTAGATCTTTCCTGGCCAAAATGCAGGTTCTTGGAGTGCCTTCACAGTTGGCCACAAGCAGTTTAATGTTGGGTGTCCTGATACCGCACACCCTTCCTCCACTGCGTAGGGCTCCTGTATCAGGACGATGTCTACTGCACCTGTGGACAGGCGCAGCGATAGATCCACTGAGGCTGCTTTAGCGTGATGGAGGTTAATCTGTAGAATTATTACCATCATTGGTAATTGACAGATTAACATCCACCCCGACAAGGGTGTTATCGAACTCTTCGCCCGTATCATCGAGAAGCATGTCCCCGACAGATGCGTCAAAGAGTCCGGAGACTCCCCTCAGCCTATCTGTGTCAGAAGCAGAGCTTCGTCCTCAGACGTTACAGATCTTCTTTTAGAGTTGGAGTCATAAGAAATAATGGGCGTGGGTACCTCCGCACTTCCAGAAAGCCGTGTATCAATCACAGTGGACGACTCACCTTCCGTATTGGGAGCTATATCCTGCTTGTATGCCTTCAAGATTATAGTCTCGAAGCCATATTGTAGGGTTGTACTTGCACTTTGTATATGGGAGGTGGATTCAGTGTTAAGGATCCAATTGACCTGCCGCTTTTTACCATCCGCCTCGCCCACCTTGCTGATTCTCTAATTATGGGCCGGCAGACCAGGATTTGAATCTTTTAATATTTCTAATATGTCAGCCGGGTTGGAGAGCTTTTATGTAACCTAGGTGATGGCTCTAAGGTGACTAGGGATGTTGTTTTTTCGTCAACATCCAAGTGGGCGCCTGGCCACACCTCACCCGCTCGACTCAGAGCAGCCTTATACAGGTCTACTGATCTGGCATCACCGAAATATAAGAGCGTTACTCTCCCCTGATGCCATCCTGCATCGTTGCAGATTGGTGGTGTGCCCGGCATCTCTCTACGGACATCGAGGTAATGAGCCATAATGGCTGATTGCACATGGCTCCATTTGTCCTCACTACTTCTGTCTATAACAGACATCACTAGACTCTCCTTCGCCACTTCATTGAAGGGCTTGGTGAGTGTCCTGTTGATGGTGACATCGGGGCCTCTTGCCTTTTTCGAAGGCAGGGGTTCATCAGGTGATCTGATTCTTTTGACTTTATTAGCCGTTAACACAGCTGAATTTGTGGCTCTTTCAGTCGGCTCATTGGCCTTAGAAGCATCTATGACGCCTTTAGCCCAGGTAAGTGACTCTTTTGGTTTTCCGGTAAGAGCCGAAACCTCAACAGCCTCCATCTTCATTAAAACTCTGAGCGCTATCTGGTGCTCATTGTGCTTCCGTTTTGACGGTCGGAAATGACGTTTTCCCCTCACCGTACCACCTGTTGTGAGTACTGAATTTGCACCATTTTTGGTGTGGTCGACTTTGGCCAAGACCAAAGGACGGACAGTACGACGATTCGGGAAGCCCGCTCAAGGAATTTATTTATTTTTTTGTCTGTATTAGCCTGTAAGTAGGTACTACGATGTAGGCCTTCCAGACTTTGTACAGTTTTTTTGCGATTGCGTAATAGGTACTGCCTAATAGGTTTTAACTATCCGCTCTGTTATAAACACGTCCGTCCACTACGACTGATCAGCAACGATTCTCTTTAACGTTACGTCATAAAATTAAAGAAAAAATTATTAATTGTACTACAAATTTCATTAACTTAAGTATACATTTTAATAGTTTGTAAAATTGTTTACTTAAAATTGAAGAAATTCTCATGTTATGTTTTTAAAGACAATTTACCCTTAATTTTCAGTCCAGTTTTGTGGTAACGTTGAATTAAGAATTAGTTATCTTGTAAATTAGGAGATAATTTTTATCTGCGAGAGGACAATTTATACCCTTTTTGTTTCCAAAATTGAAAATAATAGTACGAGTACAGTGAATTTTGTTTGGAATTTTTTGAAATCTGTTCTTGTGGAAGAGAAAGGTTGTGTGCGCTTGAGCGAGTTGACATTTATTTGGAATTGATAAATAGACTCATAAAATCTATTTTCGATATTTAGAGAAGAGGAGTTTCTTTCGTTTACGAATTTATTACTTTGACAAAAACAAAACAAAAATACCGTAATGTGTATGTATTTTAGAAGGAATGAAATAAAGCCAAAAATTTAGAAAATAATGAACGACATTTAGAGTAGTGGAGTTTCTTTGCGTTTACGATATTTTTTACTTTGACAAAACAATGCAATAAGACCGTGATGTGTATGTATTCGAGAAAGGAAGAAATAAAGCCGAAAAATTATGAACGAAAATGTAAATTGCAAATATTTCCGTAATGATTAAATAAAAAGTCATTTTGTGCATTAAAAAGAATATCGTTAGATAAACCTGCAAATATGCTAAATTATTATATACATGTAATATGTTTAGTGTGTACCCTAAACATATATATGTTTCAAGCCAAATATGTTTGGAACAATATAGATTCGATTTTTTTCAGCGTGTACAACCATCGATTTACTCGTAGTTGGAAGCATTTTCATTTGATCGTATCCATGTAATTATTGTTGTTTTAACTATTTATATATATGTACATACAACCGGCGCACGGTGTACATACGCAATAGAATTTTAGTTGCTAGTACACGCATATAAATCGACGAGATGTATATGTATAAACATTTGTGCGCAACCATATCCAATTCGTTTCTCGTTCAAGCAGTGTTTGCGAATTCATTACTTGGCGTGATTTAAGTTTTTTGAAGTTGTTAATAGTTCTTGTTTGTTTGGTTGATGCTATTCCTTTTATGGTTCATATTCAAACTGAATAATTACAGCAAAGCTTTTACTTTTGCCGTCAAGCTTTTGACATACCATTTTAAAAAAATTGAATATAGAATGGAAGTCTAAACGGCTGGACGGATCTTCTTGAAATTTTCACAGAATGTACATGTGTGGGGCGTGGTGAAAATAGGGTACTTGAATTTTCGATATGTCAAGTGGGCGTGGCCCCGCCCGCATAAGACAAATTTTAAAAGTGAGATATCTTGCACAATTTGTTATCGAGAGTGCTGTAATTTTGTACATATGTATTTGGTGGCAGTCTACGTGATTGGTCCAAATCGGACCAATGGGCGTGGCACCGCCCATATAAGCCTAATATTAAAAATGAGATATCTTGCAGAATTTGTTAGCGAGAGTTGGAATTTTGTGTATATATATCCGTTGGCGATCTACAATATTTGTCCAAAAATGGGCGGGATCGGACCAATAGGCGTGGCCCCGCCCATGTAAGCCAAATTTTGATATTTTGCACAATTTGTTAGCGAGAATGATGCAATTTAGTGTACATACATATATCTGGTGGCAGTCGACATGATTGGTCCAAAAATGGGCGGGATCGGACCAATGGGCGTGGCCCCGCCCATATAAGTCAAAATTTGAAATTGGGATATCTTGCATAATTTGTTAGCTAGAGTGCTGTAATGTTGTACATATGTACCTGGTGGCAGTCTACGCGACTGGTCTAAAAATGGGCGGGATCGGACCAATGGGCGTGGCAGCGCCCCTATAAGCCTAATTTTAAAATTTAGATATCTTCCACAATCTGTTAGCGAGAGTGCTGTAATTTTGTGCATATGTATCTTGTGGTAGTCTACGTGATTGGTCCAAAAATGGGCGGAATCAGACCAACGAGAGTGCTCCAAAAATGAGGAAGATCGGAATAAGTGGCGTGGCCCCTCCCATATGAGCCAAATCTTGAAATTAAGATACAATTTGTTGTCGAGAGTGTTGTAATTTTGTGCATATGTATCTTTTGGTAGTCTACGTGATTTGACCAAAATTGGACGAAATGGCCAATGGGCGTGACCCAGCACATGTAAGCAACCTTTTGAAATTGATGTCTCTTGCACAATCTATTTGCGAGAGTGCTGTTATTTTGTGTATATGTGTCTGGTGGAAGTCTATGTGATTGGTCTAAAAATGAGCGGGATCAAACTAAAGGGCGTGGCTCCGCCCATCGAAGCCAATTTTGAAATTGAGATATCTTGCACAATTTGTTAGCCATAGTACTGTGATTCTGTTTATATGTATCTGGTGGCAGTCTACGTGATTAGTCCAAAAATGGGCGGGATCAGACCAATGGGCCAAAGCCAAAAGATGTAATGAACATAATTTTCAGCAACACGTCGCGGCTGCCGCGGACCACCATTTAAGAAGCCCTGGAATAGATTAACATAGTTTCAAAAGCTTTTGACATGTTTGAATTAAAAAATATTTTGGAAGCAAATTTTTTAAATATTATATTCGGATTAATATAAATAAATTCTATTAAAAATCCTATATTAATAGTTGCTACAGGATGATACCTCGTAAACTGAACCTATCACATATAAACAATAAAACAGATTTTAGCAAAAAATAATATCATAAGGGATATCACAAACAATTGCTTTTAGAAATTCACGAAAAGTTGATGAAATTTAGGAATAGTTTTTTTCCTAACAATGAGTTTCCATAGCTTCTAATAAAATTTTTGAATATACTACTTTTACTGTTGAACTGATGTGAACTATTTCTAGACATATATTTTATTTTCTGATACTCGGCTTTTGACTAAAAGAAAGTACACATCCTTAAGGGTATTTAAGTGTGAACTCGTAACTTTTGGAAAATATCCAGTGACTGCAAAGGTTTGTGTAACATGGAGTGTTTTGTTTGATTTAATACATTTTATGTTTATTTAAATAAATATTTACGCTCTAAGATATGCGTTCTAAGACTAGTCACGCTTATTACTAACTAATTTATTAACTAATTTTTAATGGATTTAAAAAAAAATATTGTCAGTTTATTAATATTATTTCCGACATGAAATTCAATAATAGAAAGCAAAAATTTCGGTGTAAATTGAAAAAATAAATAGATTGTATAGTGGTAATTATTAAAAGAACTGATGATTGCTCGTAAGGTCATTTTAAATTTAAATTTTTTTATTGGTTCTGGAATAAAAGGCATACGTATGTTTCTCAAATGGAGATAAATAATATCAATATATTTTAGAAAATAGGTGGAAAACTGAAAATCAATAATATCCGACCTAAACTTTATTTTGAAAATGTGTGCTTATAATATTCTAGCAGCAGGCACAGTGTATTCTAAATTAGAAATTAATTCTTTGTAGAAAATAAAAAATTTTAAGTTTTAACTCTATGTGAAAATTAATTAGGAAATACGATTAGTTGTGGCATGCCGTTACATTGGCATGCCACACCCGTTACATATTAATATATGTATTTACAATATGCACTATACTCTCGAGATACCAACAAAAATATTTTTTGTTTACGGTACATATTTTTTTTACAAATTTTACAGTACGAGTATGTAATGAATAAAGCAGCGGATAAAGATTTTATCAAAACCTAAGGTCACACCAGTTACGGTGATATAACAACCATATATTTAAAATATTATTTAATTTCCTTGTATGCCAGTTGGTAACCCTTTAATATTTCGTTCTAAACCGTTGTGAATTGTCGTTATAAATTAAGCAGATTAAAATCAAGAACAAACTCAGTAAAATTGTCACACCCGTTCCGTTGGAATCACCCTATATTAATTTTGCATACACATAAACAGGATTGTTGTAATTATAAACCCGGACTATTCACACATTAGTTTTTTTTGGCCCGTGGTCAGTTCTCGCACCAGCAAAAACTTTAATATTATTTTTGTCCTTTCAGAAGCCGTAACAGAGCAATGGTTTCGTTGCTTGTGTGGCACGTAGCGCCGTATTGTTGAAAGAAAACGTTGTCCAGATCAATACCATCCAACTCCGATCATAAAAAATCATTAATCATCTCTCGGTAGCGCAATCCATTTACCGTGACTGTTGATCCAACCTCATTTTCGAAAGAGTAAAGTCCAATGACCCCCCGGACCATAAACCGCACCAAACAGTCACACGTTGAGGATGGAGAGGCTTCTCAACAATAACTATTGGGGTTTCCGAGCCCCAGATGCGACAATTTAGCTTGTTGACGTAGCCACCGAGGTGGAAATGGGCTTCATCAGTCAAGATGATTTTGTATCGCTCGTATCGTTTTTTTTTCGATCGTTTTGTATCGTTCGATGATCGTGTATCGTTCCAATTAAGTAATGGCGTTGTTTCTACTTGTCAAATGTCAAAGAATAAAAGCTTCAAAAGTGGCAGCTACCCAAATACCGTGTGATTCAAAATAACACCTCTTGTTGGAAAACCCGTTATTAAGTGGCAACTCTACAAGCCTGAAAGGCATCTAAAGTTTGATATTAAAATACGTGTAAATAATTCGTTTATAAACCGTTGATACAAATTGATTGAAATACGCTATATGGAGAAGGGAATTACGTGAATGTGTTATTGAACTGGAAGACCAGTAAAAGTAGTTTATCCGTGTTGTATTACATTTTGTGTCTTGGCAGTATTCTTTAGCATCTTGCTTTTGTGCTATGTAGTAGACATAACCTAAAAATGTCGTGGAGAAAAAGTTATAGGTGGGCAGAACATTGAATGCTAATTAATGTTGATACAAAAGTGTTCGTTAGGGAGTGATATTAATGTGATACGAGTACTAATATCTCATCAGCATTTTCAAGGATACTCACAAAATTTACCTTTTATTATCACTATTTTCCGTAGGTGAAAAATTAATTATTTTGAATATATTTTGGAAACGAAATACCCAATCAATGCCAAATTTGCATTAATTTCAAGACAATTTAACGCGCTACAAATTACTTGCATGTATTGTTCACATCGATTCAGTAATTTATGGCAGTGAACAAATATTTATAAAAAGTATGATATTTTTACAAACAGAAAAATCTGATAGCTGAAAAAACGATAAGAGTTACAAACTAAAATTTAAAAATTTTTAAGTAGCGTACAGCATAACAAAGAAAACAAGTCATATATGAAAGAAATCTGTGGAATAATTGGATGAATCGGTCTGATGACAGAAATTTCTGAGCTTAGCCTGGAAGACCTATATGGACGTACGTATTACGGGCTCATACTGGCTATGGTGGTGTCTCCCCCAACCAATTTATGATCAAATAAAAAAAGACGAAGGAGATTACGGCGCAGGGGAGGGAAACCCCAGTGCCGGCGACAATCGTTGATTCAGTCATGTGTCGTCGTTATCGCACAATCGTGAGCAAGCAACTTCTACGAGCTTTGGTGCCTTGGATACCGTAGTCGAATATGAAACAAGAGCACATCCAGCCGCAGGCAAAACAAATGATAGGACAGATGAAGCAGAACCCAGATGGCGTTCTAAACAACCCCGGCCTTTAAAAGCCAGTGGGGACTCTGACTCTGAATCATCAAATGAAAACAACATCACTATTGTTGCTAACTCAAAGAGACTGTCAGGGCACAAAGAAGGAAACTGAGTAAGTTGAACCGACAGAACCTATTACGGGATGAACCTGACAATTCTACCTCCAACACAAACATGGAGGCCGCTAAAAGAGTCAGGTCTCCCGAAGAATATAGCGCTGTGAAAGTGACTAAGAAGAAAAAGGGCTCGCCGTCTTCCAGTAATTCAGAGAAGCCTAACGTGACCACACAAATGGAGGTCTCTAGTCTGGGTCCTTCGATCGTGGGCGGTATAGTTGACCCAGTAACGCAGGTCAAGTCAACCAAATCATCCGTTAAGGATGAGGCCTTAAACAAAAAGACTCTACAGACACGGAAAAATCAATTGGCGATAAAGAAGGGTAAGAAGCCACCATCTTATTCTAATATAGTTAAACAACATTTTCGAGACGATCTATGCTATGTCATAATTGAAAGCAGTATTGCATCTGGCAGAATCCCCGAAGAGCAAAAGAGTAACTTCGAAGATTTGGTCTATACGAGGGTAGCGGAGTACGTCCTCGAATCTAAGGATGAACCACTAATCGAAGTAATAAGTTGCAAGTTTGAGAGGGGTGTTTTGATGCTAAGGCTGGCATCACAACGCTGCGCTGGTGTCCTCGTAAAGCTTGTGGATAGCTTCCTCTCACATTTGGACGGCACAAAGCTAAAATTGGTAAGGAAAAGCGACATTCCTGAACTCATAAAAACGACCCTATATGTTAAGGATGTCCCAGTAAGTTCTCATCAGAGTACATACTGGACATAGACCCAGCATCCAAGAACAATCTTGTCATGGCGAAGGGCATGGCGAACTTCTTGATCTGGACAGTCTTTTTCGAAATTGGAAAAGTCCCGATTGGCAGGACAGATGAATGAGGTCCAAATATACATACTGTCTGAAGATGCAAACACTGGTAGTGAACGGATGGAGACAAGTGAGACACTGCCAAAAACTGATATGAAAGTAGTCAATAACACCACCAGTTCACCAATAGTACTGCCACTTTTGCAGGAAGTTCCCAGCAAAGGTGGTGATCAAAATAAAAAGAGCCATAAAATGATTCAAAACAATGAGAAACTTTTACTGGAAAGACAATGATTGAGGTCATCCAGATAAACCTCCACTGGAGCGAGACAGCATCCAGCGCTCTGATGGACATCATAAATAAAACCAGTGTTTGATCCAGGAACCATGGACAGCTAGCAACAAGGTTACTGGATTAAACCATGTGAACTATAACCTTTTCAACGCTAACACAGGTAATCGTCCAAGAACTTGTATTTTGTGCCATACATACTTATATTTTCTTTCCTCTCCAGACTTGTCAACATCGGACGCAACGGTGCTGAGGCAAGGTAATGGAAATATGTACCTGGCGTCAATATATCTGCTATTCGATGTGCCGACTTTGCCACCTACGTCGGAATTACAACGTCTGGTGATCGAATCCAAACACACAAGTAATGAATTATTAGCTGGGTGTGACGCCAACTCCCATCATATGGCTTGGGGTAGTACTAACACCAATAAAAGGGGACACGCCCTTATAGAATTTTTGAATACAAATGACCTCATAACTCTGAACATAGGATATACTGCAACCTTTGTTAACAAAATTAGGGAAGAAGTTTTAGATATAACGATATGTTCAGAAAATCTTATTGATGAGATCCATGAGGGGAGGGTTTCCGATGAACACTCCTATTTGGACAACCGTTATACATATAAGGTTTAAAATTGCACGGCCAACGCCAAACCCAATAAGTTTCCGTAATAAGGCTAAGACCGTCTGGACTAATTTTGGAAATCTACTTAGAAGTCGATAGGGGCAGCCTACACGCGATTATATATGTGCAGAAGACATTGATATCAATGTGAAGAAGATTACGGATTCTCTTGTAAAATAATTCGCAGATAGTTGCCCACTTCGAGAAAGGAAATCTGCCTATAAGAAACCCTGGATGCCAGGACAAATTCGCTCTATTGGCAAAGATATCCGCAGACTTTACAACAGAGCTCGACGTAAAAAACAATCAGTATATTGAGACGACACAGAAGACTCAAAGAATACAATACAATTATTAGATCGGCGAAACGGAGGAACTCATGGGGGAACTCATGGCGGCTTTTCTGTGAGCAGGTAGACAGCGTTAACAACATGTCTAAAATGAAAAAGTTCCTCTCAAAAACTCATGTCCAAACCGAAACACTGGTGGATGACACGGGTAAACGGATGGAAACTATAGAGGAGACCGTAAGGCTCTTGATGAAAACTCATTTTCCCCACTGGTAATGCTGGACCAACAGAGGAACAGTTGCAGAATGAAAATGTATTACATCAAGTACCTATTACGGATATAACAGATGGTATGGTTAAAGAAGCGATAAAAAGTTTATCTCCCTTTGAGGCTGCGGGACCGGATGGAATATTTCCAGCACTTCTGCAGAGTGAGGTGGATCTGGTATCAACTAATCTGTCTGGAGTGTTCACTGCATGCCTAACCCATTCTTATACCCCAAAAAACTGACAGGAATCAAGGGTGGTCTTCATACCAAAGCCTGGCAAGGCGAGTTATACGACCCCAAAGGCTTATTGACCCATTAGCCTAACTTCTTTCCTGTTAAAAACAATGGATCGAATAACTGATGACATGGTCAAAAGTAAAATAGCGGATGACAGGCTAAAATTCAAACAACACGCCTATGTCAAATGACGATCAGTGGAAACAGTTCTGCATGAGGTAGTGCACCACATAGAAGAATCCTTCAGTAAAGAAATGTATACACTTGCTGTTTGCATAGACATTGAGGGCGCATTTAACAATGTACAGACCGATACACTTATCCAGTCCTTAGACGAGTTCCAGATTGACCGGGCGCTGGAAAACTGGATCAACAATATGCTAAGGAATAGGTGGATAATTTGTGGGTCATATGACGTAAAAATTAGAGACAAGGTAAATCGTAGAATACCTCAGGGGGGCATTTTATCGCCTCTTCTATGGGTTACGACGATACACGGTCTCCTAAATGCACTTACCAATGAAGGACTTAAACCAGTCTGTTATGCAGACGACGTTGTAATACTTCTAAGGGGCTTTCATCCAAATCTATTATGCAGAAGAGCTGAAGAGGCACTTAACATAGCATATAACTGGGCACAACCACGGGGATTACATGTTAACCCAGAAAAAACAGAAATATGTCTATTTACAAGGTAAACGAAGATTCCACGTTTTACCCGGCCTCGATTCCTGAGTAAGACAATTTGCTATAACTATAAAGGTAAAATACTTGGGAGTAATCTTGGATCAGAAACTGTACTGGAAATATCATCTTGAAGAAAAAGTTACAAAGGCCCACAGATGTTGGTCGTTGTGCAGAAGAGCTATGGGCTTTACAACAGCGTGATTAGACTAATAATCACCCACGCCTGTGTAGTGTGGAGGACATCAATGGACAAGAAGTGCAACTTAATACCTTTGCAAAAAATTCAACGTATGTGCTGTCTAGGCATAAGCGGGCCATTTAGAACTGCACCAACAAAAGCGTTGGAAACTATACTGCACATCCAACCAATAGACATCCGTATAAAGTATGAAGCAGCCCTCAAAGCAAGACGTCTGCAAGTGATGGGTGAATGGATAAATCGAGACCACAAGTCGTACTATAAGAAGATTTTAGAATCTCTAGTTGGTCGCATTCAAACGCCAGAAATTTCCGGCCGCATTCCTGATGTGCGGCTTACAGCTACCTGTGATTCGTTTGTGCCAGACAGACGCTCCTGGGAAAATGGAACTTTGGCCCATGTGCCAGTGGGAACCAGCTGCTACACGGATGGGTCCAAGCGAGTAGGAAGGACGGGTCTGGGACTTTTTATTGATGAACCAGAAATCGAACTTCACTTTCGCCTCCGTGACCATAACACGGTATTTCAAGCAGAAGGTCGAGCAATCACGGAGTGTGTGAACTGGCTCAGTAACACCACAAAGCCTAAATATGCCAACATCTTCACAGATAGCCAAATGGCGATTAAGGCAATAACATCGGAAAGGGTCAAATCCAGAACTGTATTGGACTGTAAAAAATTATAAATGATTACTCAGTCCATGGTCAATTGCGTATTTGCTTGGTACTAGGACACAACGGAGTGATTGGAAATGAACGGGCAAACAACTTGGCTTTAAAGGGCAGAGAACATCGAGTAGAACAACACCCATTTTTCCCTGGACTGTAGGCAATATAAAAGCATAATACTGTACAAAATTTCAAGTATTTTTATACACTGTTATTAATGTTATAAGCTGTCAACTTTTGGTGCAAAATGGTGCATTTGTGTGGGAGGTACCAAAAGGGACGTGGCGACTTCGCCCATTTTTCTCGAGTTGATAACGACTAATAAGCTAATGCTATGTGTGGAATTTCAAAAGATGCGAATAAGTAGTATAGCAGTTATTAAAGAATCAATATTTCACAACATTTTAACCCTTTGTGGGGGAGCTACTAGAAGGAGTGGACCAATATGGCCCATCTTCGAACTTAGCCGGAGATAGAAAAAAATATTACCACATACCAAATTTGAGGTCAATCGGTTACTCCTTTCGAGAGTTATCGTGCGCACCAGCCAGCAGACAGACAGACACACAGACAGACAGACAGACGGACGGACATTGCTCATTCTACCTCCAACACAAACATGGAGGCCGCTAAAAGAGTCAGGTCTCCCGAAGAATATAGCGCTGTGAAAGTGACTAAGAAGAAAAAGGGCTCGCCGTCTTCCAGTAATTCAGAGAAGCCTAACGTGACCACACAAATGGAGGTCTCTAGTCTGGGTCCTTCGATCGTGGGCGGTATAGTTGACCCAGTAACGCAGGTCAAGTCAACCAAATCATCCGTTAAGGATGAGGCCTTAAACAAAAAGACTCTACAGACACGGAAAAATCAATTGGCGATAAAGAAGGGTAAGAAGCCACCATCTTATTCTAATATAGTTAAACAACATTTTCGAGACGATCTATGCTATGTCATAATTGAAAGCAGTATTGCATCTGGCAGAATCCCCGAAGAGCAAAAGAGTAACTTCGAAGATTTGGTCTATACGAGGGTAGCGGAGTACGTCCTCGAATCTAAGGATGAACCACTAATCGAAGTAATAAGTTGCAAGTTTGAGAGGGGTGTTTTGATGCTAAGGCTGGCATCACAACGCTGCGCTGGTGTCCTCGTAAAGCTTGTGGATAGCTTCCTCTCACATTTGGACGGCACAAAGCTAAAATTGGTAAGGAAAAGCGACATTCCTGAACTCATAAAAACGACCCTATATGTTAAGGATGTCCCAGTAAGTTCTCATCAGAGTACATACTGGACATAGACCCAGCATCCAAGAACAATCTTGTCATGGCGAAGGGCATGGCGAACTTCTTGATCTGGACAGTCTTTTTCGAAATTGGAAAAGTCCCGATTGGCAGGACAGATGAATGAGGTCCAAATATACATACTGTCTGAAGATGCAAACACTGGTAGTGAACGGATGGAGACAAGTGAGACACTGCCAAAAACTGATATGAAAGTAGTCAATAACACCACCAGTTCACCAATAGTACTGCCACTTTTGCAGGAAGTTCCCAGCAAAGGTGGTGATCAAAATAAAAAGAGCCATAAAATGATTCAAAACAATGAGAAACTTTTACTGGAAAGACAATGATTGAGGTCATCCAGATAAACCTCCACTGGAGCGAGACAGCATCCAGCGCTCTGATGGACATCATAAATAAAACCAGTGTTTGATCCAGGAACCATGGACAGCTAGCAACAAGGTTACTGGATTAAACCATGTGAACTATAACCTTTTCAACGCTAACACAGGTAATCGTCCAAGAACTTGTATTTTGTGCCATACATACTTATATTTTCTTTCCTCTCCAGACTTGTCAACATCGGACGCAACGGTGCTGAGGCAAGGTAATGGAAATATGTACCTGGCGTCAATATATCTGCTATTCGATGTGCCGACTTTGCCACCTACGTCGGAATTACAACGTCTGGTGATCGAATCCAAACACACAAGTAATGAATTATTAGCTGGGTGTGACGCCAACTCCCATCATATGGCTTGGGGTAGTACTAACACCAATAAAAGGGGACACGCCCTTATAGAATTTTTGAATACAAATGACCTCATAACTCTGAACATAGGATATACTGCAACCTTTGTTAACAAAATTAGGGAAGAAGTTTTAGATATAACGATATGTTCAGAAAATCTTATTGATGAGATCCATGAGGGGAGGGTTTCCGATGAACACTCCTATTTGGACAACCGTTATACATATAAGGTTTAAAATTGCACGGCCAACGCCAAACCCAATAAGTTTCCGTAATAAGGCTAAGACCGTCTGGACTAATTTTGGAAATCTACTTAGAAGTCGATAGGGGCAGCCTACACGCGATTATATATGTGCAGAAGACATTGATATCAATGTGAAGAAGATTACGGATTCTCTTGTAAAATAATTCGCAGATAGTTGCCCACTTCGAGAAAGGAAATCTGCCTATAAGAAACCCTGGATGCCAGGACAAATTCGCTCTATTGGCAAAGATATCCGCAGACTTTACAACAGAGCTCGACGTAAAAAACAATCAGTATATTGAGACGACACAGAAGACTCAAAGAATACAATACAATTATTAGATCGGCGAAACGGAGGAACTCATGGGGGAACTCATGGCGGCTTTTCTGTGAGCAGGTAGACAGCGTTAACAACATGTCTAAAATGAAAAAGTTCCTCTCAAAAACTCATGTCCAAACCGAAACACTGGTGGATGACACGGGTAAACGGATGGAAACTATAGAGGAGACCGTAAGGCTCTTGATGAAAACTCATTTTCCCCACTGGTAATGCTGGACCAACAGAGGAACAGTTGCAGAATGAAAATGTATTACATCAAGTACCTATTACGGATATAACAGATGGTATGGTTAAAGAAGCGATAAAAAGTTTATCTCCCTTTGAGGCTGCGGGACCGGATGGAATATTTCCAGCACTTCTGCAGAGTGAGGTGGATCTGGTATCAACTAATCTGTCTGGAGTGTTCACTGCATGCCTAACCCATTCTTATACCCCAAAAAACTGACAGGAATCAAGGGTGGTCTTCATACCAAAGCCTGGCAAGGCGAGTTATACGACCCCAAAGGCTTATTGACCCATTAGCCTAACTTCTTTCCTGTTAAAAACAATGGATCGAATAACTGATGACATGGTCAAAAGTAAAATAGCGGATGACAGGCTAAAATTCAAACAACACGCCTATGTCAAATGACGATCAGTGGAAACAGTTCTGCATGAGGTAGTGCACCACATAGAAGAATCCTTCAGTAAAGAAATGTATACACTTGCTGTTTGCATAGACATTGAGGGCGCATTTAACAATGTACAGACCGATACACTTATCCAGTCCTTAGACGAGTTCCAGATTGACCGGGCGCTGAAAAACTGGATCAACAATATGCTAAGGAATAGGTGGATAATTTGTGGGTCATATGACGTAAAAATTAGAGACAAGGTAAATCGTAGAATACCTCAGGGGGGCATTTTATCGCCTCTTCTATGGGTTACGACGATACACGGTCTCCTAAATGCACTTACCAATGAAGGACTTAAACCAGTCTGTTATGCAGACGACGTTGTAATACTTCTAAGGGGCTTTCATCCAAATCTATTATGCAGAAGAGCTGAAGAGGCACTTAACATAGCATATAACTGGGCACAACCACGGGGATTACATGTTAACCCAGAAAAAACAGAAATATGTCTATTTACAAGGTAAACGAAGATTCCACGTTTTACCCGGCCTCGATTCCTGAGTAAGACAATTTGCTATAACTATAAAGGTAAAATACTTGGGAGTAATCTTGGATCAGAAACTGTACTGGAAATATCATCTTGAAGAAAAAGTTACAAAGGCCCACAGATGTTGGTCGTTGTGCAGAAGAGCTATGGGCTTTACAACAGCGTGATTAGACTAATAATCACCCACGCCTGTGTAGTGTGGAGGACATCAATGGACAAGAAGTGCAACTTAATACCTTTGCAAAAAATTCAACGTATGTGCTGTCTAGGCATAAGCGGGCCATTTAGAACTGCACCAACAAAAGCGTTGGAAACTATACTGCACATCCAACCAATAGACATCCGTATAAAGTATGAAGCAGCCCTCAAAGCAAGACGTCTGCAAGTGATGGGTGAATGGATAAATCGAGACCACAAGTCGTACTATAAGAAGATTTTAGAATCTCTAGTTGGTCGCATTCAAACGCCAGAAATTTCCGGCCGCATTCCTGATGTGCGGCTTACAGCTACCTGTGATTCGTTTGTGCCAGACAGACGCTCCTGGGAAAATGGAACTTTGGCCCATGTGCCAGTGGGAACCAGCTGCTACACGGATGGGTCCAAGCGAGTAGGAAGGACGGGTGTGGGACTTTTTATTGATGAACCAGAAATCGAACTTCACTTTCGCCTCCGTGACCATAACACGGTATTTCAAGCAGAAGGTCGAGCAATCACGGAGTGTGTGAACTGGCTCAGTAACACCACAAAGCCTAAATATGCCAACATCTTCACAGATAGCCAAATGGCGATTAAGGCAATAACATCGGAAAGGGTCAAATCCAGAACTGTATTGGACTGTAAAAAATTATAAATGATTACTCAGTCCATGGTCAATTGCGTATTTGCTTGGTACTAGGACACAACGGAGTGATTGGAAATGAACGGGCAAACAACTTGGCTTTAAAGGGCAGAGAACATCGAGTAGAACAACACCCATTTTTCCCTGGACTGTAGGCAATATAAAAGCATAATACTGTACAAAATTTCAAGTATTTTTATACACTGTTATTAATGTTATAAGCTGTCAACTTTTGGTGCAAAATGGTGCATTTGTGTGGGAGGTACCAAAAGGGACGTGGCGACTTCGCCCATTTTTCTCGAGTTGATAACGACTAATAAGCTAATGCTATGTGTGGAATTTCAAAAGATGCGAATAAGTAGTATAGCAGTTATTAAAGAATCAATATTTCACAACATTTTAACCCTTTGTGGGGGAGCTACTAGAAGGAGTGGACCAATATGGCCCATCTTCGAACTTAGCCGGAGATAGAAAAAAATATTACCACATACCAAATTTGAGGTCAATCGGTTACTCCTTTCGAGAGTTATCGTGCGCACCAGCCAGCAGACAGACAGACACACAGACAGACAGACAGACGGACGGACATTGCTCATTCGACTTAAAATGACCCAAAACGGATTTCCGCCGAACATACTTGGGGTCTTAGGTCACTCTTTCGACGTGTTACACTTTTTTCCGTAGCAAATGATATATACCCTCGTCACACTAAAGTGAGGGTATAAAGATCATAAATAAGGAGCGCACAACAGGCCGAACCACTGGCTTATGTGTATGTCCAGGGACATGAGGAACATATACATAAGGGCGGGTTAGAAAAGAAATATCGCGGTTTTCCGCATCTCAAATGAAACCTTATTTCTGCTATATCTTGAGCCGCCCGTGAAAAAACATGAATTTTACATTACCTCTAAAATTCATGTTTTTCTTGCAAATATCGGACACCTTGGACTGAAGCACGACATTTTTCGTATATGCAGCTAGAACGCGCTATTCTGCTTAAAACAGTACCAATATTGTGATTCTTGGCCTGATAGAACCGAAGGTATTCACGATTTGAGGGCGTAAAATGTGAGGCGATAAAAAGTGGTCGTGGCATTATTTAAAACTTGAATACCTCAGAAAGTGTTGATCGTAAAAGATCAAAATTTTGTACATACCATAGCGGAATTATTGAAAACTAGCCAAAAATGGGTGGGATTTGATTGGTGTGTATATGGTACTGACAATCTTTAAATTTGGTGTGCGTTATTAAGTTTCAAAATTGACGGATTAGCTAAAATTTTGCTGGATGACAACAAGTTTTCTGAAACGCGGATAGCAATTGAGTGGAACCCTTAGAGCAGCAGAAGAAGGGAAGGCCCGCCCACTCATGGAAGAGGTAGCTAGACTGGGAAGTTAAGAAATCAAACAAATCCTGGAATGAAATTAAATAATTAGCCTATAATATGTAAATCTGAACGGGATGTATTTGTAATGGCCCCATGTTCTACATTGAAACGATGTGAATAAATATCGATACCTCCATTCTAAAACATGCTAAGTCGACTTAGCATGTTTGAAGGGAGATTGCATTTTTAACTTATAAATATTCCAAATTATATTCAGTCAAAATTTGGTGTTTATACGTCAACCCAATCAAAAGTTATTCACAAAACAGTACAGGTCATTCGATTTCCATTAAAAGGAAATTCACACAAATTTAAAAAAAAATACCAAACTTTGATCGCCTCTCCTGAAAAACTACCTTTTTGCACTCAGCATAGTTTAAAATGGAGGTATCGATATAATATATAAAATATATTGAAAGCGCTCATCAAAACAAAATATACTGGGAAAAAAACATTCAGAATGAGTAATTATGTTCTCCATTGCAGCAATTCTCCATTATTTTATTTATTTATTATATTCTCTCAATTTTGGGAGTTATTTCATTACAAACTAGTTCTCCAGTTTTAGTAATAAAATAAATAAAAAAATTAAATAAGTCCCCAAAATAGTTGTTGTTGTTTTACTTTTGATTGGTATTTACTTTTGACTACATAGTTCATTTTTGTTTTGGGGACTAAGTTCATTGGGGACTTAGGTCGTAACGCCCACAAATGTTGGTCGTTGTACAGAAGAGCTATATATTAAAAATGGCGACTTCGTCCAAATATGACACAATGGATTTACATGAACGTGATTAGACCAATGTGGTGGACACCAATGGCTAAGAAGCGCAATGTAAGTATATTGCAAAAAGTTTACTATATGTGATCTCTAGGCATAAGCGGGGCGATAAGAGCCACACCAACAGGAGCGTTGGAGACTATACTGCACATGCAAGCTATATGCATCGTGATTCATTTGTGTCAGACGGACGCTCCTGGGAACACTGGCTCATGTGCCACTGGGATTCAGCTGCTACACGAATAGGTCAAAGCTAGGATGAAGGACGGGTCTGGGACTTTTTATTGAGGAACCAGAAGTCGAAGTTTAATTCAGCCTCCCAGACCATAACACGGAATTTCAAGCGAAAGATCGGGCAATCACCGAGTGTATGAATTAGCTTAATAACTCCACAAGACCTACAAACGCTAATATTTTCACAGATAGCCAAATGACAATTAAAGCGATTTTGTCCAAAAAGGACAAGTGCAGAAGCATGTTGGACGGTAAAAAGGCTGTAAATCAATATGGGGTGACCCAAATGAGAAGATAACAAGTAGTTTTCTGAAACTAAACAAAATCGAGATTAGTAAGATAACACTCAAGCTTACAAGTACATCTGCTTCTCATAGGACTGTCAGAGAACAACGAATGCAGGCTAAGCAGGGAAAACATTGATGGAACATTTTCTGTACCAATTCACACACGCAAGATCCCGAAATTTAGGTTAGGAACCATTACACTATGCAACAACAATTTTGTCCAAGGGATGTGGATAACAGTTTCTAGTGCAATTTGATGTCACAACCACGAAAAAATATTTAAAAAATGTTATAGTAATATTTTTTTTAATTTCCAGCTTTCATGGAAAGTACATTTAGTACTTGGACCATAATATTTCAAGTATAAGCCTGATTGAGCCGTGCTATGTCTTAAATTAAAGGGAATCATGAGGGCTACATATGCTGCAAATATGGCTTTCACGTAGAATTTTTGTTTTAGTAACAGTCGTCAAAAATATGAGAAAAAAATGTTTTTTTTTTTTTTAAAACACTTTTACCTCGTACAAAAAAAATCATAAAAAAAAAACGTCGAAAAAATTATTTTATCATATTTTTAAAAAGCCAGCTTGCTAAGTTAAAGAAAGAAGTTAAGAAATTAAAAAAAATATATTTTTTGAAATTCTCTTACCCCTACCAAAAGGGTTATAATTTCTACATTATCCATAGATTTTTTTTCAAATAGGCATTATTTTTGCTAGGATGCAAACTTTTAAAAAATAAAATAAAATATTTTTTGTTGATTTTTTCTATTTTTTATGTTTTTTTTCGTCCCAGGATTTTTTTTTTTGAAAAAAATCTACTTTTTCCAATTTGTTTAATGACTGTTACTAAACCACTGTTTCTAATGGTGATTTCGTTTGTGCAAAAAATGTTAAATTTTTTCTACATTGTACACTTAAATCGCATTTTTAAATTCGTTTGTAAAAATGGTGCAGCCATATGAACGCAAATGCCAAAATATCACATTTACCACACTCAGCCCAGTCCACGGTGTGGAGTGTTGCACCGTCAAAAAGCAGAGTTCAGAACCAACCCTAATTGAAAGCGTACATTCTAAAATGCACTACCAAATGGCTGCGCAGTAATGTTGGTATGGGCTTTGCTCACCGCACGATTTTTATCCGATTGTGTGCATGTTAAATGCGAAATTAGCAGAGGGTACCGGGGGAATTTTTAAAATGTCGCAACATGATGTGGTGGCATTATTTTTCAGAAACGAAATCACCATAAGTGAAAGAGACATTTCCAACATTGGTAGCCCACATTAATAGCTTCAATTTAACGTATAAGTCGGCGGTATCGGGCATATACTCCAAAAATGTCAGTGCAAATACTAAGGATACCTTCGACGATAATAGTATTTTTAATAAAAAAAATGTATCTATAAAAAATTTTTGGTTTTGATTTTATATAAGAGTATGCCACAATCGATACAAAAAAATAATTTTTAGGTCTGGGACACAAAAAAATTTTTTTTTTGTTTCGTAGTGTTATCAGACTTGACTAATCTCAGAGGATATTACTGGATGATACTGTAACTCATGAGGTTTTCAAATAACCGTAAATAAGAAGTGCAAGGCCGAAACACTGGCATAGGTGTATGTTCATGGACATGAGACGTTGAAATGTCTTCTCTCTTCAATCTAACCTAACCTAGCATACATTACGATTTGATGTAAGCTGGATTCTACATTTCATCATTACGGATTGTTATAGAGAATCTTTTCTTAATACAAAAACGTTCACTACACAATTTACATCGGTTCATATTCCGCACGGTCACGCATACCATTCCGATTTTGCCTATTGTTCTCAAGCTGTGATATGTTTAGCAGAACTAAGTAAACAACAAATATTGTAACATAAAAAATATAACTGGTCCTTTAGTGTTAATTTTTGGGCAACAGGTGCCGATCTCAAATGATAGGACACAAGCTTCTAGAAAATAACTTTGCTCAAATTATAGTATTCATATGTACGGGTCGTCTTAGACCTAAAAATTATTTTTTATCTAGATTGTGGCATACTGTTTTTAAAATCAAAACCAAAAATTTGTTTATGGATACATTTTTTTTTAAATATTATTATCGTCGTATGTACCCTTAGTATTTGCACTATAATTTTTGGAGTACATGCCCGATCAGGTCGACTTATACGTTAAATTGAAGGTATTAATGTGGGCTACCATTGGAAATCTTTCACTTAGAAACAGTGGTTTACTAACAGTCATTAAACAAATTGGAAAAAGTAGATTTAAAAAAAAAAATCCTTGGACAAAAAAAACATAAAAAATAAAAAAAAATCGAAAAAAAAAATTTTATTATGTAAAAGTTTGCATCCTAGCGAAGAAAATATGGATAAATGAAATTGTAGCCCTTTTGGTAAAGGTAAGAGAATTTTAAAAAAAACCTTTCTTTTTAATTTCTGTTTAAATAGCGATTTTATTTATTACTTTTATTTATATTATGTACATTGGAGTTTATTTACATGAACAAGTTTCATTAGAAGTAATTGTGAGTTCTTTGTTGACGTTTGTAGATTTAGGAATCGGTTTCTCTAATGAGGAACCAAATATAATATCCCATCATTCTTTCATCCCAGTGCCCTTGGTAACGCCGCTCGATGGACTTCAATTCTTGGTGAAACCTTTCGCCATGTTCGTCACTATAAAAAGAAAGTCTTTTAAATAAACTTTTTAAATATGAGAGTGAATTTGTATCTTTCCTTAAGGCTGGCAAAATATCGTCTATACCAGAGGCATAACATACCAACTACTTTTAAATCCCAACAAATGTTCCAGTCATGTTCATATATTTTATATATTTTATCAATTTAGCCATTGTTTCGTATGATTGGCAGCATGAGCAATGGGAATCGACGGTTTCTGATTTCCGTTGTGTAAAAGTACTGCTTTCAAACTTTCTGTACTGCTGTCAACAAGTAACCGCCATTCCTTTGAATTGTATGTTTGATTAAGTTCCTCGAACAATCCGGGAATGTCCTTGCAAAAGCATATGTTATCCACAGTTGTATAAATTTGTTTGTAAGTTATATCACGGACTCTATAATATGATATGTTTACATCTGGGGCCAACATATTGTACTGTTCCATGTAGTTCTACCTTATCTTTGGTCAGTTCCAAATCTCTCACTAGATCAATGAGTTGAAACTTAGATAAAAGCGATGACTTCTGACCCAAACTTGAATCGCTCAGAGTTGAGTACTCAGTTGAACTTGATGATATTTCCACTACTCCATCGAGTAAGATTTACATGGCACGAATTACACAAAATACTAGGTGTCCACCGTTCGTTTATATTTTTAACTCGTATACCAAAATATTACACATATATTTCTTCTATTATTTTACTAAACGGACGTCGATTTTTTTAATTACATATTTTCCGCAGATGTAGCAAAAATTGTCGGGATCATTTACACATTGAAAAGTTCTTTGCCTTTTACTCATACTTCGAAATATAACTTTATAATATTTTTCAGTAAATCGACTTATCTCTTTAAGGCGCTGATTTATACTAATTTATTATTAAGAATTTTCATTCAGAAATTCCGGGTTTAAGGTTCATAAGTTGCACGACTTGTAGCTGACATATAGTTTGCTTCGAAAGTAGACACCCAATATTTTCAAGACTGCCGCGTACTACTTTGTATTGCGCATGCCCCTAAAAGGCGTAACTGAATGGAAACCTCATAAATAAAAAACCGCAAATATTGTTGAATGACGCCTCTATCTGAGCGGATCTCATCCAATATAGCTCTCACATTGCATATCATGATAAAACCATAAAACCTCGCCCTCTTTATAATTTTATAATTTCTAACATCAATCCTCATAAAATAAAATGCAAGTGCAATGTCTCTTATATGTCTCTCTCTCTCACACATTTACAAAATGGCTCATAACTTTTACATCTATCCATACATTCAAATAGACAGTGTTTTCTTTGTTAGCATGCTGTCTTTTTTAAAATGTGATAAAATAATTTTTTCGATTTAATTTTTTTATTTTTTTATGGTTTTTTTGTACAAAAAAAAAAGTTTTTTAAAAAAAATAATTTTTTTCTCAAATTTTTTGACGACTGTTACTAAACCAAAGATTCTACGTGAAAGCGATATTTACTGCATATGTAGCCCTCATAATTCCCTTTAATTTGAGGCATAACACGACTCAATCAGGCTTATACTTGAATGTACTTTCCATGAAAGCTGGAATTTAAAAAAAAGGAAATTTCAGACAAATTCTATCACTAATAGTGTATAGAATGTAATATCCTCTACACGGCTAAAAAAATCAATAAAAACGCAGAAAAATATATCGTTTTGAGTATCATTATTGCTAAACATACGATAACATATCCCCGCCTTGATGACAGACTACCTTTCCTTAAGTCCCCTTGTAATCATGTTATGTTCATGGTCTCCGTGACCAAAATATGGTCCCGTCGTAATTATATTATGGTCAGTATTAACCGACATAGAGGTACCGTTGCCATAATATTATCGCGTTGGAACCATTATGTGTCTTAACCATAATAAGTTTCCTTTTAAGCATTGTGTGACTAAATTATTATTTTGACAAACATTTAATTGTTCTGAAAATCACTGTTTTGTCATAGAGATTTTCATAAAAACTCATATCACAGTTTGCTCACTATTGTTACAGGAAAATAGTAAAAGTGAAATATATATGGTTACTTCAACTATAATATAGTTCTAACACATATTGAACGCTTAACACTTTAAATTCGAGTACTTATTGATTTATAGTATAAATAATTTGTTTAAATTACGATGAAAACAATATAAATCGGAAGGGCTTGATCAGGTAATGCTACATGTCAGCGATACCGAGAGTGTAAGGGACAAACGTGTGTCAATAGCAATAATGTATGTCTTTAACTTAAATCAGCTTGTAATACTTATTGAAGCAATAAAATAGACAACAAATACAAACACATGAGGTACGATATCATTATATGACTTAGGAATTAGCCGTTGACAAAAGTACATCCGTTTTTGTGGGTCGCTACTTACTACTTCCATAAGTATTACAAGCTAATTTAAGATAAAGACATACATTATTGCTATTGAACTCTGAAAATGATAGAGTGGCGTCTATACAAAGCAATTGAAAAACGTAGTTCCTTTTAGCATATTTTACTACTTTCATAATTAGTACAATATGCTTAAGTTGAAGACATACATTACGAGTATTTCTATTGAACTCTATCGAAACTGCACTATTGTGGTTGTTTCTATCAAATTTTTGCAATAGACAGAATGTAACTGAAACATATGTTCTCAAACCAAAATAATTCTGACGGAATAACAAACCAAGAGTAAACAACCACAGCATTTTTGATAAATTTTAAAATTTATGAAAAACTTACTTGATCTATTTATCCTGTCTACCGACGATATATTGAATAATGAATGATACGTATTTGCAAAATTTAAATATAAATTACAATATACGACTATTGTGTTTTATTTGCCGTATCTACTCCATTGTTAAAACCATTGAATAAAATCGTATTTACCTATATGTGTGTAACCACAAAAAAACACACACAAGTAGAAATATACGTACACATTCATACATACACAGAGTATAAAAATGTAAAAGTTTTTAAATACGATAATTGAAAATGCAACGAACCAAGCAGAACAAACAGGACAAAAAAATCAAACGTTTCATATAAGCAAAATACATACGCAACTATATACCATATACACAAAAAAAACTTTGCAAAATCATAGAACGTATACATAAGTATTCATTGCATATCCTATTCTTGTGTCTGTGAGTATTTTATGTATGAGCCTTAGTTACCTGTCAGTCTTAAATGATGGTATGTGGTTGTAGCATTCATATATTACATGTTTGTGTGTGTTAGGTTGCCCAGGAAACAAAATGATAAAATGTCTTACGATATTATAACGGTTTTTGAGAAAAACCCCCAATTTCACAACCTCCGGTTAGAGCTAACTCACAGTTAAAAAATTAAAATTTCATAAAATTTGACAGCTATAACTGTAGGTTAGCTCTAACTGTAGGATAACCGGAGATTGTGGAATTGGCCGTAAATGAAATTAGGTGTCGTATTGTGCTTTCCTTAAAAATATTTATAAAACCAGTGGGGCGAGGCAAAATTTGGTCGGATCCAACTGGTACTAGAGCAGAACAGGTTTAGGTTAGGGGGGCAGCCGTTTTTTACCAGCTCACATAAACCAGTTTAGGTCCCTTGTGTTACCAAGGGACCTAATGCCTCTCATCGAAACCAACCTCTGTTAGACTGCCTAGAAAGGCCGTCTCCAGTATGTCCAGGCGTCGTTTCAGTCGCATAGCAACCCAGCAAAATATCCCATTACCAAATAACCTGACGGGTAAGCTAAATTCAATAGTAGTAACTGCTTATAATTTGGCCACCTTCGAATTATTTTACACTTGTATGTCATTGGAGGAAAGTGCTTCAACTCAAGCATACCAGATGCTGAAAAATAACCACTTACCCCCACGCTTACAATTATTCAAAAGTAAACGTGGAGTAATAATTGATGAGTGAATTCCGTGAAATGTAGGGACGATTCGATAGTGCACACAAGATCGTGCAGGGCTCATTCTGTGGATTTTTCCTTATTGTAAGCATGTTGGTATCCCAACAGGAGTTTTGCATCCAGGTTTTCCCTAAAGAAATAATCTAAAAGTCTTTCTACACATTTTTATAGGAAGGAGAATAGTCTAATAATCTAGTGTGCAATAGGTATGAATACCACTTTGGCATCCCTCCATCGATGTGGGGTGTATGAAAGCCTGACACAGCCTACATAGTGGTCTTTACCACTTAAATTAGTCAGGAGAAAGATACCTAGATCCTTCATGATCAAAATACAGGTTCTTAGAGTGCCTTCACAGTTTGCCAAACGCAGTTTAAAGTTGGGTGTCCCCATACCGCACAACCTTCCTTCTACTACGTGGAGCTCCTCTATTAGGAAGACGGTGGTCGACTCACCTTCCGCAGTGGGAGCTATATCCTACATGAACACATTCAAGACCCTAGTCTCGAAACCATATTGCAGGGTTATACTTGCACGTTGTATGTGGGAGCTGGATTCAGCGTTCAGGATCAATTAGACCTGCCGCTTTTTACTATCCGTCAAATCCACCTTTCTAATTCTCCAATTATATTTCGCCAGACCGGGATTGGAACCTATTATTATCTCTAATATGTCAGCCGAGTTGGAGGAATCTTCTGTAAGCAACATGTTGGCTCTAGGATGACTAGGGATGTTACTTTTTTGGACAACATCCAACTGGGGGTCCGGCCACACCGCACCCACTCGACTCAAATCAGCCTTATGCAGGTCTACTGATGTGGCTTCACTGAAATATAAGGACTTTACTCGCCCCTGATGCCATCCTGCACCGTTGCAGATTGGTGGTTTGCCCGGCATTTCTTTACGGACATCGAGGTAATGAGCCATAATGGCTGATAGCACATGGCTTCATTTGTCCTTGAGGATGAATCCATCCTCACTACGTCTGTCTATAACAGCCATCACCAGACTCTCCTTCACCACTTCATAGAAGGGCTTGATGAGTGTCCTGTTGATGGTGACATTTTTTCGAAGGCAGGGGTTCATCAAGTGATCTGATTCTTGTGACTTTATTAGACGTTAACACAGCTGAATTTGTGTGTCTTTCAGCCGACTCATTAGCTTTAGAAACATTTAGCGCTTCGTAAAAACTCTGAGCGCTATCCGGTGCTCATTGTGCTTCCGATTTTATGGTTGGACATACCGTTTTCCCCTAACCGTACCACCTGTTGTAAGTACTGGGAAGAAATGTTCAACATTTTTGGTGTGGTCGGCTTTGGACAAGACGAACGGACGGACAGTCGGACGATTGGGGACCCCGCTCCGTCGGAACAGGAAGCCATCCTGTCAAGCTAATTTATTTATTGTTTGTCTGTATTAGCCCGTAATAGGTACTACGATATAGGCCTTCCAGAACTTCGTACAGAATTTTTATTTCTGATTAGCAACCAGGCTGTAGTTACATATAAGGCGGTCCAAAATTAGCCGACACGACATATAGATGGCGGTAGTACTTTGAAAAAAAAAATACTTACATGAAAAGTGTCAACCTTCTAAAGCATATGGGCATTTCCAACGTGATGTCAATCGCAGCCAAAAAATTTAAAGTCTAAAAAAGTATGTTGTTTTAAAATTTTTTTATTGGGAATCTATCAAATTTAACTAGTTTTCCCAAAAACTACATTTTTTAATAACACATTTTAAAAAATTTGAGTGCAAATTTAAATAATTGCAAAATTTATGTTTTAAACATTTGTATTGCATGTTATGTTCCGATTAATGGTCTCTCTTTTAAATCTTGATTTATTTTTAAGGGATATAAGAAAAGTAATTTTTGTTGTGAAAAAAAATATATTGAATATATTATAAATTATATATAATTAACCTTTGGATGTCTAGTTGCATAAAAAGTAAAAAAACAAACATAAAAAGAACGATGGATAAAATGTCGCATGCGACACATCGCGTGCGAATGTGATTAAAATTAAATAAAAAATAAACTACTTAATATTTTTGAATAAAATAAAAAACATTATTAAGATACATGAATCCATGACATTATAAAATTAGTCGCATTAAAATATTCCTTCAGGTTGCCCTGAAATCAGCGTTTGATTGGTTTGCTTTGAAACCGACATCTGTTTTTGTCGCGTGCGAATGGCTTGGCATCAACTATAGTGCTAATTAAGAGCTATAAGTTTCACCTTTTGTCAAAATGAAATAATGTTTTGGCATATGTTTCTTCACTTTGAATGCGTACGAATGTCGCATTCGACACTGGAGAAAAGCCCATATGTATTAACTTTCAAGGCGCCACGTTGTTTAGTTTTTGGTCACCTATACGTAATAAAATAATTTCATTTGGAATCAACCCGGCTAGATTCTACTTTGGAGGAGTCTGCTCTTGCGTTTACAATTATAAAATATGGGGTGGCAGAGTTTTAACATAGCCTTAAGTGTCCGCAAAATTTTGTGGTGAGAATGCTCTGCGCAAGATGGATGCCGCGTTTGTTCACAATATTTCACGAACATCGTCGTGAAGTGGCTTCACTCGATTGTTTGGCGATGTTTCACCACAATGAAACGGAGTTTTTTCGTCTATTTGTCATCATGGATGAAACGTAGGTCCGCCATTTTACACCTGCGACAAAGGAAGAGTCAAAACAGTGGACTGAAATAGGAGAATCGTGTCCGAAGACAGCAAAGACAGTTGAATGTGCAGTTAAGTTCATGGCCTCATTTGACAAAAACGAACGTGTTGTTTCATCCATACCATGGACCAACACATCCACTATTGCGATGATCAAAATCAATGAGTTATATTGCTTATTATATTGCTATATTGCGAATTGCTTCCCTTGGACTATTACTATTCCAAAAAAAATGGCTCGGCGGAAAAAGATTTTCAGTAATGAAGAGGTGGAGGTTGCGGTTGATGACTATTTTGAGGAGCTTGACAGTTCTTACTACAAGCTATTGAAAATAGTTTCTTATTACTCAAATTTTGCATACTCATAATTAAGTCCGATCCGTCTTTAAAACTATTACTTTCCTACATCATTGTTTTAATGTAGAAAATCCTCAATAGCATTGAAATATTACTTAAAACAATGAAGTTTGGGACAAAAATAAAGATCTAGTGTTCTAACGGTACACTCAAGCTTACAAGCACATCTGCATCGCATAGGACTAGTTGATAACAACGAATCCAGGGCATGCAGGGAAAACATCGAATCGATGAAACATTTTTTGTGACAATGTCCGACTTTCACACATGCAAGATCCTCATATTTCGGGTCTGATACACTACCAGACTTGGCTAATCTCAAAGGATATGACTGCAAGATACTGTGTCTAGTACCGATTTTCTGTAACTCCTGATGTGTTAAAAATATCATAAATAAGGAACAGAAAACAGGCCGAACCACTGCACAGTGGGAGGAATCCAAAAAAGGGCAATAATTCTGCGTTTCTTAACCAGACAACCGATTGCGACCGATTAATACCGAGGTATTAGAAGACTCGATGCTGATCAGTCGTAGTCAACGGACGTGTTTAGCACAGAGCGGATAGTTAAAATTTATTACGCAGTACCCATCACGCAATCGTAAAAAAATAATCTGTACAAAGTCTGGAAGGCCTACATCGTAGTACCTATTACGGGCTAATACTGACAAAAAAATTAATAAATTCGTTGACGGGGATGCCTTCGCGTTCCGATGGAGCGGAGTTCCCCAATCGTCCTACTGTCCGTCCGTTGGTCTTGGCCAAAGCCGACCACACCAAAAATGGTGAAAATTTCCCACCAGTACTCACAACAGGTGGTACGGTGAGGGGAAAACGTCATATCCGACCGTCAAAACGGAAGCACAATGAGCACCGGATAGCGCTCAGTTTTGACAAAGTTGGAGGCTGTTAAGGTTTCGGCTCTTACCGAAAAACAAAAGGAGTCACTTACCTGGGCTAAAGGCGTCATAGATGCTTCTAAGGCCAATCAGCCGGCTGAATGAGCCACAAATTCAGCTGTGTTAACGGCTAATAAAGTCAAAAGAATTCGATCACTTGATGAACCCCTGCCTTCGATAAAGGCAAGAGGCCCTAATGTTGCCATCAACAGGACACTCACCAAGCCCTTCAATGAAGTGGCGAAGGAGAGTCTAGTGATGGCCTTTATAGACAGGAGTAGGGAGGATGTATCCATCCTCAAGGACAGATGGAGCCATGTGCAATCAGCCATTATGGCTCATTACCTCGATGTCCGCAGAGAAATGCCGGGCAAACCACCAATCTGCAACGATGCAGGATGGCATCAGGGGAGAGTAACGCTCTTATATTTCGGTGATGCCAGATCAGTAGACCTGTATAAGGCTTCTCTGAGTCGAGCGGGTGAGGTGTGGCCGGGTGCCCAGTCGGTGTGGATAATCTGGTCGAGCATATCACCACATCATTCAATAGCTCCCTTGAAGAAGCCTGTCCAAAAACAAGGTACAAGGGTAAAACTTAACGGCTATGAAAAAGACCTGCAACAAGCTATTTAACAAGGCTAAATCTACTGGGGTCGCTAATGTTTGGGATGCCTATAAAGAGCAACCCAAGATCTATAAGAAGGAGCTTAGAAAGTCGCAAAGACGCTCTTGGTATACCTTCTGTGGCGAAGTGAAATATCAGCTATAATCCTATCAGCTTACCCTGTACAGTGGGTTACTTGCAGGATGAGGCAAACAATTGGACCAAAAACAGCGAGCAGTCGCTCAATGTACTGCTCGACTCACATTTCCCGGGGACCAACAAGAAGGCGAGTGGACTGCGAGCGTCCCTAGCTTGTTGACTGAGAGATCCAGAATAAGCTGGGCTATTAATAGCTTTGAGCCCTTCAAGTCACCTGGACAAGACGGCATCACTCCAGCAGAAATGCAGAAAATGTTGAAGTACATTATCCCCTGGCTGGAGAAAATTTATGTAGTATCAGGCTTTCATACATCCCGAATCGATGGAGGGATACCAAAGTGTTATTCATACCTAAAGCGGGGAAGATATCACACACTAGGCCAAAAGACTTCAGACCAATTAGCCTATCCTCCTTCCTATTGAAAGGTCTGGAAAGACTTTTAGATTATTTCATTAGGGATAACCTGGATACAAAACTCCTGTCGGTGAACCAACATGCTTACAATAAGGGGAAGTCTACAGAATCAGCCCTGCACGAACTTGTGAGAACTATCGAATCGACCCTGCATTTCAAGTAATTCACCATGGTGGCATTTCTTGACATAGAAGGGGCTTTTAACAACATTCACTCAGATGCAGTAATTGCGGCTCTGTCACATCTAAAAGTTAACTCTAGTTTGATTAGACTAATTCAAAGTCTGCTCAACAGAAGACGCATAACAGCATGCCTTGGGTCCACAACTCTAACAAGGTTTGTAAAGAGAGGGACCCCACAAGGGAGAGTACTGTCTCCACTAATTTGGAACCTAGCGGTGAATGAAATCCTGCTAGATCTAGAACGTTGTGGCTGCAAGGTCGTGGCATATGCGGACGACGTAGCAATCGCAGTGAGTGGCAAATTCGAAAATGTCCTCCGAGACATTCTACAGGTGGCTCTGAACAAATTGACTGGCCCATCTAGAAGCAGCGGTTTGGGCGTAAACCCAAACAAGGCAGAATTGGTTCTCTTTACTAGGATGAATAAAGTCCCACATGTGGACCCTTCAACTCGGATAAATGGAACAGATCTACACTTTTCTGAAATTGCAAAATTTTTAGGATTAATTCTAGATAGAAAACTGTTATTTAGACTTAACGTATTGGAACGTGTAAGGAAGGCCAACGTCGCCTTATGTTCCTTCTCTCCTAAAATCGTACACTGGATATACATATATAGCAGTTGTACGGTATTGTGGTATGATGGACGGCAACTGACAAACTAACCATAACCAACCTACTAACAAAAGTTCAGAGAACAGCCTGCCTGAGCATAAGCGGAGCCTTAAGGACTACAGCGACCGAGTCCATATACTGCCGATTAATATTGTGGCGAGAGAAGTAGCAACCAAAGCGGCAATAAGATTAAACTGCCTATCAATGTGGAGGTACAAAAACTACGATCACATGTGGATATCAAAGTGTAGTCCTATAGTAACCGACCGAGTCGACTATATACCAACTGCGTACACCTTCGAGAGAAATTACATCACTAGGATGCCCGCCAGAGATGAATGGGTTGGAAGAATACCAGGTAATAGAAACCATCTCCACTTTTACACGGATGGTTCGAAGCTTGATGAAAAGGTTGGCTTCGGAGTACACTGTACAGAGCTTAGTTTGGATATAGCTCACAGACTACCAGATACCTGCAGTGTCTATCAAGCCGAAATAATTCCAATATGGGAAGTAGCCAAGTGGCTGAGTAACAGAGTAACCAACAATGGCGTTGTCATTTACTCGGACAGCCAGGCTGCCATCAATTCTCTGTAGGCAACATCCCTAAATTCACAAACAGACCTCGACTGCCGCAGATCTTTTAACGATGGGTGCCTGGGCATAGGGATATCCCGGGGAACTGCAAAGCCGATGAACTTGCTAGGAAAGGGACGACATTACAAATTCTCGAAGAATTTGCATATATTGTTGCGCCACTATCCACGTGCAAGCTTTGGCTTAGGCAAGGGTCAATCAGGCAATCCAACGAAAGATGGACAGAAATCGGCACCTGCATGTTAGCTAGACAAATCTGGCCGAGGTATGACCTGAGAAGATCAAAATATCTCCTCGCACTAGAGAGGAGATATTCCGCTGATTCTGTAGACTTCCCCTTATTGTAAGCATGTTGGTTCACCGACAGGAGTTTTGTATCCAGATTTTCCCTAATGAAATAATCTAAAAGTATTTTCAGACCTTTCAATAGGAAGGAGGATAGGCTAATTGGTCTGAAGTCTTTTGGCCTAGTGTGTGCTATCTTCCCCGCTTTAGGTATGAATAACACTTTGGTATCCCTCCATCGATTCGGGATGTATGAAAGCCTGATACAGCCTACATACATTTTCTCCAGCCAGGGGATAATGTACTTCAACATTTTCTGCATTTCTGCTGGAGCGATGCCGTCTGGTCCAGGTGACTTGAAGGGCTAAAAGCTATTAATAGCCCAGCTTATTCTGGATCTCTCAGTCAACAAGCTAGCGACGCTCGCACTCTTGTTGGGCCTGCTTATCCTCTGGTTCTGTAAGAGAGTTCCCCTGGAAATGTGTGTCGAGCAGTACATTGAGCGACTGCTCGCTGTTTTTGGTCCAAGTATTTACTTCATCCTGCAAGTAACCCACCGTACAGGGTGCAGCTGATAATATTTTTCTCAGCCTTGCGGCGTCGAAGACCTTTTCCACTTCGCCACAGAAGGTATACCAAGATCGACTTTGCGCCTTTCTACGCTCCTTCATATAGATCTTGAGTTGCTCTTTATAGGCATTCCAAACATTAGCGACCCCAGTAGATTTAGCCTTGTTGAATAGCTTGTTGCAGGTCTTTTTCATAGCCGTTAGCTCAGAAGTCCACCATTAGGGTTTAGTTTTACCCTTGTACCTTGTTTTTGGACAGGCTTCTTCAAGGTAACTATTGAATGATGTGGTGATACGCTCGATCAGATTATCCAGACCGGCTTTGTCAATCGGTTCGTACAGAAGTTTGGAGTTGAGGACTATCTTGAAATTCTTCGCATACAGGTTCCACTTTGTCTTTCTCACATTTCTGTGGACGGCAGGTTCAGGCGCTTTTTCAGCGAGTTTGAACTCAATATAATGGTGATCTGAGAATGAATGGTCGTCCAGCACATTCCACCCAATAATTTTGTCTGACAGCCGGTCAGTAGCAAACGTTACGTCTAGTACTTCTTGTCTGTCTTTAATTGTAAAGGTCGGTTTATTACCTATGTTACAAATACTTAGGTTGGTAGTTATAATAAAGTCAAGAAGCGAATCGCCCCCATTGTTTATATCCGTACTACCCCAGATAGTATGATGAACGTTCGTGTCTGCGCAAATAATCAGCTCGACCACGACAGACGGTGCTTCTTCTACTAATTCCCTGAATAGAGCTGTTGGTACTACAGGTTCATAAGGCAAGTAACTGGAGACCACCCAATATATGCGATTACCGATCTCCAGATTGGCAAATGTTTGGTCTTTACCACTTAAATTAGCCAGCAGAAAGATACTTAGATCTTTCCTGGCCAAAATGCAGGTTCTTGGAGCGACTTCACAGTTGGCCACATGCAGTTTAAAGTTGGGTGTCCTGATACCGCACACCCTTCCTCCCACTGCGTAGGGCTCCTGGCGCAGCAATAAAGCCGCTGAGGCTGCTTTAGCGTGATGGAGGTTAATCTGTAGAATTCTTACCATCATTGGCAATTGACACATTAACATCCACTCCGACAAGGGTGTTATCGAACTCTTCGTCAGATGCGTCAAAGAGTCCGGAGACTCCCCTCAGCCCCTCTGTGACAGAAGTAGAGCTTTCGTCCTCAGAGAAGGACGTTACAGATCCTCTGTTAGAGTTGGAGTCACCAGAAATAATGCGAGTGGGTACCTTCGCACTTCCAGAAAGCCGTGTATCAACCACGGTGGACGACTCACCTTCCGCAGTGGGAGCTATGTCCTGCTTGTATACCTTCAAGACTATAGTCTCGAAGCCATATTGTAGGGTTGCACTTGCACGTTATATATGGGTGGTGGATTCAGCGTTAAGGATCAAATTGACCTGCCGCTTTTTTCCATCCGCCTCACCCACCTTGCTGATTCTCCAATTATAAGCGGGCAGACCAGGATTGGAATCTTTTATTATTTCTAATATGTCAGCCGGGTTGGAGGGCTCTTCTGTAACCCAGGTGATGGATCTAGGGTAACTAGGGATGTTGTTTTTTCGACAACATCCAACTGGGCACCCGGCCACACCTCACCCGCTCGACTCAGAGCAGCCTTATACAGGTCTACTGATCTGGCATCACCGAAATATAAGGGCTTTACTCTCCCCTGATGCCATCCTGCATCGTTGCAGATTGGTGGTTTGCCGGCATTTTTCTGCGGACATCGAGGTAATGAGCCATAATGGAATTGGTTGCTGGGAATTGTAGACGGAATCGATTAATACGTCAAAGAATTATTGTCGGATGGTAGTTTCTCCACACATACGAAAAATTTGTGGTTTTCTGCAATAATAGCACATCTAAAAAATCAAAATGTTCAGGAAAGCCAAAATACTGTTTCTCTCGCAGTTAATTTGATACTAAGGGATATTACCAATAACAAAATAAACTACGTTTTAGAGCTAACTATCGGCTATGATGTCAATTTCTATACAATTTAACCTTCTTTAGATATCGATACCTCCATTCTAAACTATGCCAAGTGCAACAAGGTACTTTTTCAGGAGAGGCGATCAAAGTTCGATGATTTTTTAATTTTGTGTGGAATTCCTTTATAATGCAAATCGAACGAACTGTATTGTTTTGTGAATAACTTTTGATTGGGTTGACGGATAAACATCAAATTTTGACTGAATATAATTTGGAATATTTCGAAAATAAAAATGCAAACTCCCTTAAACTATGCTAAGTCGACTTATCATGTTTTAGAATGGAATTATCGATATATTGCTCGGTTATTACACTTTGTGGTAATGTTGGTAAATGAGTATAGTAAAGTTTTTGAAAATGTCATCAAAATTGGAGTACCTAGGAGTGTCATATATGGATTGGTAGATAATGATTAGCTGAATATATTTTTTCTAAAATCCAAAAGTCGAATTTTTCTGACATGGATTGTTGTTCCAGAAAAGCCCCAAATATTAGCTATATTAATTATTTTACAAAGAAGGTTTTATTAGAATTGTCTGCGCTTTTTGGTTAAACTTTTTAAATGCACGCTTGAATGACTGAAAGAATAAAATGTGACACATTTTTCGTGTTTTCATTGTTCTTCAGCGGATACCTCCGCGGGCCATTAATATGCCTTGTTTCTGTTTTAGTTAACATGGAGTTATTTCCATTTGTAATATAAGAAAACATTTGTACGTTTGTATGTCCATAGATATAGTTATGATATTTCATAATGCACAGTGGTTCACATAATTTGAACAAAAACCTTTTTTGGTATTGGCAACTCTTCATTTATTATGCTTGGAAAAATTTGACAGATTGCTTTAATAATTTGACCTAAATTGTCACTAATCTAAATGACTATACGATTTTTATGTTTCCATCGATTTTTTGTTTGATACTTTGGCTATTTTGTTCAGAACGATGAAATTAAAACGTAAATGGGCAATGATGTAAAAAATGTTACATCATTTCAGGCATATACACTAGTATTTATTTCGACTAACCAGGAGTGTCTGTCTTGTAGAAATGATTCAGAGTTACCCGCAAAATTATCCACTGTTTCTGTTTGAATATTTAATTTTATTAATTCAAATCATCTATCAATTTTACAGTTACTTAAACCAGAAATAATATAAATTTTTGCAAATTCTGTAATGAATCCAAAAACTCAAAGGTTTGCAATCAATTTGGAAGTAGAAGAACGATTCTTAGGTTTGGTAGATTGTTCTGTAAGTAGATATGCCAATTCTTTACTTAAACATATTTTTTTTTGACAAATTACATGGGAAATGTTCTAATAATTGGAATAATTCGAAGTCTTACAATTGTGACCAGACTTGACTCATCTCAGAGGATATGACTGCAAGGTACTGAGAAAATTCGTGTCTAGTACCGATTTTCTGTAACTCGTGAGGTATAAAAAGATCATAAATAAGGAGCGCACAACAGGCCGAACCACTGGATTAAGTGTATGTCCATGAACATGAGACGTTTAAACGTCTCCTCTCTTCAACCTAATCTAACCTACAATGGTGCAAATGTAATGTGTTTAAATTCACTGCGAGCCATACAAATTAAGGGCCTGTTTCTGTAACTTTTTTTCGTTCGTCTACTGCGAACGATCAAAAATCACTCAATTATTCCGAGAAATCTATAAGTCACAGAAGTTTATAATTCGTTGTGTCTGTAGAAAATCATGTAAAAAGCTTGTTCCTAAAATATTTCTAACTTGCGTATTATAGAATTCAAGTAATGGCTGAGAGAATTTTGATCGTTCGCCGTAGACGAACGAAAATAAGTTACAGAAACAGGCCCTAAAATTGGGTAATTGTCGACTCCTATTCGAACATACAATCGGCATCAACATTTTTCAATGCTGTACATATTTTCAAAACTGGAAATCATATTGATTTCAAAAGAATATGCAATGTTCTAATAATAAGTTCGAAGTCTTAGTAAAACTAGATGGAGTTGCAGATACGAAAATTGTAGATCAATAGCATTAGATTATATTGGTAAAAAAAATAGTTTAGAGTAGGAAGCAAGTGCATCACGACACAAATATGCAGTGAAGGCTTTGGGATTATCAAATATATAAACTAAACCAGAATCCGTTATGATTTGTCATGTATTTAACACTGCTCTACAAAACATAAATAATTTACACAAATGTTTTCAAACAACAAATGCAAGGCTCGAGAGATTTTTTAAGATTTCGGATTTGATTTATAAAAAACATCAAATCTTTGTTTGAGTCGAGAACGGTCTACATAATTCAATGTTTACAGATGATTTCATGTAAATGTTGACCGCGCTGCGCCTCAAATGGTTCATACGCTGGGTCCAGTTTGGCATACTCTCTCCAACATATCGGCCGGTACCTCACGAATAAATTCTTCAATATCGGCGATCTATGCGGTCAGTTGACCGCCCCAAAGTGAAATAAACTTAAATAATCTGCAAGCGTTGTCCTTTTGTAAGTCGCTTCATGATTAAATTATAGAGCAAACTGAACATGTTTGACATTAACATGTTACACGAAAACAGCTGAGCTGCCAACAAAACGCTTACCAAATTTTTTTCGGTTAATTCAAGTTAAAAGCCAATATGTAATTTGCCTGAAGATACGATAGCATTTTAATTTGGAGTGCACATTGAAGTCTTCTTTATTGATGATTATAGAAGTAAGCTGCAAATTGATAAGGAATCGCTAATTGTAGAAACTATTGTGGTAAAAATATCTTCAAGACTCATATGACAATAAGCCAATCAAAGAAAGAAAATGATGATAGAAATACATAAAATTTGGATTCAAAAAAAGATCGAATGAAAACAAAATCTTTTTAAATATTTATCCAAATAATTTTAAAGTTTGTAAATTTCAATAAGGCTTTGACCATTTTAAATATCGAAAACGAAATAGTAAAATTTTTAGTGGCATTCTTATTTTTTTAATGAGTAGAATAATACATTTTTATTCTTATTATAAAGGGTTTCCCAACAAGAGGTGTTATTTTGAATCACCCGGTATTTCGGTAGCTGTCACTTTTGAAGCCTTTATTCTTTGACATTTGACAAGTAGAAACTACGCCATTACTAAAAATGGAACGATACAAGATTTAACAACGCATTGAAATTATTAAAATTCGAAAAATCATTTTGACTGATGAGGATTGTCGCAAAATTGTCGCATCTGGGGCTCGGAAAACGCAAGAGTTGTTGTTGAGAAGCCTCTCCATCCTCAACGTGTGACTGTTTGGTGCGGTTTATGGTCCGGCGGGGTCATTTGACCTTACTTTATCGAAAATGAGGTTGGATCAACAGTTACGGTGAATGGATTGCGCTGTAGAGAGATGACTAATGATTTTTTATGGTCGAACTTGGATGGTATTGATCTGGACAACGTTTACTTTCAACAACACGGCGCTACGTGCCACACAAGCAACGAAACCATTGCTCTGTTACGGTAAAAGTTTCCGGACCGTGTTATCTCTCGAAGAGGTGATCACAATTGGCCACTGAGATCTTCTGATTTAACACCTTGCGACTTCTTCCTTTGGGGCCACGTGAAAGATAAGGTTACGCCAACAGCCCAGCGTCGATTCAAGACCTCAAAGATAGAATTCGTGAGGCTATCGAGGACATAGGGCAGCCACTTTGCGATTTGGTTATGGAAAATTTCATGAAAAGGAAATGGTCCTGCAAGCGTGGTCGTGGTCGGCATACCTTCCTCTTTCTTATGGAATAAGCATCCGATCATTTATCTCAAAAAATTTAATTTTTCTTTGAATACCAAAATAACACCTCTTGTTGGAAAACCCTTATTTTATTCCATACTGCTATTTTTTATGCTCATTATGAAAAATTTACTTATAATTCCTCTTTAATTAATTAATAAAATTATATTAATTGTTTAATTTAAATATTTATTTAATAAAATATTAATTTATCATAGAAAGGTTGTAATAAATCTTATTTCAGTATGAATTAATTTCTTTAATTATATTAATTGTTTTTAAACAAATATTAATGTAAAATATTAATTTATCATAGAAAGGTTGTAATAAATCTTATTTTAATATGAATTAATTTCTTATTTTTCGTTGACAGTTTCATCCGTGAATAAAGCATAAAAACAAACTTTTCTTCTTGGGGCTATAGCCCACCCCAGCAGAAATCCATTGCTACGCCAATGGATTTGACATCTAAGCACAAATAGAACTCGTGCTTTACATCCGACCTTAACTAAATATGGCATAAACGAGTTAATCGATTCAAGAATGAATACTGTCGAATTTGATGAAAATCTGTTCAGATTTATTATAATCCCCATATATTTGCTCCATTAGTTTTAGTATAGAGTGATTTTTTAAGAGTTTTCGGATTTGATTTTAAAAACAAACCAGTAAGGAAAGGCTAAAGTCGGGCGGGGCCGACTATATAATACCCTACACCACTCTCAAAATATTGAATAACTCTGATATATAAATTTTATAATTCATGTATAAATTGTTTACATAAATTTACTTTTGGGACATTTTATACTTAAATAATACCCTGTACCACAGTGTGGTGTAGGGTATAAAAACGATTGGATCTAAAGAGCCAAATCGGATGAAACATATATATGGGAGCTATAGCAAAATCTTTACCGATTTTCTTCAAATTCAACAATGTTGGTTCATGGATCAAGAAACTCTACCATTCTAAATTTCAAAACGATTGGATGTAAAATACAGCTTCTATAGAACTATAGGGCCAAATCGGACGAAACATATATATGGGAGCTATAGCTAAATCTTAACCGATATTCTTCAAATTCGGTAGTGTTGGTTCATGGATCAAGAAACTCTACCATTCTAAATTTCAAAATGATTGGATGTAAAATACAGCTTCTTCAGGACTAAAGAGCAAAATCGGACGAAACATATATATGGGAGATATAGCTAAATCTAAACCGATTTTCTTCAAATTCGGCAATGTTGGGTCATGGATCAAGAAACTCTACCATTCTAAATTTCAAAACGATTGGATGTAAAATACAGCTTTTATAGGACTAAAGGGCCAAATCGAACGAAACATATATATGGGAGCTATAGCTAAATCTTAACCGATATTCTTCAAATTCGGTAGTGTTGGTTCATGGATCAAGAAGCTCTACCATTCTAAATTTCAAAATGATTGGATATAAAATATAGCTTCTACAGGACTAAAGGGCCAAATCGGACGAAACATGTATATGGGAGCTATAGCTAAATCTAAACCGATTTTCTTCAAATTCGGCAATGTTGGTTCATGGATCAAGAAAGAGATCTTCTGATTTAACACCTTGCGACTTCTTCCTTTGGGGCCACGCGAAAGATAAGGTTACGCCAACAGCCCAGCGTCGATTCAAGACCTCAAAGATAGAATTCGTGAGGCTATCGAGGACATAGGGCAGCCACTTTGCGATTTGGTTATGGAAAATTTCATGAAAAGGAAATGGTCCTGCAAGCGTGGTCGTGGTCGGCATACCTTCCTCTTTCTTATGGAATAAACATCCGATCATTTATCTCAAAAAATTGAATATTTCTTTGAATACCAAAATAACACCTCTTGTTGGAAAACCCTTATTTTATTCCATACTGCTATTTTTTATGCTCATTATGAAATATTTACTTATAATTCCTCTTTAATTAATTAATAAAATTATATTAATTGTTTAATTTAAATATTTATTTAATAAAATATTAATTTATCATCGAAAGGTTGTAATAAATCTTATTTCAGTATGAATTAATTTCTTTGATTATATTAATTGTTTTTAAACAAATGTTAATGTAAAATATTAATTTATCATAGGAAGGTTGTAATAAATCTTATTTTAATATGAATTAATTTCATATTTTTCGTTGACAATTTCATCCGTGAATAATCTTAAAGCATAAAAACAAACTTTTCTTCTTGGGGCTATAGCCCACCCCAGCAGAAATCCATTGCCACGCCAATGGATTTGACATCTAAGCAAAAATAGAACTCGTACTTTACATCCGACCTTTACTAAATATGGCATAAACGAGTTAATCGATTCAAGAATGAATACTGTCGAATTTGATGAAAATCTGTTCAGATTTATTATAATCCCCATATATTTGCTCCATTAGTTTTAGTATAGAGTGATTTTTTAAGAGTTTTCGGATTTGATTTTAAAAACAAACCAGTAAGGAAAGGCTAAAGTCGGGCGGGGCCGACTATATAACACCCTACACCACTCTCGAAATATTGAATAACTCTGATATATAAATTTTATAATTCATGTATAAATTGTTTACATAAATTTACTTTTGGGACATTTTATACTTAAATAATACCCTGTACCACAGTGTGGTGTAGGGTATAAAAACGATTGGATCTAAAGAGCCAAATCGGATGAAACATATATATGGGAGCTATAGCAAAATCTTTACCAATTTTCTTCAAATTCAACAATGTCGGTTCATGGATCAAGAAACTCTACCATTCTAAATTTCAAAACGATTGGATGTAAAATACAGCTTCTATAGAACTAAAGGGCCAAATCGGACGAAACATATATATGGGAGCTATAGCTAAATCTAAACCGATTTTCTTCAAATTCGGCAATGTTGGTTCATGGATCAAGAAACTCTACCATTCTAAATTTCAAAACGATTGGATGTAAAATACAGCTTTTATAGGACTAAAGGGCCAAATCGGACGAAACATATATATGGGAGCTATAGCTAAATCTTAACCGATTTTCTTCAAATTCGGTAGTGTTTGTTCATGGATCAAGAAGCTCTACCATTCTAAATTTCAAAATGATTGGATATAAAATACAGCTTCTACAGGACTAAAGGGCCAAATCGGACGAAACATATATATGGGAGCTATAGCTAAATCTTAACCGATTTTCTTCAAATTCGGTAGTGTTGGTTCATGGATCAAGAAACTCTACCATTCTAAATTTCAAAATGATTGGATGTAAAATACAGCTTCTTCAGGACTAAAGAGCAAAATCGGACGAAACATGTATATTGGAGCTATAGCTAAATCTCAACCGATTTTCTTCAAATTCGCCAATGTTGGTTCATGGATCAAGAAACTCTACCATTCTAAATTTCAAAACGATTGGATGTAAAATACAGCTTTTATAGGACTAAGGGGCCAAATCGGACGAAACATATATATGGGAGCTATAGCTAAATCTTAACCGATTTTCTTCAAATTCGGTAGTGTTGGTTCATGGATCAATAAACTCTACCATTCTAAATTTCAAAACGATTGGATGTAAAATACAGCTTCTATAGAACTAAAGGGCCAAATCGGACGAAACATATATATGGGAGCTATAGCTAAATCTTAACCGATTTTCTTCAAATTCGGTAGTGTTGGTTCATGGATCAAGAAACTCTAGCATTCTAAATTTAAAAATGATTGGATGTAAAATACAGCTTCTTCAGGACTAAAGAGCAAAATCGGACGAAACATATATATGGGAGCTATAGCTAAATCTTAACCGATTTCAACCAAATTCAATAGCGATCTTAACAGCCGCGAAATACTCTAAACTGCAAAATTTCAGAACGATCGGAGTGAAATTGCGACCTGTAATCGACGAACAACTTTACATGGACAGACGGACGGACAGACATCGTTAAATCGACTCAGCTAGTGATTCTGAGTCGATCGGTATACTTTAAGGTGGGTCTAGCTGTTTTATTTTCAGGTGTTACAAACATCTGCCGTGAAACAAACTTATAATACCCTGTACCACAGTGTGGTGTAGGGTATAAAAAGGCGGATTAAGTTCGGCCATGCCGAATCTTATATACACTGCGCTATGGATCGCATGTGAATGGTTTCGGGTACAATCCCAAGCAACAAGACTCGTAGTGTTATAATTATAGAACAGGAAGTATCTCCAAAAAAAATACAAATTACTTAAGAAATGAGATAATATACATATTAGTTAATTACAGATTACTTAAGAAATAAGATAATATAAGTATTAATGTATCAAATTTAACACTTATATTATCTTAATTCTTAAGTAATCTGTAATTAGCAATTATATTATCTTATTTCTTACGTAATTTGTAATTTTTTTTTTGGAAGATACTTCCTGTTATTATTATTAATTATTGCCGACTGTAGCGTGATTACAACGGACGGACATCGCTAAATCGTCTTAGAATTTTACGACGAATTAGAATATATTGATGACTTATATTCAAAAGTGGCTATGAGCCATTTTCTCGAAAATGAGTTTTTGATGGCAAACTATTCTCTCATATGGCGGTCATCTGTCCAAAAAAATTGATAGTGAAAATTGTTTTCAAATCTGTTTTTTTCTAATATTTCTGATTTGGCTATACATTCACTCGTGAGTTTGTGAATGTAAAAGTGGATATGAACGTACAAAATAAAATAAAATTAAAAGTATTTCAAAGAATGGAGCAGCATAAAGCCTGAGTTGTAATTTCCTAGAATGTATTGCAATAAAAATTATATTTAACTAGCGGACCCGGCGAACTTCGACTCGCCCCAATTTAACGCCTTCAGATAAACTCCAGAGTGATAATAAAACACAGATAGTTAAAATTTTAATGCGATTTGTATAAAAGGAATCGAAATCAGTAGAGAGCGATGTGATAAACAACGAAGACAGAAGACAGGCAACGTACAGATGACCGTGCGAAAAACAGGGAAATTCGAGATTAATTCCACAGACTTCCTACGATTGGTCTTGAGATTTATTGATTGTCATCGCAAAAGCCAATCGTACAGGGAACTGAATTCGCTTGAATTGGAATGCAAGATCAGTTGGAATAATCGGAATTCGTGGGATAAGGACTTCCTCTCCTTTGAATTTTCCCTTGATGATCGTCGCCTGAATCACATTGTCCATCAGTTTCATAATGGACAACCGCGAACTATGCACAATTTCGGATGATTCAGATTCCGCAACATGATTATGATCGATTCCACCTTCAGCTGTAAATTATGCGGCGGAGCTCCTGGCACATCAAGCGAGTTCGATTTTACTTTGAATAATAAAATTCATGCTATCGACGTCAAACTTATTATCTGAAAAAATGTTCTAATTGATAAATATCGCGTTGAATTTTAATTGATCGTAATGCTTGTACCGTTTGCCGATGTGATACGCGAAATCAGTGTAACAATACGCAAAACTCGAATGAATTGCAGCAAGAAAAATAGCACATACTCGTACATATGTTTAATAGAAAACTTTTTTGTTTAATAGAAAATTAATAAAAAAAATTGGATTGAAAAATAGAGCAGTAGATAGGAACAGTAGGAATCTCGCAAGAAATAGCAATTTTCGATTTTCCCAATTTTCCGACTTTTCCGGAGGGTTTTCCCAAAATTTTCTTTCGTAACAACCTTCTCCAGGCAAATACGAACAACTGAAAAAAAAATTGAGCCAAATCGGTCCAGCCGTTCTCAATTGATGAATTACTATACATTGTTCACACCATTTTTATATATATAGATTTTCTTTTGTTGCTTGCTTGCTTATATTCGGTCTGCAAATCATTATGATTCTAACTAGGATATTCTCCCGGCTTCAAGACCATTTTGTTTCTATATTATTATAGAAACAAGTATTTTATACATGGCGGTGTATAAATATGTATTAAAAATTGGCAGCACACATACTGGATCATGATTTCTGAGCCGTGACACTCCCCTGCAGTCAGCCAGACACCATATGTCTATATGTCACCACTTGTTCTATAGTGACAATTGAACAAGGTAAAAAGTCTACAACTTTCCTTTTATGGGCGAGTAGAAATACTTTACAGACAACTGTTGTACAGTATTTATGGCGACATTGTCAGTGCTTGTCTTTTTTGTTTGACTGCGCATTATAATAGCTGCCTGCAGAATGCACAGCTGCGCAGTTAGCAGGTAGAGATTTTTTGACAATTGTTCTTTTTTCATTCCTTGATTTTCTTCTGTCAAGGAAGCACGCGTTCGTTTTGTGAAAATAATTTTTGTGTGTTAAAATGATGATTACAATTATTTTATAAAAATAAAAAAATTAGTAAAAGAAATTGTAGAAGACTTGTAAAAAAACAAACAATATCATTTAAAACCAGTAAGGAAAGGCAGAAAGTCGGGCGGGGCCGACTATTTAATACCCTACACCTCCCTAACAATGCGATAAGGGTCATTGCCATAATAATTTGGAATAATTGGTAAATGGGTAGAAACATAATTCTAAATTGTAAAACGATAATCGCTAAATTAAGCAATATTCGTTCCTAAATTGAGAAACATCTTTCTGGAAAATTTTAATGATCGGAAGTAAAATACAACTTCTATAGCGGTTTGATACCAAATCAGGAGGAACAATCAATATAAATCTGAACCGATCTTCCCTGAATACTCATTCGTGTTAAAAGACCTCCTTCTGTCGAATTTCGTGCTGATCGCATATAAAATACAGTCTCTATAGCGCCTACATGTCAAATCGGGGGTAACGTATATATGGGGGCTATATCTAAATCTGAACCGATTTCTTCCAAATTTAACAGTGTTCATTCATATAATAACAAACCTCTTTCTGCCGAATTTCATACTGATCGGATAAAAAATAAAGTTTTTACATCGCTTACATGTCAAATCGGGGCTAACATATATATGGGGGCTATATCTAAATCTGAACCGATTTTAACCAAATTCAATAGGGATCGTCCTTGGGCCAAAAAAACGATATGTGTAAAGTTTAGTCTAGATCGGACCATAATTGCGACCTGTACTTTGATTACAAGAATACATGCACAGACAGACGGACAGACAGACAGACGGACATAGCTAAATCAACTCAGAAAGTGATTCTAAGTCGATCGGTATAATAAACGATGGGTCTATTTCTTCTCCTTTTGGGTGTTACAAACAAATGCACAAAGTTATAATACCCTGTACCACAGTGTGGTGTAGGGTATAAATAGAAGTTTGCAATGTGAGCAAGAAAACAGCGAAATGAATATTGTGGGAGAAAGTGAAGATTTTGTGGAGAATTTGGAAGATTTTGGCGTTCCGAAATTTACGTTGCGGGAGAAGTTAAAGCAGTGGTACATAGAAACAACTCCTTCTAGGAAGTGTTTGGAGAAACTATGTCAATATTAAATGAATTTAATTGTATATACATTCCAGTATTTATTGTTTTTTTGTTAATTAAATGAATAAAAGGTTTAGCCAGCCTCGAAGAAAGTGAGCATATAAATATATGTGTTTTAGTATACTGCGCCCACCTTTATAAAGATGTAGACCAGGGTCACTAAAGTTTACTACTGAATCTTTGGTTCAAATGTCTCTATATGAATTACTTTGACATTTAACATTTACTAGTGAATCTTTGGTGCAAATGTCTACATATGGTTTACTTTGACATTTAACATTTACTACTGAATCTTTGGATCAAATGTCTACTGGTGGTTTTTCAATGACAGCTAATGTTAAATGTCTATAGGAGATTACATGGGCAGGGGCACATTTTGTCTGTAGTACTACTGACAATGTCACAAGTAAATCACTACAATTTTACTAATGGCATTTCCTACAGGGTCGTTATCAACAGTTCTGCTGCAATTGTATGGGAGATACGGAGCTCTATATGGTTGACTTCAACACGCAAGCGAATGAGAAATCTTTGTGAAACCACACTTCTCCAAAATCTTCCAAAAACAATTGTTAACCAAAGTAAAAAATTTGCTTCTCATTGGACATGGCTGGTGTTTTGTATTAACTTTGGTTAACAATTGTTTTTGGAAGATTTTGGAGAAGTGTGGTTTCACAAAGATTTCTCATTCGCTTGCGTGTTGAAGTCAACCATATAGAGCTCCGTATCTCCCATACAATTGCAGCAGAACTGTTGATAACGAGTGTCACGGCTCAGAAATCATGATCCAGTATGTGTGCTGCCAATTTTTAATACATATTTATAACTTGAATACCAGTGCATACAACGACTTGATATTTTGTACAGTACCTACAATCCAGTGAAAAATGTCCGAAGTTGCCACGCCCGTTTTGGTACCTCCCACACAAATGGACCATCTGCACGAACATTTAACAGCTTATAACTTGAATACCAGTGCATAAAAATACTTAAAAATTTTTACAGTGTAATGCTTTTATAGTGCCTACAGTCCAGTGAAAAACGAGGGTTATTGCCACGCGGAGGGTGTATATCAATTGCTACGAGTCAAGAGTGTAAAACATCGAAGAAGTGACCTAAGACCCCAAGTATGTTTGGTGAAAATTTGACTTGGGTCATTTTAAGTCATTTGAGCCATGTCCGTCTGGCTGTCTGTGTGTCTGTCTGCTGGCTGGTGCGCACGACAACTCTCGAAAGGATTAACCGATTGACTTCAAATTTGGTATGCCGTAATATTTTTCTTTATCCCCGGTTAAGTTCGAAGATGGGCCATATTGGTCCACTTCTTCTAGTATCTCCTCCACAAAGGGTTTACTTTTAGTGCAATATTGATTATTTAATACCTTCTATGCTACTTACTCGAATCTTCTGAAATTCCATACATAGCATTAGTTTATTAGTCGCTAACACGTCAAGAAAAATGTTTAGTACTTTTTCTATATTTTAACACGGTTATATCTCGGTATACCGTACGGAATATCTCTTTTGTGTCTGAAGCAAAGTTGTAGATATTGAATATGACAAACAAAATGCGGAACAAACCACCAGCACCGCCATTTTGCCATTTTCACCTTTTTTGCTCAATAAATGGATTACAAATCTGCAAATATGCCGTTTTTTGAAGTGCCTATTTACAATACGTAGAGAGATTTCGTTCTATAGGAAATGGTATAACGAAAATCCAGAACATAGAAATAACGATCATAAATGTGCGTGGACGTTGAATTGCTCTTCATGTTTCTTCATGATACCTACTCCGGTCACAGTCAATTAAAGGGAGAAAAGGGAAGTGGACCTTTGCATTGATGTGTATTTTTCCGTTGGGTAGGCAATGAATAAGTTTTCTACAGAAATTCCACCCCCATTTATGAGTCCTAATTTTTTTGTAAAGTTGTGAAAAATTTTAAACGAAAAATACGTAGTATTTATAGGTGTTCATTGATCGATTTTGTCATTCAACAAGTGCCGACAAACGCGAAAAGTACAATTTTTAAATTTTAAATTATAATTTAGAGTGAAAAATATTTTAAAATGCAGAAAAGCATTCAAAATTTCAATACGGAAAATAACAAGTGTCCAAAATTGGAAGATTTTTGCTACGTTTTTATGGTCATACCGTCCCAAAAATAGGCAATCAGGATCAAAAAACTTGTTTACTGAGGAATTCAAAACAGCGTATTGTCATTATTTTTTCACCAATCCGACCAATATGAATGATGCAGATTGGACACCCGATATTGAAAATAAAGGACTACAACCGCTAACACAAAACGAAACGGAGTACATTGTGGCTAAGATGGGACTATCACAACAAAAATCCGCAATGTTGAAATCATTTTTGAATCGTAGAAAGCTCACACAGAAATATGTCAGCACAACATCATACCGAAATTTTATTCCGTTGACGAAGCAAATACGTCCAGTTACTGCCATGATATCCCAGGTTTAGTGAAAAAATTTGTAATGGATTATATTGCTGGCGACAGACGTTTATTCATCGATGGTTCAGTGCAAGTTTGAAGGCTGTGCTGTTGGCCAAAACAAACAAAAAACCGTCCCTTCCCTTGAGATTCAGCACAACTATGAAGTAAAAGTATGAAACATTGGGCGAAATTTTGGAGAAAATCAAATACAATGTACACAAATGGAAGATTTGTTGTGATCTAAAGGTTGTCAAAATTATACAACCTCTCTTTGTAATTGGGATTGGCGATACACATGGAATCAATATTAATGTAAAGATTGGAAAGCAAGATCTCCCGAGCTCGAGAAACAATTCAAATTACGTAATGAACCTTTGATAAAGGATCTAGATGATATATTGTTGTCATCGCTCCACATGAAATTAGGAATAGCTGGGAAATTCGTCGAAGTGGTAGTCAGAGATATTGATGAAGCCTATGACTGCTCAAACTCTGATGATGCAGACTCAGAACATGATATGAACAACCTACGAAGAAAACAAAATCATCAGAACCACAATCGTCAACTTCAACGAGAATGGATTTTGACAATAATTGAAAATGTTCTAAATTTTCTTTCCTTGCATAGATAATATATTTATAAAAATCTCATATTTTCTGTGTAAGAATACCGGTAATATGAATCGAGATTTTTATTTTAATGTTATAAAAGTTATAAGAAAACAAGTAAAACAAGCGTTAAGTTCGGCCGTGCCGCACCTTATATACCATCCACCATGGATTGCATTCAATTTTGTTTACTGGAAAAATATTTGGATATGGAGCAAATCATGAAACGATCATTTTTGTTTAAGTAAATTATTACAAAAACGAACGCTGTAATTTTTAGGTCGCGAATTCTTCAGCCAAACCCTTTACCAGAAATATGTGGTACTTATGGTTTAAAAAAGCTTATTTGAGAGCTACATCTACACGGGGACTACAACAAAATAAAATTTTATTTGTATACATTTTATTGAGATAAATTCTTGCCAAAATAGAATGTAGTTGAAACTTTGCAGTTTCTTCGAAAATGTGGTGTTTATGGCTTAATAAGCCTTTTTGGGAGCGACATCTATAGGGGAGCTAAATCAAAACATTGACCGATATGGCCCATTAGCAATCCTAAACCACCTGCAACTATAAGGAATATTTCTAATAAATTTGATATTTCTACTAAACTAGCTTTATTATTACGGACTGTAGCGTGATTACAACAGACGGACATGGCAAAATCGTCTTAGAATTTTACGACGATTAAGAATATACGAAGTATGTTAAAAAAATATCGTGAATTTTGTATTTTTTCAAAAAGTATTTTAATTATTCATGAATACATATTTTGTCCCCTTCAAAGTAATTCCCCTCGGATATAATACACTTCTGCTAAAAGTTTTTTCCAATCCTCGAAGCACTTCAAATAATCTTTTTTTGTGATCTTGTTCAGCTCCTCCTTCGATGCCGTCTTTATCTCCTCAATCGTGGCGTAGCGTCGTCCTTTCATGGGCCTTTTCAGTTTTGGGAACAAAAAATAGTCACAGGGGGCTAGGTCAGGGGAAAACGATGGCTACGGCACCATTACTGTGTTGTTTTTGGCCAAATATTCGCGCACAAGCAACGATGTGTGTGCAGGGGCGTCAACATGGTGCAAAAGCCAGTTTTTGTTCTTCCACAAATCCGGGCGTTTTTGGCGGATTACTTCGCGCAATTTGCGCATAACTTGCAGTTAATATTCTTTATTGACCGTACTATCCTGTGGCAAGAACTCATAATGCACCACGCCCCTGCAATCAAAGAAAACTGTGAGTTCGGGCGTCCTTCGCATCTTCTCGGCCCTCTAAGAACATTTTGTACCACCGATAAACGTTGCTTTGGTCCAAGGTAGCTTCACTATATGCCACAGTCAACATTCGGAATGCGTCAGCGCACTTTATTTTGTTTTTCACACAAAATTTGATGCAGATTCATTGATCCATTTTCTGAAATAGATAAAAATCGAAGACAAGTTAAAACACATCCAAGCACAAAAGCTGTCAAAAATTAACTAAATATTCAAAATGACCGACTTTTTCAGCATAAGTAAGGGACATGAGTCAAATACAAATCAAATACACGTAGCCCGCGGAAATTAAAAAGTTCCGATATTTTTTGAACATACCTTGTACTTATAGATTAATAACAATCTTTCTTATTTGCTCGGGTACTTCTACATTTTTGCTGACATCTCATAAACAATTTAAAAGCCCACTATGAACTTTATTTTTATTTTTTGTTTATTTATATGAATTACAATATAGAGAAAATATATATTCTAATTTTAAGGTCCAACGAAAGGCCGGGTTACAAAGAACATATGGCTAAATGTTTGCAACGACAGACCAGAGTCTCTGGTGGAAATCGAACCCACGACCCCAAACTCAAAGGTGAGTAAGCTACCAACTCGACTAATGGGGCGCTTGCTCTGAAATTTACACAGTATTTAGAGAACAGATATAGGTAAGTGCTGACCAACATTTTTTTATTATTTTTCATTTTTATATATTTTCCTTGGAAAAAAGTATTTTTTTTCAAAAAAAAACTTTTTTTGATGATATTCTATAATTTTTCTGCAAATAAAATGTTCTCAATATCTTACAGAACAAAAGTTATGACGGTACAGGTTTGCCACAGTTATCAATTTTTGTTTTTAAAAATTGCCTAACATAAAACCTTACAGTGCCAAAAGCTATCACCAAATTACAGTAAAACCAGCAAGGAAAGGCTAAAGTCGGGCGGTGCCTACTATATGATACCCTACACCACTCTAGTAAGATTGTATAACAATGAAATATCCAATGTATACTTCAACTAAAATTTGCCACTGTAGTCAAATCGGACGAAACATATATATGGAAGCTATATCTAAATCTGAACCAATTTCTTCAAATTTGGCAATAATAGTCCATGGATCAAGAAACTCCACCATGTTAAATTTCAGAACGATTGGATGTAAACTACAGCTTCTATAAGGCTAAAGGGCCAAATCGGACGAAACATATATATGGGAACTATATCTAAATCTGAACCGATTTTCTTCAAATGAAGCAATGTTGATCCAATGTTGATCTACCATGTTAAATTTCAAAACAATTAGATGTAAAATACAGCATCAATAGGACTATGGGAGCTATATCTAAATTTGATCCGATTTTCGTCAAATTCAATAGGCTTCTTCCCAAGTACGATTCTTAACTGCAAAATTTCAGCTCGATCGTAGTGAAATTGCGACCTGTACTCGACGGACAACTTTAGATGGACAGTCGGACGGACAGACATGGTTAAATCGACTCAGCTAGTGATTCTGAGTCGATCGCCATACGAGTACTTTAAGGTGGGTCTAGCTAGTATTTCTAGGTCTTACAAACGTCTGCCATGGAACAAACTTAGAATACACTGCACCACAATGTAGTGTAGGGTATAATTAGAAGACCTTTGACAATTTCTCGTTGGTTTAACATGGAATTCCTCACATGTAACAACCCCACACGGGGCAAAATCGCCTTTTTTGATATGTTTGAATCGAAAGAAAATATACTTGCAATACAAATTTTTAAATATTATATATTTTCGAGCAAATCAATTTTATTTGAAAATCAATAATATGTATTTAGAACCCATATGTTAATATATTAGAATAATTTTCTCAGATAAAGTATGTGTTTAAATACAAATTAAATTATTGTTTATGAATATTTCCAAATATATTTTATTAAAAAAAGATTTTCAAAACATTGCTGAATTTTTCGAATTTTAGTTTTAATTTTTTCTTTGTTTTCGAATTATGCATTTCTATTAAAAATGGAATACTTAGCATTAACTTCTAATTGAAACTATTTATATTTTTTTCTAACTATTCCAAGTCATTATTTTGAATTATAAGAAAAATTTACTTACATTAAAACTTTCTAAAAATTACCTCTCAATTGCTGACAACTTAAAACAATTAAAGAATAGATATATATTCACGCAAATAGATCTTTGTTTGGGAAATAACATATCCAAATAAAAACTAGTAAGGAAAGGCTAAAGTCGGGCGGGGCCGACTATATAATACCCTACACCACTCTCGTAATATTGAATAACTCTGAAATATAAATTTTTTAATTTATGTATAAATTGATTACATAAATTTACTTTTGGGACATTTTGTACTTAAATAATACTTTAAGGTGGGTATACGGTATATTGGGAATAAGCCGTGGGTATAAGTATACTTTAAGGTGGATCTAGCTATAGTATTTTCAGGTGTTACAAACATCTGCCATGAAACAAACTTATAATACCCTGTACCACAGTGTGATGTAGGGTATAAAAACGATTGGATGTAAAATACAGCTTCTACAGGACTAAAGAGCCAAATCGGATGAAACATATATATGGGAGCTATAGCTAAGTCTTAACCGATTTCAAATTCGGCAATGTTTGTCCATGGATCAAGAAACTCTACCATTCTAAATATCAAAACGATTGGATGTAATATACAGCATCTATAGGACTAAAGGGTCAAATCGGACGAAAGATATGTATGGGAGCTATATCTGAATATTAACCGATTTTCTTCAAATTCGGCAATGTTGGTTCATGGATCAAGAAACTCTACCATTCTAAATTTCAAAACGATTGGATCTAAAATACAGCTTCTATAGGACTAAAGGGCGAAATCGGACGAAACATATATATGGGTGCTATACCTAAATCTGAACCGATTTTAACCAAATTCAATAGGGATCTTTACAGCTGCGAAATACTCTAAACTGCATTTCAGAACGATCGGAGTGAAATTGCGACCTGTAGTCGACGAACAACTTTAAATGGACAGACGGACGGACGGACAGACATGGTTAAATCGACTCAGCTAGTGATTCTGAGTCGATCGGTATACTTTAAGGTGGGTCTAGCTGTGTTATTTTCAGGTGTTACAAACATCTGCCGAGAAACAAACTTATAATACCCTGTACCACAGTGTGGTGTAGGCAGGGACGTATCCAGGATTTTGGTTCGGGGGGGGCCCAACCTTTTTTTCCATAACAAAGATAAACAATTAAAAAATTGCGTTCATTGTGTAGGTAATGGGAGTTAAGTTCCTTAGTTTTTTATTCGAATTTTATTCCTAAATATAAATGTGTGCTTTAGTACGAGATCAGTAAAACTTTTTATAATAAAATACGTAAGAGTTAAAAATGTAATCTTCGATTTTTTGAAAGAAATATATCAATTATTTCATCGATTTTGACTTCATCTTTGTATATAGACATCAAAGCCAGATAAGATAGCCTTTCTCCTTCCATTCTGTTCCGGAGATAAGTTTTTATTCTTTTTAACGTCGAGAAACTTCGCTCAGCAGATGCCGTTGTCACAGGTATTGTGGCCAGTATCTGCAAAAGGGTAAAAACGCTTGGGAACATGTCCTCATCACAAACTGAAATAGCATCTAATGCATTTGATGGCTTGTCATTCTTCTGCTTCCAATAATCAATCCATATACTTATTTCAGCTAAAACAGATTTTGCTGAATTTTTTAAATCGTTTTTGTAAAAAAGTGTGACTTCTTCGAAATCTTCCTTTATTACATAGATTTACAACTCGTATCGGAACGATATTAAACAGACTTGTAATTATAGCTTCATGTTCGGAAAATCTATTATTTAAATGTGATATTACTTCGTCCGGATATGGTACGAACTATGTTGTCCTAAAATACGCCTTGGCATTTGAACCAGGAATATTAGCCCTATACTTTTGAGTGCCTACTCTTCTAGGTAGTGCAACTTCTATTCCAAAACTTCTTGCAAGTTGTGTGGATTCTTCAAACAGTTTATCAAACTCCGCATCTGAATTTCTACGCATGTCACTTAATTTAGTCGTTGCCAATTTTATGATTTCGAAAGCCTTTATTATATCTAGGTTAATCGTTTGCAAATACCGTGATAAGTTCTGTGTAATGGCCAAAACCGTACTACTTATTACCACACCCAATATAAAGTCAAATTTACATACACGGTTGTGCAAACTCATTCCATCACTGCAACCTACATGTTAAAAAGGTAGATAGATAAGAAATCATAAATGAAATTTTAACTTAATTTTCGCCATATCTGGTTATCATAAATTTAAAGTCAACCAATAATTACACCGGTCGACAAAAACAACATTTTTTCTTGGGTTTCTGTTTTAATGCATAGATTCTGATTCTAGACGTCAAAATCTCCAATCTTAGCGTTTAAAGTTTGTTTTTGTAAATTTTACATCGATAAGAAGTTAAAACCTTACTAAATTAGCTATAACTTTTTAAATTATGCATCGATTTTCTTGGGAATGGGCTCGTTTAATTGATGACCGAACAGACTTTACGATAAAATCACAAAAATATAACATTTGTTAGATTGTTTTATGGGAGTTTTTTAAAAATATTAAAATTTATCAAAAAATCAATTTTTTTGGCAATATGTTGTAATACTCGTATATCGTCGAAACCGCTGAACGGATGGAAAATCATATTATATGAAGTTGAAGGCTATTTAATATTTAATTCTTTAAAAATGTCCTCAACCAAATCGGATAAATGGTTCTCGAGTTATGCCACTATATGTGGTTCAACCACTAATTTCTTTCCATATCACAGCTTATCGCGAGAATTTAAAGAGACAACCCTTTAGGCTAAGAAAAAAGAGAAGTTGAACCACATATTATGGCATAACTAGAGAACAATTCATCCGAATTGGTTCAGGTAAGCTTTACAAACTTCAGAATTAAGTAGCCTTCAACCTCGCACAATGCAATTTTCCATCCGTTCAGCGGTTTCGGCGATATCTTACAAAGTATTGCAAAAAATCATATTTTTTGAGAAAATTTTAATAATTTTTAAATAAAAGCCTCATAAAAACATCTAGAAACGCATAATTGTCATATTTTTGTGATTTTATCGAAAGGTTATGAATAAATTGAGACCATTCCGAAGAAAATAGATGCATAATTTAAAAAGTTTTAGCGAGAAAACCATGCACTTTCCTTATTTTTAGTTGTTATTACTTTTACTGTTACCATTTTTTACGCTTTTGTATTGTTGTTTTTAACGGCCTTCCAAATATTTTTCGTGTTTTTTGAGTGATTTTGAAAACTGTAAACAGTTTAGGCCTATGTTTAAAACATTTCGGGGGGGGGGGGCCCGGGCCCCCGGGTACCCCCTCTGTATACGTCCCTGGATGTAGGGTATAAAAACGATTGCCAAAATGATTTTCCCAGTACCTTTCGTTTATCTATGTAGATGTGGCTAAAATATTTAGTAGTTTTTCCGAGATTCTGCTGGTGGTAATTATTTTCGCACAGCTTTTCTTTTTGGTAATATTCAATTGTTTTTTCGAAATGTCCATATCCACGGCTTCGTCATCATATACATGTCGGAATTTTTCACATTTAGAAAGAAACTTCCTATATTTATCCCCTCACTTTAAAGGGAGGAGGGTATATATCATTTGCTACGAGCCAAAAGTGTAACACATCAAAGGAGTGACATACAACCCTAAGTATGTTCGGCGGAAATCCGTTTAATGCCGTCTACTTAAAATGTCGATTGAGCAATGTCTGTCGGTCTGTTTGTCTGTCTGGCTGGAGCGCACGATAGCTCTTGAAAGAAGTAACGGATTGACTTAATAACTATAATAACTTCAATACTACTTATCCGAATCATCTGTAATTGCTGACATAGTAATAGTTTATCCGTCGCTATCACCTTGAGAAAAATTGGGCAAGTGTCGCCACTCCTTCGCTACCTCCCACACAAATGGGCCATTTTTGTACAAATAGTTAACTGCATATAAATAGTTAACTATTTGTACAAAAAAATATACATGTGTACAAAAATATAAATGCATATAAATAGTTAAAACTTTGTGCAGTATAATGTTTTTATAGTACCTAGCCCCCTATAAAAAGTGGGCGTTATTGGCACGCCCCTTATCCCCACACAAATGGACCATTTTCCCCAAAAGTTAACTGCTTATAACTTTAATGCCAGTGCACACAAATACTTTTGTTCATGGGAATCATTGGATCGCCCCTTTTGGAACCTCCCGCACAAATGAACTATTTTGCACCAGAAGTTAACACTTTATAACTTTAATACCAGAGTATCCTTTAAAATTATTAAATTCAATTCCTCCACCATGGATAGCATGTGACCTCACAAAATAACTCAAACCTAAAGAAAACCAGTAAGGAAAGGCTAAAGTCGGGCGGGGCCGACTATATAATACCCAACACCACTCTCGAAATATTGAATAACTCTGAAATATAAATTTTGTAGTTCATGTATAAATTGTTTATTCTTCTATAGAACTACAGCTTCTATAGAACTAAAGGGCCAAATCGGACGAAACATATATATGGGAGCTATAGCTAAATCTTAACCGTTTTTCTTCAAATTCGGTAGTGTTGGTTCATGGATCAAGAAACTCTACCAATCTAAATTTCAAAATGATTGGATGTAAAATACAGCTTCTTCAGGACTAAAGCGCAAAATCGGCCGAAACATATATATGGGAGCTATAGCTAAATCTTAACCGATTTTCTTCAAATTCGGCAATGTTGGTTCATGGATCAAGAAACTCTACCATTCTAAATTTCAAAACGATTGGATGTAATATACAGCTTTTATAGGACTAAAGGGCCAAATCGGACGAAACATATATATGGGAGCTATAGCTAAATCTTAACCGATTTTCTTTAAATTTGGTAGTGTTGGTTCATGGATCAAGAAACTCTACCATTCTAAATTTCAAAATGATTGGATGTAAAATACAGCTTCTACAGGACTAAAGAGCAAAATCGGACGAAACATATATATGGGAGCTATAGCTAAATCTTAATCGATTTTCTTCAAATTCGGCAATGTTGGTGCATGGATCAAGAAACTCTACCATTCTAAATTTCAAAATGATTGGATTTAAAATACAGCTTCTATAGGACTAAAGGGCCAAATCGGACGAAACATATATATGGGAGCTATAGCTAAATCTTAATCGGTTTTCTTCAAATTCGGCAATGTTGGTGCATGGATCAAGAAACTCTACCATTCTAAATTTCAAAACGATTGGATGTAAAATACAGCTTCTATGGGACTAAGGGGCCAAATCGGACGAAAGATATATATGGGAGCTATATCTAAATCAGAACCGATTTAAACCAAATTCAATAGCGATCTTAACAGCTGCGAAATACTCTAAACTGCAAAATTTCAGAACGATCGGAGTGAAATTGCGACCTGTAGTCGACGAACAACTTTACACGGACAGACGGACGGATGGACAGATATGCTTAAATCGACTCAGCTAGTGATTCTGAGTCGATCGGTATACTTTAAGGTGGGTCTAGCTGTGTTATTTTCAGGTGTTACAAACATCTGCCGTGAAACAAACGTATAATACCCTGTACCACAGTGTGGTGTAGGTTATAAATATTAGGATGTAAACATAGTTTTGTTTAGAACAACATCGTCCCAAACATATAATATTTGTATGTGTCAAATATTGTATATTTGGAGTGCACTCTAAAAATATATATGTTTCAAGCAGAATATGTTTGGGACAATAGAGGCGATTTTTTTTCAGCGCGTATATACATAAAACCGCAATCAAAATGTTCATATTTGGAAAAATTCGCTTAACTCAAGCAATTTATCTCCAATTGTTGTAAAACTACACTTAGTTTAATTGAGAATAAAAACACTTTCAGAATGATATGTAAAAAGGACACCATTGCTAAAAAAAATGTTGCAATGCGTCGCGATCAAAGTAGAAAAATTCGTAAAATTATGAAAATTTCGTGTTTATTCGCCCGTATCTCTGTGTATTTTATTTAAAGTACCATGGTATGCACATATTTGAAAAGGGCTATGTCTTCTCTTTCAAAAACCGTTATATAACCAAAAGTAGGTTGGAGTATAAGGGTCTAACATCGAATGTACAAGAAGTAAAAAAAATGGTTTCAACGCTAAAATTGGATTTTGGGGGTATACAACACTTAAAATTTTTCTTTTTCGATTGTACTCAATGGGATTTACAACCAGCACTATGGCATATCAGAAGTTCCAGAGTTTTTATACCCTACACCACACTGTGGTACAGGGTATTATAAGTTTGTTTCACGGCAGATGTTTGTAACACCTGAAAATAAAACAGCTAGACCCACCTTAAAGTATGCCGATCGACTCAGAATCACTAGCTGAGTCGATTTAACTGTCTGTCTGTCCGTCCGTCCGTCTGTCCATGTAAAGTTGTTCGTCGACTACAGGTCGCAATTTCACTCCGATCGTTCTGAAATTTTGCAGTTTAGAGTATTTCGCGGCTGTTAAGATCGCTATTGAATTTGGTTGAAATCGGTTCAGATTTAGATATAGCTCTCATATATATCTTTCGTCCGATTTGGCCCTTTAGTCCTATAGAAGCTGTATTTTACATCCAATCGTTTTGAAATTTAGAATGGTAGAGTTTCTTGATCCATGAACCAACATTGCCGAATTTGAAGAAAATCGGTTAAGATTTAGCTATAGCTCCCATATATATGTTTCGTCCGATTTGGCCCTTTAGTCCTATAGAAGCTGTATTTTACATCCGATCGTTTTGAAATATTGAATGGTAGAGTTTCTTGATCCATGAACCAACATTGCCGAATTTGAAGAAAATCGGTTAAGATTTAGTTATAGCTCCCATATATATGTTTCGTCCGATTTTGTTCTTTAATCCTGTAGAAGCTGTATTTTACATCCGATCATTTTAAAATGTAGAATGGTAGAGTTTCTTGGTCCACGAACCAACACTACCGAATTTGAAGAAAATCGGTTAAGATTTAGCTATAGCTCCCATATATCTGTTTCGTCCGATTTTGTTCTTTAATCCTGTAGAAGCTGTATTTTACATCCGATCATTATACCCTACACCACACTGTGGTACAGGGTATTATAAGTTTGTTTCACGGCAGATGTTTGTAACACCTTAAAATAACACAGCTAGACCCACCTTAAAGTATACCGATCGACTCAGAATCACTAGCTGAGTCGATTTAACGATGTCCGTCCGTCCGTCCGTCCGTCCGTCCGTCCGTCCGTCCGTCCGTCCGTCCGTCCGTCCATGTAAAGTTGTTCGTCGACTACAGGTCGCAATTTCACTCCGATCGTTCTGAAATTTTGCAGTTTAGAGTATTTCGCGGCTGTTAAGATCGCTATTGAATTTGGTTGAAATCGGTTCAGATTTAGATATAGCTCCCATATATATCTTTCGTCCGATTTGGCCCTTTAGTCCTATAGAAGCTGTATTTTACATCCGATCGTTTTGAAATTTAAAATGGTAGAGTTTCTTGATCCATGAACCAACATTGCTGAATTTGAAGAAAATCGATTAAGATTTAGCTATAGCTCCCATATATATCTTTCGTCCGATTTGGCCCTTTAGTCCTATAGAAGCTGTATTTTACATCCGATCGTTTTGAAATTTAGAATGGTAGAGTTTCTTGATCCATGAACCAACATTGCCGAATTTGAAGAAAATCGGTTCAGATTTAGCTATAGCTCCCATATATATGTTTCGTCCGATTTGGCCCTTTAGTCCTATAGAAGCTGTATTTTACATCCGATCGTTTTGAAATTTAGAATGGTAGAGTTTCTTGATCCGTGAACCAACATTGCCGAATTTGAAGTAAATCGGGTAAGATTTAGCTATAGCTCCCATATATATGTTTCGTCCGATTTGACCCTTTAGTCCTATAGAAGCTGTATTTTACATCCGATCGTTTTGAAATTTAGAATGGTAGAGTTTCTTGATCCATGAACCAACATTGCCGAATTTGAAGAAAATCGGATAAGATTTAGCTATAGCTCCCATATATATGTTTCGTCCGATTTGGCCCTTTAGTCCTATAAAAGCTGTATTTTACATACAATCATGTTGAAATTTAGAATGGTAGAGTTTCTTGATCAATGAACCAACACTACCGAATTTGAAGGAAATCGGTTAAGATTTAGCTATAGCTCCCATATATATGTTTCATCCGATTTGGCTCTTTAGATCCAATCGTTTTTATACCCTACACCACACTGTGGTACAGGGTATTATTTAAGTATAAAATGTCCTAAAAGTAAATTTATGTAAACAATTTATACATGAATTACAAAATTTATATATCAGAGTTATTCAATATTACGAGAGTGGTGTAGGGTATTATATAGTCGGCACCGCCCGACTTTAGCCTTTCCTTACTGGTTTTAAAATGTAGAATGGTAGAGTTTCTTGGTCCACGAACCAACACTACCGAATTTGAAGAAAATTGGTTAAGATTTAGCTATAGCTCCCATATATCTGTTTCGTCCGATTTGGCCATTTAGTCCTATAAAAGCTGTATTTTACATCCAATCGTTTTGAAATTTAGAATGGTAGAGTTTCTTGATCCATGAACCAACATTGACGAATTTGAAGAAAATCGGTTAAGATTTAGCTATAGCTCCCATATATATGTTTCGTCCGATTTTGCTCTTTAGTCCTGAAGAAGCTGTATTTTACATCCAATCATTTTGAAATTTAGAATGGTAGAGTTTCTTGATCCATGAACCAACACTACCGAATTTGAAGAAAATCTGTTAAGATTTAGCTATAGCTCCCATATATATGTTTCGTCCGATTTGGCCCTTTAGTTCTATAGAAGCTGTATTTTACATCCAATCGTTTTGAAATTTAGAATGGTAGAGTTTATTGATTCATGAACCAACACTACCGAATTTGAAGAAAATCGGTTAAGATTTAGCTATAGCTCCCATATACATGTTTCGTCCGATTTGGCCCTTTAGTCCTGTAGAAGCTGTATTTTACATCCAATCGTTTTGAAATTTAGAATGGTAGAGCCTCTTGATCCATGAACCAACACTACCGAATTTGAAGAAAATCGGTTAAGATTTAGCTATAGCTCCCATATATATGTTTCGTCCGATTTTGCTCTTTAGTCCTGAAGAAGCTGTATTTTACATCCAATCATTTTGAAATTTAGAATGGTAGAGTTTCTTGATCCATGAACCAACACTACCGAATTTGAAGAAAATCTGTTAAGATTTAGCTATAGCTCCCATATATATGTTTCGTCCGATTTGGCCCTTTAGTTCTATAGAAGCTGTATTTTACATCCAATCGTTTTGAAATTTAGAATGGTAGAGTTTCTTGATCCATGAACTAACATTGTTGAATTTGAAGAAAATTGGTAAAGATTTTTATACACTACACCACACTGTGGTACAGGGTATTATTTAAGTATAAAATGTCCCAAAAGTAAATTTATGTAAACAATTTATACATGAATTATAAAATTTATATATCAGAGTTATTCAATATTTCGAGAGTGGTGTAGGGTATTATATAGTCGGCCCCGCCCGACTTTAACCTTTCCTTACTGGTTTCAAAGTTGTAGCAGTGTGTAATCTGTGTGTGTCAATTATAACAAACATTTGTATATTTCAAGCGATTTTTTAAGCGTCTACAAAAACTTGAAATTGGGCGTGAAAATAGGCGTTATTGGTGAGAAATGGGCGTTATTGGTGCTTCCCTTTTGGTACCTCCCACACAAATGGACTATTTTGCACCACAAGGAAAGATTATAACTTTAATAACAGTGCATATTTTCAAGTTATTAAATGCTATTTAAATTGATAGTAATATAGTTAAAACGAGTAAAAATGGTAGTAAGTTCTGGCAGGCCAAATTTGGTATACCTTCCACCATGGATTGCATTCTACAACCGAAAAAAACACTTTGAAAATGAAGCATGTCATGGAAGGATTTGGTTCCATTTTGTTTTAGCAAATTAATAAAAAAAGCAACTCCGCAAATTTGTTCCCAAATTGTTTAAAAAATAAGTTACGAAAATAGATTAACCAAAAATACTGTTTCTCTGGTTATTCGATTTGTTTTACTTTTCATAGTTTTTTGTTTATTACTATCGAGTTTGAGATCGATGTTTTTGTTTTCGGTAAATCTGATCTGCTTAACTTTTCACCAAGGTGCAATGAGGTTGCTTGGTGTCTTTCAAAACGACGACGTACACCAAACCAGTAATACATTTTACACATTTCTTATACTTCTTGTTTCAAAGAAGATTGTTTTCTATTTACGGAAAACAAAAACAACGATCTCGAGAGTAATAAAAAATATATCTATATGCTGACTATATTAAAACATGCATCGATATGAATCTTTTGTGTTATGAAGATTTCTTTTCATTATTCATAGTTTCTTATGTAGCGTGTACGGCTTAGATAAGTGACCTCTGTAGAAGATCCATATTACAACATGTACCGATACTTGCCAATATTGATTACAAAATGCATAGTGTCAGCAAAATTTCTTAAGCTGAGTATAGACGATTGCCAGATCGGCAAACGTTATCAACCCTGTTAAAGTGCTGCAAATATACGGACAATGACAGATTGTTAGGCAAAGGTGAATTGACAGTTGCAAGAAAACATTACAATTTCATATATTTACAATATATTTTGTAAATATTTATATGCAGGATTGCCAAAAAAAAACATTATAGACAAAATTGTATGTTCACACGGTTGTAAATTCACAGGGTTGCATTTTTCCGCCATATTTCTGGCAATGTTGTCCGATCTGCAAATCGTCTGTACTTACCTTTAGAAAATGTGGAGTTTGTGGCTCAAACAAGTGTAGTTAGGAGCAACATCTATAGGGGGGACTAATACAAGGTTTAGGTTAGGGTAAAAGCCGTATTTTTCTTGGCAGCTCACATAGACCAGCATAGATGTGCTAAAATGCCCCATCGAATAGTACGACTATCGCTACCGGTAAGATCTGTTAGACTGCCTAGAAAGACCGACCCCAGTATGTCCAGTTGTCGTTTAGCGGGACTGTTGCGTAGCAAGTGCTCAATGCTATCCACTTCTTCCTCATCTCCGCAGCTTCTGCAGAAGTCATTGGAGTGTCCCGTCAGAACTGATACTAACGTAGACAATCTTTTCCTCTCTAGTGCGAGGAGATATTTTGACATTCTCAGGTCATACCTTGGCCAGATGTGTCTAGCTACCCTACAGGTGCCGATTTCTGTCCATCTTTCGTTGGACTGCCTGATTGCCTCTTGCCTAAGCCAAAGCTTACCCATGGATAGTGGCGCACCAATATATGCAAATTCTTCGAGAATTTGTAATGTCGTCCTTTTCCTAGCAAGTTCATCGGTTTTGCAGTTCCCCGGGACATCCCTATGCCCAGACACCCAAATGAGGTGCATATTAAACTGCTCAGCCATCTCGTTAAGAGATCTGCGGCAATCGAGGACTGTTTGTGAATTTAGGGATGTGACCTCCAGAGAATTGATGGCAGTCTGCAGGGCAGTGGCCAGGGGCGGGTTTTGGGGGTTCAAACCGCCACCCAAAATGATTTGGAATTAAACATTTTTACTACTAGTTTTAATGGTTTTAATGGTTCCTTCTTCCAAAAAGTAAATCAAGGACTTAAAATTGAACCGTTGTTTACTTTTTTTCAAAAATACATTAAGGTTTATGTCTAAAATGTGGTAAATTGTAGCATATGATGACAGAAATAATTAATTAAAAGTAAGTCAAAGCCCAAACTATCCGCAAAATTTTACTGTTTTGTTTTAGAGCTTTATCTCAAAAATTACCTCCTTGTAAATTAAAAAGTTGCTTTATTTTAAAGCCTATATTCTACGGAGAATTTGACTGTTTTATTTTAGAACTTTATATCACAAATAACCTCACTTTTTAATTTAAAATTTGTACACCTAAGAAAATGCGTGTATTTTACTTCTTTAATGAAAAAAGTTGTATACCAAAGAAACCGCAAATGTGCTACACATTTGTGACTTTAACACTATTTTGCCGTTCAAAAAACTGTACACTTCAGAGAATTACTTTAATAGATTTGTATTATATGATGATCATTTACGCAAAATAGTACAAAAAATTATATGTGGATTCCATTACGAAGTTCATCCTACGAATATGTTTGGTAAAAATTATCTTTATATTATTCAATAATATACGATAAATGGATTTATAAATGGATTTTTCAGACAAAAATAATCAGAAATTTTTAACAACAGTTCAGATGATGGAATTGTTAATAATGAACAAAAAATTTTAGTTGAAAATAGCACAGAATTATTAAATCTAGATATGGGTAAAATCTATATACGCACAAAATGTACATTGATAATTGTTTGCAAATATAAAATTTTCGAAATTTGTTCTCGCGACTAGTATAGGAACTGATCTCGAAGGATCATGATGTTCTAAATCCGAATTTAAAATAAAAAATTCAATATATAGTCCCGTTTTGAGATAAAAATGCTGATTTCACGCTTTTTTGAAAATAGAATCGCGACAAACGCTTTTTTACCAAAAAAGTTCAGGTTTCGCAAAACATCCGCTTTTCTATTTAAAAGAATGTCCAAAAGCTATAATAATCATCTCCCTATGCTCTGTGTAAAATTTATATTTACAACCTTTTTAAAGCATATTTCGTGAAAAAATGTTAAGTGAATCGTATTTATTTAATTTTTGGTAAATTATTAGACTAATTTGCCTATTTCGAATATATAGATAGACATATAGTTAATTGTACAAGTAAATTTAGATTAAGGTCTAAAATTAGTTTCTCTTCATTTGGTGGATTGTTTACAGTAACCCAGTCAAAATTTAGGTTGCCCTTTTTGCCTTTTTCGATGTATTACCCTTTTTGCTCAACAACCCATAGGGCAGAAAAACTAATTTTGTTGATTTTTATGTGTTGTTGTATTCTTGATTTGTTTTATTTAATTAGCTACATGACTATAAATATATGCATATGCATTAAAAATGTAAACCATCGATCTAAAAAAAATGGGTTTCATATGTGAACAACACCCCCCGCCCCAAAAACAAAATCCTGCGCACGTCCCTGGCAGCCTGTCTGTCCGATTAAATGACAACGCTAGTGTTGGTTACTTTGTTACAACTCAGCCACTTGCCGACTTCCCATATTGCCATTATTTCGGCTTGAACCTCCATATTGATAGGCAGTTTAATCTTAGTTCTGCTCTGGTTGCAACTTCCCTCGCCACAACAATAATCGGCAGAATATGGAGGAGGGCTTGTAGAGACTCAGTCGCTGTAGTCCGAAAGGCGCTTCTTATGCACAGGCATGCAGTTCTCTGAACCATCGATATTAGGTTGGTGATTGTTAGTTTAGGTTGGTAGTAGAGTGATCAAAAAACCGTTTTTTTTGAAAAAATAAAAAACCGGTGGATGGTTTATTTAAGTTATAAAAAAACCGGTGGACGGTTTTTTTCTTCGAAGAAAACCGGGGAAACCGGTAGAACCGGTTTTTTTCGGCATAACAAAACAGTATGAAAATTGCCGTTTGAAAAACATTTTCCTTTTTAAGAACAAAAAAAGGCGATTTTTTAATATTACATTTTTAAAAGCGATGTCTTCTGATCAGGAATCTTGCACCAAATTTAGTCCTGTTGGATAGTAGTTATGAGTTGGATTGTGATGAATATTGTCATTTGAGTCAAACGGTCCTTTTATCTCATACTTATAACTAATTAGCTATTGTATTAAAAAACATTTTCCAAAAGTGTTGTCGATAGTCTTTTCTTCAACCTTTTAAAAAAATTAGCAAATATATTTTCATTACTTTTTTTGCAAAATTAAACTTTTTTGAAATTTTGGTAAAAACCTATGTTTCAATTTTTGATTTTTTTGCTCAAAAGAAAGCTTAGATAATTTCCTTTAAAAGCTTTGTGACCTATTAATGGGACGGGACCTGTTGATCTATCAAAATAAATATAAACCTCTGAAAAAAAATTAACGTTCAACCAAACATTTTAGCATTTTAGATGGGAAAAACAACCGTTTGACAAAAATGTCAATATTTGACACCCTCCAACTCGGAAAGTCCTTAACCGATCTCGTTGGAATTGTGTCACATAACTACTATCTGATAGGGCTACTTGGTGCAATTTTCATCCAGACAGAAGACATCCCTTTTAAAAATTAACCCACTTGACATGAAATTCCCCTTATGTAGTTCAGTCAAGAAAATATTAATATTTCGGGGTATTAAATAGAATATTTAATAGAGGTACTAAATCTTTATACATATATATTTTATATACACACTTTAGTGCAGGTGGGTATATACGAGTATATAAATATATAAGAGTAGACTAGTGTATACTCTTATATATTTATATACTCGTATATACCCACCTGGTTTACCCAATTGAAATTTTCTTACTTGTTTTTGTTTCGGTTTGGAAGTGGGAGAATGCGTTTACTTTTCACATAACTTCTGCGCGTATGAATCATTTATTTTCTTTAAATTTTTGTAATTTGTATAGAAATTGGTGAATGGCTTCGTATTCTAGCAAAGTTGCCGAGTCTTTTTAGGCCATATAAGGAGATCTTTCATATTATTATCTTAATTTGTGATATTTTGTATATAAAGTTGTAAATAATTTTTAATATTTTAGTGATAAAAAAATCCCGGAAAACCGGTGGAAACAAACGAAAAAAACCGGTTGCACCGGTTGTTCGAAATTCATGATTTTGAGAAAAACCGGGGACGGTGGAAGCAAAAAACCGGTGGGCCGGTTTATTTTAAACCGGTTTTGATCACTCTAGTTGGTAGTTAGTCAAGATGCGAATCACCCCTATTGTTTATATCCGTACTACTACAGATAGTATGATGAGCATTCGTGTCTGCGTCAATAATCAGCTCGAGCTCCTCAGACGTTGCTTCTTCAACCACTTGCCTGAAGAGAGCTGTCGGTACTATAGCTTCATAAGGGAAGTAACTGGAGACCACCCAATATATGCGATTACCGATCAGGAGAAATAAACTTGATCTTTCCTGACCAAAATGCAGGTTCTTGGAGTAACTTCACAGTTGGCCACAAGCAGTTTAAAGTTGGGTGTCCTGATACAGCACAACCTTCCTCCTACAACGTAGGGCTCCTGTATCAGGACGATGTCTACTGCACCTGTGGACAGGCGCAGCATTAGGGCCACTGAGGCTGCTGGAGACCACCCAATATATGCGATTACCGATCAGGAGAAATAAACTTAGATCTTTCCTGGCCAAAATGCAGGTTCTTGGAGTAACTTCACAGTTGGCCACAAGCAGTTTAAAGTTGGGTGTCCTGATACCGCACACCCTTCCTCCTACAACGTAGGGCTCCTGTATCAGGACGATGTCTACTACACCTGTGGAGAGGCGCAGCATTAGAGCCGCAGAGGCTGCTTTATCAGCGGAGGCTCTCCTCAGCCCCTCAGTGTCCGAAGTAGTGATTTCGTCCTCAGAGAAGGTCGTTACAGATCTGTTAGAGTTGGAGTCACTAGAAATAATAGTGTAAAGCTCTTATTTTTCGGTGATGCCAGATCAGTAGACCTCAATAAGGAAGTTAAGTTGTCCACCGTGATTGATACACTGCGGAGGTAACCACGCACGTTATTTCTTGTGACTCAAACCCTAACAAAAGATCTGTAGTGTCCCACTCTGGGGACGAAAGCTCTACTTCGGACACTGAGGAGCTGAGGGAAGTCTCTGGATTCTTCGACACATCTGGTGGGAACATGCTTTTCGATGATACGACGAAGAGTTCGATAACACCCTTGCCGCGGTGGATGTTCATATGTCGATTACCAATGATGGACAGAATTCTAAAGTAGCCTCAGCGGCTCTATTGCTGCGCCTGTCCACATGTGCTGTAGACATCGTCCTGATACAGGTGCCCCACGCAGTGGGATTAATTGTGTGCTGCTTGTGGCCAACTGTGAAGGCACTCCTGTCTACATGTGCAGTAGACATCATCCTGATACAGGAGCCCCACGCAGTGGGAGGAATTATGTGCTGCTTGTGACCAACTGTGAAGGCACTCCAAGAACCTGCAATTTGGCCGGGAAAGATCTAAGTATCTTTCTCCTGACTAATTTAAACCATAGGTGTGATATAAACGATGGGGTGATTCGCTTCTTGACTTTATTCTAACTACTAACCTAACAATTTGTAACGTAGGTAATAAACCGACCTTTAACATTAAAGACAGACAAGAAGTACTCGTCGTAACGTTTGCTACTGACCGGCCGTCGGAACACATTTTTGGGTGGAATCTACTGGGCGACCACTCAATCTCAGATCACCATTATATTGAATTGCAACTCGCTGAAAAAGCGTCTAAACCTGCTGTCCACAAAAAAGTCCTCAACTCTAAACTTCTGTACGAACCGAATGATAATGCCGGTCTGGATAATCTGGTCAAGCATATCACCACATCATTCAATAGTTCCTTTGAAGAAGCCTGTCCAAAAACAAGGTACAAGGGTAAAACTTAACCTCAATGTGGACTTCTTGGTATACCTTCTATGGCGAAGTGGAATAGATCTCCGACGCCGCAAGGCTGAGGAAAATACTATCTGCTTCACCCTGTACAGTGGGATATTTACAGGATGAGCAAATAACTGGACCAAAAACAGCGAGTGGTCGCTTAACATACTGCTCGACACACATTTTCCGAGGAACTCCCTAACAGAACCCGAGGATCAGCGAAAGTGGTATTCATACCCAAAACGGGAAAGATATCGCTAACTAGGCCAAAAGACTTTAGACCAATTAGCCTATCCTCCTTCCTATTGAAATGCCTGGAAAGACTTTTAGATTATTTCTTTAGGAAAATCTGGATACAGAACTCCGGTCGGGGAACCAACACGCTTACAATAAGGGGAAGTCTACATAATCAGCCCTGCACGAACGTTGTGGCTGCAAGGTCGTGGCATATGTGGACGACGTGATAATCGCAGTGGGTGGCAAATTCGCAAACGTCCTCAGAGACATCCTACAGGTTGCTCTGAAGAAGTTGGCTAGATGTACCAGAAGCAGCAGTTTGGGCGTTAACCCAAAGAAGACAGAACTGGTTCTCTTTACGAGGATGAATGGAGTACATGTGGACCCTCCTTCTCGGATAAATGGAACAGATCTAGTCTTTTCTGAAAGTGCTACATTTGTAGGAATAATTCTAGATAGGAAACTGTTTTTTAGACTTAACGTATTGGAACGTGTAAGGAAGGACAACGTCGCCTTATATTCCTGCAAGAAGACTGTAGGGTCGCGGTGGGGCCTCTCTCCTAAAATCGTCCATTGAATATACATATATAGCAGTAGTTGGTCCAATACTGTTATACGGCATTGTGGTATGGTGGACGACAACTGACAAACAAACCATCACCAACTCCGCAAGCTCTACTCCATGTACTGCCGATTAATATAGAGGCGAGAGAAGCTGCAACAAGAGCGGCGTTAAGATTACACTGCCTATCAATGTGGAGGTGCAAAAAGTACGGTCACATGAGGATATCAAAGTGTAGTGCTATGGTAACCGACCGAAAGGACTATATACCAACAGTGTACACCTTCGGGAGGAACTTCATCACTATGACTCAAGCCAGAGATGAATGGGTTGGCAGAATACCAGTTACTAGAAAGCATCTCCACTTCTATACGGATGGTTCGAAGCTTCATGAAAAGGCTTCGGAGTACACTGTGAAGAACTTAGTTTGGATATAGCTCACAGACTATCTGATACCTGCAGTGTCCTTCAAGCCGAAGTAATAGCAATATGGGAAGTCGCCAAGTGGCTGAGTCGCAACATAGTAACCAACACTGGCGTTGTCATTTATGCGGACAGCCAGGCTGCCATCAATTCTCTGGAGGTCACATCCCTAAAACAGCCCTCGACTGCCGCAGATATCTTAACGAGATGGCTGAGCAGTTTAATATACACCTCATATGGGTGCCTGGGCATAGAGATATCCCGGGGAACTGCAAAGCCGATGAACTTGCTGGGAATAGGACGACATTACAAATTCTCGAAGAATTTACATATAGTTGTGCGCCACTATCTACGTGCAAGCTTTGGCTTAGGCAAAAGGCAATCAGGCAGTCAAACGAAAGATGGACAGAAATCGGCACCTGTAGGCTAGCTAAACAAATCTGTCCAAGGTATAAGTTCAAAATATTTCCTCGCACTAGAGAGGAAAAGATTGTCTACGTTAGTATCAGTTCTGACGGGACACGGCTTGATCGGCGAAAACGCCAATGAGTTCTACAGAAGCTGTGGAGATGAGGAAGAATTGGAGAGCAATGAGCACTTGCTATGCTTCTGTCCCGCTTTGAGTAAACGACGAGTGGACATACTGGGGTCGGCCTTTCTAGACAGTCTAACAGATCTTTCCGGTACCGATTTTCTACTCTTGATAAATTTGTATATCAAACATGTTGGTTTCGATGAGGGGCATTTCAGTCCGTGGTAATACTAGGTACCTAACCTGGTCTATGTAAGCCGGTAAAAAATACGGCTGCCACCCTAACCTAAACCTTATCGTTTTATGCTTTTTACTATAACATTTAAATAGATTAAATCGAAACATGGAACGTAGATATCATCGTGTGAAAGACGCAGTATGTATTTAATAAATCATTTTATTTTCCGAGACGCGTTTTTCAACCTCTTTGTGATATTTAAAGGATCGATTAAGAAAAAATCCTATATGAGGTTCTGGATATGATACATTCACACATTCTACTTAATGTCAAGTTTATCAGTCGCGATCTAAAATATGTTTATACCGCTTGTGTTTTTGAGAGCGTCTGATACTATTTTCAGGATGATTTTAATAGACTTTCAAGTTAAGAGATCGTGAATACTAAAACAATATTTTATGATCGGAGTATGATCAAATATACAAAGCTAATTGAGAATAAAAGATTTTAAATATTTAAACATATTTTTTACTATAGCCAAATGATTCAATAACAAAAATAATACTAATGTTTCAATAGCAGCACTACTGACTACGGCCATATACATAGTAGTATATTGTCCCAGCATATTTTGCTTTAAATATACAACTGTTTAGGGTACACTCTTAATATATTATATTTGGCACACTCAAATATTACTTGGAAAGATGTTGTTCTAAACAAATTTTTTATTTGGGACTTTTATTTACGAAAAAATTTTAAGACAAGTTGTGTTTTTCAGTAATTCAAGGTTAATTTTTTCAGAAATTTTAAACGTTCGTTAAATTTTTTTGTAATCGAAATCGTATAATCTTGCATAATGATACATTGCTTGATGAGTTGATAGCACATGATGACTTGGAATAAATATAAATTAAAAAATAGTGCTTTAAATCAAACGTTATTGTTACTTATGTCATTTTAAATTTAATTTAAATTTAACACGAAATCAATGAACATTAAATTAAAAAATCTGAAACGTTTTGAAAATCTTTTTAAATCAAAATATATTTGGACAAATTCTTAAACATTAATTTTATTTGTATATAAACACATATTTTATTTGAGAATTTTTTTCCAATATATCTTGTTTTAATATACATATTAATATATGGGTTCCAAATAAAATTTATTTATTTTCAAATAAAACTTATTTTCTCAGAAATTATTTAAAATTGTGTGTTCCTAATATATTTTCTTTCGAGTCAAACATATGAAAAAAGCGATTTTGCCCCGTGTATGTCTATATGTAAATGACTATTCATATGAAGTAGCCCATATACAACGGACTTTTTTGTACGCATACAATTAGCGTTCAAGTGGTCGAATATCACTTGGTGAAAATCCAAAATCAAACTAGCAACTATCAAAATATTGGTGCCTCTGTCCACCAAGTTTTAAGAAAATAGGTCCAGCTTTGTAGACGTAATGCTGAAGCAAACATATAGGAATTCTATGATCGGCCTGCGGTCAAAGCGACACAACTATTTGGGAACCAAAAATATCTGTTTCCATTTCCTAATTTGTTTGTTATACCCTACACCACACTGTGGTACAGGGTATGATAAGTTTGTTTCACGGCAGATGTTTGTAACACCTGAAAATAACACAGCTAGACCCACCTTAAAGTATACCGATCGACTCAGAATCACCATGTCTGTACGTCCGTCTGTCCATGTAAAGTTGTTCGTCGCCTACAGGTCGCAATTTCACTCCGATCGTTCTGAAATTTTGCAGTTTAGAGTATTTCGCAACTGTAAAGATCCCTATTGAATATGGTTGAAATCGGTTCACATTTAGATATAGCTCCCATATATATCTTTCGTCCGATTTGGCCCTTTAGTCCTATAGCAGCTGTGTTTTACATCCAATCGTTTTGAAATTTAGAATGGTAGAGTTTCTTGATCCATGAACCAACAATACCGAATTTGAAGAAAATCGGTTAAGATTTAGCTATAGCTCCCATATATATGTTTCGTCCGATTTGGCCCTTTAGTTCTATAGAAGCTATATTTTAAATCCAATCGTTTTGAAATTTAGAATGGTAGAGTTTCTTGATCCATGTTGCCGAATTTGAAGAAAATCGGTTAAGATTTAGCTATAGATCCCATATATATGTTTCATCCGATTTGGCTCTTTACATCCAATCGTTTTTATACCCTACACCACACTGTGGTACAGGGTATTATTTAAGTATAAAATGTCCCAAAAGTAAATTTATGTAAACAATTTATACATGAATTACAAAATTTATATATCAGAGTTATTCAATATTACGAGATTGGTGTAGGGTATTATATAGTCGGCCCGCCCGACTTTAGCCTTTCCTTACTGGTTTTTATATTATAGTCGTTGCAGACGTGATCAAATAGAATATGAGACTTCATGGCCACTGAAACTATCTTAAAAATATAATTTTTTGATAATTCGGCTTTTAGTACTATAACAAGTATTCATATACAACTAACTTTTAATAAGAAATAAATATTACAAAGATAATTTTTGTGGTAGTCAGAGCTTACGATTTTCGTACTAGAATTGATCCAAATTTTGCTGTTTAGATTTTGTCTCTTAACCGGAGTTTCCATTAAAATATATTAAATTTTACGAAGTTTGGGTCACGTTGTTAAAAGGTACTGTGTTATCAAGACAATGTTTTTGTTTTGATTAAACATATCACCGAATTTAGTTTATATTCGCCACTCAATCGGCCCGTGGGACCACTGTGCTCGGTGCCTGTTTTTGTGAACGGAATCAGACAATTCACATTTTCCACACAGTTGCCATTACACAAAATACAAAAAAGTCTTTATGGGGAGTCTCAACTTCGTTGTTTTTTATCGCATTCGATTAAAAAACTTTTTGAAAATATAATGCCAGGTAAAACGCTAAAAAGGAGGAACGCAACTCTCGTTTCGGCCAGAAAGAGAAACTTGTTTTTCTTCCTCAGTTTTCTGTTCTGTTTGATTCTGTTCACTTCAGTTCAGCTCAGTTGGCGTTTTTTAAGTCATACAAAAACAAAGCGGATTTTCATAGTTTTTCAATTAAAGTTTTCACAGTCATTGATTTTATTTAACCGATGTCTCCCTCCCCATATCCACCTCTAGAACTTTCAATGTGTTCTTCGCCAGTATTTCGGAGCGAAAAATGGCTTTAACTTATTGAATGTCAGCGTTAACTTCAGCGCTCATTCCTCTTCTTCCGCTTCGGCCGTGGGAGTCTCGTTGTTGATGCGATAATTGAGATGAACATCCGCCAAATTTACGCCAAAGACAAAGAATGCAAAAGAGACAATGCATTAAGTTAGCCGAGGCCACCATTTTATCATACACAGACATCATTGGATCGATGAATGCAGAATATTTAAATTGGTGGTCATTCATTGAAGAAGTGTTTTTCATTTAATGGTGGTTTTAAACAAGTGCCCACTTGAAACGAGACCGCGAAAAGGCCTTCAGTTACTTGGTATTTTGGCAAATTGGTCATATTAGGTGTTAGTTTTTGGCAATTGTACTGGTAGATGGCTTAAAAAAAAGACTTCGTACGATTTACATAAAAAGGTTAATTCCGACCAGGGATGTAACGAATATGCGAACGCGAATTATTCGCATCATTTTAAAATTCGCTTTCGCATTCGCAAAAACCATCTTTGGATTATTCGCTTTCGCAAAAATATATTTCAGTATTCGCTTCCATTTGTTAAAAGTGTTAAATCTCCATATTCCCTTCACACATTGTTAATATATTAATACCAATGAAAACCTCTGCCACTTCTCTTCAAAACAGTTGAAAAAATTTCATTTTATTTTCGAACTAAGCCTTCGCTTGAACTAAAAAAAGTTTTCTACACAAATTTTAAAAAAAATATTTTTGTAATTTTTTTGGAAAGATTGAAGTAAAAGCTGTCGAGAAAACTTAGTAAAGGTTACTAAATACAATAGGTAATTAGTTATATGGATGGGAAAAAACCCTCCAACTCGGACAGTCCTTAACCGATGTCGTTGAAATTCTGTGTCACAACTACAGGAAGGAACGCGGTAATTTGCTTATTTGCCTACCCTGCAGGGCACTCTATACTATCAAATATGACTAAACTTGGTGCAAGTTTTATCCCGATCAGGAGACATCGGTTTAAAAATATTCTCCCTTGATATGAATTCCCCTCTATATATAACATTAGCGCTTTAATACCAGGCGTTGCCCGGGTTGTCTTTCAATATTGTGTTCCAAACTTCGTAAGCTTGAAGATATTCTGGTAAAAACTCAGTTTAAAAAACAACATCAGATTTTGAAGCTGACTACCAAAAAAATTACTTTGTGATGTGTATTTCTTACTAAAAATTAGTTGTGTATCGTCTGAAATGCTCAAAGACGTTAGTTACCCTTAGTAAAGTACAAACAAAAAACGTTCTAAAATGAAAATAACTAATTTATATAAAATGAAAATTGCTAATATCGTCACCTGAAATGTCCAAAGCCGTAACCCTTAGAGTAGTGGTTATAGGTGAAACATATATCCCTTGGAAATAAGCCAAGGGATCCAAAGACCTCTTATATACCCATTCTTCAAAGTTTAATAATCGGCGCATGGCTCTCAGAATCCTTGAGAAAGCCGATCCTGCATCTCTGACCAACAAGCAGAGAGAATCCCTGAAGTGGGTACGGAGTATTTCTGAAGAACAGGATACCGCATCAACTTCCATACGACAGCAGCCAGTTAAAAGACTGCGCTCTCCAGATAAACCGTCGGCATAGAGTACGCACTGTGCTCTGTTTTCTTCGATGTTCTTGAGGAGCTTCCAGGTCCGGCTCCCGATTGTGTCAACGCTGGCTGGTATCAGGGCCGCATAAAACTAATACGACTTAGTAACATGCGCTCTGCTGAGGGCTATCGCTGTGCTTTGATGAAAATTGGTGATATCTGGCCGGGTGCGGCGCTGGATGTTATCAACAGGAGGACATCCCGTCTAGACCAAGGGCACATGCATCGATTCCGGCTGTACCAGCCGATCCGAATCTGTGACTAAGATGCTGAAGGATTGCTTCCAACTGGCACCTAGAAGGTCGGTCGATTGGATGAGGCGGATGGGCATCGGAGACACGCAGTATTTATACTAATGCCCCATACAGACAATGAAGCCGACCAAAATTTTCGGCGGCGGCGGCGCATGGAAAAATATCCATAGGCGGCGGCGGCTGATCGGCTGAGCCGATCAATTTTCAACAATCGGCTGAGCCGGTAAATTTTCCACAATCGAAAGCGCACGAATACGAATGTAATTCTCCTGCAAAAGTGTTTTTTTTGATATTTAGCGTTAGAGGAAAAAACTTAAAATTAACACAAAGTTATGGAAGTTTGATATAATATTGAAAATCTGTTTAATAAATCTTCAATGGTTGATACATTTGTTATTAAGTTGACAATCCTTGGCCAAAAGGAATTGGGTCGTTCCGGAGTTTTGATCCGATGGTTTTGGGCCTCAGTATTTTTAAAAGTTATGGAAGAAATACTAGGATTGGTCTCTTAATTTTGGCGCTTTTCTTCTATTTCTGCACATATGAATTTAAAACGCCCTTGCGAATATTCTGTGAAAATTTGAAAAAAAATCGAGGGAAACAATTTTTTTGGAACTCAAACTTTTTTAAACGTAGACTTTGAAAAAATCGGTTCAGCAGTAATTTTCGTAAAACCCAAAACGCATTTTTTATTTAAAATTCCCGTATATTTTTATAATATTTTTTTAATAAAAGATAGCCATATCTTATATTAACATTAGCAACTTTTTATAAACTTTGTACGCTACGCTTTGTACTTAACTCTAAATATTGCAAATTCCGAACCTAAGGTATCACTTAGTAGTCGCTTTCTAAATTTTCATGGTTGCAAAAATAAAATCTTCTTGACTCACCAAATAAAATTCGGCAGCTGAGTTTCAGCCGATATGAGCCGCTAAAATCGGCGGTGGCGCCGGCTTGTAAAAAATCATCGGCGATGGCGCGCCGCCGGTTTGCGCCGCGTCGGCTTCATAGCCTGGCTCCATACCTCTCTCACTCTCTAGCCCACCTTGCCAAGACCGAAAGCAAGGTTTCATATGGATTCAGCAAAATCCGTCTTAAGGTGTACAAGAGCGATGAGGGAATAAATTCGAAAAATACTCTTCCAGATAACAGTGTGGTGTAGTATTTAATGAAAACCTCCCCCTTCGCAAGTATCAGAGCAACATCTGACGGGAACATGCGTCTCACAATTTTCCGATGTGCTTGAATGTAGCGAGAAGCTCGTCATCACGGGATCGAAAGAATCATGTGGGGATGAATTCGGTGAGGATGACCTTCTAGCGGACACCGACGACGAGGCAAATATATCGGTGGCGATGAAACCTGACAATAGTCCGGTTTCTACAGATAAACCTCCAACATTATAAGGCAGCATCATTTGCCTTATAGTGATGCAAGGAGGGTCTGACCTGACCCTTATCCAGGAACCATGGTTGAATGGAGATATGGTTTGTGGGCTCAGGACGCCAGGGTTTAAGCTGTTTTAAGGACCTTAACATACCCCTTCTTCCTTCTTTAAGTAGCGAAGACTTAGTATCAGCCAGATTCGAGTTAGAAAGTTCTCATGTTTGGTTGACATCAATTTACAAGGTGGCTGATATGTAATGCAACAAAGTAAAGCGCTATATTTTTTTAATTTTTTTTTAAATTTTATTGTTCAAAAGCAAAAAATGTCGGAAATAACATAAAATTTTAGAAACAGTTTAGATTTGTTCGAATTGGCCACCTTTGGCACGAATTATGGCCTTCAAACGGCCGACAAAGCCACCACACGCTGCACGAAAGTGGCTCTACGGTATTTTGGCCCATTCCCGGCGAAGCGCCGTCTTGAGATGATCGATACTTTGGGATTTTTTAGTGCGAACCTTACTCTCTAAAATGCCCCAGGCGCAAAAGTCCAACGGATTGAGATCCGGAGATCTTGGTGGCCATTGTGCGGTAGAAATGAAGCGAGGAACCTCCTTTTTGGTTGACGCGTGCAGAGTGCGATGGTGCTGAGTCCTGTTGGAATGTCCATAGTCTGCGGCCGAAATGTTTGTCTGACCAGGGCTTCAATACTGTCTTTAGGACATTTTCCCGATAATATTCGGCATTTATTTTGACCCCATGGTCGATGAATATGAGCGGGGAGCGACCATCGGCCGTTACGGCGGCCCACACAATTACCATCGGCGGCGCTTGAGTTCTGGTGGCCAATCGAAGGTGTAAATTTTCAGCTGACCTCTTTGGCAAGTAAACCCGATCATTTTGTTTGTTCACAAACTGCTCAATTTGGAATGGCTTCTCATCGGAGAAAACCAAATTCGGTAACTGGCCACTTTCGTGCAAGAGAAGCAACTCCTTGGCTCTTTCCAGTCTAACTTTTTTTTGTGCATCGGTGAGCTCTTTCACTTTTTGGAACTTCAATGGCTTTAGTCCAAGCTCATTTTTTAATATGTGTTGTATCCGTTCTCGCGATATGTTTAGCTCACGAGCTTTTCGGATCATTTCTGGTGTTGTTACCGTTTTTTTTCGTCCACTTTTTGGACGCGATGCAACACTGCCAGTATCACGGTAACGAGCAATGGTACGAGAAACAAAAGATTTATTCACATTTAAATGCTGGAGGGCTCTAACGATAGCCACTTGTGTTTTTCCACCCAAATATAAAGCAATCACACTATCACGCTTGAATTCCATCACGAATAACTTTTTTCTGAATGCAATAGATCAAAATGCTTTTGTAAGCTTGTAAACAATAAAATGAGGTGTCACTGAAATAAATCTGTCAGCTATCAGACTAGCGGTTTAGAAATGATAGCAACCTGAAGTTGGTTGAAATACATATCAGCCACCCTGTATATGGCACATAACACTGAGACGCCAGCTTGTGCAATGGCGGTCGTTTCAATTAGTTATGCTGAGGAAGTGCTGTAGGAAGCTCTTCAATAGGGCCAAGGCCACCAGACCCCACAGGACTGAGACTTATACAAGGAACAACTGAAACGGTACAATAAAGAGTTAAGAACGACTCAAAATAAATCCTGGATAGATTTTTGTAGTGGCGTAGAACGCTTATCTGAAGCCTCAAGGTTACGGAAAATTTTAGCCTCGACACTTTGTACAATTGGGAACATCAAGAGAGATAATAGTTCCTGGATTACGTCCAATGAGGAATCCCTGGGAGTGCTCCTCGATACTCATTTCCCGGGCAACTCTGAAGAGGCATTGACTACTTCAGTTGGGGATTCCCTTGAAGTACAGCCATCAGAGGTTGCCAACGAGATTGTAACCGAATCTAGAATTCTTTGGGCTCTCAACAGTTTTAAACCTTTAACCCTTTGACGACCATAAGGTTAGAAAAAACTACCAACTGTTTGGACTTCTCTATGTTATTACTCGAAAAATGCATAATATGGTCAAATAATTTTAGTGTAATCAAAAAATTACGTAGGTTTTCTTCTGGCTTAATACAAATTAAAAGCAAATTGGGATCATTTTAGATATAAGTCTGGTAAAAATTTAAAAAAATAGCATGGGACATATATGTCCAAGTGGTAGTCAAAGGGTTAAAGTCCCCAGGACCATACAACGCTTAGCCGGCGGAGATACAGTCAGTGGCTGATACAATTGCTCCCTGGCTCAAAGAGATATACACATGTTGTATCAATCAGGCAAACGTATCAACACTATGGAAAGAAACCAAGGTTGTTTTCATCCCAATAGCGGGAAAGCCATCCCACACTGTAGCTAAGGATTTCCGACCAATTAGTCTATCGTCATTTCTCCTTAAAACTCTGGAGAGATTAATAGATAGTTACCAAATCGGACGAAACATATATATGGGAGCTATAGCTAAATCTTAACCGATTTTCTTAAAATTCGGCAATGTTGGTTCATGGATCAAGAAACTCTACCATTCAAAATTTCAAAACGATCGGATGTAAAATACAGCTTCTATAGGACTAAAGGGCCAAATCGGACGAAACATATATATGGGAGCTATAGCTAAATCTTAACCGATTTTCTTCAAATTCGGCAATGTTGGTTCATGGATCAAGAAACTCTACCATTCTAAATTTCAAAACGATTGGATGTAAAATACAGCTTTTATAGGACTAAAGGGCCAAATCGGACGAAACATATATATGGGAGCTATAGCTAAATCTTAACCGATTTTCTTCAAATTCGGTAGTGTTGGTTCATGGATCAAGAAGCTCTACCATTCTAAATTTCAAAACGATTGGATGTAAAATACAGCTTCTATAGAACTAAAGGGCCAAATCGGACGAAACATATATATGGGAGCTATAGCTAAATCTTAACCGATTTTCTTCAAATTCGGTAGTGTTGGTTCGTGGATCAAGAAACTCTACCATTCTACATTTCAAAATGATCGGATGTAAAATACAGCTTCTACAGGATTAAAGAACAAAATCGGACGAAACATATATATGGGAGCTATAGCTAAATCTTAACCGATTTTCTTCAAATTCGGCAATGTTGGTTCATGGATCAAGAAACTCTACCATTCTAAATTTCAAAACGATTGGATGTAAAATACAGCTTATATAGGACTAAAGGGCCAAATCGGACGAAACATATATATGGGAGCTATAGCTAAATCTTAACCGATTTTCTTCAAATTCGGTAGTGTTGGTTCATGGATCAAGAAGCTCTACCATTCTAAATTTCAAAACGATTGGATGTAAAATACAGCTTCTATAGAACTAAAGGGCCAAATCGGACGAAACATATATATGGGAGCTATAGCTAAATCTTAACCGATTTTCTTCAAATTCGGTAGTGTTGGTTCGTGGATCAAGAAACTCTACCATTCTACATTTCAAAATGATCGGATGTAAAATACAGCTTCTACAGGATTAAAGAACAAAATCGGACGAAACATATATATGGGAGCTATAGCTAAATCTTAACCGATTTTCTTCAAATTCGGCAATGTTGGTTCATGGATCAAGAAACTCTACCATTCAAAATTTCAAAACGATCGGATGTAAAATACAGCTTATATAGGACTAAAGGGCCAAATCGGACGAAACATATATATGGGAGCTATAGCTAAATCTTAACCGATTTTCTTCAAATTCGGCAATGTTGGTTCATGGATCAAGAAACTCTACCATTCTAAATTTCAAAACGATTGGATGTAAAATACAGCTTCTATAGGACTAAAGGGCCAAATCGGACGAAAAATATATATGAGAGCTATATCTAAATCTGAACCGATTTCAACCAAATTCAATAGCGATCTTAACAGCCGCGAAATACTCTAAACTGCAAAATTTCAGAACGATCGGAGTGAAATTGCGACCTGTAGTCGACGAACAACTTTACATGGACAGACGGACGGACGGACAGACAGACATCGTTAAATCGACTCAGCTAGTGATTCTGAGCTAGTGAATTGATAACAGGCTAACTGTCCACTCAACAGCATGTCTAGTCAGCTGTGTTGAAGGATCCCTCTATGTTAAGGAATATGCTATGGTAGTTTTCGTAGACATAGAGGGGGCCTTCAGTACCATTAATCCAGTCGCTTTAATTACGGCGTTAGAAACACTGGGGGTTGACAGCAGTATACGTAGGTTCATTCATAAACTTCTAATCAAGAGAAAAATTTCATCTAATTTAGGGTCAATAGACCTCCAAAGATTTGTCTGCAGTCGAACGTCCCAAGGGGGTGTTCTGTCTTCTCTGCTATGGAATCTCTCCATGAACAATATTTTACTTTCTCTGGAGGTGTTGGGTGCCAGAGTTGTTGCCTATGCAGATAAAGTGGCAATAGCTGTTAGAGGGGAGTTTCTGGAAACTCTCAGAGACATCTTACAGCAGGCCCTTCATACAACCGCAAGATGGGTTTCCGGTAATGGTATTGGTGTTAACCCGACCAAGACAGAACTATTTCTTCACCAGGCGAAATAACGTGCCACGAGTTACACCTGTCTCGTTGGGGGATATTCAATTCTATGGAAACTATATTCCTGAATTCAAAAACCGCCTTCGACTGTCGCATATCTCTAAACGAGACGGCTGAACAGTTCAATATTCACCTGATATGCGTGCCGGGCCACAGGGATATACCAGGAAACTGCAAGGCATATGAACTTGCGAGCACAGGAACTGCCTTACACGCTCTATGGTACCTGGAACGTGTAGCAACCTGCAAGTTCCTCTTGAGACTTTCCGTCAACTTTTGAAAAAAAAAAACAAAAAAACATCTGTTTCCACGTAAAAATGTCATTAGTCCTCATTCTTCAGGGAATATGGTCCAAATTCTAAAGGAACCTTCTAAGAAAATGTAACTTTTAAAGAAAAATTAAAAAAAATTACCATAAAAATTTTTTATTCAGTCACAATTTATTTGGTTCAAGATAATGTGTTTCATTTACATTTTGTCTATTGCTAATATCTAACAGAAACAAATATAACCAGTAAGGAAAGAAAGTCGGCGGGGCCGACAATATAATACCCTACACCTCCCTAACAATGCAAAAATGGACATTGCGATAAAAATTTGGCAGTGTTCATAGATGTAATAAGAAAACTCTCTCTGTCGAATTTCGTACTTATCGGATATGCAACACGGTTTCTACATCGCTTACATGTCAAATCGGGTGAAACATATATATGGGGGCTATATCTAAATCTGAACCGATTTGGACCAATTCCAATAGGGATCGTCCGTGTGACAAAAAGAGCACTGTGCTAAATTTCATCACAATCGGACCATAAATACGGCCTGCACTTTGATCACAAGAATACAGTACATTTTTGTTTGGGTTCTCTTCGCGAGCCACTACGACCACAACCAGTAGTAGTTGTACTTAAACAAACTCTCCTTACACCGGGGTTAATGTAACCTCGTGTAATTGTATTTGTAGAGAGCCTTGCTGATATTTGGGCACCTCAGCAAGTAACAGGTGTTTCGCCATCCAGTTCTTGCTACAGCACCACATGTATCCCCTACTCTCGTTGGAACTATATTTATAAAAAAACCAGTAAGGAAAGACAGAAAGTCGGGAAAATGGGCATTGCGATAAGAATTTGGCAGTGTTCATACATGTAATAAGCAAACTCTCTCTGCCGATTTTCGTACTGATGGGATATAAAACACGGTTTCTACAGTGCTTACATGTCAAATCGGGTGTAACATATATATTGGGACTATGTTTAAATCTGAACCGATTTTCCCCGAATTTGGCAGTGTTCATACATGTAATAAGAAAACTCTCTCTGTTAAATTTCGTACTGATCGGATATAAAACACGATTTCTACAGCGCTTAAATGTTAAATCGGGTGGAACATATATATGGGGGATATATCTAAATCTGAATCGATTTTGCCCGAATTGCGCAGTGTTTTTTCATGTAATAAGCGAACTTTCTCTGCCGAATTTCGTACAAGTCGGATGTAAAATACGGTTTCTAAAGCGCTTTCATGTCAAATCGGGTGAAACATATATATGGGGACTATATCTAAATCTGAACCGATTTTCCCCGAATTTGGCAGTGTTTATGTAATAAGAGAACTCTCTCTGCCAAATTTCGTACTGATCTGATTTAAAATACAGTTCCTACAGCGCTTACATGTCAAATCGGGTAAAACATATATATATGGGGGCTATATCTAAATCTGAACGGATTTTCTCCGAATTTGGTAGTGTTCATTCACGTAATAATAAAACTCTCTCTGCCGAATTTCATAAAGATCGGATGTAAAATGTGGTTTCTACAGCGCTTACATGTCAAATCGGGTGAAACATATATATGGGGACTATATCCAAATCTGACGGACAGACGGACATGGCTAAATCGACTCAGAAAGTCATTCTGAGTCGATCGGTATAATAAATATTGGGTCTATCTCTTCTCCTTTTAGGTGTTACAAACAAATGCACAAAGTCATAATACCCTGTACCACAGTGTGGTGTAGGGTATAAAAACTGATAAAAACCCTGGTCTCTGGGCTATTTATCTAACCGCATCTATGAGAAACATGTATGCTCCAATGGAATGGTTTTTTCAGTTGTCCGACTGTCTGTCCTTTGGTCTTACCCCAAGCCCACCATAACACAACTATTGAAAAAATTCTCTAACGAGATTAGTGAAGAGAGGGACTTTACAGGGAGGAGTACTGTCCCCACAAATTTGGAATGTAGAACGCTGTGGCAGCAAAGTCATGACATATGTGGACGATGTTAATACATTAGTAACTGGCAAATTCTCCAACGTCCTTAGAGATATTACAAAAGTGGCTCTGAATAAATAGGTCACATGGGCCCAAAGCGTTCAGAATTAATGCATTGGAACGTGTATGTAAGGCCAACGTGACGTTGGGGCCTTTCTCTTAATATCATCCATCGGATATATATAGCAGTAGTTCGCCCAAGACTACTGTACGGCATTGTGGTGCGGTGCGGGGAAAATTATATACGATACATCACCAATAGCCAATTAATAAAGGTTCAGAGAACAGCCTGCCTAAGCATAAACGGTGCTTTAAGGACTACAGCGAGTATCTACAAGGCATACTCCATCTACTCTTGATATTGTGGCTAGAGAAACAAGAGAATGTACTGCCCTCATAAGAAAGAATGTCACATCTCAATTTTATTAGTTTTGTAACTTTCGAGTCTTTTAATTTTAGGTTTAGGTTATGGACCTAAATTGGTCTATGTGAGCTGGTGAAACCGACTGCAACCCTAACCTAAACCTAAAGGCGCGAAAGTTGCCGTAAAAGATGTGACTTTCATTCTTAGGAGGTCAGTAGAGCTAAATATGTCAAAACTACTATAAGGGAAACGTGATTTTCCCTCCTAGGAAGGCAGTGTGTATAACACCCTCTATTTATTAAATACCTTAAAAGCGTTAAAAATTCCATAACGACACCCCTGAAACGTATATAGATAGAGCTGGACAATAGTTGTACTAGTCCGTTTATGTTCATGCACTTCATTTACTTTTACTATTTTGCTAACCTTCTTTTTCTGTCGCTTGCCGATTGAATTTTGTGCGCAAGAAGAATGAAGAACAAATTAAATTATTTTTAATACATTCAATTAATTTGAACAATAGATGGCGTCCATGAATGGGGATGTACACACGTACAAATCTACTGACATTTATACCCTGCATGTGGCTGCATACATACGAGTAGGCATGTATATACTCGTATGAATATGTACATGCTCCTTCCAGTTCGAGTGCAAACGGTACATACGATATCCGAAAACAAGAACAGGGAATGAGAGTAGTGTAGTAGAGATTAGTATTCGACTTGTTACAACTTTAATTAGATTTTGGTAAAAGTCCAACATGTAAAGTGTGGTTTATCAACATGTTGACACACTTCTTAGATTAGGGAGCTCTTTGCAAAGTCATACCAGGACATGTGGTGTTACATTTAAGACAAAACAAAAAGAATCCATAGCAGAGTTGCCAGATGTCAAGAGCAAACATTCTAATCAAGAATAGCACCATAATGCGTTTTGTGGGTTTGTCTCATTGCAATTTAATTTAAAATCAAACTCATGAACGGACAAGATTATACATGTTTGGCATGACCTTTTCGTTTATGTGGAAGTACACTATGTGTGGGTCACAATTGCTCGCATTTCTCGTGTGTTGCTATCATTGTTGCCATTTTTTAGCTATTATCACCGTTTATGGTGCCTCTCTTCGTATTTTATATCCCTCCATGTTTTGTAGCCATAGCTCAGTAATTCCTTTTTGTAATTAATTTTTATGGAAATTTTTTCGATAAAATCCCATCCTATTTATATTATAAAATCACCACTCCTAAACGGCTAAACCGATTTCATGAAACTTGGTGGACAGATAAAGCAATACCTGGTAAATATGGTAGGCTACTTTGATTTTCGATTTTCCGCCATGTGCTATTTGACTAGTTAAAACCTGAGGCCTATAAGTAATAGAAGGCAGAAATTTTGCTACCAAAAACTTTAATATTATTTTTTTTAGTCCTTTCAGTCTAAATTTTGAAAATTTTGTTTCAGTTATATTCTGCTCGGGGCAAAATCGTTTTTCATATGTTTGAATAGAAAGAAAATATATTTGGAACAGATATTTTTAAATATTATATATTTCTGAATAAATAAAGCAAATACAAAAAATGGTAGCGAGTTCCAATTGCAGTTTCGATAGACACCACTCTATCATCTTCAAAGTTTAATAACAATAATTTATGTCTTTAACTTAAATCTTCTTGAAATACTTACGGAAGTACTAAATCAGGTATGACAAGAACCGGGTTACCATACCGTCGGCTTAATGCTATTTTGGTCCATACGCCATTTTTGTGTTTTTTGAGTTAGGAGTTGATAATATAGGTTCCAAGCATGCTCTTTCAGAATCTGCAATCATTTTTTCCTATCTCGCCTAGTTTTCGAGATATTGGTAGAGTAAATTTGTTTTACTCTGAATAACGGGAAATAATTTCGAAATTTTTGTTCTATGTCTCAATTTTTCTATCGCCCTATATTTTTCACTCAGTATTTTACGTTCTTTCGATCACAATATGTAAATTAGTGTCCTTCCATACCGACCCTTTTTGTGATCCATGTAATACAAATACGAAAAAATCTATATATATAAAAATGAAGCGGTCCATCTGTGTAATGGCATCACGTCAGAACGGCTGGAGCGATTTGGATGATTTTTTTTTATTCGATTCTAAATTTTCACGAGATGGTTTAAATAGAAAAAAAAAATTGGACAAAGGGGCGTGGTACCTCCCATACAAATCGCAGGTTAAAAATCCGATATTTCTGCTCCTATTATAGGTATTGTGCTGAAATTTTGTTTGTATGCATCTAATGGCAGATTATGTGAATTTTCCAAAAATGGGCGGAATCGGACCAATGGGCGTGGCCTCGCCCATATAAGCCAAATTTTGAAATTGAGATATTTTGCACAATTTGTTAGCGAGAGTGCTGGAATTTTGTGTATATGTAAAGGGTGGCAGTCTACGTGATTGGTCCAAAAATGGGCGGGATCGGACCAATGGGCGTGGCCCCGCCCACATAGACAAAATTTTGATATCTTGCACAATTTGCTAGCGGGAGTGCTGCAATGTTGCGTATATGTATCTGGTGGCATTCTACGTAATTGGTGAAAAAATGGGCGGGACCGGACCAATGGGCGTGGCCCCGCGCATATAAGCCAAATTTTGAAATTGAGATATTTTGCACAATTTGTTAGCGAGAGTGCTGGAATTTTGTGTATATGTAAACGGTGGCAGTCTACGTGATTGATCCAAAAACGGGCGGGATCGAACCAATGGGCGTGGCACCGCCCATATAAGCCAAATTTAAAAAATGTGATATCTTGCACAATTTGTTAGCGAGAGACCTGGAATTTTGTGTATATATATCCGTTGGCGATCTACGTGATTGGTCCAAAAATGGGCGGGTTCGGACCAATAGGCGTGGCCCCGCCCACAATGACCAAATTTTGAAATTTTTATATCTTGCACAATTTGCTATCGGGAGTGCTGCAATGTTGTGTATATGTATCTGGTGGCATTCTACGTAATTGGTCAGAAAATGGGCGGGATCGGACCAATGGGCGTGGCCCCGCCTTTATAAGCCAAATTTTGAAATTGATATAACTTGCACAATTTTTTATCTAGAGTGCTGTCATGTTGTAGATATGTATCTGGTGACAGTCCACGTGATTGGTCCAAAAATTGGCGGGATCTGACCAATGAGCGGGCCACCGCCCATATATGCCAAATTTTGAAATTGAATTATCTTGCTCATTTTGTTATCGAGAGTGTTGAAATTTTGCGTATATGTATCTGGTAGCAGTCTACGTGATTGGCTTTCAAATGGGCGGAATAGGACCAGTGGGCGTGGCCCAGCCCATATTTTGATATATCTTGCAAGTATTATATAGGAAATACATGAACAAAAATGCTCGGTATGCGATAGTTACAGCTGCTCACTCCAATACAATCGCAATATGATAATGTGATGCAATATCAATGAAACAAGAATTTGGATATTTTATAAGTATACATATCTATTTTCTGGACTTTCCACTGAATTCGGTATTTTTTCATTCAGTGAATTTATTACTAATACCAGTAAGGAAAGGCAGAAAGTCGGGCGGGGCCGACTATATAATACCCTACACCTCCCTAACAATGCGATAAGGGTCATTGCGATAATAATTTGGAATAATTGGTAAATGTATTTTGAACCGATAATCGCAAAATTAAGCAAAATTCGTTCCTAAATTGAGAAAAATCTTTCTGGAGAACTTTGTAATGATCGGAAGTAAAGTACAACTTCTATAGCGCTTTGTAACCAAATCTGGAGGAACATATATATGGAGGTTATATATAAATCTGAATCGATTTTCCTAGAATACTCATTCATGTAAAATAGAAACCTGTTTCTGTCGAATTTCGTACTGATCGGATATAAAACACAGTCTCTACAGCGCTTACATGTCAAATTGGGGGTAACATATATATATGGGGGCTATATCTAAATCTGAACTGATTTTCTCCGAATTTTGCGGCATTCCTTCATGTAATAAGAAACCTCTTTCTGCCGAATTTCTTACTGATCGGATATAAAATACAGTTTCTACAGCGCTTGAATTTCAAATCGGGGGTAACATATATATGGGGACTATATCTAAATCTGAACCGATTTTCTCCGAATTTGGCAGTATTCCTTCATGTAATAACAAACCTCTTTCTGCCGAATTTCGTACTGATCGGATATAAAATACAGTTTCTACAGCGCGAATTTTGACATGGGCAGCGAAGCGCACCGGGCTCAGCTAGTATTAAAATAAAAGTGGATATGGACCAAAATGCCAAGTACACAAATTGTTATAACTTGCTTATTTTTGGATGTAATGGCATTGAAATGCATGAGAATCATACAAACACTGTTGGGAACCCTATGAAATAAAAAGTGTGTAACTCTTCAGTCCCGTTTTTACTCAAACTATAAATTGCGTTTTTCTCCGATCATACAAAATGGCGTATGGAACAAAATAGCATTGAGCCGACGATACGTCCTCCTACTAGATCAATGAGTTGAAACTAAGTTAAAAGCGATGACTTCTGACTCAAACTTGAATCGCTCAGAGTTGAGTACTCAGTTGAACTTGATGATGTTTCCGTTATTACGCTGTTAGCTATACTCAGACACTTCCTACTCCAATCTACTAACTTAGCAGTAGCAGTCCGTATCGTGAATGAATGGTTGTCTCCAAATCATTGGCATTCCAAATTCCACGTGAAGTCTAAAATTAAAACGTTTTATTCCACAAAACATTGTAATACATTAATTGTAAAGTACTTACCGCATGCTTCCACTACTCCATCGAGTAAGATTTACAAGGCACGAATTACACAAATTACAAGGGGTCCACGTTTCTTTCATATTTTTAACTCGTATACCAAAATATTACACATATATTTCTTCTATTATTTTACTAAACGCACGTCGCTTTTTTTAATAACATATTTTCGACAGATGTAGCAGAAATTGTCGGGATCATTTACACATTGAAAAGTTCTTTGCCGTTTACGCATACTTCGAAATATAACTTTATAATATTTTTCAGAAAATCTACTTATCTCTTTAAGGCGCTGAATTACATTAATTTATTAATAAGAAATTTCATTTATAAATTCTGGGTTTAAGGTTCATAAGTTGCAGTACCTGTAGCTGAAATATAGTTTGCTTCGAAAGTAGACACCCAATATTTTCTAAAAGGCGTAACTGAATGGAAACCTCATAAATAAAAAACCACAAACATTGTTGAATGACCCTCTATCTGAGCGGATCTCATCCAATATAGCTCTCACATTGCATATGATGTTTTATGGAGGGTTACGAACGGCCATAAAACCTCGTCCTCTCTATAACTTTATAATGTCTGACATCAATCCTCATAAAATAAAATGCAAGTGCAATGTCTCTTATATGTCTCTCTCACATATGGCGAATTCAGTATACGCAAAAACATCATTTAAAAACGAAAAAATATGAAACAAGATTTTTTTGAATTTCCCTAACATTTACAAAATGGCTCATAACTTCTACATCTACCCATAGATTTTTTTTCAAATAGACAGTGTTTTTTCTTCTTTAGCATGCTGGCTTTTTAAAAATGTAATAAAATAATTTTTTAGATTTTTTTTCTTCTATTTTTTATGGCTTTTTTTGTACCAGGAAAAAGTGTTTTTAAAAAAAAATCATTTTTTTCTCATATTTTTGACGACTGTTACTAAACAAAAGATTCTACGTGAAAGCGATATTTGCAGCATATGTAGCCCTCATAATTCCCTTTAATTTGAGTCATAAGACGGCTCAATCAGGCTTATACTTGAATTTATTATGGTCCAAATACTGAATGTACTTTCGATGAAAGCTGGAATTAAAAAAAAAACAATTTAAAAAAAAAAATTACCATAAAAATTTTTTTTACATATTTTTTCGTGTTTGTGACACTTAGTTGCACCAGAAACTGTTATCCACTTACCTTGGACAAAAATTTTGTTGCATAGTGTTATTTTGGCATTTAGACTCTTTCACACCTGAGAAGAAATTTGTCACAATCGGTTCAGATCTTGATAAACGCCCTATATAACGGGTTTTCCACTAGGGATGATATGATTTTGAAGTAATGTTTCGGCCATTTGTAATATGTCATGATCTGTCATTTGTTTTTCATTGTATTCAGTAGTGTTTACAATTTCATCATGGAGAGATATACGCAAGAACAACGTTTACAAATTATTCAGTTTTATTATCAAACTTTTCGTGCACTAAGTCAATTTTTTTAAAAATCAAAAAAAACACTTTCCGACCTTGACACCCATGAGCAATATTTTAGCTCTCGTTAAGAGCTATCTTTTTGCCATTGACCGATTCCCGATTCGACGTACCGTTAAGAAACTAGAGCAAAAATATACTTACCGTGCACATTTGAAAATGATGCTAAGTCAATTTTTTTGAAAAATCAAAAAAGGGCACTTACCATTCCACCTACGACCTTGACACCCATGAGCAATATTTTAGCTCTCATTAAGAGCTATATTTTTGCCATTGACCGATTGTGACTACGTGCCAGACAGCAAATGAAACAATTGAATTGTTGCGAGAAAAGTTTGGAGATTCGATTATTTCAAGAAATTGTGATATTGAATGGCCTCCAAGAAGTTGTGATTTAACATCATTAGACTATTTCCTGTAGGGATATTTGCAGTCATTGGTCTTTCGAAATAAACCAGACTCTCTTCAAGCTTTACAAGTCAATATTCATGACATACGACTTGATTTAGTGGAAAAAGTGCTCGAAAATTGGGTTCATCGAATTCGTTCCTGCAGAAGATGTTGTGGAGGCCACTTGAATGACGTTTTATTTAGTTAATTGTAACGTTTGTACTTCACATTAAATAAAAATTTTTTGAATTTCCTTAACAATAAGTGTTTTTTTCAAAGAAATCTTTTCACTTTTATTGGAAAACACAACATATGGGAGCTACAGGTAAATCTATACCGATTTTCTTCAAATTCGGCAATGTTGGTCCATGGATCAAGAAACTATACCATGCTAGGCACTCCAAGAACCTGCATTTTGGCCAGGAAAGATCTAAGTATCTTTCTCCTGGCTAATTTAGTTGGTAAAGACCAAACATCTGCTAGTCTGGAGATCGGTAATCGCATATTTTGGGTGGTCTCCAGTTACTTGCCTTATGAAGCTGTAGTACCGACTGCTCTATTCAGGGAAGTAGTAGAAGAAGCAACATCTAACGAGGTCGAGATGATTATTGGCGCAGACAGGAACGCTCATCACACTATCTGGGTTAGTACGGATATAAACAATAGGGATGATTCGCTTCTTGACTTTACCAACCTAAGTATTTGTAACATAGGTAATAAACAGACCTTTACAATTAAAGACAGACAAGAAGTACTAGACGTAACGTTTGCTACTGACCGGCTGTAAGACAAAATTATTGGGTGGAATGTACTGCACGACCACTCATTCTCAGATCACCATTATATTGAGTTCAAACTCGCTGAAAAAGCGCCTGAACCTGCCGTCCACAGAAATGTGAGAAAGACAAAGTGCACCTGTATGAGAAGAATTTCAAGAAAGTCCTCAACGCCAAACTTCTGTACGAACCGAATGACAAAGCCGGTCTGGATAATATGGTCGAGCGTATCACCACATCATTCAATAGTTCCCTTGAAGAAGCCTGTCCAAAAAACAAGGTACAAGGGTAAAACTAAACCCTAATGGTGGACTTCTGAGCTAACGGCAATGAAAAAGACTTGCAACAAGCTATTCAACAAGTCTAAATCTACCGGGGCGCTAATGTTTGGGATGCCTATGAAGAGCAACTCAAGGTCCATAAGAAGAGCTTAGAAAGGCGCAAAGACGCTCTTGGTATACCTTCTGTGGCGAAGTGGAAAAAGTTTCCGACGCCGCAAGGCTGAGGAAATACAGCTTCACCCTGTACAGCCCTGCACGAACTTGTGAGCACTATCGAATCGTCCCTGCATTTCAAGGAATTCAACATGGTGGCTTTTAACAACATTTACTCAGTAATTGCGCGACTGTCAAATTTAAAAGTTAACTCTAGTTTGATTAGACTAATTCAAAGTCAGCTCAACAGAAGACGCATAACAGCATGTCTTGGGTCCACAACTCTAACAATGTTTGTAAACAGAGGGACACCACAAGCAGGAGTACTGTCTCCACTAATTTGGAACCTAGCGGTGAATGAAATCCTGCTAGATCTAGAACGTTGTGGCTGCAAGGTCGTGGCATATCCGGACGACGTGGCAATCGCAGTGAGTGGCAAATTCCGAGACATTCTACAGGTGGCTCTGAAAAAATTGGCTAGATGGGCCAGAAGCAGCGGTTTGGGCGTAAACCCAAACAAGACAGAATTGGTTCTCTTTACTAGGATGAATAAAGCCTCCATGTGGACCCTCCACCTCGGATAAATGAAACAGATCTAGTCTTTTCTGAAAGTGCAAAATTCTTAGGAATAATTCTAGATAGAAAACTGTTATTTAGAATTAACGTATTGGAACGTGTAAGGAAGGCCAACGTCGCCTTATATTCCTGCAAAAAGGCTGTAGGGTCGCGGGGGGCCTCTCTCCTAAAATCGTCCACTGGATATATATAGCAGTAGTTCGTCCTATACTGTTATACGGCATTGTGGTATGGTGGACGGCAACTGACAAACTAACCATCACCAACCTACTAACAAAGGTTCAGAGAACAGCCTGCCTGAGCATAAGCGGAGCCTTAAGGACTACAGCGACCGAGTCTCTACAAGACCTACTCCATATACTGCCGATTAATATTGTGGCGAGAGATGTTGCAACCAAAGCGGCAATAAGATTAAACTGCTTATCAATGTGGAGGTACAAAAACTACGGTCACATGAGGATATCAAAGTGCAGTGCTATGGTAACCGACTGAGTGGACTATATACCAACGGTGTACACCTTCGAGAGAAATTACATCACTATGATTCCCGCCAGAGATGAATGGGTTGGAAGAATACCAGGTAATAGAAAACATCTCCACTTTTACACGGATGGTTCGAAGCTTGATGAAAAGTTTGGCTTCGGAGTACACTTTGCAGATCTTAGATTGGATATAGCTCACAGACTACCAGATACCTGCAGTGTCTATCAAGCCGAAATAATGGCAGTATGGGAAGTAGCCAAGTGGCTGAGTCGCAACATACACGCTGAAAAAAATCTCTTATGTAGTATATTGTCCCAAACATATTCGGCTTGAAACGTATATATGGTTAGGGTACACTCTAAATATATAATATTTGGTACACGGAAAAATTATATATTTGGGAATATGTTGTTCTAACCAAATCTTTGTTTACATCCCAATATATTTTTATTTGGGACTATTATCTCCGAAACAAATATTTATTTGCATTTAAGTATTCAGAAAATGCCTAAATTGTGTTAAATTTTTCAGTAATTCATAGTTATTATTTTACAAATTGTTAATGTTTTTAAAATAATAAATAATTCAGTCAGAATTTATTTTTGGTTTGAGACCATATGTTCCATTTACTTTCTGTCTATTGCAAAAAAGTAATAGAAACAAATACAAAAATTGGTAGAGATAGACACCACTCTATCATCTTCAGAATTCAGTAGCAATAGTGTATGTCTTTAACTTAAATCAGCTGAAATACTTATGGAAGCAGTAAATTGAATTTAACAAGAACTGCTAACCAAACCCGTATTTTGGCGAACTAAGTCAACATACTAAAACTCTCATACCAATACATTTTTGTTTTTTGCTTGGGTTCGCATCGCGAACCACGAAAACAAATGTAATTTTGTCAACTGCTAATGCCGACGTCATCGTACCTCATGTGTTTGTATGTGTTGTTGTTATTTATTGTTGGTCAGTGCTTTTGTTATTCAGTCAGAATTTATTTTTGGTTTGAGACCATATGTTCCATTTACTTTCTGTCTATTGCAAAAAATAATAATAATTAAAATCGTATAATCTTGGATAAAAATAAATGACTTGGAGGATTGACAACTAATGATGGCTTGTAATACTCAGAAATTTTAATTGATTTAGAACAAAAGTTAATTGAATTGATTTAGAACAGAAGTTAGTGCTGCATATGGTATCATAACTGAGAGGTACAATTCGAAACAAAGTAAAAATGAAAACTGAAATTTCAAAAAAGTCAAATGTATTTGGAGAAATTCCTAAACAATAATTTTATTTGCATTAAAGCCCATATTTTATTTGAGAAATTTAGTTTGCAAATATATCTAGTTGTAATATGTTAACATATGCGTTCCAAATATATTTTGTTGATTTTCAAATAAAATTTATTTGCAAGGAAATATATATTATTTAAAAATTTGTGTTCCAAATATTATTTCTTTCGATTCAAACATATCAAAAACGGTGATTTTGCCCCGTGTAGTAGCCAACGCTGGCGTTGTAATTTACTCGGACAGCCAGGCTGCCATCAATTCTCTGGAGGCAACATCCCTAAATTCACAAACAGCCCTCGACTGCCGCAGATCTCTTAACGATGGCTGATGGCTGAGCAGTTTAATATACACCTCATATGGGTGCTTGGGCATGGGGATATCCCGGGGAACTGCAAAGCCGATGAACTCGCTAGGAAAGGGACAACATTACAAATTCTCGAAGAATTTGTATATATTGGTGCGCCACTATCCACGTGCAAGCTTTGGCTTAGGCAAGAGGCAATCAGGCAGTCTAACGAAAAATAGACAGAAATCGGCACCTGCAGGGTAGCTAGACAAATCTGGCCAAGGTATGACCTGAGAAGATCAAAATATCTCCTAGCACTAGAGAGGCAACGATTGTCTACGTTAGTATCAGTTCTGACGGGACACTGCTTGATCGGCGAACACGCCAAAAGATTGGATATTGACTCTAATGACTTCTGCAGAAGCTGTGGAGATGAGGATGAGAAGTGGAGAGCATTGCTATGCGACTGCCCCGCTCTGAGTAAACGACGACTGGACATACTTGGGTCGGCTTTTGTAGGCAGCCTTACAGATCTTTACAGTACCGATATTCGTTCTATCGATAAATTTGTATATCAAACAGGTTGGTTTCGATGAGGGGCATTTCAGCCCGTGGTAACACTAGGGACCTAAACTGGTCTATGTGAGCTTGTATAAAAAATACGGCTGCTACCCTAACCTAAACCTAATATAAACAGTTGAAAAATTGGCTCTTAGTGGGTTAAGAAAACATATATTAGTAAACAAGAAATTAAAGTGACTTTTCGCACGTCTCTTTTGTCTTTGATTTTATACAGATTGATTAAGAATTGACGGAGGTATTTCAAATTATATATCCACAGTTTGGAGGTTCGCAATACTGAGAACTTGATCCGCCGAAAAATATAACAAGGTTTTGGACTCACAACTGATTGATTTAGCTATTGTGTAAATTTTGACAAAATTATTATTATCAATTATTTCACTCATGACGATATTACGGTTAATTACATTTGGATATCTAAAGGCTATACGTGATTGATATACTTTAGTTGTACAGTTTATATTCACTTGAACAGAAAAGTGATTGTCTTTGGTAAAATTTACGATTTTTTCATATATTTTGTAACTAAAGGTAATTTCAAAAAGTTGTTAATTGTTTCAGCATTATTTTAATTGCAGAAAAAAGTGAAATCTTATAATGCATTTTTTCAATTGTTATTCTTTCGCTAATGGTTTAGTTAGGAATGCTGTGTGATGCAGCCTAGATTTTTATTTTATTTTTTGGTTACCTTATAAAGTACTAGATGGACCCGGTCCACTTCGTTGCCAGAAATTTAGATTTCCGATCCCGTCCATTTTTGAAACAATCACGAATACTGCCACCAAATACATATACATAAAATTACAGCACTGTCGCTAACAGATTGTGCAAGATATCTCAATTTCAAAAAGTGGGTTATATGTGCGGGGCACGCCCATTAGTCTGATCACGCTCATTTTTTGACTAATCTTAAGACTGCCACCAGATACATATACCCAGAATTACAGTAATATCGCTAAAAAATTGTGTAAGATATCTCAATTTCAAAATGTGGCTTACATGGGCGGGGCCACGCCATTTGGTCTGATCCCGCCCATTTTTGGACCAATTACGTGTACTGCCTTCAGATACATATACACAGAATTACAGTACAATTGCTAACAAATTGTGCAAGATATCTAAATTTCAACATTTGGCTTTTATGGGCGGGCCCGCGCCCATTGGTCTGATCCCGCCCATTTTTGAACCAATCACGTTTACTGCCATCAGATATTTACATATTCACATAATTACAATACTTTAGCTAACAAATTGTAAAAGATATCTCAATTTCAAAATTTGACATTTTCACCACCCCCACACATGTAAATTCTGTGAAAATTCCAAGTAGATCGGTCCAGCCGTTTGGACGTCTATACGGTACGAACAAACAAACCAACAAATACACATTCTCTTTTATATGTAGATAACTTGTGCAAATTTGGGCTGCCAAGACTTGCTTATTGATTTTCTATAATTATTTTTATTTTATTTTGGAGAAATTTGGACTAAGTACTCGTATTAGTAACAAAAGTCATTAAAAAATAATAAATTTGTTTAAACCATATGCATATGATCCGAAGGTAACTTCCACATTAAATAAATATTTTTCACAAAAAAAATTAAAACTGAACTTACGAGTATAAAAAATGTTTAAAAGGCACATTTTTTAAATAAAACAATTGAAAACATGCGAGTCACAACATTGAACAGCTATAAAATATTTTTTCGAGCCAAATTCGAGCTACGAGTTGTAGGTACAATTCTTGACAATTCCACTTTGCAGCAAAATCTGTTCGAAGTGCTGTGCATAACATTTCTGATGTAATATGGTGTCCTAAACACGAAAAATATTACATTTGTTTAATTTACTTGCAAATAATGCAATGCCTATTTGAAAAATCTACGGATAAATGTAGAAATTGTATCTCGTTTGGTAGAAGTACGTGAATTTCAACAAAATCACGTTTTATACACCCACGATTGTGAACGACAGTATATACTAGTTGCTGCGTGTTAAAGGTGTAACACATCGAATGAGTGACCTAAGATACCCTAAGAATATTTGGCGGAAATTAGTTTTGGGTCATTTTCAGTCTTTGTGCAATATCCGTCAGCCTGTCTCGCTTGTACACACGATAAATTTCCACAGGAGAAACCGATTGCCTCCAAATTTGGTATATGTTAATATTTTTTGTATTTCAGACTAAGATCAAAGATGGACTATGGTGGTCCACTCCTTCGCGTACCTCTCCACGAAGGGTCAAAATTTAATGAAATATTGATTGACTACTACCCAGAACCAATTCACAATTCCAAACATACTGTTAGTTTCTTGGTCGCTATCATCTTGAAAGAAATGGGTGAAGTTGCCATGTCCCTTTTGGTACCTCCTATACAAATGGACCATTTTGCACAAAAAGTTAACGGCTTATAACTTTGATTTCAGTCCATACAAATACTTGACATTACAAGGTATTGCATACAGCTCATTGTTCCACATCTGGCTTTCTCTTCTTTAGTTTAGTTTTCTTCTCTTCCACGGCATATTGCCGAACTATTTTGGCATTGTCCATTGCAGATGGACCACCTTCTGGGTCGGTCTCGAACCGCACAGTGCGAGAAATTAAGAAAGGGAAATAATTCGGCCGTTTCTTAACTAGTTAAAGTTTTGGCTCGAAAAGGGCGGAGATACTCGTATAAACAATTTTTTACCGGTTACCTTGACGAATAATCTAAAGATGCAATATATAACGCAGACGAATCTGCTTTATTGTATAAGGCACTACTATTCTGAATACTAGCGAGTAAATCATATACAATATCTGGAAAAAACTTCCTAAATATCGGATTACTTTATATTTCATTGAAAACTCTAGTGGAACTTACAAACATATTTACTCTATATGGAAATCAAAGAATCCACGACGCTTTAAAAATATATGTTCAACTCCTTTGAAACACGATGCTAATTCCAAAGCATGGATGGCCAGTATTGTATGGACCAACACTATGAAGGAACTTGATTCAAAGTTTAAATCAATTGGGTAGAAAGTGATTCTTTTTGTACGCAATGCTGACTGTTGCAAAATAGATGAAGATACCATTTTGGATAATTTAAGATTGGACATTATACAAACAGAAAACAGTTTGGTTGCCTCAACCGAATTTGGCAGTTCTGTCTACTATCATGCAATTCCATCAGGACATCCAACATTTTGGTTGTGGTATACTTCTGCTTCCATGTTGACAACAATCATATTTGGCTGCGCCAACTACGAAAATTGTAGCTAAAATTATCTTTTGTATGTTGCCACAACCAACTGTTTTTAAAAATTGGTTGTTCTGACAATTTGTCAGTCACTATCACAATACAAACTGTTAATTAAAAACAGTTTTCATTAATTTTTATTTTATTTATTGAACAAAAACCAAACAATTCATAACAAAATTAAAAATCCCATATATCAAATTCATCACTATTATGAGATGTGGAAATATTTGACACAAATTTTAGTACACGAGAGTACAATGCATAACAATACTTTTATGCAAATATCGCTTAACCTTGTGCTTTCAATTTCATGACATTCAATTTCCACACATTATCCGCACAAACTTATATTTGACTACACATACCGTTATTGAACAAAATGTTGAAAATTTATTTATGTCGAATAATTTTAATATTTTGTTTGTCAAGTATCAAGAAAAGAACAGCAACCAAGGTTTCGGTTTTATTTCACAAAATATACTTAATTATTCTAAATTTGGGAAATTATTGGGATAACCAAAAAACGATTATTTATTAATATTTTTTCTGTTATAGTAACCAATTATTCGATGCTATAATAATCTTTGGTCTATTGATACAATTTCTGTTGTCAAGAATAAAACATTCGCTGTCACTACCAAATATCGATCATATGGTACAATAATGAAAATTTAAAAGTAGTTACCACAACTAACCGAGTGTAATTGAAAAAAATCATAAATCGATTGATACAACCATCGATTTAGTTGCAAGCATTTTCATTTGATCGTATCCATGTTATAATTGTTGATTTAAATATTTATGTATAAAATGAATAAAAAATGACTACATTTTTAAAATACAACGGTTTTATAGCATATCTCAATTGTTTTCATGAGAAATTTGGCCTAAAAACGAAAAAATTTTATTTTTTCCATTTTAAGCTACTTTTAAAGACATTTTTATATTTAATAATTTTACATGCTAAACATATGTTATGTTTGCACTCTTTCTCCAAAAGTCTCTATTACAATCAATTAAGAAGAGAAAAATGCAAGGAGACAGAAAAAGATCGGTTAATTTAACGGTTAAAACACATGGACAAATCGTACGTTCGCGACCGCACGTTCGCGACCGGCACCTAAGCCAATTAGAAAAAAACCAATAGAGATAAATTATAGAAAGCTACATTAATCCTCATTTAAAATAAATTAATAGCTTTAGAATATTCCGTTCCATTTCGCATATTTTTGCATGTTACTAGATTCAGCCAAAGTTGACTTCTATTTCGCGTACGTTCGCGACCACATGTTTTTCGCTATCATTATGAAAACTAAAACTCGATGAAACCCATCTTTTGCACCTAACATAGAAGTACTAATATGCTATCAAATCACCAAAAAAATGCGGGGAAAATTTCTGTTTTCTTTATTTTTTGTACATCAAAAGCGTACGAACGTAAGTTCGTGAAATAAATAAATAAATATACCCGCGGAAATGGCCATATAAATACAAACGACACACGTTATATGCAGTAGTCTGTTGTTGCTACTACTATTTTTTTTATTGTTACTATCGAATTCTAACATATTATTTGCCTGGGTGTATATTATATGGCATTGTAAATGTCATTGCCGAAAGAACGTTGTGTCAAAACAACTTCTTCATTTGGAAGAATTTCGATTTTCATTGAAAGAGTTTTAAAAAAAATGCGTTTGCTGGAGGCTCTATTGATGGTAATGTTGGAATGGTCCAAAGTAACTCCAGAAACTATTTGTTTGATATTATTATTATTGAAGACGTAGAGCATTTATACCTGCCAAGAACAATCTTTATATATAACTTCTTCCTACTTTTAGTAGTGAAGACATAGTATCAGCGGTGCCCGGACTTAACGTCCACGGCCGTAACGCCCAAATTTTTGTTTGGGCGTTATGACCGAACCTAAAACGGACATAACGCCCAAATTTATTTTGGGCTTTATGACCTCCCCTGGAACGGATATAAAGCCAGGTGGGCGTTATGTCCTATTTTAAAAATTTGAATAAAAGGGAATTTAATAATATTTAGTATGCACAAAAAACGTATTTATTCAATAAATTATGGGTAATTCAATATTATTTAATAATTAAAAACCAGTAAGGAAAGGCTAAAGTCGGGCGGGGTCGACTATATAATACCCTACACCACTCTCGTAATATTGAATAACTCTGATATATAAATTTTGTAATTCATATATAAATTGTTTACATAAATTTACTTTTATGACATTTTATACTTAAATAATACCCTGTACCACAGTGTGGTGTAGGGTATAAAAACGATTGGATCTAAAGAGCCAAATCGGATGAAACATATATATGGGAGCTATAGCTAAATCTTTACCGATTTTCTTCAACAATGTTGGTTCATGGATCAAGAAACTCTACCATTCTAAATTTCAAAACGATTGGATGTAAAATACAGCTTCTATAGAACTAAAGGGCCAAATCGGACGAAACATATATATGGGAGCTATAGCTAAATCTTAACCGATTTTCGTCAAATTCGGCAATGTTGGTTCATGAATCAAGAAACTCTACCATTCTAAATTTCAAAACGATTGGATGTAAAATACAGCTTTTATAGGACTAAAGGGCCAAATCGGACGAAACATATATATGGGAGCTATAGCTAAATCTTAACCGATTTTCTTCAAATTCGGTAGTGTTGGTTCATGGATCAAGAAACTCTACCATTCTAAATTTCAAAAGGATTGGATGTAAAATACAGCTTCTACAGGACTAAAGAGCAAAATCGGACGAAACATATATATGGGAGCTATAGCTAAATCTTATCTGATTTTCTTCAAATTCGGCAGTGTTGGTTCATGGAACAAGAAACTCTACCATTCTAAATTTCAAAACGATTGGATGTAAAATACAGCTTCTATAGGACTAAAGGGCCAAATCGAACGAAACATATATGGGAGCTATAGCTAAATCTTAACCGATTTTCTTCAAATTCGGCAATGTTGGTTCATGGATCAAGAAACTCTACCATTCTAAATTTCAAAAGGATTGGATGTAAAATACAGCTTCTATAGGACTAAAGGGCCAAATCGGACGAAATATATATATGGGAGCTATATCTAAATCTGAACCGATATCAACCAAATTAAATAGCGATCTTAACAGCTGCGAAATACTCTAAACTGCAAAATTTCAGAACGATCGGAGTGAAATTGCGACCTGTAGTCGACGAACAACTTTACATGGACAGACGGACGGACGGACGGACGGACAGACATGCTTAAATCGACTCAGCTAGTGATTCTGAGTCGATTGGTATACTTTAAGGTGTGTCTTGCTGTGTTATTTTCAGGTGTTACAAACATCTGCTTATAATACCCTGTACCTCAGTGTGGTGTAGTGATAGTGAGTCGATCGGTATACTTTAAGGTGGGTCTAGCTGTGTTATTTTCAGGTGTTACAAACATCTGCCGTGAAACAAACTTATAATACCCTGTACCACAGTGTGTAGGGTATAAAAAAACGAATGCCAACATATAGAGAAAGGACTTGTTGTTCAACAGATAAAAAAATGATCTGTTACATAGATTACTTTAAGTAATTTTTTTTTTAATTTACCATTTCGATCCACTGCCGTTGGAAATAATTGAAGAAATCTTAAAAAATGTTTGCAGAGCTCTTTTACAACTCCTTATTTTTATACGCTTCTTGTTTACATTTATTGAAAGAATTTTAAATTTTTGGCAACACCAAAATCTTTTTTAATACTTTGCGTGCCTCATCAGTTGCCCTAATCTTTCCGGCGAGCTCAGACATTTTAGCTATCTATCGAATGGAACCAGCATCCTTTTAACCGTGAATCCGGAAAAATCTTTAAAAGTGCGTTCCGAAGTGTTTTTTTGAAATCCGTTGTGAATGTTTTCGGGTTCATATCCAAAAGATTTGAGTTTATAAAACTAAAGATATGTTCGTAGAACTTTTGATTTTTTTTGGACATTAGTACGAAGGCAAATGGAAACACCTGAAATAGAAATGCGTGTACGTTCGGATAAGAAATTATATGAAATACGAGTTTATAATACGAAAATCGAGCGCGCGATTTACTTTCACAAAATTTCGCATACAGCTACCCTTTTCGCAACTTATTGATATTTATGATTTGAAGAAAAAATATATTCAAAATTTTAAACACAAAGAGAATAATATGTATTAGTATACATATAGTCTTAAAGAAACGTATACTACTTATTTACTTACATGTCTTCGGTGTCCAAAATAAACAATGAGAAATTGCTTGTATCCACAGGATGGTACAACGGAAAAAGTGGCATCAATTAAATAGTGCCGATCATCATGATGTACGTCTTTGATTCTGTTTGCAATTGGCAGCGTAAAAAAGTGTGTAGGCAAAATCTTTTTCTATGACCGTCGTTTGGTAGAATCGTTGGTTCACATCACTCTCACACATGCCATATTCTTTTAAGAACTCACAATATTTAATGCATCAATAAAATCTTGAGGCTTCTGAGGTGAGGTGCACCTGGGACGGACTTAAATTCAACTGTTTCACTCATTTCTTTAGATTATGTATTTCAATGCGAATGTCAATATGCAACTAAATAACAAGTCCATCAAAAAACAAAAATAGCTACAATAACGGTTCTTTTTCAGTTTGAAAGGTTCTCCTCGCACAAATATCAAGTACTTGTAATAAAAAAATGTTGGGAGTTAAGTCCGTTTTAAGGGCGGTCATAACGCCCAAAAAAATTGGGCTTTGTGTCCGGAACTTCATTGGGCGTTATGTCCCTTTTCAAGGCGGCCATAACGCCCAAAAACAAAATGGGCATTATGTCCCAAAAAAAAAATTGGGCGTTATGGCCGTGGGCGTTAAGTCCGGGCACCAGTATCAGCCAGCCTCGAGTTAGAAAACTCTCATATTTGGTTGGCCTCCGTTTATATGGCACATAACACTGAGACGCCAGCCTGTGCATTGAAATCACTGGTAGGAGCGGCAGATGAGAAGAACAAAGACCGAATTGTGTCTAGTGACGTCAATGTGGGTTATTACTGACATCAACGACAGGGGCGAATTACTTATCGAATATATTATAAGTAGTAACCTCGTGATTTGTAATAGAGGGCATGAACCTACATTTATAACCAGAAACAGACAGGAGATGCCAGATGCCACTTTTTTCTCCGAGAATTTAAGTGGATGGATTTCTGATTGGAAAGTTTTGGACACTCATAGCTTTTACGACAATAGATATATTAGCTTCTGCTTGAATGCGAAGCCTCCTGATAACGTCTTCCCACCCAATATTACGAAAGCTAATTGGGAAAAATTTAGGCACATATTCGGGCGTTCAAAATAATGGCGATTTCGTTTCTGAAAAATAAAATCACCACATCATGTTGCGACATTTTAAAAATTTCCCCTGCACCCACTGCTAACTTCGCATTTTGCATGCCAACAAGCGAACAAAAATCGTGCGGTGAGTAAAACCCATAACTACATTATGGCGCAACCATTTGATAGTGCATTAAGAATGTACGCTTTCAATTATGTAGGTTTGGTTCTGAAGTTTGCTTTTTGACGGTGCAACACTCCACACCGTGGACTGGGCTGAGTGTGGAAAATGCGATATTTTCGCATTTGCGGAGTGTAATAATTTTACAAACGAAATCAAACCCCGTTCATACAGCTGCACCATTTTTACAAACGAACCTAAAAATGCGGTTTCAGAGTAGAATGTAGAACAAATTTTAAATTTTTTTGCACAAACGAAATCACCATAAGTCAAAGCCTAAACTATCCGGAAAATTTGACTGTTTTGTTTTAGAGCTTTATCTATGTATGAAACTGAAAATGCGAGAAATTTACTTCTTTAATGAAAAAAGTTGTATACCAAAGAAACCGCAAATGTGCTACACATTTGTGACTTTAACACTATTCTGCTATTCAAAACACTGTACGCTTCAGAAAATTTAATAGATTTGTAGTATATGATAATCATTTACGGCAAAATAGCACAATTTATCTTACAGAAAAATGTATATGTGGATTCCATTACAAAGTTTATCCTACGAATATGTTTGATACAAATCTATATAAAGGGTGTCCCAAGAAGAACGCAATTTTTAAATCTCGCAACATTCGAAGTGTCATTGTTTGACATTTGAATAATTGTTATTGTTTGTTAGTAGAAGGTACGAGGTTAGTAAAAATGGAGAAGGACAGCGAAGGGAGTTCGTTAATTGGGTATTGGAGAGACAACATGAAAATGCTGATTTTGCCGATAAAATCATCTTCAGTGACGAGGCCCATTTTCATCTTGATGGCTTCGTCAATAGGCAGAATTGTCGCATTTGGGGTGCGGAAAATCCTCGAGTGATTCACGAGAAGCAAATGCATCCTCAACGTGTCACTGTGTGGTGTGGTTTTTGGGCTGGAGGAATCATTGGACCTTTGAGACAGGTCAAGCGCAAACAGTCAATGGTGTTCGGTATCGTGAAATTATAACCAGTTTTTTCTTGCCTAGAATTGAAGAAATGAATGTGGAGGGCATGTGGTTTCAACAAGACGGCGCCACATGTCATACAGCCAGAGAAACAATTCAATTGCTGCATCAGTAATTACAAAATTGCGCTCTTCTTGGGACACCCTTTATATAAAAGAGAGTGTCTGTTTGTGGGTTTGTTTGTTTGTTCCGTATAGACGTCTAAACGGCTTGACCGATCATCTTGAAATTTTCACAGAATGTACATGTGTAGGGGGTGCTGAAAATAGGGTACTTGAATTTTCGATATATCAAGTGGGCGTGGACCCGCCCATATGGGTCAAATTTTGGTATTGAGAAAAATTTTTAGCTAGAGTGCTGAAATTTTGTGTGTATGCATTTAGTGACAGATTATGTGAATTTTCCAAAAATGGGCGCAATCGGACCAATGGGCGTGGCCCCGCCCATATAAGCCAAATTTTGAAATTCAAATATTTTCCACAATTTGTTAGCGAGAGTGCTGGAATGTTATGTATATGTATATGGTGGCAGTCTACGTGATGGCTCCAAAAATGGGCGGGATCGGACCAATGGGCGTGGCCCCGCCCACATAGACCAAATTTTGAAATTTTGATATCTTGCACAATTTGCTAGCGGGAGTGCTGCAATGTTGCGTATATGTATCTGGTGGCATTCTACGTAATTGGTCAAAAAATGGGCGGGACGGGACCAATGGGCGGGACCGGACCAATGGGCGTGGCCCCGCCCATATAAGCCAAATTTTGAAATTGATATATCTTGCACAATTTGTTAGTTAGAGTGTTGTAATGTTGTACATATGTATCTGATGGCAGTCCACGTGATTGATCCAAAAACGGGCTGGATCGAACCAATGGGCGTGGCACCGCCCATATAAGCCAAATTTAAAAAATGTGATATCTTGCACAATTTGTTAGCGAGAGTCCTGGAATTTTGTGTATATATATCCGTTGGCGATCTACGTGATTGGTCCAAAAATGGGCGGGTTCGGACCAATAGGCGTGGCCCCGCCCACATTGACCAAATTTTGAAATTGATATGACTTGCACAATATGTTAGCGAGAGTGCTGGAATTTTGTGTATATGTATATGGTGGCAGTCTGCGTGATTGGTCAGCAAATGGGCGGGATTGGACCAATGGGCGTGGCCCCGCCCTTATAAGCCAAATTTCGAAATTGATATATCTTGCACAATTTTTTATCTAGAGTGCTGTAATGTTGTACATATGTATCTGGTGACAGTCCACGTGATTGGTCCAAAAATTGGCGGGATCTGACCAATGGGCGTGCCACCGCCCATATAAGCCAAATTTTGAAATTGATTTATATTGCTCATTTAGTTAGCGAGAGTGTTGAAATTTTGCGTACATGTATCTGGTAGCAGTCTACGTGATTGGCTTTCAAATGGAATAGGAAATAGGACCAGTGGGCGTGGCACAGCCCATATTTTGATATGACTTGCAAGTATTATATAGGAAATACATGAACAAAAATGCTCGGTATGCGATAATTACAGCTGCTCACTCCAATACAATCGCAATATGATAATGTGATACATGACCAATGAAACAAGAATTTGGAAATTTTATAAGTATACATTTCTATTTTCTGGACTTTCCACTGAATTCGGTATTTTTTCATTCAGTGAATTTATTACTAATACCAGTAAGGAAAGGAAGAAAGTCGGGCGGGGCCGACTATATAATACCCTACACCTCCCTGACAATGCGATAAGGGTCATTGCGATAATAATTTGGAATAATTGGTAAATGTATTTTGAACCGATAATCGCTAAATTAAGCAATATTCGTTCCTAAATTGAGAAACATTTTTCTGGTGAACTTTGTAATGACCAAATCTCGAGGAACATATATATGGAGGTTATATATAAATCTGAATCGATTTTCCTTGAATACTCATTCATGTAAAATAGAAACCTGTTTCTGTCGAATTTCCTACTGATCGGATATAAAACACAGTCTCTACAGCGCTTACATGTCAAATTGGGGGTAACATATATATGGGGGCTATATCTAAATCTGAACCGATTTTCTCCGAATTTTGCGGTATTCCTTCATGTAATAAGAAACCTCTTTCTGCCGAATTTCTTACTGATCGGATATAAAATACATTTTCTACAGCGCTTGAATTTCAAATCGGGGGTATCATATATATGGGGACTATATCTAAATCTGAACCGATTTTCTCCGAATTTGGCAGTATTCCTTCATGTAATAAGAAACCTCTTTCTGCCGAATTTCGTACTGATCGGATAAAAAATACAGTTTGTACAGCGCTTACATGTCAAATCGGGGGTAACATATATATGGGGGCTATATCTAAATCTGAACCGATTTTCTCCGAATTTGGCAGTATTCCTTCATGTAATAACAAACCTCTTTCTGCCGAATTTCGTACTGATCGGGTATAAAATACAGTTTCTACAGCGCTAATTTTGACATGGGCAGCGAAGCGCACCGGGCTCAGCTAGTTTTCTTTATATTATTCAATAATATATAAATATATTTTCAGACAAAAATAATAAGAAAATTTTTAACAACAGTTATATGATGGAATTGTTAATAATAAACAAGAAATTTTAGTTGAAAATATAACAGAAATATTAAATCTATTTGTGGGTAAAAACACGTCAAAAGGGCACTTTTTTAAATTGTATTCCGATCGCGTCAAAACTTGGTGGTGTTGCAGAACTATATCTTCGAACTACAAAAACAAAGCCCATTCTGTTTCCCATACCAATACGAATTTTCGTAATGGGATGACAACCAGCGAGTCCTAGCGAACTGATATAGGAACTAATCTCGAAGGATCATGATGTTTTAAATCCCAATTTAAAATCAAAAATGAGTTTTTGAGATGCTATGTTATAAAAATGCTGATTTCACGCTTTTGAAAATGGAATCACAACAAACGCTTTTTCGTAATAATCGTAAGTCGTCTTCCAATGCTCTGTGCAAAAATTGTATTTACAACATTTTTAAAACGTATTTCGTGAAAAAATTTTAAGTGAAATTAAAATTTGAGTATGTGGTCTTCACCTTCATGTATTTAGTTAATTTTAGGTAAATTATTTAGAGTAAAAAAAGTGATTAGCTATTTCCAAAAATATAATTTTTTCTAAGTCCACTTAATTTGCCTTTTTCGAATATATAGATAGACATATAGTTAATTGTATAAGTAAAGTTAGATTAAGATCTACAAATTGTTTCTCCTCAATTGCTGGATTATTTAAAATTTAGGTTGCCTTTTTCGATTTATTTCCCTTTTTGCTCAACAACCCATAGGGCAGAAATACCCAGTTTGTTGATTTTTATGTGTTGTATTCTTCATTTGTTTTATTTAATTAGCTACAACTTTTTAACGTGTTCATTGTTTTTCTTCGGAATGGTCTATTTTTATTCATCACCGATCAGACTTTACTACAAAACAATAAAAATATTCTAATTTTTTGGACGCTTTTAGGAAGCTTTTATAAAAAATTATCATTATCATTTAAAAAAAAAATAATTTTTTGCAGTGTTTTGGAAGATATCGTCGAAACAGCTAAACGGATGAAAAAATTATATTATACTTAATTTTGGATCTTCCAAAGCTGTCCTGAAATAATTCGGATAAATGGTTCTCGAGTTATAATAAAATATGTGTTTCTCTATAAGGTTTATCTTTGTTTGTATAGATATGTAAACAAGGCAAATTCTACTGATACACCAAAAAGATCTTGAAGGAATAGACCTAAGCATTTATTTGAGCAAATCACCCATATATTAACATTTTGTCACTAAAATTTATAATGAAATAGTTTTTTTTACATAATACATTGTAAATTATCAAAATAAATTAAAAATACTAAGTGGGAGGTTTGTCTGAATTAATACCAAGTACCCCAGTGTGCGCCGTGTCACTTTATTAAAACATTGATACAATTAATATATTATTTAAATTAATACAATTAATATAATATTTAAATACAGAAACGTTAAAATTAGTTAAAAATGTTTCGAAAATTATTCTTTGGAGTATCTTAACGTACAATTTGAGTTAAACATTAATTTTCGGATGTAATTTTTTTACTCAAAAACAAACATTATAGTTTTGTCTTTAAATAATTCTTATTGAAAATTTTTATGGTAATGACTATAAATATATGCATATGCATTAAAAAAGTCAATTAAAAAAAACAAAATCCTGCGCACGGCCCTGCCCCACAGGACTGAGGCTCATACAAGGAAGAACTCAAACGGTAAAAAAAAGAGTTGAGAACGGCTCAAAATAAATTCTGGATATATTTCTGTAGTGGCGTAGAAAGCTCATACAAAGCTTCAAGGTTACGGAAGATTTTAGCCTCAACAACTTGCACTATTGGGTCAAGAAAGATGATAGTTTCTGGACTACGCCCATTAAGGAATCGCTGGGAGTACTCCTGGATACACATTTCCCGTGCAACGATGAAGAGGCATTGAATACTTAAGTTGGAGATTTCCTTGAAGTACAGGCATCAGGAGTTGCCAAGGAGATTGTAACAGACTCTAGAATTATTTGGGCTATCAAAAGCTTTAAACCTTTTAAGTCGCCAGGACCAGACAATCTCTCGCCGCCGGAGCTACGCGCAATGGCTGGTACTATTGCTCCCTGTCTCAGAGAGATATACACATGTTGTATCAATCCGGTATATATACCAACAAAATGGAGAGAAACCAAGGTTGTTTTCATCCCAAAAGCGGGAAAGCCGTCCCACACTGGAGCTAAGGATTTCCGGCCAATTGGTCTTTCGCCATTTCTCCTTAAAACTCTGAACAGATTAATAGATAGTTGGGCTACTGTCCACTCAACAGCATGCCTACAGTAACTTTATTGAAAGATCCTTCTTAAGGAATTCCTATTAAGGAATATACTATGTTAGCTTTCTCAGATTTAGAGGGGACCTTAAATAACATAAATCCAGCCGCTATAATAATAATAATGACAATAGCTGTTAGAGGGAAGTTTCTGGATACTCTCAGAGACATCCTACAGCAGGCCCTTCATACAACCGCAAGATGGGCTTCCGGTAATGGTCTTGGTGTTAACCCGACAAAGACTGAACTAATTCTTTTCAAAAGGAGAAATAAGTTGCCACAAGTTACACCTGTCTCCTTGGGGGGTATTAAAATTCCTTTCTCTGAAAGTACAAGTTACTTATGTATGTTACTAGACAGTAAGTTGCATTCCAAACCCAACATTTTGGAAAGAGCAAATAAGGCAGTTATAGCTCTATATTCCGTGTATAGTTTATTGGTTGTATATGGCAGTAGTCAGACCGATAATGCTGTACGGCATTGTCGTCTGGTGAACAGCTCTGCAGAAATCCACCTTCTGTGCGATACTAAACAAAGTTCAGCGAATGGCTGCTTTATGTATTACTGGTGCGCTGAGAACGACACAAACTGCGGGACTAAATGTTATTCATACTACATTTATTGCCGCTAGATATTATAGCAGTGCAATATGCCGCATGTACTGCGATTAACCTCAGGGAACTGTCACTATGGTCAGGAAATGGCTACGGACATAGTGTTATTGTAGACAGAATGCCTGACCTTCCGGGCACTGTTGATTACACTACGTATTACTGAACCACTCTTTGACAAGAAGTATCTCACTCTTATACCTGATAGATCAGAATGGAATGGTCGTATCCCAGGACAGAGGAGATTTATTAACTCTATACGGACAGTTCCAAACACGATAACCAAGTGGGTTTTGGTGTCTTTTCTGAGGAACTTCAACTATCACTTGGAAAAAGACTGCCTAATAACTGTAGTGTTTACCAAGCAGAATTTTAGCTATTCAAGAGGTAGCGAAATGGCGGGCCAAAGTCAGTATAAATATTTTCTCTGATATCCAGGCTGCTATCAAGTCCCTGGAAACTATATTCCTGAATTCAAAAACTGCCCTCGACTGTCGTAGATCTCTTAACGTGATGGCTGAACAGTTCAATATTCACCTGATATGGGTGCCGGGCCACATGGATATACCAGGGAACTGCAAGGCAGAAGAACTTCCAAGACTAGGAACTACCTTACATGCTTCAGGGGATCTGGAACATGTGGGCATGCCTCTAGCAACCTGCAAGCTCCTCTTGAGAGCTAGTGCACTTACGGCAACAAATGACATGTGGTCACTAGTCAGGAACTGCATACATTCCAGGCTGATGTGCCCCAGTTTAGACTCAAAATACACCAAAGCACTGCTGTCGTTGTAGAGAACGGACGTGTCTGTCATGACAGGTAAATGTCTTATTGGATGGCACGCAAAGAGATTAAAGGTCTTGCTTAATGATTTTTGCAGAAGCTGTGGAGACGAAGAAGAGGATGAATCAATAGATCACCTTCTTTGTCTGTGCCCCGCTCTCTCCAGAAGGCGGCATACAACCTTGGGCTCTCTTATTACTTTGAGGAGTTAGCTAACTTGGATAATGTTGGAATCCGCCAACTTTTGAGCTTTTCAAAGCAATCAAATTGATTCAACGGGAGGGGCTAGGGAAACTTATGTTTTCCCTTACGTTCCTGTGGTAACACAATGGACAGGATAGTCTAAGTGAGTCTGTTTTACAGGCTTCCACTCTTAACCTAACCTAACAAATAACGCTAACAAATGTTCGGAAGCGTCTGGGAAAAAAGTTGAATTGAGCTGTCAATCAAAACTCTGTGGTGGATTATCTAAAATCGAAAAACTAAAATTATTTCGTTAGGTAATCGTTTTCCCCAGGTAACGCTGGGAGGGTCTTTCAAAATTTCCATTTTTAAAATTTTGGGAACACTTTGAAACAAAAAAACGCGATTTTTGCAAAAAAAAAAACAGCCAATTTATTATTGTAAAATAAAAATATTAACAAATTTGAAAAAAACATCCCAGCTTTACATCGTAAATTATGTACAGAAATTGTGTTCAAAATTTCAAATCGATCAGTGTAGTAGTTTTGAAGTTATGATTAGACCTCGGATTTTTGCATATCCTTCATTTTTCATCCGATTTGAACCAAAATTTTTATTTAGACGTTTCATCACTCAAATTTAAATAATTTGAGTGCATACCAAAAATATGCAAAAAACAAGTAAGAAAGATTCAGTCGGGTAAACCGACTAAGGTATACCCTCACTTTGTAAGTAATGAAATATGTAACATTACACTAATTAAGCTGTCAATTTGTGTGGAAGGTACCAGAAGGGGTTTAACAAATACACCTATTTTTCGGTACTCAGTAGATTCTTTAAATACATTGCACTCTGCCGAACTATAAGGGTTTATGTGCTGGTATATTAAATTTACGAGCTATTCAATTTTGGTATGATTTGGTCATTTTGTGTGAGAGGTACAAAAAGGGGCGTGGTGATAACGCCCACTTTTCACGGGACTGTAGGCACTATAACAGCATTACACTGAACAATATTTCAAGTATTTGTATGCACTGGTATTAAAGTTATAAGCCCTTTTGTTGTAAAACGGCCCATTTGTGAGGGAGGTACCAAAAGGGGCTGTAAAATAATGTCAATTTTTTACCGGACTATAGGCACTACAAAAACATTATACTGTACACAATTTCAAGTATTTTTATGCACTTGTATTAAAGTTTAAGGCAGTTCAATTTTGATGAAAAATGGTCCATTAGTGTGGAAGATACCAAAAGGGGTGTGGCAACTTCGCCCATTTTTCTGGAGGTGATGGCGACTAATAAAATAATACAATGTGTTGAATTTCAGAAGATTCTACTAAGTAGTATAGAAGTCATTTAAGAATCAATATTTCACTTAATATTAACCCTTTATGTGGGAGGTACAAGAAGGAGCGGTCCAATATGGCCGATCTTCGAACGTAGCCGGTTACTCCTTTCGAGAGTTATCGTGCGCACCAGCCAGCAGACGGACAGACAGACGGGCGGACATTTCTCATTCGACTTAAAATGACCCAAAACGAATATCCGCCTAACATACTTAGGGTCTTAGATCACTCATTCGATGTGTTACACTTTTGGCCCATAGCAAATAATATACATACCCTCGTATCACTTAACTGAGGGTATAAATATGCAAAAATATCCAAAAATATGCAAAAAATAAACAACATTTGTTGGCGATATATGAATCAAAAGAGCAAAATATCAGAACGATATGTCAATACTATTTTTAAAAATCATGCCATAAAAATAAAAATGGGTTATTTCAAAAATCACCCAAAAAAATTGCCTAAATATTTATATAAAAAGTATGGGTCATTTCAATTGAAACCGACCCACTCTGAATATTTACATACGTAGACTTGCATGCACTTTTGCATCCGTATACTACAAGACAATGCCGAATTAAGGACGTTTACCTTTTGACCAATTTAATAGTGGTTTAGATTTTTTAGAGTGTCAAAGTTGGTCATCAACAACATTTTTTTACAAATTTAGCTATTTTGAAGTCGACATACGTTTTGAACGGAATATCAGATTTGAATGATATAAGTACCATTTGAAAGATTTTAAAATCCTATCTAAGAAATAAATTAAGTTACAAATTTTTGTGTATATAAAGGACGAAAATGGCCTTAAACCTTGATTAACCTGAAAAGCGTATCTCAATTTTTATACCCTACAGCACACTGTGGTACAGGGTATTATAAGTTTGTTTCACCTGAAAATAACACAGCTCGACCCACCTTAAAGTATACCGACCAAATCAAAATCACTAGCTGAGTCGATTTAACGATGTCCGTCCGTCCGTCCGTCCATCCGTCCGTCCGTCTGTCTATGTAAAGTTGTTCGTCGACTACAGGTCGCAATTTCACTCCGATCGTTCTGAAATTTTGCAGTTTAGAGTATTTCGCGGCTGTTAAGATCGCTACTGAATTTGGTTGAAATCGGTTCAGATTTAGATATAGCTCCCATATATATCTTCCGTCCGATTTGGCCCTTTAGTCCTATAGAAGCTGTATTTTACATCCAATCGTTTTGAAATTTAGAACGGTAGAGTTTCTTGATCCATGAACCAACATTGCCGAATTTGAAAAAAATCGGTTAAGATTTAGCTATAGCTCCCATATATATGTTTCGTCCGATTTGGCCCTTTAGTCCTATAGAAGCTGTATTTTACATCCAATCGTTTTGAAATTTAGAATGGTACACGCAAAGAAAAAATTCGTTTGTGCGAAACGAAAAATTAGACAACTACAATTCTCGTTTACAACGACTGAAATTTCTTTTGGTCAGAATATGTTTCTGTCACAACAAACGAAATTTCAGTTCCGGCAAACGAGAATTGTAGTTGTCTAATATTTCGTTTCGCAGAAACGAATTTTTTCTTTGCGTGTAGAGTTTCTTGATCCATGAACCAACATTGCCGAATTTGAAGAAAATCGGTTAAGATTTAGCTATAGCTCCAATATATATGTTTTGTCGGATTTTGCTCATAGAAAAAATGGTATTCATGTGGAATCACAGGTTAGATATAAAAATAGTCATAATTTGAAAACTAAAGCTTCGACTAAAAAAATTTAACAACATTCGGGTTTAGCATACTTTTTTCACCAAAGAATGGATCAAGAAACTCTACCATTCTAAATTTCAAAACGATTGGATGTAAAATACAGCTTCTATAGAACTAAAGGGCCAACTCGGACGAAACATATATATGGGAGCTATAGCTAAATCTTAACCGATTTTCTTCAAATTCGGTAGTGTTGTTTCATGGATCAAGAAACTCTACCATTCTAAATTTCAAAATGATTGGATGTAAAATACAGCTTCTACAGGACTAAAGACAAAATCGGACGAAACATATATATGGGAGCTATAGCTAAATCTTAACCGATTTTCTTCAAATTCGGCGATGTTGGTTCATGGATCAAGAAACTTTACCATTCTAAATTTCAAAACGATTGGATGTAAAATACAGCTTCTATAGGACTAAAGGGCCAAATCGGACGAAAGATACAACTTTAGATGGACCAGGGCTGCGGAGTCGAGCCAAAACTACTCGACTCCGACTCCCGAAGTCGGATTTTAAAATGGTTCGACTCCGACTCCAGCTCCGACTCCGGCAGTTAAATAACATAAATTTCTGGAATTATATTTCTACTAAAACGTGAATTTATTTTATTGAAAATAAGATATAGCTTTGTTAAAAAATCACAAAACAGTAGGTATTAAATACCAGTAATTAAATTATTATTTTGTTATCGACGCCTGACTGTCAAATAATATGTCAATTCTTTCAAAATGAAATCATGATAAAATTTTCTGCAATCACTGCCTCTGGATTAATACCCGCATGCCGCAATTTTTGCAAATTATGTTCGCTTCAGGCATCCAGTTTCTTCGTTAGTTATTGTAAAAAGTACTACAGATAGACACACCTTAAAATATTCTCTGCGACTCAGAATCACTAGCAGTCCGTCTGCCTGTCTGTCCATCTGATGTTGTTCGTGGAGATCCGCTCCTGCTGAAATTTGGCAATAATAACTCTTTCACAACAGGGAGGAACCCTATTGCAATTGGTCAAAATCGGTTCAGATCGATATTGCCCCCAGATATAAATGTTTCTTTAGATGTGACCTTGTAGCGCTATGGGAGCTGTATTCCACATTCAATCATTTTGAAATTTAGTAGGGTAGAGTTTATTTATGCAGGAACGCATATTGTCGAATTTGAACAAATTTAGTTTAGATTTAGTTTTATAATTTTTATTATATATCATATTTATATTTGCTATATCTGAGCTTATTCTGCTCTAACAAGGTGGTTTACCATATCATATAGTTGGCTTCGCCAGTCATTGGTATTTTCTTACTGCTTTTTTACTCGCTTAGGAATGACGTATAGTCTTGCAAAATTATTATTTTATAGCATAATCATCTTGCTAAATTGAACACATATATACGAGTATATAAACAGAACTTGCCTAAAACTGTCTTTACATAAAAAGTCTATAATTTGGTTGACTTTATACATATTTTGGACATACAAATATTTGGTTAAATGCTTCAAATGATTTATCCTTATTTTGTACCACAATGGTTTTCCCAAAAATTGGTAAGTGCAAAAATTCTATCGCATAAATGGTACATTCTGCACAATCCATCTCGGAGTCGGAGTCGACCATAATTTTTCGACTCCGGACTCCGACTCCGGGCAAATATGGTTAAATCGACTCAGCTAGTGATTCTGAGTAGATCGGTACACTTTAAGGTGGGTCTAGCTGTGTTATTTTCAGGTGTTACAAACATCTGCCGTGAAACAAACTTATAATACCCTGTACCACAGTGTGGTGTAGGGTATAAAAATAGTCCCAAATTATATGAAGAGATAGAGGGTATTGCATTCAGAAAAAATAAGTGTGTAAGATGGAGAAATTACAAAAATGACCATAAAATCTAAATTTTTGTTTTTTTTATTTCCAAATTAGTACCATAGATGCGCCTTATTTTACCGAATATTTTAACATAAAAATCTCATTTTTGCAAAAAATGAAGATAGAGGGTTTTGAATATAAGCTCTCGATATTTTCTATTTTCAATTTCTTATGCTTTGTAGCATTAAAATTAACTTTAAAAAACCATTACAGTTTCCGTTTGTTGTATAGAGGGGTTCAACCTCGTTACTAGAAAATCATACCCATTGCCGCCTCCGTGATTTACAGACCCCTTATTGTATAAAGGGTTCAGTATTTTATTAACTAGTATACACTGTATCATTCATATTCAGTTAAGAAGTTATATCGACTTTAAAATAGCTAAATTTTTAAAAAAATGTTGAGATGACTAATTTTGCAACCTATAAAAACTAAACTGCTTTGAATTTGGTCATAATTCCGAATTGTCTTGTAGTATACGCGTGCAAAATTTCATTCAAATCTTATATTATAAATATTCAGAGTCGGTTGCTTTCCTTGGGAATTAACCCATACTTTCCATATATTTAGGCGCTTTTTTGGATGATTTTTTAAACCATCCATTTTTGTGTCATGATTTTTTAAATAGTATTGACATATCCTTCTAAAATTTCGCATATTCGATTCATATAACACAAATAATTTTTGCGTATTTTGCATATATTTTACAAACCACAAATATGCAAAAAAATGAAAAATATGCACCTGTTTTTCGATTCCATTTTCTTTGAAACGATTTTTGGTCCAATCAGAATTTTTTTATCAATCTGCAAAAAAATATGCAATTGCATATAATCCGAGATCTAGTTATGATGGACACCACCTTTCAAAATGTGGGTTGTGGTAAAAACGTTTAAAAAAGTTTTTCAGATGTACTAAGTCACGTATGACGCGCGGTTGCTTAGACTGCTGAATCTTAGTTAGTTTTGCTCCGATTCGTCTCAAATTCTCACACAATATTTTTAAGAGGTTCTCCATTCAAAAAATAAAATAATAAAAAATTTTAAAAAAAGTTTACAAACGTGACCCCCCAGACAAGGTTTATGTTTTTCGGTTATTCAAACTTAATTTAAATATTTGTAAAATTCCTTTAAACATATACATTGTTTGATGTGTTGAAAACGAGTGATAACATGGTATACATATAAACTAAATATTAGTACTTTAAATATTATATAAAATACAAATATTATTGCTACCTATATCGTTTTAAATTGTAATTTATAAATCGAAATCAATGAACAATTAAAAATGAAATTCGAAAAATCTGCAACGTTTTGAAATATTTTTTAAACAGAATAAATTTAAAGAAATTTCTAAACAATAATTTTATTAGTATATAAATACATATTTTATTTATTTATTTATAAGAATTACAATACAAAGTAAATTTTTATTCTAATCTTACGGTCCAGGGAAAAGCCGGGTTGCAAAGACAATGTGGCTAGAGTTTTGCAGCGACAGACCAGATTCTGTGGTGGGAATCGAACTCACGACTCCCAAACTCATAGGCGAGCACGCTACCAACTCGCCTACTGGGGCTGATTTTCAAATAAAATTTATTTCCTCAGAAATATATAATATTCAAAAATTTGTCTTCCAAATATATTTTCTTTCTATTTAAACATATCAAACCAGTAAGGAAAGGCAGAAAGTCGGGCGTTCCTAAATTTAGAAACATCTTTCTGGAAAATTTTAATGATCGGAAGTAAAATACAACTTCTATAGCGGTTTGATACCAAATCAGGAGGAACATATATATGGAGCTTTAATATAAATCTGAGCCGATCTTCCCTGAATACTCATTCATGTAAAAAGACCTCCTTCTGTCGAATTTCGTACTGATCGGATATAAAATACAGTCTCTACAGCGCTTACATGTCAAATCGGGGGTAACATATTTATGGGGGCTGTATCTAAATCTGAACCGATTTTCCCCGAATTTGACAGTATTCACTCATGTAATAAGAAACCTCTTTCTGCCGAATTTCATACAGATCGGATACAAAATAAAGTTTTACAACGCTTATATGTCAGATCGGGCGTAAATATATTGGGGCTATATCTAAATCTGAACCGATTTTCCACAAATTTGGCTGAGCTCATTAATGTAATAAGAATCCTCCTTCTGCCGAATTTCGTACTAATCGGATATAAAATACAGTTTATAAAGCGCTTACATATCAAATCGGATAAAATTGGATCTTTGTACTATAAAGGGTCTGTAAAACATAGAGGCGGGAATGTAATGGTCTCGGTATGTTTTTCCCGTAACGGGGTTGGACCCGTTTAAATAGAAAATATTTAAAATTTTCGGTTCCAAATGTATTTTCTTTGAATTCAAACATATCAACTTAAGCGATTGTGCTGTGGCGAACGAAAACACGCCTAATATAAAAATTGTCCTATACTTCTGTGACTATCTTCTTCAAACGCGACATCACACTCATGATTCGTATTTTTATAAACAAAATATTTCGAAATTTAAAAAGTTTCTATGTATTTAGACTCGACAATTAAATCGAGAAGTAAACATAAAGTGTACGTTATACTTGTAACAAGACAAGTCTGTGAATGAATTTATCTGTAAACTAATCTCATTTGTTTGCATACAAATTTTGTAAAAAAAATCTAAATAGTTCATTGATTGTAATTAAAAGTTGTTGTATTCATTTTATTCATTATTACTTTGGCGAAGACGACTAACAGCAGAATACACGTGCGATAAAGCCAAAACAGAAACAAAACTTGACCTATAATTCACTTCGCTTCTCCCTCCACTCACTCCCTCCATTCGTCCTTCCACACGGTGTGAAGGGTGCGAGTGTGTATATTTACCTTTGTATTTGTGTGAGTGGCAGTGTTTGGGTGGGAGTAACAAAGCGTACAAAGTGCCTTATCGCCAACAACTACAACAGCAGCAGCGGTGGCAACCGTGAGGACAACGAAATGGAAATGAAATAAAAAGGACTTCAAAGTTTGTTTGGTTTCGGTGGTCGTCGCTCGACCGTCGACAGTGGGGCGAGGGTTGTTGGTGGCGTATGGGTGGTCTGAAATCGTCCCCTTTCTGAGTGTGTGTGTGAATGTGGCAACCTAAATTGGTGCAAAAAGAAAAATGTTGTTTGAGAATCTTATCGTAAATGTACTTTTAATTTGTAATTTGTAATTGTAAGTTGGCTTAAATGGAAATTAACATTTATTTTCCACTTTTAAATGTTCACTTTTCTTTCTCGGTTTGTTTGTTAATTGAAGATTTGCACATTCCTGATGTAAAAGTTGAGATATACCCCAGCATCAAACCAGCGACCGCCAGTACCACAGAAAGTACATGAGGAGGATGAGGTGGTAACAACAGCAATTTAACTTCGAATGGAATGGATAAGTGGTACAGACGAGTGTGAGTTCTCCCATCGGTCAATTGAACGAATACAAAAGTATTCGATGGTATTTACATCTCCCGTACTCAAACAGTAAATGTGAAAACCTTTTAGCTTCATTTGGAAAACCTGTGGGCCCAACAATTTACTTTAAGTTTAGAATTTCAACCACATAATCGCATATATAATTTCGATTTTTATCATTTCGGTCCTTGAAAAGCGCTTAGAAAATAACATTAGTAGCAAAATATAAGAAACAGTTAGAGGACAGATGGTCTGTTGAATATCTGATAACATTGTGTAATGACTGTTTCTCTAATTCTTATGTTTCCTTCATCATGTAAGATATTATTCTTATGCACTAAGGGGGGAAAAACGGACATAAATTGAATTTCGGTGATATTGTTCTAAATTTTGTCATCGTTAATGTTTCAGTGGTCGCAGATTCTAAATCTGATGTTAGAATATGGCAGACCAAAGCCACTGGTGGGAATCGAATCCGCGACACCCAATGTCATAAGCGAGCACTCTACCAACTCAAATACTGGGGCGCTCAAAGCTTGAAGATATTTCAATAAAAACTCCGATTAAAAAACAACATCGACACAGTGTAATTATAAAAGCTGAAATTATAGTATGAAAATCATTAGCTCGGACTACCATCATAATTAACTTTCTAATATTTCTTAGTAACAGTTAGCTGTATATGTTTATATGCTGCAGGGCCAAAAGCCGCATTGTCACGGAATAGAAACTTTGAATTTTCCAATTATAAGATGATTTCAGTAGCCATGAAGTATCATATTCTATTTGATCATGTTTGCTCCGACCATAACTCGAAAAATAAAGTAAGGAAGGGCTAATGTCGGGCGGAGCCGAATATATGATACCCTACACCATCCTCCCAGAGCAGAATAGGAAGAAATATTTCTAGTTTTATTATTAAATATCTTCAAAGTAGGCACTGATTACAAGCCGTTAACTTTTGGTGAAAAATAGTCCATTTGTGCGGGATGTACCAAAAGGGGCGTGCCAATAAACCCTATTTTTCACTGGACTGTAGGTACTATAAAAGCATTACACTGTGCAAAATTTCAAGAATTTTTGTGCACTGGTATTAAAGATATAATCAGATAAATTTTTGTACAAAATGGTCCCTTTGTGTGGCACTTACCAAAAGGGGTGGCGACACATCGTTCATTTTTCTCAAGGTGATAGCGGCGCACAATCGTCCAGAATCAAAATCCATCGGCCAAAATTCAATAACTTTTGTTCTAGCAAACATTTTAGCGATCTGTAAAAAACAAACATTAGACAAGGACCCAAGGATTTTGAGATAATAACATTGAAAATCAGGCAATCGGGTATATTTTAGAAATTGTACCAAAGTTGACTACTTTTCATATTTTTGGATTTAAACGAAAAGTAAAATTTTAATTTTTCTGTTTTTATGGTTTTTACATGTTTTCAGATTTTGAAAATTAAAAAAACATAATTTCCTTTTTCGACTTTGTCGAACTGTTTCTCATACTTTTTAAAAGCTTTTGCACTCATATTTTATTAAAAATTTTGATTTGTTAACTTTATTAAGGCGGCAAAAATGTGTTTGTGCAAAATATAGTTTGTTTTTATACCCTCACTTTAGTGTGACGAGGGTATATATCATTTGCTACGGAAAAAAGTGTAACACGTCGAAGGAGTGACCTAAGACCCCAAGTATGTTCGGAGGAAATCCGTTTTGGGTCATTTTAAGTCGAATGAGCAATGTCCGTCCGTCTGTCTGTCTGTCTGTCTGTCTGTCTGTCTGTCTGTCTGTCTGTCTGTCTGTCTGTCTGTCTGTCTGTCTGTCTGTCTGCTGGCTGGTGCGCACGATAACTCTCGAAAGGAGTAACCGATTGACCTCAAATTTGGTATGTGGTAATATTTTTTTCTATCTCCGGCTAAGTTCGAAGATGGGCCATATTGGTCCACTCCTTCTAGTACCTCCCCCACAAAGGGTTAAAATGTTGTGAAATATTGATTCTTTAATAACTGCTATACTACTTATTCGAATCTTTTGAAATTCCACACATAGTATTAGCTTATTTGTCGCTATCAACTCGAGGAAAATGGGAGAAGTCGCCACCTCCCTTTTGGTACCTCCCACACAAATGCACCATTTTGCACCAAAAGTTAACAGCTTATAACATTAATAACAGTGTATAAAAATACTTGAAATTTTGTACAGTATTATGTTTTTATATTGCCTACAGTCCAGGGAAAAATGGGTGTTGTTGCCACGCCCCTTTTGGTACCTCCCACACAAAGGTACCTTTTTGCGCCAAAAGTTAACAGCTTATAACATTAAAACCAGTGTATAAAAATACTTGAAATTTTGTACAGTGTAATATTTTTATAGTGTCTATAGCCCTGTGAAAAATGGGCGTTATTGCCACGCCCCTTTTTGTACCTCCCACACAAAATGCCCAAACCATACCACAATTGAATGTCTCATAACGTTTATACCAGTGCACATAAATGCTTATAAGTCGGCACAGTGGAATGAATTTAAAGTATCTAATGTTCAGCGAAAAGAAGGTGTATTTGATAAACCCCTTCTGGTACCTCCCACACAAATTGACAGAATAATTCGAGTAATATTCAATATTACATTACTCACAAAGTGAGGGTATACCTTAGTCGGTTTACCCGACTGAAACTTTCTTACTTGTTATACCCTCACTTTAGTGTGACGAGGGTATATATCATTTGCTACGGAAAAAAGTGTAACACATCGAAGGAGTGATCTAAGACCCTAAGTATGTTCGGAGGAAATCCGTTTTGGGTCATTTTAAGTCGAATGAGCAATGTCCGTCCGTCTGTCTGTCTGTCTGTCTGTCTGTCTGCTGGCTGGTGCGCATGATAACTCTCGAAAGGATTAACAGATTGACTTCAAATTTGGTATGTGGTAATATTTTGATCTATCTCCGGATGAGTTCGAAGATGGGCCATATTGGTCTACTCCTTCTGGTACCTCCCACACAAAGGGTTAAAATTTAGTGAAATATTGATTCTTTAATAACTTCTATACTACTTATTCGAATCTTTTGAAATTCTGCACATAATATTAGTATATTAGTCGCTATTAACTCGAGAAAAATGAGTGAAGTTGGCATGCCCCTTTTGGTACCTCCGACACAAATGGACCATTTTGCATCAAAATTTAACTGCTTATAACGTTAATACAAGTGCATAAAAATGCTTGTACAGCCCCTTTTGGTACCTCCCACACAAATGGACCGTTTCGTACCAAAAGTAAACGGCTTGTAACTTTAATACCAGTGCATACAAATACTTGAAATTTTGTACAGTGTAATGCTGTTATAGTGCCTATAGTCCTGTAAAAAGTGGGCGTTATCACCCCGCCCCTTTTTGTACATCCCACACAAAATGACCAAATCATACCAAAATTACATAGCTCGTAACTTTAATATACCAGTGCACATAAACGCTTATAGTTCAGCACAATGCAATGTATTTAAGAATGTACTGTTTACCGAAAAATATGTGTATTTGGAAAACCCCTTCTGGTACCTCCCACACAAATTGACAGATTTATTAGTGTAAAGTTATATATTACATTACTCACAAAGTGAGGGTATACCTTAGTCGGTTTACCCGACTGAAACTTTCTTACTTGTTAAGAAATATTTTAAAAAATTCCTTTTTTGAAAAAATGTATGATTTTGGACCAACATAAATTTTTTCTTTGAAAGGCTTTGAGGAATATAATACATTCTGCCTTCACGAAATTGCACCCTTGAAAGATAGAATACATTTATTACAAAAAGTCCGATTTTTTTCCAAACCGCAAATTAATCATTTTTTTTTTCATTAACTTTTGAAAATTTCTCAACCAAAATTTTATTCCAATCACATTTAATTTGCCATTACTATGCCCAAAAAACCCTAATACCTGATTTTGCAGACAAATCGAATTTCGAGGAAAACTGCAGGTAGTATTAGGTTAGGTTTAGAGTGGTTGCCTGTTAAACAGACTCACTTAGACTATCCAATCCATTATGTTACCACAGGGACGTAAGGGAAAACATAAGTTATCCCTAGCCCCTCCTGTTGAACCAATTTGATTGCTTTAAAAAGCTCAAAAGTTGACGGATTCCAGCATCAACCAAGTTCGCCAACTACTCAAAGAATTTAGAGCCCAAGATTGTATGCCGTCTTCTAGAGAGAGCGGGTACAGACAGCAGTGCTTTGGCGCGTTTTGGGTCTAAACCGGGCCACATCAGCCTGGAATGTATGCAGTTCCTGACTAGTGACCACCTGTTATTTGCTGCCGTAAGTATTCAAGATCATCTGCCTTGCAGCTCCTTTGTATTTCCCTGGGTTACTGCACCCATATCAGGTGAATATTGAACTGTTCAGCCATCTCGTTAAGAGATCTGCGACAGTCGAGGGCTGTTTTTGAACTCAGGAATCAGAAGAAATATTTATACCGACTTTGGTCAGCACCATTTCGCTCTTTAGCTAAGATAGCAAAGATTTCTGCCTGGTAAACAATACAGTAATCAGGTAGTCTTTTTGCAAGTAACAGCTGCAGTTCCCCAGATGGATTTCTGCAGACCTGTCTGACTACTGCCATATACAACCAATATACTATAAGCGGTTTCAGGCCCAGCGTTTTCCTATTGCCCTTTTACAGGTATATAGTACTATTACAACCTTATTTGTTCTTTCCAAAATATTGGGTTTGAAGTGCAACTTCCTGTCTACCAAAACACCAATGTATTTTGAGATTTCAAAGAAGGTAATTTCAATACCCCTCAACGAAACAGGTGTAACTCGTGGTACCTTATTTCTCCTGTGAAAAGAACTACACTTTTTCAAGATTGCAATGAGAAAATGTAAATTACAATGAGAAAATATAAATTCATATTGCGAAAAGTAAATTCGTAATGAGAACCTAGAAATTTATATTGAGAAATATAAATTCGTAACGAGAAAATAATGTAGAATATAAACTCGTAATGAGGATTTGTAAATTCATATTGACAAATGAAAAATTGTAATAAGAATATATAAAGCATAATAGCACAATGTAAATTTGAAATGAGAAATCATAAATTCATAATGAGAAACTTTTAAATCAATTTATCGAATATTACAAAATTCGTCCGGGAAAGTTGGTGAAAACTTCGTGTTCCTACGGTACAGCGTTCGGCTATATGCGAACAAAATAATCAACATCTCGAGAACATTTTGGATGAGGCCTGGTTAATAGTTACTCGAGGAGACTGTGCAAGAGGAGTTCAGCATGCAAGTACTTTCTATACAGGTGTTCTAGGTTTAGGTTAGGGTGGCAGCCGCATTTTTTTACCAGCTCACATAGACCAGTTTAGGTCGCTAGTGTTACCACGCGCTGATATACCCCTCATCGAAACAAACCTCTTTGATATACAAATTTATCTATAGTACGAAAAAGATCTGTTAGACTGCCTAGAAAGGCTGACCCCAGTATGTCCAGTCGTCGTTTACTCAAAGCAGAACAGTCGCATAGCAAGTGTTCAATGCTCTCCACTTCTTGCTCATCTCCACAGATTCTGCAGAAGTCATTGGAGTCAAAACCCAGTCTTTTGGCGTGTTCGCCGATCAAGCAGTGTCCCGTGAGAACTGATACTAACGTTGAAAATCTATTCCTCTCTAGTGCGAGGAGATATTTATTTATTTATTTATATGAATTACAATACAAAGTAAATTTATATTCTAATTTTACGGTCCAGGGAAAAGCCGGGTTACAAAGACCATGTGGCTAGATTTTGCAGCGACAGACCAGAGCCTCTGGTGGGAATCGAACCCACGACCCCCAAACCCATAGGCGAGTACGCTACCAACTCACCTACTGGGGCGCTCGATGCGAGGAGATATTTTGACCTTCTCAGGTCATACCTTGGTCAGATTTGTCTAGCTACCCTGCAGGAGCCAATTTCAGTCCATCCTTCGTTGGACTGCCTGATTGCCTCTTGCGCACCAATATATGGAAATTCTTTGAGAATTTGTAATGCCGTCCCTTTCCTAGCAAGTTCATCAGCTTTACAGTTCCCTGGGATATCTCTATGCCCAAGCACCCATATGAGATGTATATTAAACTGCTCAGCCGTCTCGTTTAGAGATCTGCGGCAGTCGAGGGCTGTTTGTGAATTTAGGGATGTGGCCTACAGAGAATTGATGGCAGCCTGGCTGTCGGCGTAAATGACAACGCTACTCAGCCACTTGGCGACTTCCCATATTGCCATTAATTCGGCTTGATAGACACCGCAGGCATCTGGTAGTCTGTGAGCTATATCCAAACTAAGTTCTTCACAGTGTACTCCGAAGCCAACCTATTCATCAAGCTTCGGACCATAGTGATGTAATTTCTCTCGAAGGTGTACCCCGTTGGTATATAGTCCACTCGGTTGGTTACCATAGCACTACACTTTGATATTCACATGTGACCGTAGTTTTTGTACCTCCACATTGACAGGCAGTTTAATCGTATTGCCGCTTTGGTTGCATTTTCTCTCGCCACAATATTAATCGGCAGTATAAGGAGCAGGGCTTGTAGAGACTTGGTCGCTGTAGTCCTTAAGGCTCCGCTTATGTAACCATACCACAATGCCGTATATCAGTATAGGACGAACTACTGCTATATATATTCAGTGGACGATTTTAGGAGAGAGGCCCTACAGCCTCTTTGCAGGAATATAAGGCGACGTTGGCCTTCTTTACACGTTCCAATACGTTGAGTCTAAATAACAGTTTTCTATCTAGAATTATTCCTAAAAATTTTGCACTTTCAGAAAAGACTAGATCTGTTCCATTTATCCGAGATGGAGGGTCCACATGTGGGACCTTTTTCATCCTAGTAAAGAGAACCAATTCAGTCTTGTTTGGGTTAACACCTGTAGGATGTCACTGAAGACGTTTTCGAATTTGCCACTCACTGCGATTGTCACATCGTTCGCATATTCCACGACCTTGCAGCCACTACTTTCTAGGTATTGCAGGATTTCATTCACCGCTAGGTTCCAAATTAGTGGAGATAGTACTCTTCCTTGTGGGGTACCTCTATTTACAAAGCTTGTTAGAGTTGTGGACCCAAGACATGCTGTTATGCGTCTTCTGTTGAGCAGGCTTTGAATTTGTCTAATAAAACTAGAGTTAACTTTTAGATGTGACAGTGCCGCAATTACCGCATCTGAGTGAATGTTGTTGAAAGCCCCTTCTACGAGTATGTCAAGAAATGCCACGATGGTGAACTCCTGTGGTAGTGCTCACAAGTTCGTGCAGGGCTGATTCTGTAGACTTCCCCTTATTGTAAGCATGTTGGTTCACCGACAGGAGTTTTGTCTACAGGTTTTCCCTAATGAAATAATCTAAAAGTCTTTCCAGATCTTTCAATAGGTCTGAAGTCGTTTGGCCTAGTGTGCGATATCTTCCCGCTTTGGGTATGAATACATTGGTATCCCTCCATCGATTCGGGGTGTATGAAAGGCTGATACAGCCCAAAAAATTTTCTCCAGCCAGAGGATAATGTACTTTAACATTTTATGCATTTCTAGAGAAGTGATGCCGTTTAGTCCAGGTGACTTGAAGGGCTCAAAGCTGTTCTGGATGTCTCGGTCAAGAAGCTAGCGACGCTCGCAGTCCACTCGCACTCTAGTTGGACCTGCTGATCCTCGGTTTCTCTTAGGGAGCTCCCCGGGAAATGTGTTTCGAGCAGTACATAGAGCGACAGCTCGCTGTTTTTGGTCCAGTTATTTGCCTCATCCTGTAGATAACCCTCTGTACAGGGTGAAGCAGATAGTGAATTCCTCAGCTTTGCGGCGTCGGAGACCTTTTCCACTTCGCCACAAAAGGTATACCAGGAGCGTCTTTGCGCCTTTCTAAGCTCCTTCTTATAGATATTGTGTTGCTCTTTATAGGCATCCCAATCTTTAGCGACCCCAGTAAATTTCGCCTTGTGGAATAGCTTGTTGTAGGTCTTTTTCCTAGCCGTTAGCTCAGAAGTCCACCAGTGAGGTTTAGTTTTACCTTTTACCTTGTTTTTGGACAGGCTTCTGTCATTCGGTTCGTACAGAAGTTTAGAGTTGAGGACTTTCTTCAAATTCTTCTCATACAGGTGCCACTTTGTCTATCTCACATTTCTGTGGACGGCAGGTTTTGGCGCTTTATCAGCGAGTTTGAACTCAATATAATGGTAATCTGAGTATGATTGTTCGCCCAGTTCCTTCCACCCAATAATTTTGTCTGACAGCCTGTCAGTCCAGTCTAGTACTTCTTGTCTGTCTATAATTGTTAAGGTCAGTTTATTGCCAATGTTACAAATAGTTAGGTTGGTAGTTAGAATAAAGTCAAGAAGCGACTCACCCCTATTGTTTATATCCGTACTACGCCTGATAGTATGATGATCGTTCGAGTCTGTGCCAATAATCAGCTCGACATCGTCAGACGTTGCTTCTTCTACTAGTTCCCTGAATAGAGCAGTCGGTACCACAGCTTCATAAGGCAAGTAACTGGAGACCACCCAATATATACGTTTACCGATCTCCAGACTAGCAGATGTTTGGTCTTTACCACTTAAATTAGCCAGGAGAAAGATACATAGATCTTTCCTGGCCAAAAAGCAGGTTCTTGGAGTGCCTTCACATTTAGCCACAAGCAGTTTAAAGTTGGGTGTCCTGATACCGCACACCCTTCCTCCCACTGCGTAGGGCTCCTGTATCAGGATGATGTCTACTGCACTTGTGGACAGCCGCAGCAATAGAGCCGCTGAGGCTGCTTTAGCGTGATGGAGGTTAATCTGTAGAATTCTTACTATCATTGGTAATTGACAGATCAAAATTCACCCGGACAAGGGTGTTATCGAACTTTTCGTCCGTATCATCTAAAAGCATGTCCCCGCCAGATGCGTCAAAGAATCCGGAGACTCTCCTCAGCTTCTCAGTGTCCGATGTAGAGCTTTCGTCCTCAGAGAAGGACGTTACAGATCTTCTGGTAGAGTTGGAGCCACCAGAAATAATAGGCGTGTTTCCCTCCGCAATTCCAGAAAGCCGCGTGTCAATCACTGTGGACGGAAGGTGTTCCGCAGTGGGAGCTATATCCTGCTTGTATACCTTCGAGATTATAGTCCCGAAACCATATTGCAGGGTTGCACTTGCACGTTGTATATGGGAGGTGGATTCAGCGTCAAGGATCAAATTGACCTGCCGTTTTTTAGCATCCGCCTCACCCACCTTGCTTTTTCTCCAATTATGGGTCGGCAGACCAGGATTGGAATCTTTTATTATCTCTAATATGTCAGCCGGTTTGGAGGGTTCTTATGTAATATGATGCTAATATGGCTTTAATCCCCCCCTGATGCCATCCTGCACCGTTGCAGATTGGTGGTTTGCCCGACATTTCTCTACGGACATCGAGGTAATGAGCCATAATGGCTGATTGCACATGGCTCCATTTGTCCTTGAGGATGGATACATCCTCACTTCACCATTTTTCGTGTGGTCGGCGCTGGCCAAGACCAACGGACGGACAGACAGGTGTTCTAAGTTTGAATTATATGCGTGTTGGACAATAATAAGTTTGTGTTTTTATCTACTTTCTTTATTTTTTCTTAATTCTCAATATTTTATTTGTATTTTCTCATTATTATTTTATATTTTCTAAACACGACTTTATATAACTCATTATGAATTTATATGTTTCTTTAAAAATTTTCATTTTCCAATATGAATCTTACTATGAGTTTACATGTTCTCATAATAAATTGACATTTTCCAATATGATTTTATATTCTCCTAATACAAATTTACAATTACCAATTCTCTTTGCAAACTTGAAAAGGTGTAGTTCCGTCTTGGTCTGGTTAACACCAAGACCATCACCGGAAGCCCGCTTGGTTGTATGAAGGGCCTGATGTATTATGTCTCTGAGAGTATCAAGAAACTTCACTCTAATAGCTATTGCCACGTTATCTGCATAGACACCAATTCTGACACCCAACATCTCCAGAGAAAGCAAAATATTGTCCATGGAGAGATTCCATAGATGAGGAGGCAGAACATCCCCTTGGGGTGTTCCTCTGCTGACAAATCTAAGGTGGTCAGTTGACCCTAAGCTAGCCGAAATGCGTCTCTTAATAAGAAGATTATGAATGAAAATACGTATACTGCTGTCAACCGCGAGTGTTTCTAAAGCCGTAATTGAAGCGGTTGGATTTAAATTTTTGAAGGCCCCACTGTATATCTAAGAAAGCTACCACAGTATATTCCTTAACAGAGAGGGATCCTTCAATAAAGCTGACTAGATCAAGCAAGGTGGTTTCGTTGGACTTGCCCTTGTTGTTGGAATGCTGTTGAGTGGACAGTACTCAACAGCATATACATACCATTTTGTTGGTATGTATACCTGTTGATACAACATGTGTATATCTCTCTGAGACAGATAGCAATTGTATCAGCCACTGCCTGTAGCTCTGCCGGTGAGACTTTGTCTGGTCCTGGCGACTTAAAAGGTTTAAAGTTTTTGATAGCCCAAAGAATTCTAGAGTTGGTTACAATCTCGCTGTTAGGCAACCCTCGAGTCTATACATATCGATTGCTTAATATAAAAAGGGCGTATCTCGATATTGTTGTTTCTTGACAGGGGTACGAAAATCTAATAAAAACCAAACAGATTCTTTGACTAGACTTATGGGGTTTTACAATACCTACAAAATCCTTTATTTGCAACTATAGCCCCCGAAAATTTTAAAGAAACTAAGGTGCATTTGACAGTTTTCGACCAGAATAAACAGAAAAGGCATTTATGACAAAAATCATGTTACGCCCTTTTTATATTTAGCCATCGATATCCAAAAGTTCTTTCATTCTTGATTTTATAGGAAGCGCAGCGGTCTAGCGGTTAATAGTCACTTGTTGTAAAATCGCATCCTTAGGAGATCAGTATACACATTTTGCTTCGAATTGATGTCAAAGTAATATTAACTTGAAGTAAATATTTCATGAAAACAAGGAATTATTTACATGTTATTAGAAGTTTTTTGTTAATGATCGATTTAATTTTTAATTGTATTAGATTTTATTGAATGTTTTCACATTCGAATTGTTCAGCTTTTTCGATCAACTCTTCCTTTCGAAAGAGAGGTTATTTTGTGGTGTATTGGAAAAGATAAGACACTGCGCTTTGAAAGCCATGTAAATACATACCCTTATACGTATTTCAATCGTGTGCGGGAATATCATCACAGGGTCTTATACATGACATAGTGTGAGCTTGCAGTTGTGGCGATCATCACTTGTATATATACCAATCTACAAAGAAATTTGCATATGGGAATTATTTACTTCAATTCAAATCGGTTCAGATTTAGATATAGCTCCCATATATATCTTACCCCCGATTTGACATGTAAGCACTGTAGAAACTGAATTTTATATCCGATAAGTACGACATTTGGAGTTTTAATATTACATGAAAGAAAAGGACCAAATTCTGAGATAATCCATTCAGATTTAGATATAGCCCACATATATATGTTTCACCCGATTTGATATGTATGCACTGTAGAAACAGTATTTTATATCCGGCCAGTACGAAATTTACCAGGGAGAGTTTTCTTATTACATGTATGAACACTGCTAAATTCGGGGGAAATCGGTGCAGATTTAAACATAGTCCCAATATATATGTTACATCCGAATGACATGTAAGTACGAAATTCGACAGAGGGAGTTTTCTTATTACATGTATGAACACTGCCGAATTCTTATATAAAAATGCCCATTTTCGCCTTGTTAGGGAGGTGTAGGTTATTATATAGTCGGCCCCGCCCGAATTTCCATCTTTCCCTACTGGTCTGTATCTATAAAATATAATGTATGTTTGTTTGTTCCGTACAGCCGTCGATTGGTATGGGCGGGATCGGACCAATGGGCTTGGCCCCGCCCATATAAGCCAAATTTTAAAATTTTGATATTTCGCACAACTTGTTTGCGTAATTTTGTGCATATCGGACAAATGGGCATGGCCATGCCTATATAAGCCAAATTTTAAAATTTAGATATTTTGCACAATTTCCTAGCGAGAGTGCTGTAAGTTTGTGTATATGTATTTGGTGGCAATCTACGTGATTGGTCCAAAAGTGGGCGGGATGAGTCCAATGGGCATGGCCCGGGCTATATAAGCCACATTTTGAAATTGATATATCATGCACAATTTGTTTGCGAGAGTGCTATTACTTTGTGTATACATATGTATCTGGTGGAAGTCTACGTGTTTTGTCCAGAAACAGGTGTGATCGGATTAATGGGCGTGACCCCGCCCTTATAAGCCAAATTTATAAATTGAGGTATCTTGCACAAATTGAGGTATCTTGCACTTGCCTATCTCTTCTTCTTCTGGGTGTTACAAACAAATGCACAGACTCATAATACCATGGCCAATATCTAGATTTGCCTGATGATACGATAGCATTTTAATCTTGGAGAACAGATTCAAGACTTCCACTAGCTAAAGCAGTAAATTATTTAGTAAAGCTTTGGATGGAACTTCTGAATTTATTGATGATTATAGAAGTAACATGCAAATTGATAAGGAATCGCTAATTGCAGAATCTATTGTGCTGAAAATATCTTCAAGACTCTATACGATAATAAAAATACATAAAATGTAGATTTAAAAAATCGAATACAACCAATTTTTTTCATACTTATCCAAATACTTTTAAAGGTTTGTAAGTTGCAATAAGGCTTTCACACTTTTCTGGCTGTGAAGGACGTCGTTGCGATGCGTCAAATTAAAACATGACATACATCTACAATGAACCAGGATCCATATTGAAATTTGGCCATCTTAAATATCGAAAACTAAGTTGTAAAATTGTTAGTAAAATTCCCATTTTTTTTTAAAGAGCAGAAGAATTAATGTTTATTCTTATTACGAGTATATTTTATTCCATTCTGCTATTTTTATGTTCATTATAAAATATTTAATTCCTCTTTAATTAATTAATAAAATTGTAATAATTATTTTTGTTGATGTCCGTCAGTTCCAAGCTGCCCTTAGGATAGGTTGAATAGAGGAGACGTTTAAACGTCGCATGTCCATGGACATACACTTAAGCCAGTGGTTCGGGCTGTTGTGCGCCCACCCTCATAAAAAACCCAGCTACTATGAACATACGAAGAAAAAGATTAATGAACCCCTCTAATGTTGACGACCCCCGCAGATTCGCATATCATGGTCCTTACCAGGATATGCGAATATGCACCTGGAATGTCCGAACTCTATACAGAGAAGCTGCAGTGTTTGCACTGGCGGATGTACTAGAAAAAGTACAAGGCCGACAGACCAAAGATATATTTTACGAGCGCCTAGAAAGAGCATACAATAAAATTGTCATAGGGGATTTTAATGCAAAAATAGGAAAGAAGAATATCTTTGGTCAAACAATCGGAAAATTTTGCCTCCACGAGGAAACATCCGATAAAGGAATAAGGCTAACAGACTTCGCCGCGGCAAAAAAAAACATGGTAGTTAGCAGTTCCAGATTTCAACATATCGATACACTCAGAAAAAAGTTTACTAAAATTGAGTAAAAACGTAGTAAATTTGAGGAAAATTGAACTTCATGTAGCTCCAAAGAAATATTTCATAAAACCAAGTATAGATATTTCTTCAAAACACAGGCATTTTATTTACTCATATGTAAGAAGCATTAACTCTGTACGACACAATAATACTCAGCTGTAGTAAATTGTATAATCAAATACAAGAATATGTTCGTAAATTTGAGGAAACCTATCTCATTAAAAATATTATAAATATACTTAAAATGAGGAAAATTTTACTTAACATTTCTCTAAAGAAATACATCCTTCAAATAGAGTAAATTTTCCATTAATATAAATATATGCATTGTAATGGGAAATAGTTAAATATTCGTTGTTCGTATCACAATTTTACTTATTTCCATTAAAATTTGTAATTCTTATAAGGATATTTTCAGTCAAATTGATAAAAAATTTTCTTAAGATTGACTACAACTTGTTGTTAAATCAAGGAAATTCTCACTCTGACTAAATAAATAACGTAGTCAATGTTGCTATATGAACCACTTTTTATAAATGCTAAATAAAAATGTACTCTAATCGAGTTAATATATTCCTTCGATTAACTACATTTCGTAGTTAAAGAAAAAAATTACTACGAACATTTACTTCATGGAAGTAAATCTATTATTTGTACTAATTGACAATTGGTTTCTATTAAAAAATAAAAAAATACGACTACGTACAATGACTTCAGAAATTTAATTTTATTTGCTTGAAATTTTTTAAAATTACGTTTAATACTTAATTAGGCTGAATGTTAATTTTAAAATATTAAATATTAATACTACATACAAATATTTTATATACACAATATATGTAGGTATATCTTTTTTATTAAAATAAAATACTTAATAGCTATTATGTCTAATTAATATACATACATATATTAGGGGAGACTTTATAGTGCAACACAATTCGCCAAATGTTGTATATATTAAAAGATGTACTCTAGGGATATACCCTACGGTGCAATATACTGGCACTATATCCTTTAATGATCAATTGTAATGCTACCATATTCTGTCATTTATATATATAACTTTTAGCACATTGAGAAAAATAGGGGAGGGTCAAAACAGCGAATGTAGCTTTGTACCGCATGCTAATAACCTCGCCCGCCACTCGCTCAATGCCCGAATACAAAATTCCGACTTACAGCAAAATTGAATCATTTTAATGATGAACATTACACCAAGCTCATACTTTACAATTTTACAACATATGGCGAATTGTACACTTTTTTGAATAATTAAAATATGGAAGCAGCTTTTAATTGCTTCGTAACTTATGATTATATATGTGTTTCCAAAAGTACATACACTTCTTTCTCCTGAAATTTTGAACCGATTTCACTATTATTATTTTTCGATCAAGTCCGAATGAAATGCTTGAAACTGGATGCGAAAATATCCAAATAGGACATATTAAACGCTAATAGTTTAAAATTAAAGTTTCAGAACAAAACATTATTCATATGCAAATATGTGTTCAGTTTTAGCACTTCCTTCGAACTTGACTGATAACTTTCATCGATGTATCAATATTTTAGGAGAACGGAACAATTTTCTAGATATACTTGGAAACAAATACTTGGCGGTGTGACGCGTACGAATACAATTTTGCATACTTGCTCAAATTGTTTCTTATTTAGAACACTTGTTTAGTTTTTAATTGATATACGATTCCAAAATACTTATATGTATCTCTCCTGTTTCCGCATCTGGCGAAATTCCTGATCTATGCTCTTATGTTTTGCTAACGGGTGTTATTCTCTGGAATATTGTTAAATAATTTTATTTATTTATATTTATAAAATATTTATATTACCTGTTCCAACTGCCACTCTTATATCCTGTCTAGATGAAACATCTTCCATGTACCGTAGGGTGTTCGGTTATAGAATGATCAATATGAAGTGTTAGTGATATAAACTGTAATTGCAGTAGTCATCTCGAACTAATACTACTGAAAAGCTAATACTGCCTGAATAAAAATTTAGCTAAAGGCATCATGCAGACCAACAATTTGTACATATGTCCTAAACATGTAATTTCGTCGTTCTCGTATTATTAAGTTGGTCTAACAATAAAAAACCGGATAATAGCGAAATTGCATGTCTTAGGATTTAGCAATCTTTGGTCTGAATGAAAAGCGTGATGTCTTAAGCAATATTTTGCTTCAGACAATATTATCGTTTAGCAATATTTTACAAACCACACCATCTATGTAGGTATTTTGAGACTAACCTTTAAAAACACTAAACAGTTGACCAGATTAAAGATATCAGCGAAACTAGCTCATTTACTGTCATCTTTGGACATCGAACATTTGCTTTCTCCTTTGATTCTTTTTATTATGTGTTCTGAACGAAAATTTTGAATACAAAATTTCAAATGACAGAAGAAAAAAAATTTTTGTTTTTAAAATGCTTTATGTATATTAGAGAGGCTTCAAAAACTTTTTGATGTTCAATGCTTATATAAAAATTGTGTATGTTTTACATATATTCCCAGATATTTACTTCCTGCGATTTTTCAATTCCGATTGATTCGCATTCAGAATTACCTCTAAACATAATTGTTTTCTATAATATTTTTTTTGGGAAAACATACCAAATTTTTATATAAGTATAAGCATTAACAATATATTTAATTACATGTTGTAATACATTTGAATAAATCGTAGTAAAAAATCATTCAAAATTTTAAGAAATATTTTCCTTAGAATGAATACAAAATTCATTGCTGGCATTATGTGATAACCACATAAACAATTATAAAATTTACTTATTAATATGAAAAATGTAGTCAAATCATTTTCACCAAATTTTTATTCCATTTATGTTTGATTTTCCTTAACTGTAAGATGGGTATACTCAATAGAAGTTCATATATACTCAATTATAAGAATATTTGTAATCAAATCAAATAAATACTTTTAAGTAAATTATCATACTTACATAAAATATATGTAATATTTCCTACGTTTTTGGAATGAGTAATATTTACTTAATTGTACTAAATTTTCCTTCTTTTGAGTAATTTTTTACTCAATTTGAGTAATCTGTTTGTAGTTAATATAACTACGCATTTTACTCAAACTTACGAATAGTATTTTTCTGAGTGTATACATAAGGCCACGTGGCTGTCCCCAGATAAAAAACGAGAAACCAGATTGATCATTTTCTGATAGATGGAAGGCATTCATCCAATGTGTTAGACGTACGATCGATCCAAGGTGCAAACATCTATTCGGAAAGGTTCGCACCCGACTAAATGTGGGGAGAAATATACGACCTGACACACGGAATCTGGACGTTGGAAAGCTGCAGACACAACAGACAGCAACGGCATACTCCACTCGACTCTCCCAATTGCTCGAAGAAAGCACCCCTTGTCCACATTATATTGGAGCACAATTGCAAAACATTACCCAATTTATGGAAAACGCCGCAAAATCCGTACTTGGGTACCTGAAGCCTCCCCCAAGCAACCCATGGTACGACCAAGAGTGTCGTAATGCTACTGAAGCGAAGAATGCGGCGTACAAGGCAACCCTGCAGTTAGTAGAAACGTGTCAAGCAATGGAGAGGTATCGGGAGAAAAGGAGAGAGGAGAAGCTACTATTCCGCAGGAAAAAGAGAGAAATGGAAAGGCGTGAGTGTGAGAGAATCGAGATATACAGGAGTCAGAATGAAGTCCGAAAATTCTGCCAAAGAGTGAAACACCAGACAGAGGGCTTTGGTACAGCACATCCTCCTGCGAAGACAAAGAAGGTAATCTGGTGACAGAAGCAGATAGTGTGCTGAGTATATGGAAAGAACTTTTCTCCCAACTTTTGATAGTAGCGGCGACGTAGATACCCCAGAACCAATCCCAGACGACGGCATTGAGTGAATACCGCCTAGCTATAATGAGGTCAAAATAGCAGTATCCCGGCTGAAGAATAATAAGGCAGCAGGAGCCGATGGATTGCCAGATGAACTGTTGAAGACCGGTGGTGACATGCTGATAAGGCGTATGCATCACCTCATTTGTAGAATGTGGCTAGAAGAACGTATACCCGATGATTGGAACCTCAGCATATTATGCCCCGTGCACAAAAAGGAGACAAGACAGTATGTGCCAATTACATAGTATTAATTCTCCTTCCCATCGCATACAAAATACTGTCGACCGTAGTGCGTGAGAGATTAAAAACTAAAGTCAGGTGAAATAATTGGGCCATATCTGTGGGGCTTTAGAATTGGCAAATTCACCATAGAGCAGATTTTCTCACTACGCCAAATCCTGGAAAAGACTTAAGGAAAACAAATAGACATCTACCATCTATGTGTCGACTACAAAGGCCGCTTTCGAAAGCCTTATACGTTCAAAGGTGTTTAAAGCCATGTCTGAGTTTGGTATCCCTGCAAAACTAATACGGCTTGTCAAAATAGGAAAGAACCTCTCCGAGCCATTCAGCACCAAACAAGGTTTCAGACAAGGAGATAGTCTTTCGTGGGAACTGGAAAAGGTTATACGAGACGCAGATGTGAATAGATCTGTCACACTATGCACGAAACAACACATGCTGCTCGCATGGGTCGAACATTGCGAGCGGTAACTGCCACCTTTGAGAAAATCGAAAAGGAATCTGCCAAAGTTGGTCTGGCAGTAAACGCTGATAAAACCAAGTTAATGGTATTTACCACCAAAACTTCCACCAGACTCGGACGAACAGTGGAAGTTGAAAACCACAACTTTGAGATTGTCAACGTTTTTATCTACCTCGGTACCGCCATAAGCAAAACAAACAACATCAGTTTTGAGATAAAATGAAGAACAATCCTGGCCAATAGTTGCTACTTCGGACTAAGTAAGCAGTTCAAGAACAAAGCCATCTCTCCACAAACAAAAATCACACTCTTCGAGACACTGATACTACCCGTGCTGTTATATGTTTCCCAAGCATGGGTACTGGCGAAAGCAGACGAGGCAGTACTTGGAGTATTCGAGAGAAAAATTCTTCGTAAAATCTTTGGACTAATCTGCGTTGACGGAGAATATCTCAAAATTTAAGAAGTTTTGATCACGGTGTTGAAAGACAAAACCGACAGCGCTGGGTATTAAAATGCTAGTATATATAAAGTAGATTTTGAATATCTAAAAGACTGTTAAAAAATGAAGGATAGTTTCCTACGCATTTAGGGTTCGAATTCCTTCTGGAACTTCCTACAACAAATTTAACAGTACGCTAAACAAACAAATGAAAATAATGAACATAAATGGTTCTCCAATGCCAAGAAAGAAAATGGTAATGTAAATAAATTTAGCGAGAACAGTTCATTTACGTATAAGCCAAACTCCAATCCTCTATTGACAGTGCCCAGGATATTTGGTATTCCGAACTGTGGGATGCAATGTGTAAAAGTTCCTGTGGCCTGGAGGGTGGCCAATGCCAATGCCGGTCGTCGGTTGCGAGTTGACGGCTGAATGATGATGGTAAATACAAATTCGGTATAATTAAATTGATTAAAAAGAGCCTAAAACAATAACCAGGACACCAATGTTGTCTACATTGTAAAAATGTAAAGTCGGCGTCTGTAGCGTTGCGCCGAATGAGGCACCACTCATCCATTGTTCATGTGTAAACAACCTCTCGCGCCTTCTATTTTCAGCACAACCCACAAAAATCAAATAAACGAACGAAGGCCTTGGAACAACGGACGAGAACTCAAAAAGTATCCATCCTCGTCGTTGTTTTTATCCTCAAATACTATCGCAGCAATTGAGAAAGAAAAACTGAAGCATCCGAAGAGACAATCTAAATGCGCCTTCGGCAATTGTTTGTTAAAATAAACATCTTTCAATGATGCCGATGTTGTTGTTGTTTCTGTTCTGGTTGGTGATGTCCTTGTTGCCTTACAGCGTTACAGAAAGGGGTAAGCGACGCAAATTATAGAACTCGCACCCACACCTCTACAACCGATCACATCACATTCTTTGGTAATGGAATCATGGTAGACGAAGGGTAAATATGCCACGATACCGCAAACAATATTGAAATTCCTTTGAAACCATATGACATTTTGCGAGTTTTTTTGCCACAAAATTGTTAAGCTGTGATGCTAAGGGTATGTGGTAGTCACCACATTGGTTGTAGGGCACATTTTTTGCCACTCAACTAAGTTCAACTGGTACAGTGTTGAAGATAGCGAATTCTGGTTTTGTGTTCGGAAAAAATGAAATGGAAATATGTACACTTTGCAAAGAAAATGTTTTGACATTTAATTCTTTGAGGATATACTCGTAAATACATATACTCGCTATTCTTGTTTTATTACATTTTTAAATTTTCATTATATAGTCGACGAGTACATCAATGGCACTAAAAGGCAATATCAGATATCTCTAATACTCAGGGCAAGGTGTGATATGTTACCATTAAATGCAAACCGATTTAATATCAATGAAAATAAAACGTGTACACTGTATATTACCGCCGAAGATGAAACAATGCAACATTTTATGTCAAGGTGCCCAGTACTTAGGGAATTCACAAAGAGATATTTTGCAAAATCTTACCTAAATCAATCCGAATTAATAAATATTTTAAATGGCCAAGCAATCAATGGCTTGTCTAGTTTATTTAACTACTAGCTGGACAAGGTCCACTTCGTTGCCCCAGACTTCATATTTCCGATCCCGTTAATTTTTGGACTACTAACGTAGACTGGCACCAAATATATATGCACAAAATTACATTGATCTCTCTAACAAATTGCGCAAGATATGTCAATTTAAATAATTGACTTGTAAGGCCGGGGCCACGCCAACTGGTCATATCCCGCCCATTTTTGGGTCAATCACTTAGATAACCACCAGAAACATATACACAAAATTACAGCACTATCGCTAACAAATTGTGCAAGCTATTCCAAATTCAAAACATCCCGCCCATTTTGGGACCAATCACGGAGACTACCACCAGATATATAGGCACAAAATTAAAGCACTCTCGCTAAAAAAATTGCAGGATATCTCAATTTAAAAAAAATGGCTTATATGGGCGGGGTCACTCCCATTTGTCCGATCCCACCCATTTGGACCATTGGACCAAGCACCTAGACTGCCACCAGGTACATATGCACAAAATTACAGCCTTCTCGCTAACAAATTGTGCAAGATATCTTAATTTAAAAATTTGGCTTATATGGGCGGGGCCACGCCTATTGGTCCGATCCCGCCCATTATTGAAGCAATTAAGTAGACTACCACCTAATACGTATGCACAAAATTAGAGCACTCTCGCTAACAAATTGTGCGAGATATGTCAATTTCAAAATTTGGTTTATATGGGCGGGGCCACGCCGATTGGTCCAATCCCTCACATTTTTGCACCAATCAAGTAGACTACCACCTAATACATATGCACAAAATTACAGCACTCTCGCTAACAAATTGTGCAATTCCGCCTATATTTGGACAAATCACGATGACTGACACCAGATACATATGCACAAAATTACAGCCTTTTCGCTAACGAATTGTGCAAGATATCTCAACTTCAAAATATGGTTTATATGGGCTGGGCCACGCCCATTTGTCCGATCCCGCCCATTTTTGGGCAAATCACGTAGACTGTCACCAGATACATATGCACAAAACTACAGCACTCTCGCTAACAAATTGTGCAAGATATCTCAATTTCAAAATTTGGCTTATATGGGTGGGACCACGCCTACTGGTCCAATCCCGCTCATTTTTGGACCAATCACGAAGACTACCACCAGATACATATGCACAAAACTACAGCCTTCTCGCTAACAAATTGTGCAAGATTTCACAATTTTAAAATTTGGCTTATATGGGAGGTGCCACGCCTATTGGTCCGATCCCGCCCATTTTTGGACCAATGACGTAGACTGCCACCATATACATATGTACGACATAAAAGCACTCTAGCTAAGAAATTGTGTAAGATATATCAATTTCAAAATTTGGCTTATATGGACATAAAAGCACTCTAGCTAACAAATTGTGTAAGATATATCAATTTCAAAATTTGGCTTATATGGGCGGGGCCACGCCCACTTGGTACATCGAAAATTTATGTACCCTATTATCACCACCCCATACAGTGACATTCTGTGAAAATTTCAGGAAGATCGGTCCAGCTGTTTAGACGCTTATACGGTACTAACAAACCAACAAACAAACACACATTATTCTTCTTTTTATACTACATATCGTCATCAGAAACGAAAAGGGCGTAACAACAAGAAAAATTGAAACTCAGTTTTTGATGGATTTCGGTACCCTGCATCAAAATACACATCCTGACAAATTTTTAGCGGCGTAATATTAAAAATGGCGAATTTATGGACGAAATTCTCAAGGGCCTAACAACAAATTATTTATTTTTTCATAGTTAAAAAAATCCTATTTCACGCAATTTTCACAAACAAGTTATAAATCATGTTTGTGTGATTTATGCATCATTATGTTTAGATATTATCCTGAAAACCACGTTTTTCTAACGGCAACAGTTTTCATTTTATTTAGTTTTTTGCTTCTCCTGTAAAATTTTCCAACATGATGATAGGCCCTTTTTCGTTTCTGATGACGATATATAGATTTAAAAATCTCTGTTCCAAATATACTTTATTTCTATTCAAACATATCAAAAAAAAGATATTTTGTCCGCCGTCGTGGAATATCGCAGCCGTCGTGCAAAAGTAGCTATGTATTTTTTCCTAATTTTTCAGAAGTGCAATTAAACTGAATTTTGAATTCGAACGTATCTAGTTATCTTCTTCTATATATGAGTCATTCCACGCCAAACGGGACGATTTTTGACATCACTATTTTTGATTGCTTCGAAATTTTGTGTATGCATTATTTACCTAAAGATATCTTATACGTAGTTCAAGAAAAAATTTTAAAAATATTTCTTTAAGAGTTATGAGCAATTTAAAGTTGACGAAATTACGTTTTTTTCTAAAAGGTGTGTTAATCCTTTAGCTTGTATCTCCTAAAATACGTAACCGATTTTAATGTGCTATACCTTGTTTTGAAGGTAATTTCAACTACTACAACTAACTTAAAGTAAGCACTGCAACAAAAATACTAATTTTTAATGTTTTTGCCCTTTTATACTTTCTATTGCGATTTTCAAAATGATTACACCCTTCGATTTTTTTTAAATTTTAATGTCGTGTTCTAAGATGTCTTTGTTAGCTACTGTATGAATTTGGAAGTGGTGAATTGATGGGAACTATTTTTTAAGATTTTTATTAAAAAAACCATTTGCATAATTTCTGTGAGTGTGCTTTAAATAATTAACAGAATGATAATTTTTAGCCGTTAGTTTATTAATATAACAATAATAACAATAAATGTTATTAATTTTGCAAAATTATTTGCAAAAACGCAAAAATCAGCGATGACTTGATATTTAAAAAACCAAACTCATTAAACAATAGCAAGATTCAAAAGATAAGAAAGTACTTGTTAAACTATACTCTGAGATGATTTTTTTTTTAAAATCACAGCAACCTGGATTTCAGTTTTTGATGAAGAAAAAAATACAATAACTTTGTTAGTCCGTTTTTCACATTCAATTCGACAATTCAAAGAAAAGGGGAAGCAATAATAAAGCAAAAGTAATTTATTGAACTCAAAACTACCAAGTCCGATAACAAAATTAGAGTTCAGACATCATCAACTTCCGAAAAGTACTGTGTTAAGACGGTGTACAATGATTAATATTTTTATACCCATTTTCTTCTTTTTTACTGTTAATAGTATACTTGATTCGAATCTTTCTAATACATTTTTATTGTTCTTATTTTTACGTTAGTATACTGATTATTAATAATTGTCATTCTTTTCTTGAATGTTTTATTGTTCTTACTGTTTTAATAAACTTATGACTAAAAATTATCATTCTGTTAATTATTTAAAGCACATTCACAGAAAGTATGCAAATGGTTTTTTTTATAAAAATCGTAAAAAATAGTTCCCATCAATTCACCACTTCCAAATTCATACAGTAGCTAACAAAGACATCTAAGAACACGACATTAAAATTTCAAAAACATCGAAGGGTGTAATCATTTTGAAAATCGCAATAGAAAGTATAAAAGGGCAAAAACATTAAAAATTAGTATATTTGTTGTAGTGCTTAATCCAGTTAGTTGTAGTAGTTGAAATTACCTTTAAAACAAGGTATAGCACATTAAAATCGGTCACGTATTTCAGAAGATACAAGTAAAAGAATGAACACACCTTTTAAAAAAAAACGTAATTTCGTCAACTTTAAATTGCTCATAACTCTTAAAGAAATTTTTTTAAAATTTTTTCTTGAGCTACGTATAAGATATTTTTAGGTAAATCATGCATACACAAAATTTCGAAGCAATCAAAAATAGTGATGTCAAAAACCGTCCCGTTTGGCATGGAATGACTCATATATAAAGAAGAATGTGTGTTTGTTTGTTGGTTTGCTTGTTTGTTGGTTTGTTTGTACCGTATAGACGTCTAAACGGCTGGACCGATCTTCTTGAAATTTTCACAGAATGTAAATGTGTTGGGCGTGGTGAAAATAGGGTACTTGAATTTTCGATATATCAAGTGGGCGTGGCCCCGCCCACATAAGACAAATTTTAAAATTGAGATATCTTGCACAATTTGTTAGCGAGACTGCTGTAATTCTGTACATATGTATCTGGTGGCAGTCTACGGGAGTGGTCCAAAAATGGGCGGGATCGGACCAATGGGCGTGGCACCGCCCATATAAGCAAAATTTGAAAAATGATATATCTTGCACAATTTGTTAGCGAGAGTTCTGGAATTTTGTGTATATGTATCTGGTGACAGTCTACGTGATTGGTTCAAAAATGGGCGGGATCAGACCAATGGGCGTGACACCGCCCATATAAGCTAAATTTTAAAAATGATATATCTTGCTCAAATTGTTAGCGAGAGTGCTGTAATTTTGTGTATATGTATCTGGTGGCAGTCTACGTGAGTGGTCCAAAAATGGGCGGAATCGGGCCAATGGGCGTGGACCCATACACGCTAAATTTTGAATCTGATATATCTGCACAATTTGTTCGCGAGAGAGCTGGAATTTTGTATATATATCTGAAGACAGTCTACGTGATTGGTCTAAAAATGGGCGGGTTCGAGCCAATGGGCGTGGCCAAATGGGACAAATGGGCGTGGCCCGCCTATATAAGCCAAATTTTGGAAGTGGAGTGCTGGAATTTTTTGTATATGTATCGGATGGCATTCTACGTGATTGGCTCAAAAATTATCCAGATTGGACCAATGGGCGTGGCCCTGCCTATATAAGCCAAATTTGAAACTGAGATATCTTTCACAATTTGTTAGCGAGAGAGGTGTAATTTTGTGTATATACATATATCTGGTGGCAGCCCACGTGTATGGTCCAAAAATGGACGGGATCGGAAATCTGTAATCTGGGGCAACGAAGTGGACCGGGTCCAGCTAGTAAATATATGAAAATGAATCGTGGTTTGTTCTACTGTTTAAAACATGATAACTACTGGACCAAATTGGATACTTCCTTCTGCGGAATTGTTCGTAATTGCCACGCGAAGGTTTAGGAAAAATAAAGGTGGTACAAATTTTCAACAAGAGGCGCTGACCAATAACTATTCAATGTCCAGCCAGAGGTCAAACTGCAGTGACCAAAGCAATTGCCGCACTTTCAGTACTAAGAAAAAATCTTTTAAAAACTCTGAGCCTACAAACTGATGTGCATACATACAGATCTCCAACGGATGTGATTTTACGCCAAGTGATTTTTGACCACTTGGCCGCTGAGTCTCCTGTAAGAGCTAGAAATCTGAAACTTTGCATGTGAATAAATTCGAGTATTTTATATACCCCGGATTTTTCACACAATCGGATTTGTCGGATTGGTCAGTTCTCGCGCTACCAAAACGTAAGTGTTATTTTTATTGTCTTATAAGAAACATAGGTAAATCTTTGTAATTATGTAGTACTATGCAATGGGGACCCATTGCTGATCAGTCGTAGTGAACGGACGTGTTTAGCACAGAGCGGATTGTTAAAATCTATTACGCAGTACCTATTACGCAATCGCAAAAACAAAACAAAATCTGTACAAAGTCTGGAAGGCCTACATCGTAGTACCTATTACGGGCTAATACAGAAAAAAAATGCATTGGCGGGGATGCCTTCGCGTTCCGATGGAGCGGGGTTCCCCAATCGTCCTACTGTCCGTCCGTTGGTCTTGGCCAAAGCCGACCACACCAAACATGGTGAAAATTTCCCCCAAGTACTCACAACAGGTGGTACGGTGAGGGGAAAACGTCATGATCGTCCGTCAAAATGGAAACACAATGAGCACCGGATAGCGCTCAGAGTTCTGACGAAGTTGGAGGCTGTTGAGGTTTCGGCTCTTACCGAAAAACAAAAAGAGTCACTTACCTGGGCTAAAGGCGTCTTAGATGCTTCTAAGGTCAATCAGCCGGCTGAAAGAGCCACAAATTCAGCTGTGTTAACGGCTAATAAAGTCAAAAGAATCAGATCACCTGATGAACCCCTGCCCTCGAAAAAGGCAAGAGGCCCAAATGTCACTATCAACAGGACACTCACCAAGCCCTTCAATGAAGTGGCGAAGGAGAGTCTAGTGATGGCCGTTATAGACAGAAGTAGTGAGGATGGATCCATCCTCAAGGACAAATGGAGCCATGTGCAATCAGCCATTATGGCTCATTACCTCGATGTCCGTAGAGAGATGCCGGGCACACCACCAATCTGCAACGATGCAGGATGGCATCAGGGGAGAGTAAAGCTCCTACATTTCGGTGATGCCAGATCAGTAGACCTGTATAAGGCTGCTGTGAGTCGAGCGGGTGAGGTGTGGCCGGGTGCCCAGTTGGATATTGTCGAAAAAACAACATCCCTAGTCACCCTAGAGCCATCACCTGGGTTACAGAAGAGCCCTCCAACCCGGCTGACATATTAGAAATAATAAAAGATTCCAATCCTGGTCTGCCCGCCCATAATTGGAGAATCAGCAAGGTGGTTGAGGCGGATGGTAAAAAGCTGCAGGTCAATTTGAACCTTAACGCTGAATCCACCTCCCATATACAACGTGCAAGTGCAACCCTACAGTATGGCTTCGAGACTATAGTCTTGAATGTATACAAGCAGGATATAGTTCCCACTGCGGAAGGTGAGTCGTCCACTGCTGTTGATACACAGCTTTCTGGAAGTGCGGAGGTATCCACGCCCATTATTTCGGGTGACTCCAACTCTAACAGAAGATCTGTAACGTCCTACTCTGAGGACGAATGCTCTACTTCTGACACAGAGGGGCTGAGGGGAGTCTCCGGACTCTTTGACGCATCTGGCGGGGACACGCTTCTCGATGATACGGACGAAGAGTTCGATAACACCCTTGTCGGGGTGGAAGTTAATCTGTCAATTACCAATGATGGTACGAATTTTACAGATTAACCTCCATCGCGCTAAAGCAGCCTCAGCGGCTCTATTGCTGCGCCTGTCCACAGGTGCAGTAGACATCGTCCTGATACAGGAGCCCTACGCAGTGGGAGGAAGGGTGTGCGGTATCAGGACACCCAACATTAAACTGCTTGTGGCCAACTGTGAAGGCACTCCAAGACCCTGCATTTTGGCCAGGAAAGATCTAAGTATCTTTCTCCTGGCTAATTTAAGTGGTAAAGACCAAACATCTGCTAGTCTGGAGATCGGTAATCGAATATATTGGGTGGTCTCCAGTTACTTGCCTTATGAAGCTGTAGTACCGACTGCTCTATTCAGGGAAGTAGTAGAAGAAGCAACGTCTGACGAGCTCGAGCTGATTGTTGGCGCAGACACGAACGCTCATCATACTATCTGGGGTAGTACGGATATAAACAATAGGGGTGATTCGCTTCTTGACTTTATTCTAACTACCAACCTAAGTATTTGTAACATAGGTAATAAACCGACCTTTACCATTAAAGACAGACAAGAAGTACTCGACGTAACGTTTGCTACTGACCGGCTGTCAGACAAAATTATTGGGTGGAATGTACTGGACGACCACTCATTCTCAGATCACCATTATATTGAGTTCAAACTCGCTGAAAAAGCGCCTGAACCTGCCGTCCACAGAAATGTGAGAAAGACAAAGTGGCACTTGTATGAAAAGAATTTCAAGAAAGTCCTCAACTCCAAACTTCTGTACGAACCGAATGACAAAGCCGGTCTGGATCATCTGGTCGAGCATATCACCACATCATTCAATAGTTCCTTTGAAGATGCCTGTCCAAAATCAAGGTACAAGGGTAAAACTAAACCACAATGGTGGACTTCTGAGCTAACGGCTATGAAAAAGACCTGCAACAAGCTATTCAACAAGGCTAAATCTACAGGGGTCGCTAATGTTTGGGATGCCTATAAAGAGCAACTCAAGATCTATAAGAAGGAGCTTAGAATGGCGCAAATACGCTCTTGGTATACCTTCTGTGGCGAAGTGGAAAAGGTCTCCGACGCCGCAAGGCTGAGGAAAATATTATCAGCTTCACCCTGTACAGTGGGCTACTTGCAGGATGAGGCAAATAATTGGACCAAAAACAGCGAGCAGTCGCTCAATGTACTGCTCGACACACATTTCCCGGGGAACTCTCTAACAGAACCAGAGGATCAGAAGGACCAACAAGAGTGCGAGTGGACTGCGAGCGTCGCTAGCTTGTTGACTGAGAGATTCAGAATAATAGCTTTGAGCCCTTCAAGTCACCTGGACCAGTCGGAATCACTCAGGCTTTCATACATCCCGAATCGATGGAGGGATACCAAAGTGGTATTCATACCAAAAGCGGGGAAGATATCACACACTAGGCCAAAAGACGTCAGACCAATTAGCCTATCCTCCTTCCTATTGAAAGGTCTGGAAAGACTTTTAGATTATTTCATTAGGGAAAACCTGGATACAAAACTCCTGTCCGTGAACCAACATGCTTACAATAAGGGGAAATCTACAGAATCAGCCCTGCACGAACTTGTGAGCACTATCGAATCGTCCCTGCAATTCAAGGAATTTACCATGGTGGCATTTCTTGACATAGAAGGGGCTTTTAAAAACATTCACTCAGATGCAGTAATTGCGGCACTGTCACATCTTAATGTTAACTCTAGTTTGATTAGACTAATTCAAAGTCTGCTCAACAGAAGACGCATAACAGCATGTCTTGGGTCCACAACTCTAACAAGGTTTGTAAACAGAGGGACCCCACAAGGAGGAGTACTGTCTCCACTAATTTGGAACCTAGCGGTGAATGAAATCCTGCTGGATCTAGAACGTTGTGGCTGCAAGGTCGTGGCATATGCGGACGACGTTGCAATCGCAGTGAGTGGCAAATTCGAAAACGTCCTCCGAGACATTCTACAGGTGGCTCTGAACAAATTGGCTAGATGGGCCAGAAGCAGCGGTTTGGGCATAAACCCAAACAAGACAGAAATGGTTCTCTTTACTAGGATGAATAAAGTCCCACATGTGCACCCTCCACCTCGGATAAATGGAACAGATCTAGTCTTTTCTGAAAGTGCAAAATTTTTAGGAATAATTCTAGATAGAAAACTGTTATTTAGACTTAATGTATTGGAACGTGTAAGGAAGGCTAACGTCGCCTTATATTGCTGCAAAAAGGCTGTAGGGTCGCGGTGGGGCCTCTCTCCTAAAATCGTCCGTTGATATATATAGCAGTAGTTCGTCCTATACTTCTATACGGCATTGTGGTATGGTGGACGGCAACTGACAAACTAACCATCACCAACCTACTAACAAAGGTTCAGAGAACTGCCTGCCTGAGCATAAGCGGAGCCTTAAGGACTACAGCGACCGAGTCTCTACAAGCCAAAAACAAAACAAAAAACAAACAAAAGGCACAAAAACTACGGCCACATGAGAATATCAAAGTGTAGTGCTATGGTAACTGACTGAGTGGACTATATACCAACGGTGTACACCTTCGAGAGAAATTACATCACTATGATTCCCGCGAGATATGAATGGGTTGAAAGAAAACCAGGTAATAGAAACCATCTCCACTTTTACACGGATGGTTCGAAGCTTGATGAAAAGGTTGGCTTCGGAGTACACTGTGCAGAGCTTAGATTGGATATAGCTCACAGACTACCAGATACCTGCAGTGTCTATCAAGCCGAAATAATGGCAATATGGGAAGTAGCCAAGTGGCTGAGTCGCAACATAGTAAACAACACTGGCGTTGTCATTTACTCGGACAGCCAGGCTGCCATCAATTCTCTTGACTGCCGCAGATCTCTTAACGAGATGGCTGAGCAGTTTAACATACACCTCATATGGGTGCCTGGGCATAGGGATATCCCGGGGAACTGCAAAGCCGATGAACTTGCTAGGAAAGGGACGACATTACAAATTCTCGAAGAATTTGCATATATTGGTGCGCCACTATCCACTGTAAGCTTTGGCTTAGGCAAGAGGCAATCAGGCAGTCCAACGAAAGATGGACAGAAATCGGCACCTGCAGAGAAGATCAAAATATCTCCTCGCACTAGAGAGGCAAAGATTGTCTACGTTAGTATCAGTTCTGGCGGGACACTGCTTGATCGGCGAACACGCCAAAAGATTGGGTATTGACTCTAATGACTTCTGCAGAAGCTGTGGAGATGAGGAAGAAGTGGAGAGCATTGAGCACTTGCTATGCGACTGTCCCGCTCTGAGTAAACCACGACTGGATATACTGGGGTCGGCTTTTCTAGGCAGCCTAACAGATCTTTCCAGTACCGATATTCGTAATATCGACAAATTTGTATATCAAACAGGTTGGTTTCGATGAGGGACATTTCAGCCCGTGGTAACACTAGGGACCTAAACTGGTCTATGTGAGCTTGTATAAAAAATACGGCTGCCACCCTAACCTAAACCTAAACCTAGTACTATACAACGAAAATTAACCCGCTTGACTACTGATACCTACACTAAAAAAAAAACATCTTCGATTGGATGAATTCCTACCTTGGTTTTATGAAACTTTTCTTTGTTTTTCAACCTACAACACTTTTCATTGGTTTGATGTAAAACGTTTCATCAATAGTTCTTCGAAAAACATTGATTCAATGAATATTTTACATCAGTTTGAAGTACATATTACATTAATTTAACGTTCAATTTACTTTTAATTGAAGTAAATAATTCCTTCTTTTCATGAAAAACGTACTTCAAGTTAATGTTATTTTTACATCAATTCGTAGCAAAAAACTTAATGTCAAAGTTTCATTAACATGTAGCAAACTACTATAAATTATTCAAATAATTCTATAAACTAATGTAATAATTACATCAATCATATGCTTATAATTCAATGTTTCTATGTAAAATCGCTATCAAAAACAAAACTATACAAACAAAAAAGCATTTTTGGGACGAAAGGCAGAACCGGTACCCTACACCACTCTCATAATATTGAATAACTCTGATATATAAATTTTGTAATTCATGTATAAATTGTTTACATAAATTTACTTTTGGGACATTTTATACTTAAATAATACCCTGTACCACAGTGTGGTGTAGGGTATAAAAACGGTTGGATCTAAAAGCCAAATCGGATGAAACATATATATGGGAGCTATAGCTAAATCTTAACCGACTTTCTTCGAATTCGGTAGTGTTGGTTCATGGGTCAATAAAGTCTACCATTCTAAATTTCAAAACAATTGGATGTAAAATATAGCTTCTATAGAACTAAAGGGCCAAATCGGACGAAACATATATATGGGAGCTATAGCAAAATCTTAACCGATTTTCTTCAAATTTTGGCAGTGTTGGTTCATGGATCAAGAAACTCTACCATTCTAAATTTCAAAATGATTGGATGTAAAATACAGCTTCTTCAGGACTAAAGAGCAAAATCGGACGAAACATATATATGGGAGCTATAGCTAAATCTTACCCGATTTTCTTCAAATTCGGCAGTGTTGGTTCATGGATCAAGAAACTCTACCATTCTAAATTTCAAAACGATTGGATGTAAAATACAGCTTTTATAGGACTAAATGGCCAAATCGGACGAAACATATATATGGGAGCTATAGCTAAATCTTAACCGATTTTCTTCAAATTCGGCAATGTTGGTTCATGGATAAAGAAACTCTACCATTCTGAATTTCAAAATGATTGGATGTAAAATACAGCTTCTTCAGGACTAAAGAGCAAAATCGGACGAAACATATATATGGGAGCTATAGCTAAATCTTACCCGATTTTCTTCAAATTCGGCAGTGTTGGTTCATGGATCAAGAAACTCTACCATTCTAAATTTCAAAACGATTGGATGTAAAATACAGCTTTTATAGGACTAAATGGCCAAATCGGACGAAACATATATATGGGAGCTATAGCTAAATCTTAACCGATTTTCTTCAAATTCGGCAATGTTGGTTCATGGATCAAGAAACTCTACCATTCTAAATTACAAAACGATTGGATGTAAAATACAGCTTCTATAGGACTAAAGGGCCAAATCGGACGGAAGATATATATGGGAGCTATATCTACATCTGAACCGATTACAACCAAATTCAATAGCGATCTTAACAGCCGCGAAATACTCTAAACTGCAAAATTTCAGAACGATCGGAGTGAAATTGCGACCTGTAGTCGACGAACAACTTTACATGGACAGACGGACGGACGGACATCGTTAAATCGACTCAGCTAGTGATTTTGAGTCGATCGGTATACTTTAAGGTGGGTCTAGCTGTGTTATTTTCAGGTGTTACAAACATCTGCCGTGAAACAAATAATACCCTGTACCACAGTGTGGTGTAGGGTATACAAATATATTTGTTCAGGCTGATGGCAATGTTTAATATTATAGTAAACTTTTTGTCTCTTCTAATTCTCATACGTCAATTTGATTTTGTAATTGATTATAATTTGGAAATGTCTTGATCTGTCATCAAAGGCCTACTGGGTATATACCAACCACCATACCCATTTGTGTGGCTGTGTGGTTTATAACCGTTTGGTTTCGGGTGTCAAAGCAAACATGAACATGAACATACGGAATACACATTTGGTACACAACACAATCGAAGTAGACAATTTATGTGATGAAAGATTGATGTAAAAAATTTCATTGTTTTGATGTAGTACACAATTTTAATGAAATTGGCGGTCATCAAATTGAAGAAGGTATTCACAAAATCAATGGAATAATTACATCAATCCAATGAAAAACAATCGAAGAAACTTTTTCATTATTTTGATGTACCATTTAATTTTCAGTGTACTATTAGAAGTAATATGCTGAAAGTTTGTACACGTATTGTTACGAATGTGACTTGATATTATTGACTGATATTTTTACGAAGCCAAGAAGAGGTCATGGTAAATTGAACGGCGTTTTCGCGATTCCGAAATGTCGCAGAAAGTCGCATGGAAGAGATACGTGCAATTGATCGAGAATCAGCTCGAATCAGAATGAATCAATGTCAGACGTGACAGCCAGAAGCCATTACCGAAGCTTACAATGAGCAACAACGATTGAGAAGACAAGTTAGTGCTCGACAAATTGATGAAGCAAGATTAGTACGTGCGATTTTTGAACGACAACAGTGGCAACAACAAATTATTGAAGAAGACATTGAACGTGCCGCCTTTCGATATGATTCAAACATATCAGACCAAACAAATTAAGTATTAATATGCGAGTATTCCTGCAATAGGATAAAACCGAGAAGTTTTTTTTTCTAAAGAACTGATGAGAATCGGAAATTGACAAATTCCGGTAGATACTTTCAGTGGTTTAATGTCGATTCCACCCGCCATTTGCCAAGTCACTCCAACAAAATATGAACCCACTAATGTGTATTTGAATATAAGTCAAAATTATCATAACAACCATTGTTTAAACGCACATTAAACGAGCCAATGAAAAGTTGGCTTTAGTACATTTCCTACTTAAATTAAAAATAATTTACTTAATATTTAGAAACTCGGCTTAATTTTTATTAAATTGTCTTAATATTAAGTGTGGAATGTTCTTACTTTAAAGATTATTTGTCATTGGCTCGAAATCATTGTCACTGTCTTTAAAGTTAGTAAACTTTTTTCTGTGCACGCGCAATTTTAACAGCAAAAATGATGATGTTATCGAATGGGATTCAAAATTAATTTCTGGGAGAAATTGAAATCCTTCATTTACGTTCCTGAGCATAAAACAAAAAATGTTGTGTATGTGTCTGACAGCATTAAATTGAATACAATAATTGATTATTACTTTTTTACATTTCATTAAAACGTATATTATTCTTTGAATTTAATACTTGATTTTATTATATTTTCAGGAAATATTGGACGTTACGAAGTCTGACGTATAAGCTTTCTTTTAAATATCAGATAACAATAGCTAATTTTTGATCAAATAAAATCCTGCTGGAATCTTAAATTGCCAAAAGTTGGATCTGTAGTCATTGTTACGAAACTGTTCAATGGAACACGACAGATTGTGACGAAGCTAATGTGGAAAGATTTTGAATGGGCAATTCAAAGAGGTAGAATGTTTAATTATGCAAATTCCTTTGACTTCAACGGATTCATTATTCAAGTGCAAACGTCTTCAGTTCCCAGTGAAACTTGCATAAACAGTCGGGTAAACCGACTAATGAATCCCCTCACTTTGAGTCTCAAAAAAATATTAGTAAATGTACAAAATGGTCCATTTTTGTGAGAGGTACTATAAGGGGCGTCCCAATAACGACCACTTTTCTCTGGACTCTAGGTACTATAAAAGCATTACACTGTACAAAATTTTAAGTATTTATATGCACTGGTATTAAACTTATAAGCTGTTAACTTTTGATGTAAAATGGTCCATTTGTGTGGGAGATACCAAAAGTGGCGTGCCAATTACGGGCACTTTTCTCTAGACTCTAGGTACTATAAAAGCATTGCACTGTACGCAATTTCAAATATTTGTATGCACTTGTATTGAAGTTATAAGCTGTAACCTTTGGTAAAAATAGTCCATTTGTGTGGGAGGCACCAAAAGGAGCAAGTCAATAATGCCCATTTCCACTGTATTGTAGGTACTATTAAATTATTACACTGTACAAAATTTCAAGTATTTATATGCACTTGTATTAAAGATAAATGCTGTTAACTTTTGGTACAAAAAGGTCCATTTGTGTGGGAGGTACCAAAAGGGGCGGGCCAATAACGCCCATTTTTCTATAGACTTTAGGTACTATAAAAGCATTACACTGTACAAAATTTCAAGTCTTTGTATGCACTGGTAACAAAGTTATAAGCTATTAACTTTTGATTCAAAATTGTCCATTTGTGTGGGAGGTACCAAAAGGGGCGTGGCAACTTCGCCCATTTTTCTCGAGGTAATACTGACTAATAAACTAATACTATGTGTATAGTTTCAGATAATTCATATAAGTAGTATAGAAGTTATTAAATAATCAATATTTCACTAAATGTTAACTCTTTGTGGGGGAGGTCCTAGAAGGAGTGGACCAAAATGGCCCATCTTCGAACTTAGCCGGAGATAGAACAAAATATTACCACATAACAAATTTGAAGTCAATCGGTGACACCAGCAGACAGACAGACGGCCGGACATTGCTCATTCGACTTAAAATTACCCAAAACGGATATCCGCCGAACATACTTAGGGTCTTAGGTCGCTCTTTCGACGTGTTACACTTTTGGTTCGTAGCAAATGATACACGCAAAGAAAAAATTCGTTACTCCCAAACGAAAAATTAGACAAACGAATTTCGTTTGTGGTGTATGTTTGTCGAAAACGATTTATGTTTATCCCAAAACCCAAAGAAACGTTTATAGCATACGGTAAGTGTACTTATCGTAAATGATGTATATTTATTACAAACCCTGTGAAACGTTTGGTGCAAACGGTTATTGTGTTTGTCACAAACAATGCCTGTTTATCCCAAACCCTGTAAAACGTTTGTTGCGAAAGGTCATTGCGTTTGTCACTAGCAATGTCAGTTTAACAATAAATGAGAAAACGATTGTCCCTAAAGAATAATTTGATTGAATTATGATATTTAATATGTTTTATAAAATTATGTTTATAATAAAAAATGTCACAATTTTTAGTAAAATGTACCCGGGAGCTCCCCGACAAACACCTTTGCTATTATTTGGCAGCTATCTTCTAATTGAGTTGTAGACAAACTGTAAATAAGAAAGCATGTATGTTAGAACATACTAAAAATTTAGTAGTCAATTGTATGGATCGAAGCGAGATGTTATCTTACCATATATCAAAATTTTTGCAGTCAAAAGTGAATTTTACAGGTCAATATTGTGACCCAAATGCTGACAATTCAAAAGTTCTCACGTCCATGAATAGAATACTAAACTACATCAGAAAATAACATGAAAAACTTCGGGTGAAAAATCGTGTTGCATGGTGTCATAAAAAAACAATTTGCTTATTCACATTTTAAGGCGTGCGGAAAAATAACCATTTAGTTAGTTTCTGTTAAAAATCTATTGTTTTTGGTATTCCGGCTTTCCACAAAATATTTAATATTTTCATGCAGTGCTCGATCCATTTTTTCCTATTAACTATCTGGTTATTTTCCCACATGACTTCACTTCATTTACCATTTACCTATCACATTAAATTGGAGTCCGCAGTATATTTGCGTCGTATAAATAATAAAAAAGTTATAAAACCGCAATCTCACAAAATGAAAACAAATTTAGCTCATTGTTCTCTCAACTCTCTTTAATATGTTCAATTTTTTTTTCGTTTACCGTAAATTACGAAAATTTTGGAATAAATAATGTTCGTTTACAGCAAGAGAAACTACGTTTACGATAAACTTTTGCATTCACCTCAAATATTTCAACCGTTACGGGAAAAGTAGAGCATTTGAGACAAAGAATAATGTTTGCGATAAACGACGCCCAAACGTTTTTTTTTCTTTGCGTGTAAATACCCTCCTCTCTAAGGTGACGGGATAAAAATAATATCGCGTCCCAGGCTTTTCAACTTCATGTTTTTTTGTAGCACTGTGCAATATATAGACAAAAAATAATTAAAATAAACAAGAAAAAGCGTTAAGTTCGGTTATGTCGAATCTTATATACCCTCCACCATGGATAGCATGTGAACACCGAAAAACACAAAAAATATAGTAGATGAGAACAGTAGGAATAACAAAAAGTTAGATGCTATATATGGGAGCTATATCTAAATATGTCCATTTTTCAATCCCAAGTTACCTGCAGCTATAAGAAGTATCTATACCAAATTCCAGCCACCTAGCTCAAGTATTATAGATTGTAGCGTGATTACAACAGACGGACGGACATGGCTAAATCGTCTTAGAATTTTACGACGATTAAGAATATATATACTTTATGGGGTCTAAGTTCAATATTTAGAGGGTTTACAAATGGAGTGACAAAATTAATATACCCCCATCCTATGGTGGAGGGTATAAAAAACCGAAAGGTTATGACTTTAATTACAAATAATACAGCATTGTGTTTAAAAAAAATATCAGAAGCTAAATTTTTTCTGATGTTAAACCACTTTTGTCACATTCTATATAAGTTCAATTTATTTTGCCCGGTTAACTACTAAAGGAATACTAAATTAGGGCCGATTTGTAGCCACCAAAAAATATCCATCACACGTAGTCAGAAACAAAGCAAAAGCACATGAATTGTTTTTGCTGACGTCGAAAAAGCATTCGAATCCCTGTAGCATGTGGTCATGATTTTAAAACTTTACAGTTTTAAAATACTCGTATGTAGCTGCAAAAAATTATCGAAAGCTTTCTGTCAGAAAGAACCATAAGGTTTACATCGATTACAAACAATCTTTTCCATGATATTATATGGGGGGTTTCTGTCAAGTGAGTGCATTATTAAAACCGATGTATTCTGATCGGTAGAAACTTGCACCAATTGCAGAATTTCAACGAGATCGGTTAAGGACTGTCCGAGTTGGTGGGTATTGAATTTTGACACTTTGTTTCAACGGCCTTTTTTCCATCCAGAAAATTTTCTTTCTTCATTATTTTCCTATTCGTTTTCCGAATGTTGGCGACCAATGCAATTATATTTATTATCTTATATTTACAATGATTTATAAATTTCCTATGATTTCTGCAATATCTCTAATTCTCGCTTCGCTTAGAAGCTTTGCAACTTCATGTATGCCGGTCCACGTCTGAATATTATTGATCCATGTCATTTCCTGTCTTATTCTAGTTGGCCTTCCTTCAATATTTACACAAATAATAGTTTGCAGCAGCTTATATTTTGGATTTCTCATTATGTGGCATAAGTATGCTGTCTGTCAATAGGTCCACATCTTAAAAGCTTCAAGTTTCTTTATATCCACAGTTTTGATTGCCATTTCAATGCGACATCTTATTTATTTCGAAATATCCCATTTATCATCGATGTTAACTGCGAGATATTGAAAACTGTGCACTCTTTCTACGCAACATTCTCTTATTATACCCTACACCACACTGTGGTACAGGGTATTATAAGTTTGTTTCACGGCAGATGTTTGTAACACCTGAAAGTAACACAGCTAGACCCACCTTAAAGTATACCGATCGACTCAGAATCACTAGCTGAGTCGATTTAACGATGTCAGTCCGTCCATGTAAAGTTGTTCGTCGACTACAGGTCGCAATTTAACTCCGATCGTTCTGAAATTTTGCAGTTTAGAGTATTTCGCGGCTGTTAAGATCGCTATTGAATTTGGTTGAAATCGGTTCAGATTTAGATATAGCTCCCATATATATCTTTCGTCCGATTTGGCCCTTTAGTCCTATAGAAGCTGTATTTTACATCCAATCGTTTTGAAATTTAGAATGGTAGAGTTTCTTGATCCATGAACCAACATTGCCGAATTTGAAGAAAATCGGTTAAGATTTAGCTATAGCTGCCATATATATGTTTTGTCCGATTTGGCTCATTAGATCCAATCATTTTTATACCCTACACCACACTGTGGCACAGGGTATTATTTAAGTATAAAATGTCCCAAATGTAAATTTATGTAAACAATTTATACATGAATTACAAAATTTATATATCAGAGTTATTCAATATTACGAGAGTGGTGTAGGGTATTATATAGTCGGCCCCGCCCGACTTTAGCCTTTCCTTACTGGTTTTTAATGTGGTTGTAGTTATACCACTTAATATTGATCTGAGACCCCATAAAGTATATATATTCTTAATCGTGGTAAACTTCTAAGACGATTTAGCCATGTCCGTCTCTCCGTCTGTTGTAATCACGCTACAGTCCGTAATAATAGAGCTAGGTTGATAAAATTCGGTACACGTACTTTTTTATAGTTGCAGGTTGTTTGGGATTGCAAATGGGCCATATCGGTCAATGTTTTGATATAGCTCCCATATAGAGGTCGGTCCATAATATGGGTTTTGAGCAATAGATACTACATTTTTAAAGCAATTTAACTGTATCATTGCAGTTTGTATTTGATTTAGAAAAGAATTCATCACAGCAAAAATTTTACAAATCGGTCCATATTTTGTTATAGTCACCCTATAGAGGTCGCTCCATAATATACGTATTTAAGCCATAAATACGACATTATCTAGGCATTTTAACTGAATCTTTGAAGTTTGTATTTAATTTAGACAAGAATTCATCGCAGCAAAAATTTTACAAATCGGTCCATTTTGTTATAGTCCAACTATAGATGCCGCTCCCAAAAAGGCTTACTTAGCTGTTTGTATTCTATTTTGGCAAGAATTCATCTCAATAAAATGTATGCAAATCAGTTTTTATTTAACAAATGCCACATTTTTCAGGTGAAGAGTTTGGCTAAAGAATTTGCCGCCTAAAATTTGGCTAGCTGAAGTGTTAATTTGTTTAACAATTAGTTTAAACAAAAAGGATCGTTCCATGATTTTCACCAGATTTTTCTGGTAATAGAATTGAATGTAATTCATGGTGGAGGGTATATAAAATTCGGCATGGCCGAACTTAACGCTTTTACTTGTTTCTGCTTTAGGTTAGGTTTAGGTTAGGGTGGCAGCCGTATTTTTTTATACAAGCTCACATAGACCAGTTTAGGTCCCTAGTGTTACCACGGGCTGAAATGCCCCTCATCGAAACCAACCTGTTTGATATACAATTTGTCGATAGTACGAATATCGGTACTGGAAAGATCTGTTAGGATGCCTAGAAAAGCCGACCCCAGTATGTCCAGTCGTCGTTTACTCAGGGCGTGGCAGTCGCATAGCAAGTGCTCAATGCTCTCCACTTCTTCCTCATCTACACAGCTTCTGCAGAAGTCATTAGAGTCAATACCCAATCTTTTCGCGTGTTCGCCGATCAAGCAGTGTCCCGTCAGAACTGATACTAACGTAGACAATCTTTGCCTCTCTAGTGCGAGGAGATATTTGGATCTTCTCAGGACATACCTTGGCCAGATTTGTCTAGGTACCCTGCAGGTGCCGATTTCTGTCCATCTTTCGTTGGACTGCCTGATTTCCTCTTGCCTAAGCCAAAGCTTGCACGTGGATAGTGGCGCACCAATGTATACAAATTCTTCGAGAATTTGTAATGTCATCCCTTTCCTAGCAAGTTCATCGGCTTTGCAGTTCCCCGGGATATCCCTATGCCCAGGCACCCATATGAGGTGTATATTAAACCGCTCAGCCATCTCGTTAAGAGATCTGCGGCAGTCGAGGGCTGTTTGTGAATTTGGGGATGTTGCCTCCAGAGAATTGATGGCAGCCTGGCTGTCCGAGTAAATGACAACGCCAGTGTTGGTTACTATGTTGCGACTCAGCCACTTGGCGACTTCCCATATTGCCATTATTTCGGCTTGATAGACACAGCAGGTATCTGGTAGTCTGTGAGCTATATCCAAACTAAGCTCTGCACAGTGTACTCCGAAGCCAACCTTTTCATCAAGCTTCGAACCATCCGTGTAAAAGTGGAGATGGTTTCTGTTACCTGGTATTCTTCCAACCCATTCATCTCTGGCGGGAATCATAGTGATGTAATTTCTCTCGAAGGTGTACACAGTTGGTATATAGTCCACTCGGTCGGTTACCATAGCAATACACTTTGATATCCTCATGTGACCGTAGTTTTTGTGCCTCCACATTGATAGGCAGTTTAATCTTATTGCCGCTTTGTTTGCAACTTCTCTCGCCACAATATTAATCGGCAGTATATGGAGTAGGGCTTGTAGAGACCCGGTCGATGTAGTCCTTAAGGCTTATGCTCAGGCAGGCTGTTCTCTGAACTTTTGTTATTAGGTTGGTGATGGCTAGTTGGTCAGTTGCAGTCCACCATACCACAATGCCGTATAGCAGTATAGGACGAACTACTGATATATATATCCAGTGGACGATTTTAGGAGAGAGGCCCCACCGCAACCCTACAGCCTTTTTGCAGGAATAAAAGGCGACGTTGGCCTTCCTTACACGTTCCAATACGTTAAGTCTAAATATAAATAACAGTTTTCTATCTAGAATTATTCCTAAAAATTTTGCACTTTCAGAAAATACTAGATCTGTTTTATTTATGCGAGGTGGAGGGTCCACATGTGGGACTTTATTCATCCTAGTAAAGAGAACCAATTCTGTCTTGTTTAGGTTTACGCCCAAACCGCTGTTTCTGTAGAATGTCTCGAAGGATGTTTTCGAATTCGCCACTCACTCCGATTGCAACGGCGTCCGCATATGCCACGACCTTGCAGCCACAACTTTCTAGATCTAGCAGGATTTCATTCACCGCTAGGTTCCAAATTAGTGGAGACAGTACTCCTCCTTGTGGGGTCCCTCTGTTTACAAACCTTGTTAGAGTTGTGGACCCAAGACATGCTGTTATGCGTCTTCTGTTGAGCAGTCTTTGAATTAGTCTAAGCATAATTTTGTATATATATATCTGTCTACGTGATTGGTCCAAAAATGGGCGGGGTCGGACTAATGGGCGTGGCCCGCCATTTAAGCCAAATTTTGAAATCGAGATATCTTGCTCAATTTGTTAGCAAGAGAGCTGTAATTTTGTGTATATATATCTGTTGGCGATCTACGTGATAGGTCAAGAATGGGCTGGATCGGACCAATGGACATGGCCCTGCCTATATAAGCCAAATTTTGAAACTGAGATATCTTTCACAATTTGTTAGCGAGAGAGGTGTAATTTTGTGTATATATATCTGGTGGAATAGGTGTGGTGCTGCCCATATAAGCCAAATTGTGAAAATTATATATCTTGAACAATTTGTTAGCGAAAGTGCTGTAATTTTGTGTATATGTAGTTAATGTCAGTCTACGTGATTTGTCAAAAATGGAAGGGATCGGAAATCTGTAATCTCGTGCAACGATGTGGAGCGCGTCCCGCTAGTTCAATTATAAACATAAAAAACACTGTCGTTAATGCAACCTTCCAATTGCATTGGTGTTGTCTTTGTCCTCTTTCGTGTTCATTGCTTTGGTCATCTGTTGTTGTAGTCTTATCTAGAATTCTTGGTCGGTTGGTTTTTGGTCGTTTTGTTGTGCCTATGTATACTCGTATTTTGTCACAGCTTTCGTTATCCTTCCCCTTGCAACCGATTTGATAGACGACGTTGTGTTGTTGTTGTTTGTTTATTGGCTGTTTTGTGTTCCTGAATATTGAACTAAGCGTTTTGTTGGATTTGTTTGCGAATGAAACATTCTCTTGAGTTATTATTATTTTTAGTTGTGTTATTTTTCAAATGAGGTATGAAGGAAACACTGTAGTAATGTTTGTTGTTGTCAGGTTCATGGGTTTTTTGATGTTTTTCTTTGTTATACGAGTATGTACGACCGTTTAGTTTGTTTTCATTTATGTTATTTATTATGCCGTTTGGGTAGTCATTATTTTTGAGGATGCAGCGTAGTTTGTCGATGTTGTCATGCTTAAATTTTTCATAACTTAAATCAAATGCTTTGTTTATTAAATTAGTAGATCTCGGATTTTTGCATATCTTTCAATTTTCATCCGAATTGAAGCAAAATTTGTATTTAGACGTTTCATCACTTAAATTTTAATAACTTGAAAGTATGCAAAAAAATATGCAAAATATATGTACAAAATATGCAAAAATATGCAAAAAAAATATTCAAAAATGTCCAACATATGAATCAAAAAATGCAAAATATCGGAAGGATATGCCAATACCTTTTAAAAAATCGTGTCACAAAAATGCAAAATGGTTGATTTCAAAAATCATCCAAAAAATTGCCTAAATAAATGTAAAATATGCGGTAATTTCAAATGAAACCGACCCACTCTCAATATTTACATATGTAGATTTGTATGCAATTTTGCACGCGTATATTAAAAGACAATGCGGAATTAAAGCCTTTTACCGTTTGACCAATTTCATAGTGGTTTAGATTTTATAGGGAGCCAAAATTGGTTATCTAAAATTTTTTTACAAATTTACCTATTTGAAGTTGACATAACTTTTGAACGGAATATCAGATTTGAATGATACGAGTATAAGAACCATTTAACCAGCCTGTTTCTGTAACTTAAAAATTTGCTTTCGCTCGCCTGCCAGACGACAAACAGCTGATTTGGGTTGCACTAACTACCATCACAACGAGAAGTCGTACGATAATGAACTAGATATTAATATAATTATGGTAAAAAAAATAAATAATAATAAAATTGTGTACATATGTGTACATATTTTAGCATAAAGAAGTCAATATTGGTTGCTCGCTGAGATGGAAAAAAATTATCAGTGCACAATGAGAGAGACGTGAGAGAGAAAGAAATGAGAGTCTTGGTCCAGCTCAGATGACCACCCAGAGTTGCTTTTTTGGCCACCGCTGGTGTAAATAGTACAGAGATGTATTTGCTAAGGTCGACCATACAAAAATGTGTGCTTTTTAGACCGGAAGTAGTGAAATTATTGATCTGGCAATTACATTATTTTCCAATTGTTAAATTGCTAACGTCATTGACGTAAGGCCAGGCGAACGAACGATAGAACCTTAGAGAAACCAAATTCCTGACGAAAGTGAGTGACTGGTTTTCGTTCGCAGAGACTTTCGTTAGAAATACAGAAACAGGCCGTTAATGTCTGTCAGCTCGACTGAATGGTGCTAACGATATCTTTGGAAAGGAGTGACCGAACGACGTAAAATTTCGTACGTCTATGGGTAGATCTTTCTCAAGTGCCACAGGTCAAAAACTAGACCTTTCTTAAATTCTCAGAAAATCTTTCCCTAGTTTGTGGGAGCAATGACCCACAATATTAAACAAATTAAATGAAAATTGGAGGAAGAGAGCGAGGTCAAAGTTCAGAAAAATAGATTTTTTCTCTGTACTGGTTTTTTTAAGTTAATTTTAATGCTACAGAGCTGATTGAAACATACATATATTTAGGGTACACTTCAAATATATAATATTAGACAAACACAAATATTATATGTTTGGGAGGATGTTGTTCTAAACAAAACTATGTTTTCATGCAACAATTTTTATACCCTACACCACACTGTGGTACAGGGTTAGGGTGTCCAAAAAACCGGTTATTTCGATAAAGCGGTTTCCGGTTTAACCGAAATATTACTTTTTTTAAAACCCGGTTTTCGGTTATAATTTTTTGTTGAAACCGGCTAACCGGTTTTAAGGCCGGTTTTTAAATAATATATGAAAGTGATTAAAATTTCATTAAATGTTTATTGTAAAACAAAAAACAACACAATCATTTGTAGTAAAAATTAGTAAACAAAAATATATTATTATTTCATTTATTACAGGTTTAATTTTTTGTTTACTTTAAATAGAAAGTATTATATTTCTGAAATTTCCTTAAAAAATTATAAATCATTTAGAATGTTTTTTATAATAATATTGTTAACGCCACTGTCGTTTATGAAGTTATCGATTTATTTATTTGAGTCGTATTTATCGATTAGTTGTATTTTTTTGTTTTTCGTCAAGTAATGTAATGTCAAAAGATAAAAGTAAACTCAAGCGAATGCAAGCGCCTTTTCTGCAGAAATAAGATAAGTTGATTTGTGGTTACAACTTTTATATCTTTGATTCAAAAAAATCATATAAAGATCTTGTAATTTTAATTTCGAATATTTAAATAATTTGCGCTTTGTTTTCATACCAAAAACTTAGTATAAGTATAATAAGACATTGTGTATTCCTTTATAAACGTACAATTTCTTTGCCTTTTTAATAGGAATTTTAATACTTAAAAATAGAACCTTTGCTTCGAAATCTTGAGTTTTGTATTTGGTGTTAAAAATTCCGTGGAAACTTTGCGCTCGGGCAATTCCCGTAACAAATATCTTAAAAATAGAAACAATTTAAATGATTATTTTTGAATGATTTTTCTTTTAATTTTTTATGTTTGCAGATGTTTGTAACCCCTGAAAATAACACAGCTAGACTTAAAGTATACCGATCGACTCAGAATCACTAGCTGAGTCGATTTAAGCATGTCTGTCCGTCCTCAGCTAGTGATTCTGAGTCGATTTAAGCATGTCTGTCTGTCGCAATTTCACTCGGATCGTTCTGAAATTTTGCAGTTTAGAGTATTTCGCAGCTGTTAAGATCGCTATTGAATTTGGTTGAAATCGGTTCAGATTTAGATATAGCTCCCATATATATCTTTCGTCCGATTTGGCCCTTTAGTCCTATAGAACCTGTATTTTACATCCAATCATTTTGAAATTTAGAATAGTAGAGTTTCTTGATCCATGAACCAACACTACCGAATTTGAAGAAAATCGGTTAAGATTTAGCTATAGCTCCCATATTTATACCCTACACCACACTGTGGTACAGGGTATTATTTAAGTATAAAATGTCCCAAAAGTAAATTTATGTAAACAATTTATACATGAATTACAAAATTTATATATCAGAGTGATTCAATATTACGAGAGTGGTGTAGGGTATTATATAGTCGGCCCCGCCCGACTTTAGCCTTTCCTTACTGCACGGGCCAAAATCGCCTTTTTTGATATGTTTGAACCGAAAGAAAATCTATTTGAAACACAAATTTTTAAATATTATATATTTCTTAGCAAATTAATTTTTTTGAAAATCAATAAAATATATTTGGAACGCATATATTAATATATTACAACAAAATATATTTGCAAACTAAATTTCTCAAATAAAATATGTGTTTATTTACAAAAAAATATTGTTTAGGAATTTTTCTAAATATATTTATTTAAAAAAATGTCCAAAACTTTTGTTGACCTTTTCGATTTTCAGTTTTAGTTTTTCCTTGGATTCAAATTGTACCTCCCAGTTATGATACCATATGCAGCATTAACTTCTGCTTTAAATCAATTATTTAAAATGTCTGTGTATACCAAGTCATCATTAGTTGTCATTCGTCCAAGTAATTTATATTGATCCAATATTATACGATTTCAATTATTATTATTCATTATTTTTACAAACATTAAAAATGTAACATTGAATTACTGTAAAATTCAACACAATTTAGGTATTTTCTGAATACTTAAATGCAAATAAATATTTGTTTCGGAAATAATAGTCCGAAATAGAAACATATTGGGATGTAAACAAAAACTTGCGTTGAACAACATCTGCCCAAATATGTACTTTTTGTGTGTGCTGAAAATTATGTGTTTAGAGTGTATCCTAAACACATATATGTTTCAAGCCGTATATGTTTGGGACAATATACTACAGAAGCTATTTTTTTCAGCGTGTGGTTTTAGAACTATACTTATACTTTAATACAATTGTCTTTAAGTAAGGCAAGGCAAGTTCAAGGCAAGTTTTCTGTTTATCAGAAGTTCAAAGTACAAAAGTTTTTAGAAATTGTATATGTTTGTAATATTCGATTAAAATTTATAATATTTTAGAACATTTAGTAACTATAATATTTTTTTAACATTTAGTAACTATAAATTGCAATGATAGATTGACAAAAAGTAATGAATTGGAATATTTATAAATTAAAAATTTGTGCTGTAAAATAAAAGCTAATGCTGCTTAGGACTTTTTAACTATAAAGTGTAACTCGAAATCTAGGAAAAATGTAAACTTAAATTCGAAAAAGATAACAAAAATTTTTAAAATTCGTTTTTAAATAAAATATTTTTGGAAAACTTCATAAACAATAACATCGTTTGTGTGTAAACATATATTTTATTTGCAAAATTCAGTTCGCAAATATATTTTGTTCTAATATATTAATATATATAATATTTGGTTCCAAATATATTTTCTTTCAATTCAAACATATCAAAAATGTCGATTTTCCCCGTGTGTGTGTTGGGCATTTATCGACTAGAAGTAATACCTTTTTTTGTTCTGTCCCACTCTTTGACACAAATAATAAAGATATCACCGGACACCCAAGATTTTTTATTGAATTTGTACGTTACTGGCAATCTTTTAATGTTTTTGAAATAACGTGGATTTTGAGATTTTCCTATTACCAGTAGCTTACGTTTTACTGACCCATCCGTATTAGCTGCTACTGCAATATTAATACTTTCCTTCATTTTTCCTCCTGTGAATTTTTCGCCTTGAAACTTTAAGGTTTTATCGGGTAGCATTTTATAAAACAACCCAGCTTCGTCCATATTAAAATCTTTAGTCACGATATCGTACTTTACGTACTTTAGGCCAGACTTTTCGTAACCAATCGGCACACTGCTAGATTAACCCTTTTCTCCTTCCCTACTAATTTTTCAAACAACGATGTTATGGCGCATTCGAAAAAGAAAAATCCAACTCTCAGTACAGGTAAAATTTCTTCCCTTCATAACTGCTATCTCATTCGCCTTGTTTAACACTAGTAATATGAAGGTTATGATTTCTATGAGTTCTAACCCATTTTTAAGTGTGTTTTTAAATCAGAATCTAACGGTAAATATTTTCTATTTCTTATCTTCCAATGTCGTCCACAATTTTTGTGCAACAAGTTTTTTTTACATTTTTGCTGGTTTTCATTTCTTTGTGGCACACAAATTACTTTTTAGAACAAGTGTGAATTTGTGTTCGTTTGTAGCGACAACTCTTTCGACGTTGTAAGCGAACACAAAATCAGTGTTTCCGTCGCTATAAATGAACACAAAAATCTAATTTCTGGTGAATTTATGTCGTAGCAGCCGTAGGCGTCTCTATATTCGAAATCATTATATCCGGAGGAATTTCAACTATTTTGTTTGTAAAATAAAACGTTGGCATGCGATTTCGCCGTTATATCCGAAATGTCGTTATAACCGAGGTCGCTATGAACGAATTCTACAGTGATAGAAAAAGCTTCGTCATGACGACGAATTTGTACATCATCACGATTATTCTTTCGTCAAAAGTCAGCTAATGTATAACGTATGACGAATCTCTGTTTCCAAAAACTTTCGTCCTCAAGATGATCACTTTTCATCCCTACGATGAATCGAGTTCATTACCTCGACGAACTGCATTCATAACCACGACGAACTCCATTCATCACCACGACGAATTCATGCCCCCGACTATTTAAATTTTAAAAATTTCAATAAATATTCTTTGGTTTTACGATATGGAAAATAAAATTACATCACTGCTTTGCAAGGTGCAGTTGATTATTCGGTTCGAAACGCAGTTCTTATCAGGGAAGGCTTAAAGCAAACGAACGAGAAGTATTCATTACTTCTGATATTTTAAATCAAAAATAATCTCAAATAATATATTTGCAAAAAGACGAATCCCATTCATCTCCACGACGAATACCATTCATCACCATAATTAAATTTTTTAAATTAAACTTTTACAACAAATTATCTAACTAGGTAATCAGAACGTATATAGAACAGTACAATTAAGCACAAAATATAAATTGATTGTTTCGTTTTATCATGTTTTGAACAACATGGTAAAATAAATCTTTTCGCCGCGGGAATGGAACCTTATCGTTCCCTCGACATATTTCAAAATCACCAAAAACGTGGGTTGAAGATCGTGTTCGTTCTATTGACGTACAAAAACATCGCATGTACGAAACTTTTCATCACTAGTACGAAGATATATTGACGAAACTGATTCGTCATGGTGACTAACGGTTTTTCTATCAGTGTACTGAATATTTTTACACGCAAACAAGTTATTGTTTAAGAAGTTTTCCAAATATATTTCATTTAAAACAAATAAGAAAGTTGCAGTCGGATAAACCGACTAAGGTATACCCTAACTTTGTGAGTACTGTAATATGAAATATTGCACGAATTAAACTGTCAATTTGTATGGGAGGTATCAGAGGGGATTTAACAAATACTCCTATTTTTCGCTAACCAGTAGATACTTCAAATATATTGCACTGTACCGAAATGTAAGCGTTTATGTGCACTGGAATATTAAAGTTATGATATATTCAATGTCGGTAAGATTAGCCATTTTGTGTGGGAAGTACCAAAGGAACGTGTTGATAATGTCCATTTTTCATAGAGCTATATGTACTTTAAAATAATTACACTGTGCACAATTTTGTTGTATTTTCGTACAAATGCACGTACAAACCCACGCTATAAGCTCTTAACTTTTTGTGTAAAATGGTACATTTGTGTGGAAGGTACCAAAAGGGACGTGGTTACTTCTCCCAGTTTTCACTGGATTATAGGTACTATAAAACCATTACAATGTACACTATTTCAAGTCTTTGTATGCACAGGTATTCAGGTAATAAGCTGTTATTTTTTGGTGCAAAATAGTACGTTTGTGTGGGAGGTACCAAAAGGGGCGTGTCAATCACGCCCACTTTTCAGTGGACTATAGGTACTATAAATGTATTACACTGTACAAAGTTTCAAGTATTTGTATGATGTAATATTATTGTTATAAGCAGTTAACTTTTGGTGCAAAATAACCCTTTTGTGTGGGAGGTACCAAAAGGGGCTCGGCAAATTCGTCCAATTTCTCACGAGAAGATAGTGACTAATAAACTAATATCATGTGTAGAATTTCAGATGATTCAAATAAGTGGTATAGAAGTTATTAAATAATCAATAATTCACTAAATATTAACACTTTGCCAGCAGACAGACAGACAGACGGACGGACATTGCTCATTCGACTTAAAACGACCTAAAACGGATATCCGCCGAACATACTTAGGGTCTTATGTCACTCCTTCGATATGTTACACATTTGGCCAGTAGCAAAAGATATATACCCTCGAATCACTAAAGTTAGTGACTATTTCGAATTTTTTCTAGATTTCGTGTTACACTTTATAGTTAAAAATGTCATAAGCAACATTTTTTGTTTTACACCACTAATTTTTAATCTAATTAATATTCCAATTCATATTTTTCTGTCCATCGATCAATGCAATTTATAGTTACGATTGATTATACGATTTAAGCTTTAATTGCATTTTACAAACATAAAAAATTCTTGAAAATTACCCTTTAAACTTCTAAAAAACTGAAACTTGCCTTTAAATTAAGACATTGACACATTGCCAAAATACTAAAAATTTGTTTCGGAAATATAATTTCCAAATAAAAATATATTAGGATTAGGTTTAGGTTAGGGTGGCAGCCGTTTTCGTTTTTTATTTCTTCAGCTCACATAGACCAGTTTAGGTCCCTAGTGGTACCACGGGCCCTTCATCGAAACCAACATGTTTGATATACAAATGTATCGATAGCACGAATATTGGTACTGGAAAGATCTGTTAGGCTGCCTAGAAAGGCCGACCCCAGTAGGTACAGTCGTCGTTTACTCAAAGCGGGACAGTCGCATAGCAAGTGCTCAATGCTCTCCACTTCTTTCTCATCTCCACAGCTTCTGCAGAAGTCATTGGGGTTAATACCCAATCTTCTGGCGTGTTCGCCGATCAGGCAGTGTCCCGTCAGAACTGACACTAACGTAGACAATTTTTTCCTTTCCAGTGCGAGGAGATATTTTGACCGTATCAGGTCATACCTTGGCCAGATTTGTCTAGCTACCCTACAGGTGCCGATTTGTGTCCATCTTTTGTTGGACTGCCTGATTGCCTCTTGCCTAAGCCAAAGCTTGCACGTGGATAGTGGCGCACCAATATATGCAAATTCTTCGAGAATTTGTAAAGTCGTCCCTTTCCTAGCCCTAAGCCCAGGCACCCATATGAGGCGTATATTAAACTGCTCAGCCATCTTGTTAAGAGATTTGTGAATTTAGGGATGTGGCCTCCAGAGAATTGATGGCAGCCTGGCTGTCCGAGTAAATGACAACGCCAGTGTTGGTTACTATGTTCCGACTCAGCCACTTGGCGACTTCCCATATTGCCATTATTTCGGCTTGATAGACACTGCAGGAACCCTGTAGTCTGTGAGCTATATCCAAATTAACTTCTTCACAGTGTACTTCGAAGCCAACCTTTACCGCGACCCTACAGTCTTCCTGCAGGAATATAGGGCGATGTTGGCCTTCTTTACTCGTTCCAGTACGTTTAGTCTGAGTGACAGTTTCCTATCCAAAATTATTCCTAAAAATTTTGCTCTTTCAGAAAAGACTAGATCTGTTCCATTTATCCGAGGAGGAGGGTCCACATGAGGGACATTATTCATCCTAGTAAAGAGAACCAATTCTGTCTTGTTTGGGTTAACACCCAAACAGCTGCTTCTGGCCCATCTAGACAACTTGTTCAGAGCCACCTGTAGAATATCTCGGAGGATGTTTTCGAATTTGCCACTCACTGCGATTGCCACGTCGTCCGCATATGCCACAACGTTCTAGATCTTGCAGGATTTCATTCACCGCTAGGTTCCAAATTAGTGGAGACAGTACTCCTCCTTGTGGGGTCCCTCTGTTTACAAACCTTGTTAGAGTTGTGGACCCTAGACATGCTGTTATGCGTCTTCTGTTGAGTAGTCTTTGAATTAGTCTAATCAAGCTAGAGTTCACCTTTAGATGTGACAATGCCGCGATTACCGCATCTGGGTGTATGTTGTTAAATGCCCCTTCTATGTCTAGAAACGCCACCATGGTGAATTCCTTGAAATGTAGGGACGATTCGATAGTGCTCACAAGTTCGTGCAGGGCTGATTCTGTAGACTTTCCCTTATTGTAAGCATGTAGGTTCACCGACAGGAGTTTTGTATCCAGGTTTTGCCTAATGAAATAATCTAAAAGTCTTTCCAGACTTTTCAATAGGAAAGAGGATAGGCTAATTGGTCTGAAGTCTTTTGGCCTAGTGTGCCATATCTTCCCCGCTTTGGGTATGAATACCACTTTGGTATCCCTCCATCGATTCGGGATGTATGAAAGCCTAATACAGCCTACATATATTTTCTGCAGCCAGGGCATAATGTACTTTAACATTTTCTGCATTTCTGCTGGGGTGATGCCGTCTGGTCCAGGTGACTTGAAGTGCTCAAAGCTGTTTATAGTCCAGCATATTTTGGATCTCTCAGTCAACAAGCTAGCGACGCTCGCACTCTTGTTCGTCCTGTTGATCCTCGGGCTCTGTTGATGAGTTCACCGGGAAATGTGTGTCGAGCAGTACACTTAGCGATTGCTCGCTGTTTTTTGTCCAGTTGTTTGCATTATCCTGCAAAAACTCCACTCTACAAGGAGACGCGGATAGTACCTTCCTCAGCCTTGCGGCGTTAGAGACCTTTTCCACTTCGCCACAGAATTAATACCAAGAGCGTCTTTGCGCCTTCCTAAGCTCCTTCTTATAGATCTTGAGTTGCCCTTTATGTGCATCCCAATCATCAAAGGCTCGAGTAGATTTCGCCTTGTTAAATAGGTTGTTGCAGATCTTTTTTCTTGCCGTTAGCTCAGAAGTCCACCATTGAGGTTTAGTTTTACCCTTGTACCTTGTTTGGCTTCTTCAAGGGAACTATTGAATGATGTGGTGATATGCTCGACCAGATGTTTAGAGTTGAGGACCTTTTTAAAATTCTTCTCATACAGGTGCCACTTTGTCTTCCTATTAGGATTAGAACATAGCTTTGTTAAGAACAATATCCTCCCAAACATATAATATTAGCATTTGTAAAATATTATATATTTGGAGTGTACCCTAAACATATGTGTATTTCAAGCAGAATATGTTTGGGACAATATACTACAGAAGTTATTTCTTTTCAGGGTGTACGAATATAACGGAACGACTTTCTGGAAAACATAAACTACCTGACCGCCCAACAAATCAAAAGAACCATCAAATATTGCAGAGTTTAAATTATTTAATTAACTTAAGATATAAATTTCAATTCAGATTTTGAGACTGGTTTCAAAAATAGTTTTTGTTCGTTTTGAATTTCTTATCGGGTTCAGTTTTTAAATTCGTACAAAACTTTACTCTATGTCATAGCTGTATTATACTCGTATATAGAAATGAAAGTATGGCACTTTTACGAGGTATGTTCAAAAAATATCGCGAATTTTGTATTTTTTCAAAAATTATTTATTTATTCATGAATATCTATTTTGTCCCCTTCAAAGTAATTCCCCTCGGATATAATACACTTCTGCCAACGTTTTTTCCAATCCTTTTTCCAAGCATTTCAAATAATCATTTTTTGTGATCTTGTTCAGCTCCTCCTTCGATGCCGTCTTTATCTCCTCAATCGTGGCGTAGCGTCGCCCTTTCATGGGCCAAGCATCGATGTGTGTGCAGGGGCGTTATCATGGTGCAAAAGCCATTTTGTTCTTCCGGTCGTTTTTGGTGGATTGCTTCGCGCAATTTGCGCATAACTTGCAGGTAATATTCTTTATTGACCGTACTACCCTGTGGCAAGAACTCATAATGCACCACGCCTCTGCAATCAAAGAAAACTGTGAGAAAAAAAAACGGGCGTCCGGCATGCTGTTTGTCCTTCGCATGTTCTCGGCCGTTTAGGAAATTTTTGTACCACCGATAAACGTTGCTTTGGTCCAAGGTAGCTTCACCATATGCCACAGTCAACATTCGGAATGCGTCAGCGCACTTTATTTTGTTTTTCACACAAAATTTGATGCAGAAAAAAATTTTATCCATTTTCTGAAATAGATAAAAATCGAAGACAAGTTAAAACACATCCAAGCACAACAGCTGTCAAAAATTAACTAAACATTCAAAATGGCGAAGCACATCTTGGAGTTTTTTAGATTCGCAGTTTTATCCCAGTACCTTAGAGAGGAGGGTGTGGCCTATTCGATTTGAGTCATTTGAGCAATGTCCGTCCGTCTGTCTGTATGTGAAATTTTGTACAGTGTAATGCTTTTATAGTACCTACAGTCCAGTTAAATGGGTGTCATTGACACGCCCTTTTTGGTACCTCCCATACAAATGAACCATTCTGCACAAAAAGTTAACAGCTTATAACTTTGCATACAAATACTTGAAATTTTGTACAGTGTTATCCCTTTATAGTACCTACATTCTAGGGGAAAAGGGCGTCATTGGCACGACCCTTTTGGTACACCCCACACAAATGGATTATATTAATACAATTTAAATTGATAATAACACTAGCCAACAGTCGTTTTGTTATTTGGTTCTAGCATAGTTTTTCTCGTTGATTTTGACCTACTGAACACGAAAATGAGTTTTAAAAATTTTTCTGTCGATTGGTTTTCGAGATACAAATTTTTGAACTTTTTTTTTTAAATTTTTGGAGGTACACTTACAATTTTGAGCATATCTTTCGTCTTCTTTGACGTATTTGATCCTTCTACTACTCAAATTAAAGAAAATTGAGCCGTCTACAACTCATTCCCAGAAAATGTTCAAATCGGGTGAGTAGTTTTGATGTTGGCGGCTTAAAAAACTGCGTTTTTTTAGTAAAAATGTGGCAGAAAAATTCATATAAAATATATATATCGCGATGCTAACAGCGATTTTGGTTTTTTACGTATAGCTGGCATTTTGCCAAAGAAAATAAGCACTTACTTAACAAAATCTGACAACAAATGGCGGACTTATAATTTTTTTGGTATAAGACCGAAATTCCGCTATTTCGCGATATTTTGATTTTCATTATTTGCACAGCTAACCTACTAGGAGGGATCGAAAAAGCAAGTTTTTTATAATCCTTTTGGAATAGAACGGAACAGTTGCTCCTATACATAAGTTACTTCTGTTCAAAATTTCACCACCCTGGGTTAATGTCTTCTGTTCTGGCAAGGGACGTGAAATTTCAAAAATTTAGTGAAATCAGCAATTTTTTTTTTTTTGGAAATTTTTTTCAAATGTTACAGCACTTTGTAGTTTTGAATTTTGAAATTAATATTAATAACACAAATATTTCATAATTGTAAAAAACCTATTTACAATACCGTAGGGACGTTTCGTCGAAAATGGTATAATGAAAATGCAGAACATAGAAACACAGGTGCATTTTACGATACGAATTTTGGCAAACCCACTTTACATGTACAAAATTGTTTGGAAAAAACGTTTACGTAATTTTTATGATTCTCAGAATTAAAAAAAATAAGTAATATACAAATAGTTATTTAATTTTTATGATTGTGGTTGCAGAGTAATATACGCTTCTGAATGTGCGTGGACGCTCTTCGTGTTCCTTTATGACTGCTACTCCGTTCACAGTCAATTAAAGGGAAAAAAGGGAATTACACTTTTTTATTGATGTGTGTTTTCCCGATGGCTACCTGTATCGGTTTTTTTTACAGAAATTCCCCCCACATTTGTGAGTGGTCATTATTTGGAAACTTTTCCACAATTTGAAACGCACACTTGCTGAATCAGGTATATAGCCACCCTTAAAAGTGGCGCCCATTCTTAAGTACCTGTCAGTAAAATATTGTAACATACTTAGTATTTATAGGTCTTCATTTATCGTTTTTTGTCATTCAACAAGTGTCTACGAACGCGAGTAGTACGAGTAAAAAGTGAAACAAATTGAATTTAAGTGCATATAATACCTACCCAACAAGTAAGACAATGAGTAAAAGACTACGTGTGTTCGAGTGTTTGAACAATCCAGACAATTTCTGCAATGTTTGTGGCGAGTTTATAAAGAATAATCACGCACACACGTTTACTCCAGCAGTGCAATTGCACTATTTGAATGGCATTTCACCAAATATCACAGAACCATGGACACCTAAGTCGCTATGTGATCTTTGCTATATAATCCTAACCAACTGGGCAGCTGGCGGAAGGTAAGAAATTTTATTTGAACACATTAAGCAAAGCAAATATAGTAATTTATTTTAATTTTAGGCGCCATATGAAATTCGATACACCAATGATGTGGAAAAAGCCGCTATGCCATTCCACAGACTGTTATTTTTGCCTCACCACAAACAGTGGTGTAGGGAGATTTTTAAAATGGAACTACGCTCAAGTGGGATCGTTTGCACTTCCAGTACCACATTCGAATGATGTACCATATCCAGTGTGCCCTGGTGCATCTCTTCAAAAAGCAGAATCGTCAGATCAAGAGTCCGAGTCAAGTGTAAGCGAATTTGGGGCGTGCAGAAAGCGAAAATTACTGTCACAGGCCGAACTAAACGATTGGGCGCGATTTTGGTCTCACTAAGGAGAAATCCGAACTTTTTGCGTCTCGGATGGTACAGTGTGGATTTGCGGATTCAGAAGTGAAAGTAACAGCGTACAGGAAGCGTCACCAGCAGTATGCAAAATTTTATACAAAGAAAGACGAAATATGTTTTTGCAGCGACATTTCCGGCTTGTTCCAAGAGCTTCACCAAATTCACAACCCCAATGAATGGAGGTTGTTTATTGACAGCATGAAATGAGCATGGGAATGAAAAGCCATCTCTTCCTATTGCTCATGCGGTTCATTCAAAGGAGAACTATGAAACTATGAACATTTTGCTGAAATGCATAGAGTATAGCAAATATAATTGGAAAATATGCGCCGACCTCAAAGTTGTGGCCATTCTGTGTGGACTCCAAGGAGGCTATACGCGACATTGCTGTTTTCTGTGCCTTTGGTATAGCCGCGCTGATGATCAGCATTATATTCAAAAAAAATGGCCAGAACGAACGAAACCTGTAGTTGGAGAAGCGAATGTTCAGCGCAAACCACTAATAGAGAACCGTGAAAATATAATACTTCCGCCGCTGCACATAAAATTGGGTTTGATAAAAAATTTTGCCAAAAAATTGGACAAAGAAGGTGAAGCTTTTGCCTATTTACGGTCAATTTTCCCTTACCTTTCGCTGGCAAAAATTAAAGAAGGAGTCTTCGCAGGACCCGAGATAAAAAAAATGTTGAAAGATGAAACATTCCCAAAGCTGTTATCAACCATCGAAGCCGCAGCATGGAATTCCTTCAGGCTTGTTGTGGAAAACTTTTTAGGAAACAACAAAAGCGATAATTATAAGGACATAGTTGAGGATCTGGTAAAGAACTACGAAGCCATGGGTAGGTTTTTTTTGAAACAAATGTTAATTTAAATAGCGTTTTAATTCTCGTTTTTTTTCATTTTTGGGTAGGAGTGCACATGTCACTTAAAATACACTTTCTGCATTCTCATTTGGATTTTTTCCCTGAGAATTTAGGAGACGTGAGCGACGAACACGGCGAGCGCTTTCATCAGGAATTGAAGGCTATGGAACGACGCTATGAGGGCATCTATGACACGGCTATGATGGGTGACTACATTTGGACCCTAATACGTGAGACCAATTGCAGCGAATACAAAAAACAAAGAAGAAGTCAGCTGTTTTTCCACATGGCATAAAATGTTCAGTTATATCTTTGTTTCTACTCATTTTTTTTGGGCGTTGATTTGGTTAATTTCGTTAGTTTAGCTAACCTGGCACATCCATTTCTAATTGTGCCATACATTGAGTACGTAGTGCTCTAAATAAATTAAAAAATAATATACTAAGACTAATTTGTTTATTTTAAATTAAGTTCAAATGTATTTATTCGTTTGCGTTGGGTAGGTAAGCTGTGCAAATAATGAAAATCAAAATATCGTGAAATAGCGGAATTTCGGTTTTTTACCAAAAAAATTATAAGTCCGCCATTTGTTGTCAGATTTTGTTAAGTAAGTGCTTATTTTCTTTGGAAAAATGCCAGCTATACGTAAAAAACCAAAATCGCTGTTAGCATCGCGTTTTATATTTTATATGAATTTTTATATGAATTTTTCTGCCACATTTTTACTAAAAAAACGCAGTTTTTTAACCTTTTTAAGCCGCCAACATCAAAACTACTCACCCGATTTTCTGAGAATGAGTTGTAGACGGCTCAATTTGCTTTAATTTGACTAGTAGTAGGATCAAATACGTCAAAGAAGACGAAATATATGCTCAAAATTGTAAGTGTACCTCCAAAAATTTAAAAAAAAAGTTCAAAAATGTGTGTCTCGAAAACCAATCGACAGAAAAATTTTTAAAACTCATTTTCGTGTTTAGTAGGTCAAAATCAATGAGAAAAAGTATGCTAGAAACAAATAACAGAGAAAATTTTGTTATTTGTGACCTAGTGTAATATATTTAAAACAAAAAACAAATAAGAAAGTTTCAGTCGGGTAAACTGACTAAGGTATACCCTCACTTTGTGAGAAATTTAATATATAACATTACACTAATTAATCTGTCCATTTGTGTTGGAGGTTCCAGAAGGTGTTTAACAAATACACCTATTTTTCGGTAAACAGTAGATTCTTTAAATACACTGCACTGCGCCGAACTATTAGCGTTTATGTGCGAAGTTGTCTCGCCCCTTGTGGTACCTCCCACACAAATGCACTATTTTGCATCATAATTTAACTGCTTATAGTTTTAACATCAGTTCATTAAATTACTTAAAATTTTGTACAGTGTAATTTTTTTATAATACCTTTAGTCCAGAGAAAAATGGACGTTATTGGCATGTCCCTTTTGTTACCTCCCACAGAAATAAACTATTTTGCACCAAAAGTTAACAGCTTAAAACGTTAACACCAGAGCATACAAACACATGCAATTTTTTACAGTGTAATGCTTTGATAGTACCTAGAGACCAGAGACCGAAAGGGACATTCACATGTCCCTTTCGGTACCTCCCACACGAATGGACTATTTTGCACTAAAAGTTAACAGCATAAACTTTTATATCAGTACATACATTAGACGTATTAAATGCAATCAGTCGGTTAACCCGACTGAACTTTCTTACTTGTTTTTACTATTTGTTTTGTGCCAGAAAAAATCTATTTTTTTTGACAAAAAATCTCTTATTTTCTAATAGCTACTAAACTACTGTTCGTAGATAATTTCGGTTCTATCGGATTTCTACTTCAAAAATATGGACCAAATACTAAAGGCACAATCCATGAAAATTTAAATTAAAAAAAAAATTTCGACAAAAATTGTATTGCTTATTGTAATTGTCACTCTACTCTACTTAATTATAAAGCTAATGAAAATTGGTGACAAGTATGTATTATCTTTCGTAATCCTACATAATTGATTTTTCATATTTAGTAGTAACACGAGTCTCTACCAGTGATTATCTGCTGCCATCCGCCATCAATTGATGTGATGTATATTCCTACAATAACACCCATTAATACAGAATTTGTATTAGAAAACAACAAGTGTATTGTAACAGATGCCGTCCACATGTGATACGAGTAGCTAATCATAGACGACGTGTGGGCGTTTCCTCACATATTCATTAACAGAATTCCTAAACCAAATGAACAACAAAACACAATACATTTGCATATTTCGTTAAACTGCGTGAGATCATGAATTTATCTTAGGAGATAAAATATAGAATTACAATTTCAAATTCTGATATATATATATATATATATCACATATGGGTGGCATTTTTGATGCATATACATATATTTATAGTGAATAACATTAAAAAATACTTAGGTAATATTTTCATTAAGAATTGTATTAATTTAAATCATATATTAATTGTATTAATGTTTTAATAATATTTTTAATAATATTAATATAAAAAATTCGTCTAATACTGCGTTAACATCTACTGGAACATCTCTATGAATATTCAACGAAGCCAATCCATTTAAACCATTTTCAGTCATGGTTGACCGCAAGTAATTTTTCAGCCGACGCAATGTTGAAAAAGTGCGTTCGTTTGTCGCTGTTGTCACAGGTAACATCGCCATCACTGTCAATATTTTGTGAACGTTTGGAAATGCATCTATATTACATATATCAGGAGCTTCCAGGGAATTTCTGACATTCTCCGCTTCAATTCTTCTTCTCCAAAGCTTCACTTCACAAATCCACACTTCAAAAGAACTATCAGGCAAAATTGATGAATATTTTTCAAATAATTGTTTACAATTTTCTTCATTTAGTATTGCCATTTTAGTTGGAAAAAGACATTGAAAATTTGACAAAATTCTACGATGTTTCAAAAAGCGATCTTCGAGATGAGTGATGAATAAATCTAGACATGGAATATAGGTCGACATCTTGTAATATTCTTCAATATTTGTTGCATCAACATTGCAACGATGACTTTGTCGGGCCGCAGTCCTTGGTTTCATGATTTGAATGTCCTGTTCTTCACAAAATATTTTAATAGACATCGCTCCAAAGTGGTGAGTACAATTTTCGCGCATGTCCATCAATTCCTTTTTAGTATTTTCTGCCAGATGGGCGGATTTAGCTAAATCTTGATTTTCACTTTGAAGAACGCGACTTAATGATAATACCAAGCAGTGCACTGAATGAACTACGTGGACCAAAACTTGAAAATCCAACGTTTTAATAGCCATCAACAACTGAAATGCAGATGTTGTAGTTTTCTGATCAGACCAGGTGGTGTAGATGCATTCCAAAGCCTCAATAACGGCTACACGCTGAAAAAATATCGCTTCTGTAGTATATTGTCCCAAACATATTCGGCTTGAATTGTACATATGTTTAGGGTACACTCCAAATATATAATATTTGACATACACAAATATTATATGTTTGGGAGGATATTGTTCTAAACAAAAATATGTTCCCATTCTAAAATTTTTTTATTTGGAACTAGTAGTATTTTGTATTTATGTATTTTGGCAATGTATCAATGCCTTAACTTAAAGACAAGATTTCTGTTTTTCAGATGTTCCAAGAGCATTTTTTTTTATAAATTTTATATGTTTGTAAAATTTAATTAAAACTTAAATCGTATAATCAAAATGTGATGAATTGGAATACTTATAAATCAAAATTTATTGATGTAAAACAACAGCTAATGCTGCTAATGTAATTTTTAACCATAATCTAGGAAAAACTAACTCAAATTCAAAAAATTCAGCAAAGTTTAAAAATCATTTTTAAATAAAATATATTTGAAAACATCTTAAACAATAACTTTGTTTGTGAGTAAATACATATTTTATTTGTGGAAGGCAGTGCGCAAATATATATTGTTCTAATATATTAATATATGCGTTCCAAACAAAGCTTCATGATTTTCAAATAATATTTGTTTGTTAATAAATATATAATTTTTAAAAAATTCGTTTCCAAATATATTTTCTTTCAATTCAAACATATCAAAAACGGCGATTTTCCTCCGTGTATGTAGGTGAAGATATATTTCAACAGACTCATGTTGTTCTACCCTTCGAGTTGCACAATACCGCTTTAATTTTTGCTTTTTATCATCACAGAGATTGCTGTTGTTAGAAATTGCTCCTTGAAGAGCTATTTGTATTTTAGGATATTGAAAGAAGTGGTATATGGTCATGCGTAACATACAACCAAGTTGAAACTGTGAGCTGCACAATGTGAATACATTGCTAAGCTGTTCTTTTCTTGGATATATGCTTGCGCCCGATGAAATTCTCCGTTCATTGCTTTTGCGCCGTCATAGCATTGCCCAAATAAATACTTACAATCAATACCAGAAGTTTCGAGGAAATGTAGAATAACATCAGCCAAACCTTTTCCAACGAACTGTTTTGTTGGGACGAAACTCAAAAAATCTTCGCAAATTTTATATCGCTCATACACATTGTAACTTGCTCAATCCCTGAAAATATCAGCTAATTCGTACGCCATGACGGTGAAAGCTTTGGAATTATTGATTCTTTTAATAAGTTGTCGGTGTATAAGAGTGTGACAAATACTTATAATTTCATTTTCAACACCATTGCTTATATACATTGCGTTTCGTGGTGAATTTAGCAAGTGACTATTCAAATTTGAATCCGTTATCGCCCGTTACTTTAGCAAGGCTCTAAAATTGCCATCATTTTGAATAGTTTCATTTGAATCATTGCTGCCTGTATCACAACTTCCTCTTAGTGCTAATCCTTATCGACCACAAAGGACTACTGTTTGAACTATTGCTTCCAAATGCTTTCTATTTTCGTTTACGACCTGCTTTTCCTGAATTTGTTATTGTTTATCGATGGACGCTGTGGCTTGCTTTTCTGCATTAGATCTCATTTCAGCTTTCAATACACTGTTTCTATGGCATTCGAGTGATGAGTGGCGAAATACGTCCAGTGCTTTTTTCCAATTATTAAATGGTCTTGATACCAAGTTTCCTAGTTTTTGGTTATGCACTTCTGTATCCCTAGGAGCAAATAATACACATGTGTTACAGAAAGCACCGACTTGATTCGCAGAGTACGCCAACCATTTATATTTATGTAACTAAGAAATTTTGAATTTTAAACTTCTTTGCCCAGTTACTGGAAAACTATAATTATCTGGAGGAATCGAGATTTTTTCATGAAGACCTTCTATATAGTCGATACTCTCTGAAGCTGACTTGTTCACGAATAAACCTATATCATATGTTGATACTTCGTTTGGGTTACTGGAAGCTGTAGAGTTTGATGTAGTTGGCTTTTCCATATGACCATCATTCGTTTCGACGGGTAAATTACATCTCTGTGGATCCTAAATCATGAAGAATATTCAGAAAAATTCATTGTAGATATAGTAATTATCATTGCGGACGTTTAATTAAATTTCGTGATTCACACATACACATATAATAATAAATGATTATTTGTTTTTTACATTCTGCTTATTAGTTAAATATATCATAATTCTTACGTCATCCTCCTCAATTCTTTGGCTTTTATTAAAATATTGTCGAATATCCATCCTGTTGTAGCACTTTTACGAATTGACACAATCACTTCTCCGCGATTTAAAATTGAAAGTCACGTGTTCACCGCCCTTATTTAAATTGAACTAAACGTTAGTATTATGTATGTTGACAATGTGTAAATGTACAATGCGCTTGGGCATACACAATGAAATCTACAATATGGTACTACCTATTCCTACTGTCTTTAACGCTGCTCTGATTGTATATTTACTACAAACCGGAAAATTCTTAACAATAATTGGCACGAATATTACGTTTAAAATATTATAATTTTAATCAATGATTTAATAGTTTTGTGCTATTTTCAATTAAAATGTCTTGTTCATTAAAAAACTGTTAAAAATTGTCTGAAAAATATATTTATATATTATTAAATAATTTTATTATTATTATATAATTTTTATAAAACATATTCACAGGATGAACTCGTAACATACAAATTTTTCTGTAAGACAAATTATCCTATTTTGCCGTAAACGATATTTGCCATCATCTACTACAAATCTGTTACAGCAATTTTCTGAAATGTACGGTTTTCTGAATGTTAAAGTCACAAATGTGTAGCACATTTGCGATTTCTTAGGTGTACAACTTTTTAATTTAAAAGGATGTAATTTTTGAGATAAAACTTTAAAAATAGTAAAATTTTCCACAGAGTATAGCAAATAAAGCACACATTTGCATTTTCTTAGGCGTACAAATTTTTAAAATAAAAGGAGGTAATTTTTGACATAAAGCCCTAAAAACAGTAAAATTTTCCGGATAGTATAGGCTTTGACTTCCTTTTAATAAATTATATCTGCCATCATATGCTACAACACGGGGCAAAATCGCTTTTTTTTAATGTTTGAATCGAAAGAAATTATATTTGTAAAACAAATTTTTAAATATTATACATTTCTGAGCAAATAAATTTTATTTGAAAATCAATAAAATATATGTGGAACGCATATATTAATATATTACAACAAAATATATTTGAGAACTAAATTTATCAAATAAAATAGGTGTTTAAATACAAATAAAATCATTCTTTAGGAATTTATCCCAATATATTTTATTTAAAAATGATTTTCAAAACTTTGCTGACTTTTTAGAATTTCAGTTAAAACGTTTCCTTGGTTTCGAATTGTACCTCCCAGTTACAATACCATATGCAGCATTAACTTCAGTTTAAAACAATCATTTTAAAATTTCTGATTTAGTATTCTAAGTCATAATTTCTTGCCAATCCTCCAAGTAATTTATTTTGATCCACGATTATACGATTTAAATTATTATTATTTATTATTTTTACAAACTTTAAAAATGTCTTAAAAAATAACTTTGAATTTATAAAAAATTTAACACAATTAACGTATTTTCTGAATTCTTAAGTGCAAATAAATATTTGTTTCGGAAATGATAGTCCCAAATAAAAACATACTGGGATGTAAACAAAGATTTGTTTAGAATAACATTTTCCCAAATATATACTTTTTGTGTGTACCCAATATTATATGTTTAGAGTGTACCCTAAACACATATATGTTTCAAGCCGAATATGTTTGGGACAATATACTACAGAAGCGATTTTTTTTCAGCGTGAATTTACTACATTTTAGACATACAACTTTAAAGTAAACAATGGTTACATTTTTACAGCCTGTTTCTGTAACTTAAAAATTTGCTTTCGTTCGTCTGCCAGACGACAAACAGCTGATTTCGGTTTCACTAACCAAAGACAAATTAATATAAGAAGACATTCCTTCAGGCCGAAATGTCAAAATCCGTCAGTTACGAACGAATAGGAATGAAATGTCACACGCAAAAAAAAAGTTTTCCGCGAACATACCTTAAACTTTTTTTGCACTTATCGATTAATATTATAATTGTGACAATTACAATAAATTCGGGAAAATCGGTCTGAAAATCCACGAAAAAGCTTACTCGTTGAAATCAATTTCCTATTCGTTCGTAATTGACACTTACTCGCTACGGGAAGGAAATTATATTGTTTTTGTCACTAACTACCATCGCAATTTTTCTTGTTTAAACATTTGGTAATAATATTTGTTTCGTATATGAATTTCAATAACCATAACTAACAAATTTTATGGCCTTTACCAATTTTTTTATCTCAATCACATTATATCGTATATTGTATGCAAAAAAAAACTTTCTATCTATTGACTTATCTTATCACGGATATTAGACCGTTTATAGCACATGATGCAAAAAGTGAAAGTTGCTGCGATCTTTGATTTCCGGACCGAAAAAGTTTCCATTTGGCCTACAAGACTTCCATAAAAATTTTTGTGCCGATCGGATAACCCTAGGGTCTGCCCAAAGTTCATTCAAAATTTAGAACACACTTTATAGGGAAATATTTTTTTTATTCAAAAATCGTATGTTTAAATAAGTAAAATTACATTTCTTGGAATTATTAATTAATAAATAGTTTTTAAATATTAAGATCGGTGAAAAAAACACAAAATACAATTAATTCAATATTATATTAGATCTGAGTTGTTATGTGAGGGACATTTTCTACGATATTCTTCAATGCACTGTAAGTAAGTATTCTGTTGTAATCATTCATAAATTGTACACCGCGTTCAGCAGTGTCGTTAGCAACAAACAGATTACGACAAACATCGAGAGTATCTTGATAATCTTCCCAAATGGATGGGTCATGCTTTAAAAATTCAGTACTCAATCCAAAAGCACCGAAAAAATGTTTGGTTTTGTATGAGACGAAATCGCTCAAATTATTACACAGCAATAGTTTCGGGTCGGAGAATTTTCGATCGTTTTCCAGATTTACGACGGGCTCTGTTGATTGCAGATGCCTAACCATTTTTCGTTTCTCTTCGAGTGAAACATCCGAATCGAAAAATGCCAAAGCCATTGATTCTAGGGCCAAATACCACAAATGATTTTTCCATTTCTTCAAAACCGCTTCAGACACATCTTGTCGTATGGCATTTTGCATGTAAACCACGCCAACTGGACTCTCGTTTTGTCAATGCAAACTGCTCTAGAAATAGGTATATTTTTAAGGCATAAATGCCTTTTCCCATGAACCTTGCGTGGGATGTTGGACCAGGTGTTCGGAAGTTATCGCCGACACCACCAAGAAACATTATTGTTAATTGTAATAGTTCCTTGTAATCAGCTCGGATTTGTGTTTCATTTAGCTGTTTAATGCAGAATTTCTTAATGACTTCGCAGTCAGCATTACTTATTTTTGAGCGTACAGTTGTATCTTCGAGTCCGTTTTTGAACGATTTGTGGTCGAGACTTACCCATACGGCAGCAAAACGATTACAAATAGGCACTTCAGGACCACAAGTCGCCGAAGTTTAACCTCAAACACATGTTTCAATACTATCTCCATCATGTGATGAGAACATGGGAACTTGATTAATTTTCGATCTAATTTGTTCTGCAACAAAATGCACGATCCAGTGTTTTGACCTGTATTTGATGAGTGTATCATGAACGACTTTGGCCATCTTTTCTCCAGTACCAGCCGGGATTTTGGGGGCGCCCAAAAATTTTGATGTGTAGATCGATTAATCACAAGCTCACCAACAGTGGTCAGAGGCGTCACAGCATTATACATTACAGTTATCACATCATGAAATATCTGTCTGTTTGACGGCAGTTTTGCTCCAGATATTGTATGTGATACATGCCCAACTGATTCTACGGTGCGAAATTTTTATCACTGGATCTAGTAACCATTTTGGATGTGGTCGGTCTGGAGACTAATAAGAATATGACTAAAATTAAATTTTGTGCGAAGCTGTCCCTTTCTTAATTCACTTAGGCTGGAGGCAGAGCGCGTTCTGTAAACGACCCTGTTGCATGGCCGTATAGCGCGCTGCAAAGTTCTGCTTATGTTTTCTTACTTGACTAGTAGAAAAATGTCAGACTGATGCAAAAAATCAACTATCATGCAAATCCGTTGTTTTTTTTCATGCATGCACAAGCATGATCTGAATGAAAACTGCTGTAACTTTTTCGTTTCTCGGTCGATTTTGATTGTTCACGACTTGTAAGAAAGAAAATTTTATTCAAAGATCATTTTAAAACTTTTCATGCTAATTAAATATTTTTTAATTACTTGAACGTGTGACATTTGATAAAAACCCAAATTTTGTTCATGTAAAGTGAGTTTTGTGTTTTCAAACAACTTTGGGCAAACCTTAGCGTTATCCAATCGGCACCAAATTTTTTATTGGAGGTTTGTAGGTCAAATGGAAACTTTTTCGGACCGGAAATCAGTACCAAAAAATAATAAATGGTCTAACGGATATTCAAATGGATAAATGGCAAATCTAAAGTCGTGATTGTGATTAATTATCCTGTGATTATGAAAGTTGTGATTAACAACTTACGTTTACAACTTTTTGTACCAGGAATGTGTAATGCCAAACTGCAATAGTTTAAAGGATGATGCGTCAAGAAGACTCAAAAAAGACCGATCCACCATCGGCCGCCTTATCAAACCAGGGACGGTAACTCAAATATCAGTTAAAATGACAACACGTCTTTTTGACTACTGCTTAAAGTCCACACTTCTATACCGACGTAAAACTTGGCTGACGTTTAAGATTATACCCGAAAGGCTGCAAATATTCATCAAAAAGTGTCTGAGAATATGGCCAACAACAATATCAAACGCTGAGCTTCATATGTTATCTAATGAGGAACCCATAGAGAGGCAAATTAAGAGACAGGAATGGAAATGGGTCGCAATGTCAGCATTAGGGTGGATCCGCACAGGAACCCGACACACTGCCCGACCACAAAATACGGAATTCGATGAGATAAAACAAATATGAAAGGATGGACTAAGTTGGAATAATGTTGTAGAAGCCCTATGTTCCCAAGAGGAATAAATTCGGCTATATACGAGTACACTTCTTTTATTTATATCCGATTTGGCTTCTAAACGCTATAGAAATCGTATTTTACATCTGAGCATTACAAATTTGGCACAAAGGAGTTCTTTGGACCTCTGTAAAATTTATAAGGGGTCGATTCAGATTTACATATATATAGTTTCTTCCGACTTGGTATCACCGTACTACACAAGCTTTATTATACATCCGATCATGTAGTATAAAATTTGGCAGAGAGGAGTTTATTGACACGGAAACAAAATTTGTCAAGTTTGAAGAAAATCGGTTCAAATTATATATAGCCCCCATATACTTATGTATATACTCGTATATATTCTTTCCAAATTGGAATCAAAGTTCTACAGACGCTTTGTTTAACATCCAATCGTTCTGAAATTTGAAAGAATGGAGTTTATTGATCGAAGAATGCACGCTTCCAAATTTAGAGAAAAGCGGTTAATATTTAGTTATCGACCGAATATGCTAAATATGTACATCTCTCAATGTTGTGAATAATGGAATAAAATACTCGTGATTTTGAACGCAGAGATTTCAAATGTAAGTCTTTTAAATTTAGAAAAACTATGTATGTATATGTGTAATTGTTCTGCCCGACATTAGCCTTTCCTAAAATTTTTTTTGTACGAAATGATCCTCTGTGTGGGAGGTATCAAAAACGACAGAGAACTTTTGCCCATTTTTCTCAAAGTAATAGCGACAGGAAGACTGTTACTATGCGTAGAGAATCAATATTTAACTATAAAGAAAAAATACTATCACATAAAAAATTTTAAATCATTCGGTTGCTCCTTTCGAGAGTTATCAAGCGCACCAACCATATATTTTTCTCCATCTCAAGCTATGTACCAAGATGGACCATATTGGTACACTCCTTCTAGAACTTCCCCACGAAGGTTTTACATTTGGTGAATAATTGATTCTTTTAAAACTTCTATGATACGTAGTATGTTCAAAAAAAATTGCGAATTTTGTATTTTTTCAAAAAGTATTTATTTATTCATGAATATCTATTTTGTCCCCTTCAAAGCAGGGCTGTGGAGTCGAGCCAAAACTACTCGACTTCGACTCCGACTCCCGGAGTCGAATTTTAAAATCATTCGACTCCGACTCCGGCAGTTAAATAACATAAATTTTTGAAATTTTATTACTACTAAGACGTGAATTAGTTTTATTGAAAATCAAATATATCTTTGTTGAAAAAACACAAAACAGCATTTTAAACAACAGTAATTAATAAATTGTATTATTTATTTATCGACGCTTGATTTGCAACTAATATGACAATTCTTTCAAAATAGAATCATGATAAAATTTTCAACAATCTGCCTATGTTTTAATACCCGTATACCGCAATTTTGGGAAATTATGTTCGCTTCAGGCATCTCTATACTCTATACCACACTATGGTACAGGGGTTGTAACTTTGTTTTTTGACTGATTTGTAATAAAATGCAACAGATAGGCACACTTTAAAATATACTGTTCGACTCAGAAACACTAGAAATCCGTCTGTCTGTCCATCTTAAGTTATTCGTTGAGTACAGGTCAAAATTTCACTCCGATCCTGCTGAAATTTGGCAATAAGAATTCGAGGAAGCCTATTGAAATTGGTCAAAATCGGTTCAGATCGATATTGCCCCTCCGATAGATTTATTTCTTTTTATTTGGCCTTGTAGCGAACGCATATTGTCGAATTTGAACAAATTCAGTTAAGATTTAGTTTTATAACTATTATTTATATTTTCTATATCTGAGCTTATTCTGCTCTAACAAGGTGGTGTACGATATCATATAGTTGGCTTCGCCAGTCATTGGTCTTTCCTTACTGTTTTTTTACTCGCTTAGGAATAGCGTATAGTCTTATTTTGATACACAGAACTTTCCTAAAACTGTCTACATAAAAAGTCGATAATTTGTTGACTTTATAGATATTTTGGACATACAAAAATATTTGATTAAAAGCTTCAAATGTTTTATCCTTCTTTTGTACTAGAATCGTTTTCCCAAAAATTGTTAAGTGCGAATATTCTATCGCATAAATGGTACATATTGAAAAATTCATCTCGGAGTCGGAGTCGACCATAATTTTTCGACTCCGGGCAAATTTCCCAGACTCCGACTCCTAGACTCCGACTCCACAGCCTTGCTTCTGCCAAAAGTTTATTCCAATCCTCGAAGTTCTTCAAATAATCATTTTTTGTGATCTTGTTCAGTTCCTCCATCGATGCGGTCTTTATTTCCTCAATCGTGACGTAGCGTCGTCCTTTCATTGGCCTTTTCATTTTTGGGAACAAAAAATAGTCACAGGGCACTTGGTCAGGGGAATACGGTGGCTGCGGCACCATTACTGTGTTGTTTTTGGCCAAATATTCGCGCACAAGCAACGATGTGTGTGCAGGGGCGTTATCATGGTGCAAAAGCCAGTTTTTGTTCTTCCACAAATCCGGGCGTTTTTGGCGGATTGCTTCGCGCAATTTGCGCATAACTTGCAGGTAATATTCTTTATCGACCGTACTACCCTGTGGCAATAACTCATAATGCACCACGCCCCTGAAATCAAAGAAAACTGTGAGCTCGGGCGTCCGGCACGCTGTTTGTCCTTCGCATCTTCTCGGCCCTCTAAGAATATTTTGTACCACCGATAAACGTTGCTTTGGTCCAAGGTAGCTTCACCATATGCCACAGTCAACATTCGGAATGCGTCAGCGTACTTTATTATGTTTTTCACACAAAAGTTGATGCAGATTCTATGATCCTTTTTCTGAAATAGATAAAAATCGAAGACTAGTTAAAACACATCCAAGCACAACAGCTGTCAAAAATTAACTAAACATTCAAAATGGCCGACCTTGTCAGCATAAGTAAGGGACATGAGTACCAACATAACGCTAGAAAAATTTCAAACATCAAATACACGTAGCCCGCGGAAATTAAAAATTCGCGATATTCTTTGAACATACCACGGATAACTTTCAATATTTTATAATCTAAAGCCGTATTTTAGTTGTATGTATAAAGATAAACCGGCCAACACACCAACGAATTATTTGAAGTTTCGTATATTTGTTATCGATTTGTAAACCTATAGTGGATTCACCTTTCTATATGTTCCCCAAACATCCATGAACAATTTTCGTTGGAACTTTTAATAATTTTGAACATTGAATTTGGCTGAAATTAAAATAAAAATATTATAAAATTGTATACACGCTGAAAAATTGCACCTGTAGTATATTGACACACACAAATATTATACGTTTGGGAGGATATTGTTCTAAACTATGATTCCATCCTAATATTTTTTATTTGGAAGTAATATTTCCGAAACAATGGAGGTTAAATAAGATTCGGCATGACTGAACTTTACACCGCTTCAAATTGTTTTATTTAAAAGCTTTTTAGAAAAAGTTACACCTGGAGAATAAGTCTACAAATGTTTGCACACTTTCAATATAGATTGTTTAGAGAATGTTGAGCAAAGATATAAAATCAATTATATGGCCAGTCATATGCAAAATTTATTTCAACTAAATATGTCTTTTGCACTTTAAACATTAAAGTATTAAGATAAGGTGAACAGAAAAATGTGTGTTCATCCATCCGACGTTATCTTTAAAGTCCCACGTCCCAAAGTGCCAAGAGACGCACTCGTGTAACCAATTTAAAAGCATTAGATACATAATTAATTAAATTGGTTTAAAGAATACTGTAAATTGACTTTTATTGAAACCAAATCGGTAAGACTTCATAATGATAAATTACTTTCAAAAATTCCAATATGACTGCAGATATGCTCATTTATTATCTCCCTAATCCAGCCAAGCGGACTGTGCCATAAGATAATTGAACAAAACTATTTACATTAAATGATATATTAAATTTTTAATTTAAAAAATGACTAAAACTTATCATTCTGTTAATTATTTAAAGCACATTCACAGAAGTTATGCAAATGGTATACAGTAACTAACAAAGACAATTAAGAACACGACATTAAAATTTAAAAAAAAATCGAAGGGTGTAATCATTTTGAAAATCGAATTGGAAGTATAAAAGGACAAAAACATTAAAAATTAGTATATTTATCGCATTGCAGTTAGTTGTAGTAGTTGAAATTACCTTCAAAACAAGGTATAGCACATTTAAATCGGTCACGTATTTCAGGTGATACAAGCTAAAGAATGAACACACCTTTTAGAATAAAATGTAATTTAGTCAACTTTAAATAGCTCATAACTCTTAAAGAAATTTTTTCTTGAACTACGTATAATATATTTTAGGTAAATAATACATACACAAAATTTCGAAGCAATCAAAAGTAGTGATGTCAAAAATCGTCCCGTTTGGCAAGGAATGACTCAAATACATAAAATGTATAGTAGACCTTTTATAGCACATGATGCAAAAAGTGAAAGTTGCTGCGATCTTTGATTTCCGAACCGAACAAGTTTCCATTTGGCCTACAAGACTTCCATAAAAAATTTTGTGCCGATCGGATAACCCTAGGGTCTGCCCAAAGTTCATTCAAAATTTAGAACACACTTTATAGGGGAAATATTTTTTTTATTAAAAAATCGTATGTTTAAGTAAGTAAAATTACATTTCTTTGTATTATTAATTAATAAATAGTTTTTAAATATTAAGATCGGTGAAAAAAAAAACAAAAAAAACAAAAAATACAAATAATTCAATATTATATTAGATTTGACTTGTTATGTGAGGGACATTTTCTACGATATTCTTCAATGCACTGTAATATAAATTGATTTTGTTCTTCGTCTTTCGTAAGTATTCTGTTGTAATCATTCATAAATTGTACACCAGCAGTGTCGTTAACAGCAGCAATAGGCACTTCAGGACCACAATAGGCACTTCAGGAATAGGCAATAGGCACTTCAGGACCACAAGTCGCCGAAGTTTAACCTCAAACACATGTTTCAATACTATCTCCATCATGTGATGAGATCATGGGAACTTGATTAATTTTCGATCTAATTTGTTCTGCAACAAAATGCTCGATCCTGTATTTGATGAGTGTATCATGAACGACTTTGGCCATATTTTCTCCAGTTCCAGCCGGGATTTTGGGAGCGCCCAAAAATGTCGATGTGTAGAACGATTAATCTCACCAACAGAGGTCAGAGGCGTCGCAGCATTAAACATTACAGTTATCACATTATCTGTCTATTTGACGGCAGTTTGGCTCCAGATATTGTATGTGATACATGCCCAACTGATACGGTGCGAAATTTATCACTGGATCTAGTAACCATTTTGGATGTGGTCGGTCTGGAGACAAATTAGAATATGACTAAAATTAAATTTTGTGCGAAGCTGTCCCTTTCTCAATTCACTTAGGCTGGAGACAGAGCGCGTTCTGTAAACGACCCTCTTGCATGGCCGTATAGCGCGCTGCAAAGTTCTGCTTATGTTTTCTTATTTGACCAGTAGAAAAATGTCAGACTGATGCGAAAAATCAACTATCATGCAAATCTGTTGTTCTTTTTTCATGCATGCACAAGCATGATCTATTTTTTATTGTGATTGCTCTTACGTCAACATAGGTACATAGAGGCCATGTCGGTGTGCATGCATGCCCTGTCATGACGTAAAATTCAAATGAAAACTGCTGTAACTTTTTCGTTTTTCGGTCGATTTTGATTGTTTACGACTTGTAAGAAAGAAAATTTTATTCAAAGATCATTTAAAAACTTTTCATGCTAATAAAATATTTTTTAATTACATGAACATGTGACATTTGATAAAAACCCAAATTTTGTTCATGTAAAGTGAGTTTTGTGTTTTCAAACAACTTTGGGCAGACCTTAGCGTTATCCAATCGGCACCAAATTTTTTATTGGAGGTTTGTAGGTCAAATGGAAACTTTTTCGGCCCGGAAATTAGTACCGATAAAATAATAAATGGTCTAATGTATAGAACATATTACGGATAACTTTTAGTATTTTATAATCCAAAACAATATTTTGGTTTTATAAAGACAAACCGGCCAACACACTATCGAAATATTTGAAGTTTCGTATATATGGTATCGATTTATAAACCTATAGTGGATTTATCTTTCTGTTCCCCAGACATCCAACATTTTCATTGGAAACGACATTAATGAACATTGAATTTGGCTGAAATTTAAATAAAAATTTTATTATTGCTTCTGTACTATATTGCCCCAAACATATTCTGCTTGATACATACATATGATTAGAGTACCCTCAAACATAAAATATTTGACACACACAAATATTATATGTTAGGGAGGATATTGTTCTAAACAAAACTATGTTTCCATACTAATATTTTTTCTTTGGAAGTAATATTTCCAAAACAAAGATTAATTTGTATTTAAGTATTTTCGCAAGTATATTTTTTTAATGTATTAATACAATCCTGTGCGTTCCAAACTAAATTTCTTGTTTATTAAATAAAATGTGTTTGTTTACAAATACATAATACTTCAAAATGTTGTTTCCAACTGTATTTTCTTTCAATTCAAAAATGTCAAAAATCGCCCTTGTAGGTATATTCTCACTTAGTTGTAAATGGCATTCACCACTGCATTTATCATATATCCATAACATTTATCTTCAAATAAAGTTAGTTGCGCGATCCAAAATTAAAATAATTATTATTTCTCTGAAAAAAAATCAAATAGAATATACGAAAAAATACAAATAATTTCATTATTTCACAATAGGATAATGTTGAAAACTAAAATAAATATTTCAATCGTTCACATATAATATTTTCGTTGAAATGTTTGATAGAATTTGTCACTCATCTACGAAAGAAATACTCCTAAAAGCCCATTCTAATATTGCTTTACTTATAAGATATAAAAAAGATAGTTATATAACATTTTATTAATAACATATTTCCATATTGCCAGAAATAATTATACATTTCTGCATTATTTGCGCTGTTACCAGTTATTTTTAATAAATATATACTTTCAATTAAAATGTTTTTTGTTAATTTTGCAATTGCCAATAAGTTGTTTATTTTTGGATTATAATATTAGGTTGAAGAGAGGAGACGTTTAAACGTCTCATGTCCATGGACATACACTTAAGTCAGTGGTTCGGCCTGTTGTGGGCTCCTTGTTTATGATCTTTTTATGCCTCACGAGTTACAGAAAATCGGTATTAGACACGAATTTTCTCAGTATCATGCAGTCTTATCCTCTGAGATGAGTCATGTCTGGTAATATATCGGTTTTATATATATTTATAATATTACATTTCACGTACCTAAACATATTTATATTGTCTCTTACATTATTACAAAACCTATTACTCGCATTTGTATAGTCAACTTTTTTTAGTGTTTACATAAATCTCTTCACAGGACTTACTAACAAGATATGCTTCATAAATGTATGTACATCACCGTAAATAGCATAAAGCTAAAATAACTACGACGCACAGTGGGAGGAATCCAAAAAAGGGAAATAATTCTGCCGTTTCTTACCAGACAACCGATTGCGACCAAACGTGGCATGTTTGTAGAAGAGGTAGTAGTGAAGTTAAGTTTTGGGATTGGGCCCCTGTGGTATACAGGGGCGGAGCTGAAGGGCCTCAAAGTTATGTGTGTATTCTAATAACCGAGGTCTACAAAAGGCTTTTTGCACCTAACAGTTATCTTGTATAGTTACCGAGATATCTGTATTTGAAAATTGAATTTTTTCCCTGCCAGAAACGCCTGTGTTTTGAAAGCCCTTTCGCTGATGTATTTGGTGTGGTCCTTGAATCTCATCCTATTGTCTATAACGACTCCTAGGTATTTAAGGGAGCGGCTTGATCGGATAACTTTATCCCCCACTGTAATATTTATGTACTCCGTCTTTCTTCGGCTTGTGATTAGAACAGCTTCCGTCTTGTCAGCCGCCAGCTGTAGATGTGCTGAAGTTAGCCATGCCTGGACCTGTTTTATTGCCGTGATAGTGGCTGCTTCTGGGATATATGTTTTGAGACTGTAATTATATCTTTAGCCCAGGTAAGTGACACTTTTTGTTTTTCGGTAGAGAGCCGAAATCTCAACAGCCTCCAACTTCGTCAAAACTCTGAGCTCTATTCGGTGCTCATTGTGCTTCCGTTTTGACGGTCGGACATGACGTTTTCCCATCACCGTACCACCTGTTGTGAGTACTGGGGGGAATTTTCGCCATGTTTGGTGTGGTCGGCTTTGGCCAAGACCAACGGACGGACAGTAGGACGATTGGGGAACCCCGCTCCATCGGAACGCGAAGGCATCCCCGTCAATGAATATATTATTTTTTTGTCTGTATTAGCCCGTAATAGGTACTACGATGTAGGCCTTCCAGACTTTGTACAGATTTTTTTGCGATTGCGTAATAGATTTTAACTATCCGCTCTGTGCTAAACACGTCCGTTCACTACGACTGATCAGCAACGATCCAGTGTAGGTAAGGACAGTAGGATATCTGCCAATAGACACATTTAGTTCATTAAATTATGTGTCGCAAATTTATCATACATCTCTTTTTTTCATCAAATATGACAAATTTATGATAGTAAATACAATTTGATATTCTGGGTTTCAAATGGAAGGTCTTCTTGTTATAATTTTTAATGATAGCAGTCACACCCCCAATAGCATATGATAAGAAATATTTTGTGTATAAACAACTGCTTTTCTTGGACGGTCTGAATGCCTGATATTTGCATCTCAGACAATTTACCTGCAAAAATTAATATTGGCCCTGCGCTATGATTTTCGTTCTTTAAATAAACATCTCTATTTTTTAATACTTATGCATTGTGGGGATATATATATCATGAGAATTAACTAAATCTTTCAACATATTTATGCTGTTGTATATTTTTTGCTTGAAAACATTGGGGATGATTTTTGCATTTTCAATTTCTTTTTCAATTTTTTATGTCATAATTAAACCAGTAAGGAAAGACAGAAACTCGGTCGGGGCCGAATATATAATACCCTACAGAGAAAACTGTCTTTGTTGAATTTCGTACTGATCGAATATAAAATACGGATTCTACAGCGCTTACATGTCAAATCGGGTGAAAAATATGTATATGTATGAAAAATATGTAAATCTGCTTATACCCATTTGAGCAGATAAGCTTCTTGTCTTGGATTGTTTTATATGGCAGCAGCTACATCAGCGATTGTTTCCTTCGGCCGAACTCAGGGTTTTGATGGTAAGGTCTCCTGTTGACAGTCCCACGATCGGCAAAATTGTTAACAAGTCTCATTATAGCCCATCTGCTCGGAGGATTGCCGCCAAACGTGCGCCTATAATCTCTTAGAACCGAAACGACGGACTCCAGTGCGTGATAGCGGCGGACAATCCAAATTCCCAAGATCCAAGTGCTCCAGTTATCCATTTTTGTTAAATCTTAAAATAAATCTGCAAAATAAAAAATTAACCAGATTCATTAAATAGAACAAAAGTTATAAATTTTTTTGTAGCGGTTTTCATCAGCCGCCTTGTATCTTATGGCATAGTACGAGTATAATCCAAAAATGTCAACTGCTCGAGCTGAAATTTGTTAATTTTGTTCAATCGAATGTTTTAGTTGGCACTACAATCATATGAGTAGTTGCGACGAATACTTAATTTGTAGAACTATAAAATGATGACAACCGTTTCATGTGCTGTCGATAGTTACAGTAATTAAAATGATGGATCTACCTACAACAAAAATTCTGTTAGCTATTGTCACAACCATTTTACAATCTCTGCGTTCAAAAATAAGGCAAATTTATATTACTTTATTAAATAAACTAGAAAATGCTTGGCCAAATCAAAAGTTACAAGGGCATAAAATTTATATGAGTAAATGCAAATTGGGTAAGTTATTTTTGCCCATTAATAAAAAACTTAAAACCTTAATACAGCGAAAAAAAACGAAATTTTGATATCACTTATTTTTTGGTCAAAATTTTGAATTATTTGCAAAATTTAAAAAGCTGTAATTTCTTAATTAAGCCTGCTATTTCCCCTTCTTATTTATTTTCTGGAAATAATATAAATGTTGATGCTTCTTAAAACGTATAATATCAATGTGAGGATGAACGAAATGTTCCAAATCTGTCATTGGGAATCTTTTTGCTGCACCAAAATTCAAAATAGGAGTTTGCGTCAGTGATGTAAATGACCGAACAAATGCTGTCACTAACAATTTTTGTAAATTTGTTATACCTTATGGACGTAAATAAACCCATTGTCGCGATGTCTTTTAAGAATGTATTATTGTCAAATTATCAAAAAGAATTGAATTTAAATATTCGTAATTATTGTATTAGAAAACGCACTTCCAAGTATTCTAGTATAATAGGGCGAGAACATACAAAAGTAAATTGTTGTTGGGGTAATTCTAAAGAAAATGAATCAAAAAAACATTCGTTTTAAAAATGACTCCTTCTGATTGTAATAAAATTTGGCACAATGATTATAAAAATGTGCGTAAATTTTATGGCATTTTTATATTTTCGAAATTCATTGTAATTTTTGTGGTACAGAGCTCCAAAATTACATATCTGAAGGATTTTTCTCAAAATTACCATTTGTTGAATTAGCCATATCTTCTTAACCGCTTCACGCATTTTAAAAAATATTAAAAAATTCTATATAAAAATTAACAAGAAAAATTATAATATTGACTCAAAAAAATTGCTGTATCTGTTATGCCCTTCAATGTACCATTTGAGTTTTTTATAGCCAGTTCATAATAGTTTCACCCTTTAGTACCAAATTAAGGACATGAATTGATACTTTTTCAGGAAATTCAAGGATTAAGGATATATTCCATATTTCTACATCCTTGCACTAAACAGACATAAATATTTCATTCCGCAATATTGAAGAGGAGTAGCAGAGCTTTTCATTGGTATTAATATCTTAAAAATACGTAAAGCGGTTAAGAATATATGGCTAATTCAACAAATAGCAATTTTGAGAAAAATCCTTGAGATTGATAACTTTAGAGCTCTGTGCCACAAAAACTACAATGCATTTAGAAAAACTTAAAACGCCAAAAAATTCCCATACACAAGGAGAGCTATTGTGATAAATTTTGTGAAAATAGAACGGGGTCATTTTTTCAGTTGGTCGAGCTGCTTTGGTATTACCCAGTGATCAATTTTATTCTAAAATACCTATTTTACTTTGAAAAGACATAACGTGGTTATGTTTTGGAAGATACGAGTAGTTTGCCGAGCAATTGGCAGTCCTCGTGAATTTATATTCTAAATATAGTGAAAATTTAAATATTTGTATCCTGGCCAGCACAGGTATAGGTTTTAGCTCTGAATCACCCTTTAAATATAAGAAAGAATTGTATTGTTTAAGTCCCAACTGTTTATATTTATTTTGTCTGAGTAAATGACAACGCCAGTTTTGGTCACTATGTTGCAACTCAGCCACTTAGCGACTTCCCATATTATAGACTTCATAGACACTGCGGATATCTGGTAGTCTGTGGGCTATATCAAGACTGTTTTTCACAGTATACTCTGAAACCAATCTTATCATTAAGCTTCGAACCATCCGTATATGAATGGAAATGGTATATATTACCTTGTATTCTGCAACCCATTCAACTCTGGCTAGTATCGAAATGATGTAGTTCCTTTCGAAGTTCTACACCGTTGGTATATAGTCCCCACGGTCGGTTACCATAGCACTTCACTTTTGTAATCTCATTTAAAGTTTAATTAATGCAACCCACCTTCTCTCGCCACAATATTTATCGGCTGTAGATGGAGTAGGACTTGTAGAGACTCAGTCGCTGTGGTCTTTAAAGCTCTGCTTATATACAGGCAGGCAGCTCTCTGAACCTTTGATAGTAGGTTGGTGATGGATAGTTTATTAGTTGCCGTCTTGGTAAGTGTTCTGTTGATGGAAACATTACGGCCTCTTGCCTCTTGCCTTTTTCTGATTCTTTAGGCTTTACTACGTGGAAATTTCCTTTCGAAGTTCTTGTAGACGTGGAAATTTCGTCCATTTTTCTTGAGGTATTGGCGACTAATAAACTAATACTATGTGTGATTCGAGTAAGTAGTATAGAAGTTATTAAAGAATCAATATATCACTAAATGTTAACACTTTGTGTGAGAGGTACTAGAAGGAGTGGACCAATATGGCCTTCGAGCTTAGCCGGAGATATTGAAAAATATTACCGCATAGAAAATTGTTAGTCAATCGGTTAATGCATTCGAGAGGTATCATGCGCACCTGCCAGCAGACAAGCGGACGGACGGACGGACATTGCTCAAATGACTTAAATGACCCAAATCGAATTCCGCCAAAAATACTTGGTATCTTGGGTCACTCCTTCGATGTGTTACTCTTTTGGCTTGTAGCAAATGATATATACCCTCCTCTCTAAGGTGAGGTGTAAAATGGTAAAATACTTGGGAGTAATATTGGATCAGAAAGATCATCTACAAAGAGTTACCACGGCCCACAGATATTGATCGTTGTGCAGAGGAGCTATAGTTTCATAAAGGGGACTAGCATAATTAGACCAATAATAACCGACGTCTCTGTAGTGTGGCGGACACCAATGGCAAACAAGTCCAACGTGAATGTATTGCAAAAGGTTCAACGTATGTACTGTCTAGGCATGGGGCAATTAAAATTGCACCAACTGCACATCCAACCAATTGATATCCGTATAAATTATGAGTCATCCCTCACAGCAAGGCATCTAAAAGTGATGGGTGAATGGATAAATCGAGACCGGACTTTGTACCACCAGATGATTTTAGAATCTCTAGTTGGTCACATTAAAATGCCAGAAATCTCTGACTGCATTCCAGAAGTACGGTTTGCCAGATAAACTTTCCTGTGAGAACGGAACACTGGCTCATGTGCAGTTAGAACAAGTTGTTAAACGGATGGGTCCAAGCCAGGGGGAAGGACGGGTCTGGAAATTTTTATTGAGGAAGCAGAGGTCGAACATAACTTCCGCCTCCTGGACCATAAGACTCTATTTCAAGTGGAAGTTGGCTCAGTCACAACACAAAGCCTAAATATGCAAACATCTTCACGGATAGCAAAATGGCGATCAAAGCAATAACGTCGGAATGGGTAAAATGGGTGAGCAGTGATGGAGAAACTACAAAGATACTGTGGGGTGATCCAAATGAGAAGAAAACAATAAAAGCGTTAAGCCTCCACCATGGATAGCATGTGACCTCACAAAATAACTCAAACCTAAAGAAAATAACATCGAAAACACCAAAAATATAGTAGATGAGAACTGTAGGAAAAATATATTAGATGAGAACAGTAGGAATAACAACAAGTTAGATGCTATATATGGGAGCTATATCTGAATATGGACCGATATCGCACATTTTCAATCCCAAGTTACCTGCAGCTATAAGAAGTATCTATACCAAATACCAGCCACCTAGTTCAAGTATTATAGATTGTAGCGTGATTACAACAGACGGACGGACGGACATGGCTAAATCGTCTTAGAATTTTACGACGATTAAGAATATATGTACTTTGTGGGGTCTCAGATCAATATTTAGAGGTGTTATAAATGGAGTGACAGAATGAATTCACCCCCCATACTATGGTGGAGGGTACAACCAGTAGTTTTCTCAAACTAAACAAGTGCGAGATTAGTAAGATGATGAGTGTTCTAATGGGACACTCAAGCTTACAAGCAGATCTGCATCGCATATTATATGCCAATGCCCGGCTTTCATACATGCAAGATCCGGATATTTCGGGTCCGACATATTTTCAAACTTGACTCATCTCAGAGGTTATGACTCTTCGATACTTAGAAAATTTGTGTCTAGCACCGATTTTCAGTAACCCTTGCCGTTTAAAAAGATCGTAAATAAGGAGCGTACAACAGGCCAAACCACTCGCTTAAGTGAATGTTCATGGATATGAGAAGTTGAAACGATGAAACATGGAATAATTGATTTAGCACCTCCTTGAAGATCACTATACTTATTTACACATACATATATAGATATTTAGCTCCTAAGTGCCTTCTCGGCGGCTGTATGGCGTTTTTAGCATGAGAGTCACGATCTTACAGGGGCGTTTTCCAGAGAAGCCCTTGTATATGTGCAAACTTTCAGATTAATACTTGTATGCATACAAGATTTGCTCCACGTTGCCAACTTTGGATCTTGTCCATAGGACAAAGTCTTAAACAGCGGCCGCAGGCCGTAGTCCTAATGCGCAGGAAAAGATTTATAATTAAAAAATAGGTCCGTATACGTGTATTATTACGTACTCCCCAGATTTACGAAGAGAAAAATTCTTAGTGTTTTTGGGGTTTATTTTCATTTCGTGCTGTTTTCTTGATTAGGGTGCAATTTCCTAACTCAGTTTTTGTAACGTAATAGGCCCCAAATTTGGGCGCACTTTCATTTTCAATTTGGGGTGCATTTTCTTGGTGTCCAACATCCGCCCGCCGATCACGTGCATACATTGCACGTTGACCACACTCAATAATGTTGTAATGGGGAGCGATGTGTATGTATATATCGAAAAGAATTTTTGGTAGCGGTAGCTCATGTTAGACGACGCATTTCCTTGAAGATAGGTATATGCACATACAGGTTGGGCCATTAAACATTTCTGCAGTACTTCACCCGATAAACCCAATTTTTCAGTACATTTTCGATTGTTTCGGGTCGAATCTCTTCAATGGCAACTTCGATTTCATGTTTCAACGCTTCAATTGTCTCTGAAGGCTTTGCGTAACATTTATCCTTAATGGCTCCCCACAGAACATAATCCTACATTTTAAATGGCCCACCCTTTACTTCATATTATATATACTATTTTTTTCACGTCTCTTTAGACGTTGATTTTCTTCAAATTGATTAAGAATTGATGGAGATAATGCAAATTATATGGCTACAGTTTGGAGGCCCTCGACATCTTGATCCGCCCAAAAAACTAATTAGTTTTTGGACTCTCAACTAGTGAATTTGGCTATGGTGTTAATGTGAATAAAATTGGAAAGGTCCTTGGTGTCCTGCGAGCACAAAATATTTTCCAAAAGGTAGTGTCAATAAATTTTCAGTCATTTTTTACGGGACCCGATCTAAACAAAAAGTTTTTTTTTCTAATTCTGGTAGAGGTCAAAACCAAACATTTTTCACATTTAAATTATTTTAAATCATTGCTCCAGAAAGTAAAATTAATCCCATGTACAAAAAATTCTTTTCATATGGTCAGTTGGCAATTCCGTTCAGGACCTAATTGCGAAATTTCAGTCCAATTTTGATTTGATGAAAATTCGATGAGTTATCATTGTTAAGGAATCCTATGAGTGTTTTGTTGAATGTGCGTTGAAGACAACAAGCCTAAACTCTTACCCTGGATCCTTCAGATTTTGCACCCAATATGTATTGGTTTTCTATGTAGACGAGTGAGGGCATTTGATGCGTCGTTGTTCATATTAAAATATTTCGACATATTAATAAATACATAATATGTTATACGAGGATTTGAATAATTTCAACGATAATATGATTTAAGGATTTGTTTATGCCGCTGTCTCCATGTGCGAATGGATATGTGTGTTTGTGTGGCGGCCGTTCCACTTTTGTAGGATAAGAAACATATTCAACCTTTTTCCCTTTCGGAACTCCAAACTGACGGAAGACCGACTGCATATGGGTTGGTCTGTATGTGTTCTGAGAATAGGGGTATCAGAGTCTGGGCCGGCTATGCACACAGACAGACCTACTAAATGCCGTGCAATGTGTTTTGTTGGTGAAATCCATGAAAAATCTCTGGTTTTTTATTTTTATTAAAAATGTTTAATTTATGAGCTTTTCTTTGCCTTTAATTCGTTGTTGGGGAAAAACTCATCTCATGGGCTATGCCGTCGTGTTCTGGCTTAAATGCTTCCTTTGTTTTTCCTCTATTTTTTTCTTTGGTGTGCTTGTGGTGCTTTGCTGAGGATAACCCTTTTTATTTTTGTTTTAGTATAGAGAATGTATCCTTTAAAAATCCATCCCATTTGAATATAATAGTATAATTTTCTTTATATTTTCTTTGTGATTTTTTTTGGGGTTTCTGAAATTTTTATGAGTTTCAATGTTGGTTTTCCTATGAATTCATTTTCCTTCAAAGGCCATTTTGCACATGTGGATGGGTATATGTGTGGGTAAAGACACATACCCAGCGGTAAAATGGTCCAGGCCTTCTAGGCATCAGGCCTGATAGAAGGGCTTCCAACACCTTCTATTGGAAGGCACGCATGCCTTCCTTATGAAGGCCTGAAAAATGTGCAATCTCTCACTTCTAAAAAAGTAACCGTACCTCCTGCTCCCGTCTTTTTTCAAACATGTCTAACGCCTTCTAAAAGATGTCAGAGAAAAGTCGTTCTTCATAGTCAGCAGTCAAATTGAATTATTGACAACCACCGCCGATATATGTTCATATATTGATGCGTTTCGTTCTCCCTCTCTCTCAAGTTTTTGCATATGTAGAAAAATGTACACTCTGCCTTCCTTCTCCCGTCTTTTATCAGGCATGATTCTGTCCTTCTAAAAATATATCATATCGAAGGTGTTTAGCACACAACATTTCAATTTTGTGTGGACATAATCATGCATGATAAAAGACGGGAGAAGGAAGGCAGAGTGTACACGAAATCGTTCTCCCTCCCTCAAGTTTCTCATGTATGAACTTTGGTGCTACTGCGAGAGTTCAAAACCAGTTTTATGCAAAAAAAAATACCGCTACACAAATTAAAAAGTGGAGGTGAAGACAATTAAAATTAACAAACAATTAGTCGTTGCAAATGTTTTGTAGAGTTCAGTTGCTTTGTGTTTTTGATAGATTAAGATAGATTCGTATCAAAATTATTCTATATTATCTTTGCGAACTCCTATATTATGCATTTAAAGTGCTGAATGTGACATTCATTTAAAATACATTATTTGGTCTGCATTTTGATTTACTTGATTAGGACTTTCCTTCGAAGCTGTACATCAGACCTAGATCAGACCTTCATTTCGAAGCTCTAAATCATACCTTCATTTCGATGCCCTTTTTAAGACCTTACTTTCGAAGTCCTATATCAGACCTTCATTCGACAATCCTTTGTTAGGCATGATTTTTACCGCGAGATGCAAGGCCTGGCCTCGCAATGTCACTCCATGTAAAAAAGAAATAAAGATTGAATGCGGCGGCCAGGCCTCGTGGCTCTTAAATCAGGCCTGATAGATTGCCGCCTAAGACCTGATTTTTACCGCTGGGATATGTTGTACATGTGTGTGTGTGTGAATTTGTATTTTGTGGGCTTTCGTTTGAGTTTTCATATAAATTGATTTCTAAAGAGCGAATCATTATAATGTGGTGTAATTTTTGGATAGATTCATTGATGTGGATGCAGTCTCTTTGTATTTTGGTATCTGTGGGCGAAACCAAAAATATGTAATACATTTTTAACCCAAAATTTTATGATCAAACATGTTTAATATATATTCCTCTTTCCTATGTTTATTCCATGTAACACGTCATTACTATGCAGATTCAAGCAAACACATCGTAAATGTTTAGTCCGTTTTTTTTAATTCACATATTTTATTTGGGTTTGACGGGGTCTCATCTTTCATTCGAGGGTAAGGTGTAGATGTAGTGCACTTAAAACGGCGTTATCGAAATGATGAATGAACATTAGCCTAAGGAAGGATTCCTTCGTTTTCCACCCACAGCCTACTTTAATTGCGATATGGACAGTAATATTTCAAACGTTCATAAATATTTTACATTGGTTTATTTTTTTTAATTTTTTTACATGTATGATGGAGCGGCCAGTGTTCATGAAAACCTAGGTTTAGGTTTAGGTTAGGGTGGCAGCCGTATTTTTTATACAAGCTCACATAGACCAGTATAGGTCCCTAGTGTTACCACGGGCTGAAATGCCCCTCATCGAAACCAACCTGTTTGATATACAAATTTGTCGATATTACGAATATCGGTACTGGAAAGATCTGTTAGGCTGCCTAGAACAGCCGACCCCAGTATGTCCAGTCGTCGTTTACTCAGAGCGGGACAGTCGCATAGCCAGTGCTCAATGCTCTCCACTTCTTCCTCATCTCCACAGCTTCTGCAGAAGTCATTAGAGTCAATACCCAATCTTTTGGCGTGTTCGCCGATCAAGCAGTGTCCCGTCAGAACTGATACTAACGTAGACAATCTTTGCCTCTCTAGTGCGAGGAGATATTTTGATCTTCTCAGGTCATACCTTGGCCAGATTTGTCTAGCTACCCTGCAGGTGCCGATTTCTGTCCACCTTTCGTTAGACTGCCTGATTGCCTCTTGCCTAAGCCAAAGCTTGCACGTGGATAGTGGCGCACCAATATATGCAAATTCTTCGAGAATTTGTAATGTCGTCCCTTTCCTAGCAAGTTCATCGGCTTTGCAGTTCCCCGGGATATCCCTATGCCCAGGCACCCATATGAGGTGTATGTAAAACTGTTCAGCCATCTCGTTAAGAGATCTGCGGCAGTCGAGGGCTGTTTGTGAATTTAGGGTTGTTGCCTCCAGAGAATTGATGGCAGCCTGGCTGTCCGAGTAAATGACAACGCCAGTGTTGGTTACTATGTTGCGACTCAGCCACTTGGCTACTTCCCATATTGCCATTATTTCGGCTTGATAGACACTGCAGGTATCTGGTAGTCTGTGAGCTATATCCAATCTAAGCTCTGCACAGTGTACTCCGAAGCCAACCTTTTCATCAAGCTTCGAACCATCCATGTAAAAGTGGAGATGGTTTCTGTTACCTGGTTTTCTTCCAACCCATTCATCTCTCGCGGGAATCATAGTGATGTAATTTCTCTCGAAGGTGTACACCGTTGGTATATAGTCCACTCGGTCGGTTACCATAGCACTACACTTTGATATTCTCATGTGACCGTACTTTTTGTACCTCCACATTGATAGGCAGTTTAATCTTATTGCCGCTTTTGTTGCAACTTCTCTCGCCACAATATTAATCGGCAGTATATGGAGTAGGGCTTGTAGAGACTCGGTCGCTGTAGTCCTTAAGGCTCCGCTTATGCTCAGGCAGGCAGTTCTCTGAACCTTTGTTAGTAGGTTGGTGATGGTTAGTTTGTCAGTTGCCGTCCACCATACCACAATGCCGTATAGCAGTATAGGACGAACTACTGCTATATATATCCAGTGGACGATTTTAGGAGAGAGGCCCCACTGCGACCCTACAGCCTTTTTGCAGGAATATAAGGCGACGTTAGCCTTCCTTACACGTTCCAATACATTAAGTCTAAATAACAGTTTTCTATCTAGAAATATTCCTAAAAATTTTGCACTTTCAGAAAAGACTAGATCTGTTCCATTTATCCGAGGTGGAGGGTGCACATGTGGGACTTTATTCATCCTAGTAAAGAGAACCAATTCTGTCGTGTTTGGGTTTATGCCCAAACCGCTGCTTCTGGCCCATCTAGCCAATTTGTTCAGAGCCACCTGTAGAATGTCTGGGAGGACGTTTTCGAATTTGCCACTCACTGCGATTGCAACGTCGTCCGCATATGCCACGACCTTGCAGCCACAACGTTCTAGATCTAGCAGGATTTCATTCACCGCTAGGTTCCAAATTAGTGGAGACAGTACTCCTCCTTGTGGGGTCCCTCTGTTTACAAACCTTGTTAGAGTTGTGGACCCAAGACATGCTGTTATGCGTCTTCTGTTGAGCAGACTTTGAATTAGTCTAATCAAACTAAAGTTAACATTAAGATGTGACAGTGCCGCAATTACTGCATCTGAGTGAATGTTGTTAAAAGCCCCTTCTATGTCAAGAAATGCCACCATGGTGAATTCCTTGAAATGCAGGGACGATTCGATAGTGCTCACAAGTTCGTGCAGGGCTGATTCTGTAGACTTCCCCTTATTGTAAGCATGTTGGTTCACTGATAGGAGTTTTGTATCCAGGTTTTCCCTAATGAAATAATCTAAAAGTCTTTCCAGACCTTTCAATAGGAAGGAGGATAGGCTAATTGGTCTGAAGTCTTTTGGCCTAGTGTGTGATATCTTCCCCGCTTTTGGTATGAATACCACTTTGGTATCCCTCCATCGATTCGGGATGTATGAAAGCCTGATACAGCCTACATAAATTTTCTCCAGCCAGGGGATAATGTATTTCAACATTTTCTGCATTTCTGCTGGAGTGATGCCGTCTGGTCCAGGTGAAAACCTATCTAACCTGTAGGGCACAATGAATTACACGATAAATATTTTTAAGTAGAAGGTTACAAAATAGCTTTTTATGTATTTTCCTCTACATCCGAGAACATATTGCACTGTACTTCGGCGAATGCCAATATAAATTCAGAACTCATTAGTATGAAAATGATAAATCATAAATGAATGTTCATAAATTTCTTTGTAAATCCTGAACTCACCAATCGAAATTCAGAAATTCTGTGTATTTGAAATTCGTGAAATCCGAAAAGCGAGAGAGTTGAATTGATAAGCTCTGACATATATCATAAGTCGACTTAGCATGTTTTAGGGAGATTGCATATTTTATTTCTAAATATTTCAAATTATATTCAGTCAAAATTTGGTGTCCATCGGTCAACCTAATCAAAAGTTATTCACAAAACAGTAGAGGTCATCCGATTTGCATTATAAAGGAATTCCACACAATTTTTAAAAAAATCATTAAACTTTGATCGCCTGTACTGAAAAACTACCTAGTTTAGAATGGAGTTATCGATATGTGTTTATTTTATTTGTGACTCTTCAAAGGACAGGAAAAACTCAAAAATAAAAATGTATAATGCAGTCACAGAGTTATTAACCACACGCAAAGAAAAACATTTTACAACAAATAAATCAGCTCTTTTACACGTTTCTATCTCACAATATCAGAAACGCGCATCTATTTGACAATTCTTAATGCGTATTCGAATTCAGCGTGTCGAAGTCTTCTGAAAACGAGTCTAAAATTGCCTATCAACGAACAAACATAACCTGTGGTCCCTTATGGACCGATTGTTTTAAAAATTGTATTTTATAATTCGGTTATATTTTTATTAGTCATATACCTACCATACGTACGGCCAATTCTGCTTTACTTGAGACACTCGTTTTATGAATAACCTGGTTCCAAAGCTTAATTTTGTTATAAATTCTATTGGGAAAAAAACTAAGGGCACACTAAACTATCAAGAGTATACAAATATTTTTTTACCGCGTAATTCATAACATACGTGGACTTATTTTAGGACAACAGCTTTTTTAATTCTAGATAGAAAATTAAATCTTGATGCCAATTTGTTTGCAAAATTCCGATATTTGCGACAAGTGAATCCATTTTGCAAATTATCCTTCACAAGTTGCATTATTCTCGATGTGTATGCCAAAAAATTGATTAATCTGTTGAATAGATGGGCGGGAAAATAAAAAAGTGTCACAAGGAGACTAAAGGGACCATACCAAAATATCTGTCAGTAAAATATTGAAAAATACGTATACGTCATACGTAAAACAGAACAGAACATTTTTGCGATTTTTAAGGCACACTTTTTCGGGTAGGTTTGTTCCGCATTTTCCCCCTAGAAAAAGTGCTAAAAATCCGCTTTGAGCAAAAAAATTCGTATGGCCATTAAATTATTAATTGAACCAACTTGACTAAAAGAACGATGCAGCAGTTCCTATTTTTGCGGCTTCTTTCATGTCCAATTCTCAGAATTGAGTCCCAAAATCAATGAGCTGAAAAATGTTGTACTGTGTATGTTACCACAGCAAGTGGTGAGCGATGTCTTGTGAAAAGATTTTAGAAATTTTAAAATGCGGGTTAATGTCTGTTTTGACCATACGCTGGACATTAGAGCATGTTGATTTTGACTCTTTTTGGAATTTTTGTGAAAGTGTGGTTCCAAAAAGATGACTATTGATGTGTTGTACTCTAATTTTGAAGTAATTTTAAAGGCAGAGAACTTCGAGTAACAAACTTGGAAAATTGTAAGCCTTTCGAAGCCACGAAGGATGAGTTGAAGCACTGGGCAGTGATGGCTCACAAAACTGTGTGGAATAGAGCAACTGCAAAGATACTGTGGGGTGACCCAAATGAGAAGAAAACCAGTAGTTTTCTGAATCTAAGCAAGATCAAGATTAGTAAGATGATAAGTGTTCTAACGGGACACTCAAGCTTACATGCACATCTTCATCGCATAGGACTAGCAGAAAACGACGAGTGCAGGGCATGCAGGGAAAACATCGAAACGAGAGAACATTTTCGTGTCACTGCCCAGCTTTCACACATGCAAGATCCCGATATTTCGGTTCCGACATATTGCCAGACTTGACTCATCTCAGAGGATATGACTGGAAGATACTGAGAAAATTCGTGTCTAGTACCGATTTTCTGTAATCCGTGGGGTATGAAAATCATAAATAAGGAGCGCACAACAGGCCGAACCACTGGCTTAAGTGTATGTCCATGGACATGAGACGTTTTAAACGTCTCCTCTATTCAGCCTAACCTAACATATTTGGGAGCTACATTTTTAAATGTTATATATTTTGGTACAAATGCATTTTGTTTGAAAATCAATGAAATTTATAAGCGCCTCGTATAGATATTTAAGATCTTAATCGACAATCTAAGGAAAAAACCTTATTTTGGTCCCAACTGTTAAAATTTTGTTAGTAGGGTATTGTTCCGGCCGCACTCTTACCTGTATGTGTAACTTACTGCATAATACCTCTCAGAGCTTAAGAGCTCCCAAAACGCGTCTCGAAAAGTCATAATGGCACATCAATTTATAGATTCAATCTTCTTAAAAGATTTCAAATTGTTTTGGTCACTACTGCACTGACCACTGTTCAAATCCTGTGAATACGAATAGCGTATTCCAGCCACACTCTTAACTGTATGTGTGCAAACTTTTAGGTTATTATTTTTAAAAAAAGCTCAGTAGTCAAAAGGTCACCAGACGCGTAGCGGAGAAACAAATACTATTATAATATGTATGTTCCAAATTTCGTTATAATCTGTTAAGTCATGATAATATAACTTATATTACACAACAAAACAAAATGTGATCACGCATACATATTCACCACATTACACATTTTTTTGTTGTATTAAATATATTGATAGCTCGCGAACTGACCCCGGGCCAAAAAACGACTATGTGAATAGTTCGTGGGTTATAACGGGTGATTCATCGTGAATATGTTTTTTTACTGATCACGCGTGACTCATATCAAACAGCTTTGTCATTTTTGTTCAGCATCATTTGACAAGTCATCATGGTATGACTCACACAACAACAGCGTTTCTAAATTGTTCAGCTGTATTACGAAATCAGCGTATTTTGTGCGATTCGAGGAACTTACGGTGCGCATAATTGACCTACAGGAACCACTATTGCTAACACCACTCGCAAATTTGTGTCCCAGTTTGCATAAGGGGATGATACTCGACCGCTTCAATCACATCCAGCACGTACCCAGCAAAAAATAAATGAAGTACTTCCAAAAGAATAACATTATAAGTACTTCCAAATCATAAGTATGAACTTTTTTTCGACATTTAGTGAAGTTCTTCTAAATAACTAACCAAAATGTAATTTCGTAATATAAATTATTAATAATTATATTTCGGAATATAATTATATTTATATGGCGGCTATATTAGAATTAGTGAATGATTCTGGAAGCTAGTCGACTTCATCAACCAAATTTCGATTCAGTCGACTAGGTCGATAAATCGGAGCTAAAAGTCGGCTTTTTCATAGTCGATTAAAATAACATAAAGTCATTTCAAAGTACTGATTTTCTTCGAAATATGTTAAATTGTGGAATTGTAGTACATTGGATTGCGATAAAAACTGAATTTATTAATAACACTTTATACTTTCCAAAAATTTTGATATATCGTCATCAGAAATGCCCAAGAGCGTAACCCTCAAAAAATGAAAATTCGTTTTACGTCCAAAAATCACGATTTTATTGAAGAAAAAAAGACGTAACATCAAGTGCTCGTTTTTGATAAAGCACAAAAGGCGTAACCCACATTGTATTGAACAAAACGTACTGTATTCATCTATTTAACCTTCGAAGTTGTTCTCTTGTTGCTGTTTTGATTTTTGTCAACCGTGTTTGACAACTATTTTAGATGCAAAATTCTATTCTGTATTTAAATTTGGCCTTTATCTGAATGGTATCCACTTTTTTATTAAATTTCGCAGTGTGCATGATTCTATAAACTAATCTTTGCCAAATTTAATAATGATCTGAAGTAAAACATGAAAACACATTTTTCCAACCTTGCTAGTGGATTCTCGGATTAAAAAATTCTTTCTGCAAACTATAGTACATTTGACTAAAATATGACTTCTATTTAGCTTAGATGCCAAATCGGAAGGAACACATCCATGCGACTATGTGGGGCTATATGCAAATTTGAACCGATATTGTTCACACAGATATTAACTGTTAAAATAAGATACTCTTTACCAAATTTCATGAATATCGAAAGGAAATTATATCTTCTATAGAGGGAATAAGCTAAATCGAAGGAACATTCATATATGTTATATGTATGAATATCGAAAGGAAATTATGTCTTCTATAGAGGGAATAAGCTAAATCGAAGGAACATTCATATATTTTAAGATATCTGGTTCTAAACTGATATTGAAATAGTTGAGAGATTTTTGATCGTTCGCCGTAGACGAAAGAAGATAAGTTTCATAAACAGGCCCTATATCTAAATACGGATTGTCTAAAGATATGTGCAAAATTTCTTGGAGATCCGACTATATTTGTGACCAGCACATTGATTACAAGAATGCATGCCCAGACTGACATAGCTAAATCGGTTCAGAAAGTGATTCTAAGTCGATCGGTATAATAAACGATGGTTCTATATATTTCTTCTCATTTTGGGTGTTAGAAACAAATGCATAAAATTATTATAAATTGTACCACAGTGTGATGTAGGTTATAATTAAATAATTTTAAAAGAAATTATGGTAATTAAATATACCCTACCATACTTTCTGTACCACACTGTGGTACTTTACTACTCTCTGAACCGGGGCTACGGAAAATACATAGCGCCGCACAAATGTGCTATGTATTACAGTGTAAAATAAAAATACTTTTTTATTGGTGAGAATGTTGATCATTTGCGAAAATGTTACTAGAAGTTACACTATGGGGTCATTCGGTCACACTTTTCAAGAGCCAGCTACATCATACAGATTACAAACATCTTCAAATGTCCTAAACTTACTTACATATACATATATGATCGTTTATCTCTTTGGCCAATAGTATATTATTTATATGTTCCCTTCCGTATGTCAACATTTGTATTCCTTTTAAATTATGAGATCTCTGGACCCAAAGATGTTAATAAGAACGACATACATTCATCAAATAAATACAACACTAAAAAAGCAAATCTTACAGTGCTTTAAAAGGAGTTGCGCAAAAGTGGTGACAAAGAAGTACTTCCCCGGCGCGACAACCCCTTGTTAAATTCATTGGTGAAAATCCAAATTAGAACAACTTCCGGATCATAAGTTGGGGATTTTTATTGCTTCTTTGGGTGCTCTTTTTTTGCTGGGTAGTGAAGTGAATATAGCAGCTGTAGCTGGGACTGTACGCGAAGACCATGGTGAATCGATACCGTCAATGGTAACCGTTATCGCACCATGTTAAGGAACTATGTGCTTCCTGAAATTCAAGAGCATGGTCTCGTTGAGCTCTTCTTTCAACAAGAAGGCGCGTGAAACAATGACAATGTTAAGAAATCATATTGATGAGCACTTCATTTCATGTTTTGCTACTGTAAATTGACAACCTAGATCGATATATCACACCATTGGACTATTTTCTCTGGGGATATATAAAGTCTGAGGTTTTCAGGAATAAGCCAGCTACGATTGACGCTTTGGAAGCCAACATCATTCGTGTCATTAGCGAGATAACAGGCGCTATGCTCGAACGAGTTGCCCAAAATTGGACCTTCCGAATGGACCACCTCAGACCTAGTCATGGCTAACATTTTCATGATTAGTTTTCAAACATTAAATGCCATAAATGTCTCTTTTTACCGATAATAAAAATTTCAAATTATGTGTTTTATTTTACATTATAAATCACACCTCAGGATGATTCACCCGTTACAACTCGAGTCTATATATATGCAAAATTTGTAACATTCCATTCAAGCCGCAACTATCAAGCGGTCAAAAGTTGCTTGGCGTATAAATCGCATCCGTTGGGATCAGTATATATACGGGGAAAGGATAATGTTCACAACATGTGGTTCGTGACGGTCTGATGAGATCGACAACACAGGTTTAAGCTGTTGAAATTTATTTATTTCGTGTTGTTGTTATTTTTTACTTTTATTTATTTATTTATTTTTTTTTAGTTTTAATTCCTAAAAAATACATGTTTTCCTTAAATTCAGTTTTTATAAATTCATAAAATTAATACATACTTTTTGGTATGAAACAATCAACTTATTTCATTAAAGAAAATGTGCATGTTGCATGCGCAACCAACTATTGTAAAAGAGAAAGAAGTAATATTGAATTTATCTTTACAATTCACAAAAGAAGATGAGCATAAGAAAGAATAGAAAGTGTATCGATAACTCAATTTTATTAAAGTGAATGCTTTTTAATAGTTGTATTTGATAATGAAGAAATCAGTGGCGGCAGGGGGTGTGCAGTATTACAAGAAGTCTTCGATGACATACTCATACTTGTAAGCCACATCTAGAGTAGCCAATCTAGCAGCCGGCGTTACTAATATTCCAGTGGATGTAAGAATTTTTGCGATGCATATTTGGCCGACTTTCCCCCTCAGCCACAGGTTACTTGGGCTCGACGGATCATCAACTTTAACCGTATCTGCAACTTGCAACTGATTTGCCTTCTCATGCCATTTTGATCTAAATGTTAAAGAGGGTACGTATTCTCTAACCCACCTGCGCCAAAATCTTTCCGCGTACTGTTGGGAACATGCCCAATTGTGTTTCAATGCCACTTCACTGTCGTCGTATCTTGCCAAGGGTTTCATGCCATAGAAGAGCCCAACAAGAAGTGATTTGGTGTTAGTGCTTCGGCGTTCTCACTTTCAATCGGCACATAAACTAGTGGCCGAGAGTTGATTATGTTTTCCACCTCCATCAACATAACTCAAAGCAGCTCCTCACTCGTTGCCGAGAAGGTGTAATATTATAAAAACCTGTTTTGATTGACCTTACTAACCTATCCCAGGCCCTCCCATATGTGGTAATGACGGCGGATTTAATTTCCACTTTGTAGTTATTGTGTTGAATTTACGAACGAGTTCATCTTTACCAACTTTTTCTACGGCTTCTGCGCTCACAAAATTAGTGCCGTTGTCGCTGTAAAACTCCCTTGGAGACCCTCGCCGAGACATAAAATTACTACTCGCGATTATACACGAAGAAGTATTTAGGGTGTTGACAATCTCTATGTTGACGGCGCTCACATTTAGGCAGGTAAAAAGAGATTCGTACATTTTCTCAGTACTGCGGCCGACTGTCACCATAATTGAGCCAAAGTAGTCCAGGCCCGTATATGTGAACGGGAACAAAATGCAGCCATTTGCGGGTAGTTTGGAATAGAATTTCTTATTTTGCATGTTTGGCATTGCTTTACTACACTCCTCAGCACAACTCTCAATCGTGGAATATAATATCGCTGCCTAATTTCGTTTACAACAGTCTCATGATTGATATGAAAATGCATAACTAATAGGAGGGTTATATGACTTCCTCTCAGTAAAATAACAGGATACTTTATATCATCAGGAATACATACTTTATCTAAGCGTTCGTCGACATTTCGTCTAATTTTGGTGAAATTTTGTATAGTGAACTTTATATACTCAGTTGTTGACTGAGAGATCCAAAATAAGCTGGGCTATAAACAGCTTTAAGCCGTTCAAGTCACCTGGACCAGACGGCATCACTCCAGCAGAAATGCAGAAAATGTTAAAGTACATTATCCTGCAGAAAATTTATGTATGTATTAGGCTTTCATACATCCCGAATCGATGGAGGGATACCAAAGTGGTATTCATCATACGACCTGGCAATCGCAGTGAGTGGCAAATTCGAAAACATCCTCCGAGATATTCTACAGGTGGCTCTGAACAAGTTGTCTAGATGGACCACAAGCAGCGGTTTGGGTGTTAACCCAAACAAGACAGAATTGGTTCTCTTTACTAGGATGAATAATGTCCCTCATGTGGACCCTCCTCCTCGGATAAATGGAACAGATCTAGTCTTTTCTGAAAGTGCAAAATTTTTAGGAATAATTTTGGATAGGAAACTGTCATTCAGACTAAACGTACTGGAACGTGTAAGGAAGGCCAACATCGCCCTATATTTCTGCAGGAAGGCTGTAGGGTCGCGGTGGGGCCTCTCCTAAAATTGTCCATTGGATATATATAGCAGTGGTTCGTCCAATACTGTTATACGGCTTTGTGGTATGGTGGACGGCAACTGACAAACTAACCATCACAAACCTGCTATCAAGGGTTCAGAGAACTTCCTGTCTGTGCATAAGCGGAGCGTTAAGGACTACAGCGACTGAGTCTCTACAAGCCCTTCTCCATATACTGCCGATTAATGTTGTGGCGAGAGAAGTTGCAACCAAAGCGGCAATAAGATTAAACTGCCTATCAATGTAGAGGAACAAGAACTACGGTCACATGAGGATATCAAAGTGTAGTGCTATGGTAACCGACCGAGTGGACTATATATCAACGGTGCGCACCTTTGAGAGGAACTACATCACTATGATACCAGCCAGGGATGAATGGGATGGCAGAATACTCGGAAATAGAAACCATCTCCGCTTCTATTCGGATGGTTCGAAGCTTGATGAAAAGGTTGGCTTCGGAGTACACTGTGAAGAACTTAATTTGGATATAGCTCACAGACTACCGGATACCTGCAGTGTCTATCAAGCCGAAATAATGGCAATATGGGAAGTCGCCAAGTGGCTGAGTCGGAACATAGTAACCAACACTGGCGTTGTCATTTACTCGGACAGCCAGGCTGCCACCAATTCTCTGGAGGCCACATCCCTAAATTCTCAAATAGCCCTCGACTGCCGCAGATCTCTTAACGATATGGCTGAGCAGTTTAATATACGCAATAGGCATATGGGTGTCTAGGCATAGGGATATCCCGGGGAACTGCAAAGCCGATGAACTTGCTAGGAAAGGGACGACATTACAAATTCTCGAAGAATTTGCATATATTTGTGCGCCACTATCCACGTGCAAGCTTTGGCTTTGGCAAGAGGCAATCAGGCAGTCCAACGAAAGATGGACACAAATCGGCACCTATGTGAGCTGATGAAATAAAAAAGAAAACGGCTGCCACCCTTACCTAACCTAAACCTACTCAGTTTTTTATTTGATTTTAAAATGTTTATTTCCTCCAGACAAAACTCTTTTTGTGCAAGTCGAAACAGTAGGAATTCTGCTTTTAACAATTCATCTGGCGTAAATTCGACATGGGAATTTGCCGCTCTCTTCAAAAGATTTGAAAATCATAAGACCTATGAAGAAGTTCGTAAAAGTCGAATCCATTAAGAGAAACGATTTGCGTCGATAAACATTTCCTCGTTTGTATGAATTGTACATATTCATTAATTTCGATGTTAGATGGTTCCAGAATGGTGTCTTTAGGCAACTCACATACAGGCTTCAGGAGGAAGTCCGGTCCATTAAACCAGCGACTATTTGCTGAAACGTCTGGCCGTTTTTCCCATTTTGTAGCATTGTCTGCTTCATTTTCTTTACCGGGAATCCAGCGCCACTCGCCTAACTCCGTCGTTTCAAGAATTTCGCTAATACGAAGAGCAACAAAGTGGTGGTATGTTCTGTCTGACCAAAAATATTTATTTTCTATCATAATTTAATGATTTTTGATAATTTTGTTCGCGAATCTACTGCCAATTAGAGCTGCCATACGTTCTAAGCGTGGTATCGAGGTCATCCGTAACGGAGCTACTCGCGTCTTAGAACCGACTAACGAGCAAACGATATTGTTTGTATTGAAGGTTAACGTCATTGTAGCAGGAAAATGATTTTAAATAGCAGCGCCGAATACTTATTTCTTCCAAATCTGGAAGATATTGCAGCCATTTGTTCCACTTAAAAATCTGGGACGAGCCCATTAAATCATCTTTAATGGGCTCGTCCCAGCTGACGCCGCTTTTCCAAATTTCTTGAGGAATAATTTTAAGAAACATAAGAAAGTTGCCTATTAATCCGAGTGGGTCATAAATTGTCATTAATATTTTTAAGACTTGTCGTTTTGTTGCATGTTTCTTCCCACGGACTATATCAGTGCTTGTATCCTGATGTATTTCAGAAGACACCAAGAACATTTTCAGTTTCTCTATCTGACCCGATATTAAGTAGTATTTCAATCTCTTGATGTTGAATTTCTTACCTTTGGACTACTTCCATCTTATGAAGCACCAATGCCGAAGGTTGAAACCAGCTCGACTTTGAATATAATGAGTCCTTTTGCTATTTGTATGGCCTGTGCAATAGTATCTGTGGAAAAGAGAAAATCTTCTACATAATGATTGTTTTTGACAGCTGTAGCTGCCTGTGCACTGAACGTACGTCTAGAGAGAATTGTTTGTTATTAGAACCACATACTGTGATATTCAAATGTTGTGAATTACTGTGTATTCGTTCCACATTTGTAGCCCACTTTACGCACAGCTGTTCGGATTTTCCCTTTAAATCCAACTGCTTTAAAATTTCCTCATCAACAAAGCTAAGTATAGACGATTGCCAGATCGGACAACCTTATCAACCCTGCTAAAGTGCTGCAAATGTAAGGGCAATGGCAGATTGTTAGCAAAGGTAAATTAACAGTTCAGACGATTACAAGAAAGCCTTATAATTTCATATACTTACAATATATTTTGTAAATATTTATATGTTGGATTGCCAATAAAAATATTTTATAGACAGTGTTGGCAATTAAATACAAGCTAAAGAATGAACACACTTTTTAGAAAAAAACGTAATTTCGTCAACTTTAAATTGCTCATAACTCTTAAAGAAATTTTTTTTTTAAATTTTCTTGAATTACGTATAAGATATTTTTAGGTAAATAATGCATACACACAATTTCGAAGCAATCAAAAATAATGATGTCAAAAATCGTCCCGTTTGGCATGGAATGACTCACATATAACAATCTGCAAATTATTTTCTACGTTTACCGTGCTGGCTGATAGTCCAATATCAAACATCCAAGAAGAGATCTCATTCAAATCCGCTCTTTTACCGCATTGTAGGAGATTTAGTTTTTTGTGTTTCCCAATTTATCTGGTAGTACGGTGGCAGTTTTGATATAAGTTCCTGAAACAGCGAAGAATTATTTAGCCCATCTACTAGAACACATGCCTTAATTGTGGATTGCAGGCCCTTGACATGAATGGCGAAGTTAGTAATTGTTTCCATTTTGTTGGGATTTACCTGGGGTAGTAATCTTATTTTTTTTTTCAGGAAACACAATATTTTTTTCGGCTGGCCGTACAGTACCTTCAGGGTGGAAATGGCATGAGGAACACATGTTGGGTAAACAAGGATCCTTTTAACTGCTTCTAAAGCCTCACCGCGTTGAAGCCTTATGAGATTTACTGCGTCCGTCAATCCACAAACAGCAGTGGGCCAGTCGTATGTCGAACTGAAAAGTGGCCACTCCTCTGGGAAACCAGAGAACAAAGGCAATTACACTATGCAACAAAATGTTTGTCCAAGGGAAGTGGATAACAGTTTCTGGTGCAACTAGGTGTCACCTGCCTCAAATTAAAGGGAATTGTGAGGGCTACATATTCTGCAAATATCGCTTTCACGTAGAATCTTTGGTTTAGTAACAGTCGTCAAAAATATGAGAAAAAATGATTTTTTTTTAAAAACACTTTTTCCTGGTACAAAAAAAAACATAAAAAATAGGAAAAAAAATCGAAAAAATTATTTTATTACATTTTTAGAAAGCCTGCATGCTAAAGAAGAAAACACTGTCTAAATCTATGGATAGATGTAAAAGTTATGAGCCATTTTGTAAATGTTACGGAAATTAACAAAAATCTTATTTCATATTTTTCCGTCTCTAAACGATGTTTTTGCGTATATTGAATTCGCCATATGTGAGAGAGACATATAAGAGACATTGCACTTGCATTTTATTTTATGAGGATTGATGTCAGACATTATAAAATTTTAGAGAGGAACATTTTTTAAATTTTTTTTCAAGTACAAGCCTGATTGAGCCGTGTTATGCCTCAAATTAAAGGGAATTATGAGGGCTACATATGCTGCAAATATCGCTTTCACGTTGAATCTTTGGTTTAGTAACAGTCGTCAAAAATATGAGAAAAAAATGATTTTTTTTTAAAACACTTTTTCCTGGTACAAAAAAAAACATAAAAAAATAGGAAAACAATCGAAAAAATTATTTTATTACATTTTCGCCATATGTGAGAGAGACATATAAGAGACATTGCACTTGCATTTTATTTTATGAGGATTGATGTCAGACATTATAAAATTTTAGAGAGGACGAGGTTTTATGGTTGTTCGATTTTATGAAAAATATTATAAAGTTATATTTCGAAGTATGAGTAAACGGCAAAGAACTATTCAATGTGTAAATGATCCCAACAATTTCTGCTACATCTGTCAAAAATATGTTATTAAAAAAAAGCGACGTGCGTTTAGTAAAATAATAGAAGAAGTATATGTGCAATATTTTGGTATACGAGTTAAAAATATGAACGAACCATGGACACCTAGTATTTTGTGTAATTCGTGCCATGTAAATCTTACTCGATGGAGTAGTGGAAGCATGCGGTAAGTACTTTACAATTAATGTATTACAATGTTTTGTGGAATAAAACGTTTTAATTTTAGACTTCACGTGGAATTTGGAATGCCAATAATTTGGAGACAACCATTCATTCACGATACGGACTGCTATTTTTGTCTAAGTTAATAGATTGGAGTTGGAGGTGTCCAAGTATAGCTAACAGCCTAATAACGGAAACATCATCAAGTTCAACTGAGTACTCAACTCTGAGCGATTCAAGTTTGAGTCAGAAGTCATCCCTTTTAACTCAGTTTCAACTCATTGATCTAGTGACAGATTTGGAACTGACCAAATATAAGGCAGAACTTCTTGCATCTGGGATGAAACAGTACAATATTTTGGCCCCAGATGTTCACATATTATATTATAGAGTCCGTGATACACCTTACAAACAGTTTTATACAACTGTGGATAACAGATGCTTTTGCAAGGACATTCCCGGATTGTTCGAGGAACTTAATCAAACATACAATTCAAAGGAATGGCGGCTACTTGTTGACAGCAGTAAAGATAGTTTGAAAGCAGTACTTTTACACAACGGAAATCAGAAACCGTCGATTCCCATTGCTCATGCTGTCAACACTAAGGAATCATACGAAACAATGGCTAAATTGATAAAATACATAAAATATGAACATGACTGGAAAATTTGTTGCGATTTAAAAGTAGTTGGTGTGTTATGCCTCTGGGATAGCCGATATTATTCCAACACTGCATATTAAGCTGGGGCTCTTTAAAAACTTTGTAAAAGCCTTAAGGAAAAATGACAATTCACTCTCATATTTAAAAAGTTTATTTAAAAGTCTTTCTTTTCAAAAAATCGAAGAAGGAGTTTTTGATGGGCCTAAAATAAGGAAACTGATGAAAGATGTGAATTTCGAATCATACGAGTATTTGACGTCGGATGAAATTGCAGCATGGAGGTCGTTTAAGCTTGTACTCAGCCAGAAATTTATGACGGTACCACGAAAAAAGCGTTGTGAAAGCACTGTTTTGGGACGCTTTTACAACGCTTGCTTAAAATGTAATTGAAGCGCTGTTTCGTCATGGATTTGCAATGCATTGAGAACAAATTATTTAAGAAAAATGAATCGTGTTTGAATAGTGGTATCTAAGTTAGTCTTTAAATCGATACCTCCATTCCAAAACATGCTAAGTCTAAATAGCTAGGTTTATAGTGTACTGTGTATAAAAGCAAAAAATCTATCTTAATAACATTTTAAAAGTAACTTCATCAGCATACAATAAAACATTTGAATTGGTTTTCCAATTATTTAAGTCTAATAAATTTAACGATTTTCTATGAAATTAATGACATCTTTTCCTGCAAAAAGTTAGGCATAATTCCAAAATAAACGAAAACGATTTTTTTTAATTAACATGTGAAGTAATTCCGCACATATTCATTTTGTCAATAATTACGATTTTGTCAAAATTTATAAGGAATTATTCTTTTTGTTAAAGTGGGAATTGTCTCTTCTGCGTGTCTCTTTGACATGCGAAAATCCAGTGCTACCTTTACAACATCTAAAAATTGCACAAGCTGGCATTTTGCAGGAAAAATTCAATATTATGAATTCAAAATCTCAAATGAATACCTCAAAAAATAATATATTTCATTTTTTTTTTGGAATTATTACCTTCAAACAATCGAAAAAGAGTCATAAATTTTGTTTTCACAACGTTTCAACAGCGTTGTAAAATACCGCCGTTACACCATATATCGGTGTTATCATTTTGACGCTTTTACAACGCTTTATCCCACCGTGTGATGACGGTTCACAGTGCTTTCACGACGCTTTGAGGATGGTATTTTTCTGGCTGGGTAGTTTCAAATTTCTTTGGATCCAATAAAAGCCCGCAATATTAAACAATGATTAATGATTTGTTAAAAAATTATGAAAAAAATGGTTAGAAATATATTTTTTTATATTTATGTATATAACACATATGTATGTGTCTTCCAACTTATTTTTCGCTTTATGTATTCCAAAAGTTGTAAATATGTCCCTCAAAATTCATTTCTTGCATTCTCATTTTAAATTTTCCCCCGAGAATCTTGGCGACGTAAGTGACGAACATGGCGAAAGGTTTCACCAAGAATTGAAGTCCATCGAGCGGCGTTACCAAGGGCTCTGGGATGAAAGAATGATGGAAGATTATATTTGGTTCCTCCTTAGAGAAACCGATTCCGAAATCTACAAACGTCAACATAGAACTCACAATTACTTCTAATGAAACTTGTTCATGTAAATAAACTCAAATGTACATAAAATAAATAAAGGTAATAAATAAAATCGCTATTTAAACTGAAATTAAAAAAAACGATTTTTTGAAATTCTCCTACCTCTACCAAAAGAGCTATAATTTCTACATTTATCCATAGATTTTTTTTAAAAAGGCATTATTTTCTTCGCTATGATGCAAACTTTTAAAAAATAAAATATTTTTTTCAATTTTTTTATTTTTTTTGTCCCAGGATTTTTTTTTTGTAAAAAATCTACTTTTTCCAATTTGATCGGGCATATACTCCAAAAATTATAGTGCAAACACTTCGACGATAATAGTATTTTAAATAAAACAGTTTTTAAAAAAAATGTATCCATAAAAATTTTTTGGTCTTGATTTTATAAAGGGTTTTCCAACAAGAGGTGTTATTGTGGTATTCAAAGAAAAATTGCATTTTTTCAGATAAATGATCGGATGTTTATTTCATAATAAATTTTTAATTTCATGTCGTTAATATTGAAAAACAAAATCAGCCAAATGGCCACCACGACCGCGCTTACAGGACCACATCCTTTTCAAGAAATTTTTTATAACCAAATCCCAAAGTGGCTGTCCTATATCCTCGATTGCCTCACGAATTCTATCTTTGAGGTCTTGAATCGACGCTGGGCTGTTGGCGTAGACCTTATCTTTCACGTGGCCCCAAAGGAAGAAGTCGCACTTTTCCCGTAACAGAGCAATGATTTCGATGCTTGTGTGGCACGTAGCGCCGTCTTGTAGAAAGTAAACGTTGTCCAGATCTTAAGACCTTCCAAATCCGAACATAAAAAATCATTAATCGTCTCTCGATAGCGTAATCCATTCACCGTTACCTTTGATCCAACCTCATTTTCGAAAAAGTAAGGTCCAATGATCCCGCCGGACCATAAACCGCACCAAACAGTTACGCTTCTCAACGGTAACTCTTTGATTTTCCGAGCCCCAGATGCGACAATTTTGCTTGTTGACGTAGCCACCGAGGTGGAAATGGGCCTCATCAGTCAAGATGATTTTTCGATGATTTTCGAATGTTAATAATTTCAATACGTGTTTGAATCGTGTATCGTTCCATTTTTAGTAATGGCGTACTTTCTACTTGTCAAATGTCAAAGAATAAAAGCTTCAAAAGTGACAGCTTATGAAATACCTGGTGATTCAAAACACCTCTTGTTGGAAAACCCTGTATAACAGTATGCCACAATCTATACAAAAAAAATCATTTTTAGGTCTAGGGCACAAAAAAAAAATTTTGTTGCCTAGTGTAATCTATTACTTTGTGTGGAATAATTGGACAGCCGAATTTGAAAACCTTGTAAATAACTTTCAGAAAGATGAAATTAGCAACCCAATTGTAATGGGAGATTTGAATGCCAAGACAGGTCAAATTAAACAATATACCGCCAGGATATATGAAGAAACCTTCTATTTATTCCTTGAAATAAGATCATCAAAGGATTCCACAATAAACCAAAAAGGATTTAAAATGCTAGAATTTATGTCTGATAACAACTTTATGATCATAAATGGATGCACTGTTGGAGATAAAACTGGTAATTTCACATATTTAAGCAGCAATGGAGATTCCGTGATCGATTTTATTGTGCGGTATGCCAAGAATTGTTATGTATGGTTTCAAACATCAGGGTACTCAGTCTGGAAGTGACAGAATAAGGTCATCAGGCAAACCGTCTCAATTTACTTCCCCAAATATTGTGGCGAGATCGAAATATTGATCAATACCAATTCAATTTAAGCGAAGAAGACTTAATCCGAATCCAACGTTAGTTGACCTAACTAAGACTATTATACTCTCCACAAAATATTTAACCCCAAAAAGATAAGAATTCGAGGCAAAACAGAGGTGGTAGAATGTGCAATGAAGCACGAAAGAAAACATTTAAGCTCCTAATATAAATATAGAAAAACCGGAGACATAACTGTGTAACGACAAGTTTTGACTCTGGTTGCTGGAGTAGCTCACCGGGGCCAGGTTCGTCACAGAAATTTATTTGATTTCGGCGACAGAGAGTAGACAGCGGGAGTGTTTGGTTTTAATAAGCTTTATTGTAACTCTAAAGTGGTTTAGTGTATTAAAAATATATTGTAAAAACTAGTAGTTCCTCGTGATGGTTTCTCGTGGATGTCCTTGGCTGTAGGATCTTCCTGATGTGCGTCGGGGCTGGGTGGGGAAGCTGGCTGCGTCTGATCGGGAGAGTAGCGGGACCACTCTAATACACACGATTGTTAGTCACGAGGGTTTTTATCTTTATAAGCAGAAGAGTGGCAAAAGGCACACCCTAATACACGCACGGTTTATTCACGACGGTGGCGGAGGGCACACCCTAATGTACACCGAGTTTTAGAACGGGAGAGTGGCGAAAGGCACACCCTAATACACGCACGGTTTTTATTCACGAGGGTAGCGGACGGCACACCCTAATGTTCACTGAGTTTTAGAACGGGAGAGTGGCGAAAGGCACACCCTAATACACGCACGGTTTTTATTCACGAGGGTAGCGGACGGCACACCCTAATGTTCACTGAGTTTTAGAACGGGAGAGTGGCGAAAGGCACACCCTAATACACGCACGGTTTTTATTCACGAGGGTAGCGGATGGCACACCCTAATGTACACTGAGTTTCGGATCGGGAGAGTGGCGAAAGGCACACCCTAATACACGCACGATTTTATTCACGAGGGTAGCGGATGGCACACCCTAATGTACACTGAGTTTCGGATCGGGAGAGTGGCGAAAGGCACACCCTAATACACGGACGATTTTATTCATGGGGGTAGCGGACGGCACACCCTAATGTACACTGAGTTTTAGAACGGGAGAGTGGCGAAAGGCACACCCTAATACACGCACGGTTTTTATTCACGAGGGTAGCGGATGGCACACCCTAATGTACACTGAGTTTCGGATCGGGAGAGTGGCGGAAGGCACACCCTAGTATTCACTTAGTTGATTCACTGCACTTGTACACTTACCGTCCGTTCGTGGCTACTGGTTCACACTGACTGTCCCCTCTTCATCGATGCTTGTCGCTTTTATACCCAATTGGGATAACGGGAACTTGTTTACTCCAAAAGGAGTTGTTTATCAAAACAACTTGTTTACTCAAACGATTGCACGTGTTTAAAATAACTTCGCATGCGTATTGTTGTTGCGTAGCGTTAACTTGTTTACTTGTTTTCGCACCGACTCTACGTGTGCTTGCAACTAGTAAACAACTTCGCATGCGTTTTGTTGTTGCGCAGTGGTAGGTTGTTTATTAGTCGGATGCGCTGGTATATGGTAAATAGCCTAACTCCTGTTTTACTACGTGGTAGGCAAACATGACTAAATACGAATTTTTATAAAATATGAATTCAATTATACTTTATATATTTTTTAAATTCATTAACTTAAACTCTAAAGACTTAATCTAAGTGTCGCCAAAAACGACCTCCGGGACTTTTGGTCGTCACACTGCCTCCCCTCCTCCGAGAAGGCGAATGACGAGGTTTCCTCCTCGGGAAATATGTATGCCGTAGCTTTGGCCATCGACGGTAATTGCCTGGTCGTACTTCCGATTTCCCATTCGCTTTGAGAACAGAGCCGCCACATATGGCTCGAGTGCTTGGCGTGCCACGGACGGTAATGTTTCCTGGCACCGGAAGGGCTTTCCTGCCAGGGTCTGTGACATGGAGTTGTCCTCCTTATCCCACCTCACAGGATCTTGTGGCCGAGTTTTGGCGAGCCGTGGATTTACCCTGGTGGTCGGAAATTCGCCGTCTGAGTCGCCGCTGATGGGTTCGTACCAGTCATCCACATTGTCCAAGGGTTCGCCCTTATAAGACTGTAGAGACGACAGCCCGGACAATGTGGACACTTGGCTTCTTCCCGATGCTGGTGATGGTAAGACCGCAGGTGGGGCTGTTGGTGGGGAAGCCGAAGATGATGATGATGATGATGATGACGATGATGATGATGATGATGATGATGATGATGATGATGATGATGATGATGATGATGATGATGACGATGATGATGATGATGTTGATGCTCTTTCGGGCTTAAGAGGTTGTTGGTACGGTGGGGTTGTGGCCTCGTCCTCTGGTACCAAGGAGGACACTGCGGGAGAGGGTGAGGGTGGATGGGACCCAGCTCGTTTCCATATGCGTATGGGTGTACTTTCAGCCTCGGTGTCGCTGCTGATCAACACCGTTTGCAGGTCCGGTCGTTCCACTGACATCGGCTTCGGACTAGGGGTCGAATTCTCCATCTCGCTGTCACTCGAGATGACGATGACCTCCCTCTGGCGTGGGTAGGGTAGTTGGCTACCCTGGTAACGAGCCACCGTGGCTTTCGACAACCGTCGTAGCCGTACGACACAGGGTAGGAGGCCGGAGGTCGTTGTCGGGTTGTTGCACCCCCGGGCTGCTTCCCGTAAGAGCCACATCTCTTTCGTGTAGGCTTTGGTCACTAATAGGGCTGGTAGATTGGGCATCGTTGAGCTTAGAGTGGTTCTACGGAAAAAAATATAGCATTAGAGATTCAGTTGATACTTGGTTTAGGTTCTGTAGTAGTAGGGGTGTAAGGTTTGACCTCGCTGAGGTGTGCTAAACGCGTTTCGTTCTTGTCCGGGGCCCGTAACCGTACGATAACCGGGGAGGTAAACTCGATAACCTCGTATGGGCCGTCGAATTTCGGCGCCAACTTCGCGGCAAAGCTCTCGATGGCTTTAGATAAAGGGTGTGACTTTACTAACACCATGTCTCCTACGTTAGGTTTCCATGGACGCCGTCGCATATTGTACTGCCGTCTCTGGTCTTCCGCAGCCTTATCCTCAGGTGATTGCCGTCGAGTCCCGGTTCCAGAGACTAGCTCATCAAACAGAGAGTTTGGGAGGCGTGGCTCTCGACCCTGCACCAGGTACGCAGGGCTGTAACCCGTGGTGTCCGATGTGGCGGTGTTGATGGCTAGGCATATCTCCGGCAGATGATCGTCCCATCGGTTATGATGATTTCGACTAATCTGAGCAATCATCGTCTTGATTGTGCGATTGGCCCGCTCCGTGGGGTTTTCCTGTGGGCAGTATGGCGCGGTGAATTGATGTCTTACTCCGATCTCCTGTAGGTACTCTTTGACAACCTTGCCTGTAAATTGGCTACCATTGTCGGTAATCAGTACCTTGGGGACCCCAAACCGGGCGAGGATACGCTCTCGAAAAGCCTTCACAACTCCTTCGGCTGTGGCCTTGCGTAGGGGTACCAGTTCTACCCATTTGGAAAAACGGTCGATGAACACCAGTAGCATGGAGTTCCCGTGTTTCGTCCTCGGCAAAGGTCCCACGAAATCGGTGCAGACTGTAGCCCATGGTTCTTCTGGGATTGACACGAGCATTTCCCCTGCTGGCGCGGTCTGCATTGGCTTGTAGCGTTGGCATGATTCGCAGCTGCGCACGAACTTGGTGACGTCCCGGATCATACCAGGCCAGTAGTACCGGTAACATACTCGGTTGATAGTCTTCCTTATTCCTAGGTGTCCCGCGGCTGGTTGGGTGTGGTTTTCCTCGAGTACCCGCTGGCGTAGGTGTCTGGCTAAACAGAGCTTCCACGGCTCAGTCTCATCGTCGTTCAGATTTCGGGGGATGTGTCGGAACAGCAGTGATCCCACAATGGCGTAATCTGAGAATTTCGCCGGATCCCGTTGTAGGTCCTCGACCTTCTTCCGTAGCCATGGACACTCGTCGGCGTCTGTTGTAGCCCTCATCAAGGCTTCTAACGGTTGTCTGGATAAGGCATCAGCCACCACATTGTACCTCCCTTTCCTATACTGTACGGAGAAGGTGTATTGCTGGAGTTCCAGTGCCCACCGCGCCAATCGTCCTGTGGGGTTGTCGATAGAGTTCAGCCACTTCAAAGCCAGATGATCCGTGATAACGTTGAAGTTGTAGCCTTCCAAGTAAGGTCTCATTTTACGAATTCCCCATACGATGGCCAAACACTCTTTCTCAGTTGCCGAATAGTTTCTTTCCGCCCCATTGAGGGTTCGGCTGGCGTAGGCAATGACTCGCTCCCCATCCTCCAAGTTTTGAGTCAGAACGGCGCCGAGTCCTTGGTCACTCGCATCAGTTTGTAAGATGAAGCGCTTTGAGAAGTCGGGACAGGCGAGAACAGGCGACTGGGTGAGTTTTGCTTTCAAAAGCTCAAATACTGTCTGTTGGTCCTCCGTCCACCTCCAATGCTTCCCCTTCTTCAATAGGGCCGTCAATGGTGATGCTAGTGTAGCGAAATCTGGTATAAATCGCCGATACCATGAGACCACGCCTAAAAATCGTCGCAACTTCTTTAAACAAGTGGGGGCGGTCATTTCTTGAATGGCAGCTACCTTATCAGGGTCAGTGTGGATGCCTTCGCCGCTTACAACATGGCCTAAATACTTTGTTTCCCTTTTGAAGAAGTCGCACTTGTCGGGGTTAATCCTTAAATTTGCTGCTCGAAGACTTTGGAACACCTCCTTCAAGTTTTCCAGGTGCTCCTCGATGGTTCTACCGGTGACGATGATGTCGTCCAAATACGCGAACGCGAATGGTTCCATTCTTGGTCCTATGACGCTATCTAAAGCTCTCTGGAAGGTGGCGGGTGCCGAGCGTAGCCCGAATGGCATGACGCGCCACTGATATAGGCCACGTCCTGCCACCGTAAAAGCAGTATACTTTTTACTGTCCTCCTCCAGGGGTACCTGCCAGTAACCGTCCTTCAGATCGAGACTGCTGACGTACGACGCTTCCCGTAGGCGGTCCAGGATGGATGAAATTCTTGGTAGGGGGTAGGCGTCAGGTTCGGAGCGGCTGTTGAGAAAGCGGAAATCCATACACAGTCTCCAGGTTCCATTTTTCTTCTGCTAGTGTTATAGGGGAGCTGTATGGGCTATGGGACGGTTCTATGAAGCCCTTGTCCAGTAATTCGGTAATCTTCTCATCGATTATGGCTTGCATGGCTGGATTGCGAGCTGCATACCGTAATTTGAATGGGCGAGCGTCCTTCATCACAATACAGTGGGTAGCCGCCGTGGAGACCCCTTGGAGTTCTTTGAACTGCTCCAGCTCACTTCTCAAAAAGTTTTGGATACGGTCTTGTTCTTCGGGGTTTACTTCACTTACCGTAACGTGCAGAGGCTGCGTCCCGTCTCCTGGTGTTTCATCCGGGATGCCTGTTTCTGAGGGCGCTTCGGAGGTAGTCGGGGGTTCCGCAGTGATGTGATGGTGACGGTCGTCGGTACCATTTCCTTGGGCGTGTACCCCGCTGGCCAATTCGCATGTGAGTCCAGCACATGTGATTTGGGTTTGGCATTTGCCGAGGAAGTCCATACCTAAGATTACCGTCTCGGTTGCCTCAGGCATCACTAGTAATTCCAGTTCGAAGTATTTGGTTCCAAAACGAATATTTGTTTTGATGGCCGCCTGGATTTGGCGGCGAGTGCCATCCGCGAGTTTTATACTGAAGTCCACGTTCCGTCGATCTCCTTCGGCAGCTATGGCATGGGCGAACTCATTGCTAATAAAACAGCGTGTGGCCGCTGTGTCCACTATTGCAGCCACCAATTGCCCGGCGATGTAGGCGTTCGCCACCAGTCGTGTCGGTTCGTATTGGAGAGAGGTGTCGTCCTGTTGGGTATCTTCTACTGTTGGGGATCTTCCGTCCTGGGACCCGTACTCCCCTGCCTGATACGGGCCCGACCTTCGTTTCCCGGGGTGCGTCTGCAGCAGTGTATGGTGCGAATATCCCGTCGTCCACAAATCCAACAAAACATAATTGCTTCGTTCCGGCAGCGCGCCGCACTGTGTCCATCCTGTCCGCAGCGGCGGCACGCGGTAGCTGGATTGATCGTATTTGTTGATGTTGCTTGTTGTTCCTCCTGGATTAGCTGACGGTGATGTTCCCAAATTCCAAAAATTCCCAGGGTTCTCCAACTCCATCGTAACAGATTCCCCACTTCCGGACCTGCTCTACTACATCCCTCAGTTCCACGAGTTTGGTGTGTCTCCGTGGTGCGTTCGGCACTTCCAGTCATAATGCAGGTGTATTGTCCGTAGTTTGGCCAGCATTTGGGACCGATATAAGCGCCGGTGCAGGTGACTTAAGATCCAAAACCTCACTCTGTGTCTGTGTATCTTTCCTTGGTGTCAGGGGTTTCGAGTCTGTACTCGCTCGTTCGTGTAACGCTTGCAGCTCTAGGACACGGGTGAGCTGTTCACCCTCAAGGACAGTAGCCAAGAATCTCGCCAGTCGCTGCCTCTGCTCTTCGACCGTACCGTCCACTTCGCAGTCGAACTCCGTTAAGTACTTTACCAGCTCTTCTTTCCGGAGTGTATACGCCCAGGAGACTCGTACCGTTGCTGCCATATTTCTGCGGTGATTTCCTGGTGCTGTAGCCGCTGGACCACGTCAGGTAGATAATTCCGCTGCTTTTGCCTATATTTCTGTTACTCTCTGTCCCTGCTCGGGCGCCACTGTAACGACAAGTTTTGACTCTGGTTGCTGGAGTAGCTCACCGGGGCCAGGTTCGTCACAGAAATTTATTTGATTTCGGCGACAGAGAGTAGACAGCGGGAGTGTTTGGTTTTAATAAGCTTTATTGTAACTCTAAAGTGGTTTAGTGTATTAAAAATATATTGTAAAAACTAGTAGTTCCTCGTGATGGTTTCCGTGGATGTCCTTGGCTGTAGGATCTTCCTGATGTGCGTCGGGGCTGGGTGGGGAAGCTGGCTGCGTCTGATCGGGAGAGTAGCGGGACCACCCTAATACACACGATTGTTAGTCACGAGGGTTTTTATCTTTATAAGCAGAAGAGTGGCAAAAGGCACACCCTAATACACGCACGGTTTATTCACGACGGTGGCGGAGGGCACACCCTAATGTACACCGAGTTTTAGAACGGGAGCGTGGCGAAAGGCACACCCTAATACATGCACGGTTTTATTCACGAGGGTAGCGGACGGCACACCCTAATGTTCACTGAGTTTTAGAACGGGAGAGTGACGAAAGGCACACCCTAATACACGCACGGTTTTATTCACGGGGGTAGCGGACGGCACACCCTAATGTTCACTGGTTTTAGAACGGGAGAGTGGCGAAAGGCACACCCTAATACACGCACGGTTTTTATTCACGAGGGTAGCGGACGGCACTCCCTAATGTTCACTGAGTTTTAGAACGGGAGAGTGGCGAAAGGCACACCCCAATACACGCACGGTTGTTATTCACGAGGGTAGCGGATGGCACACCCTAATGTACACTGAGTTTCGGATCGGGAGAGTGGCGAAAGGCGCACCCTAATACACGCACGATTTTATTCACGAGGGTAGCGGATGGCACACCCTAATGTACACTGAGTTTCGGATCGGGAGAGTGGCGAAAGGCACACCCTAATACACGGGCGATTTTATTCACGGGGGTAGCGGACGGCACACCCTAATGTTCACTGAGTTTTAGAACGGGAGAGTGGCGAAAGGCACATCCTAATACACGCACGGTTTTTCTTCACGAGGGTAGCGGATGGCACACCCTAATGTACACTGAGTTTCGGATCGGGAGAGTGGCGGAAGGCACACCCTAGTATTCACTTAGTTGATTTACTGCACTTGTACACTTACCGTCCGTTCGTAGCTACTGGTTCACACTGACTGTCCCCTCTTCATCGATGCTTGTCGCTTTTATACCCAATTGGGATAACGGGAACTTGTTTACTCCAAAAGGAGTTGTTTATCAAAACAACTTGTTTACTCAAACGATTGCACGTGTTTAAAATAACTTCGCATGCGTATTGTTGTTGCGTAGCGGTAACTTGTTTACTTGTTTTCGCACCGACTCTACGTGTGCTTGCAACTAGTAAACAACTTCGCATGCGTTTTGTTGTTGCGCAGTGGTAGGTTGTTTATTAGTCGGATGCGCTGGTATATGGTAAATAGCCTAACTCCTGTTTTACTACGTGGTAGGCAAACATGACTAAATACGAATTTTTATAAAATATGAATTCAATTATACTTTATATATTTTTTAAATTCATTAACTTAAACTCTAAAGACTTAATCTAAGTGTCGCCAAAAACGACCTCCGGGACTTTTGGTCGTCACAACTGATAAAAAATTTGCATGGAAGAACAAAAACGTTATAAAGGTGTATGTAAATACAGCAAAAGAGAACATTACAAGGAACTTATAGAACGAATAAATAACGTAAATGTATGTAAGGAATGGTGGAGATGTGTTAACGTATTAAAATACAGAAAATTTATAATCAGTCCAACTCTTACAGCAGAACGCTTCAAAATATTATTTGAAAAACTTCTTTGTACTGAACAACCAGTATTATATATACACAATGCCCCAGTATTTTCAGAAGATGAATGCCTGTACCGACCCTACACAATCGAGGAGCTTAATACACAGTTGAAAAAAGTTAAGGCCAACAAGGCTCCAGGGGACGACATAATCCCATACGGATTTTACCAAAATGCCACAAAAAGACTTCTAGTCAACAGTTATAACCAAATATTCGATAGCAGTAACATTAATGAATCGTTTAACAAAACAATTATCTTTCCTATACATAAAAAGGAAAGTTTGGAACTGCCCGAAAACTATAGGGGCATATCATTTATGAATTCTTGAATCGACGCTTGGCTGTCGGCGTAGACCTTATCTTTCATGATATATTATTGAGGCACGCTGTGAACATTCAAATATCAGAACTCTTTTGTGAAATTTTTTTTTATTAATATTTTAAATGCTCCAAACTAAATGTCCTATATGTATATTTTCTTGAAAACCATTTACCATGTCATGGCTTTTTCACATATACGATTTTTGTTACGGTATATTGGTGGTAAATAACTAAAAGATAAGTACAAAAACCTGAGATATGAAATATATCGCGATTTGACGAAAAGGCACGGGTTTTTGTCTCTCCTGAAAACTAGAAAAAAAACACATAGGTGTTTTCGTCGGCGCACCGACGATATGTAGATTTTTTAATTTCGAATCAAAGTTTGGAAACAAATTAATTAACAACTAAACAAATTGTCTCTTGTGTGAATTGCAATAAACCCACTGATATAATTCAGCATCAATTCTTATTTTGGTTAACAATCAAAAATTTTACAAATAGAGCTTTATATGTCAGTTTTGGAACAAATTAAATTGGGACAAAACTGCTATACGAGGTTTTAAAAAAGCGAATGAATATAAATATTGTCTCCATCAAAGTAATCCCACACAAATACAATACTCTCCTATCAGCGCTTGTGCCTATCCTGGAAACACTTCTGTTATGCTATTTTTAGTATAGCCTTGAGATATTCTAGCAACGCGGTATTTATCTCCTCAAACGTGGCAAATCTTCCTCCTTTCATTTGCATTTTCAGTATTTGGAACAGAAAAAAGTCGTATGAAACATTTATGCACCCATCGAGCACACTCGATAGTTATTTTGGTAAAAGTTTAGCTATTTCAGAACAAAACTTCTAAAAATTTGATGAAATGAGCAAACCGCAACTTTTTCAAAAGATATCCTACAATTCCCAACTACTTTCACTGCTTCAACGCTTCAATCGGTTATTGATGTTCTGAGCCGCCTAGGGCGTGAAGGAATTTCTGTGAAAATCTTGTACAACTTTTTTGCATAAAGTAGACTCGCCGAATGCCACAGTCATAATTATGTGCGTTTTTTAACTTTCACTCAAAATTTAATACAACTTCTTTGATCCATTTTCCGATAACTAAAAGTCAAAAAACAATCAAAAATGCAAAATTGCATTAACGTGATCATATGAAGGGGACATTTGCCCAGGTAGAGACAACTTCTTCGCATTTTGTAGATATTGGTTGAAAATATTACACCTAAAATTAAAAATTTTGCTAACTAAAATTTTGTAATAAAGTCTAATGGTTATTAATATCATTTTCAAAACTTTTGATTATCTGGGGGTGCATGAAGCCTTCAAGATCTCGGATGTGGGCCGTGATGCTGAGCTTGGTGTACTAAATTGTACCTTTGTGTGGGAGGTTCCAAAAGAGGCGTGGCAATAACGCCCATTTTTCACTGGAAGGTAGACACTATAAAAGCATTACATTATACAAAATGTCAAGTATATGAACTAATATTATAAATTTGGGTGCAAAATGTTTCATTTGTGTGGGAGGTACCAAAGGAGGACAACTTCGCCCATTTTTCTCGAGGCGATAGCGACTAATAAACTTATACTATGTTTGGAATTTCGGAAAGCTCCAATAAGTAGTCTATAAGTTATTACAGAATTAATATTACTCTAAATGTTAACGCTTTGTGGGGGAGGTACTAGAAGGACCAATATGGCGAATTTTCGAACTTAGCCTGAGATAGAGAAAAATATTACCTTATACCAAATTTTAAGTCAATATGTTACACCTTTCGAGAGATATTGCATCATCCAGCAGACAGACAGACAGACAAACAGACAGACAAACAGAGGGACGGACGAACATTGCTCAAATTACTTAAAATGACCCAAAACGGAATTCCGGCGAACATACTCGTTACACTAATGTGAGGGTATAATAAATAAATTTACGAATATTTTTTGGGACTGAAGGGATTCGTAATATGGTTTACCGTACTGAAATTTCTTTCTTGTTGTTTTACTCCTTGTGCTATTTATTGAGAAATATTTGTATATTATAAAATAATTACACTGTGCGACAGCCAAAATCGGCGGGGGTTCTGACTACGTGTCCCGGTGTTTCGCTGGCTCACGTCTATGAACTGAGATATATCGATTTGAATTTAGTATGTATCATATAGGGGAATTTGTCACGTTTAGTCGTAAATAGTCGATTATTCGTAAATTTTTGGGATTTGATACAATTTGTCTTGTAGATCTTGGCGACAACATTTTTTCTTTGGAATTGGCCGGACACACCCAAAATACGGATTTATTGGTAAAAAACCGATTTTCTTGCTTTTGCGCACTTAAACGCCTATAACTTTGTTAATTACACTGTGCTCGAAATAGACACTTTAAAAATGTAACAGAAAGAAGACCCTAGTCCACCTTGCTGAATCCAATGGAGCTAGCCGTTTTTCTAGGTTAGCTCTTGTTTTCGCGATATTTGACCACTAAGTTTGCAAAAAAACCAGTAAGGAATGGCTAAAGTCGGGCGGAGCCGACTATATAATACCCTACACCACTCTCGTAATATTGAATTACTCTGAAAATTAAATTTTGTAATTCATGTATAAATTTTCTTCAAATTCGGCAATGTTAGTCCATGGATCAAGAAACTCTACCATTCTAAATATCAAAACGATTGGATGTAAACTACAGCATCTATAGGACTAAAGGGTCAAATCGGACGAAACATATATATGGGAGCTATAGCTAAATCTTAACCGATTTTCTTCAAATTCGGTATTGTTGGTTCATGGATCAAGAAACTCTACCATTCTAAATTTCAAAACGATTGGATGTAAAAGACAGTTTCTATAGAACTAAAGGGCCAAATCGGACGAAACATATATATGGGAGCTATAGCTAAATCTTAACCGATTTTCTTCTAATTCGGTAGTGTTGGTTCATGGATCAAGAAACTCTACCATTCTAAATTTCAAAACGATTGGATGTAAAATACAGCTTTTATAGGACTAAAGGGGCAAATCGGACGAAACATACATATGGGAGCTATAGCTAAATCTTAACCGATTTTCTTCAAATTCGGTAGTGTTGGTTCATGGATCAAGAAACTCTACCATTCTAAATTTCAAAATGATTGGATGTAAAATATAGCTTCTACAGGACTAAAGAGCAAAATCGGACGAAACATATATATGGGAGCTATAGCTAAATCTTAACCGATTTTCTTCAAATTCAGCAATGTTGGTTCATGGATCAAGAAACTTTACCATTCTAAATTTCAAAACGATCGGATGTAAAATACAGCTTCTATAGGACTAAAGGTCTAAATCGGACGAAACATATATATGGGAGCTATAGCTAAATCTTAACCGATTTTCTTCTAATTCGGTATTGTTGGTTCATGGATCAAGAAACTCTACCATTCTAAATTTCAAAACGATTGGATGTAAAATACAGCTTTTATAGGACTAAAGAGCTAAATCGGACGAAACATATATATGGGAGCTATAGCTAAATCATAACCGATTTTCTTCAAATTCGGCAATGTTGGTTCATGGACCAAGAAACTCTACCATTCTATATTTCAAAACGATTGGATGTAAAATACAGCTTTTATAGGACTAAATGGCCAAATCGGACGAAACATATATATGAGAGCTATAGCTAAATCTTAACCGATTTTCTTCAAATTCGGTAGTGTTGGTTCATGGATCAAGAAACTCTATCGTTCTTAATTTGAAAATGATTGGATGTAAAATAAAGCTTCTACAGGACTATAGAGCAAAATCGGACGAAACATATATATGGGAGCTATAGCTAAATCTTAACCGATTTTCTTGAAATTCGGCAATGTTGGTTCATGGATCAAGAAACTTTACCATTATAAATTTCAAAACGATCGGATGTAAAATACAGCTTCTATAGGACTAAAGGTCTAAATCGGACTAAACATATATATGGGAGTTATAGCTAAATCTTAACCGATTTTCTTCAAATTCGGCAATGTTGGTTCATGGATCAAGAAACTCTACCATTCTAAATTTCAAAACGATTGGACTAAATCTATAGGACTAAAGGGTCAAATCGGACGAAAGATATATATGGGAGCTATATCTAAATCTGAACCGATTTCAACCAAATTCAATAGCGATCTTAACAGCCGCGAAATACTCTAAATTGCAAAATTTCAGAACGATCGGAGTGAAATTGCGACTTGTAGTCGACGAACAACTTTACATGGACAGACAGACGGACGGACGGACAGACATCGTTAAATCGACTCAGCTAGTGAGTCTGAGTCGATCGGTATACTTTAAGGTGGGTCTAGCTGTGTTATTTTCAGGTGTTACAAACATCTGCCGTGAAACAAACTTAACCCTGTACCACGGTGTGGTGTAGGGTATAATTAGAGAGGTTAGTTATCTCGGAGGTGATTTTGAAGTGGAAGACTTCCGAAAATGTGCTTCAATCCAAAGAACGAAATAAAGGGAACCCTTCGAGAGTTATTTCTCTCAAAATAGTCAACCACGCTTCTCACCCTTTACCCCCGAAAAAGTGCAATCAAATCTTACCATATGTCAAAAGTCATACAAATCGTCGACATTTTTAGTTTGTGTCTTTGAAAAAAATGTCCCTCGCGAAAAATTACTATGAGTCTCCTTTCAACATATTAATTAAAACACCCACAATTTAGCAGGTTTTGTTTGTTACCTTTGAAATTTTCATTAACACTAACCAAAAATAATTTAGAAAAATTGAAGTCTAAAAATATTATTTGAAATATTTTCTGCTATGAGCAGAAAAATACTCAAATTATGTAATAACTCGAAATTTGCTTAATTCTCATAAAAAAGTTGAGAAAGGGCTTATAGTATTTCTTCGCGAGGAATATTTGTTTCAACGATGCCAACTAAAAATGTCGACAATATGTATGATATTTTACATATGATAAGATTTCATTGCAGTTTTTCAGGTATGAGGGGGTGACAAGCGTGGACGACTGTGTTGAGATAAAAAATTGTCCAAATGTTCCTTTAAGAGATAAGTCACCTCTCTGAGTTCCCAACAAACTTTGTGGTCGAATATCGCGAAAACAAGAGCTAACATAGAAAAACGGCTAATGCCACTGGATTCAGCATGGTCGAAATAGGTTTATCCATAGGGTCTCCTTTCTGTTACATTTTTGGACTAGCACAGTGTTTTTAAACGATTTTTACGCATATAACTTCGACAATTTTCAACCAATTTTAATCTCTAAGAGGATTTAAAAAAAAGAAGCTTAGACCTTTGATATATATGGGTAATTCCACCAAAAGGTCTACCGTGATCAAAAAAATTAGAGTTATTAAAATCACATTAATGTAATGTATTATTATAAAAAATATTAAACTTTTAATAATATGAACAAAATTTCACATGTATTTACTCAACATTTTAAGAAAAAAACTATTACGTAGTTGAAAATTGTAGTTTTGGTTCACTTACTCATTTTTATTGCACATTTCTTTAAAATTAAATAGAGGATTAAAAAACTCTCTAAGAGCAAAAGTAATCTTAAATAAAAGTGTAGTAAGTGTAAAGTTCAACCATCCGCCCGTCCGTCCATCTGTTGTAATCACGCTACAGTCAATAATTGAGCTAGATGACCGAAATTTGGTACAGATAGTTCTTATAGCTGCAAGTAACTTGGGATTGAAAATGGATTCTATCGGTTCATTATTTGATATAGCCCCCATATGTAGCATCTCCCCGATTTGACTTCTTAACCCCATCGAGACCACAAATGTCAACTGAACGGGCTGAAAATTGGTATCTGGTGTTTATTTATACCCAGAATCTTTCACATGAACGGCGTTAGTCATAGGTCTATGTTTTTATATAGCCCTTATACAAAGATACCTCTAGATTTGTCTTCGTAACGCCATAAAAACCAAAAATTTCAACAAATTGAGCTGAAATTTGGTATAATGAGTTTATTTTTACCCGAAACCATTCATATGCGATCCATGGCGGAGGGTATATAAGATTCGGCATTACCGAACTGAATCCGTCTTTACTTGTTTTGTTTAAAAAAGGTCATGAAAAATATGTCACATTCGACATGCCACGTTCGAACGAATTTCAAAATTAAATTTAAAAAAACTTCCAAAGATATTTCTACCAAACAAAGATGGTTCAAAATCTTTATTATTTTTTAACATTTTAACATTTTCATCTTGAACATATTCTTTGTGATTTCTCTGAATCACATGTTTTTGAAGATGTTCACGAAAAGTACTTCCATTTATGTCGCGTTCGAACCGATCTTTTTTTGTCCTTATTTTCTAATCAATATTTCGCCTGAAAACGACTAAAACACCAGTGATACTACTATTAACGATCTATAAGATTATGTAAAAGATGAATCTAAAATATGTTTTATTTTGACCTTTTTATCACTTTGAATGTGTACAACGGTCACGCGTTCGACACCGTGGAATTCCCAATATTATGTTTACTTATTTAAAAATGTAGGAATATACATATATATATTTGTCCTGCAAACACATTTTTTAATTTTTTCCGCCATTTTTCAATTTGTACAAAGTGTTTACAAATTATTTTGTGAGATAACCAAACGAGTAATTGATTTACATAAATGGCATATTTTGTAAGAAAAAACAAGTAAGAAAATTTCAGTCGGGTAAACCGACTAAGGTATACCCTCACTTTGTGAGTAATGTAATATTGAATATTACTCGAATTATTCTGTCAATTTGTGTGGGAGGTACCAGAAGAGGTTTATCAAATACATCTATTTTTCGCTGTACATTAAATACTTTAAATTCATTGCACTGTGCCGAATTATAAGCATTGATGTGCACTGGTAAAAACGTTATGAGATATTAAATTGTGGTATGATTTGGGCATTTTGTGTGGGAGGTACAAAAAGGGGCGTGGCGATAACGCCCATTTTTCACAGGGCTATAGACACTATAAAAACATTACACTGTACAAAATTTCAAGTATTTTTATACACTGGTTTTAATGTTATAAGCTGTTAACTTTTGGTGCAAAAAGGTACCTTTGTGTGGGAGGTACCAAAAAGGGCGTGGCAACAACGCCAATTTTTCCCTTGACTGTAGGCAATATAAAAGCATAATACTGTACAAAATTTCAAGTTTTTTTATACACTGTTATTAATGTTATAAGCTGTTAACTTTTGGTGCAAAACGGTGCATTTGTGTGGGAGGTACCAAAAGGGACGTGACAACTTCGCCCATTTTTCTCGAGTTGATAGCGACTAATAAGCTAATACTATATGTGGAATTTCAGAAGATTCGAATAAGCAGTATAGCAGTTATTAAAGAATAAATTTTTCACAACATTTTAACCCTTTGTGGGGGAGGTACTAGAAGGAGTGGACCAATATGGCCCATCTTCGAACTTAGCCGGAGATAGAAAAAAATATTGCCACATACCAAATTTGAAGTCAATCGGTTACTCCTTTCGAGAGTTATCGTGCGCACCAGCCAGCAGACAGACAGACAGACAGACAGACAGACAGACAGACAGACAGACGGACGGACATTGCTCATTCGACTTAAAATGACCCAAAACGGTTTTCCTCCGAACATACTTGGGGTCTTAGGTCACTCCTTCGATGTGTTACACTTTATTCCGTAGCAAATGATATATACCCTCGTCACACTAAAGTGAGGGTATAAAAACGCAACCAGTCTTCTAAAAATCCGTTTCTAATTGACTGAGTTATTAAATTTTCATTAAAGCTAAATCTTTACATAAATACTGGTTGTATAATTGATAATAAACTAAGTAACAGTTAGTAAGTTGTTTTACTCGACATTACCTACAAGAATATATCGTCCCAGGGTTTTTGGACTGTTGCACTGTCATTTTCGTACAAAAGAACTATGTATTTGAAAAAAAAAGTTATCAAATGTGTACTTTGAGGGTTTAAAAAGACAAAAAGAAACACCATCTTTATCATCCCCGGAACAAAAGCTTCAAATACCTCTTACATTTTTATTTATTAATACTTTAATTATTTTATTTGAGCTCGAGGCCAAAGGAAAAAAGAAATAAAATTCAATAATATAACATCCCTTTGACCTAGAGTTCAAATAATAAAATAACCAAAATTGATAAATATATGTATATTAAGACAAAGATGCCGAGGCGCCAGAAAAGTGAAAAGGCCCCTTTTCATAAATGTGACGTCTTAATTATAGTGCGGCCTTTCAGATACTTACCGTGCTGTACATAAATTCTTATGGCCTTTGTTGTCGCTGTTCTTCGTTATTATACTTTAGTTCTTCTTTTCGTTCTTGGGTCTTGGCTACTTGATCTAATGCTAAAGGAAATGCAAAAATCTTGTTGTCCTCGTAATGCATCAGTGACTACATCATCGCCGAAATGGAGCGCAACACAACAAATTTCCAACGAGGACATTTTTATTGTGTTGTTTTGTATCCTCTTCAATGTATAATCCTTGTTACAAAATAATTTATTTTCTGTGTTAGAGAACGGCCCATTCAACACAGAGGGAGACACACACTTACACTTAGACACTTCCGAGGTACATACTCGTACATACGTATGGACGTCGTCCTGTCGGAATGTCCTTATGTACACGAGTGGTATTTGTTAAGTGTATAAAGTTTGAAGGTTCAAAAGTTGGACTCTGTTCGCTCGCATTGTCGTATTGTGTTCGCTGCATTCGGTGTAGTAGTTGTATGTGACAAATGTCACTCTATGCCCATTGTATTTTGGGCCCTCAAAATAATAATTAACCTCATATTTTGTGGCTTAGAGTTCGTCTTTAGTGAAGTAACGAACTACAATTTGATATTATTTTATAAACTCTACAGTGAATTGTGCACAGTGTGACTTATTTGAAAATAGTGGTGAGATACAAGTAGACTCCAATAGATAGGGATATTGTTTATTCTTATAACCTAAACCAGTCTGTGGTACAAGTTTGTTTTGGGCCCGATTAAGGTATACCATTCGACTCAGAATCAATAGCTAATTAGATTTATTGATAAAAATCAATTCAGATTTAGATATAACAACAATAAATATGTACCTGCGATTTGACACTCATGCGCTATATAAGTCACAATTTCCAAACCGATTTGTATAAAATTCGACATAATGCATTTTTATACCCAACTCTGATTTTTATATCCCCCATATATACCTGTATTCCGATTTTTAATCTAAGAGCTGTAGTATCCGCATATCTGCACAAATCTTTATAAAATTTAGAAGATTATGTAACAACTAACAAACTTTGTCAAATTAGAGAGAAAAACGGATCAGATTTAGATATAGCCCCCATATATTCCTATATCCCGATTTTGCATCTAAGCACTAAAACCTCATATTTTCTCAAAAGATATGTATAAAATTTATCTGTTAACAGAAAACAAAAGTTGTCAAGTTTTAATAAAAAGCCGGTAAGGAAAGGCTAAATTCGGGTGGTGCCGTGTATATGATACCCTACAAGATTGGACAACAATGAAATTTCTAATATATATTTCAAATAAAATTTGTTTAAACATTTACCCTTTGGTAAGTGTTTTAAATCGAACGAATCATATATATATAGGAGCTTTAACAAAATCTGAACCGTTTTTTCAAATTCGATAATGTTGGTCCATGGATCATGAAACTTTACCATGCTAAATTTCAGAACGATGGGATGTAAACTACTGTTTCTATAGGGCTAAAGGGCCAAATCGGACGAAACATATATATGGGAGCTATATCAAAGTCTGAACCGATTTCAACCAATTTCAATAGGGTTCTTACCAGGTGTGAAAGTCTCCTAACCGCAAAATTTCAGCACGATTGGAGTGAAATTGCGACCTGTACTCAACGAACAACATAAGATGGACATCTATCATCTATCAACAATCATCGTTGTTGAAGATATTTAGACCTATGACTCCTCCGGTCCACAAAGCACCTTAAACGGGCATTTTTTTATAGATTATCTTCACTCCACACCGGGTAAATCGCCATTGTTCACATGTTTGAATCTAAAGAAAATATATTTCGAACACAAATTTTTATATATATATTAATATATTACAACAAAATATACATATTTTCAAACTAATCTTCTCAAATAAAATGTGTGTTTATATACAAATAAAATTCTTGCTTAGGAGTTTAAAAAAGATTTTCAAAACTTTGCAGATTTTTCGAATTTGATTTTAATTTAGTTTTTCATTGATTTCGAGTCATACCGTATAATTGAAAAAGGAATAAGTAGCTATAATATTTGTTTTAAAGCACTAATTTAAATTTATATTTAATTCAAATCATCATCTGTTGTCAACCCATCTTACTTCTATACAATCTCAATTAATAAGAAATTTTACAAACATTTTAAATATCCGAAGAAAAAAATTACCGCTGAATTACTGAAAAACATTGCACTTGTCTTAAAATTAAGATGCCACAATTCTGCTTAAATAAATACTAAAAACAGTAAGGAAAGGCTAAAGTCGGGCGGGGCCGACTATATAATACCCTACACCACTCTCGTAATATTGAATAACTCTGATATATAAATTTTGTAATTCATGTATAAATTGTTTACATAAATTTACTTTTGGGACATTTTATACTTAAATAATACCCTGTACCACAGTGTGGTGTAGGGTATAAAAACGATTGGATCTAAAGAGCCAAATCGGATGAAACATATATATGGGAGCTATAGCTAAATCTTTACAGATTTTCTTCGAATTCGGCAATGTAGGTTCATGGATCAAGAAACTCTACCATTCTAAATTTCAAAACGATTGGATGTAAAATATAGCTTCTATAGAACTAAAGGGCCAAATCGGACGAAACATATATATTGGAGCTATAGCTAAATCTTAACCGATTTTCTTCAAATACGGTAGTGTTGGTTCATGGATCAAGAAACTCAACCATTCTAAATTTCAAAATGATTGGATGTAAAATACAGCTTATACAGGACTAAAGAGCAAAATCGGACGAAACATATATATGGGAGCTATAGCTAAATCTTAACCGATTTTCTTCAAATTCGACAATGTTGGTTCATGGATCAAGAAACTCTACCATTCTAAATTTCAAAACGATTGGATGTAAAATACAGCTTTTATAGGACTAAAGGGCCAAATCGGACGAAACATATATATGGGAGCTATAGCTAAATCTTAACCGATTTTCTTCAAATTCGGCAATGTTGGTTCATGGATCAAGAAACTCTTCCATTCTAAAGAATGGAAGAGTTTCCAAACAAGGTTTGAAGTTTGACGGACACAATTATTATTTTGATAGAAAATTTCAACAAATTGCAAGCGTTGATCTCGCGTGAATCAATCCGTATTAAAATGACGACCAAACTCAACAAACCAAATTCTGAAAAAAATCGCTTCTGTTGTTATTTATTGTTGGTCTGTGCTTTTGTTATTCAGTCAGAATTTATTTTGGTTTGAGACCATATGTTTCATTTACTTTCTGTCTATTTCAAAAAAGTAATAGAAACAAATACAAAAATTGGTAGAGAGTTTTAATTGCTTGGTAGAATTGTCTGCAGTTTCGATAGACACCACTTTATCATCTTCAGAATTCAGTAACAACAGTGTATGTCTTTAACTTAAATCAGTTGAAGTACTTATGGAAGCAGTAAATTGAATTTAACAAGAACTGCTAACCAAACCCGTATTTTGCCGAACTAAGTCAACATACTAAAACTCTCATACCAATACATTTTTGTTTTTTGCTTGGGTTCGCATCGCGAACCACGAAAACAAATGTAGTTTTGACAACGGCTAATGCCGACGTCATCGTACCTCATGTGTTTGTATGTGCTGTTTTTATTTATTGTTGGTCTGTGCTTTTGTTATTCAGTCAGAATTTATTTTGGTTTGAGACCATATGTTTCATTTACTTTCTGTCTATTGCAAAAAAGTAATAGAAACAAATACAAAAAATTGTAGAGAGTTTTAATTGCTTGGTAGAATTGACTGCAGTTTCGATAGACACCACTCTATCATCTTCAGAATTCAGTAGCAATAGTGTATGTCTTTAACTTAAATCAGCTGAAATACTTCGCTTCTGTAGTATACTGTCCCAAACATATTCTGCTTGAAATATACAGATGTTTGGGGTACACTCAAATTTGGGAAGATGTTGTTCTAAACAAATCTTTGTTCCCGTCCTAATATTTTTTCAGTAATTCGACAACTCTTTCTTTAACAAACATTTACAATTCTTTCTTTAACGAACAAAATTTATAGTAATTTGGTAAGGATTTACAGTGTGTTAAAACGTTTGTATGCTTTTCTCTTTATATGAGGCATATTTTGATATGATATATTGTAAATCCCCTAAAGAAAGACTTGTAGTCGTTTTTAATATCTCCCAAACTTTATATAGTTAAAAAATTCTGAACTTAAATGTTTTTTGTTCGAAATGCATTCGTCGCGGTATGTTTATGTCGGAAATGCTAGTGCCAATCTATCCCTCAGAAGTCATAGAATGTAAATATATTAATTATAATAAATTCGCAATAATATTTTTGTAAAAATTTAGCGGTGTAAGTCGAATTTTTGGATTACAAAAAATTTGCTATAGAATAATATAACAAATATCGCGGACATTACAAAGCGTCTTACAAATGTTCATATTTATGGGAAATTACACGCTGAAAAAAAATCGCTTTTGTAGTATATTGTCCCAAACATATTCGGCTTGAAGTATACATATGTTTAGGGTACACTCCAAATATATAATATTTGACACCCACAAATATTATATGTTTTGGGAGGTTTTAAACTAAAATATGTTCACATTATAATATTTTTTTATTTGGAACTAGTTTTTCTGAAACAAAGATTAATTTGTCTTTAAATATTTTTGCAATGTATCATAGTCTTAATATAGAGACAAGTTTTCTGTTTTTTAGATGTTCAAAGAGCAATTTTTTTTATAAATTTTACATTTTTGTAAAACTTAATTGAAACTTAAATCGTATAATATTTCGTAAATATAAATTGCATTAATGGATTGACAAAAAGTGATGAATTGAAATATTTATAAATTAAAAGACATTTTTAGCTATACAGTTTAACACGAAAACTAGGATTAACTAACTAAAATTCGAATAAGTCAGCAAAGTTTTAAAAATCTTTTTTAAATAAAATATATTTGGAAAACTTCTTAAACAATAACATTGTTTGTGTGTAAATACATATTTTATTTGTGAAAGTCAGTTTGCAAATAAATTATGTTCTAATATATTAACATATGTGTTCCAAACGAAATTTCTTGATTTTCAAATATAATTTATTTGTTAACAAATATATAATATTTAAAAAAATCGTTTCCAAGTATATTTTCTTTCAATTCAAACATATCAAAAATGACGATTTTTCCCCGTGTATGTTATAGTTTTAAATTTCCGCGATTCAATGTAATTAAGTTCGGTTTTTTGGTTAAAAATAGTTTTTATCGCGATAACTCGCGAAAGGAAGCAGATCAGATTTGGATTTCTTCTTATCTGAGTAGAGGGGATGATTCTGTAGAAAACCTCATTGTACAGTCCAACAATCCAGGCCAACTTTCGTTTGCTTGAGGTACGCTGTGAACATTCAAATATCAAAACTCCTATGTGTATTTTTTTTGTTTTATAAATATTTAAAATGCTCCAAACAAAACATCCTATTTGTCGATTTTCATGAAAACGATTTACCACGTCATGAGCTTTTCACATATACGATTTTTGTTATGATATATTGGTGGTAAATAATTAAAAGAAAAATTCAAAAATCTGAGATATTAAAAATATCGCGATTTGACGAAATAGCAACGTTTTTTGTCTCTCCTGAAAATTAGTAAAAAAAACACAGGAGTTTTCGTCGGCGCACCGACGATGTATTAATAAATTACAATAAAATATATTTGCAAACTAATTTTCTCAAATAAAATATGTGTTAAAAAACATATAAAATTATTGTTTAGGAATTTCTCCAATTATATTTTGTTTAAAAGAGATTTTCAAAATATTGCAGATTTTTCGAATTACATTTTTAATTTTTTATTAATTTCGAGTTATACCTGTCATTGTATATTATACAACTTTGAATAACTGAAAAACGAAAAACTTGTCCTTAAATTAAGGTATTGACATATTTGCTGTAATAAATGTAGTCCCAAATAAAAATAATACCCTGTACCACAGTGTGGTGTAGGGTATAAATATTAAGATGGAAACAAAATTTGATTAGAACAACATCTTCCCAAATATATAATTTTTATGTGTGCTAAATATAATATGTTTAGAGTGTACCCTAAACATTTGTATATTTCAAGCGTACACTGAAAAAAAAGTGTCTTAAAATTCAAGAAATGCTCCAAAGACGTCCTTAGCTTTTAAAATAAGTACATTTTGTACTTAAAATTAAAATATATTTATTTACAATTAAGTAAATTACTTAATGTTAACGAAATTATCTACATTTTAGGTACAAAATGTACTTATTTTAAAGACTAATGACGTCTTTGGAGCATTTCTTTAATTTTAGTACAATTTTTTTCAGTGTAATATGTTTGGCGCAATATACTACAGAAGCGATTTTTTATCAGCGTGTATGCGTGGAATTTATTATTTAAATGTTATTAAAGAAGCAATTTTTCACCAAATGTTGACCCTTTGTGAGGGAGGTACTGGAAGGAGTGGACCAAAATGGCCCATCTTCGAACATAGCCTGAGATAAAAGAAATGTTATCACATACCAAATCCCTTTCGAGAGTTATCGTGCGTAATAGCAGACAGACGAACGGACGGACATTGCTCATTCGACCCAAAATTACCCAAAATGGATATCCTCCGACAGATAAAATATTGGAATTACAGAAGTTTCGGAAAAGTAGTATAGAAGTTATTAGAGAATCAATATTTCACTAAATTTTAACCCTTTTTGAGAGAGGTAGTGGAAGAAGTGGACCAATATTGTTCATCTTCGATCTTAGGCTGAGATAGAAAAAATATTACCATATATCAAATTTGAAGTCAATCGGGTACTCCTTTCGAGAGTTATCGTGCGTACCAGCAGACAGACGGACGGACGGACATTGCTCATTCGAGTTAAATAACCCTAAACTAATATCTGCCGAACATACTTGGGATCGTAGGCCACTCCTTCCATGTGTTACACTTTTTGCCCGTAGTAAATTATATATACCCTCGTTTCACTAAAGTGAGTGTACGAGTATATCAACTTGTATAAACTGTAAACGCTGAAATAATCGCTTCAGTTGTATATTGCCCCAAGCATATTCCGCTGGAAACATACATATGTTTATAGTATATAATATTTGACACACACAAATACTATATGCGTGGGAAGATGTTGTTCAAAGCTAAACTTTGTTTCCATGCTAATATTTTTATACCCTACACCACACTGTGGTATAGGGTATTATAAGTTTGTTTCACGGCAGATGTTTGTAACACCTGAAAATAACACAGCTAGACCCACCTTAAAGTATACCTATCGACTCAGAATCACTAGCCGAGTCGATTTAACGATGTCTGTCCGTCCGTCCGTCCGTCCGTCTGTCCATGTAAAGTTGTTCGTCGACTACAGGTCGCAATTTCACTCCGATCGTTCTGAAATTTTGCAATTTAGAGTATTTCGCGGCTGTTAAGATCGCAATTTGGTTGAAATCGGTTCAGATTTAGATATAGCTCCCATATATATCTTTCGTCCGATTTGACCCTTAGTCCTATAGAAGTTGTATTTTACATCCAATCGTTTTGAAATTTAGAATGGTAGAGTTTCTTGATCCATGAACCAACATTGCCGAATTTGAAGAAAATCGGTTAAGATTTAGCTATAGCTCCCATATATATGTTTCGTCCGATTTAGCCCTTTAGTCCTATAGAAGCTGTATTTTACTTCTGATCGTTTTGAAATTTAGAATGGTAAAGTTTCTTGATCCATGAACCAACATTGCCGAATTTGAAGAAAATCGGTTAAGATTTAGCTATAGCTCCCATATATATGTTTCGTCCGATTTTGCTCTTTAGTCCTGTAGAAGCTGTATTTTACATCCAATCATTTTGAAATTTAGAATGATAGAGTTTCTTGATCCATGAACCAACACTACCGAATTTGAAGAAAATCGGTTAAGATTTAGCTATAGCTCTCATATATATGTTTCGTCCGATTTGGCCATTTAGTCCTATAAAAGCTGTATTTTACATCCAATCGTTTTGAAATTTAGAATGGTAGAGTTTCTTGATCCATGAACCAACATTGCCGAATTTGAAGAAAATCGGTTAAGATTTAGCTATAGCTCCCATATATATGTTTCGTCCGATTTTGCTCTTTACTCCCGAAGAAGCTGTGTTTTACATCCAATCATTTTGAAATTTAGAATGGTAGAGTTTCTTGATCCATGAACCAACACTACCGAATTTGAAGAAAATCGGTTAAGATTTAGCTATAGATCCCATATATATGTTTCGTCCGATTTGGCCCTTTAGTTCTATAGAAGCTGTATTTTACATCCAATCGTTTTGAAATTTAGAACGGTAGAGTTTATTGATCCATGAACCAACACTACCGAATTTGAAGAAAATCTGTTAAGATTTAGCTATAGATCCCATGTACATGTTTCGTCCGATTTGGCTCTTTAGTCCTATAAAAGCTGTATTTTACATCCAATCGTTTTGAAATTTAGAATGGAAGAGTTTCTTGATCCATGAACCAATACTACCGAATTTGAAGAAAATCGGTTAAGATTTAGCTATAGCTCCCATATATATGTTTCGTCCGATTTGACCCTTTAGTCCTATAGATGCTGTAGTTTACATCCAATCGTTTTGATATTTAGAATGGTAGAGTTTCTTGATCCATGGACTAATATTGCCGAATTTGAAGAAAATTTATACATGAATTACAAAATTTAATTTTCAGAGTAATTCAATATTACGAGAGTGGTGTAGGGTATTATATAGTCGGCTCCGCCCGACTTTAGCCTTTCCTTACTGGTTTTTATTTGGAACTACTTATAATATTTCTGAAACAAAGGTTAATTTGTATTTAAGTATTTTGCAATTAATTTAAAGGAAAGTTTTCAGAAGTTCAAAAATATTTTTTTAGAAATTTGATATGTGTAAAATTGTATTAAAATTTAAATTGTACACGGGGGAAATCGTCTTTTTTGATATGTTTGAATTTAAAGAAAATATATTTGGAACAGAAAATTTTAAATATAATGTATTTATGAACAAATATATTTTATTTGAAAAACAAGAAACTGTATCTGAAGCGCATATGTAAATACTCCTATATTACAACAAAATATTTTTGAGAACTTATTTTCTCAAATAAAATATGTGTTTAAATACAAATAAAATTATTATTTAGGAATTTCGCTAAAAATATTTTATTTAAGAAATATTTTCAAAACTTTGTTGAATTTTCGATTTTAAGTTTTAATTTTACCTGGATTTCGAAATATATCATACAGTTAAAAATTACATATGTGGCATTAATTTTTGTTAAAATAACCAATTTTTAATTTCTAAATATTCGAAGTTATCATTTGTTGTCGATTTCTCGTTATTCAAGATTAACAATTTCTTAAAAGTGGACTTAAATTAATGAAAAACTTAAAAGAACAAACGAAATTTTACTAACATTTAAAATTACTGAAAAACTATAAACTAGGCAAACAATCGATATACGAATATTTTCTTAATTTTTAATGCAAATAAAATTTTGTTTCGGAAATAATAGTCCCAAATAACAAAATATTAGGACGGAAACGAGGATTTGCTTAGGACATTAACATCCCAAATATACAATATTAATGTGTTCCAAATATTATATATGTATTTCGAATATATCCTAAAAAATATATATTTCAAGCAGAATATATTTGAGACAATATACTACATAAGTATGTGTTTTTTTCAGCGTGTATGATCTTGCGTTACCAATTGCATTGAAGGATTGACAAGAAGTGATAATTTCAAATATTTATATATTATATGTATATTTAAATTAGTTCTGTGAAACATGAGCTAATGCCGTTTATGAAATTTTTAACTAAAATCGACAAGGTCAGCAAAGTTTTAAACATATTTTTTAAATATAATACATTTGGAAAAACTCTTAAAAAATAACTCTGTTTGTGTGTAAACACATATTTTACTTGTAAATATAATATTATATTTATATTTGCAAATATATTTTGTTGTAATTTATTAATATATGCGTGAGTAAATTTTGCGCAAAAACTCGAGTTTTTACAAAAAAAATAGTTTTTGGCTCTAAATTCAAAATAATTGTTGTCTAGAAGTCTGATTCATGTTTAATATAACAACAAATTTAATTCTCTCAAATATTATCTCATTCAACATTTTGCTAAGACTTATGGTGTTTTCTTTTCTAAAAAAAGATGTTGCCCTGTCAGAGAGCAGCATTTTAATAATGTCGCCTACACCCTCTTGTACTCCTGCATTTTTTATGGTCAGAATCGATAACAAAAATGCAAAAAACTAGCCTTTTAACTCACTAAAAGTAAACTAAAAACAAAGAATACTCCACGGCGCCGCCTAAATAAAGCATCTGACCAAACTTCATTATATACCAGTAAGGAAAGGCTAAAGTCGGGCGGAGCCGACTATATAATACCCTACACCACTCTCGTAATATTGAATTACTCTGAAAATTAAATTTTGTAATTCATGTATAAATTTTCTTCAAATTCGGCAATGTTAGTCCATGGATCAAGAAACTCTACCATTCTAAATTTCAAAACGATTGGATGTAAAATACAGTTTCTATAGAAATAAAGGGCCAAATCGGACGAAACATATATATGGGAGCTATAGCTAAATCTTAACCGATTTTCTTCAAATTCGGTAGTGTTGGTTCATGGATCAAGAAACTCTACCATTCTAAATTTCAAAACGATTGGATGTAAAATACAGTTTCTATAGAAATAAAGGGCCAAATCGGACGAAACATATATATGGGAGCTATAGCTAAATCTTAACCGATTTTCTTCAAATTCGGTAGTGTTGGTTCATGGATCAAGAAACTCTACCATTCTAAATTTCAAAACGATTGGATGTAAAATACAGTTTCTATAGAACTAAAGGGCCAAATCGGACGAAACATATATATGGGAGATATAGCTAAATCTTAACCGAATTTCTTCTAATTCGGTAGTGTTGGTTCATGGTTCAAGAAACTCTACCATTCTAAATTTCAAAACGATTGGATGTAAAAAACAGCTTTTATAGGACTAAAGGGCCAAATCGGACGAAACATACATATGGGAGCTATAGCTAAATCTTAACCGATTTTCTTCAAATTCGGTAGTGTTGGTTCATGGATCAAGAAACTCTACCATTCTAAATTTCAAAACGATTGGATGTAAAATACAGCTTTTATAGGACTAAAGGGCCATATCGGACGAAACATGTACATGGGAGCTATAGCTAAATCTTAACCGATTTTCTTCAAATTCGGTAGTGTTGGTTCGTGGATCAATAAACTCTACCATTCTAAATTTCAAAATGATTGGATGTAAAATACAGCTTCTTCAGGAGTAAAGAGCAAAATCGGACGAAACATATATATGGGAGCTATAGCTAAATCTTAACCGATTTTCTTCAAATTCGGCAATGTAGGTTCATGGATCAAGAAACTCTACCATTCTAAATTTCAAAACGATTGGATGTAAAATACAGCTTTTATAGGACTAAAGGGCTAAATCGGACGAAACATATATATTGGAGCTATAGCTAAATCTTAACCGATTTTCTTCAAATTCGGCAATGTTGGTTCATGGATCAAGAAACTCTACCATTCTAAATTTCATAACGATTGGATGTAAAATACAGCTTCTATAGGACTAAAGGGTCAAATCGGACGAAAGATATATATGGGAGCTATATCTAAATCTGAACGGATTTCAACCAAATTCAATAGCGATCTTAACAGCCGCGAAATACTCTAAATTGCAAAATTTCAGAACAATCGGAGTGAAATTGCGACCTGTAGTCGACGAACAACTTTACATGGACAGACGGACGGACAGACATCGTTAAATCGACTCAGCTGGTGATTCTGAGTCGATCGGTATACTTTAAGGTGGGTCTAGCTGTGTTATTTTCAGGTGTTACAAACATCTGCCGTGAAACAAACTTATAATACCCTGTACCACAGTGTGGTGTAGGGTATAAAAAGCACGCACGGACACACGCGGTTATATAGGCTATTCGCTCGACGCCGAGCGTCCACCCCTTCGATTAAATTCAGGGCTGAAATGTTGCATTTTTGCCCCGTGCAAGTGCGACATTTTTCACAAAAGAAAACGAAACCCTTTTACAGTGCAGGATTTATTTTACAATCGAAGACAAAAAGGCATTTTTGGGGCGAAAGGCATAATGTAGCATTTTTTGGCACAAAAGAAAACACCATTAGTGTCAAATGTATAGTCCCCAATGTCAAGTGCAAGTGTCAAATGTATAGTCCCCAATGTAAATGACCATGTGGAAGTTTGAAAGCATTTAAATAATCATCTACAACTGATTTAAATATATTTCTTTTGTTACATTATATTAAACATTAAAATAACACTACGCAAACAAACAATTTTGTTTGTGTCCGAGGCCTTAAACCGTTTTTGTAGCTTGAGCATACAATTAATTATGAAACCAAAGCAAACATTTTTTTATGGTAAATTTTTTTTAATTTCAAATTTCCTTTTATTGAAGCTAACATCCTAAGGAAGAAAGCATGACTATTTGATAAAAAATCTAAGGTTAAATGTATACATTATGACCCATATTGTAAATGTAAGGGAAATTAAAAAAAAACATTTTTCATATTTTTTATCTGGTTATTTTCTGCGGGAGTTACCAAAAGGGGCGTGGAAATAACTTCCAAACAAAATTGCAAGTGCTTGTATGCAAAGGGATCTAAGTTATAAGCCGTTAACTCTTTGTGCAAAATGGTCCATTTGTATGAGAGGTACCATAAGGGTCGTGGTAATAACTCCCATTTTTCACAGGCTATAGGTACTGTAAAAGCATTACACTTCACAAATATTTAAGTATTTAAATGGAATGAAACAAAAGTTATAAGCTGTTAACATTTTGTGCACAATGGTCGATTTGTATGGGAGGCACCAAGTGGGGCGTGGAAATAACCTCCGTTTTTCACGGGACTATAGATACTATGAAAGCATTCACTGCACAACATTTTAAGTATTTATATGGACCGGAATCAAAGTCATAAGCGGTTAAATTTGTGTGCAAAAGGTTCATATGTATGCGAGGCACCAAAAAGGGCATGGTAATTTCGTCCATTTTTCTCAAGGTATCACCGATCAAGAAACTAATAGTATGTATGGAATTGTGAAAGATGTTAATATGTATTATAGAAGTGATTTTAGAATCAATAATTCACTACACTTTGCCACTTTGTTGGGGACGTCCACATAAAAGAGAACCAATATGGTCCATCTTTGATCTTAGCCTTAGATAGACAAAATATTAACATATCTGAAGTCAATCGTTTACTCCTATTGAAAGTTATCGTGAGCACCAGCCAGACAGACGGACGGACGGATGGGCAAATACAATTTCCGCCGTATTCTTGGGGTATTTTAGATCACTTCTTCGATATGTTACATTTTTGGCCAACAGCAACTGGTGTATACCCTCGTTCACAAAAATACGATTTTGTTGAAATGCTCTTACTTCTACCAAAAGGAATTTAATTTTTTCATGAATCCACAGATATTTCAAATAGGCATTGTTGTATTCGCTAGGATACTAGCTGTCAATTTCTTCTAATGATTTAAGCTATAGGTTCTAAACTTATATTTCTACGTGAAAATTATATTTTCCACATTTGTAGCCCACATCATTTATTTCGGGTGGTACCCGAATGACTGGACGCCTATTTTGCGCTGAACAGTAAATACTTCAAAGACATTGTACTGTACAGAATTTTAAGCATTTATATGCGTTGGTAATAACGTTATGAGTATTGTCATCATTTAATATGACTTGGCGATTTTCTTATCGGATTTTAGGTACTATAAAAGTGGGAGGTACCAAAAGGGACTGAAGATACTATAGAAGCATTACAGTGCACTAAATTTCAAGTTTTTTGAATCGAAGGAAAATATATTTGGAACACAAATTTTTAAATGTTTTATATTTCTGAGTAAATAAATTTTATTTGAAAATCAATAAAATTTACTTGGAACGCATACATATATTAATATATTACAACAAAATATATTTGCAAACTAATTTTCTCAAATAAAATATGTATTTATATACCAATAAAATCATTGTTTAGGAATATCTTCAAATATATATTATTTAAGAAAGATTTTCAAAACTTTGGTGAATTTTTCTAATTTTATTTTAAATTTTTCCTTCGTTTCGAATTATTTCTCCCAGTCAAAAATACCATTAGAAGCGTTGCATTCTGTTTTAAGGGACTCATTTTAAATTTATGGGTATTTCATGTCAGCATTTTTTTCAATCCTTCGAGTAAATTAATGTTATCAAAAATTATACGATTTCAAATAAAAATTTCTAAAAAATTATCATTAAATTACTGAAAAACTTAAAACAATTAAGATTCGATATTTTCGGAATACTTACATTTTTGTTTCGGAATTAAAATCCCAAATAAAAGGTATTACGGTGAAAACAAGGATTTGTTTAGAACAACATCTTCCCAAATATATAATTTGTGTATGTACCAAATATTATATATTTAGAGTGTACCATAAACATATATATGCTTCAAGCCGAATATGTTTGCCACAATATACTACAGAAGCGATTTTTTTTCAGCGTGTACCATTTTGTGGCAATGAAGAACAGCATATAGGGGTTCCTTTTTTTGAAAATGTTACGGTGGTAACCGCTATATTATCAGCAGTTCAACAGCGGGGAATAATAGAAGAATCCGCATGTTGTCTGTAAAAACCCGAAATGAGACAAGGATCCAAGGCAATCGGGTATATCTTAGAAATTGGGCCAAAGTTGACTACTTTTCTTATTTTTGGATTTAAAAGAAAAGTAAAATTTGTATGCGCAAACAAATTTTAATTTTTTTCGTATTACAGATATTCGCATTTTTCACATTTCGAAAATTGACAAAACGCAATTTAATTTTTCGACTTTTTCGAACTGTTTCTCATACATTTTGAACGCTTTTGCACGCAAATTTTATTATACAAATTGTGATTTGTTATCTTTATTATGACGCAAAAATTTGTTTGTGTCAAATATAGTATGTTTGTAATAAATTTTTGAAATTAAAAAGTAGGTACGCAGCTAAAAATCTGAGCAAATTTCTTTTATCCCCAACCTTAACATTATGCCAATCGGAGTTCATTTGTCATTGGTATGCCCAAAAAACGCTTAATAACAACTGCTTTTGCAGACAAATCGAATAACTGCAGGAAACTGCACACAGGTAGTATTACAATTCATTCAGGAATAAACATTGACTATGTTTTACTGAAAAGAGAATTGCTTTTTTTCAATTTTCGAAATCTGAAAAATGCGAAAATCTGTAATACGAAAAAAAATATTTTTTTTGGGCACTATGAGCAAATGCGTAAAAACATGTAAAAAAACAAAAAAATAAAAATGTTTCTATTCATTTAAATACAAAAATGAGAAGAGAAGCTTCCGTCATGCCAAATGAGAGCTTATTTCCCTATTTCTTCCGAGCTTCTACTACGGATTCCGAAATTTCAAGAACCAAGCTCATGCTGTTGTTGTTTGGCGGCTTTGTGGCGATTACGGACCAATCGTTCATTGGAACACTCATTCATTTCTGTGAGACCCCCCAGGAGTTTAGGGCCATCACACTACATCGTGGGTAGCCAAACGCTGGCTCGATGTCTCATCGAGATATCCTGGACCAGCCTCAGGCCGATGTCTTCCCATGCATTCCTAACCTCAGCGATGCAGTTTTCCTGGAACACCTTTGAGAACTCGTCCATACATTTGACCATCCGGAAGCCTCGATGAATCTTCCTTGAGTCACAATGGGGTACAGGAGAACCCTTGTTGGCGAGCTTTTACAGGGCACAGACCTACATTTTTGTCGTTAACAATGGCACTCGCAGGTTATCCTTCTCGACCTCGTTGAAGGACCGTTTCGAGGATGATGAGACTGTGGTATATTTGACCATCTTGCGCTTGGCGGGCTTGGATCCACCGTGTGGGACCTTTCTCGCTTTGAGGTTGACTACCCTGTTGGGAGTTTTTCATTTTCTCGTACTCCTCAATAATTTGTGTGTATTTTTTTTGTCCCCCTCATCCATTTGCTACATTCTTGGCAATCTTATCGAGGATATACTTAGCCCTCTGACTGGTACAGTGACTTCGGAACGTCGGACGGACACTTTCGCATGCAATTGTTGTAATGGATATTCTTTGTTGGTTCATGACCCCTGAAAAAGAAATGTCGTAAAACTAAAGACAATACCACCTCTACAGCAGTGCATTTTTTATCATTACTGCAAATAAAATGTTCAGTAAAATAACGAAAATTTACTTGATCGCTGCTGATAAGTCGTAGTGTTTAGAACAGAGCGGATAGTTAAAATCTATTACGCAATACCTATTACGCAATCGCAAAAAAAATCTGTACAAAGTCTGGAAGGCCTACATCGTAGTAACTATACAGACAAAAAATAAATAAATCCGTTGAGGGGATGCCTTCGTGTTCCGATGGAGCGGGGTTCCTGTGAAAGAATCAGATCACCTGATGAACCCCTGCCTTCGAAAAAGGCAAGAGGCCCTAATGTTACCATCAACAGGACACTCACCGTGCCCTTCAATGAAGTGGCGAAGGAGAGTCTAGTGATCACCGTTATAGACAGAAGTAGTGAGGATGGATCCATCCTCAAGGACAAATGGAGCCATGTGCAATCAGCCATTATGGCTCATTACCTCGATGTCCGTAGAGAAATGCCGGCCAAATCACCAATCTGCAACGATGCAGGATGGCATCAGGGGATAGTAAAGATCTTATATTTCGGTGATGCCAGATCAGTAGAGCTCTATAAGGCTGCTCCGAGTCGAGCGGGTGAGGTATGGCCGGGTGCCCAGTTGGATGTTGGCGAAAAAACCAAAACATCCCTAGTCACCATAGAGCCATCACCTGGGTTACAGAAGATTACAATCATGTTCTGCCGGCCCCTAATTAGAGAATCAGCAACATGGGTGAGGCGGATGGTAAAAAGCGGCAGGTCAATTTGATCCTTAACGCGGAATCCACCTCCCATATACAACGTGCAAGTGCAACCCTACAATATGGCTTCGAGACTATAGTCTTGAAGGTATACAAGCAGGATATAGCTCCCACTGCGGAAGGTGAGTCGTCCACCGTGGTTGAAACACGGCTATCTGGAAGTGCGGAGGTAGCCACGCCCATTATTTCTGATGACTCCAACTCTAACAAAAGATATGTAACGTCCTTCTCTGAGGACGAAAGCTTAACTTCTGCACAGAGGGGCTGAGGGTAGTATCCGGACTCTTTGACGCATCTGGCGGGGACACGCTTCTCGATGATACGGACGAAGAGTTCGATAACACCCTTGTCGTGGTGGATGTTAATCTGTCAATTACCAATGATGGTAAGAATTCTACAGATTAACCTCCATGACGCTAAAGCAGCCTCAGCGGCTCTATTGCTGCGCCTGCCCACAGGTGCAGTAGACATCGTCCTGATACAGGAGCCCTACGCAGTGGGAGGAAGGGTGTGCGGTATCAGGACACCCAACTTTAAACTGCTTGTGGCCAACTGTGAAGGCACTCCACGAACCTGCATTTTGGCCAGGAAAGATCTAAGTATCTTTGTCCTGGCTAATTTAAGTGGTAAAGACCAAACATCTGCCAGTCTGGAGATCGGTAATCGCATATATTGGGTGGTCTCCAGTTACTTGCCTTATGAAGCTGTAGTACCGACTGCTCTATTCAGGGAAGTAGTAGAAGAAGCAACGTCTGACGAGGTCGAGATGATTATTGGCGCAGACACGAACGCTCATCATACTATCTGGGGTAGTACGGATATAAATAATATGGGTGATTCGCTTCTTGGCTTTATTCTAACTACCGACCTAAGTATTTGTAACATAGCTAATAAACCGACCTTTACAATTAAAGACAGACAAGAAGTACTAGACGTAACGTTTGCTACTGACCGGCTGTCAGACAAAATTATTCGGTGGAATGTACTGGACGCCGCAAGGCTGAGGAAAATACTATAATTGAAACTCGCTGAAAAAGCGCCTGAACCTGCCGTCCACAGAAATGTGAGAAAGACAAAGTGGCACCTGTATGAGAAAAATTTCAAGAAAGCCCTCAACTCCAAACTTCTGTACGAATCGAATGACAAAGCCGGTCTGGATAATCTTGTCGAGCATATCAACACATCATTCAATAGTTCCTTGAAGAAGCCGGCTATGAAAAACACCTGCAATAAGGCTAAATCTACAGGGGTCGCTAATGTTTGGGATGCCTTTAAAGAGCAACTCAAGATCTATAAGAAGGAGCTTAGAAAGGCGCAAAGACGCTCTTGGTATACCTTCTGTGGCGAAGTGGAAAAGGTCTCCGACGCCGCAAGGCTGAGGAAAATACTATCAGCTTCACCCTGTACAGTGGGTTACTTGCAGGATGAGGCAAATAACTGGACAAAAAACAGCGAGCAGTCGCTGAATATACTGCTCGACACACATTACCAGGGGAACTCACCAACAGATTCCGAAGATCAACAAGACCAACAAGAATGCGAGTGGACTGCGAGCATTGCTAGCTTGTTGGCTGAGAGATCCAGAATAAGCTGGGCTATTAACAGCTTTGAGCCCCTCCAAGTCACCTGGACCAGACGGCATCACTCCAGGAGAAATACAGAAAATCTTAAAGTACATTATCTCCTGGCTGCAGAAAATGTATGTAGGCTGTATCAGGCTTTCATACATCCCGAATCGATGGAGGGATACCAAAGTGGTATTCATACCTAAAGCGGGGAAAATATCACACACTAGGCCAAAAGGCTTCAGACCAATTAGCCTATCCTCCTTCCTATTGAAAGGTCTGGAAGGACTTTTAGACTATTTCATTTGGGAAAACTCCTGTTGGTGAACCAACATGCTTACAATAAGGGGAAGTCTACAGAATCAGCCCTGCACGAACTTGTGAGCACTATCGAATCGTCCCTGCATTTCAAGGAATTCACCATGGTGGCATTTCTTGACATATAAGGGGCTTTTAACAACATTCACTCAGTTGCAGTAATTGCGGCACTGTCACATCTAAAAGTTAACTCTAGTTTGATTAGACTAATTCAAAGTCTGCTCAACAGAAGACGCATAACAGCAACTTTAACAAGGTTTGTAAACGGAGGTACGCCACAAGGAGGAGTACTGTCTCCACTAATTTGAAACCTAGCGGTGAATTAAATCCTGCTAGATATAGAACGTTGTGACTGCAAGGTCGTGGCATATGCGGACGACGTGGCAATCGCAGTGAGTAGTAAATTCGAAATCGTCCTCCGAGACATTCTACAGGTGCCTCTGAACAAATTGGCTAGATGGAATTGGTTCTCTTTACTAGGATGAATAATGTCCCACATGTGGACTCTCCACCTCGGATAAATGGAACAGATCTAGTCTTTTCTGAAAGTGCAAAATTTTTAGGAATCATTCTAGATAGAAAACTGTTATTTAGATTGGAACGTGTAAGGAAGGCCAACGTCGCCTTATATTCCTGCAAAAATGCTGTAGGGTCGCGGTGGGGCCTCTCGCCTAAAATAGTCCACTGGATATATATAGCAGCAGTTCGTCCAATACTTTTATACGACATTGTGGTATGGTGAACGGCAACTGACAAACTAACCATCACCAAACTACTAACAAAATTTCAGAGAACAGCCTGCCTGAGCATAAGCGGAGCTTTAAGGACTACAGCGACGGAGTCTCTACAAGCCCTACTCCACATACTGCCGATTAATATTGTGGCGAGAGAAGTTGCAACCAAAGCGGCAATAAGATTAATCTGCCTATCAATGTGGAGGTACAAGAACTACGGTCACATGAGGATATCAAAGTGTAGTGCTATGGTAACCGACCGAGTGGACTATATACAAACTGTGTACACCTTCGAGAGAAATTACATCACTATGTAATGTGTTAGAAGAATACCAGGTAATAGAAACCATCTCCACTTTTACACGGATGGTTCGAAGCTTGATGAAAAGGTTGGCTTCGGAGTACACTGTGCCGAGCTTAGTTTGAATATAGCTCACAGACTACCAGATACCTGTAGTGTCTATCAAGCCGAAATAATGGCAATATGGGAAGTAGCCAAGTGACTGAGTCGCAACATAGTAACCAACACTGGCGTTGTCATTTACTCGGACAGCCAAGCTGCCATTAATTCTCTGGAGGCAACATCCCTAAATTCACAAACAGCCCTTGACTACGGCAGATCTCTTAACGAGACTGCTGAGCATTTTAATATACACCTCATATGGGTGCCTGGGCACAGGCATATCCCGGGGAACTGCAAAGCCGACGAACTTGCTAGGAAAGGGATGACATTACAAATTCTCGAAGAATTTGCATATATTTGTGCGCCACTACCCACGTGAAAGCTTTGGCTTAGGCAGGAGGCAATGAGGCAGTCAAACGAAAGATGGACAGAAATCGACACCTGCAGGGTAACTAGACAAATCTGGCCAAGGTATGACCTGAGAAGATCAAAATATCTCCTCACACTAGAGAGGCAAAGATTGTCTACGTTAGTATCAGTTCTGACACTGCTTGATCGGCGAACATGCCAACAGATTGGGTATTGACTCCAATGACTTCTGCAGAAGCTGTGGAGATGAGGAAGAAGTGGAGAGCATTGAGCACTTACTATGCGACTGCCCCGCTCTGAGTAAACGACGACTGGACATATACGCGTATATCAAACAGGTAGGTTTCGATGAGGGGCATTTCAGCCCGTGGTAACACTAGGGACCTAAACTGGTCTATGTGAGCTTGTATAAAACAAAAATACGGCTTCACTCTAACCTAAACCTAAACCTTAAACTGGATTTCAACAAAATTATTTTTGATTCAAAGAAATTGTTTTTGTTTTAATTCTTTGTTTTACATAATTATTGAAAATAACCTTGATCTAAGGGCAAATGTTATTTATTAAGGTCAAAATTTTAATAATTTTTATTCAATTTTACTTGGATTAAATAAATTTTCATGTCGTACTAATAGGGGTCGGAACCCAGACACAAACAAAGTTGAGGCGGACACCCCCATACGTTTAAAGATTAGACAATTTAAGAACAAAATACCGTTGTTCATGGTTTGTCAATGGCTGCATTTTTCCCTTTGTTAACTTTTGACTCTGAAGTCAATGTTAACCGTTGACTTCCAGTATTTATTTTCCTATTTAGAATCACAATATTGGTATTGTTTGAAGCGGAATGGAGAGTGCTAGCTGCACATATGAATATTGTCGCGATTGCGTCCATGATGTCCGACATTTTCAAGAAAAACATGTACTTTAGAGGTTATGTAATATCGCTCTAGCTCACTGGCGGCTCAAGATAAAGTAAATATATATTTGGGGGATATTAATTAAACAAAACAAGCTTTCATTTGAGATGCGGACATCCGCGATATATTTTTTTTGACCCGCCCTAATGTATATCACGAACTTGGTTTAAGGACAACATGTACGTGATTTTATTACAACATCTAATTGATTTAAAGATATTTCATTTCCTTTATTGATAATTTCATTAATTTTCAGTACATGCGCTTTTTGCAGTGTGGCAAGGATTTTTAGTTGCTATTGGGGATTTTGTCCCATTCGCTTGTCTGGTTCATTTTCTATAGGCCACACTAATTGGTGGATTTCCGGAATTTTGAGTTGTGATGTTCTTGCACTAAATTAGCGATTTATAAAATTCTACGCGAACACCGGTTGACAAATGTCTGTATTTTCTATATGTTTTTTTTTGCGCAAGCCCCCAAGATGTTGCTCTAAATAGTAGGACCGACTTGACGCTGCAGTCGAAGTTTCATATTTCTGCAAATGTTAATAGCGCTTTATATTTTGTGTAGTGATTGAAAGGCGCAGCTAGCATCGTTTATTCTGGATTTTATATCGTCATCGGCGGTGCAGATGGCCATGGCCTCATTGCTAGGAAATTTTTTTTCCGTCGAGCCTTTTTTTCAATTTTGGAAACAAAACATAATCTGAGGGAGTTAAATCTTGCGAATAAGGTACATGCTGAACCATTTCGAACTTTAATTCATTGATTTTGCAATCGCAATAGTGGATGTGTGAACTTAATAAACTTCATTAATATTTGTTGGACTGAGAACTTTCAAATGAAAGTATTGTAATATTACATATCGGTGAAAAATTTTGTAATGTTTACAAATTCACTGAGATCGTTTACTTCTGAAACTTAAAACCCATGCTTTAGAAGGTTTCCACTTTTTTCAAACTACTACCGCCATCTATATGTCAATTGTGGAGTCGTATTAGCGGGGCCACGTCCATTTATCCCATCTCCCATTTTTTGTTGAGTCACGCGTAGTACTGTTAAATACATTCACACAAAATAGCAAGACACTTGGTGCAATGGTTCTGTAGATATATTTTGTTCATAAATGGGGTCACGCACACTGGTTCGATATCTCCCACTTTATATATAATGATGCACAGCGCTGTGAAATGCAGTCACACCAAACTTCAAATCACTTGTCGCAATGATTCTCCAGATATGTATATAATTTTAGAAATTGGGGTCTTATGGGTGGGGTCATACCTACTGGATGCACCAGATGCATATGAGCAAATTTTAAGCTCGCTAACAACAAAATTTCTCCATATATCTCGTTTTAGAATTGAGTCATATGCGCGGGTCCACGTTACATACATAATCCAATTCACAATGGAAGAAACGATAGACAGGTATCTTTTCATTGCGACTTTGCATTTTTTTAAATACCAAGAAGAAGACGGAAAAGCTGGGTTAACTATTTAAAGGTTTAATGACTATTAGCCATACTTTGCAGTTTTTTATTTAAAATGCATTCTGTTTTTAAGATACTTTATTAAAACATACTAAAAGATTTAATAATTTTATTAAAAAAAATAGAATAAATGAAATACATTATTTTTAAATTTACTATTTTCATTTCAATGGAAATTTCATATTAACACAAAATTACCGAAATCAGTTTTAAAATATTAAAATTCTGGTTAACCCTAATTGTTTCACAATTTATTATGAAAAGACTGAAATCACCACTACGTCTCCAAATTATTCAGATGCGTACGAAAATCAGCGTTCATATTGAAAAGTATGTTCGTGAACTTCGAGCAACATTTGGGTTGATGAGCATCACGAAGATATTCATAAATTTCCGCTACACACAAAAAAGTCACTGTTTAGTGTGGTTTATGGGCTGGTGGGATCATGCTGGAAAGAGTGATCGAAAATAAGTAGTCACGGCCATTCCATATGCTTTTTCTAGAGTGCAATCGTCTTGCGCTTCACCCGCTTCAGAATATGCACCACAGTGCACTAGGAATGCTGAATGGGGCGACAAATATAAAGAAGCAAATCTTCGCGTTTTGTTATTTGCGCCACTATTACGTGTTCGTGTGGGGCACAAAATGCATAAACATAAATCCTTTTTGCCACATTGTTCAGCCCGAGCAGAGGCAGAAGCGACAAAAACATTTTGTTATTGTACATTTCATGAAACACGGAAATTTATTGTGCTCCCTTAGATTCCTTCCACAGAATGTAGTGAATACACTTTCCTGCATTGCGTACCCAGATAGAGTAGTGGTAGTGGCTGTGGTGCCGTTAAACAATTTTCTAATGCTGCTCCAGTTGAAGCCTACACAGTGACGTTTTTAATCCAACACTATGTCTGCAATATTTATGGTCGCAAGTTCTAATACAGACACTGGAAATATTGTCCATTCATGCAATCCTTCTTCCTGCCTGGCTGGATGGAGTGAGCTCTTGGTGTATGTGTGTTTGCTCATCTGATTGGATCTCTTACAGATTGATTGTGAATGGTGGTCATAGGTGAAGCATTTGCTCTATTTCAGGTGTTATTCGGTCGTGTCGTTATTGCTCTTGACGGCAAATTAATTATAAGAAATTGCGTCCTTACGAAACGACAAATGCTGCCCACTAAACTTCACTTTGCCAATTTGCATTATCATTAATCCCTGGAGTGGAATTTATCATAAAATTTTCTTTTGTGACCATCTAAAACTCGAAAGACGACTTCATACTTGACTTCATTTCATGAATGCGTGAACTTATGTACTTGCGTCCCTCTCCACTTACGCAAAAGGCAATTTTTGCGGTGCACAGTGGTATGATATCAAATTGTGAGTTTAACATATTAATATAATACACCACTCTGTGGTACAGGGTAATAAATGAAATTTGACATAATACAAAGTCTATTGAATTTGGTTAAAATCTGTTCAGATTTATATATAACCCTGCCCCTGATTGAACTTGGGGCACTATCGAATCGTCCCACATTTCAAGGAACTCACTGTGGTGGTCTTTCTTGACACTGACAGGGCTTTTATGACATTCACTCAGATGCGATGATTGCGGCGCTGTCGCATCCAAGGGTGAATTATAACTTGAATAGACATACTATTTCAGCGAATGATCACCAGAAGACGCATAACAGGAATTCTCGCCACTACAACTATAACGGAGGAACTCCACAGGTATAAGTACTGTATCCACTAGTTTTGAATCTAGCGGTGAATATAATCCTGTTCGATCTAGAACGTTGTGGGTGCAAAGTCGTGGCATATGCGGATGACGTTGCAATTGCAGTAACTGGTAAATCCCCCAACACCCTCAATATACAAGTGGCTCTGAACAGATTGGCCAGATGGGACAGAATCAGTGGTTTGAGCGTTAACTCAAACAAGACTGCATTCAGTCTCTTTACTAGGAAGTATATAGCTCCACATGTGGACCCTCCACAGCTAATTGAACTGAGCTATTCTGGAAGTTCAAATCCTAGACAGAAAATTTTACATCAAACTTAATGTATTGGAACGGATAAGGAAAGCTGTAGGGGCACGTTGGGGCCTATCTTCTAAAATCGTCCATTGGATATGAACGTCAGTTGTTTGCCCAATAATACTGTACAGCATGGCGGGCTGATGGGCGGCAGCTGATTAGTGATCCATCACTAAGCTATGTATGAGCGGGGCTTTAAGGACTAGTCTCTACAAGTCCTACTCCATCTAATTGATATTGCGGCTAGAGAAGATACATCAAGATCGGCATTAAGATTAAACTGTCTATCAATGTGGGGATACAAGAATTACGGACACATGAGTATATCACACTGTAGTGCAATGACAACAGACTGAGTAGACTATATACCAACAACGCTGTACACCTTCGATAAGACTTTTGCCGCTATGATACCCGCCAGAGAGAAATGGGTTGGCAGAATACCTGGAACTAGAAATCTTCTCTTCTTTTATACTGATGGTTCGAAACTTAATGTGAAGGTTAACTTCGGATTAGACATAGCTCACATACTACCAGATAGTGGCAGTATCGATTAGACCGGGTTACAAAAATGTTATCAAATGCGTGGCGGAATATTAAAGCTTACCTGGAGGGAATTGCAAAAACATTTTTTTTAATTTTTTTCCGAGCCCGCGGAATCGGCACAAAATCGATTTTTACCGTAACTTTTTGTTTTTTAATGTAATTTTTCTAATTTTTTGTTTTTGAATAAAAGTGCATGCACACAAAGATAAATGTTCATGGTTTATAAAGCGCGTTAATCCTACAGAAAAATGTTTGTAAATTTTAGGGGTAAAAACTGTAGTAAGCGAAGTCTTCATTAGAAAATTACAATGTACTTCATCGACGTATATGAAGGACGACTACCACAGAAGACTCAAAGAATACAATAAAATCATTAGATCGGCGAAACGTAACTCCTGGAGGCTTTTCTGTGAACAGGTAGACAGCGTTAACAGCATGTCTAAAATGAAAAAGTTCCTCTCAAAAACTCATGTCCAAACAGAAACACTGGTGGATGACACGGGTAAAAGGATGGAAACTATAGAGGATACCATAAGGCTCTTGATGAAAACTCATTTTCCGACTGGTAATGCTGGACCAACAGAGGAACAGTTACAGAATGAAAATGTATTGCATCAAGTACCTATTACGGATATAACAGATGGTATGGTTAAAGAAGCGATAAAAAGTTTCTCTCCCTTTAAGGCTGCGGGACCGGATGGAATATTTCCAGCACTTCTGCAGAATGAGGTGGATCTGGTATCAACTCATCTGGCAGCAGTGTTCACTGCATGCCTAACCCATTCGTATACCCCAAAAAACTGGCAGGAATCAAGGGTGGTCTTCATACCAAAGCCTGGCAAGGCGAGTTATACGACCCCAAAGGCTTATCGACATATTAGCCTTACTTATTTCCTGTTAAAAACAATGGAGCGAATAATTGATAACATGGTCAAAGGTAAAATAGCGGATGACAGGCTAAAATTCAAACAACATGCCTATGTCAAAGGAAGATCAGGGGGAACAGCTCTGCGTGAGGTAGTGCACCACATAGAAGAGTCCTTCAGTAAAGAAATGTATACACTTGCTGTTTGCATAGACATTGAGGTCGCATTTAACAATGTACAGACCGATACATTTATCCAGTCCTTAGATGAGTTTCAGGTTGACCGGGCGCTGAAAAACTGGATCAACAATATGCTAAGGAATATGTGGATTATTTGTGGGTCATATGACGTAAAAATTAGAGACAAGGTAAATCGTGGCATACCTCAAGGGGGCATTTTATCGCCTCTTCTATGGGTTCCGACGATACACAGTCTCCTAAAAGCCCTCACCAATGAAGGACTTAAACAAGTCTATTATGCAGACGACGTTGTAATACTTCTAAGAGGCTTTCATCCAAATCTGTTATGCAGAAGAGCTAAAGAGGCACTTAACATAGCATATAACTGGGCACAACCAAGGGGATTAAATGTTGACCCAGACAAAACGGAAATATGTCTATTTACAAGGAAAACGAAGATCCCACTTTTTACTCGGCCTCGATTCCTGAATAAGACAATTGCTATAACTAACCAGTAAGGAAAGGCTAAAGTCGGGCGGGGCCGACTATATAATACCCTACACCACTCTCGTAATATTGGATAACTCTGATATATAAATTTTGTAATTCATGTATAAATTGTTTACATAAATTTACTTTTGGGACATTTTATACTTAAATAATACCCTGTACCACAGTGTGGTGTAGGGTATAAAAACGATTGGATCTAAAGAGCCAAATCGGATGAAACATATATATGGGAGCTATAGCTAAATCTTTACAGATTTTCTTCAAATTCGGCAATGTAGGTTCATGGATCAAGAAACTCTACAGTTCTAAATTTCAAAACGATTGGATGTAAAATATAGCTTCTATAGAACTAAAGGGCCAAATCGGACGAAACATATATATTGGAGCTATAGCTAAATCTTAACCGATTTTCTTCAAATAAGGTAGTTTTGGTTCATGGATCAAGAAACTCAACCATTCTAAATTTCAAAATGATTGGATGTAAAATACGGCTTATACAGGACTAAAGAGCAAAATCGGACGAAACATATATATGGGAGCTAAAGCTAAATCTTAACCGATTTTCTTCAAATTCGGCAATGTTGGTTCATGGATAAAGAAACTCTACCATTCTAAATTTCAAAACGATTTGATGTAAAATACAGTTTTTATAGGACTAAAGGGTCAAATCGGACGAAACATATATATGGGAGCTATAGCTAAATCTTAACCGATTTTCTTCAAATTCGGCAATGTTGGTTCATGGATCAAGAAACTCTTCCATTCTAAATTTCAAAACGATTGGATGTAAAATACAGCTTCTATAGGACTAAAGGGCCATATCGGACGAAAGATATATATGGGAGCTATATCTAAATCTGAACCGATTTCAACCAAATTCAATAGCGAGCTTAACAGCTGCGAAATAATCCAAACTGCAAAATTTCAGAACGATCGGAGTGAAACTTTATCGACGAACAACTTTACATGGACAGACAGACGGACAGACATGGTTAAATCGACTCAGCTAGTGATTCTGAGTCGATCGGTATACTTTAAGGTGGGTCTAGCTGTGTTATTTTCAGGTGTTACAAACATCTGCCGTGAAACAAACTTATAATACCATGTACCACAGTGTGGTGTAGGGTATAACAAGTAAAATACTTGGGAGTAATCTTGGATCAGAAACTGTACTGTAAAGATCATCTTGAAGAAAGAATTAAAAAGGCCCACAGATGTTGGTCGTTGTGCAGAAAGACATCAATGGACAAGAACTGCAACGTAATACCTTTGCAGAAAATTCATCTTATGTGCTGTCTAGGCATAAGCGGGGCATTAAGAACTGCACCAACAAAAGCGTTGAAGACTATACTGCACATCCAACCAATAGACATCCGTATAAAGTATGAGGCAGCCCTCACAGCAAGACGTCTACAAGTGATGGGTGAATGGATAAATCGAGACCACAAGTCGTACCATCAGAAGATTTTAGAATATCTAGTTGGTCACATTCAAACGCCAGAAATCTCGGACCGCATTCCTGAAGTGCGGCTTACAGCGTTGTGATACGTTTGTGCCAGACAGACGCTCCTGGGAAAATGGAACTTTGGCCCATGTGCCAGTGGGAACCAGCTGCTAAACGGATGGGTCCAAGCGAGGAGGAAGAACGGGTCAAGCAGAAGTTCGAGCAATCACGGAGTGTGTGAACTGGCTCAGTAACACGACAAAGCCTAAATATGCCAACATCTTCACAGATAGCCAAATGACGATTAAAGCAATAACATCCAACTGTGTTGGACTGTAAAAGAACGATAAATGATTACTCAGCCCATGGTAAATTGCGTATTTGCTGGGTACCAGGACACAACGGAGTGATTGGAAATGAATGGGCAAACAGCTTGGCTTCAAAGGACAGAGAACTTCGCGTAATAAACTTGGAAAATTGGAAACCTTTCGAAGCCACGAAAAATGAGTTGAAGCACTGGGCAGTGATGGCTCACAAAACTGTGTGGAATAGCGCAACAGTAGGAGCAACTGCAAAGATACTGTGGGGTGACCCAAATGAAAAGAAAACAAGAAGTCTTCTGAAACTAAACAAGATCGATATTAGTAAGATGATGAGTGTTCTAACGGGAACGCAGGGCATGCAGAGAAAACATCGAAACGATGGAACATTTTCTGTGTCACTGCCCGGCTTTCACACATGCAAGATCCCAACATTTCGGGTCCGACATATTACCAGACTTGACTCATCTCAGAGAATATGACTGGAAGATACTGAGAAAATTCGTGTCTAGTACCGATTTTCAGTAACTCGTGAGGTATAAAAAGATCATAAATAAGGAGCGCACAACAGGCCGAATCACTGGCTTAAGTGTATGTCCATGGACATGAGACGTTTAAACGTCTCCTCTCTTCAACCTAACCTAACCATATGAGGCAAATGTAGTTCTCGTTGAGACCTACATAGAGAGGAGAGCAGTATTGTCTCCAACGCTTTTGTTGGTGCAGTTCTAAATTCCCCGCTTATGCCTAGACAGCACATACGTTGAATTTTTTACAAAGGTATTACGTTGCACTTCTTGTCCATTGATGTCCACCACACTACACAGGAGTAGGTGATTATTGGTCTAATCACGCTCATGTAAAGCCAGTGAGTTATATTTGGACGTAGTCCCCATTTTAAACCTATAGCTCTTCTGCACAACGACCAACGTATGTGGGCCTTTGTAACTCTTTCTTCAAGATGATCTTTCCAGTGCAGTTTCTGATCCAAGATTACTCCCAAGTATTTTACCTTTTTAGTTATATCATTGTCTTATTCAGGAATCGAGGCCGGGTAAAACGTGGGATCTTCGTTTTCCTTGTAAATAGACATATTTCTGTTTTGTCTGGGTTAACATTTAATCCCCTTGGTTGTGCCCAGTCATATGCTATGTTAAGTGCCTCTTCAGCTCTTCTGCATAATAGATTTGGATGAAAGCCCCTTAGAAGTATTACAACGTCGTCTGCATAACAGACTGGTTTAAGTCCTTCATTGGTGAGGGCTTTTAGGAGACTGTGTATCGTCGTAACCCATAGAAGAGGCGATAAAATGCCCCCCTGAGGTATACCACGATTTACCTTGTCTCTAATTTTTACGTCATATAACCCAAAAATAATCCACCTATTCATGCTCACGATTGTTCGATAACGACGACACATGACTCGTGAGTGAATCAACGCTTGTGGCCGGCACTGGGTTTTCCCTCCCCTGCGCCGTAATCTCCTTCGTCTTTTTTGGTTTAATCATAAATTGGCTGGGGGAGACACCCCCATAGCCAGTATTAGCCCGTAATAAGTACGTCGATATAGGCCTTCCAGACTGAGCTCAAAATTTCTGTCCAGAGACCCATGCATCCAATTCAACCTACGCTTTAAAAACAACAAACCACGAGGTTGCGTAGTAGGTAGGTGAATAGGTATTGCGTAATAGGTTAAAAACTATCCGCTCTGCGATAACACGTCCGTTCGCTACGACAGGCGGCGAAAGTACCTAAATTGAGTTAAATTTTTCTGTTATTCAAAGTAAATTTTTTTATAAATTTTTAATGTTCGTAAAAATAATAATTAATAATAATTTAAATCGTATAATCTTGGATCAAAATAAATTGCTTGGAGGATTGACAACTAATTGTGGCGTGGAATGCTCAGAAAATTTAAATAATTGATTTAAAACAGAAGTTAATGCTACATATCGCACCTGTTCCACAAAAGGGTAACAACTCAAAAATTTTTAAATTTTGCTTTTTTGCAAGAAAACAACGTACAAGGGCAATCTATACCCACTGTAAAAAATGTCGGCTGATTTTTCTTCTTTTTCATAATAAAAAGCCGTTATGACACTCTCTCTGTGTTTACAGAGTAACGTCTTTAGATTCAACTAAAGAGTTACATTTTGAATTGTCTCCTCTTAAGAGTAATATTTTTAGTTGTGCCCTTTTCAACTTATAATCCGAATAAGATTTTTCTGTTAAAAATGTACAACTCAAAATAATACGACTATTTATATACAAACTTTTTTCATGAAAAGAGTAACAACTGAAAAAAGTTGTTATTTTTCTAAAATCAATAAAAAAAAAAACAAAAAGGAAAATAGCGTTATTATTTTTTTCTATGCTATTTTATTGCAACGACATACTCGTTTTTTGTTATATACCATTAATATTAACGGAAACAGTTTTTGACTTCTACTAAAATTTTTTAAATTTTGAGTTGTTACCCTTTTGTGGAACAGGTGCGATATGGCATCGTAACTGGGAGGTACGATAACAATTCGAATCCAAGGAAAAATTAAAACTGAAATTCGAAAATGTTAGCAAAAGTTTTGAAAATCTCAATCAATACTTATATATTTAGAGAAATTTCTAAACAATAATTTGATTTGTTTTTAAACACATACTTTAGTTGAGAAATTTAGTTTGTAAATCTATTTTGTTGTAACATAATAATATATGCGTTCCAAATATAATTTAATGATTGTCAAATAAAATGTATTTGCTCAAAAGTATATAATATTTAAAATTGTGTTCCAAATATATTTTCTTTCGATTCAAATATATCAATATGCGAATTTTCTCCGCGAAATTACGACCTGACCCACGCTGTCGAACGTAAAAATGCGCATGAATTCTATGTGAAAAACAGCTGATTTGTGACCTACAAAAAGGCATCAGAACCACAAAGCGAATGAAAACATACCGCCTGTTACCTGTTAGTTAGTCGCAAATCAGGTGTTAGTATTTATTTTTACAAGGCAGAAAATCGCCATTTTTGATATGTGTGAATTGAAAGAAAATATATTTGGGACCAACATTTTTAAATCCATATAAATAATCCTTTGTACGTTTCGTCGGCTTAATTCTATTTTGACCATACGCCATTTTGTATGATCGGAGAAAAACGCAAAATATAGGGCGATACGAAAGTGGAGACATAGAGCAAAAATATCGAAATAACCTCTCGTAAATCAGAGTAAAATCGATTTACCCTACCAATATCTGGAAAACCACATTATCAACTCCTAACTCAAAAATGGCGTATGGACCAAAATAGCATTAAGCCGATGGTTTGTTAGTAACGAATGCTCTCCAAAACTGTAAGAGTGAAAAAGCTAATAGTTGAACAATACGTTATGTTTGGGGTCATCTATGTTTTAGAATAAATTTTGACGCGATTGGTGGACAAATAGTCAAGTTATTTGCAAAATTCGGTTTTTCAGTGTAATTTGACTGAAATTCAAAATGTATGTATCTGATATCGTAAGAATCATTTGATGTACGAGTATAGATATCCCCAAAATATTTCGGTTAAACTGAGGGAATGAGTTTTTCTTTTGGAAAAGTGCGCTCACTTCAATTGAATTTACTCCCCGATCCACCTAATGACCGTTGGATGTGCTGAATCAAAATTATAAAAAACATTAGAACATATAATTCGTGTTTTCAAATGACATCTTTTGGTTGCAATTTCGACTATACATTTAAAATTCAGGCATTACCATCAAATTGGATCTTTACTACCAATGGCACCAGATCAATCAATGAGTTTTACAAATATATTTTATGGGCAATGAATCAGATCAAGTCTAGATATGTTGCACATATTTACAGCCGCATTAGTCATTTTGAAGAGTGAAAGAGTGTTGTTGCAACACTGGAATCATTTTTAGCAGCAAATAATCAGCCATTACAATTCTGTTAGAGAGGTCCTAGAAATTTAATATCCAACAACTATATAATAAGGATCAAAGCTGATAAAGTTAGCGGAGGGGTAATTATTATGGTTGGTGATGACATTCATGACACACATCGATCATATGATCCACTGAAATATATATAAATTTTTTGGGAAAAGAGTATGAATATAACACCAATATAAAACATATAAGTCCAACAACAGATTAAGCAATATAATACGATTAATGAACTAAACTGAACTATAATATTCTTTTTTATTATTTTTTTATTAGGTATAGAAAGCAATATAAAAGTGAGTTCCACGAGTTTTGAAGCTTACCGAATAATTGTAGGAAAAAGCGACGAAAATTGTATCTAAACTGCCGTCATTTATTTCATCAATATATTGCTGATATGTATTGTAGACCAGATTTGATGCCATGGCCAATTGTAGGTGGTATGTTGTCCCGTAGGGAAACCATAAAATTTATTCGTTTATTGTAAGAATAAAAAAAAACAAAATATTGTCCACTCCTTACACGGGGCAAAATCGCCTTTTTTGATATGTTTGAATCGGAAGAAAATATATTTGGAACACAAATTTTTAAATATTATATATTTCTGAGCAAATAAATTTTATTTGAAAATCAATAAAATACATTTGGAACTCGTATATTAATATGTTACAACATATAATATTTGCAAACTAAATTTCTCAAATAAAATATGTGTTTGAATACAAATTTAATTATTGTTTAGAATTTCTCCAAATATACTTTATTTAAAAAAGGTTTTCAAAACTTTTGTTGAATTTTTCGAATTTCAGTTTTAATTTTTCCTTGATTTCGATTTTAATCTCCCAGTTATGATACCAAATGCAGCATTAACTTCTGTTTTAAATCAATCATTTAAAATTTCTGAGTATTCCAAGCCATCATTAATTGTCAATCCTCAAAGTAATTTATTTCGATCCAAGATTATACGATTTCAATTATTATTAATTATTATTTTTACGAACATGAAAAATTTATAAAAAAATAACTTGGTATTACTGAAAATTTAACACAATTTAGGTTTTTCTGAATAATAATTGCTAACAAATATTTGTTTCGGAAATAATAGTTCCAAATAAAAACATATTGGGATGTAAACAAAGATTTGTTTAGAACAACATCTTCCTAAATATATAAATTTTTGTGTGTACGAAATATTATATGTTTAGAGTGTACCTTTAACATATATATGTTTCAAGCCGAATATGTTTGGGATAATATACTACAGAAGCGTTTTTTTCAGCGTGTAGCTTTCCAATAAAATAAAAAGTATGCTATTTAAAATATAATTTCAAACTAATTTAGATATGTATAAACGTTCTAAATAATTTTAGATCAATGCAAGGCAAAACAACGTTTGCCGGGATCTGCTAGTATTATATATTCGTGAATAAATAAATGTTATTTGAAGATCAACATATTTTGTTTGGAACGCATATATTAATCTATATATATAAAAATGGAAAAATGTTTGTATGTATGTATGTGTTTTATAGACGTTTAAACCACTGGACCGATTTTTTTAAAATTTTTTCTTTTGTTTGAAAGCTATTTGGTCTGAGATGGTTTTGGAAAAAAAAATTGCAAATAGTGGGCGGGGAAAATGTGCGCGTGGCAAATCGTGTGTTTGTTCCACTGCAGTTCTGCTGGCAGTCTACGTCAGTGGTCCAAAAATGGACGGGATCGGAAATATGGAGCAACGAAATGGACCGGGTCCAGCTAGTATATTATAACAATATATATTTGCGAACTGACTTTCACAAATAAAATATTTGTTCACACAAAGTTTTTTCAAGTTTTAGTTTAAATATTTCCTAGATTTCGTGTTATAATTTGTAGCTAAAAATGTCATAATCAACATTAGCTTTTGTTTTAAAGAACTCATTTTCAATTTATAAATACTGTAATTTTGCTACTTAAGCGTAAAAAGCTATATTTAAATCTGTGGTGTCTATGGCGACCCCCACTGAAATTTTCCAGCAAAAATTTTCGTAGAACATTTTAATCGTTAAATGTCTTATTGGAAATGACTTTTTTTGATTTTTTCGAAAAAGGGCCTTACTGAACCATTAAGAAGGGAGCTAGAGCGTTTAGATCTTCCACAAAAATGATCCTCATAAAATTCCACTATATACTCTGAGTGAGAAATCTCTCAGACATTAATTTACAACATTTTTTTCATTTAGTATAATGCTTCCTTCGACCAAAAAATGAAAACTTTGACCCACTGTAGTAAAAACTCATACCAAAAGTTTATTCTACAAAATTATCTACTCAACATGCCCTTTAAAAATTATAGGGTCGCTACTCTGTTCAAAAATGCTGTTGGACAGTGTATTAAAAATTTTGTTTTCAAATATATATTCATTCCATTTAAACATATTAAATATAGCGATATTTCGCCGGGTAGATGCACTACCCTTTGGTCGGCTTAGCACGACTATAACCCTTTCGTGCAGGCTTTAAAAGTGATTTAAATTAGAAATGTTTTAATTACAAACTAAATATTACAAATATGCGTCCATCTTTGAAGATCGATGAAATCAATGTTTTCAGCCCCAAGTGGAATAAATATAATTCCAACATATTTGACTGTCTTAGGGTTCATTGTATTTCTAAAATTTAACAAAAAAATTTGTACTTCTAGCGAAAGCACTACAATGTTTATTGTATCTATAATAAAAATAAGTCTTTTATATATAAGATTTTATATATATAATGTTTATTGTATCTATAATAAAAATAAGTCTTTTATATATAAGATTTTATATATAATATATATATATATATATTATTTTATATATATAAGATTTTATTTAGATGTCGTCAAAAGTTCTTATCATTGCAGAAGTTCACAACACTCTGTTAAATCGCGAAAGTAATACCTGTACTTGAACTTTTGAACTACATGTCTCGGGACTCCTACATAAATATGTCATCCCCCCATTCATAACCCTCGTGTACACTGTCTCCTGGAAAACATCCTGTGATTTGAGCCGACTCGCCGAATGCCATCGAACACGTTCGGCGTAATTTTCTTAACCTGGGTTAGCTCCTCTTAGCCAAAGACATCGTTTGAGAATGTACTCATTCATAATCATCGTTATGAAGCTGCAATAAAAAATTAAGTAATTAAAAATATGACTTTACGTGCCGTGGGTATTGTTTATGTGATGCCTTTGTACATTATTGCTGTTATTGTTTCTGCTTCTATCGAGCATGGGAAGACCCATTGACTCGGACAATTTGTCTCTGTTGGAGAGAGAATCCAAATTTAATTTATCATTTTTGTTTGTCAAGAAGTTTCGTTGCTGGTGTTGTTGCTTTCTATTTTTGTAAGCGTTTTGTAGGAAACAAATTAATTACTTTTAATGAAAATACACCCATGTTCACACATATACACGGCTCACACAATTTCCTAAGTAGAGTAGAATGCTGCAGATTTCACAGATTGGATTGAAGGACGTTAAGGCATTCTTAAGATCTAATTTTAAGAAATCACGCTCAAGTGGTTCTTCATAGTTGTCAGCACTTGTGTCACCACTACATGCGGAAGGCTTGGTGCCGACAGTCAACTCCAAATTGTGCAGTGGTATTCAACAGATCGGTGAAAATATATATCTAAATGCTTTTCGAGTGGGTCAATGAGAAATTGAATTAAAAATGCTGTGTGTGAAAATATAAGAAATATAATGGCATTTCAGTTCAGTAATGTTTGGCAAGTCATCATGAATAGTTCAACGTCAGAACAACGCTTCCAAATTGTGGAAATTTACATTGACAAAAATAAATCTGTTCCCGAAGTTCAAGTCAAAGTTTTGAATTTAGTGATAAAGCTCATTTCTGGTTAAATGGCTACATCAAAAATTGTCGTATTGGGAGCGAGACAATCCTCAAGCCGTTAACGAACCACCATTGCATTAAAATTGACTGTTGGTGCGGTATACACGCTGGCTGCATCATCGGACCGATATGTCTTTCGAAATGAGGAAGGAGCTGCTAGCGCTATCGCCATGCCATGCGCCATGCTGACTGAATTTTTAAAACGATTATTTTATTCCAGTTTTCAATAGCAAGCGCCCTACACTGATATAAAAACCGTTCGTCACCATGACGAATCAGTTTCGTCAATATATCTTCGTACTGGTGACGAAAAGTTTCGTACATGCGATGTTTTTGTACGTCAATAGAACGAACACGATCATCAACCCATGTTTTTGGTGATTTCGAAATTCGTCGAGGGAACGATACGGTTTCATCCCTACGACGAAAAGATTTATTTGACCATTGTCCTGAAAATGTGATAAAACGAAGCAATCAATTTACAGTTTGTGCTTAATTGTACGGTTCTATATGCGTTCTGATTACCTTAGTTAAATAATTTGTTGTACAAGTTTAATTTAAAAAATCTAATAATTTGATTTTCGGATAGTTCGGCTTAAGGTCCTTTGTTGGAAATTAAAACTCGTTAATTTTCGATTTTTAATTTATTTATTTTTATCCAATATTTCGACTATATTATGTAATTTGTGTGTATATTTCGAAATATACACACAAATTACGTTTGTTGTTAACACGACTACAAAACATTGATATTTACATAAAAATTATCACAAATTAAAAACCTCGACTGTCTTCTAGGAAGTTTTTCGTCAACTAAGCTTTATGTTGTCCGTGCTTGTTTACTACATGTCTATACATTTGAGAACATTTGTCAGTGTCGGTTTTGTAATTAAGTCTCTTATCTGCAGGAACGTCAGTTATGTAGAGCATCTCTAGTGTATAACGTCTGAAAGGATTTCTCTCTTCCACTAATACATTTACGTCGTCAAAGTTTGGTGTATGTCCAGTCAATGTACAGTGGGCCGCGAGTGCTGTTTTTTGTTCTAGATGGTGATGAATGCAGTTCTTCGTGGTGATGAATGGGATTCGTCGTGGTGATGAATGGAATTCGTCGTGGTGATGAATGGGAATCGTCGTGGTGATGAATGGGATTCGTCTGTTGGCAAATACATTACTTGATGAGATTATTTTTGATTTAAAATATCAGAAGCAATGAATACTTCTCGTTCGTTTGCTTTCAGACATTCCTGATAAGAACTGCGTTTCGAAACGAATAATCACAACTGAACCAGGCAAAGCGGTCAAGTAATTTTATTTTTAATGGTCTAAAACCAGATGAATATTTATTGAAATTTTAAAAATGTAAATAGTCGGGGGCATGGATTCGTCGTGGTGATGAATGGGATTCGCCGTGGTGATGAATGGGATTCGTCGTAGTGATGAATGGGTTTCGCCGTGGTGATGAACTCGATTAATTGTAGGGATGAAAGATGTTCATCGTGGTGATGAATGTAATTCGTCGTGGTAATGAACTCGATTCATCGTAGGTATGAACTGTGATCATCCTGAGGACGAAAGTTTTGGGAAACAGAGATTCGTCATGGTGACGAACAAATTCATCATGAGGATTATTCCGTACGTTAGCTGACTTTTGACGAAAAAATAATCGTGATGATTTTTCTATCAGTGTAATGCAGAAACAATGCCAGCATGAAAAAATACGGATATACTAGGTTAAAAGTGACAGCCTGTAAAACAGACTCATTTAGGCTATAGAGACCATTGTGTAACCACAGGGACGCAAGGAAAAACATAAGTCAAATTTGATTTCTTTAAAAGTTGGCGGATTTCAACGTCAGCCAAGTTATTTAGCTCCTCAAAGAAATGTGAGGCTAAGGCTGCATTCCTCCTTTTAGAGAGAGCATGGCACGTTCACAGAAGGTAATCTATTGATTCCACATCCTCTTCGTCACCGTAGTTTCAGCAAAAGTCATTACGCAAGACCTTCAAACTCTCCTCTCTGCGTGCCGTCCTATAAGGTAGTCACCTGACATGACAGACGAGATGAGTGAGACGTCCTTTCTTGATCACGACAGCAGTGTGTTAGTTCGTTTTGAGCAGTGTTCAGAAAAAAACAGTACGTTATAGGAACGGTTCCTTCAGAGAACACAAAATTTATTTATTTTTTTAGTGTTACTGTTCGGGAATAACGATAACGTACGGTCCATAGAACAGTATCACTACGTCGTTGTGATACTGTTCTTTTTTATATTCGACAACACAGGTCGCAAATATAAAGCAATCTTTATGAAAATTGGTACAGAGGCATTTCTTAACCCAGGGACGATCCCTATTTAAAATTGGGCATATCGGTCTATACTTTGATATAGCCCCCATACGAAGGCCTCTTTCGATTAGACACGCACTAGAGACTGCATTTTCAACCGATCATGCTAAAATTTGAATGTGTTTTCTTTCTATTGCATTCAATCATGCCTAGTGAAAATGAAGCATATCGGTCCATATTTTGATACAGCCCCCCATACAAAGCTCCCTTTCGACAAGACATACTTACGCTCTAGAGAGAGCATTTTTTAACCGATAATGCTGAAATTTAAATTATTGTACTGTGTACCACATACAATCGTGCCTAGTGAAAATTGGGCATATCGCTTCATACTTTGATATAGCCCCCATACGAAGGTCCCTTTCGATAAGACATATTTACGCTCTAGAGAGCGCATTTTTAACCGATCATGCTGAAATTCATATACTCGTATTTGTACATTGTATTACATTGTATTACAAAAGGCACGCGTGAATGTAACAGAAAGAACGTATTTAAAGTGTTTTTTCCGAACTCTGGTTTTAAGCTTAGACTGGGCCACGGCACTACGATATAACCCCCAACGGAAAAACCCCCAAATAAGAAAAATGAAATAATTCCCAAAAAAATATTAAGAAAATTGGTGGTTTTTTCACATTAATTTGGGCTTTTTTTCATTCCAATTTTTTTAATTAATTTGGGGATTATTTCATTTTATTTGGGGTTTATTTCATTTGCAAAAAATTCAACATTTTTGAATAATTTGAAGCAAAAACCGCTAGAAATACCGTTGTAAGTTTTGGAAAAATATATTAAAATTAATGTAATGATTATTGTTAAAATTATTGTTAGTTTCTATGAGCTTTTGGAAGAGCAACACCAACCTAAAAATGAATTGTGAAATAATAGCCGGTAAACGGCGGAACAGCAGATTATTGAACGCCAACTATGTGCGAAAAAATCAACGTATAAAAGTAAAGTGTTTTATGAGTGCTATAATGATAAATGCAAGGCGCGAGTTTTTGTGGTGGATAATAAATGTTACAAATTTGAGGACTCTGTCAAACATGAGCACCACGATCAATAATCATTGTGTAGTGAACTAAAATCCGTAAACAATATAATAGGGAAATGTTTGGAAAACGCAAGTGCATTGGGTGAAGTCAATACTTCAAACAGCATAAAAGTGTCACATAGGAGTGTCTGCAACAGGTAAGTAATATCATAATTTTTATTGTCATTATTTTCTGAAATATGTAATTTTATTAAAATAGCTCTCAGGAGGCAACGAAAAATATTTATCCATCCGAAAAATTAAAAGAGGATTGCAATATTTGACAGCTGGAGTTTTCATTAATTCACCAAAAACTCCAAACGATGTACATATAGCAGGCTTCTGAAAGGAATCGGTCTTGCAAAATTTCGATTATTGCAGACATGGAGGTGCAGAAATGTCCCTTTTCTTCAAAATGTGCCACGACGGAAAAAAATTTGCATACTGCGTTTTTGCTTCCGAAAAATGTGTAAAGATTATTAAGGAGAATATCCCAATAAAGACTAATAGGAGAGTCCTAATTGACGGTACTTTTGTTGTTGTTCCTATTGGGTGCTTTAAGCAGCTTCTTGCGGCAATAATTAAAGCGGCAATAAGATTAAACTGCCTATCAATGTGGAGGTACAAAAACTACGGTCACATGAGAATATCAAAGTGTAGTGCTATGGTAACCGACCGAGTGGACTATATACCAACGGTGTACATCTTCGAGAGAAATTACATCACTATGATTCCCGCGAGAGATGAATGGGTTGGAAGAAAACCGGGTAATAGAAACCATCTCCACTTTTACACGGATGGTTCGAAGCTTGATGAAAAGGTTGGCTTCGGAGTACACTGTGCAGAGCTTAGATTGGATATAGCTCACAGACTACCAGATACCTGCAGTGTCTATCAAGCCGAAATAATGGCAATATGGGAAGTAGCCAAGTGGCTGAGTCGCAACATAGTAACCAACACTGGCGTTGTCATTTACTCGGACAGCCAGGCTGCCATCAATTCTCTGGAGGCAACATCCCTAAATTCACAAACCGCCCTCGACTGCCGCAGATCTCTTAACGGCTGACTGGCTGAGCAGTTTAACATACACCTCATATGGGTGCCTGGTCATAGGGATATCTCGGGGAACTGCAAAGCCGATGAATTTGCTAGGAAAGGGACGACATTACAAATTCTCGAAGAATTTGCATATATTGGTGCGCCACTATCCACGTGCAAGCTTTGGCTTAGGCAAGAGACAATCCGGCAGTCCAACGAAAGATGGGCAGAAATCGGCACCTGCAGAGTAGCTAGACAAATCTGGCCAAGGTATGACCTGAGAAGATCAAAATATCTCCTCGCACTAGAGAGGCAAAGATTGTCTACGTTAGTATCAGTTCTGACGGGGCACTGCTTGATCGGCGAACACGCCAAAAGATTGGGTAATGACTCTAACGACTTCTGCAGAAGCAGTGGAGATGAGGAAGAAGTGGAGAGCATTGAGCACTTGCTATGCGACTGTCCCGCTCTGAGTAAACGACGACTGGACATAGGTTAGGTTAGGTTAGGGTGGCAGCCGTATTTTTTATACAAGCTCACATAGACCAGTTTAGGTCCCTAGTGTTACCACGGGCTGAAATGCCCCTCATCGAAACCAACCTGTTTGATATACAAATTTGTCGATATTACGAATATCGGTACTGGAAAGGTCTGTTAGGCTGCCTAGAACAGCCGACCCCGTAATTCCAGTCGTCGTTTACTCAGAGCGGTACAGTCGCATAGCAAGTGCTCAATGCTCTCCACTTCTTCCTCATCTCCACAGCTTCTGCAGAAGTCATTAGAGTCAATACCCAATCTTTTGGCGTGTTCGCCGATCAAGCAGTGTCCCGTCAGAACTGATACTAACGTAGACACTCTTTGCCTCTCTAGTGCGAGGAGATATTTTGATCTTCTCAGGTCATACCTTGGCCAGATTTGTCTAGCTACTCTGCAGGTGCCGATTTCTGTCCATCTTTCGTTGGACTGCCGGATTGCCTCTTGCCTAAGCCAAAGCTTGCACGTGGATAGTGGCGCACCAATATATGCAAATTCTTCGAGAATTTGTAATGTCGTCCCTTTCCTAGCAAATTCATCGGCTTTGCAGTTCCCCGGGATATGCCTGTGCCCAGGCACCCATATGAGGTGTATATTAAAATGCTCAGCAGTCTCCTTAAGAGATCTGCCGTAGTCAAGGGCTGTTTGTGAATTTAGGGATGTTGCCTCCAGAGAATTGATGCCAGCTTGGCTGTCCGAGTAAATGACAACGCCAGTGTTGGTTACTATGTTGCGACTCAGCCACTTGGCCACTTCCCATATTGCCATTATTTCGGCTTGATAGACACTGCAGGTATCTGGTAGTCTGTGAGCTATATCCAATCTAAGCTCTGCACTCCGAAGCCAACCTTTTCATCAAGCTTCGAACCATCCGTGTAAAAGTGGATATGGTTTCTATTACCTGGTTTTCTTCCAACCCATTCATCTCTCGCGGGAATCCTAGTGATATAATTTCTCTCGAAGGTGTACACCGTTGGTATATAGTCCACTCGGTCGGTTACCATAGCACTACACTTTGATATTCTCATGTGACCGTAGTTTTTGTACCTCCACATTGATAGGCAGTTTTATCTTATTGCCGCTTTGGTTGCAACTTCTCTCGCCACAATATTAATCGGCAGTATATGGAGTAGGGCTTGTAGAGACAGGGGAGAGTAAAGCTCTTATATTTCGGTGATGCCAGATCAGTAGACCTGTATAAGGCTGCTCTGAGTCGAGCGGGTGAGGTGTGGCCGGCTGCCCAGTTGGATATTGTCGAAAAAAAACAACATCCCTAGTCACCCTAGAGCCATCACCTGGGTTACAGAAGAGCCCTCCAACCCGGCTGACATATTAGAAATAATAAAAGATTCCAATCCTGGCCTGCCCGCCCATAATTGGAGAATCAGCAAGGTGGGTGAGGCGGATGGTAAAATGCGGCAGGTCAATTTGATCCTTAACGCTGAATCCACCTCCCATATACAACGTGCAAGTGCAACCCTACAGTATGGCTTCGAGACTATAGTCTTGAAGGTATACAAGCAGGATATAGTTCCCACTGCGGAAGGTGAGTCGTCCACCGCGGTTGATACACAGCTTTCTGGAAGTGCGGAGGTATCCACGCCCATTATTTCGGGTGACTCTAACAGAAGATCTGTAACGTCCTACTCTGAGGACGAAAGCTCTACTTTTGACACAGAGGGGCTGAGGGGAGTCTCCGGACTCTTTGACGCTTCTGGCGGGGACACGCTTCTCGATGATACGGACGAAGAGTTCGATAACACCCTTGTCGGGGTGGAAGTTAATCTGTCAATTACCAATGATGGTAAGAATTTTACAGATTAACCTCCATCACGCTAAAGCAGCCTCAGCGGCTCTATTGCTGCGCCTGTCCACAGGTGCAGTAGACATCGTCCTGATAGAGGAGCCCTACGCAGTGGGAGGAAGGGTGTGCGGTATCAGGACACCCAACTAAACTGCTTGTGGCCAATTGTGAAGGCACTCCAAGAACCTGCATTTTGGCCAGGAAAGATCTAAGTATCTTTCTCCTGGCTAATTTAAGTGGTAAAGACCAAACATCTGCTAGTCTGGAGATCGGTAATCGCATATATTTGGTGGTCTCCAGTTACTTGCCTTATGAAGCTGTAGTACCGACTGCTCTATTCAGGGAAGTAGTAGAAGAAGCAACATCTGACGAGGTCGAGCTGATTGTTGGCGCAGACACGAACGCTCATCATACTATCTGGGGTAGTACGGATATAAATAATAGGAGTGATTCGCTTCTTGACTTTATTCTAACTACCAACCTAAGTATTTGTAACATAGGTAATAAACCGACCTTTACAATTAAAGACAGACAAGAAGTACTCGACGTAACGTTTTCTACTGACCGGCTGTCAGACAAAATTATTGGGTGGAATGTACTGGACGACCACTCATTCTCAGATCACCATTATATTGAGTTCAAAATCGCTGAAAAAGCGCCTGAAAGTGGCACCTGTATGAAAAGAATTTCAAGAAAGTCCTCAACTCCAAACTTCCGTACGAACCGAATGACAAAGCCGGTCTGGATCATCTGGTCGAGCATATCACCACATCATTCAATTGAAGAAGCCTGTCCAAAAACCCTTGAAGAAGCCTGTCCAAAAACAAGGTTCAAGGGTAAAATTAAACCCCAAAGGTGGACTTCTGAGCTAACGGCTATGAAAAAGACCTGCAACAAGCTATTCAACAAGGCTAAATCTACAGGGGTCGCTAATGTTTGGGATGCCTATAAAGAGCAACTCAAGATCTATAAGAAGGTGCTTAGAAAGGCGCAAAGACGCTCTTGGTATACCTTCTGTGGCGAAGTGGAAAAGGTCTCCGACGCCGCAAGGCTGAGGAAAATATTATCAGCTTCACCCTGTACAGTGGGTTACTTGCAGGATGAGGCAAATAATTGGACCAAAAGCAGCGAGCAGTCGCTCAATGTACTGCTCGACACACATTTCCCGGGCAACTCTCTAACAGAACCAGAGGATCAGTAGGACCAACAAGAGTGCGAGTGGACTGCGAGCGTCGCTAGCTTGTTGACTGAGAGATCCAGAATTAGCTGGGCTATTAATAGCTTTGAGCCTTTCAATTCACCTGGACCAGACGGCATCACTCCAGCAGAAATGCAGAAAATGTTGAAATACATTATCCCCTGGCTGGAGAAAATTTATGTAGGCTGTATCAGGCTTTCATACATTCCGAATCGATGGAGGGATACCAAAGTGGTATTCATACCAAAAGCGGGGAAGATATCACACACTAGGCCAAAAGACTTCAGACCAATTAGCCTATCCTCCTTCCTATTGAAAGGTCTGGAAAAACTTTTAGATTATTTCATTAGGGAAAACCTGGATACAAAACTCCTGTCAGTGAACCAACATGCTTACAATAAGGGGAAGTCTACAGAATCAGCCCTGCACGCACTTGTGAGCACTGTCGAATCGTCCCTGCATTTCAAGGAATTCAACATGGTGGCATTTCTTGACATAGAAGGGGCTTTTGACAACATTCACTCAGATGCAGTAATTGCGGCACTGTCACATCTTAATGTTAACTCTAGTTTGATTAGACTAATTCAAAGTCTGCTCAACAGAAGACGCATAACAGCATGTCTTGGGTCCACAACTCTAACAAGGTTTGTAAACAGAGGGACCCCACAAGGAGGAGTACTGTCTCCACTAATTTGGAACCTAGCGGTGAATGAAATCCTGCTACAGGTGGCTCTGAACAAATTGGCTAGATGGGCCAGAAGCAGCGGTTTGGGCATAAACCCAAACAAGACAGAATTGGTTCTCTTTACTAGGATGAATAAAGTCCCACATGTGCACCCTCCACCTCGGATAAATGGAACAGGTCTAGTCTTTTCTGAAAGTGCAAAATTTTTAGGAATAATTCTAGATAGAAAACTGTTATTTAGACTTAATGTATTGGAACGTGTAAGGAAGGCTAACGTCGCCTTATATTCCTGCAAAAAGGCTGTAGGGTCGCGGTGGGGCCTCTCTCCTAAAATCATCCACTGGATATATATAGCAGTAGTTCGTCCTATACTATACGGCTATACGGCATTGTGGTATGGTGGACGGCAACTGACAAACTAACCATCACCAACCTACTAACAAAGGTTCAGAGAACTGCCTGCCTGAGCATAAGCGGAGCCTTAAGGACTACAGCGACCGAGTCTCTACAAGCCCTACTCCATATACTGCCGATTAATATTGTGGCGAGAGAAGTTGCAACCAAAGCGGCAATAAGATTAAACTGCCTATCAATGTGGAGGCACAAAAACTACGGTCAAGTGAGAATATCAAAGTGTAGTGCTATGGTAACCGACCGAGTGGACTATATACCAACGGTGTACATCTTCGAGAGAAATTACATCACTATGATTCCCGCGAGAGATGAATGGGTTGGAAGAAAACCGGGTAATAGAAACCATCTCCACTTTTACACGGATGGTTCGAAGCTTGATGAAAAGGTTGGCTTCGGAGTACACTGTGCAGAGCTTAGATTGGATATAGCTCACAGACTACCAGATACCTGCAGTGTCTATCAAGCCGAAATAATGGCAATATGGGAAGTAGCCAAGTGGCTGAGTCGCAACATAGTAGCCAACACTGGCGTTGTCATTTACTCGGACAGCCAGGCTGCCATCAATTCTCTGGAGGCAACATCCCTAAATTCACAAACAGCCCTCGACTGCCGCAGATCTCTTAACGAGATGGCTGAGCAGTTTAACATACACCTCATATGGGTGCCTGGGCATAGGGATATCCCGGGGAACTGCAAAGCCGATGAACTTGCTAGGAAAGGGACGACATTACAAATTCTCGAAGAATTTGCATATATTGGTGCGCCACTATCCACGTGCAAGCTTTGGCTTAGGCAAGAGGCAATCAGGCAGTCCAACGATAGATGGACAGAAATCGGCACCTGCAGGGTAGCTAGACAAATCTGGCCAAGGTATGACCTGAGAAGGTCAAAATATCTCCTCGCACTAGAGAGGAAACGATTGTCTACGTTAGTACAGGTTCTGACGGGACACTGCTTGATCGGCGAACACGCCAAACGATTGGGTATTGAGTCCAATGACTTCTGCCGAAGCTGTGGAGATGAGGAAGAAGTGGAGAGCATTGAGCACTTGCTTTGCGACTGTCCCGCTTTGAGTAAACGACGACTGGATATACTGGGGTCGGCCTTTTTAGGCAGCCTAACAGATCTTTCCAGTACCGATATTCGTAATATCGACAAATTTGTATATCAAACAGGTTGGTTTCGATGAGGGGCATTTCAGCCCGTGGTAACGCTAGGGACCTAAACTGGTCTATGTGAGCTTGTAAAAAAATACGGCTGCCACCCTAACCTAAACCTAAACCTAGGGACCTAAACTGGTCTATGTGAGCTTGTATAAAAAATACGGCTGCCACCCTAACCATAGATCGTTCAAAAATTGTATTTGTATTTTTTCGATATGCGCTAAAATTTTCTATATTTGAACGATAAAATGTTTAAATGCAAATTTTGGTTCCAATCGTATGAAAATTGAAAAATATGCAAAAATCCGATGTCTAGTCATGACGTCTAGAAAAATTACATTTGTACACGCAAGGAAAAGAAACGTTTGGGCGTCGTTTATGGCAAACATTTTTCTTTGTCTCAAACGCTCTACTTTTTCTGTAACGGTTGAAATTTTTGCGGTGCATGCAAAAGTTTATCGTAAACGTAGTTTCTCTTACTGTAAACGAACATTCTTTCATTCCAAAATTTTCGTCATTTATTTTATGGTAAACGAAAAACGTTTACGGAACCATATTGTATTTAAACATGATTGAATATATTAAAGAGAGTTGAGAGAACAAAGAGCTAAACTTGTTTTCATTTTGCGAGAGTACGGTTTTATAAATTTTTTATTACTTATATGACGGAATAATATGTGTAGATGTATGTGTACAGAACTCAAAAGATGCAGATGTCTGTGTATACAACACAAAAAGCGACGTTGCAACTTTTCTGCAAAAAGATGGAGATGTGTGTGTACAAAACACAAAAAGAAACGTTGCAACGTTGCATACATGTTTGTCCGCGTTGCTTTATTAACAGACGGTGGTGGATATTTAGTTATCTGCATCCCTCCCTCCGCACTGTTATACAATTTCATAACGTTTGCAATCGTACTCAGCATGCGTAGAGTCGTATGCTGGTGGGCCTTTAGTTTTGTACTGGCGCTTGTGGTGTCCGGTAGTTTTGCGCGTGTGTGGCAAAATTAAAAATATTTTTATCATTTAACATAAAATGATTTTATTCAAGGAATTAATTAAATCAAAGAATCTAAATTATCGGAGTTGCAATATCTCGCAAATATACTGCGGACTCCAATTTTATGTTATAGGTAAATGGTAAATGAAGTGAAGACATGTGGGAAAATAACCAGATAGTTAATAGTAAAAAAATGGATCGAGCACTGCATGAAAATATTGAATACTTTGTGGAAAGCCGGAATAACAAAAACAATAGATTTTAACAGAAACTGAGACCATCTATTGCTTTTGTTAACGACTAACTGGTTATTTTTCCACACGCCATAAATTGTGAGTAAGCAAATTCATATCATTAACAATCAATCATCACACGTTTAGGTACTGAAGCTGCTAATGGTAATTGTGAAATAAATTTATTTAGGCACAATACAACAGGATACTTCTGGAAACTGTTGATATTTTCAACACTAAACAGTTAAACTTTGTTTTTTAAAGAAATTGTTCTTGTTATTTTCTGATGTAGTTTAGCATTCTATTCATGGACGTGTAAACTTTTGAATTGTCAGCATTTGGGTCAGAATATTGACCTATAAAATTCACTTTTGACTAAAAAGTTTGATATATGGTAAGATAACATCTCGCTTTAATCCCTACAATGGGCTACTACATTTTTAATATGTTCTGCTTTCTCTTTTACAGTTTGTCTACAACTCAATTAGAAGATAGCAGCCAAATAATAGCAGAGGTGTTTGTCGGGGAGCTCCCGGGGACATTTTACTAAAAATTGTGACATTTTTGATAATAAACATAATTTTATAAAACATATTAAATATCATAATCCAATCAAATTATTCTTTTGTGTCAATCGTTTTCTCATTTATTGTTAAACTGACATTGCTTGTGACAAACACATTAACCGTTTGCACTAAACGTTTCACAGGGTCTGTAATAAATATAAATCATTTACTATAAGTACACTAACCGTTTGCTATAAACGTTTCTTTGGGTTTTGGGATAAACATAAATCGTTTGCGACAAACATACACCACAAACGAAATACGTTTGTCTAATTTTTCGTTTGGGAGTAACGAATTTTTTCTTTGCGTGTAGGAGCTCTGGTGACGAATATGTTGAGAAAAGGTTAGAACGCCCCTTTTGATTTTGCCCAGGCTGATGTTATCGTCCGCCAACTGTTCGGCTTGTTGAAACAATCTGGTTAGTTCAATGGAAGATACTTGGAAAATGTCATAATTTTCTTCTCGGTCCTATGGTATACAGTCTGTCCAGATTAACATTCAATTTTGAGTTAACACCAATATATAAATTCCCCATCCCTTAGTTCCTATTGCTATTAATGCAGGATTTATTTAATTCTAGGAAATAAAAGTTTCCATGAGGTTAGATAAGCACATATTTTCCTTTAGAGAATTCTGTGTAAAATTGTTTGAATTTTACATTAAATACTTTTCGTTGAAATTCCATAGCTGTTCGTCATTACCGAGATTTACACTGTACATTCTCTCTTACAAAAAATGTTGTTAGAAAATGAGTTCATCTTAATATTATTTACAATTAAGACAATGGGATATTGAGGAATCTGCACTGAAAGAAAAAAGCTTCTTAAGCGGAAAGAATGTTACATAGAAGGCAAATACAATACAATCGATTTCTTTTCAAAGTTTATAAAACCTGGTTAGTTGGATATAGAAATAATTAGTTCTTTAAGCCAATTTTAGCTATAATGAATCCAGTGGGAATAAGGCTTCTTCCACGCACAAAGAAAAATAGTTTGTTGAAGTTTCGTTGCTATAACGAAAACTTTCATTCGTGAAACGATACTGTGTACAAAGCTCGGAATTTTCATTACCCGTGCTGAATTGTCTCGTTCATGCAACAAATCAAAATTTGTGGGGGTTGTAGAAGTACTATGGGTACGAGATGTGCCAAAAATATAGCTTCCAAGCGTGATTACGGAGATACAAGGTGTCAAAGTTTGAAATTGTGTCCATTGTATCTCCTCACTACGTGGACCGATTTGAATGAACCGTGGCTTATATGACAGCTATTTAGACACACTCAAAATGTACATTGATACTTGTTTGCAAATACTTAATTTTCATACTTTATTCTCGCGATTTTAATTGGGTTCCGCGGATGGGATGTTACACACAGAATACAGTTTGGTTGCCTCAACCGAATTATTTGCCAACCGAATTTTGGTAGTTCTGTCTACTATCATGCGAATCCATCAGGACAACCAACATTTTGGTTGTGGTATACATCTGCTTTCATGTTGGCAACAATCATATTTGGTTGCGCCAACTACGAAAATTGTGACTAAAATTATCTGTTGAATGTTGCCACAACCAAAATTGGTTGTTCTGACAATTTGTCCGGCATATACTACCGACAATTAATTAAAAACAGTTTTCATTAATTTTTATTTTATTTTTTAAACAAAAAACCAAACACTTCATAATAAAATTAAGAATCCCATTTTACAAATTATCACTATTATGAGATAGGGAAATTTCATGATTGTTGGTTGCTCTCATTTTTTATTTATGTAAAACATTTTGCACAACTTATTCTGCATTCCATACATTATTATTCACACGAGATTATTTTTGACTACATACGAGTATACCGCTAAAATGTTAAAGATTTATTTATGTCGAGGAATTGTACTTTTTGTTTGTCATGTGTCAGCAAAAGAACAGCAATCTTTCGTTTGTATTTCCCAAAATAAATTTGGGAAATTATTGGGATATTCAAAAAACGATTATTTATTAATATTTTTTCTGTTGTAGTAACCAGGGACGTATCCAGAGTGGAGGTCGCGAGAAAAAAGTATGAAAACTAAATATTTGCAAACAAGTATCAATGTACATTTTGAGTGTGTCTAAATAGCTGTCATGTAAGCCATTCGGCTTATTCCGGTTCATTCAAATCGGTCCACATAGTCAGGAGATACAGTGGTAAAAATTTCAAACTTTGACACCATGTATCTCCGTAACCTATAATGCTACAATTGCCATAGAAGCTGTATTTTTCTCACATCTCATACCCATAGTACTTCTCCAAACCCCATATACGAGGGCTGCTGTATATATTTCTGGCCTAATAATAAAAATGCGAATATTTATCATCAAAAATGTTTTTATTGTTTTTCAAAGTATTCTCCAGCATGATTTATACACTTTTGGATGCACTCAAACCAATTGTCGAAGCACTTTTTCCACTCCGAATGAGACACCTCCAAAACATGGGTTTTGAACGCTTCAACAACATTTTCTGGCGACGAAAATCGTTGACCACTCATTTATTTCTTGATGTGCGGGAATAAAAAGAAGTATTGGGTTCCATTCCATTTTTTGCCAAATTGATTTTTTCAAGTCACTGTAAACAACGCAAATGATAGTCGTACGTCAAAACGTTCTGAGTACGTTTATGCTAACAAATTTCAAACTTTCCAATGGAAATGTCAGATGGCGCCAGGCAACACTCATACGGCATTCTTTTTGTTCATACACACATTGTTGATTACACTGTGCTCGAAATGGATAATGGAAAAAGTGCAATAAAATCTTACCATGTGTCAAACGTCATACAAATCGTCCACATTTTTAGTATGTGTCTTTGAGAAAAATGTTCCTCGCGAAAAATTACTATGAGTCTCCTTTCAACATATTTATGAAAAATTAATAGGTTTCACAATTTAGCAGGTTAACCCTAACGAAAAAATAATTTACAAAAATTTAAGTCAAAAAATTTTATTTCAAATATTTTCTCGAAATTTGCTTAATTCTCATAAAAAAGTTGAGAAAGGACTTATAGTATTTCTTCGCGAGGAATATTTTTCTCAACGATGCCTACTAAAAATGTCGACCATATGTATGATTTTTAACATATGATAAGATTTCATTGCACTTTTTCAGTGGTAAGCGGGTGAGAAGCGTTGACGACTGTTTTGAGAAAAATAATTGTCCAAATGTTCCCTTTATTTCGATCTTTGGACTGAAGCGTATATTCCGAAGTCTTACACTTCAAAATAACCAAAGAGATAAGTAACCTCTCTGATTTCCCAACAAACTTTGTGGTCAAATATCGCGAAAACAAGAGCTAACATAGAAAAACGGGTCTCCTTTCTGTTACATTTTTGGACTAGCACAGTGTTATCTTTTCTTCATTTAAAATATTAAATTAATAATTTTAAAAAGTCTAAGGTTTAGGAAAAATTTGCAATACTTTCTTTATGTGTTTGCGAAAATGTATTTTTCAAACATACAATTTTGAAACAGTGTGTGTGCATTTCTATATGGGTGAGTGTGTGTTTATGTTAGGACGTGTATGATAAACTGATTTGAATATGTTTAACAATCACATCCTTGTCATCGTTTAGCAACAACAATTCTGAAGACAATCTACAAAACCTCAAGGTAAAATTTTCATTTAACCAATTGTCTCAGGCAGAATATTTATGACACTTTGGGATTGATGACAACCACTGACACACACACACATCTGTACACATACCCACACAGAAACAGACACATCCAGATACAGATAAGAATTTATTTACCGGTAAATTTTAATAATTACACATGTTAAGAAGGATGCTTAGCTCCTTTTTGTGGAACTTGTTTTAAACCAGAAAAAAGGAGGCAGAGTTTATGAAAATATTTCAACAACATTTCATTCCATTGCAACATATCAAAGCCATTGTTTGAAAGGTGTAGACAGACGTTGTTGTCATAATCAATGATCTCGAGATGATGTTAAAGCAAAGGAAACTGTTGACACCTAATGAAGTATCTTAGCCATAGTTATATAAATTATATCTTGAAACCACTTAAATTTAGGCTTTAATATATATTTTATATACATTAGAGTGTATAAACGCAAGGCTATGCGAATAATTAATAGCCAAGTTAAAATAGTACAAAATGAAAAAGGAATGAACACAAGGGAGAGTAGTAATTTGACCCAGCCTTGAAGTACATGTAAGGAACCCGATCGATACGACAATCGACTCGGAAGAGGAAGATGGGTGATGAAAAAGGTCACAAGCCACCATCATATGCCAATGTAGCGAGGAAGCAATACAGAGACGTGCTCTTCTACTCAGTGATCGATATCAACAGAGCATCCGGCAAAATACCAACTAACCAACACGACAACATTGAAGATTACGTAAATAATAAAATTGTGGAGCACGCCCTCAATACCGATGATTGGCCCCTAATTCAGATAATGAGCAGTTAGTTTAAAGGGGACAACCTGAGGAGGAAGTTGGATTCACCAGCATGTATAGTAGGGCGGGTCGATTTAAAAATCGCCCATTGCTCAGTGAAAATCGTATTCTAGGGATCAAAATAAGAAACTTTGCCGAAGGAACCATACCTCTAAAACGAATTCTGATGTCCCGGAAAAAATCCCACTTTGACCCATTTAGAGTGCTCCAATCGAGTCCAAATGTATGACCGACCCCCACTCAGTGAAGTGCTCAGGGAAAATCGTATTCTAGGGATCAAATAAGAAACATTGCCGAAGGAACCATACCTCTAAAACGAATTCTGATGTCCAGGAAAAAATCACACTTTGACCCATTTAGAGTGCTCCAATCGAGTCCAAATGTATGGAACCCCCAGGGGGTTCCAGGGGGTGTGCCACTGGCATGGGTGGGTCGGGCCTCCAAAGTTAGTGGGGGTCGGTCATTCATTTGGACTCGATTGGAGCACTCTAAATGGGTCAAAGTGGGATTTTTCAAAATTGGCCCCTACCCAAATTCCGGGACATCAGAATTCGTTTTAGAGGTATGGTTCCTTCGGCAAAGTTTCTTATTTTGATCCCTAGAATACGATTTTCACTGAGCAATGGCGACTTTTTTTGCCTCCCACAAATCAACCAGGCCTAATGTATAGAGACCCTTAAAGAGCTCGTGGATAGTATCCCCTCTCCCGGGAAACTGGGATGAGGGCATCCCCCAGCTCGTAAAAGCGACAGTTTAAACGATCTAATAAAACTATGCAACAAAAATATGTTTTTGTTGCATAAAAAACATAAACGACAAAAACTTAAGGTTTTTTGTATAGATTGAGGCTTACTATTTTATGAAACCAAAACAAAAAATAATAATTGGTAAAGCTTTTCTTCTTATAATTCCAATTTTCATGGAAGGTGGGTAATTCCAAAGTAAAACGACCCAAAAACTAAAATTGTAATATTTGACCTCTTTCGATTTCTTTTGAAACATTTCACGCGTATACTACAAGACAATGCGGATTTATAGCCTTTTACCGTTTGTCCGAATTTATAGCGGTTTAGATTTTATACGGTGCCAAAGTAGGTCATCAACAACATATTTTTACAAGCTATAAAAACATTACACTGCACTAAATTTAAAGTATTTGTATTCGTTGATATTAATGTTATAAGCTGTTAACTTTTTGTACCAATTGGTCCCTTTGTGTGGGAAGTACCAAAAGCGACGGCGCACAGTGGCGCCCGTAGAGCAAACGAGGTTGCAAAAATCAAAATTTTCGTGTGCGCCGACGAAGTTTTGAATAAACCCATGTTATAGGAAACTTTTCAATGATTTCAAATATGCTACTCTTAATAATATCACATTTTTAGTTTAGAAGATATAACCGTTCAAAGTTGACCGACTTTCGGTTTTCAAAAAAACACACAATTTTTAGTCAATTTGTTGCGATTTCAGGTGTAATATCACGAAAAATAGGTAACGAATCGCCTTATTTTTTGTTTGTATTTATTGATGTATTTATTAAATGTATAATGATAAAAAAAATTAACTGTTTGCTTTGTGTTTCTCCTGGTAAAACACTATTTAAAAACTATCCGTTTTTTCACTATTTTTCAACTTTGACGGAAAATAAAAAAATCTATATTTTTCTATATTTGCCATATTTTCAAAATATGTTCTTTGATTATTCCTTTACATAATCCCAAAGGTTTTATTTGCCTCTAGGCGCCCCTTTGGCTTCTAGAGGTGAAAAAGGTAAAAAAGACGTGGTTCTTGATTGGCAAAAATCAAATCATTAACCCTTCGTCATACACATGTTTCTATAGTCACATTCGTAACACATGGGTCAGGCCAGACCAACTGTGTATTCATTTTGTAAAACAATAAAAACAACTCGCGTAAACTTCTGTAACTGGCACTCATGATAGAATTATTGGGAAAATTAGCTGTACGGACAGCATGGGATGCCATCATTTCCAACATGAAACCCCTTTTTTGTCTGAATTCGTGGAAAGAACTAACAATTCTTGGAAAAACAAAATTACGTGATAAAATGGACGCAACAATTGTCATCCAGTCCACACGCATTCGTATTTTTAGAACAAAACATACCTTAGGGAGATGCTTCGTGTACCTGTACACGAGGACTGTCTTAATGAAGACACCATCCTGGATATATTGGCAGTAGATAAACCCACCACATCAACCAGAGGAGCAAAAGGAAGGCCAAAAAAAAGTATTGAGGAGTGTTCAATTTTCACAAGAAAGAGGAAACTTGCCGATGCCACCAATGACTTGACCACGAAGCATTTATCGGAGGCGCTGTCTATTAAATATACAAAGGATAGTGAAAGAGTGAGGTCGCAGATTACAAAATCTGTTGCTGATGCAAGCCCACTGCGACTAAAAAGGATTAAGGAAAGCGTTCCCACGCCCACAAACGCACACATTAAAAAGTATGGTTCCGAAGAAGCCTTGGCCTTGTTTATGGACTTACAACTTTCCAAAGAAAAATATGAGATACTACGGGCATCCTTGATGCGACACGGGGCTGACGTTTTACCAGGATACAAGCATATTACGCGAGCCAAAATAAATTCACGACCACTGCATACGGAGTTTACGGAAGTCTCTGTGAAAGCCAATCTGCAGGATCTCATGGGCCATACAGCAAAACGGTTGTTGGAGAGTCTTCCTGAAAATGAGGTGAAAATTCTTCCTGAGAAACTGACATTGATCAGCAAATGGGGCTGCGATGGATCATCCGGACAAAGCGTTTATAAGCAAAGGATATCTTCCGATGACGCTACAATATCGGACGGAAATATGTTTATGGCATCTGTTGTTCCTTTGCGGCTAAAATCTGATGTTTCCCTACACTGGAAAAATCCACGTCCGTCATCAGTGCATTATTGCCGACCAATAATGTTTCAGTTTGCAAGGGAATCGGCAGAACTCATAAGGACCACGGTGAAGGACATTGAAGAACAAATAAGCAAGATTAAGCCTACAAAGCTGCAAATTGGAGAAGGAAAATATATTGAATGCAATTACGAGTTCCACCTGACCATGGTTGACGGAAAGTCGTAAACGAACTGACAGGAACAACCTCAACATTGTCATGCCCGATTTGCAAAAAGAGTCAGAAGAACTTTGGTAATTTAAACGATTCTGCAAACGAGGAGAATTACGAATATGGAATGTCACCATTGCACGCAAGGATAAGGTGTATGGAGTTCTTGCTAAATCTGGCGTATACCCTACCACAAGAGGAGGAAAACTTCGATGAAAATACATCAATAAAGGATAAGGAAAAGATCAGAAAGAAGCAAATACTGGATGCTTTTTTTAAACAAGTTGGACTAAAAGTAGACTGTCCCAAGCACGGATACGGTAACTCAAACGATGGAAACACTTCTAGGAGATTTTTTGAAAATGATGAGGCAGTAACTAGAATCACTGGAATTGACAATCAAATTGTGAAAAGATTGGGAACGATCTTGAATGTTTTAAACTGCAAATAAAATGTCAATTCTACAAAATATGGAGAATATGCATCGAAAACAGCATCTCTTTGAGCAGAAATGTATCCACAGAAGAAGTTGACCCCGACCGTCCATATAATATTGGCGCATGGCAAAGATATAATTGAGTACCAGTCTTTGCCAATTGGAGAGCTTTCTGAAAAAGCACAGGAGTCTCTTAACAAATTTTATAAAAAATATAGATTGCAGAACACATTCAAAGCATCAAGGGTAAGGCAAAATGAGGACCTCTTCAACATGTTGGCAGCATCTTCCGATCCACTTATTTCTTCCCTGCGGCATGTGAAGTCACGAATAGAGTTAGAAAATAATTATAGTTTAGAAATGATTAGTCTTTTAGATATACCTTCTCCTACGAATTGTGATGAATATTTTACAGAAAATTGAAAAAATAAATTTAAAAAAGAAGTATTTTTTTTTAATTTGTTGGGTAATAATTTAAAACATAAAACCCTAAAGAAAAAAAATAAAAACAATCCAAAAATGTAAAAATAATTTTTTTAGGTAACCATAAAATAGATTTTTCTACAAATTTTAACTTTGCTAACCCATAAGTAGGCCCATACAAAGCGTAGCACCCTTTCCAAACGCTCATTTCATAGGCTGAACAGTTATCTATCATATGCTGTTTAAACTGTTCAATTATCTTATTCGGTTAAAAAGATATGATTTTTGCAACGAAAAAACTCAAATGGCGCCACTGTGCGGCGTAATGATTACTACGAGTATGTATGAAATTTCATAGTATTCCTATAAGTAGTATAGAAGTTATAAGAGTTTTAACATGTTACAAAATTTGAAGTCATTGTGGTACCTCCACAAAGAGTAGGCCGAAATGGTTGTCCTTCAAACATAAACTAGGTTCGAAAAAAAGTAAGAAATTTTAACTCATTCCGTTACTACTTTTCAGAGTTATAGTTATCACCATTCAGTAGAACTGACAGACGAACGGACATTTATAATTTCATATTTTTTAATCCATGGAGAACTCATTTTAAATTTTTTACTTTTGCTGGAAAATTTTTGGGTAATTTTTAAAAATGAAACGAAAAAAATTTTAGATGTGCTTTTCAGGATAATCAAGGATTAAGGACATTTTCGTCCTTTAAGTGTCCTTCATAGGCAAAAATTAATTAATTTATTATTATTATTATTAGTATCAGAGGATGTTAAATTCTTTCAAATGGTACTTATACCATTCAAATCTGATATTCCGTTCAAATGTTATGTAGACTTCAAAAAGGCTAAATATGTAAAAAAATTTTGTTTTTGGCCTAATTAGGCACCCTATAAAATCTAAACTGTTATGCATTTGGAGAATCGGTAAAAGATAATAAGTCTGCATGGTCTTCTATTTAGTACACGAGTGTAAAAATTCATTGAAATCTAAATCCATATCAACAGAGCCCGAGGATCAACAGGATCAACAAGAGTGCGAGTGGACTGCGAGCTTCGCTAGCTTGTTGACTGAGAGATCTAGAATAAGCTGGGCTATAAACAGCTTTGAGCCCTTCAAGTCACTTGGACCAGACGGTATCACCCCAGCAGAAATGCAGAAAATGTTAAAGTACATTATCCCCTGGCTGCAGACAATTTATGTAGGCTGTATTAGGCTTTCATACATCCCGAATCGATGGAGGAATACCAATGTGGTATTCATACCCAAAGCGGGGAAGATATCGCACACTAGGCCAAAAGACTTCAGACCAATTAGCCTATCCTCTTTCCTATTGAAAAGTCTGGAAAGACTTTTAGATTATTTCATTAGGCAAAACCTGGATACAAACCTCCTGTCGGGGAACCAACATGCTTACAATAAGGGAAAGTCTACAGATTCAGCTCTGCACGAACTTGTGAGCACTATCGAATCGTCCCTACATTTCAAAGAATTCACCATGATGGCATTTCTTGACATAGAAGGGGCTTTTAGCAACATACACCCAGATGCAGTAATCGCGGCATTGTCACATCTAAAGGTGAACTCTAGCTTGATTAGACTAATTCAAAGACTACTCAACAGAAGACGTATAACAGCATGTCTAGGGTCCACAACTCTAACAAGGTTTGTAAACAGAGGGACCCCACAAGAAGGAGTACTGTCTCCACTAATTTGGAACCAAGCGGTGACTGAAATCCTGCTAGATCTAGAACGTTGTGGCCGCAAGGTCGTGGCATATGCGGACGACCTGGCAATCGCAGTGAGTGGCAAATTCGAAAACATCCTCCGAGATATTCTACAGGTGGCTCTGAACAAGTTGGCTAGATGGGCCAGAAGCAGCGGTTTGGGTGTTAACCCAAACAAGACAGAATTGGTTCTCTTAGGATGAATAATGTCCCTCATGTGGACCCTCCTCCTCGTATAAATGGAACAGATCTAGTCTTTTCTGAAAGTGCAAAATTTTTAGGAATAATTTTGGATAGGAAACTGTCATTCAGACTAAACGTACTGGAACGTGTAAAGAAGGGTCGCGGTGGGGCCTCTCTCCTAAAATTGTCCATTGGATATATATAGCAGTGGTTCGTCCAATACTGTTATACGGCATTATGGTATGGTGGACGGCAACTGACAAACTAACCATCACAAACCTGCTATCACGGTTTCAGAGAACTGCCTGTGCATAAGCGGAGCGTTAAGGACTACAGCGACTGAGTCTCTACAAGCCCTTCTCCATATACGGCCGATTAATGTTGTGGCGAGAGAAGTTGCAACCAAAGCGGCACTAAGATTAAACTGCCTATCAATGTGGAGGTACAAGAACTACGGTCACATGAGGATATCAAAGTGTAGTGCTATGGTAACCGACCGAGTGGACTATATATCAACGGTGCGCACCTTTGAGAAGAACTACATTACTGTGATACCAGCCAGGGAAGAATGGGATGGCAGAATACCCGGAAATAGAAACCATCTCCACTTCTATACGGATGGTTCGAAGCTTGATGAAAAGATAGGCTTCGGAGTACACTGTGAAGAACTTAATTTGGATATAGCTCACAGACTACCAGATACCTGCAGTGTCTATCAAGCCGAAATAATGGCAATATGGGAAGTCGCCAAGTGGTTGAGTCGGAACATAGTAACCAACACTGGCGTTGTCATTTACTCGGACAGCCAGGCTGCCATAAATTCTCTGGAGGCCACATCCCTAAATTCACGAATAGCCCTCGACTGCCGCAGGTCTCTTAACGAGATGGCTGAGCAGTTTAATATACACCTCATATGGTTGCCTGGCCATAGGGATATCCCGGGGAACTGCAAAGCCGATGAACATGCTAGGAAAGGGACGACTTTACAAATTCTCGAAGAATTTGCATATATTGGTGCGCCACTATCTACGTGCAAGCTTTGGATAAGGCAGGAGGCAATCAGGCAGTCCAACGACAGATGGACCCAAATCGGCACCTGTAGGGTAGCTAGACAAATCTGGCCAAGGTATGACCTGAGAAGGTCAAGATATCTCCTCGCACTGGAAAGGAAAAGATTATCTACGTTAGTATCAGTTCTGACGGGACACTGCCTGATCGGCGAACACGCCAGAAGATTGGGTATTAACTCCAATGACTTCTGCAGAAGCTGTGGAGATGAGGAAGAAGTGGAGACCATTGAGCACTTGCTATGCGACTGTCCCGCTTTGAGTAAACGACGACTGGACCTACTGGGGTCGGCCTTTCTAGGCAGCCTAACAGATCTTTCCAGTATCAATATTCGTGCTATCGATACATTTGTATATCAAACAGGTTGGTTTCGATGAAGGTCATTTTAGCCCGTGGTACCACTAGGGACCTAAACTGGTCTAAGTGAGCTGAAGAAATAAAAAAGAAAACGGCTGCCACCCTAACCTAAACCTAAGATGGTATCCTGGCTTTTTGAGTTTATACTTAAAACAAGTAAGAAAGTTACGAATCACCTCACCTTCAGTCCCAAAAAATATTAATATATTTATTAATTTTTTGTTTTAATTAAATTATTATCAATTTAAATTGCATTTAATAACTTTAAGTATGCACTGGTATAAAAGCCGTTAACTGTTTCTTCAAAAAAGAACATTTGTGTGGGAGGTACCAAAAGGGGGGGTGCCAATGATGCCCTCTTTTTAATGGACTATAAAAACATTACACTGTACAAAATTTCAAGTATTTATATGGACTAATAATAAAGCTACAAGCAGTTAACTTTTGGTGCAAAAATGTCCATTTGTGTGGGAGGTTCCAAAAAGGGGGTCCCAATAACGACCACTTTTCACTAGAATGTAGATACTACAAAAACATAACACTGTATAACATTTCAAATATTTGTATGCACTGGTATTAACTATTATTACTTTTTGTACAGAATGATCCCTTTTCTGTGGGAGGTAACAAAAGGAGTGGGACTACTTCGCCCATTTTTCTCAAGCTGATAGCGACAGATAAAATATTTCTATGTGTGGAATTACAGAAGATTCGGATACGTAGTATAGAAGTTATCAGAGAATCAATAATTCACTAAATTTTAACCCTTTGTGAGGGAGGTATTAGAATGAGTGGACCAATATGGAACATATTCGAACTAAGCCTGAGATAGAAAAGAATTTTATTACATACCAAATTTGAAGTCAATCGGTTACTCCTTTCAAGAGTTGTCGTGCGCACCAGCCAGACAGACAGACGGACGGACATTGCTCAAATGACTTAAAATGTCATAATATAGGTCGATTTTACATAATCGCTTACTTTGTAAGCTATTTAATGCATTATTACTTCGCGATAGGGTTTGGTGTTTGTGTTCCTGTCTTAATCGAGTATGGTGTTGCCAGATTCATCATCCTATATTTCGCAGTATGGCATCTTATTTTTAGAGAGATTGTTGTCAATTATTGTGATTTAACGGGAAGAAGAAGAACAAAAATGAAAAGTTTGTTTTTATATTTGCAAAATGAGTGTAAACAATTGAATACATTTCCTTTAAACTCGTGACACTATTGTTACCAGATAGTGGAAATCCACCACATATTGCTTATGCGTCAGTTAGTGGAAGTAGGCAGTTTTCGTTGCAAAAATCACGCCTTATATAGATGCTTTAAGTAATATACGGACCGACACAGTTATCCAATCCTTGGACCACTTTGAGGTGACCCGGGTTCTCCGAGACTGTATAAGCCATATACTAAGAAATAGATGCATAAATTGTGGGTCTCACGACATAAAAATAAGAGACAGAGTAGCACAGCGAACACCGCAGGGTGGTATATTATCACCACTCCTTTGGGTTACTACTATAAACAGTTTCCTAAGGATCCTAACGGAAGAACTTAAACCAGTCTGATATGCAGATGACGTTATAATACTTCTGAGGGGAAAAATCCAAATCAATAAAGTAGATGGGCCGAAACTGCTCTAAAAATTGCATATGACTGAGCCAGACCGAAGAAAAGGAAGACTCCGGAAGGAAGATACTTTGACCCACTTTTCCTCAGCAAAGCGATTTCAATATTCGACAAGGTTAAATGCTTAGGAGTAATATTGGACAGCAAATTAATTTGGAAGTACCACAAAAAAGAACGAGCAAACAAAGCTCACATATTTTGGTGACTATTTAGAAGTGCCAAAGGCTCAAAATGGGGCATCAATCCAAAGATGACACACTGGCTTTACAAAATCGTAATCAGACCCGTTTTTACCTAGGCATCAGTAGTATGGTGTACATCCATGCTGCAATTTCAACCGACGTCAAATACATTTTCGAAACTTACATCTTTCATCAGTTTCCTTATTTTAAGCCCATCAAAAACGCCTTCTTCGATTTTTTGAAAAGAAAGACTAATAAAACTTTTTAAATGTGAGAGTGAATTGTCATCTATTCTTAAGGCTTTTACGCAATTTTTAAAGAGCCCCAGCTTAATATGCAGTTGTGGCAAAATAATGTTTTCTTTTTGGACGAGGGGTGTGTATTTTATGTTGTTTTCACCCAATGTAATGTGTTTTCTTGCCATGGCTTCGTATGATTAATAGCAGTCCGTATCGTGAATCAATGGTTGTCTCCAAATCATTGGCATTCCAAATTGCACGTGAAGACTAAAATTAAAACGTTTTATTCCACAAAACATTGTAATACATTAATTTTAAATTACTTACCGCATTCTTCCACTAGTCCATCGAGTAAGATTTACATGGCACGAATTTCACAAAATACTAGGTGTCCACGGTTCGTTCATATTTTTATCTCGTATACAAAAATATTACACATATATTTCTTCTATTATTTTACTTAACGCAAGTCGATTTTTTTAATTACATATTTTCCGCGGATGTATCAGAAATTGTCGGGATCATTTACACATTGAAAAGTTCTCATACTCATACTTCGAAATATAACTATGTAATATTTTTCAGAAAATCTACTTATCTCTTTAAGGCGCTGAATTACACTAATTTATTAATAAGAAATTTCATTCATAAATTCCGGGTTTAAGGTTCATAAGTTGCACGACCTGTAGCTGACATATAGTTTGCTTCGAACGTAGAAAGCCACTATTTTCAAGACTGCCGCGTACTACTTTGTATTGCGTACATATCATTTTACTACCTGTATATACGAATGGGATGTCCATGCCCCTAAAAGGCGTAACTGAACGGAAACCTCATAAATAAAAAAACCACAAACATTGTTGTATGACCCTCTACCTGAGCGGATCTCATCCAATATAGCTCTAACATTGCATATCATGTTTTATGGAGGGTTACGAACGGCCATAAAACCTCTCTATAATTATACCCCACACCACACTGTGGTACAGGGTATTATGACTTTGTGCATTTGTTTGTAACACCTAAAAGGAGAAGAGATAGACCCATTGTTAATTATACCGATCGACTCAGAATCACTTTCTGAGTCGATCACTTTCTGAGTCCGTCTGTCCGTCTGTCCATGTATTCTTGTAATCAAAGTGCAGGTCGTATTTATGGTCCTTTTGTGATGAAATTTAGCATAGTTCTCTTTTTTGGCCCAAGGGCGATTCCTATTGAAATTGGTTAAAATCGGTTCAGATTTGGATATAGTCCCCATATATATGTTTCATGTTGACATGTAAGCGCTGTAGAAACCACATTTTACATCCGATCTTTATGAAATTCGGCAGAGAGAGTTTTATTATTACGTGAATGAACGCTACCAAATTCGGAGAAAATCCGTTCAGATTTAGATATAGTCCCCATATATTTGTTTCACCCGATTTTACATTTAAGCGCTGTAGAAATCGTGTTTTATATCCGATCAGTACGAAATTTAACAGAGAGAGTTTTCTTATTACATGTATGAACACTGCCAAATTCGGGGAAAATCGGTTCAGATTTAAACGTAGTCCCAATATATATGTTACACCCGATTTGACATGTGAGCGCTATAGAAACCGTGTTTTATATCCGATCAGTACGAAAAACGGCAGAGAGTTTGCTTATTACATGTATGAACACTGCCAAATTCTTATCGCAATGCCCATTTTCGCATTGGTAGGTAGGTGTAGGGTATTATATAGTCGGCCCTGCCCGACTTTCTGTCTTTCCTTACTGGTTTTATAATATCTGACTTCAATCCTCATAAAATAAAATGCAAGTGCAATGTCTCTTATATGTCTCTCTCACATATGGCGAATTCAATATAAGCAAAAACATCATTTAAAAACGAAAAAATATGAAACAAGATTTTTTTGAATTTCCCTAACATCTACAAAATGGCTCATAACTTTTACATCTATCCATAGATTTTGCATGCTGGCTTTTTAAAATAAATAAGTGATAAAATTATTTTTTCGACTTTTTTTCTATTTTTTATGTTTTTTTCTGTACCAGGAAAAAGTGTTTTAAAAAAAATATTTTTTTTCTCATATTTTTGTCGACTGTTACTAAACCAAAGATTCTACCTGAAAGCCATATTTGCAACATATGCAGCCCTCATAATTCCCTTTAATTTAAGGCATAACACGGCTCCGTCAGGCTTATACCCGAAAAATTACTGTACTTGCCTTGAAAGCTGGAATTTAAAAAAAGAAATTTTAAAAAAAAATTTTAATATTTATTTTGTATTTGTGACACCAAATTGCACCAGAAACTGTTATCCACATCCCTTGGACAAAATTTTTCTTGCATAGTGTTATCTAAGAAATTGCATCAATGTACCAAAAAAGTCCTAATTTGGGTGCTTAAATTATTTGTAATTAAAAATGTGTTTCACAAAAAACAAAAAGGTCGGAAATTCGCACCACAAAACATATTGGACTATGTATTTCTACTAAGATTTTGTGGAAAAACGTTTATTATCAAGGACGGCGTTGCTTCTTCTTGCATGGAATCAATAAGATTGCTTGTTATCTTTGTATCTATGGAGTTACAAGCATCTGTAATAGCCTGAAATGGCTTATTTTCGGTTTATCTTTTTGTTGACAATTTCCCAAAGATTTTCAATGGGATTCAAGTCTACGGTTGAGCTGGCCGCCTCATAACCTTTACTTCCTTTCTAACTCAATCATTAAATCATTTCGCGGTATTATTATTTGGGTAGTTGTCATGTTGAAATTGCCGTAATAGAGCAACATTCATCTCAGCATAGGGAAACATGGCATTCTCCAAGATTTCGCAGTACATAAACCTGTACATAATTCCGTTTATTGTATGGAGGGGTCCAACCACGTTACCGTAAAAGCATCCGCAGACCATGACATTGCCGTCTCCATGATTTACAGACCGTTTATAGTATAAAGGGTCCAATATTTTATTAACTAGTATATACTGTATATCATTCAAATCTACTATTCCGTTAAAAAGTTAAGTGTGAAAAAAATTTTAGATGGCCAATTTGGCAACCAACAAAATCTAAACTGCTTTGAATTTGGTCATAATTCAGTATTGTCTTGTAGTATACGCGTGCAAAATGTCATCCAAATCTAAATTCATGAATATTCAGAGTGAATTGGTTTTCTTTGGAATTACCACATACTTTCCATATATTTAGGCACTTTTTTGGATGATTTTTGAAACTGCGTTTTTTTAGTAAAAATGTGGCAGAAAAATTCATATAAAATATAAAACGCGATGCTAACAGCGATTTTGGTTTTTTTACGTATAGCTGGCATTTTTCCAAAGAAAATAAGCACTTACTTAACAAAATCTGACAACAAATGGCGGACTTATAATTTTTTTGGTATAAGACCGAAATTCCGCTATATCACGATATTTTGATTTTCATTATTTGCACAGCTAACCTACTAGGAGGGATCGAAAAAGCAAGTTTTTTATAATCCTTTTGGAATAGAACGGAAAAGTTGCTCCTATACATAAGTTACTTCTGTTCAAAATTTCACCACCCTGGGTTAATGTCTTCTGTTCTGGCAAGGGACGTGAAATTTCAAAAATTTAGTGAAATCAGCAATTTTTTTTTTGGAAATTTTTTTCAAATGTCACAGCACTTTGCAGTTTTGATAAAATTTTTAAATTAATATTAATAACACAAATATTTCATAATTGTAAAAAACCTATTTACAATACCGTAGGGACGTTTCGTCGAAAATGGTATAATGAAAATGCAGAACATAGAAACACAGGTGCATTTTACGATACGAATTTTGGCAAACCCACTTTACATGTACAAAATTGTTTGGAAAAAACGTTTACGTAATTTTTATGATTCTCAGAATTAAAAAAAATAAGTAATACACAAATAGTTATTTAATTTTTATGATGGTGGTTGCAGAGTAATATACGCTTCTGAATGTGCGTGGACGCTCTTCGTGTTCCTTTATGACTGCTACTCCGTTCACAGTCAATTAAAGGGAAAAAAGGGAATTACACTTTTTTATTGATGTGTGTTTTCCCGATGGCTACCTGTATCGGATTTTTTTACAGAAATTCCCCCCACATTTGTGAGTGGTCATTATTTGGAAACTTTTCCACAATTTGAAACGCACACTTGCTGAATCAGGTATATAGCCACCCTTAAAAGATGCGCCCATTCATAAGTACCTGTCAGTAAAATATTGTAACATACTTAGTATTTATAGGTGTTCATTTATCGTTTTTTGTCATTCAACAAGTGTCTACGAACGCGAGTAGTACGAGTAAAAAGTGAAACAAATTGAATTTAATATAATACCTACCCAACAAGTAAGACAATGAGTAAAAGACTACGTGTGTTCGAGTGTTTGAACAATCCAGACAATTTCTGCAATGTTTGTGGCGAGTTTATAAAGAATAATCACGCACACACGTTTACTCCAGCAGTGCAATTGCACTATTTGAATTATTTTGGTATTTCACCAAATATCACAGAACCATGGACACCTAAGTCGCTATGTGATCTTTGCTATATAATCCTAACCAACTGGGCAGCTGGCGGAAGGTAAGAATTTTTATTTAAACACATTAAGCAAAGCAAATATAGTAATTTATTTTAATTTTAGGCGCCATATGAAATTCGATACACCAATGATGTGGAAAAAGCCGCTATGCCATTCCACAGACTGTTATTTTTGCCTCACCACAAACAGTGGGGTAGGGAGATTTTTAAAATGGAACTACGCCCAAGTGGGATCGTTTGCACTTCCAGTACCACATTCGAATGATGTACCATATCCAGTGTGCCCTGGTGCATCTCTTCAAAAAGCAGAATCGTCAGATCAAGAGTCCGAGTCAAGTGCAAGCGAATTTGGGGCGTGCAGAAAGCGAAAATTACTGTCACAGGCCGAACTAAACGATTGGGTGCGCGATTTTGGTCTCACTAAGGAGAAATCCGAACTTTTTGGGTCTCGGATGGTACAGTGTGGATTTGCGGATTCAGAAGTGAAAGTAACAGCGTACAGGAAGCGTCACCAGCAGTATGCAAAATTTTATACAAAGAAAGACGAAATATGTTTTTGCAGCGACATTTCCGGCTTGTTCCAAGAGCTTCACCAAATTCACAACCCCAATGAATGGAGGTTGTTTATTGACAGCAACAAAGAGAGCTTGAAGGCAGTTCTCTTACATAATGGGAATGAAAAGCCATCTCTTCCTATTGCTCATGCGGTTCATTCAAAGGAGAACTATGAAACTATGAACATTTTGCTGAAATGCATAGAGTATAGCAAATATAATTGGAAAATATGCGCCGACCTCAAAGTTGTGGCCATTCTGTGTGGACTCCAAGGAGGCTATACGCGACATTGCTGTTTTCTGTGCCTTTGGAATAGCCGCGCTGATGATCAGCATTATATTCAAAAAAATGGCCGGAACGAACGAAACCTGTAGTTGGAGAAGCGAATGTTCAGCGCAAACCACTAATAGAGAACCGTGAAAATATAATACTTCCGCCGCTGCACATAAAATTGGGTTTGATAAAAAATTTTGCCAAAAAATTGGACAAAGAAGGTGAAGCTTTTGCCTATTTACGGTCAATTTTTTCCCTTACCTTTCGCTGGCAAAAATTAAAGAAGGAGTCTTCGCAGGACCCGAGATAAAAAAAATGTTGAAAGATGAAACATTCCCGAAGCTGTTATCACCCATCGAAGCCGCAGCATGGAATTCCTTCAGGCTTGTTGTGGAAAACTTTTTAGGAAACAACAAAAGCGATAATTATAAGGACATAGTTGAGGATCTGGTAAAGAACTATGAAGCAATGGGTAGGTTTTTTTGAAACAAATGTTAATTTAAATAGCGTTTTAATTTTCGTATTTTTTCATTTTTGGGTAGGAGTGCACATGTCACTTAAAATACACTTTCTGCATTCTCATTTGGATTTTTTCCCTGAGAATTTAGGATTTAGGAATTTAGTGAGCGACGAACACGGCGAGCGCTTTCATCAGGAATTGAAGGCTATGGAACGACGCTATCAGGGCATCTATGACACGGCTATGATGGGTGACTACATTTGGACCCTAATACGTGAGACCAATTGCAGCGAAAACAAAAAACAAAGAAGAAGTCAGCTGTTTTTCCACATGGCATAAAATGTACAGTTATATCTTTGTTTCTACTCATTTTTTTTGGGCGTTGATTTGGTTAATTTCGTTAGTTTAGCTAACCTGGCACATCCATTTCTAATTGTGCCATACATTGAGTATGTAGTGCTCTAAGTAAATTAAAAAATAATATACTAAGACTAATTTGTTTATTTTAAATTAAGTTCAAATGTATTTATTCGTTTGCGTTGGGTAGGTAAGCTGTGCAAATAATGAAAATCAAAATATCGTGAAATAGCGGAATTTCGGTCTTTTACTAAAAAAATTATAAGTCCGCCATTTGTTGTCAGATTTTGTTAAGTAAGTGCTTATTTCTTTGGAAAAATGCCAGCTATACGTAAAAAAACCAAAATCGCTGTTAGCATCGCGTTTTATATTTTATATGAATTTTTATATGAATTCTTCTGCCACATTTTTACTAAAAAAACGCAGTTTTTTAACCTTTTTAAGCCGCCAACATCAAAACTACTCACCCGATTTGAAAATTTTCTGAGAATGAGTTGCTTTAATTTGAGTAGTAGTAGGATCAAATACGTCAAAGAAGACGAAAGATATGCTCAAAATTGTAAGTGTACCTCCAAAAATTTAAAAAAAAAGTTCAAAAATTTGTATCTCGAAAACCAATCGACAGAAAAATTTTTAAAACTCATTTTCGTGTTTAGTAGGTCAAAATCAATGAGAAAAAGTATGCTAGAAACAAATAACAGAGAAAATTTTGTTATTTGTTGTAATTTAATTTGTAATTTTGTTATTAAAGAATCGATAAATTGTAACTCTTTGTGAGGCACGAACTAGAAGGAGTGAACTAATATTAACAAAACAATATTATCACATACCAAATTTGAATTCACTACGTTACTTCTTTCGAGAGTTATCGTGAGCTCCAGCCAGACAGACAGACGAACAGACAGACATGCATACAGACTAGGATTAGTCGTTTTGTTAACTTTTTTGGAGTATCAAATTGCTCCTGATTATACCGTGCAGGGCATGTAAAAATATGAACTTTAAAAATATGAAATATGAAGAATATTACTTTTTTAAAATTGCACAAAAACCTTCCCCACCGAATGTAATCACTGATGATCGAAACGTAATTTCAAGTTTTGAATTTTTTTCCTGATTTTCAAATTTGGGAAAAGATTTTTTTAAATAAGTCTGCTTAGTCGCGGATCATAAATCACTTTGATATGGTTAACACCAATCTGCTCTATGATCTAAAATTGGTCATACAGTTTTTGAGATATGGCGGTTTTAAAATGTGTAAAATATATAACTATATTTATTTTTTAAATGTGGAAAACAACTATATCTACAAAAAAAATTTGACAGATTCTAGATCAATGAGCATATTCTATATCACCACTCAACAAATTATTAAATGGCGGTATTTGGAAGAATGTTTATTGCAATTTTTTTTTTAAATTTTTAAATCAGAGCATTACACACAGCGTGCTTCAAGCGGTAGAAAGTTGGCCTAGATTGGCGCCAAAACGGCTAATGAGGTTTTGTTCAGAATCATCCCCTCTATTCGACAATGAAGAGATCAAAATACGCTTCCTTTAAGAGAGTTATCGCGAAATGAGCTTATTTCCAAACGGCAGAAACTTATTTACATTGTTTCGTAAAGAAAATCGCAGAAATGAAGAACTGTAACATAATTTCCTTCAAATATGAGCATTTGTAAGATCTTCCGCGATATTTGCAATATTCACCCTTATCGGGAATAAAATTCAACGCGGAATTTTTTCCCTTTTCAATGTGCAATTTAGGGAACAGGGAACAAATTCCGTGTGGAATTTTATTCCCGATAAAGGTGATTATTACATTCCATGCTTCTTTGACGAATTTTTCTTGGGCTGACCGTACTGACAATTACATTATATAGTAAAATAATTCTGAAATTAAAAGTTGTTTGTTCCAAAATTATTTATCAATATTGATAATGATATATTCCTCAGAGATCATAGAATGCAAATATATCTACTTTATTAACTTCGAAAATCGGATTTATGGATTACAAAAAATTCGTAATGTAATAGTATTGCAAATATCGCGGACGCAACAAAATATCTTTCAAATGCTCATACTGTTTTCACGATAACTCTTCGTAAGGAAACAGATCAAATTTGTATCTCTTCATAGTCGAATAGAGAGGATGATTGTACAATATTTTGATTTCAAAACTTAACAACAAAAAATTGCCATAAACAGTCTTCCAAATACCGCCATTTAATAATTTGTTGAGTGGCCATAGCTAAAAATCTATTATTTTACTTCTTCTAAAAATTTTTTTAGAGCTAAGAGCCTCAAAGGGAGTGCGTAAACAACTATTTGGCGTCCTGCCTGAGGTCAAGCCGGACGCCATTTTAAAATCTCCAAAGCCTTTTCAAAATGTATTGCTAACCACTTACTGTGTAAAGTGATAAAAAACCGATGTTTTTGAAATTCGTTTTTTTGCTGTTTTTAAAAAAGCGAAGTTTTCTGAAAACCGGTTAGGTTAGGTTGAAGAGAGGAGACGTTTAAACGTCTCATGTCCATGGACATACACTTCAGCCAGTGTTTCGGCATGTTGTGCGCTCCATCCTTATGACCTTTCTACACCTCACGAGTTACAGAAAATCGGTACTAGACGACTACACCAAAAATGTTGACAATTTCCCCCCAGTACTCACAACAGGTGGTACGCTGAGGGGAATCTTCATGTCCGCCCATCGAAACGGAAGCACAATCAGCGCCGGATAGCGCCCAGAGTTTTGACGAAGTTAAAGGCTGTTAAGGTTCCTTACCGAAAAACAAAAATGTGGCACTTACCTGGGCTGAAGGCGTCATAGATGCTTCGAAAGTCAAACCAAGTCGACTGGAAGAGCCACAAATTAAGCTGTGTTAACGGCTAATAAAGTCAGGAGGCCTGCCTACGAAAAAGGGAAGAGTCCCTAATGTCACCGTCAACAGGACACCCACCAAGCCCTTCAATGAAGTGGCGAAGGAGATTCTAGTGATGGCTGTTATAGACAGAAGCAGTGAGGATGGATCCATCCTCAAGGACAAATGGAGCCATGTGCAATCAGCCATAATGGCTCATTACCTCGATGTTCGTACAGAAATGCCGGGCAAACCACCAATCTGCAACGATGCAGGATGGCATCAGGGGAGAGTAAAGCTCTTATATTTCGGTGATGCCAGATCAGTAGACCTGTATAAGGCTGCTCTGTGTCGAGCGGATGAGGTGTGGCTGGGCGTCCTGTTGGATGTTGTCGAAAAAAAAACACATCCCTAGTTACCCTAGAGATATCACCTGAGTTACAGAAGAACCCTCGCACCCGGCTGACATATTAGAGAAAAAAGATTCCAATCCTGGTCTGCCGACCCATAATTTGAAAATAAGAAAGGTGGGTGAGGCGCATGGTAAAAGGCGGCAGGTCAATTTGATCATTAATGCTGAATCCACCTCCCATATACAAACTGCAAGTGCAACCCTGCAATATGGTTTCGAGACTATAGTCTTGAAGGTATACAAAAAGGATGTAGCTCCCACTGTGGAAGGTGAGTCGTTCACAGTGGTTGATATACGGCTTTCTGTAAGTGTGGAGGGAACCACTGCCGTTATTTCTGGTGAATCCAACTCAAACAGAAGATCTGTATCGTCCTTCTCTGGGGACGAAAGCTCTACATCGGACACTGAGGAGCTGAGGGGAGTCTCCGGACTCTTTGACGCATGGCGGAGACATGCTTCTCCCCTTGTCGGGGTGGATTTTAATCTGTCGATTACCAATGATGGTAAGAATTCTACAGATTAACCTCCATCACGCTAAAGCAGCCTCAGCGGCTCTATTGCTGCGCCTGTCCACGGGTACAGTAGACATCGTACTGATACAGGAGCCCTACGTAGTAAGAGGAAGGGTGTGCGGTACCAGGACACCCAATTTTAAACCGTTTTTGGCCAACTGTGAAGGCACTTCAAGAACCAGCATTTTGGACAGGAAAGATCTAAGTATCTTTCTCCTGACAAATTTAAATGGTAAAGACTAAACAGCTGCTAGTCTGGAGATCCGCAATTGCATATATTGGATGGTCTCCAGTTACTTGCCTTATGAATGTGTAGTACCGACAGCTCTCTTCAGGGAAGTAGTAGAAGAAGCAATGTCTGACGAGTTCGAGCTGTTTATTGGCACGAACGAGACACGAACGCTCATCATACTATCTGGTGTAGTACGCATATAAACAATAGGGGTGATTCGCTTCTTGACTTTATTCTAACTACCAATCTAACTATTTATAACATAGGCAATAAACCGACCTTTAAAATTAAAACAGACAAGAAGTGCTTGACGTAACTTTTGCTACTGACTGGCTGTCAGACAAAATTATTGAGTTGGAATGTACTGGACGACCACTCATTCTCAGATCACCATTAAATAGAGTTGAAACTCACTTAAAAAAACGCTTAAACCAGCCGTCCACAGAAATGCGAGGAAGACAAAGTGACACATGTATAAAAATAATTTTAAAACAAGTAAGAAAGTTTCGGTCGGGTAAACCGACTAAGGTATACCCTCACTTTGAGAGTAATGTTATATATAACATTACTGTAATTAATCTGTCAATTTTTGTAGGAGGTACCAGAAGGGGTTTAACAAATACACCTATTTTTCGGTAAACAGTATTTTCTGTTATACTGTTCCGAATTGTAAGCGTATATGTGCACTGGTATATTAACGTTACGAGCTATTCAATTTTGGTATGATTTGGTTATTTTGTGTGGGAGGTACAAAAAAGGGCGTGGTGATAACGCCCCCTTTTCACAGGACTGTAGGCACTGTAACACCATTACACCGTACAAAATTTCAGGTATTTGTATGCACTGGCATTAAAATTTCAAAGCTGTTTACTTTTGGTACAAAATGGTCTATTTGTGTGAGAGGTACCGAAAGGGGCGTCACAATAACGGTCAGCTTATGAAATTATACCCAAATAAACACATAAAGCTTACACTGTACAAAATTTCAAGTATTTATATGCACTGGTGTTAAAGTTATAAGCTGTTAACTTTTGGTGTAAAATGTTCTATTTGTGTCGGAGGTACCAAAAGGGGCTGTACAATAATGCCCATTTTCTACCGGACTACATGTGCTACAAAAACATTATTCTGTACAAAATGTCAAGTATCTGTATGCACTTGTATTAAAGTTATAAGCTGTAAACTTTTGGTACAAAAAGGTCCATTTGTGTGGGAGGTGCAAAAAGGGGCGCGGCAATAACGTCAATTATTCACAGGGCTATAGACACTGTAAAAGCATTACACTGTACAAAATTTCCGTATTTTTGTACACTGGTATTAATGTAATAAGCTGTTAACTTTTGGTGAAAAATGGTACCTTTGTGTGGGAGGTACCAAAAGGGGCGTGGCAATAGCAACCATTTCCACTGGACTGTAGGCACCTTAAAAGCATTACACTGTACAAAATTTGCGGGTTGACTTATATCAGTCGCCGCCTGTCGTAGCGAATGGACGTGTTATCGCAGAGCGGATAGTTTCTAACCTGTTACGTAATACCTATTCACCTACCTACTAAGCAACCACGTGGTTTGTTGTTTTTAAAGCGTAGGTTGAATTGGATTCAGCGGTCTCTGGACAGAAATTTCTGAGCTCAGTCTGGAGGGGGTATATCGACGTACCCCTTACGGGCTAATATTGGCTATGGGGGTGTCTCCCCCAGCCAATTTATGATTAAACCAAAAAAGACGAAGGAGATTACGGCGCACGGGAGGGAAAACCCAGTGCCGGCGACAAGCGTTGATTCACTCACGAGTCATGTGTCACCGTTATCGAACAATCGTGAGCATGCAACTTCTACGAGCTTTGGTGCCTTAGATCCCGTAGCCGAAAATGAACCAAGAGCTAGTCCAGCAGCAGGCAAAACAAATGATAAGACAGATGCAGCAGAACCCAGCTGGGGCTCTACGCAACCTCAGCCTTTAAAAGCCACTCGGAATCATCAAATGAAAACAATATCTCTGTTGTTGCTATCTTAAAGAGATTGTCAGGGCCACAAAGAAGGAAACTGAATAAGTTGAACCGACAGAACCCATTACGGGATGAACCTGACAATTCTACCTCCAACACAAACATGGAGGCCGCTAAAAGAGTCAGGTCCCCCGAAGAACGTAGCGCTGTGAAAGTGACTAAGAAGAAAAAGGGCTCGCCGTCTTCCAGTTATTCGGAGAAGCCAAACGTAACCACACAAAAGGAAGTCTCTAGTCTGGGTCCTTCGATCGTGGGCGGTAAAGTTGATCCAGTAACGCAGGTCAAGTCAACCAAATCAACCGTTAGGGATGAGGCTTTAAAAAAAGACTCTACAGACACGGAAAAATCAATTGGCCATAAACAACATTTTCGAGACGATCTATGCTATGCCATAATTGATAGCAGTAGTACATCTGTCAGAATCCCCGAATACCAAAAGAGTAACTTCGAAGATTTGGTCTATACGAGGGTAGCGGAATACGTCCTCGAATATAAGGATGAACCACCAATCGAAGTAATGAGTTGCAAGTTTGAGAGGGGTGTTTTGATGCTAAGGCTGGCATTCCCCTCACCTTGGGACGGCGCAAAGCTAAAATTGGTAAGGAAAAGCGACATTCCTGAACTCATAAAAACGACCCTATATGTTAAGGAATATGCAGTAAGTTTTAATCAGAGTACATACTCGACATCATTGGCAAACAGAATTCAAAACTTTCCGTGAGATAGTGGGAAGTCTTCTATAGGAAGGATGATACCGAGGGTACTCTCCTCGTGTTGGGCGTAGACCCAGAATCCAAGAACAATGTGTCATGGCGAAAGGCATGGCGTACTTCTTGATCTGGACAGTCTTTTTCAAAATTGGAAAGGTCCAGATTGGCAGGACAAATAAGTCGAGTCCAAATATACTATCTGAAGGGGCAAACACAGGTAGTGAACGGATGGAGACAAGTGAGACACTGCCAAAAACTGATGTAGACGTAGTCAATAACACCACCAGTTCACCAATAGTACCGCCAATGATTGAGGTCATGCAGATAAACCTCCACCCGAGCGTGACAGCATCCAACGCTCTGATGGACATCATAAATAAAGGCAGGGTTCATATTTCTTTGATCCAGGAACCATGGACAACTAGCAACAATGTTACTGGATGAAACCATGTGAACTATAACCGCTAACACAGGTACTCGTCCAAGGACTTGTATTTTGTGCCATAAAAACTTATGTTTTATTCTCTCTCCAAAGTTGTCAACATCGGACGCAACGGTGCTGAGGCAAGGTAATGGAAATATGTACCTGGCGTCAATATATCTGCCATTCGATGCGCCGAAATTGCCACCTACGTCGGAATTACAACGTCTGGTGAGGGAATCCAAACACACAAGTAATGAGTTATTAGCTGGATGTGACGCCAACTCCCATCATATCGCTTTGGGTAGTACTAACACCAATAAAAGGGGACACGCCCTTATAGAATTTTTGAATACAAATGACCTCATAACTCTTAACATAGGAAACACTGCAACCTTTGTTAACAAAATTTCGGAAGAAGTAGTAGATATAACGATATGTTCAGAAAATCTTATTGATGAGATCAATGAGTGGGGGGTTTCGGATGTACACTCCTATTCAGACCACCGTTATATAAGGTTTTAAATTGCACGGCCACCGCCAAACCCCATAAGTTTCCGTAATAAGGCTAAGACCGACTGGACTAAATTCGGAAATCTATTTAGAAATCGATTGGGGCAGCCTACACGCGATTATCTATGTGCAGAAGACATTGATATCAATGTGAAGAAGATTACCGAGGCTCTTGTAAAATCATTCGAAGATAGTTACCCACTTCGAGAAAGGAAATCTGCCTTCGAGATGACAGGATAAATTCGCTCGATTGGCAAAGATGTCCGCAGACTTTACAACAGAGCTAGACGTAAAAAACAATCAGTATATTGGGACGACTACCACAGAAGACTCAAAGAATACAATAAATTCATTAGATCGGCGAAACGTAACTCCTGGAGGCTTTGATGTCAACAGGTGGACAGCGTTAACAGCATGTCTAAAATGAAAAAGTTCCTCTAAAAACTCATGTCCAAACCGAAACACTGGTGGATGACACGGGTAAAAGCATCGAAACTATAGAGGATACCGTAAGGCTCTTGATCTGGTATCAACTCATCTGGCTGGAGTGTTCACTGCAATGCCTAACCCATTCTTATACCCCAAAAAAACTGGCAGGAATCAAGGGTGGTCTTCATACCAAAGCCTGGCAAGGCGAGTTATACGACCCCAAAGGCTTATCGACCCATCAGCCGAACTTCTTTCCTGTTAAAAACAATGGAGCGAATAACTGATAACATGGACAAAAGTAAAATAGCGGATGACAGGCTAAAATTCAAACAACAAACCTTTATCAAAGGAAGATCACAGCTCTGCATGAGGTAGTGCACAACATAGAAGAGTCCTTCAGTAAAGAAATGTATACACTTGCTGTTTGCAAAGACATTAAGGGCACATTAAACAATGTCCAGACCGATACACTTATCCAGTCCTTAGACGAGTTTCAGGTTGACAGGGCGCTGAAAACTGGATCAACAATATGCTAAGGAATAGGTGGATTATTTGTGGGTCATATGACGTAAAAATTAGAGACAAGGTAAATCGTGGTATACCTCAAGGGGGCATTTTATCGCCTCTTCTATGGGTTACGACGATACACAGTCTCCTAAAAGTCCTCACCAATGAAGGACTAAAACCAGTCTGTTATGCAGACGACGTTGCAATACTTCTATGCAGAAGAGGCACTTAACATAGCATATTACTGGGCACAACCAAGGGGATTAAATGTTAACCCAGACAAAACAGAAATATGTCTATTTACAAGGAAAACGAAGATCCCACGTTTTACCCGGCCTCGATTCCTGAATAAGACAATTGCTATAACTAAAAAGGTAAATAATTGGGAGTAATCTTGGATCAGAAACTGTACTGGAAAGATCATCTTGAAGAAAGAGTTAAAAAGGCCCGCAGATGTTCGTCGTTGTGCAGAAGAGCTATAGGTTTAAAATGGAGACTACGTCCAAATATGACTCACTGGCTTTACATGAGCGTGATTAGACCAATAATCACCTACGCCTGTGTAGTGTGGTGGACATCAATGGACAAGAAGTGCAACGTAATACCTTTGCAAAAAATTCAACGTATGTGCTGTCTAGGCATAAGCGGGGCATTTAGAACTGCACCAACAACAGCGTTGGAGACTATACTGCACATCCAACCAATAGACATCCGTATAAAGTATGAGGCAGCCCTCGCAGCAAGACGTCTACAAGTAATGGGTGAATGGATAAATCGAGACCACAAGTCGTACCATCAGAAGATTTTAGAATATCTAGTTGGTCACATTCAAACGCCAGAAATCTCGGACCGTATTCCTGAAGTGCGGCTTACAGCTACCTGTGATACGTTTGTGCCAGTCAGACGCTCCTGGGAAAATGGAACTTTGGCCCATGTGCCAGTGGGAACCAGGTGCTACACGAATGGGTCCAAGCGAGGAGGAAGGACGGGTCTGGGACTTTTTATTGATGAACCAGAAGTCGAACTTCACTTCCGCCTCCCTGACCATAACACGGTATTTCAAGCAGAAGTTCGAGCAATCACGGAGTGTGTGAACTGGCTCAGTAACACGACAAAGCCTAAATATGCCAACATCTTCACAGATAGCCAAATGACGATTAAAGCAGTAACATCCAACTGTGTTGGACTGTAAAAGAACGATAAATGATTACTCAGCCCATGGTAAATTGCGTATTTGCTGGGTACCAGGACACAACGGAGTGATTGGAAATGAACGGGCGAACAGCTTGGCTTCAAAGGGCAGAACACTTCGAGTAATAAATTTGGAAAATTGGAAAAACTTTCGAAGCCACGAAAAATGAGTTGAAGCTCTGGGCAGTGATGGCTCAGAAAACTGTGTGGAATAACGCAACAGTAGGAGCAGTAGGAGCAAATATACTGTGGGGGTGATCCAAATGAAAAGATAACAAGAAGTCTTCTGAAACTAAACAAGATCAATATTAGTAAGATGATGAGTGTTCTAACGGGACACTCAAGCTTACAAGCACATCTTCATCGCATAGGACTAGCAGGAAACGACGAATGCAGGGCATGCAGGGAAAATATCGAAACGATGGAACATTTTCTGTGTCACTGCCCGGCTTTCACACATGCAAGATCCCAACATTTCGGGTCCGACATATTACCAGACTTGTTTCATCTCAGAGAATATGACTGGAAGATACTGAGAAAATTCGTGTCTAGTACCGATTTTCTGTAACTCGTGAGGTATAAAAAGATCATAAATAAGGAGCGCACAACAGGCCGAACCACTGTATGTCCATGGACATGAGACGTTTAAACGTCCCGTTCTTCATTCTAACCTAACCTATACCACGGCCGTGACACTGTGCGATGTTGCTATCGCAGTGAGTTGCAAATTCGAAAACTCCGTCAGAGACGTCCTACAGGTGGCTCCGAACAAGTTGGCCAGATCGGCCAGAAGCAGCAGTTGGGGCGTTAACCCAAACAAGACAGAATTGGTTCTCTTTACTAGGATGAATAATGTCCCACATGTTCCCTCCTCCTCGGATAAATTTAGCAGATCTATTCTGTTCTGAAAGTGCAAAATTTTTAGAAATAATTCTATGTAGATACTTAATGTACCGTAATGTGTAAGGAAGGCTGTAGGGTCGTGGTGGGGCTTCTCTCCTAAAATCGGCTAATGGATATGTAAAGTAGTAGTTCGTCCAATACTGTAATACGGCATTGTGGTATGGTGGACGGCAATTGACAAACTAACCATCACCAAACTACCATCAAAGGTTCGGAAAACTACCTGCCTGTGCATAAGCAGTGCCTTAAGGACTACAGCGACTTAATCTCTACAAGCCATATTCCATTTACTGCCGATTAATATTGTGGAGAGGAAAGTTACAACCAGAGCGGCACTAAGACTAAACTGCTTATCAATGTGGAGGAATAAAAACTATGGTCACATGAGGATATCAAAGTTGTGCTATGGTAACCGACCGAGTGGTCTATATACCAACGGTGTACACCTTAGAGAGGAACTACATCACAATGATACCAGCCAGACATGAATGGGTTGGCAGAATACCAGATAATAGAAACTTCACTTCTATACGAATGGTTCGAAGTTTGATGAAAAGATTGACTCGGAGTACACTGTGAAGAACAATATGGGAAATCGCAAAGTGGCTAAGTCGCAACATAGTAACCAACTCTGGCGTTATCATTTACTCGGACAGCCATCAATTCTCTGGAGGCCATATCCCTAATTTCACAAACAGCACCCGACCGCCGCAGATCTCTTAACGAGATGGCTGAGGAGTTTAATATACATCTCATATGGGTGCCTGTGCATCGGAATATTCCGGGGAACTGCAAAGCCGATGAACTTGGTGGGAAGAGACGACATTTCACTATCCACGTGGAAGTTTTATTTATTTTTATTAAATTTTGTAATGACACTTCCAAGTGGAAACAGAAGTGTAGTAGCTGTCGTTAAATAAAAAACGTGTTTTTGTTGGCAAGAAAAAAACGTTTTTATCGAAAAAATATTGTTTGTTCCATTTTTTCCATTTATATATTCATATAGAATATATATATTATGACACATTTTGTAAAAATAGTGAAACTCAGAAAAATAATTTTTCATATGTGTATACCCTACACCACACTGTGGTACAGGGTATTATGACTTTGTGCATTTCTTTGTAACACCCAAAAGGAGAAGAGATAGATCCATTGTTTATTATACCGATCGACTTGTAATCATTTTCTGAGTCGATTTAGCTATGTCCGTATGTTTGTCCGTCTGTCTGTAGATGTATTCTTGTAATTAAAGTATAGGTCGCAAATATGGGCCGATCTTGACGAAACTTTACACATATATTTTTTTGGCCCAAGGACGATCCCTATATAATTTGGTTAAAATCGGTTCAGATTTGGATATAGCCCTCATATATATGTTAGCCCCGATTTGACATGTAAGCGCTGTAAAAACTTTATTTTATATCCGATTAGTATGAAATTGAGCAGAAAGAGGTTTCTTATTATATGAATGAACACTGTTAAATTTGGAAGAAATCGGTGCAGATTTAGATATAGCCCCCATATATACGTTACCCCCGATTTCACATGTAAGCGCCATAAAAAATGTATTTTATAATCGATCAGTGTGACATTCGGCAAAAAGAGGTTTCTTATTACATGAAGGAATACTGCCAAATTCGGAGAAGATCGGTTCAGATTTAGATATAGCCCCCATATATATGTTAACTCCGATTTTACATGTAAGCGCTGTAAAAAGTGTATTTTTAATCCGATCAGTACGAAATTCGGCAGAAAGTGGTTTCTTATTACATGAATTAATACTGCCAAATTTGAGGGAAATCGGTTGAGATTTAGATATAGCCCACATATAGATGTTACCCCCGATTTGACATGTAAGCGCTGTGGAGTCTGTTTTATATCCGATCAGTAAAAAATTGGCAGAAAGAGGTTTCTCATTACGTGAATTAACACTGCCAAATTTGAGGGAAATCGGTTCAGATTTAGATATAGCTCCCATATATGTATATGTTACCCCCGATTTGACATGTAAGCGCTGTAGAACTGTATTTTAAATCCGATCAGTAAAAAAAAATGTCAGAAGAGGTTTCTCATTACATGAATTAACACTGCCAAATTTGAGGGAAATCGGTTCAGATTTAGATATAGCCCCCATATATACGTTACCCACGATTTAACATGTAAGCGCTGTACAATCTGTATTTTATATCCGATCAGCAAAAAAATCTACACAAAGAGGTTTCTTATTATATGAAAGGATACTTCCAAATTCAGAGAAAATCGTTTCAGATTTAGATATAGGCCCCATATATATGTATGTTACCCCCGATTTGACATGTAAGTGCTGTAGAGACTGTATTTTATATCCGGTCAGTACGAAATTTGACAGAAAGAAGTTTCTTTTTCAATGAATGAGTATTCAAGGAAAATCCGTTCAGATTTATATATAACCTCCATATATATGTTCCTCCTGATTTGGTACCAAAGCGCTATATAAGTTGTACTTTACTTCCGATCAAAATTTTCCAGATGTTCCTAATTTTTTTATATAAGCGCTATTTTAGAGACCTGAAAGGCTTCAACAGAAATTAAAATTAAAACATTACTTAAACCAATTATTCCAAGGTAGTACCAATTATTCCAAGGTAGTACCTACCTAACATACCCTGCATATATTACTTATATTGTGTACACGCAAAGAAAGGAATTCGTTTCTGCGAAATGAAATTTTAGACAACTACAATTCTCGTTTGCAGGAACTGAAACTTCGCTTGATGTGACAGAAACTTATTTCGCGTAAACAATTGTTTGTTCAGGCCAAAAGAAATTTCAGTCGTCGTAAACGAGAATTGTAGTTGTCTAATATTTCGTTTCGCAGAAACGAATTTTTTCTTTGTTAAGGCTAATAATAACCACAGTAAATTCAAATATGTGGAATATTATTATTAGTTCAATTTTTAATTCCACACATTATATTAAACTACTCTTTGGAATTAGCCTTGACGTGGCGGGGGAGCTAAGTACTTTCGTAAAAGAAAGGAAACTAATTATTCCAACTATTCAAAAAGAAATTCGTAATGTACATTGCCGAGGTGGTGTAGGGTATTATATAGTCGGCCCCGCCCGACTTTAACCTTTCCTTACTGGCTTTTCATTCAAATAATGTATGGTTTCTCATAATTTGAATTATATTAGAGGAAAATATAGGAAAAACCTTATGAAATTACATACAATAAAATTCATAAAAATATAATTTTCCATATGGTAATTTATTGCACATGTTTTTTAAGATTTTACATTCCCTTATCAGTGTATTTGATCAAAATATTTCGAATTAAATCTTTTAATGAAATCAGTGATTTGTTCATAACCAGTGTTTCTATGGAGAATACGTGTAGAGTATCTACAATAGAGTGATGACTTTTATACAACCTCGTTTCCCTGTATCATATTTAGATGAGTTCTTATTTAAGATTAGATATAATCTTACACACAAGGTGATTCGATAAAAAAAAATCCACGCACAAAATGATTTTAAAATTTTTATTTATCAGCATTTTGGGCAATTTTTTAATTTTTTTTTTAATTTTTAAAGTTTCAAAATAATGACCGCTCATAAATGTGGTTGGTTTCTGTAAAAAAAAAAATCATAAAAAAGTCGTCAACGTTTTTTCCAAAGAGATACATTCGATTCAAAATGAGATACCTTCACTTAATTGTAAATAAAAACGAAAGATGTTCATCGATTTCTATGTTCAATGTCTCATTTTGTTCATAGGTTATGTGGCTTTTCGTGAAAGCTATAAGACTTGTCACTTTTTTCCGTTGTGGATTTATATGATTTAAAAAAAAAAATTAAATTTTTTCACAAAAATATAATTTTAAAGTGGTTTGTGCGTAACCTTTTTCAATATTTAAATGGAATAACCGTTCTTTTAGTCATTAATAGGAAAAATTTCATTCATTCGTGCAACAGGAAATAATTTGTGAGAAAAAAATCATAATTGTAGATTAGGGTCATCACCCTAAATGGTTCTCGAGTTATGCTCACATATGGTTTAACCTCTGTGGTACAGGGTATTATGATTTTGTGCATTTGTTTGTAACGCCCCAAAAGAGAAGAAATATAACCATAGTTTATTGTACCCATCGACATAGAATCACTTTTTGACTCGATTAACCATGTACATCTGTCTGTCTGTCCATGTATTCTTGTGATCAAAGTGCAGGTCGTATTTATGGTCCGATTGTGATGAAATTTAGCGCAGTGCTCTTTTTCGGCCCCTATTGAAATTGGTCAAAACTGAATTTTATATCTGATCTGTACGAAATTTGCAGTGAGAGTTGTCTTATTACATGAATGAACACCGCCAAGTTCGGGGAAAATCGTTTCAGATTTAGATATAGTCCCCATATATATGTTACACCCGATTCGACATGTAAGCGCTGTTGAAACCGTATTTTATATCCGATCAGTACGAAATTTGGCAGAGAAATTTTGTTATTACATGAATGAACACTACCGAATTCGGGGAAAATCCTTTCAGATTTAGATATAGCCCCCATATATATGTTTCACATGATTTGACATGTAAGCGCTGTAGAAACCGTATTTTATATCCGATAAGTACGTAATTCGGCAGAGAAATTTTTTTTTTTAAATGAATGACACCTACAAAACTCCGGAAAATTCAGTTCAGGTTTAAATATAGCGCCCATATATAGCGTGATCCATTTCGAGGTTCCCTAATTTTTAAAGAAAAAATACAGAAAATTCAAATTGAATGGGGAAAGTTTATTATCATTTGGAAGAACATTATTTGGCATTTATTTTTTGAAGATTCTGTCTATCAAATGTTGGCGGCTACGTCTCAGATGGTCCATCCGTTGAGTCCAATTTTCGATGACTCATTTGGGCATTTCGACTGGTAACTGGCGAATGACACGCGTGATGTTTTGCTCCTAGGCCTGAATGGGTGCTGGTTTGTCCGCATAAACTTTAGACTTTACACATCCCCACAGGAAAAAGTCTAACGGTGTGATATCACACGATCTTGGTGGCCAAGACCGGCCAAAAACGTGAAATTATCTGCTCACCGAAGTGTTCTCTCAATAAATCCATTGATTGATGCGACGTGTGGAAAGTGACGCCGTCTTGTTGAAACCAAATGTCGCCGAGATCACGAGCTTCAATTTCAGGCATCAATTAGTCGGTTATCATGGCACGATAACGGTCGCGATTGACGGTTACGTTCTCACCGGCAAAAATTTTAATTCCGGTACGTCGGATCGGGAATCGGTCAACGGCAAAAAGATAGCTCTTAACGAAAGCTAAAATATTGCTCATGGGTGTCAAGGTCGCGGGCCGACTGGAAAGTTTTTTTTTTGGATTTAAAAAAATGGACTTAGCGCAATTGGCGAACGATTATTTTGATAATAAAACTGAATAATTTGTAAACGTTGTTCAGGCGTAAGACTTTCCATGATGAAATGCCAAACAATACTTAACAAATATAACATGACAGCATGACACGACTCACACGTGATCTGTCAAAAAACGGATATTGAAAAAGTATCTCTACTTAGATCACCCCATATATGTTTCACCCGATTTGATAAGCAAGCTCTGCAGAAACCGTATTTTATATCCAATAAGTACGAAATTCGACAGAGAGAGTTTTCTTATTACATGTATGAACACTGCCAAATTCTTAAAAACAACATTATAAAAAATTTTTTTGTGGCGTAACTCCAATTACAGTGGACGTTGAAACAAACCGTGAATAGCATTGCAGAACTCATGATGTATTATTAAAATATGTGTAAAATACTACAATTTAATGCAGTTTTAAAATAATTGTTGAGTTTGATTTAAATGCAGTTATAATTGAATTGTATCTACAGTTTCTTCGTTAAATGTATGAAAATAAAAAGAAATATTGTACTAGGGTAGGGTCGTAAGGTTGTTAATTACAGGTAATTTCTAGGAAGAATGTGGATATATATCTTATGTAAGAACATTTCATTAGATGTGAAAGGAAGAAAATTCGTGTCTAGTACCGATTTTGGGCAATCATGAGGTGTAAAATATCATAAATAAGTAGCGCACCACAGGCCGAACCACTGGTTTAAGTGTATGTCAAAGGACCCGAGACGTTGAACTTCTTCTTCTTCAACCTAAATGCAAATGAAGCAATGAAATCATCAATTTGAATTAAAAGATCAAAATTCGCAAATCAATGAACAATTACGAACACTTTATTTTGAGCGTGTTAATGCATTTATTTTTCAAAGCGATGTACTTATAACTCTTTTGAGCATATTCTGCCATTTAGTAATGAAATAATAAAAACTAGTTTCGAAAGGAACATTTCTATAAAGGAACCAGTAAGGAAAGGCTAAAGTCGGGCGAGGCCGACTATGTAATACCCTACACTACTATCGTAATATTGAATAACTCTGAAATATAAATTTTGTAATTCATGTATAAATTGATTACATAAATTTACTTTCGGGACATTTTATACTTAAATAATACCCTGTACCACAGTGTGGTGTAGGGTATAAAAACGTTTGGATGTAAAATACAGCTTCTACAGGACTTAACCGATTTTTTTCAACTTCGGCAATGTTAGTCCATGGATGTAAACTAGTCGATTGGATGTAAACTACAGCATCTATAGGACTAAAGGGTCAAAACGGACAGAAGATATATATGGGAGCTATATCTATGAGCTATAGCTAAATCTTAACCAATTTTCTTCAAATTCAGCAATGTTGGTTCATGGATCAAGAAACTCTACCATTCTAAATTTCAAGACGATTGGATGTAAAATACAGTTTCTATAGGCCTAAAGGGCCAAATCGGACAAAAGATATATATGGGAGCTATATCTAAATCTGAACCGATGGGTCTACCTAGACCCACCTTAAAGTATACCGATCGACTCAGAATCACTAGCTGAGTCGATTTGACAATGTCTGTCCGTCCGTCCGTCCGTCTGTCCATGTAAAGTTGTTTGTCGACTACAGGTCGCAATTTCACTCCAATGTCTGTCCGTCTGTCCATGTAAAGTTGTTTGTCGACTACAGGTCGCAATTTCACTCCGATCGTTCTGAAATTTTGCAGTTTAGAGTATTTCGCAGCTGTAAAGATCCCTATTGAAATCGGTTCAGATTTAGATATAGCTCCCATATATATCTTTCGTCCGATTTGGCCCTTTAGTCCTACAGAAGCTGTATTTTACATCCAATCGTTTTGAAATTTAGAACGGTAGATTTTCTTGATACATGAACCAACACTACCGAATTTGAAAAAAATCGGTGAAGATTTAGCTATAGCTCCCATATATATGTTTCGTCCGATTTGGCCCTTTAGTTCTATAGAAGCTGTATTTTACATCCAATCGTTTTGAAATTTAGAATGGTAGAGTTTCTTGATCCATGAACCAACATTGCCGAATTTGAAGACAATCGGTTAAGATTTAGCTATAGCTCCCATATATATGTTTCATCCGATTTGGCTCTTTAGATCTAGAGTTGGGTCGTTCCGGAACGAACTCGTTCAATTGAACGATTCCCTTGAAGGAACGATTGGAACTGGTTCCTGCTGTGTTGTTCTTTTAGTTCCATCGTTCACTTCGGATCTTTTGCTGTTATGCATCTTTCGTTCATTCGCTCGTTCATTTTACCATTCTCTTTTGAACAGCTTTTTAATTGTTGCCAAATTTACCGAACAATGATGTCTCTAGTGCTATCACACTAAATTTTTACAAAATTAAATGCTGTTGTCGTTGGGAGCTATTAATTTTTTACCTTCATTAGTCTTTTTCACAGGGGTGCACAGAATTGCCACATTATATACACATCACATAAAATCAGCAGAACATAATTAAATAAATTAAAAATATATTTTTAATTTCCTTGGCTGGCAAAATTGTTTTTATTACGTTCATTAAAGAAGACTGAACGAGCAGCTGTTGTGATGTTTGACCAAATGAATGTCATTTGAACGAAGGAGCCAAAAGGAACGAAGGAACGAAAAGAGTGAACGAGTTCCTTTACCGGAACGGAACGAAAAGGACCGGTCCGTTCAGTGAACGATAATGCCCAACACTATTTAGATCCAATCGTTTTTATACCCTACACCACACTGTGGTACAGGGTATTATTTAAGTATAAAATGTCCCAAAAGTAAATTTATGTAAACAATTTATACATGAATTACAAAATTTATATATCAAAGTTATTCAATATTACGAGAGTTGTGTAGGGTATTATATAGTCGGCCCCGCCCGACTTTAGCCTTTCCTTACTGGTTTTTGTATCGGTTCATATGAAATAAGGAATATCCCAACGGGAAAACGAACCGGTACTTAACTGGTCGCGTGATAAGTCCCTTAAAGATAGTGACTTGTCCTCGGGTTTACCCTTTTATATGAAACGAACCGGTAATTTTAACATGGCTTTGTCATTGAAAGTGGTAAATTTACTTCCTGTGACCTGTCATGATACTAATCTAAAAGAACTGCTGTATAACCTTAAAATATCTTATAGGTTGTAGGATAAGTCAAGGGGCCTGCCACGGATCTTATTGCAGAATAAGTTCGGATTATTTTATTAACTGTAAAATACTGAGCTTAATTTAGTACTAAATTATTGAAGGTAGAAAATACAGCCCAATAATATAACGGGTACATCTCAATGATCCGGAGATAGCCATCCCTGTGTCTTAGAAATTATTGTCTGCATCCTCATTATTCCACATTGTAATAATAAATTTTACTAAAGATATTATATTGTCCTGCTTCTCTTTTACGATTTATTATTTTGGCTGCTGATTATTTATTGAATTTAATTCCCTTCACGTCAATTCAAAAACTGATAGAAAAACCAGTAAGGAAAGGCTAAAGTCGGGCGGGGCCGACTATATAATACCCTACACCACTCTCGTAATATTGAATAACTCTGATATATAAATTTTGTAATTTATGTATAAATTGTTTACATAAATTTACTTTTGGGACATTTTATACTTAAATAATACCCTGTACCACAGTGTGGTGTAGGGTATAAAAACGATTGTATCTAAAGAGCCAAATCGGATGAAACATATATATATGGGAGCTATAGCTAAATCTTTACCGATTTTCTTCAAATTCGGCAATGTTGGTTCATGGATCAAGAAACTCTACCATTCTAAATTTTAAAACGATTGGGTGTAAAATATAGCTTCTATAGAACTAAAGGGCCAAATCGGACGAAACATATATATGGGAGCTATAGCTAAATCTTAACCGATTTTCTTCAAATTCGGTAGTGTTGGTTCATGGATAAAGAAACTCTACCATTCTAAATTTCAAAATGATTGGATGTAAACTACAGCTTCTACAGGTCTAAAGAGCAAAATCGGACGAAACATATATATGAGAGCTATAGTTAAATCTTAACCGATTTTCTTCAAATTCGGCAATGTTGGTTCATGGATCAAGAAACTCTACCATTCTAAATTTCAAAACGATTGGATGTAAAATACAGCTTCTATAAAACTAAAGGGCCAAATCGGACGAAACATATATATGGGAGCTATAGCTAAATCTTAACCGATTTTCTTCAAATTCGGTAGTGTTGGTTCATGGATCAAGAAACTCTACCATTCTAAATTTCAAAACGATTGGATGTAAAATACAGCTTCTTCAGGACTAAAGAGCAAAATCGGACGAAACATATATATGGGAGCTATAGCTAAATCTTAACCGATTTTCTTCAAATTCAGCAATGTTGGTTCATGGATCAAGAAACTCCACCATTCTAAATTTCAAAACGATTGGATGTAAAATACAGCTTTTATAGGACTAAAGGTCCAAATCGGACGAAACATATATATGGGAGCTATAGCTAAATCTTAACCGATTTTCTTCAAATTCGGTAGTGTTGGTTCGTGGATCAAGAAACTCTACCATTCTACATTTCAAAATGATTGGATGTAAAATACAGCTTCTATAGGACTAAAGGGCCAAATCGGACGAAACATATATATGGGAGCTATAGCTAAATCTTAACCGATTTTCTTCAAATTCGGCAATGTTGGTTCATGGATCAAGAAACTCTACCAATCTAAATTTCAAACCGATTCGATGTAAAATACAGCTTCTATAGGACTAAAGGGCCAAATCGGACGAAAGATATATATGGGAGCTATATCTAAATCTGAACCGATTTCAACCAAATTCAATAGCGATCTTAACAGCTGCAAAATACTCTAAACTGCAAAATTTCAGAACGATCGGAGTGAAATTGCGACCTGTAGTCGACGATCAACTTTACATAGACAGACGGACGGACGGACGGACAGACATGCTTAAATCGACTCAGCTAGTGATTCTGAGTCGATCGGTATACTTTAAGGTGGGTCTAGCTGTGTTATTTTTAGGTGCTAAGAAACATCTGCCAAGAAACAAACTTATAATATCCTGTACCACAGTGTGGTGTAGGGTATAAATATTTTTTACAAACGATAAACAGAAAATGAATCACAAAAATGTGACAATTCTCATTAAATTTTTGTTACAAAATTCCGCTTTTTTTGCAAAAGTATTCCCGCTTTTGGACCAAGACTGCTGGTCACTTTATTTATACCAATATCTGATCCGATTATCTTCAAACTATCAAATTTTTATCGGCTAAATTTGACATTGATTGAAGGATTGAATGGGCAGGTTCACGTCCACTTATTCAATCGAACCCATTTTTTTATCATTTATGTTCGAAATGCATACGAACTGTTTTTAGTACGCGCGTTATAAAATGATCAACATCGGTGGCTTCACTACTACTTTTTACATTAAAAATTTATGTAGCCTTTTTTTCTCCACCGGATACATAGTTTCGTTCTGTGAAAATTGCAAACAGATCAGGTCATATATTTCAAAATCGCATCATAGAGATAATGTATGCGAGTAAACGCTAAACGGATGTCGGAATATGGGACAGTCTAATGTACAAACATGTATATGTGTTACACCTAAGCAAGCATTGAAACGGGGATAACAACTCCTCACAACACTTCTAATCAAGGTCCTTAACACGCCTCCTCGTTATGATTAATTCAAAAGCATTTGAAAGATTTGGATGAAAATTAACTTACATTTGAGTGTGGCGTTCGATTGCCAACAGTATGCGATTTACTAAATTCATTTAAATTAATGCACATAATTGGGAGTAAATCGAACGTATCAATTGAAGTCGAAATAAAAATTGTTAAATTTATATAATGGCCTATATTAATTTGAAGCAATTTTACGAAGACTTGGATGAATTGCAATCTTCAGTTCGATTTAAAAACGAATACGAATATTGCGTAAAATGTGAACGAACAGTGTGGCAAATTAATATAGATATGTACATCATTTTGTAAGACTAACAAAAGAATAAGAAAATAGAAAAATTAGCAAATTACAATCTATTCAGTTGAAGCTATATCAAAACTTGTTCTGATTAGTACCATGTTTTACTTGAATAGATCTACAGCAAAGTAAAAGAATCTGCCAAAATTATAACAAATCTGCGAAAATTTAAGAATTCTATAGAGTGTATATGTCTTATCGTAATCCTATTAATATTATAAAATCGTTTGTTTGTCTGTTGTGGCATCATGCCTTAACGGCTGAACCGATTTCCTTGAAACTTGGTGAACAGATAGACCAATACCAGCAAATTAAAATAGGATACTTTGATTTTCCGCCAAGTGATTTTCGACCGCTTGACCCCATGAGGCCCCTGTTGGAGCTAGAAAGCTGAAATTTTGGACACGCATAGACAGTCTGGCTACTCACGTAGAAATTTTTTCCCAGTGGTCAGTTCATGCTAAAAATCGTTGTGTCTACCTGTACTTAACGAACAACTACTTAAGTTAGCCTTAGGAGAAACTCTGAATTTCAGAAATTTATGTTATTTAACTGCCGGTGTTGAACTCCGAGTCGGAGTCGAATCATTTTCAAATCCGACTCCGGTAGTCGGAGCCGGATTCGGAGTCGCGTAGTTTTGTCTCGACTCCACAGCCCTGCATATAGCGCCCGGATAAAGGTCCCCACGATGACAGTTCTTGACGCTCTGGATAACACATTTTTCAATTGATCTGTTTGAAATTTAGGCATTTATAATTTATATTGCACTTCATCGTCCATAGTAAAAGTGAGGCACATCGGTCTATGTTTTCATATAGCCCCCACGTAAAGGTCTGACTTCTGACTTCCAGTCTGACTTCTTAACACTCTAGGGAACGCAGTTTTTAAACGATCATTTAGTGCAATATACATATATATATATTTTACTTTATATTGCACTAAAATGTACAATATGTACGTTTTGATATAGTCCCCATACTGAGCTCATAAATTAATTAGATTTTTTTTTAGAAATTTACTCTTTTCATCCTGCAACAATTCAGAGTAATTAACCTTCCGAACGGCATGTATTGCTTTGAAATAAATAATAATAGAATCCACCTCATGTAATACGACATCGGCTCATCGGCCACCCTTCTCTTATTAAACACAATTTAGTATTCATACAAGATATTTAATCAGATAACAAAAACATATTATAAATACATACATATATTTGTTGCATGATAGATTCGTTTTACAGAGAATCACTCATATTTGGGATTATGTTGCCCTAAACAAATTTTTGTTTCCATCTTAATATGTATTTACCATCACGACACCACAAAGTAGTGCGGGGTATTGTGTCTTTGTGTTTTTGCAAAATAAGAGATATACCTATAGTTTATTATAACGATCAACATGATTTAACTTTTTTAATCGATTTGACGTAGCCGTCTGTCGGTCTATCCATATACTGTTCTGATCAAAAAGCAGGTCGCAAATATGAACCAACCTTTACGAACATTGGTACAGAGGATTTTACTGGACTAGGTACGTTCCTTGAAGCTCTAGAGAATAAATTTTTATATTGATCTGGCTGACATTTAAGCATTTTTACTATATATTGTCCTACATCGGTCCCTGTGAAAATGGGGTACATCGGTTACGGTTGGATACAAACCTCTTATAAAGATCCCCTCTGATGTCACTTCTTACTGCTTTAGAGAACACATTTTTCAATTGCCTGAAGGTTAAGCGTTTATACTTTATAGTGACCTAAATCAGACCTGGAGAAAATTGGGGCACATCGGTTTACGTTTTGATATAGCCCCCATATAGGGGTTCTCTCCTATATCACTTCTTGAAGCTGTAGAGAATGCATTTGTTAATTTATCTGACTAAAATTTAGACATGAATCGGCCCTAGAGAAAATGGAGAACATCGGTCTACGTTTTGATGTAGTCCCCCATATAAAGGTCCCCACCCAATATCACTTCTAGACTCTCTAGAGAACACATTTTTTATGATATGAAGATATTTTAAAAGAAAGTGCGATTAAAAAATTAAATTAAATTAAGAACTAAAAACAGTAAATTTTTGAAGCTCTGATTACCACAAAAATTAACTTTGTAGTATTTATAATTTTAAGTTGTATATATTTAGTTGATGTATGAATAAAGGCTGACATGTCAAAGAATGGCAATTTTAAATTTTCCAATTTAAAGAGAGTTTCTGTTGTCATGAAGTCTCGAAAACCAAAAATTTAGGCAATGGTTACAAATATTTTGGTTCTCAAATACGATTGACGGTCGATCACAAAATTACTATTTGTTTGCTTTAGCATGACGTCTACAAGGCTGTACTTATTGCCTTAAAAGTTGGAGGGTAGGTACACCAATATTTTGCAAGTTGCATATTTGATTTTGATGACACTTGATGGCTAATTGTGCGCGTATAGAAAAGAGTGTTGTATATAGGTCAATTTTATAAATGGACCGTATACAAATAAATCGTACTGAAAATCAAAGAATTTGTCGTAAAGTTTCGGCTATGATTTCGAGCCAAAGACAATCACTATGAAAATAAGAATTTTTTTTTAATTAATTTTAAGACATAGGTTTAGGTTTAGGTTAGGGTGGCAGCCGTATTTTTTCTACAAGCTCACATAGACCAGTTTAGGTCCCTAGTGTTACCACGGGCTGAAATGCCTCTCATTGAAACCAACCTGTTTGATATAAAATTTATCGGTAGTACGAATATCGCTACTGGAAAGATCTGTTAGCCTGCGTAGAAAGGCCGACCCAGTATATCCAGTCGTCGTTTTCTCAGAGCGGGGCAGTCGCATATCACGTGCTCAATGATCTCCACTTCTTCCTCATCTACACAGCTTCTGCAGAAGTCATTGGAGTCAATACCCAATCTTTTGGCGTGTTCGCCGATCAAGCAGTGTCCCGTCAGAACTGATACTAACGTAGACAATCTTTGCCACTCTAGTGCGAGAAGATATTTTGATCTTCTCAGGTCATACCATGGCCAGATTTGTCTAGCTATCCTGCAGGTGCCGATTTCTGTCCATCTTTCGTTGGACTGCCTGATTGCCTCTTGCCTAAGCCAAAGCATGTACGTGGATAGTGGCGCAGCAATATATGCAAATTCTTCGAGAATTTGTAATGTCGTCCCTTTCCTAGCAAGTTCATCGGCTTTGCAGTTCCCCGGGATATTCATATGCCCAGGCACCCATATGAGGTGTATATTAAACTGCTCAGCCATATCGTTAAGAAATCTGCGGCAGTCGAGGGCTGTTTGTGAATTTAGGAATGTTGCCTCCAGAGAATTGATGGCAGCCTGGCTGTCCAAGTAAATGACAACGCCAATGTTGGTAACTATGTTGCGATTCAGCCACATGGCGACCTCCCATATTGCCATTATTTCGGCTTGATATACACTGGCGGGAGATGAATGGGTTGGTATATAGTCCACCCGGTCGGTTACCATAGCACTACACTTTGATATCCTCATGTGACCGTAGTTCTTGTACCTCCACATTGATAGGCAGTTTAATCTTATTGCCGCTTTGGTTGCAAGTTCTCTCGCCACAATATTAATAGGCAGTACATATATGGAGTAGGGCTTGTAGAACCTCGGACACTGTAGTCCTTAAGGCTCCGCTTATACTCAGGCAGGCAGTTCTCTGTTAGTAGGTTGGTAATGGTAAGTTTGTCAGTTGCCGTCCACCATACCTTTATGCAGGAATATAAGGCGACGATGGCCTTTCTTACACGTTTCAATACGTTAAGTCTAAAAACAGTTTTCTATCTAGAATTATTTCTAAAAAATGTTGTACTTTCAGAAAAGACTTGATCTGTTCCATTTATTCGAGGTGGAGGGTCCACATGTGGGACATTATTCATCCTAGTAAAGAGAACCAATTCTGTATTGTTTGGCTTTACGCCCAAACCGCTGCTTCTGGTCCATCTAGCCAATTTATTCAGAGTTACCTGTAGGATGTCTCACAGGGCGTTTAAGAATTTTCCAGTCACTGCGATTGCCACGTCGTCCGCATATGCCACGACCTTGCAGCCACAACTTCTAGATCTAGTAAGATTTCATTCACCGCTAGGTTCCAAATTAGTGGAGATAGTACTTCTCCTTGTGGGGTCCCTCTGTTTACAAATCTTATTAGAGTTGTGGACCCTATACATGCTGTTATGCGTCTTCTGTTCAGCAGACTTTGAATTAGTCTAATCAAACTAGAGTTGACTTTTAGATGTGACAGTGCCGCAATTACCTGAGTGAATGTTGTTAAAAGCTCCTTCTTTGTCAAGAAATGCCACCATGGTGAATTCCTTGAAATGCAGGGACGATTCGATAGTGCTCACAAGTTCGTGCAGGGCTGATTCAGTAGACTTCCCCTTATTGTAAGCATGTTGGATCCCCGACAGGAGTTTTGTATTCAGGATTTTCCTAATGAAATAATCTCAAAGTCTTTCCAGACCTTTCAATAGAAAGGAGGATTGGCTAATTGGTCTGAAGTCTTTTGGCCTAGTGTGTGATATCTTCCCCGCTTTAGGTATGAATACCACTTTGGTATCCCTCCATCGAGTTTCTCCAGCCAGGGGATAATGTACTTTAACACTTTCTGCATTACTGCTGCAGTAATGCTGTCTGGTCCAGGAGCTTGTTCTGCATCTCTCAGTCACTAAGCTAGCAACGCTCGCAGTCTACTCGCACTGTTGTTGGTCCTGCTTATCATCTGGTTCTGTTAGAGAGTTCCCCGGGAAATGTGTGTCGAGCAGAACATTGAGCGACTGCTCCCAGTTTTTGGTTCAGTTATTTGCCTCATCCTGTAAATATCCCACTGAACAGGGTGAAACAGATAATATCGTCCTCAGCCTTGCGGCGTCGGAGACCTTTTCCACTTCGCCACAAAAGGTATACCAAGAGCGCCTTTGCGCTTTCCTATGCTTCTTCTCATAGATCTTGAGTTGCTCTTTATAGGCATCCCAAACATTAGCGGCCCCAGTATATTTAGCCTTGTTGAATTGCACAGATTGGGTAAAGTAATTGGATTTTATTTAGAGAATTCGGGGTATGAAAAATACGTAGATTTCTATTTAATTGTAGATTTCTGTTTATAAATGGGATTAGTTGATGCTTTTACAATAACCGAGACTGATTTCGAAATCAAAAGCCGAAAACTGTAATAAGAAAGCTGCAGTATTAATGTTGTCATCAGCGATATTAAAATATTCACATTCCTTGTCTGAGAATTGGATCCATTAAAAGCTAGTTCATTTGACGACAATATATTCTACAAATTTTGTACAAAAGCAATCACACTAACGGCCAATTCCACAATCTCCGGTTATCCTACAGTTAGAGTTAACCTACAGTTATGCTGTATTGTATTGTATTGTTGTAATCACGCAACAATCTATGATACTTGAGCTATGTGGCTAAAATTTGGTATAGATACTTATTATAGTTGCAGGTAACGAATCGGGCTGAAATTTTGTAATATGACTTTATTTGTGCCCGAAACCATTCACATGCTATCTATGGTGGAGGGTATATAAGATTCGGCCAGGCCGAACTTAACGCTTTTACTTGTTGCACTTAGCATAGTTTAGAATGGAGGTATCGATATATAACGAAGGTTTTACTGAGGTTTACGAGGTATCCATTCTCGTATTGCGATCCATTCTCGTTGGCCGTTTTCGAAGGTTTTGTTCGAAAAAATATCGAAAATCTTTCTATTTATGTCCATAGATATTTACTTTTAACAACCAAAATAAATGTTAACAGCCCATGATAAAATTATTTTCAGTGCAATAAAGAAAAATAAAATATATTTAATAGAACTACTTACATAGGGTTTTCCAACAAGAGGTGTTATTTTGAATCACCCGGTTTTTCGAAGTTTTTGAAGCTTTTATTCTTTGACATTTGACACGTAGAAACTACGCCATTACTAACAAGTAAAAGCGTTAAGTTCGGCCATGCCGAATCTTATGTACCCTCCACCATGGATAGCATGTGACCTCACAAAATAACTCAAAGCTAAAGAAAATAACACCGAAAACACACAAAAAATATAGTAGATGAGAACAGTAGGAATCACAACAAATTAGATTCTATATATAGGAGCTATATCTAAATATGGACCGATATCGCTCATTTTCAATCCCAAGTTACCTGCAGATATAAGAAGTATCTATACCAAATTTCAGCCACCTAGCTCAAGTATTAAAGATTGTAGCGTGATTACAACAGACGTATTTTAAGACGATGAAAAATATATTTACTTTATGGGGTGTCTGATCAATATTTAGAGGTGTTACAAACGGAGTGACAAAATCAATATATCCCCCCATCCTATGGTGGAGGGTATAAAAATGGAACGATACACGATCATCGAACGATACAAAACGATTAAAAAAAGATCGAACAAAAAAACGATACGATGAGGCCCATTTCCACCTCGGTGGCTACGTCAACAAACAAATTTGTTGCATCTGGGGCTCACAAAAACCCAAGAGTTATTGTAGAGAAGCCTCTCCATCCTCAACGTTTGACTGTTTGGTGCGGTTTATGGTCCGGCGGGGTCATTGGACCTTACTTTTTCGAAAATGAGGTTGGATCAACAGTTACGGTGAATGGATTGCGCTATCGAGAGATGATTAATGATTTTTTGTGGTCGGAGTTGGATGGTATTGTTCTGGACAACGTTTACTTTCAACAAAGATAGAATTCGTGAGGCTATCGAGGATATAGGGCAACCACTTTTGCGATTTGGTTATGAAAAATTTCATGAAAAGGATATGGTTCTGTAAGCGTGGTCGTGGTGGCCATTTGGCTAATGTTATTTTTAATTATTAACGGCATACCTTCTTCTTTATTATGAAATAGACATCATTTATCTCAAAAAATGAGATTTTTCTTTGAATACCAAAATAACACCTCTTGTTGGAAAACGGTTTAGTTACATCCACTTGTCGTTCTGAAGTTAATACGAGAGCCGTGATGAAACAAGGTGTCGTCTGCTTGCGGGAAGTCTCTCTCTACATCCGTACTATGCGAATCAGTGTTGCCCCTGGAAATTTTTTTTCGGCCCAAAATTTTTCTAAAAACTGCCCAAAATCGACTCCATCTGCCTAAATAAAAAATTAATAAATACGGATTAAGTTCGGTCATGCCGAATCTTTCCTGAATTTCCTTGTTCTTGAATGCTACCAGCACAAACTCCTTGTAATTTACAGTAACTCGCAGTGAAATAACATATTTTAACATTCACATTGCTCAAAAATTCTTGAAATAACACTCTCGAGCGAAAGCAAAGGAATTTTGCACAACCCAAAATGTTCCTTGATTTTTCCTGGCGGAAAAAATCGGTCCAAAATCTGTCCAAACTACAAATTTTTATTTTTTTTTGCCCAAATTTGGTCAGAAATGCCCAAAACGGCATCACTGATGCGAATATCGTCCCGGGAGAGTCGGAGAGAGATACAGCGCTGGATTCTCTCCTTACAATCATGCGAACATCGTCTTGGGAGAGTTGTAGAGAGATTTATCAATCCCTCTACTATCTGTGCTGTGCAAATATTGCCCCAAGAAAGTCGAAGGAGAGCACCAGGCGCTGAAAAGCCCTCTCACAATCCGTACAATGCGAATATCGTCCCGGGAGAGTCGTAGCAGAGACGTCTTCTGCTTCAACCTACCAGGGTTGCCAATCAACGAAGGAAATACACAAGCAGGGGAAGTTGCGCGGGAAGTTGTTATGAACTTAAACACCCTGTATTCGTCGTTTTCTGCTAGTCCAATGCGATGTAGATGTGCTTGTAAGCTTGAGTGTCCCTTTAGAACACTCATCATCTTACTAATCGATTTTGTTTTGTATCAGAAAACTTATTTTTTTCTTTTCATTTGAGTCACCCCACAGTATCTTTGCAGTTGCTACCATTGTTGCGCTATTCCACACAGTTTTGTGAGCCATCACTGCCCAGTGCTTCAACTCATCCTTCGTGTCTTCGAAAGGTTTCCAATTTTCCAAGTTTATTACTCGAATACGAAATTGACCATGGGCCGAGTAATCATTTATCGTTCTTTTACAATCTAACACAGTTCTGGATTTGACCCTTTCCGATGTTATTGCTTTGATCGCTAATTGGCTATCTGTGAAGATATTGGCATATTTAGGATTTGTGCTATTACTGAGCCAGTTCACACACTCCGTGATTCCCCGAACTTCTGCTTGAAATACCGTGTTATGATCAGGGAGGCGGAAGTAAAGTTCGACTTCTGGTTCATCAATAAAAAGTCTCAGACCCGTCCTTCCTGACACATGCGCCAGTGTTCCCTTTTCCCAGGAGCGTATATCTGGCACAAACGAATCACAGGTAGCTGTATGCCGCAATTCAGGAATGCGGTCGGAGATTTCTGGTGTTTGAATGTGGCCAACTAGAGTTTCTAAAATCTTCTGATGATACGACTTGTGGTCTCGATTTATCCATTCACCCATCACTTGTAGACGTCTAGCTGTGAGGGCTGCTTTATACTTTACACAGATGTCTATTGGTTGGATTTACATTACTTATATAGTCGCCAAAGCTCTTGTTGGTATAGTTCTAAATGCCCCGCTTATGCCTAGACAGAACATACGTTGAATTTTTTGCAAAGGTATTACGTTGCACTTCTTGTCCATTGATGTCCACCATACTACACATGCGTAGGTGATTATTGGTCTAATCACGCCCATGAAAGCCAGTGTGTCATATTTGGACGTAGGCCCTATTTTCAACCTATAGCTCTTCTGCACAACGACCAACATATGTGGGCCTTTGTAACTCTTTCTTTAATATGATCTTTCCAAATCAGTTTCCAATCCAAGATTACTGCCAAGTAGTTTACCTTTTTTATTACCTATTACGGGATGAACCTGACAATTCTACCTCCAACACAAACATGGAGGCCGCTTAAAGAGTCAGGTCTCCCGAAGAACAAAGCGCTGTGAAAGTGACTAAGAAGAAAAAGGGCTCGCCATCTTCCAGTAATTCGGATAAGCCTAACGTATCCACACAAAAGGAGGTCTCTATTCTGGGTCCTTCGATCGTGGCCGGTAAAGTTGACCCAGTAACGCAGGTCAAGTCAACCAAATCATCCGTTAAGGATGAGGCTTTAAACAAAAAGACTCTACAGACACGGAAAAATCAATTGGCCATAAAGAAGGGTAAGAAGCCACCATCTTATTATAATATAGCTAAACAACATTTTCGAGACCATCTATGCTACGCCATAATTGATAGCAGTATGCATCTGGCAGAATCCCCGAAGAACAAAAGAGTAACATCAAAGATTTGATCTATACGAGGGAAGCGGAATACGTCCTCGAATCTAAGGATGAACCACCAATCGAAGTAATGAGTTGCAAGTTTGAGAGGGGTGTTTTGATGCTAAGGCTGGCATCACAACGCTGCGCTGGTGTCCTCGTAAAACTTGTGGATAGCTTCCCCTCACCTTGGGACGGCGCAAAGCTAAAATTGGTAAGGAAAAGCGACATTCCTGAACTCATAAAAACGACCCTATATGTTAAAGGATGTCCCAGTAAGTTCTCATCAGAGTACATACTCGACATCATTGGCAAACAGAATTCAAAATTTTCCGTGAGAAAGTGGGAAGTCTTCTATAGGAAGGATGATACCGAGGGTACTCTCCTCTTGTTGGGCATAGACCCAGAATCCAATAACAATCTTGTCATGGCGAAGGGCACGGAGTACTTCTTGATCTGGACGGTCTTTTTCAAAATTGGAAAGGTCCCGATTGGCAGGACAGATGAATCAAGTCCAAATATACTGTCTGAAGAGGCAAACACTGGTATTGAACGGATGGAGACAAGTGAGACACTGCCAAAAACTGATGTGGAAGTAGTCAATAACACCACCAGTTCACCAATAGTACCGCCACTTTTGCAGGAAGTTCCCAGCAAAGGTCGTAATAAAAAAAAAGAGCCATAAAACGATTCAAAACAATGAGGGAGCGACAAAAAATAACACCGCCTCCCAAAATTGTCGACTGGAAGATGGTGTAATAGGTAGTGAACAAAAGGAGGAGAATGACCCACTACCAAATAATGAGGGGGTGCCACCAGATAGGATAGACTCCCAAAAGAAACTGGAAGGACAATGATTGAGGTCATCCAGATAAACCTCCACCGGAGCGAGACAGCATCCAACGCTCTGATGGACATCATAAATAAAGGCAGGGTTCATATTGCTTTGATCCAGGAACCATGGACAACTAGCAACAAGGTTACTGGATTAAACCATGTGAACTATAACCTGTTCTACGCTAACACAGGTACTCGTCCAAGGACTTGTATTCTGTGCCATAAAAACTTAAACAGCACCGTTGCGTCAACATCGGACGCAACGGTGCTGAGGCAAGGTAATGGAAATATGTACCTGCGTCAATATATCTGCCATTCGATGCGCCGACATTGCCACCTACGTCGGAATTACAACGTCTGGTGAGGGAATCCAAACACACAAGTAATGAGTTATTAGCTGGATGTGACGCCAACTCCCATCATATCGCTTGGGGTAGTACTAACACCAATAAAAGGGGACACGCCCTTATCGAATTTTTGAATACAAATGACCTCATAACTCTTAACATAGGAAACACTGCAACCTTTGTTAACAAAATTAGGGAAGAAGTATTAGATATAACGAATGTTCAGAAAATCTTATTGATGAGATTCATGAGTGGAGGGATTCGGATGAACACTACTATTCAGACCACCGTTATATAAGGTTTAAAATTGCACGGCCACCGCCAAACCCCATAAGTTTCCGTAATAAGACTAAGACCGACTGGACTAAATTCGGAAATCTACTTAGAAATCGATTGGGGCAGCCTACACGCGATTATCTATGTGCCGAAGACATTGATATCAATGTTAAGAAGATTACCGAGGCTCTTGTAAAATCATTCGAAGATAGTTGCCCACTTCGAGAAAGGAAATCTGCCTATGAGAAACCCTGGATGACAGGACAAATTCGCTCGATTGGCAAAGATGTCCGCATACTTTACAACAGAGCTCGACGTAAAAAACGATCAGTATATTGGGACGACTACCACAGAAGACTCAAAGAATACAATAAAATCATTAGATCGGCGAAACGTAACTCCTGGAGGCTTTTCTGTGAACAGGTAGACAGCGTTAACAGCATGTCTAAAATGAAAAAGTTCCTCTCAAAAACTCATGTCCAAACCGAAACACTGGTGGATGAAACGGGTAAAAGGATGGAAACTATAGAGGATACCGTAAGGCTCTTGATGAAAACTCATTTTCCGACTGGTAATGCTGGACCAACAGAGGAACAGTTACAGAATGAAGGAACAGAACAGAATACGACCCCAAAGGCTTATCGACCCATTTGCCTTATTTCTTTCCTGTTAAAAACAATGGAGCGAATAATTGATAACATGGTCAAAGGTAAAATAGCGGATGACAGGCTAAAATTCAAATAACATGCCTATGTCAAAGGAAGATCAGTGGAAACAGCTCTGCATGAGGTAGTGCACCACATAGAAGAGTCCTTCAGTAAAGAAATGTATACACTTGCTGTTTGCATACACCGATACACTTATCCAGTCCTTAGACGAGTTTCAGGTTGACCGTTGACTGGATCAACAATATGCTAAGGAATAGGTGAATTATTTGTGGGTCATATGACGTAAAAATTAGAGACAAGGTAAATCGTGGTATACCTCAAGGGGGCATTTTATCGCCTCTTCTATGGGTTACGACGATACACAGTCTCCTAAAAGCCCTCACCGATGAAGGATTTAAACCAGTCTGTTATGCAGACGACGTTGTAATACTTCCAAACCAACTATGCAGAAGAGCTGAGGAGGCACTTAACATAGCATATAACTGGGCACAACCAAGGGGATTAAATGTTAACCCAGACAAAACAGAAATATGTCTATTTACAAGGAAAACGAAGATCCCACGTTTTACCCGGCCTGGATTCCTGAATAATACAATTGCTATAACTAAAAAGGTAAAATACTTGGGAGTAATCTTGGATCAGAAACTGTACTGGAAAGATCATCTTGAAGAAAGAGTTGAAAAAGCCCACAGATGTTGGTCGTTGTGCAGAAGAGCTATAGGTTCAAAATGGGGACTACGTCCAAATATGACTCACTGGCTTTACATGACCGTGATTAGACCAATAATCATCTACTCCTGTGTAGTGCGGTGGACATCAATGGACAAGGAGTGCAACGTAATACCTTGGCAAAAAATTCAACGTATGTGCTGTCTAGGCATAAGCGGGGCATTTAGAACTGCACCAACAAAAGCGTTGGAGACTATACTGCACATCCAACCAAAAGACATCCATATAAAGTATGAGGCAGTCCTCACAGTAAGACGTCTACAAGTGATGGGTGAATGGATAAATCGAGACCACAAGTCGTACCATCAGAAGATTTTAGAATATCTAGTTGGTCACATTCAAACGCCAGAAATCTCCGACCGCATTCCTGAAGTGCGGCTTACAGCTACCTGTGATACGTTTGTGCCAGACAGACTCCTGGGAAAATGGAACTTTGGGCCATGTGCCAGTGGGAACCAGCGGATGGGTCCAAGCGAGGAGGAAGGACGGGTCTGGGACTTTTTATTGATGAACCAGAAGTCGAACTGCTCTTCCGCCTCCCTGACCATAACACGGTATTACAAGCAGAAGTTCGAGCAATCACGGAGTGTGTGAACTGGCTCAGTAACACGACAAAGCCTAAATATGCCAACATCTTCACAGATAGCCAAATGGCTATTAAAGCAATAACATCGGAAAGGGTCAGATCCAGAACTGCGTTGGACTGTAAATGATTACTCAGCCCATGGTAAATTGCGTATTTGCTGGGTACCAGGACACAACGGAGTGATTGGAAATGAACGGGCAAACAGTTTGGCTTCAAAGGGCAGTTTGGCTTCGAGTATTAAACTTGGAAAATTGGAAACCTTTCGAAGCCACGAAAAATTAGTTGAAGCACTGGGCAGTGATGGCTCACAAAACTGTGTGGAATAGCGCAACAGTAGGAGCAACTGCAAAGATACTGTGGGGTGACCCAAATGAAAAGAAAACAAGAAGTCTTCTGAAACTAAACAAGATCGATATTAGTAAGATGATGAGTGTTCTAACGGGACACTCAAGCTTACAAGAACATCTTCATCACATAGGACTAGCAGGAAACGACGAATGCAGGGCATGCAGAGAAAACATCGAAACGATGGGACATTTTCTGTGTCACTGCCCGGCTTTCACACATGCAAGATCCCAACATTTCGGGTCCGACATATTACCAGACTTGACTCATCTCAGAGAATATGACTAAAAGATACTGAGAAAATTCGTGTCTAGTACCGATTTTCTGTAACTTGTGAGGTATAAAAGATCATAAATAAGGAGCGCACAACAGGCCGAACCACTGGCTTAAGTGTATGTCCATGGACATGAGACGTTTAAACGTCTCCTCTCTTCAACCTAACCTACTTTAACTTTTTAGATATGGCAATATTCTTATCCAGGAATCGAAGCACGGTAAAAGGATGGATCTTCGTTTTCCTTGTAAATAGACATATTTCTGTTTTGTCTGGGTTAACAATTAATCCCCTTGGTTGTGCCCAGTTATATGCTATATTAAGTGCCTCCTCAGCTCTTCTGCATAGTATGTTTGTATGTATGCCCCTTAGAAGTATCATAACGTCGTCTGCATAACAGACTGGTTTAAGTCCTTCATTGGTGAGGGCTTTTAGAAGACTGTGTATCGTCGTAACCCATAGGAGAGGTGATAAAATGTCCCCCTGAGGTATTCCACGATTTACTTTGTCTCTGATTTTTACGTCATATGACCCACAAATAATCCACCTATTCCGTAGCATATTGTTGATCCAGCCCGGTCAACCGGAAACTCGTCTAAGGACTGGATAAATGTATCGGTCTGAGCGTTGTTAACAGCGCCTTCAATGTCTATACAAACGGCAAGTGTGTCCATTTCTTCTCTGAAGGACTGTTCTATGTGGTGTACTACCTCATGCAGAGCTGTTTCCACTGATCTTCCTTTAACATATGCATGTTGCTTGAATTTTAGCTTGTCATCGGCTATCTTACTTTTGACCATGTCGTCAATTATTCGCTACATTGTTTTTAACAGGAAAGAAGTTAGGCTAATAGGTCGATAAGCCTTTGGGATCGTATAACTCGCTTTGTCTACCCGCTCATAGAAAGCCTCCAGGAGTTACGATTCGCCAGTCTAATGATTTTATTGTATTCTTTGAGTATTCTGTGGTAGTCGTCCCAATATACTGATAGCTTTTTAGGTCGAGCTCTGTTGTAAAGTCTGCGAACATCCTTGCCAATCGAGCGAATTTGCCCTGTCATCCAGGGTTTCTCATAGGCAGATTTCCTTTCTCGAAGCGGGCAACTATCTTCGAATGATTTTACAAGAGCCTCCGTTATCCTCCTTACATTGATATCTATGTCTTCTGTACTTGGATAATCGTGTTTAGGCTGGCCCAATCGATTTCTAAGTAGATTGCCGAATTTAGTCCAGTCGGTTTTAGACTTATTACGGAAACTTATTGGGTCAAGCGGTGGCCGTGCAATTTTAAACCTTATATAACAGTGGTCCGAATAGGAGTGTTCATCCGAAACCCTCCACTCATGGATCTCATCAATGAGGTTTTCTGGGCATTTCGTTATATCTAACACTTCTTACCTTATTTTGTTAACAAAGGTCGCCTTGTTCCCTATGTCGAGAATTAGGAGATCATTAGTATTCAAAAATTCGTTAAGAGCTTGTCCCTTTTATTGGTGCCAGTACTACCCCAAGCGATATGGTGTGTGTTGCCACCACAACCAGCTAGTAACTCATTACTTGTATTTTTGGATTCTCTTACCAGGCGTTTTAATTCCGGCGTAGGCGGCAATGTCGGCGCTTCGAATGGCAGGTATACTGACGCCAGGTACATACTTCCTTGGAATAGAACCGTCTTCATTCGAGTTCATTCGCAAAGTTATTTGTATCTGTAGATATGTCAAGATGTGAGCTTTCATATCGTGAAAAAATCTTTTGCCCCAATTAACCCCAACTCATAACATAACTCATTTTAGGCACCATCAAAATCAACAATTCCGATATTGTAACTTTTTGGTTAGAAAATAACCACAATGCAAGACGCGTTTTTAATTGGATATCTGCGAAATTTAATGGAAGTGGTGATGAAGACTGCAAAACATTTGTCAAGAAGCAAATAGATAACATTTGTGCTAAAATTAAACAAAAATGGTTCAAAAACAAAGATGTTTCGACCGATTTAAGAAAAAGGAAAGCTTGTGGTTGTCTCGTACAACTTTTTTTAAACTGTCCAAAAATAATTGTGAACGCAAAAAGGGTCGTCCTCATCTCAAATACAGCGATGGAAGTGAGCGCCTACAACGACAATTCGCTTCCAAAATATTATCAACACAGGAAAATGATTCCAGGTTATTGCTTCATCCTGCTTCAATGTCAGCCCATGCTGCGAAAGAACACGATTTAAATTTTGTATTGAAGCATACAGCTAGTTCTCCATCAAAACCTAAAGAAGTGAGAAAACTAATAGTTTCTGCTGATAAAAAACCAACTCCGCTTACCCCTGCAGAAGCATTGCTTTTTTTATTGGAAAATAATTTTACAAAAAAACAATATCATTTAAACTGAGATACTCTCTCGGCCAACCTGCTCCTATACAGTGATAGAAAGCAAGTATTTTACATGGCAAAATATATTGCAAGTATTTCATTGCGTGCCCACAGACTATATCATGATTTCTGCGGCGTGACCCCCCGTCATCAGTAGTCTACATGGCAGGCTTTTCAAAAAAGCCTTTGATTGATGATTCGATAACCAAACTCTCAAAGCCTATCACGGGGCGACTCACACGAGCAAATGAGAATTGCACCCAAAGACTCACTTTTTGGCTATCGATCAAACAATCAAACACAATGAAATACTAGCACTTTGCCATGTCCACAAGAAATTCAATTAGAATTTACTTGTAGAAATCACTCACACATTAAGAGTAAAGCTTTATAGTAAAAAGCTTTTTTCTTATTGCTTTAAATGTTTTGTTGTAATATTTATTTTACAACAAGTCAGCTGTGCCGTGCTTTTGTCCATGTCGGTTGCCCGTTATTATTTCGGTCTGTAATCGTTATGATTTAAACTGAGATACTCTCTCGGCTATAGACCAACCTGCTTCTATACAGTGATAGAAAGCAAGTATTTTACATGGCAAAATATATTGCAAGTATTTCATTGCGTGCCCACAGACTATATCATGATTTCTGGGGCGTGACCCCCGTCATCAGTAGTCTACATGGCAGGCTTTTCAAAAAAGCCTTTGATTGATGATTCGATAACCAAACTCTCAAAGCCTATCACGGGGCGACTCACACGAGCAAATGAGAATTGCACCCAAAGACTCACTTTTTGGCTATCGATCAAACAATCAAACACAATGAAATACTAGCACTTTTCCATGACCACAAGAAATTCAATTAGAATTTACTTGTAGAAATCACTCACACATTAAGAGTAAAGCTTTATAGTAAAAAGCTTTTTTCTTATTGCTTTAAGTGTTTTGTTGTAATATTTATTTTACAACAAGTCAGCTGTGCCGTGCTTTTGTCCATGTCGGTTGCCCGTTATTATTTCGGTTTGTAATCGTTATGATTTAAACTGAGATACTCTCTCGGCTATAGACCAACCTGCTTCTATACAGTGATAGAAAGCAAGTATTTTACATGGCAAAATATATTGCAAGTATTTCATTGCGTGCCCACAGACTATATCATGATTTCTGGGGCGTGACCCCCGTCACCAGTAGTCTGCATGGCAGGCTTTTCAAAAAAGCCTTTGATTGATGATTCGATAACCAAACTCTCAAAGCCTATCACGGGGCGACTCACACGAGCAAATGAGAATTGCACCCAAAGACTCACTTTTTGGCTATCGATCAAACAATCAAACACAATGAAATACTAGCACTTTGCCATGTCCACAAGAAATTCAATTCGAATTTACTTGTAGAAATCACTCACACATTAAGAGTAAAGCTTTATAGTACAGCGTACATAACGATTACAGCCCGAAATAATAACGGGCAACCGACATGGACAAAAGCACGGCTCAGCTGACTTGTTGTAAAATAAATATTACAACAAAACACTTAAAGCAATAAGAAAAAAGCTTTTTACTGTGGGCACGCAATGAAATACTAGCAATATATTTTGCCATGTAAAATACTTGCTCTATAGAAGCAGGTTGGTCTATAGCCGAGAGAGTATCTCAGTTTAAATCATAACGATTACAGACCGAAATAATAACGGGCAACCGACAAAAACAATATCTTAATATGAGAGACTTGAACAAGTCACGAAACTGTAACATTTATCCTGGCTACGAAAATGTGTTGGAGTATAAGATACAATGCCGGCCTGAAGGTCTTATGGTAACACAATCAAAAGCCGACGTTCCTCTACAAAGCTTACTTAACCATACGGCAAAAAGGATCTTATCTTATCAGGAAGAGGTTTTAAATCGCATGGTTGAATTCAATGAAGTTACGGTCATTCTGAGCTATGGTTTCGACGGTTCCACATGACAAAATTCATTTAAGCAAATATTTATCGGCGAATCTGCCGGAGGTTCGGATAATTCGCTCTTTGTAACGTCAGTTATACCCCTAAAAATAATCACGTTGGATAATGCAATTATTTGGATCAATCAGTTCGGTTTTGTCGACCACTTAAGATTGAATTTGTGAAGGAAACAAGAGGACATATTCTAAAAGAAAAACACAATCTGGATCAGCAAATATTAAATCTTACTAACTTAGAATATGTTTTTGGAAACGGTAGAAAAATTTCAGTAAAATATGAACTTATTATGACATTAATTGATGGCAAAGTTTTAAACGTACTTACGGGAACAAAGTCTTCTCAGTCTTGTCCAGTATGCGGAGCAAATCCTAAACAGTTTTTGTTAATTAAAAATTTGAATTCATCGCTTTATCTCCCAAAGTATAATACATTAAAATTTGGCATAAGTCCATTACATGCCTGGATTCGATGCTTTGAATTTATTCTAAATATTTCTTATAGACTTGAGCTCAAAAAATGGCAAATTAGAAATGCTGAAGAAAAAATTATAATGAAAAAAACAAAAACTGAAATTCAAAAACAATTTTGGGAAAAAATGGGTCTTCATGTCCATAAGCCAAAATCTAATGGTAGTGCATTTTCAAATCCTGAAGATTTTGCGAATATAACAAACAGTGACGTTGACCTTATAAAGCACTTGCGTATTATTCTTATTGCAATTTCCTGTGAATATGAAATAAATCCCGAAAACTTGAAAGATTTGTGTATGCGACTGCTGAAATATATTTTAAAATATACGATTGGTACCCAATGTCCGCGACTGTACATAAAATTCTCGTACATTCTTCACAAATTTTACAAGCTTCAGTCGTACCTCTCGGTTGTGCAGGAGAAAATGCATCTGAAGCGAGGAACAAACTCTACAAAAAGGACCGCATTGAGCATGCTAGAAAGGATTCTAGAGAGCATAATTTAATGGATGTTTTCAACAGAGCAATGGACTCTTCCGACCCTATTTTGTCCAGCATTTGTTTAACAAACCGCGCTTCGGCCCAGAAACGACTTCCTCTTCCAAGAGAAGTTTTATACCTTTTAAAGATTCCTAATATTCGTGAGAGTCAATGTCCTGCACCAAGTACTGCAGTCAAAGAAAATTTTTCAGATTCTGAAGATGAAGACTTTATACCTCAGATGGATATCGAACTAGATGCCGAAGAAACGTTAGAATATTTTGACGTAAGACTTTATTTACAAATGTTAACATAACCATTTTTTTAATTTTACCTTATCTTTCTTTACAGTTTGAATAAGTATTGATGAACCGTCTGGATAGACGTTATATATAAACCTTTCAGAGAATATTGTTTAAGTTATTTAATGTATTTGAGTACAGAAATTAATTTGATAATATGATTTAATAAATATTAAAAAAAAAGAAAAAAATTGGTTGGACAATATTTCAGCGGACGGAGATATAAATCGATATAACTCCCCTATATATCGATCCAACTAGCTGATTTGTTCACTGTACACTTCTTTAACTGTCACTAATACATGTGCCAAATATTACAGCTCAAACTTCTTCCTGTGAATTACTGCCGCAGGTCATTTCGACCAATGTGCAAGGCTATCCTTAGAATACGGGTCTATGCCTACCACCCGGAGAGAATCGTCGCGATAATTTTTCCTGTGGAAGACTTCCCACTTCCCCACTTTAACGTTCGAACCTTGTTTGCCAATGACGCTGAATATGCGCTCTGACGGTACCTTACTGGCACATCCTCTGACATAGAAAGATGTTTTTATGAATACAGGGATGTCGCTTTTCCTTACCAGTTTCAGCTTTGCGCCGTCCCAAGTTGAGGGGATGCTCTCCACTATTTTTACGAGGACATCGACGCAGCATTTTGATGCCAGAGTCAGCATCAAAACGCCCCTCTCAAACTTGCAATTCATTACTTGGATTGTTGGTCCATCATTAGATTCGAGAATGTGGTCCAATATCTTTGTGTAGAATAAATCTGCGAAGATACTCTTTTGCTCTTCGGGGCAAGACCCACTACTGCTATCAATTATGACATAGTATAGTTCAACCTGGGTATGTTTTTTGGCTATTTGGGAATAAGATGGTGCTTCCTTACCCTTTTTATAGCCAGCTTGCTTATTCCTTAAGGATGGGTCTTCTTGTTTGGGACCCCCTCCTTTATGGATGGTTTGGTGGAATTGCTCGCCTTCTCCATAACAGGATCACCTCCCACCATTAACGATTTCTGACTAGATAGTCCTTTTTTGGTACATTGAATAGGTTTCTCCGAAGGGCTGAGTGTCGGTGACCTTTTTTTCTTCTTAATTGATTTTAGTAAATGTAGAAGAGTGAGATTCATCCTGTAATATCTTCTGCCGGTTCTTCTATTCAGTTTCCTTCTTTGTGCCCCTGACAGTATTTTCCGATTTTCAACAATAGTAATATTGTTATCACTTGATGACTCAGAGTCTGAGTTCCCACTAGTTTTAAAAAGCTGGGGTTGCTTAGATCTAAACCGAGTTTGACCAATTCCCACAGGTTTCCTCCCTGGTGTGAAAGAGTCCTTATTGCCAAATTTTAACAGGATCGTAGTGAAATTTCGACCTGTACATAACGAACAACTTAAGATGGATAGACGGACAGCTAGTGATTCTGAGTAGAACGGTATATTTTAAGGTGGGTCTAGCTGCAGTAGCCAAAAAACTAATTTATAACCCCCTGTAACATATTGTGGTGTAGGGTATAATAACTAACGAATGGTTGGTAACTGGTTGCTCGAAGCGAACATAATTTCCAAAAATTGCGGTATATTAACACAGAAGCAGTTATTGATGAAAATTTTATCAAGGTTTCATGTTGAAAGAATTGTTAGTTACAGCTTGCAAGTCAAGTATCAGTAAATAAGTAATACAATTTTTTATAATTACTGGTATTGAATACCAATTGAAAACCAAATACCAGCCCTGCTTCGAAAACGAACCAAATCCAACGAAAATTGTTCGTGGAAGAAACACTTCGAAGCAAATGGTCTCCCGTTTCTTCGGCAAAACTGGTCATTTATTTATTTATTTATTCTTAGCTAATAGCAGCCGTAAATATAGCAATATATATATAACATTAAAAATAACATAAATAACATTTAAAACTAAAAGAAAGGGTAAATAAATGAGAAGAAATAGGAATAACAGGAAATTAAAAAACAAACAAACAAAATTTAACTGAAGCAGAAATTAGAAAGGGGACAGGTAGGGCCAGGAACTAAATTAAAGTAAATAGATGGTAAAAATGGAACAGAACGTAGCAATAACAAGGCTCGGAACGTTGAAGAATCAGAGTATGGCAGGAATATAGCGAGTCAAGAATAGAGAACAGCAGGAACGGAGTGTTTCAGGAAAAGAGTACACCAGGAAGAGATCACAACAGGAAACTGGGAGTTGCAGGAATAAAACGTATAAGGAACAGAGCATAACAGGACAGAGGCACAGCAGGGGCAGAGAGTAACAGGAACGTGGTTGAGTAGAAACCGAGCATGGAACGAACAGAAAGTAGCAGGACCAGAGCGTTACTGGAAACGGATATGACAGGAACATAATATAGCAGGGACGAAGCATAGCAGGAACCAAAAATTTCAGGAAACTGAACGTAGCAGAAACAGAGCATTGCAGGGACAAAACGTAGCAGGAGCACAGCAGAACCAGAGCATTGCAGGTACGGATATTGACCGGAACAAAACAAAACAGGAACGAAGCAGGAACCGAAACATACCGGGAAACAGAACGTAGCAGGAACAGGGCGTAGCATGTGGCGACTACTCCGCTTGAGCAACGTAGGACGGCCAATTCTGAGTGGTACACCACAATTTGTTTGCCTGAAGTCTTCGGAGAAATTCGAAAAACGAACACGCGAAGACGAATCATTGTGCACCATGACAAGGCGAGCTCTCACACATCGTCTCAAACCAGCGCCTTTTTGACCGGCCAAAACGTCGAATTGACCAATGACTTATTATTATTCACTCACATCAAGAAAAATCTGCTTGGTCAACGTTTTTTGACGCCTGAAGCTGCTGTCGAAGAGTTCAAAAACCTTGTTTTGGAGGTGAATTTTCAACACACTGTAATCAAAACAATTCGCGCTCAAATGACAAAATGGTCTGAGTGAAGTTATGCTAAAAAATGTCATACTTTCCAATGGAAATGTCAGATGGCGCCACCTTTGCTGGGAAATTCCTGCAAAACTATTGGTAAACTGGTGGTGCTATCGACTACTTCCAATGACTTATTCTTATTCACTCACATTGTTGAAGTGACAACAGCTGTTCTTCAAAAGCAGCGCCCCTACCTTGACTTTCAACAACGTGCAGCTGAAATGCATTGCTGCTAACGCCGTCATGGTGATGGTAACGCCGCCGTTTTTTAAATCAGTTATCAACTCACCCGCTTCTGGCATACTGCCACCGCATACGGCTCACGGCCGAAATAAAATCATAAAATATTTAATAAAATATAAACTTTGTGTTTTTCTTTTTTTTAAGTCCCGCCATCCTGGCGTGGATTTAAACACACATCAAGAAAAATCTGCTTGGTCAACGTTTTTTTGACGTTTGAAGCAGCTGTCGAAGCGTTCAAAAATCATGTTTTGGAGGTGAATTTTCAACACACTGTAACCAAAACAATTCGCGCTCAAATGACAAAACGGTCTGAGTGAAGTTATGCTAAAAAATGTCATACTTTCGAATGGAAATGTCAGATGCCGCCACCTTTGCTGGGAAATTCCTGCAAAAGTGGCGGTACTATTGGTCAACTTGTGGTGTTATCGACTACTTCCACATCAGATTTTGGCAATGTCTTACTTGTCTCCACCCGTTCACTACCAGTGTTTGCCTCTTCAGACAGTATATTTGGACTCGATTCATCTGTCCTGCCAATCGGGATCTTTCCAATTTTGAAAAAGACTGTCCAGATCAAAAAGTATGTCATGCCCTTCGCCATGACAAGATTGTTCTTGGATTCTGAGATTCATCCTTCCTATAGAAGAATTCCTACTTTCTCACGGATAGTTTTGAATTCTGTTTGCCAATGATGTCGAGTATGTACTCTGATGAGAACTTACTGGGACATCCCTTGACATATAGAGTCGTTTTTATTCAGGAATGTCGCTTTTCCTTAACAATTTAAGCTTTGCGCCGTCCCAAGGTGAGGGGAAGGTATCCACAAGTTTTACGAGGACACCAGCGCAGCGTTGTGATGCCAGCCTTAGCATCAAAACAACCCTCTCAAACTTCCACTCATTATTTCGATTGGTGGTTTATCCTTAGATTCGAGGACGTACTCCGCAAACCCTCGTATAGATAAATCTTTAATGTTACTCTTTTGGTCTTCGGGGATTCTGCCAGATGCACTAATGCTATCAATTGTGGCATAGCATATATGGTCATGTTGTTTAGCTATATTATAATAAGATGGTGGCTTCTTACCCTTCTTTATGGCCAATTGATTTTTCCGTGTCCGTAGAGTCCTTTTGTTTAAAGCCTCATTCTTAACGGATGACTTGACCTGCGTTACTAGATCAACTTTACCGCCCACGATCCGACTAGAGAATTTTTGGTGGCTACGTTTGGCTTCTCCGAATTACTGGAAGACAGCGAGCCCCTTTTCTTATTAGTCACTTTCATAGCGCTTTATTCTTCGGGAGACCTGACACTTTTGGCGGCATCCTTGTATGTGTTGGATGTAGAACTGTCAGATTCATCCCATAATAGGTTCTGTCGGTTCAACATATTCATTTCCATCTTTGCGCCCCTAACAGTCACTTTGAGTTAGCAACAATAGTGATTTTGTTTTCATTTGATGAGTCAGAGTCAGAGTCCCCACTGGCATTTAAAGTCTGGGGTTGTTCTGGGTTCTGTCTTATCTGTGCTCTTGTTTAAGATTAAACTGCCTATTAATGTGGTGGTAGAAGAATTACGGTCATATGAGGATATTAAAACGTAGTGCTACCGCAACATCTCCACTTCTTTACGGATGGTTCGAAGCAGTTTAATATACACCTCATATTGGTGCCTGGGCATAGGGATATCCCGGGGAACTGCAAATCCGAAAAACCTACTAGGAAAGGGACGTCATTACAGATTCTCATAGAATTTGCATATATTGGTGCGCCACTGTCCACATGCAGGCTTAGGCAAGAGGCAATCAGGCAGTCCAACGAAAGATGAACAGAAATTGGCACCTGTGGGGTTTCTATACAAATATCTCATCGCGCTAGAGAGGAAAAGATTGTCTACGTTAGTATCAGTTCTGACGGGACACTGCCTGATCCGCGAATATGTCAGAAGATTGGGTATTGACTATAAGGTCTTCTGCAGAAGCTGTGGAATTGCGGAAGAAGTGGAGAGCATTGAGCACTTGATATGCAACTGTCCCGCTTTGAGCAAAGTGGGCTGGGGTCGGTCTGTCTAGCCAGTCTAATAGATCTTTCCTGTACCGATATTCGTATTATCGAAAAATTTGTATATCAACCCTAACCTAAACCTAATCACCTCATCCAATTTATTCTCCGATCGTCCAATACCATTCCACAGATTTTAGCGACCATTTCTCATCCACGGCTGTCAAAAATAAACAAAATGATGCAGCTTATTAACATTTGTACAGGAGATAGATGACTTATTGACATTGATGCCTCTGGACAGGAGCAGTGTTGTACTTTCAGTTAGGAGGCGGGAAACTCAAAAAGTCACTCACTTATTGAGCCGACCTCCTAGTCCGAGTTTATCGATTAGATGATGAACAAACGTATTTCCTTTTCAACGTGTGCTTTTTTATAATGATTGTTTATAATAAACTGGATTAATTATTATTTCTTCTGGTTTCAAGTACATTTTGTACACTGATATATTCATGATTCTGCATAAGACGTGTTAATTTTCTTGGTAAACTTTATGATCAAATAACAGGAAAACTATATGTATATAATCTATGATATCAAAACTGGATTCCTCATGCGGGGAAAAAGATCTACCCATATAATCTCCCTTCGGTTAGAATCCGTTTCGAGCACATTTGTTCAAATTTATATAAACTATGTATGTGTGTTACGTCACTATTGCTTTCAGTGATTCATATTCGTACATATGTATGTATTCAGAGTATTCCAAAGCTAAATGCAAAAAGGTTCCACAGGCCATCACAATACAATTGTGCATTAAATTCATACGTTTTTCTGGGCGAACATTAGGCGAAAAAAGTTGTAACATTAACACACTCTTCCAGGACTAAACTCATTCACACACATCCCACGTCAGACGGCCGCTCAGCTTTGCCCATCGTTTCCTGTTTTTCTAGAAAATATGACCGGATATATACAGTTCTATAACCATAACCACATCAAATGGCTGTAGTTTTGTTTTCTGATGTCATTGAAATGACACAAACGCCATTTACGTACAACAAACATACAAATACGACTACAACGACAGACGAGTGCGAATGCGATTGCGACGTGAGTACTCAATTCGTAGTTAGAGAACAATCCTTCCCTGTTGGTCATGTCTTCAATTCATCTGAATGGGATTTACTAACAAAAAGAACCATGTCTTTTGGTATATAATAATTTAAGGTCGCCTTTTATGAAATGAGGAGATTTGAGTTCTCAAACACGAAACATGAATCGATTTATCGATATACTGTGCATATGCAAGCTTTGGGTTAGGAAAGAGTCAGTCTGGTTGCCCAATGAGAGATGGACAGAAATTGACACCTGTATGGTAGAAATGATACGATAAGATAAATTGCTCTACATTGTTCTATGTGATCCGAACTCCGGCTGCCACTCTAACCTAATCTATCCTTCCCCACCGATTGACTTATGTTTAATAATATCTTAAAAACATTATTTAATAGACAAAAACTGCTTTTAGGATGTGGCCTATAGCAATATTAAACAGAGAAAGGTTTTCCAGAATACACCACCTACAAATATGACCTTTAACATAAGTGCTAAATATTTTGATGACGAATAACATTTATAATATTCTCAGGCATGGAAATTAAATTCATCGCTAAAGCAAGATAACAGAAACAAAATCACTTCGAAATCGTCGGCAAATCAATCTGATATTTAGATTCATACATATTTTTAAATTTTCCAGAGGAAGAAATATTTTCAAAGACAGGAATGAGTTCCATACAAAATAATAAATATCAATATATTCTGATCGTCTGTTGGGTGTGTTCTACAACTTTTCTAACAACTTTTGCGGTTGATATGTTCCACAGAAATCTGCATGAAAAATCCACGTTAAAATTGTTATATTTGAGAAGCTCTCAATGCCATTCTGCAATCCAAATATTCAGCAAGGTTTTCCATCTTCATGTATCATTTCACGCCTGTCGAGCGTGTGGAAATTATTAAAAATATTATATGCATGATAGCTTAAATGCACAGGTAATTCGTCTCACCGTGGAAAAGTTTAGGTACACTTTTCTGGACCGTAAGCCACCGTACCGGTCAGTATCGAAGAAGGCCCTGGAATGGAAATACATATATCGATCGGCAGAGGCGGCTTATCGGCTGAGTCGAGCACTCGGTGGCGCACGAATTTTATTCTCCGGCAAAGGTGGCGCTTTGAGATAGAGGAAGAAAACTTAAAATTAAAACAATCTCAAAATGTGACGTTTCGGCCATTTGTAATATGTCATGATCTGTTATTTGTTTTTCATTGTATTCAGTAGTGTTTACAATTTCATCATGGAGAGATATACGCAAGAACAATGTTTACAAATTATTCAGTTTTATTATCAAAATAATCGTTCTCCAATTGCAACTTTTCGTGCGCTAAGTCCATTTTGTTTTAAATAAAAAATAAAAAACACTTTCCAGTCGACCTACGACTCTGACACATGATCAATTTTCAGCAATATTTTAGCTCTCGTTAAGAGTATCATTTTGCCATTTACCGATTGTGGCTACGTGTCACACAGCAAATGAAACAATTGAATTGTTGCGAGAAAAGTTTGGAGATTTGATTATTTCAAGAAATTTTGATATTGAATGTCCTCCAAGAAGTTGTGATTTAACACCATTAGACTATTTCCTGTGGGGCTATTTGAAGTCATTGGTCTTTCGAAATAAACCAGAATCTCTTCAAGCTTTACAAGTCAATATTGAACGTGCCATTCACGACATACGACTTGATTTAGTGGAAAAAGTGCTCGAAAATTGGGTTCATCGAATTCGTTCCTGCAGAAGAAGTCGTGGAGGCCATTTGAATGACGTTTTATTTAGAACTTAATTGTATCGATTGTACTTCACATTAAATAAAAAACTTTTGAATTTCCTTAACAATAAGTGTCTTTTTTTTCAAAGAAATCATATCACCCTATATATAAATTTACGCTGAAGAAAATACAATACGTTTAGTTTTAATGCAAATGCAGTTTCTTACAGAAGCAATGTACAGTAGTAAGAATTATAGGGCCTTATTCATAAAAAGTTAAAGAAGGTTTAGCAGTGTTAAAGAGTTCTTCAAACCTTCATTAAATTTTTATGAATAAGGGCCATAGTATTCCGTGAGAAGTTACGTAGAACATTTAAATACTCGACTATTGTGACAACTGGGATGAAAATTGCGTTAACCACACATACACTCTTAGAATTTCGAAGAATAGACCAATATCAATAAAACAGCATTCGGTTGGATATAGCCACGTTTACTTTCGGACACCGACAAACTTATACATTCGCACTGCTGCATTTGTCAGAGAGAAAAAGGAAAACTGCAAAACGCAACTCTTTACTCTGCTTCGTCTTTTCGTATGTTTGACATTGGTTTTGAAGTTCCACTACGCCGTAATCGGGTAGTATATTTAGGTTCAGACTCTATTCAATTCATAATACAATGTCTTTAAACTGTTTGCCAGAGTATATTATCAAAAACATATGTATGTTTAGTGTACACTCGAAATATATGAAATTTGATACACACTAATTTTATATGCTTGGGAAAATGATGTCCACTCAATACCTCGAACCACACTGTGGTACACGATATTATGACTTTGTGCACTTGTTTGTAACACCCAAAAGGAGAAGAGATAGAGTGGTACATCCTTAATTATACCGATCGACTTCGAATCACTTCCTGAGTCGATTTAACCATGTCCGTATGTCTATCCGTCCGTTTTTAGATGTATCGTTGTAATGTAATTTAAGCATTTGTACTTTATATTGCATATAATGGTCCTAGTAAAAGCGGGACACATTGGACCATGTTTCGATATAGCCCCCAGATAAAGACTCCCTCTGATGTCACTTCTTGATGATCTACAGAACACATTTTTCAATTAATCTGGCTCACATTTGAGCATTTATACTTTATGTTACACATAATTTGATTTGAGTTCTTGGCGCTCTAGAGAATCGTTCCCAGTGATAACTTTACACATCGCTTAATGTTTCGATATAGCCGCAGACGAATTAGAGTTCTTGGCTGTGAAGATCCTACCAATGCACAATGGAAAAAAGGGGTAAATATGCGCGCACAACAGTATTTTTTATCTCACGACTATGCCGTTAGAAATAGAATAAATTAATGTACCCAGATTTTTTTTGCTGTTACCGTGCATCGCTCAGTGGGGCTACAAAAGCGACATTTTGGAAATCTATATATATAAAGAAGAATGTGTGTTTGTTTGTTGGTTTGAGGGTTGGTTTTTACCGTATACATAGACGTCTAAACGGCTGGACCGATCTTCTTGAAATTTTCACAGAATGTACATGTGTGGGGCGTGGTGAAAATAGGGTTCTTTTATTTTTGATATATCAAGTGGGCGTGGCCCCGCCCACATAAGACAAATTTTAAAATAGAGATATTTTGCACAATTCGTTAGCGAGAGTGCTGTAATTTTGTACATATGTATCTGGTGGCTGTCTACGTGATTGGTCCAAAAATGCGCGGGATCGGACCAACGGGCGTGGCACCGCCAATATAAGCCAAATTTAAAAAATTATATATCTTGCACAATTTGTTAGCGAGAGTGCTGAAATTTCGTGTATATGTATTTGGTGGCAGTGTACGTGACTGGTCCAAAAATGGGCGGAATCGGGCCAATAGGCGTGGCACCGCCCATATAAGCCAAATTTTGAATTTGACTTATCTTGCACAATTTGTTAGCGAGAGTGCTGTTATTTTGTCCATATGTATCTGGCGATAGTCTACGTGATTGGTCCAAAAATGGTCGGAATCGGACGAATGGGCGTGGCCCCGCCCATATAAGCCAATTTTTGAAATTTATATATCTTGCACAAATTTTTAGAGATAGTGCTGTAATTATGTGTATATGTATCTGGTGGTAGTCTACGGTTCAAAAATGGGCGGGATCGGACCAATGGGCGTGGTCCGATCAATTCAAATTTATGAATTGAGATATCTTGCAAAATTTTTTGGCGAGAGAGCTGTAATTTTGTACACATGTATCTGGTGTTGGTCTACCTGATTAATTTAAAAATGGTCGGGATCGGACCAATGGGCGTGGCCCCGCCCATATAAGTACAATTTTGAAATTGAGATATCTTCACAATTTCTTAGCGAGAGTGCTCTTATTTTATGGAGAATGGACGGGATCGGAAATCTAAATCTGGGGCAACGAAGTGGACCGGGTCCAGTCATTCCACGTCAAACGGGACGATTTTTGACATCACTATTTTTGATTGCTTCAAAATTTTGTGTATGCATTATTTACCTAAAAATATCTTATATCTAGTTCAAGAAAAAAATTTAAAAAAATTTCTTTAAGAGTTACGAGCAATTTAAAGTTGACGAAATTACGTTTTTTTCTAAAAGGTGTGTTTATCCTTTAGCTTGTATCTCCTAAAATACGTGACCGATTTTAATGTGCTATAACTTGTTTTGAAGGTAATTTCAACTACTACAACTAACTGGTGTAAGCACTGCAACAAAACTACTAATTTTTAATGTTTTTGCCCTTTTATACTTTCTATTGCGATTTTCAAAATGATTACACCCTTCGATTTTTTTTAAATTTTAATGTCGTGTTCTGAGATGTCTTTGTTAGCTACCGTATGAATTTGGAAGTGGTGAATTGATGGGAACTATTTTTTACGATTTTTTATAAAAAAAAAAACATTTGCATAATTTCTGTGAGTGTGCTTTAAATAATTAACAGAATGATAATTTTTAGCCGTTAGTTTATTAATATAATAATAACAACAATAAATATTATTAATTTTGCAAAATTATTTGCAAAAACGCAAAAATCAGCGATGACTTGATATTTAAAAAACAAAACTCATTGAACAATAGCAAGAGTCAAAAGATAAGAAAGTACTTGTTAAATTGAGATGAAAATTTTTTTAAAATCACAGCAACCTGGATTTCAGTTTTTGGAGGTAATTTTGAAGTGTAAGACTTCCGAAAACGCGCTTCAGTCCAAAGAACGAAATAAAGGGAACCCTTCGAGTATTATTTCTCTCACAATGGTCAACCACGCTTCTCACCACTTTACCCCCGAAAAAGTGCAATCAAATCTTACCATGTGTCAAACGTCATACAAATCATCGACATTTTTAGTTTGTGTCTTTGAGAAAAATGAAAAATGTTCCTGTGAAACCTGTTAATTTTTCATAAATATATTGAAAGGAGACTCATAACAATTTTTCGCGAGGAATATTTTTCTCAACGATGCCTATTAAAAATGTCGACGATATGTATGATTTTTAACATATGATAAGATTGCATTGCACTTTTTCAGGGGTAAGGGGGTGAGAAGCGTGGACGACTGTTTTGAGAAAAATGATTGTCCAAATGTTCCCTTTATTTCGATCTTTGGACTGAAGCGTATGTTCCGAAGTCTTCCACTTCAAAATAACCAAAGAGATAAGTCACCTCTCTGATTTCCCAACAAACTTTGTGGTCGAATATCGCGAAAACAAGAGCTAACATAGAAAAACGGCTAATGCCACTGGATTCAGCATGGCCGAAATAGGTCTATCCATAGGGTCTCCTTTCTGTTACATTTTTGGACTAGCACAGTGTTATTAATAATTGTCATTCTTTTCTTAAATGTTTTATTGTTCTTACTGTTTTAATAAACTAATGACTAAAAATTATCATTCTGTTAATTTTTTAAAGCACATTCACAGAAATTATGCAATGATTTTTTTTTATAAAAAATCGTTAAAAATAGTTCCCATCAATTCACTACTTCCAAATTCATACAGCAGCTAACAAAGACATCTAAGAACACGACATTAAAATTTCAAAAAAATCGAAGGGTGTAATCTTTTTGAAAATCGCAATAGAAAGTATAAAAGGGCAAAAACATTAAAAATTTGTATATTTGTTGCAGTGCTTAATCCAGTTAGTTGTAGTAGTTGAAACTACCTTCAAAACAAGGTATAGCACATTAAAATCGGTCAAAAATGGGCGGGATCGGACCAATGGGCGTTGCCCCGCCCATATAAGTCCAATTTTTGAATTGAGGTATCTTGAAAATTTTGTTAGCGAGAGTGCTGTAATTTTGTATATACATATACTTATAACTGGTTGTAGTCTACGTGATTGTTCCAAAAATAGACGGGATCGGACCAAAGGGCGTGGCCCCGCCCATATTAGCCAAATTTTGAAATTGAGCTATCTTGGACAATTTAGTAGTGATAGTACTGTAATTCTGTTTATATGTATCTGGTGGTAGTCTACGTGATTGTTCAAAAAATAGCTGGGATCGGACCAATGGGCGTGACCCCGCCCATTTACGCCACATTTTGAATTTGAGATATCTTGCAATCAATTTGTTATCGAGAGTGTTGTAATTTTGTGCATATGTAGCTGGTGGTAGTCTACGTGATTGGTCCAGAAATGAGGGAGATCGGAATAAGGGGCGTGGCCCCGCCCATATAAGCCAAATCTTGAAATTAAGATATCTTGCACAATTTTTTATCGAGAGTGCTGTAATGTATCTGGTGGTAGTCTACGTGATTGGTCCAAAACTGGGCGGAATCGGATCAATGGGCGTGGCCCTGCTCATGTAAGTAACCTTTTGAAATTGTGGTATATTGCACAATCTATTTGCGAGAGTGCTGTTATTTTGTGTATAGGCTTCATAAGTGATTCCTACACAGAAAGAAAAATGCCATACTAAATTCAAGTAAAAAATTCTTAATTTAAGCCGAAATAGTACTTAAAAATGTAAGTACATTCGTACTAAGTTTTTCTTAAAACAAGTATAAATCGGCTTAAAATGAAAAAATCAAGCGCTGAAAGGCTTACAATAAGCATTTAATGCATGAAATCAAGTAAACATTTCTTGAAAAGGAAAATTAAGCCTAATATGGCTTAAAGTAAGAAAAAAAGCTTACTTTAATCTCTGAGAGACAGAACCATTATAGAGCACAATAAAATTACACTCTCAACCACTCTCATGTAAGTGGTTGATTTTGGCTGACGCAACATCAAACACACATGCATATAAATTGTCGATGTATAAACATTTGTGCGCGACCATATCCAATTCGTTTCTCGTTCAAGCAGTGTTTGCAAATACATTACTTGGCGTGATTTTTTATGATTTTAGTTTTTTGAAGTTGTTAGTAATTCTTATTCATTTCGTTTATGCTGTTCCTTATATGTTTCATATTTAAATCGAATAAATGCAGCAAAACTTTTACTTTTGCTGTCAAGCAATTGTATTTTGACATACCATTTTAAAAATTTGCAATACAGTAGCAAAAATGGTATAATTAATATAAATGGTATATAGGTATAAAACGAACGAAAGCACAATAAATCTAGTATGACCAGGCTTAAATCAAGAACTTATCTGGCTTAAATCAAGTATTGGTTAGGATTAAATCAAGAACTGATCAGGATTAAATCAAGTATTACCAGACTTATATCAAGTATTGGGCAGGCTTAATTCAATCAAAAATTTCTTCATTGAAGCCCATTTCGAACTCAAATTAATCCGATAAAATTCTTAAATCAATCGCTTTATGCTTAAAATAAGAATTTTTCGGCTTAAAATCAAGCCTAATCAGGCTTAATTAGCGCTAATATTAAGAATTCAGGGCTTAAAAATCCGTACTTGATTCAAGTATTTTGTACTTGGTTTAAGAAAATCCGTACTTAACGTACTTTTGACACCGCTACGGCTTGATTCAAGTACGGATTACTCAATTTTTTCTTTCTGTGTACTGTCCGTATCTACGAATATATTAACGAGATTCCTATTGTCCCTATCTACATGAGCCATATTTTAATAAATGTACGGGATCGGAAATCTCAAGTCTGGGGCAACGAAGTGGACCGGGTCCAGCTATCTTTAATAAGAAAAAGATGGATATGTTACCGATCATTGACATGTGACAATCCTGAGGAATATAAGAATTTGCTTTATATCCTAGACATTATTCAGATTATTTTACTGAAATAAAATAATAAAATATATATTACAGAAATAAAATAAGAAAATAAGTTATTTTTCCCAAGAAGTGGGTCTTTTGCTTACAAAATGGGTATACACAAATTTTAGGCAACAAGAGTCACACCAACATACTATAAAGGCCGAAATCTTTTATCCTTCTTAGATATTAGAAATAATAATCAAACGCAACATGTGAAAATTTCTAATGGAAAATCCCTCAATTCCCAAAAAATACATCAAAAATCCCCAAAAATGGGATTTTTAACTTTTAGTCCTATATCTTCGATATGAAAAGCCGCGGTGGTCAATTTTAGGGCCCTGTAGCTCCACCCCTGTATGAGATAGGGGGCCCAAGTTCCGAACTTAACCTCTCTAACACCTCTTGTATACACACCTAAAATTTCATCGCCATACGATAAGTGATTTTGAAATGGCAGAATTATGTCCATTTTTTTCCTTTTTTGTCCACTGTGCTTCGATAAGCCAGTAACAATTCAAGAGCTAAAGGATGATATAATTCGGCACATTAACGACATAGAACCTCAATTATGCCTCAGCGTCATCGAAAATATGGACATTCGGATGGAGGTGTGCCGCCGAGGTCGTGGCGGCCATTTGGCCGACATTTTGTTCGATACATAATTGAACCATACCAATATTATCATAATAAAAATAAATGACAATAATTTCCTAAATAATTTGTGTTTTATTCAAAATTAACATCGGCCCTTAAAATGTAACCATCCTTTATATTTGGGGGATACCCGTATACCTAATCTGAACCGATTTTCCCAAAATTTGTTAGTGTTCATTAATATGAGAAAACTCTTTCTGCCAAATTTCGTACTGATCGGAAAAAAAAATTCTTACAGCGCATACATGTCGAATCTTAAGTAATTTATCGTAAGCGATATGTAATAAAAAGTTATGATTTTAAATAAGGCGCCATAAATTGCTTAAAATAAATGAATTATCGTGTTTTTTTTGCATTTTTTTTTGCAATTTTTTTTTGTGCATCAAAACATTTGGGGTTTAAAAAGTAAGAAAGTTCAGTTGGGAAACCCGACTTACGAATCCCCTCACCATCAGTCCCAAATAATATTGGTAATTACAATACCCTCACTTTAGTGTGACGAGTGTTTATATCACTTGCTGGGGACAAAAAGTGTAACACATCGAAGAAGTGACCTAAAACCCCACGTATGTTCGGCGGAAATCCGTTTTGTGTCATTTTAAGTGATTTGAGCAATATCCGTCCATCTGTCTGTCTGGCTGGAGCGCACGATAACTTTCAAAAGGAGTAACGGATTGACTTCAAATTTGGTATGGGATAATATTTTTTTCTATCTCAGGCTGTAGTGTTTTCGGGTCATCCATATTTCACTTAAATGCACAAATTTTGTGTAGTGCAATACCCGTCCAATCACCTGTTGGGGCATATAGATTTCTTTGAAATACAGTCATACCAATTAGTGCAATTATTGTATCAGTATTTATTTTTTCTATAACGATGCCGCATGCGCGTAGTCACGCCCTCCGATATCTCCCAATTTTATTGAGTCACGTGCTAACTTTGAAGGCACTTGAATACTAAACACACTTGGTCAAGCGTCAATCTAGATATAATGGTCTCCAGTTATTTCGGTTCCAGCAAGCGTGTCGTATGCACAGATACTTCCACTGATCAGCTTTTTTTTATCAGATTCCGTAGAGTGCTATCAACAGCCTCCACTATAAACTTTAAGACGATGAGTACAAGGCCTCTCTATATTTTGTTTTAAGTACTTTGTCCATCGACACTATTTTTATGCAAATTTTCAAAACTGTCCCGCAATGATATTGGAATTTTTTAAATTCACATCTCGGTTTGTATGGGCGGCGCCACACCCTTATAATTCTCTTTTGCAAAGATATCGCAGCAACACTATTTCAAATATTGCGTTCAACATTTTTTAATTTATATGGGGGTGTCATGCAAACTGTTTCCATCGTTCCTGTTTGTAGCTCCATCACCCCTACTGGTACCAAGGCCAGACAGTCAAACTTCGAAACCATGGCTGATATAGTGATCGAAATAATGAATTTTGAAATTTCAGGTTTTGTAGGAGTACGCACTATTAATACGATGCCAGTTTTTGGTTTAATCATTGGTTGTGGTTCGAAGGTTACACACCCATTTTTACAGGCTAGCTACAATAGTGCAGGAAATATTATATATTCAGATGTCATGTTTCACATTTCAGGTTGTGTGGGCGATGCCACGCCCACTGTTACTATCATGCCAGTTTCTTGATCGAGCACTCGATCTGGTTCCACATACCAAATTTCGAGAATACGAGTATTGCACTTCTGAATTTCTGGTAGTGTGGATGGTACAACGCCTACTGTCACAATTACACATGTTTTTGGCTCCAACACGCGTACTGCTACCAAAGGCACAATAGTGCTCAAAATATAGTATTTGTACACTTCAGGTTGTGTGCGCGATTTCACGCCCACTAACAATATCACCCTAGTTTTCAGCTACATAACGCGTACTGGCACCAAGGTCACACATGCCCAAGTTTGAGAATTTTGCTCCAATAGTATTCGTATTTCATATTCGAATTTCAAGTTGTGTGGGTGGTGCCACGCCCACTGTCACTATACACCGGCTTTTGGCTCCATGATGTGTACTGGTACCAACGTCACACATATCGAATTTCGAGTATTTTTCTCCAAGATATTCCACTTTTAAATTTTACGTTGTATGGGCGGTGCCACGCTTCTTTGTCCAATCAAAACTGAATATAGCTACGAACGTTCCACACACCAAAATATATTCTCATGCAAAAATTCAGCAAAATCTGTTCAGCCGTTTTATATATTTAGGTAAAGATAATGTATTTAAAGTATCTACTGTTCAGCGAAAAATAAGTATTTAACTCCTCGCCAGAGTGGCGGGAGTTAAAAAAAGAAAAACACAAAATAATTTTTTTTTGTTATTTGAATTATTTTATTTATTTGGCAGTGTGCCGTATTCTGTGTGTTTGAGTTGTGAACTGACGAATCAACCCCAAAACGAACAAACGATGACAGTCAGAGTAGGCCATTCACAATGATTTCATTCACAATGGTGTTTAATCTAAGCTCTGCTATATTAGTATGGCCAATGTGGCGGATAAAAAACGCGCTTTGAAGTTCAAGCGAAAGTCGCTTAAACATTCTCCCGGCCTTGCACTTATGCAACCTAAGGCTGTACACATCCGAGTTGTTATGGGAGTTGCACTTTAGACCGCGTACTTGCCTCCGGGGTTTTTGTTCAAAATACACTATGTTTTGGGTTTGATTTCCTCACACAATATTGGTTCGTAGAACGGAATATCACGGAATAGAGATGTATGTTTTGAATATAGCGGAGCTATGTCAGCTCGTGAAGCTTCAATAGCCTTTCAGACACAAGCACCAACGAATTTCCAGTGTCTTCAAATACGAACAGCTCGTGAAGCGTTGTGCCACGTGATGGCATATATATCCGTGTGTTGAAGGAAACAAGGATTACGTGGGCCGGAGATACTTCATGTTGCTTGATGTACGATTGTGCAACATACTACCATTTTTTTCGTGATTAACCGCACGTACAGTTTCCAATAAGTCAGTAGGCACCGTTCAAAGTTGTCTTCGAAGGACCATATTTAACTCCTCGCCAGAGTGGCGGGAGTTAAAAAAAGAAAAACACAAAATAATTTTTTTTTGTTATTTGAATTATTTTATTTATTTGGCAGTGTGCCGTATGCTGTGTGTTTGAGTTGTGAACTGACGAATCAACCCCAAAACGAACAAACGATGACAGTCAGAGTAGGCCATTCACAATGATTTCATTCACAATGGTGTTTAATCTAAGCTCTGCTATATTAGTATGGCCAATGTGGCGGATAAAAAACGCGCTTTGAAGTTCAAGCGAAAGTCGCTTAAACAATAAGTGTATTTGATAAACCCCTTCTGGTACTTTCACACAAATTGACACATTAATTCGTCTAATATTCCATATTATATTACTCACAAGTGAGGGTATACCTTAGTCGGTTTACCCGACTGAAACTTTCTTACATGTTTTTTTTTTTTAATAAAATTATTATCAATTTAAATTGCATTTATTAACTTTAAAGTATGCACTGTTATTAAAGCTATAAGCTGTTAACTGTTGGTTCAAAATAGTACATTTGTTTCGGAGGTACCAAAAGGGGATGCCAATAACGCCCACTTTTCACTGGACTGTAGGTACTATAAAAACATTACACTGTACAACATTTAAAGTATTTGTATGCACCGGTATTAAAGTTATAAGCAGTTAACTTTTGTACAAAATGGTCCCTTTGTGTGGGAGGTACACCTCGCCCATTTTTCTTAAGCTGATAGCGACTGATAAACTTTTACTATGTGGGGAATTACGGAAGATTGGCATAAGTACTATAGAAGTTATTAGATAATCAATATTTCACTAAATTGTAACCCTTTGTGAGGGAGGTACTATAAGGAATAGAAAATAGAAAAAATATTATTACATACCAAAGTCAATCTGTTACTCCTTTTTACTCCTGTTACCTCCTTTATTGTGCGCCCCAGCCAGACAGACAGACGGACGGACATCGCTGACATGATTTAAAATGTCCTAAAACGGATTTCCGCCGAACGCACTAGGGGTCTTTGGTCACTCCTTCGATGTGTTACACTTTTGGCTCGTAGCAAATGATATATACCCTTCTCTCTAAGGTGAGTGGATTAAAACATCCGCTGTAGAATTTTCTATTTGTCACTTGAAATAGATTTGGATTCATGGCTCGATATATGTGGGGGCTATATCTAAAATCTATATCTAAATCTGAACCGATTTTCACCAATTTCAGTAGCGTTCGTATAGGCCAAACAAGATATACTTGCCAAATTTTATAGCGATCAGACAAGAATTGCGACCTGTACTTTGATTACAAGGATACATTACAAACAAATGCAAAAAGTTATAATATCATGTACCAAAGGGCAGTGTAGGGTAAAATAAGAAGTAAGAAAGTTTCAGTCGGGTAAACCGACTAAGGTATACCCTCACTTTGTGAGTAATGTAATGAATATTACTCGAATTATTCTGTCAATTTGTGTGGGAGGTACCAGAAGGGGTTTATCAAATACACTTTTTTTTGCTGAACATTAGATACTTTAAATTCATTGCACTGTGCCGACTTATAAGCATTTATGTGCACTGGTATAAACGTTATGAGACATTAAATTGTGGTATGATTTGGGCATTTTGTGTGGGAGGTACAAAGAGGGGCGTGGCAATAACGCCCATTTTTTACAGAGCTATAGACACTATAAAAACATTACACTGTACAAAATTTCAAGTATTTTTATACACTGGTTTTAATGTTATAAGCTGTTAACTTTTGGTGCAAAAAGGTACCTTTGTGTGGGAGGTACCAAAAGGGGCGTGACAACAACACCCATTTTTCCCTGGACTGTAGGCAATATAAAAGCATAATACTGTACAAAATTTCAAGTCTTTTTATACACTGTTATTAATGTTATAAGCTGTTAACTTTTGGTGCAAAATGGTGCATTTGTGTGGGAGGTACCAAAAGGGACGTGGCGACTTCGCCCATTTTTCTCGAGTTGATAACGACTAATAAGCTAATACTATGTGTGGAATTTCAAAAGATTCGAATAAGTAGTATAGCAGTTATTAAAGAATCAATATTTCACAACATTTTAACCCTTTGTGGGGGAGGTACTAGAAGGAGTGGACCAATATGGCCCATCTTCGAACTTAGCCGGAGATAGAAAAAAATATTACCACATACCAAATTTGAGGTCAATCGGTTACTCCTTTCGAGAGTTATCGTGCGCACCAGCCAGCAGACAGACAGACAGACGGACGGACATTGCTCATTCGAATTAAAATGACCCAAAACGGATTTCCTCCGAACATACTTGGGGTCTTAGGTCACTCCTTCGATGTGTTACACTTTTTTCCGTAGCAAATGATATATACCCTCGTCACACTAAAGTGAGGGTATAAAAATATAATCCGAAACCATAATATTGTTTGTGTGTTAACAAATATTTTATTTCAGCAAGTTATGTAGATCGCTCACAGATCTTTAGGTTAAGATAGATGTATCATGTGCACCGAAAAAAAATTTCGTCAAACTAAAGACTACACAATCACTAAAGCAATTAAATAGTTTGTCTTTACTTGAAATAAAATTGTTAGTGAAATAATGGAATTTTACTTAATTTGCACGAAATTATTTTTGATTCAAAGAAATCATTTTTGTTTTAATGCTTCGTTGTTCATACTATTGTGTACATATTGACTTTGAAGATATTTCATTGAATTTGTGAAAATGACATTGATCTACGGACAAATGTTGTTAATTTAAGTAAACACTTCAATAATACTTAGAATTGTACACATTTTCATGTCATCCTTTCAAAGCGGAAATGTTTTTAATTTTCTAAAACACTATATTTTCTTAAAAAATAATGTCATCTTCGTCCAAAAACTTATGGACAAATTATTTTGTTTTCAAGATTTTTTGTTTTGGTCTGAACTGTGTCCGTTTGTCATACAACGATTATGGATATACAGATATAAAATTCAGTTTTCTATCTCTTGATTCTGTCGAACTCCACTTGAAATGAAAATTCGGGTTCTTTTTCTTGGAACAAACAACTTCTACTTGCATATTGTCATAATGACCTGATTTTAATACAATATGTGCTTTATTTACGTATATCATGAACTTGGTGTAAGGACAACATGTACTTGATTCTATTGCAACATGTAATTGATTTATTTCATATTCTTAATTAAAGTGCAAGACGTACTTATTTGAATGCAAATTTCTTTGGCGCCAAATCATTAAAGTTAGGAGAATTTCATTAAAAAAACGTACTGAGCTTTTTTTCAGTGTACATGCACGTACATCAGCCTATTGTGCTCGCCTTAATTATGATCTTTTGAACCCTCAGGAGTTATAGAAAATCATACACGAAATTCATCCGCATCTTCCTATCATATTTGGGAATATTTGTTGTCTTAATTTTATCTATTTGTGACACTGCATTGGACAAATTTGGTCAGAACAATAGAGGGATATCGGAGTCTTATATGCCGAGTTTCAATTCGCTTATAGTTATACCGCTATTGTTGCAACTTCAATTGTAATGATTTTGTCCATTAGGCACACAAAACGTGTCAGCCAATTGAGTAACAGTGGAAAAACTCACCGAAAACTGCATCAGCACTTGACCTTTTAATGTTGTCGCATTTCCTTTGCAAAACTTTGAAGCATTTACTCGGCGGTGCGTGTTCGTGTGCGAATGTGTCTAATGTTATAGATTTTGTGTGCGTTTCGAGTAACCCCATATTTGTGTGTATTGTGGCGACTCGTTTTGTTTCCCACTCCCATTACCAAACTCCAACGATGAGATTCCCTTTTTCTTGCTGTCCAATGTAACTTTCAGGACATTAATGGTCAACGAACGAGTCGTTTTTCACTGTGAACGGGATACGAATTTCTATGCGTTCCTTTTTTTCATCGATGTTCTCTGGAAACACATGGAAATTGGAATTTACTTTTGTTAGTTCACAAACTTAAATTAGATAACATGAATATCCGGTTTTAATTTCTTTTTTACGATTGTCTGTGAAGAGATAAAAAAGTTTTAATGCTATTTTCTCCACAAAGTCAAAAAAAGACTCTTATTAAGGATACAGCGACTGACTCAATTTATACAGAGGTGAATATAATTTAAACGTCAGTATATTATCATAACTAATTGAAAAACGGAAGTTTGATTTTATGCTATAGATAGTTCGTTCTATGCGTAGGTTCCAAAATTTCAACAATTTTCTAGCTGAAAATTCTTTGGGGAAAGGAATTTTAATTTTGTTGTTTCATTTTATTCAGTTTACCAATATTAAGACATTTTGTATAGAACTCTTAGTTCTAAAAATGTTGATATTGCTTAATGAATGATGAGTAGATATATGTATGCCAAACAATATTTTAAAACAACTTCAAGAACAGACTGCATGAAATCGATGTCATTTTCGCTACTGACTCGATGTCAGAAAAATTTATTGGTACCTGCAAGTTTTTTTTAGATTTTTTAGGGACCCGGAAACCGGCATTTTTCCGTTTCCGGGATCCCGTGAACTCGCTTAATAAAATTACGAAATGTTTAAAACATTAACATATATACAATTTTACAACTTTTAAAAATTTTAAATTCAAGTACGTTTAAGATGAAAAACGTATGTCTGAAAACAATTCATTGTTAAGTTAAAGTTTATAAGTAGTCTCCATCTTCTTATAACATAATTTTTCAAATAGAATTGCGAAAAATCCTATTTTTTGAGAAGACATTAATAATTTTTAAATGAAAACATCTAAAAACTCACAATTATAAATAAATAAAATAATAAAATATATATTATTTTATCGTCTGATCGGTCTTGAATAAAATATGAACATGCCGAATGAACCCGATTAATAATTTAAAAGGTTATAGCTAATGTAAGTTTAGTTAAGCAGCATAGAAGTTAAAATACCGTCGGTATTATGTTTTGATCATTAGCGTTGATAGTGAAAGATACTTGATTTTGATCGTTTAACCAATATCAGATATATTCAAATCGATTGTAAAACACTGCGGTGCCGCAGAAAAACATTTTTTATTGTTGAGCTGTATTAGTATGCTTTTTTTCATTAAAAAATTAGAAATGTTGTTTAAAAATTGTTCTAGCGAAAACATACAGCCGAAATGTTAAAATAAAAACTACTGTTTACATACGAAGGAAAATTATATTTATGTATAAGCAAAAAATCCCGGGATTGAGGAAAACGTTTCCGGGAAAAACTCTATACCACAAAAGGGCCATTATATATGTAGGTTCCAGATGACCGTTATTTAAACTTCAAATTCTCTGAAAAATACCTAAACCTACCGTCTACAGTAATGTGAGGAAGACAAGTTGATACCTGTATGAGAAATGCTTTAAAGCGAAAACAATTCTGAAATTCTGTTCAAACCGATTGACAAAGTCGGTCTGGATAATATACATCTTTCAATAATTCACTCGCGACTTGTCGACAACCAATTTATAATGGTACAACAAAACCACAATGTTGGACTTCTGAGCTACAGGTTAGGAAACCACCTGCCACAAGCTACAAGAATAGGATGCCTATAAAAAACAATTCAAAATATAAGGACCTTGGAAAAGCAAAAACGTCTCTGGTACGAGTATACAATCTCGGGGAGACGTGTAAAAGTTCTCAGATGCTGCACGGTTTTGGGAGATACTATACGCAACGAAGAGTAGCACTTCCCGGGGAAATATTGGACATCGCTTGAAGATCGACGACTTTAACATCGATAGTGTAGTGCATCCCTTTATTATATTCATAACTATACATCACCATATATACATAAGTACTCATTGTAATCATTAGTCTATTACAATTATTAATTCATGTCTTTGTTCTTAACTGTGGAGAAGTAATAAGTTATCACTTGATCAATGCATTCCATTTTATAATGGGAACCTTTATATGTCGACCGTGACAGCGTGAAAGAAGTGCCAATAGAGCAGCAAACCTGTTTCAGTGACGTTTTTAAAGAGTTAATGCAATATAACATAACATTGAAAAATAACATATTAATCTAAAACAAAATAGCACTGGTAAAAAAGATTTATATCAAAAAAAAAAAAAACATACGAATATTTCATTAATAAAGTGTGAATGTTTATTGGAGTTAAGATTTCTCCCAATAAATGATTCCTTTAAAATGAGTGCAAAAGAAGAAAAAATACTACAAAAGTAACAACTAAAAAGTTATAAAATGTTAAGTTACAAGTAAAGTGATTATTACGAAGAACAAAAGAAGTAAAAAGTAATGCTTATTTGCCAATTAAAATATTACAAACGGTGTGTAAAAGTCACCACACAAAACCGATGGTGGAAGCTAGAAAAAGAAACAAAGAACAAATTTGCCATAACACGTAGAATTTCCAAAAACAATAAATAACGGTATACAAATATTGATACTTGGACGGACGAGCATGTGGAGCAAGAGCAGAGTCAGTGGCGGCGACGATTGAAGAGCGGCGAAATTGCAGACGTATAATGGAGATAATTAGAGCATCAAAGACAATATTTAAAAGTGGATACAATGGATTTGGGAGCTATGTAGATTTAGATGTAGATTTAAGAGAAGAAACAAACAACACTGTATAAACTATTGAAAGTGTTGAGAAGATACCATGGTAAAGAATTATGTTTTTTTGTATATATTAATAAGATGAATTTGGCCAGTATTTAATTAACATTTTTTGGATTCACAGTATTTACTAAATAACTATTCATAATAATAATAAAAATAATTAAAATAAATGAAAAAAAATAAAAATGACCATGAACCAACAGAATTAAGAACTTCTAAAATTAATATATTAATCTATCTATCTCTGTTAATCTATTTACACATATTTTATTAATAAAAATTTCATATTGAGCTGCTCTCATATTGTGCCAATTATTGACAGGGTATTTTGTCCAAGGTGCCGATGAGGTTGCTTGGTAGCTTCCGAAACGATATCGTCCACCAACCAGTGACCACCCTTAATACATTTCACACATTTCTTATTCTTCTTATTTAAAGAAGGTTTGTTTTTCTGTTTAACAGAAAACAAAAACAACGATCTCGAACTCAATAGTCAAAAACAAAACTATGAAAAGTCACAACAGATCGAATAACAAAAAACAAAAACAATGATGAATGAGGCAGAGTACGGCCGAAAGTTTGTTGTCGCTGTAAGAAGCGACAATAACAACAAATCGTGTGCCTTCCCCGCAAATTGCAGGGACACACAAAAAACCAAACAAGAAGTGTGGGGATGTATTAAGGTTGAGAAATACTGTCTGCAATGTTTTGGAGATATGGGACTTAGAAGCCAGTTCTCAATTATTTCATATTGAGCTGCTCTCATATTGTGCCAATTATTGACGGGGTATTTTGTCCAAGGTGCCGATGAGGTTGCTTGGTAGCTTCCGAAACGATATCGTCCACCAACCAGTGACCACCCTTAATACATTTCACACATTTCTTATTCTTCTTATTTAAAGAAGGTTTGTTTTTCTGTTTAACAGAAAACAAAAACAACGATCTCGAACTCAATAGTCAAAAGCAAATCTATGAAAAATTTAAATATATAAAAATGTATTTACATAATTTTAAATTAATTTAAATGTCTAAGTTTGATGAAGAATCTTTTAAAAGTTGTATATCAAATTGCAATAAAATTCAAAAGAGAATTTTACAAAAACGTCCGATTTCTTCAAATGAAACGAAAATAAACGAATACGTTGAATCGCTCATTTCTTCTTATAATTCTATCTTGTCTTATACATCTTTATATTTTGATGACTTATCGACTGTGTTAAAAACGTATGATTCTAACAAAATCTTACATTGCAGAGAAATTTTAGTCATATGTTTTGGAAAATTAAATTGTAAAATTAGAGTGCCTGCTTGTCCTGAAAGTTTTTTAGAAGTAAACAGAGAAATTTATACAGAAACTGACTCAGATGCATGGTGTAGCGAAGAGAGTGCCGTAGAAGAGAAAGACAGTGTAGAAAACACACATACGAATAGCAATACAAAGACTCAAAGTGATTTGAAAGCAGAGATGACCACCTTAGAACAAAAGAAATCATTTATTAGCATGTGTTCTACAATAATAAGAGATAATTATGATGGTAATCCCCATGTTTTGGAATCTTTTTTAGATAAAATTAGCCTAATAAACGAATTAACTGAAACCACACTTATATCTACTTTTATAACATTTATAAAATCGAAGCTAGAAGGAAAAGCTCGTGAAGCGCTACCAGAAAATGTAGCCACAGTAGATGATATAAAAGTAGCTCTGCGAATTAAGATAAAACCGGATAATTCGAAAGTGGTTGCTGGTAAAATTGCAGCTTTGCAAGTGAGAAATAATAATTACTCCGAATTTGCCAAACAAACGGAAGAGCTGACCGATGCTCTTTAGAGATCACTTGTAATTGAGGGCATTTCATTTTCAAAATCCAAAGCTCATGAAATGACAATCGAGCAGACTGTGGGAGTTTGTCGATTGAATGCCAGATCAGATTTGGTCAAATCTATTCTGGCTTCAACACCATTTGCGGACCCAAAGGATGTCGTTGCAAAATTGGTTGTGGAACAGACTAATGAATCTAAAAAGGTACTAGCATTTAAATCACGTGGCAACAATTTTGTGGGTAGATATAACACTAACACTTCGAATAACCTTCGCGCCAACACCTATAATCGTGGCAAGTATGGCACCGGTTACCCACGAGGACTTAATAACAATCGTGGTAATAACTTCAATCGTCATAAACATAACAATTTTAACTCTGGTAACTATCACTTTTTCAACAATAATAGACTAGGTCAGCCAAATTATTGGAACAATTCAAACAATCGAAATAATCTTTAATAATCTTTAAACATGGAGGCCCCTACACAAGAAATGTTGGGGGACACAAACCAGATCTAATCATAGAAAATCAATACAACGCTACTAAATATGTTTATTCTTTAAATTTAAATTATTCAGACTTCATAAATTTACATAGTATTGACACCAATCAGATATGCAGTTTTTAGTGGATTCTCAAGCTGACATTTCTTTGATTAAAATTTCTTGTATAAGTACCAACATACAAATCAATACCAACGAGACTGTAAATATCACTGGAATAATTACAAATCCCATTACGACCTTAGGAACAATTAATACAAATTTAATCATTCAAATCAATTATATCTCTCAAAAATTTCATATCGTACGCGATGATTTCAATATTCCTTCCAATGGAATACTTGGTAAAGACTTTCTAAAGACTAACAGATGTAAAATTAATTATGAGAACATGACATTAAACAATTTTTATGAACCAAAACTACGATTACATGATCATACGCCAGTTTTTATCAAAAATTATTATCTTCCTCATTCACAGAAAGATGAAATTGACAGGCAGGTCAAAAATGTATTGGAAAATGCTTTAATTGAACCTACCAGTTCAAACTACAACAGCCCTTTGATATTAGTACCAAAAAAGACCGTAAAAGATAAGAAACATTGTTAGAATGTGTGTCGATTTCAGAGCGGTATATAAAAAACTAATAGCCGGTAAATTCCCCCTTCCCCGTATCGACGATATTTTGGATAACCTCGGAAGAGCAAAATATTTTTCAATTCTTGATTTATTTTCTGGTTTTCATCAAGTTCCTCTTCATTTCGATTCTAGAGACCTAACATCCTTCAGCACAGATCGTGGTTCATTTCGCTGGAAGGTATTACCTTTTGGTTTGGATATAGCACCTAATTCCTTTTCACGTATGATGTCTATTGCATTTTCGGGTCTTGCACCACATTAAGCCGTCTTATATGTCGATGACATAATTGTAATCGTTTGCAGTGTACAACATCACTTAAAAAATATTCCGATGTTTTTGATATTTTTAGAAAATATAATTTGAAAATCAATCCTAATAAATGCAATTTCTTTAAACCAGAAATAATTTTTCTTGGTCATAAATGTACATCGAGAGGACTCTTACCAGACGACTCAAAAATAAGGACAATGAAGAACGATACTGTTCCGCAGAACAAAGATGATGTCAAAAGATTTGTAGCCTTTGCGAATTATTATCGAAGGTTTATACAAATTTTTGCTTCCATAGCTGCTCCGTTGAATAACTTAACTAGGAAAAAGGTTAATTTTAAATGGAATGAGAAATGTCAGACAGCTTTTGAAGCTTTAAAATCATGCCTAATATCCCCAATTTTGTTACAATATCCGGATTTTTGGAAAAAATTCATTATTACTGTTGACGCATCCAAAGTTGGATGTGGCGCAGTTTTGAGCCAGAACTACGGTGGACATGACTTACCAATTTATTTCGCTTCAAAATCATTTAATAAAGCAGAACAAAAGAAACCAACAATTGAGCAAGAACTTCTGGCAAGACATTTCGCAATAACTCAATTTAGACCCTATGTTTATGACACTGAATTTACCGTTAGGTCTGATCACACCCCTTTAGTATATTTATTTAATATCAAAGACCCATCTTCCAAATTGACTAAAATAAGATTAGAATTATCTGAGTACAATTTTACTGTTGAATATATTAAAGGCAAAAGCAACATAGTTGCCGATGCACTTTCACGGATTTCAATTGACGAATTGAAAAACGTGAATATGGAAATTTTTGCAGTGACTACCCGCTGAAAGTCTAAGCAAGCTTAATAAGAAAAAATTAAAACTAGTATTCAGCAGGAAGACCGCGAACAAAACAAATTGTTAATCTATGAAAAATTTTCACATGAGTTTAACAAAAATAAGATCTGAAATTGTGTATACAAATGATAAATTAACAAAGTTACAAATAAATATGAACAAAAAAATTTTAAATTAAATTTAAATTTAAATTCGGTGAATATTTTGATTGATAACGAAACATTTAATTTAGAGGACATGCTAGAAAAAGAAGCCATCAATCACAATATTAATAAAGCGGAATGGCAAAAAGATGATGTATTTTTTAAAATTTGTTCTATAGAAAGACTGAAATATTATGGCACGAAAATCTTAAAAGACTTAGAAATAATCTTAACTGATCCAATTGAAACAATATTAGACACAGATAGAAAAGAAAAGCTCTTAAACGTCTATCACAATGATCCGCTCTTAGGAGGGCATTGTGGACGTAGAAAATTATACGCGAAATTGAGGACCAACTACTTTTGGAAAAATATGACAAAAGACATTGCGTCCTTTGTGCAAAACTGTCCCAATTGTAATTTAAATAAGGTAAAACCAATAAACAAAAAATAATTATTTATGACCCGAATACTTATAAAACCATTTGATATTGTTGTTATAGATACCATTGGTCCCTTAACAGAGTCCAATTCCGGAAATAAATATGCTTTAACCCTAATGTGTGATCTTACAAAGTATTTAGTCACAATAGCGATACCAGATAAAACTGCAAACATTGTAGCCAGATCAATTTTTGAAAACTTTATTTTAATATATGGTTCGATGAATGAAATTAAATCAGATTTAGGAACCGAACTCAAGAACGAAATATTAGAGAAACTGTGCAAACTATTAAAAATTAATTTACGGTTTTCAACAATCACAGAGTTTTTAATGAATACTTAAGATCGTATATTAATGAGAATATGCCTGATTGGGATACTTATTTGAAGTATTTTACATTTTTTCACAACACCACAACTAATAAAGCTTTCGATAATAAGTTTTCTCCTTATGAATTGATATTTGGAAAGGCAGAGATATTACCCAATGACTTTCTGAATGGAACAGTGGATCCAATATATAATATCGATAATTATAACAAGGAACTAAATATCGTTTACAAAAATCACATAAACTAGCAAAAGAATTGACCGAAAAACATAAATTACGGAATAAATCATTTTATGATAGATATGCATAACCTCTGGCTGTTAATTTTAATGACAATGTATTGATCCAAAAACAACCTTATGATAAGTATAGAAGTATTTATGAAGGTCCATATGTTGTCAAAAGTATTGATGATTGTAATGTTACATTTCATTACAAAATTAAAAAGAAAACCAAAATTATACACAAAAATCGAATTAGAAAATCAAAAGTATAGGAGAAAATGAGTAATAAACATATTATTTTCCTTTAAAAAAAATAAAAAAGGGAAAGTATGATATCTTAATATTCTTCTTTGATAAAAGATTGAAATAATAAATAAAGAAAAAACAGAAACTGAAATTAAAGTAATAAGCTAAATTAAATTTCAAACATTAACTTAAAAACTGTTTTATAATAATGCTAATGATCAATATCATTTAAATATAACCTAAATTATATTCTAAGTAAGAAGAAACAAGAATTAAACGATGATGGTACCCATCGTTTACTTCTTCTTTCTATATAAAAAGTGAGATGTAGTGCATCCCTATATTATATTTATAATTGTACATCACAATATAAAGGTACTCATTGTAATCATTAATCTATTACAATTATAAATTCATATCTGCTTTGTTCTTAACTGTGGAGAAGTAATAAAAGAAGTTAGAGAAGCAGTCTCTAGTTATCACTTGATCAATGCATTTCATTTTATAACGAGAACCTTTATAATAGTGTAAATGTTGAAGTTCGTTATACCCTAGTTAGAGCACATTTATAAAGGTTGTATTAGGCTGTGGTATTCATACCCAATGCGGGTTTGAATTAGCCAAAAGTCAGCTAACGTACGGGAAAAATCCTCTTGATGAATTTGTTCGTCACCACGACGAATCTCTGTTTCCAACAAAGTTCGTCCTAAGGATGATCACATTTCCTCCCTGCGATGAATCGAGTTCATCACCACGACGAATTCCATTCATCAGCACGACGAACACCATTCATCACCACGACGAATCACATTCCTCACCACGACGAATTCATGCCCACGACTATTTAAATTTTAAAAATTTCAACAAATATTCTTCTAGTTTTAGACCATTAAAAACAGTATGGAAAATAAAATAACTTGACTGCTTTGCTAGGATCAGTTGTGTTCGAAACGCAGTTCTTATCAGGAAAATAATCACATCAAGTATTGTATTTGCCAACAGACCACTTGCACAAATGTTTCACACTTATACAGCTCGTCGAGATGCATGTACATATGCATGTGTTTGATGTGTTGTTAAACCCAACATCAGTTGCGCCGTGCCAGTGCGATGTGTTTGAACCAAACACACGAATGGACGAACATAACAACGTATGCGTTGTATGCGTATGTGTAGTAAAATATCATAAAATTTAAAACATTATCGTATTAAATTTTAATATGTGTGTCCTTGATATAAGCATATACTGGTAATTAATTTAAAGCAATTCCTTACATTGTTTTTATTCTAATGCCACTCATACTAAATAATCATTTGTTTTAAAGCCACAGAAACCATTTCAATATTCATAGAAATTATGATTCTTGTATACAAGTTTCCACGATAAACACTTCCTTTTTTAAAAAACTGGTTTTGTTATTTTAATATAAGAAAATACATACAATAAATGTATAATACATATTACGGATAACTTTCAACATATTATAATCTAAAACCGTATTTTAGTTGTATGTATAAAGATAAACCGGCCAACACACCATCGAAATATTTGAAGTTGGTTATATTTGTTATCGATTTGTAAACTTATAGTGGATTCATCTTTCTATATGTTCCCCAAACATCCATGAACAATTTTTGTTGGAACCTTTAATGATTTTGAACATAAAATTTGGCTGAAATTTAAATAAAAATTTTATAAAATTGTATACGCGCTGAAAATTGCGCCAAACATATTCAGCTTGAAACGTACGTATGTTTAGGGTACACTCAAAATATGTACATATATAATATTTGACACACACAAATATTATACGTTTGGGAGGATATTGTTCTAAACTATGATTCCATCCTAATATTTTTTATTTGGAAGTAATATTTCCGAAACAATGATTTAATTGTATTTAATTATTTGTTGGTAATTTATCAGTGCCTTAATTTATGTGCAAGTTTTCTGTTTTTCAGATGTTCAAAGTGCAAACAAATTTAATATGTTTGTAAAATTCGATTCAAATTTAAATCGTATAATTTTTCGTAGCTATAAATTGCTTTGATGGATTGTCAAAAAGAGATGAATAGGAATATTTATTAAATAAAAATTAGTTAATGCTGCATCCTGCTGGTAGACTGGAAAATATGTACAAATCCTAGATTAAGAGACCATTTGGTCCATATTAAATTTTCATACAAAACGAATATTTAACCCAATATTTTATATTTAGTTTTAGTCAATACTTCTTGAAAATAAAGCTGCTTATTTACATATTATTTTTGAACAAAAAAGGCTAATTTTGATGTCAAAAAACAAAAATATCCCTTGGACCAAATTATAAGCAATATATATATATTACCGTTTATAAAGGAGACGATGCAAAAATTGGACCAAATAGGCCTAATCTAACAACAGGTTTAACTATAAAGTATAACACGAAATCTAGGAAAAATTTAAACTAAAATTCGAAAAAGTCAAAAAGCTTTAAAAAAATTTTTTAAATAAAATATATTTCTAAAACTCCTTCAACAATAACTTGTTTTGTGCAAATATATTTTATTCTAATATATTAATATATACGTTCCAAACTAAATTTCTTGATTTTCAAATAAAATATATTTGGTCACAAATACATAATACTTACAAATTAGGTTTCCAAATATATTTACTTTCAAGTCAAACATTCCCGTGTAGGTGTATGATCACTTATTTGTTGTAATTTAACTATAAATGGCATTCAGCACTGCATTTTTCCTATATCCATAACATTTATCTTCAAATATTGCGCGATCTAAAATAAAAAAAAATCAATTTTTTCTGAAAAGAAATCAAATAGAAAAAAATACACATAAATTTTATAGTACCAGAATTGGTAAACATGAAAACTAAGAGAAATATTTCAACCATTCATATATAATACTTACGTTGAAATATTTGGTAGAATTTGTCACTCTTTTCCCAAAAGACCCATTCTAAAATTGTTTTACTAATTTTTTCCACTTCGTTGCCCCAGACTTCAGATTTCCGATCCCGTTAATTTTTGGACTAATTACGTTGACTGACATCAAATATATATGCACATAATTACATTGATCTCTCTAACAAATTTCTCAAGATATATCAAACACAAAATTTAATTGGCTTATATGGGCGGGGCCACGCCGATTGGTCCAATCCCGCCCATTTTTGCTCCAATCAAGTAGACTACCACCTAATACATATGCAAAAATTACAGCACTCACGCTAAAAAATTGTGCACATATGCACAAAATTACAGCACTCTCGCTAACAAATTGTGTAAGATATCTCAATTTCCAAATTTGGCTTATATGGGCGGGGCCACACCCATTGGCTGATCCCGCCCATTTTTGGACCAATTAAGTAGACTACCACCTAAGACATATGCACAACATTACAGCTCTCTCGCTAACAAATTGTGCAATCTATGCCACTTTAAAAATTTGGTTTATAAGATCGGGGCCACGCCCTTGGACCAATCATGAAGACTACCACCAGATACATATACACAAAATTCCAGCTCTCTCGCTAACAAATTGTGCAAGATATCTCAAATTCAAAATTGGGCTTATATGGGCGTTGCCACGCCCATTGGTCCGATCCCGCCCTTCTTGTGCCCGAATTTGCCCGTTTATTAGAAAAAATTCTTTTTTATCGGTGTATTTTTTCTTTAAAAATTTATTTTTTTTTTGAATTTGTCAGAATGGATGTAGGAAAAAAAATCTTCTTGATAATATTTAAGAAGATTGGAGAAAGTAACATTTCGGACCAATATTCCAAATATTTGACAGAAAAATTACGAATACTCGTATATTGTACGAGGTATGTTCAAAAAATATCGGAAATTTTTAATTTCCGCGGGCTACGTGTATTTGATTTTTGATATTTTTGTAGCGTTATGTTGGTATTCATGTCCCTCACTTATGCTGACAAGGTCGGCCATTTTGAATGTTTAGTTAATTTTTGACAGCTGTTGTGCTTGGATGTATTTTAACTTGTCTTCGATTTCTATCTATTTCAGAAAATGGATCAAATAATCTGCATCAAATTTTGTGTGAAAAACAAAATAAAGTGCACTGACGCATTCCGAATGTTGACTGTGACATATGGTGAAGCTACCTTGGACCAAAGCAACGTTTATCGGTGGTACAAAATGTTCTTAGAGGGCCGAGAAGATGCAAAGGACGAACAGCGTGCCTTACGCCTGAGCACGTCAACAACAGACGAAAACATTGATAAAGTGAATAAAATAATATTGGCCAATCGACGAATTACCATTAGAGAAATTGCTGAGGATCTAAACATATCGATTGGCTCGTGCCATTCGATTTTAACCAATGATTTGGGCATGAGTCGGGTCGGCAATAAGTTCGTGCAAAATTGCTCAATTTGGACCAAAAACAGCATCGCGTTATCATTGCTCAGGAGATGTTGAACTCGGTCCGTGACGACCCAAATTTTCTCCAGAGGGTCATAACTGGTGACGAATCATGGGTTTATGGTTACGACGTGCAAACTAAAGCTCAATCATCCCAATGGAAGCTGCCGCATGAACCAAGACCGAAAAAAGCGCGCCAAGTTCGGTCGAACGTAAAGGATTTGCTCACAGTTTTCTTTGATTGCAGGGGCGTGGTGCATTATGAGTTCTTGCCACAGGGTAGTACGGTCAATAAAGCATATTACACTAGCCAACAGTCGTTTTGTTATTTGGTTCTAGCATAGTTTTTCTCATTGATTTTGACCTACTGAACACGAAAATGAGTTTTAAAAATTTTTCTGTCGATTGGTTTTCGAGATACAAATTTTTGAACTTTTTTTTTTAAATTTTTGGAGGTACACTTACAATTTTGAGCATATCTTTCGTCTTCTTTGACGTATTTGATCCTACTACTACTCAAATTAAAGCAAATTGAGCCGTCTACAACTCATTCTCAGAAAATTTTCAAATCGGGTGAGTAGTTTTGATGTTGGCGGCTTAAAAAGGTTAAAAAACTGCGTTTTTTTAGTAAAAATGTGGCAGAAAAATTCATATAAAAATTCATATAAAATATAAAACGCGATGCTAACAGCGATTTTGGTTTTTTTACGTATAGCTGGCATTTTTCCAAAGAAAATAAGCACTTACTTAACAAAATCTGACAACAAATGGCGGACTTATAATTTTTTTGGTAAAAGACCGAAATTCCGCTATTTCACGATATTTTGATTTTCATTATTTGCACAGCTTACCTACCCAACGCAAACGAATAAATACATTTGAACTTAATTTAAAATAAACAAATTAGTCTTAGTATATTATTTTTTAATTTATTTAGAGCACTACATACTCAATGTATGGCACAATTAGAAATGGATGTGCCAGGTTAGCTAAACTAACGAAATTAACCAAATCAACGCCCAAAAAAAATGAGTAGAAACAAAGATATAACTGTACATTTTATGCCATGTGGAAAAACAGCTGACTTCTTCTTTGTTTTTTGTATTCGCTGCAATTGGTCTCACGTATTAGGGTCCAAATGTAGTCACCCATCATAGCCGTGTCATAGATGCCCTGATAGCGTCGTTCCATAGCCTTCAATTCCTGATGAAAGCGCTCGCCGTGTTCGTCGCTCACGTCTCCTAAATTCTCAGGGAAAAAATCCAAATGAGAATGCAGAAAGTGTATTTTAAGTGACATGTGCACTCCTACCCAAAAATGAAAAAAAACGAGAATTAAAACGCTATTTAAATTAACATTTGTTTCAAAAAAAACCTACCCATTGCTTCATAGTTCTTTACCAGATCCTCAAATATGTCCTTATAATTATCGCTTTTGTTGTTTCCTAAAAAGTTTTCCACAACATGCCTGAAGGAATTCCATGCTGCGGCTTCGATGGGTGATAACAGCTTCGGGAATGTTTCATCTTTCAACATTTTTTTTATCTCGGGTCCTGCGAAGACTCCTTCTTTAATTTTTGCCAGCGAAAGGTAAGGGAAAATTGACCGTAAATAGGCAAAAGCTTCACCTTCTTTGTCCAATTTTTTGGCAAACTTTTTTATCAAACCCAATTTTATGTGCAGCGGCGGAAGTATTATATTTTCACGGTTCTCTATTAGTGGTTTGCGCTGAACATTCGCTTCTCCAACTACAGGTTTCGTTCGTTCCGGCCATTTTTTTTAATATAATGCTGATCATCAGCGCGGCTATTCCAAAGGCACAGAAAACAGCAATGTCGCGTATAGCCTCCTTGGAGTCCACACAGAATGGCCACAACTTTGAGGTCGGCGCATATTTTCCAATTATATTTGCTATACTCTATGCATTTCAGCAAAATGTTCATAGTTTCATAGTTCTCCTTTGAATGAACCGCATGAGCAATAGGAAGAGATGGCTTTTCATTCCCATTATGTAAGAGAACTGCCTTCAAGCTCTCTTTGTTGCTGTCAATAAACAACCTCCATTCATTGGGGTTGTGAATTTGGTGAAGCTCTTGGAACAAGCCGGAAATGTCGCTGCAAAAACATATTTCGTCTTTCTTTGTATAAAATTTTGCATACTGCTGGTGACGCTTCCTGTACGCTGTTACTTTCACTTCTGAATCCGCAAATCCACACTGTACCATCCGAGACGCAAAAAGTTCGGATTTCTCCTTAGTGAGACCAAAATCGCGCACCCAATCGTTTAGTTCGGCCTGTGACAGTAATTTTCGCTTTCTGCACGCCCCAAATTCGCTTGCACTTGACTCGGACTCTTGATCTGACGATTCTGCTTTTTGAAGAGATGCACCAGGGCACACTGGATATGGTACATCATTCGAATGTGGTACTGGAAGTGCAAACGATCACACTTGAGCGTAGTTCCATTTTAAAAATCTCCCTACCCCACTGTTTGTGGTGAGGCAAAAATAACAGTCTGTGGAATGGCATAGCGGCTTTTTCCACATCATTGGTGTATCGAATTTCATATGGCGCCTAAAATTAAAATAAATTACTATATTTGCTTTGCTTAATGTGTTTAAATAAAAATTCTTACCTTCCGCCAGCTGCCCAGTTGGTTAGGATTATATAGCAAAGATCACATAGCGACTTAGGTGTCCATGGTTCTGTGATATTTGGTGAAATACCAAAATAATTCAAATAGTGCAATTGCACTGCTGGAGTAAACGTGTGTGCGTGATTATTCTTTATAAACTCGCCACAAACATTGCAGAAATTGTCTGGATTATTCAAACACTCGAACACACGTAGTCTTTTGAAATTTCACGTCCCTTGCCAGAACAGAAGACATTAACCCAGGGTGGTGAAATTTTGAACAGAAGTAACTTATGTATAGGAGCAACTGTTCCGTTCTATTCCAAAAGGATTATAAAAAACTTGCTTTTTCGATCCCTCCTAGTAAGTTAGCTGTGCAAATAATGAAAATCAAAATATCGTGAAATAGCGGAATTTCGGTCTTATACCAAAAAAATTATAAGTCCGCCATTTGTTGTCAGATTTTGTTAAGTAAGTGCTTATTTTCTTTGGAAAAATGCCAGCTATACGTAAAAAAACCAAAATCGCTGTTAGCATCGCGTTTTATATTTTATATGAATTTTTATATGAATTTTTCTGCCACATTTTTACTAAAAAAACGCAGTTTTTTAACCTTTTTAAGCCGCCAACATCAAAACTACTCACCCGATTTGAAAATTTTCTGAGAATGAGTTGTAGACGGCTCAATTTTCTTTAATTTGAGTAGTAGTAGGATCAAATACGTCAAAGAAGACGAAAGATATGCTCAAAATTGTAAGTGTACCTCCAAAAATTTAAAAAAAAAAGTTCAAAAATTTGTATCTCGAAAACCAATCGACAGAAAAATTTTTAAAACTCATTTTCGTGTTTAGTAGGTCAAAATCAATGAGAAAAAGTATGCTAGAAACAAATAACAGAGAAAATTTTGTTATTTGTGACCTAGTGTTACCTGCAAGTTATGCGCAAATTTCGCGAAGCAATCCGCCCGAATTTGTGGAAGAACAAAAACGGGCTTTGCACGATGATAACGCCCCTGCACACACATCGTTGCTAGTGCACCAATATTTGGCCAAAAACAACACAGTAATGGTGCCGCAGCCACCGTATTCCCCTGACCTAGCCCCCTGTGACTATTTTTTGTTCCCAAAACTGAAAAGGCCTATGCAAGGACAACGCTACGCCACGATTGAGGAGATAAAGACAGCATTGAAGGTGGAGCTGAACAAGATCACAAAAAATGATTATTTGAAGTGCTTCGAGGATTGGAAAAAACGGTGACCGGTCATAACGCCCAACGGACATAACGCCCAAAAATTTTTTTGGGCTTTATGACCTCTCTAAGTGCGGTCATAACGCTCAATTTGGTTTTGGGCCTTATGACCGACCCATGCTCGGACACAAGGCCCAATTTTTTTTGTGGGCTTTATGTCCTTTTTTTGTTTTTGTAATAATAAAAAGTAATAATTTAAGTGGTAATTATAATTTATTGGAAGTACTTTAAAGATATGGTTCAATTTAAATCATAGGTTTCATGTACCACTTTTTTGTAAATTTTTCAGTAATTCAAAGTTATTTTTTAGAAATTCTTAATGTTCGTACAAATAACAACACTATGCAACAAAAATTTTATTATATATACGTTAAATTGAAGCTATTAATGTCTGCTACCAATGTTGGAAATATCTCTTTCACTTAGAAACAGTGGTTTAGTAATAGTCATTAAACAAATTGGAAAAAGTAGATTTAAAAAAAAAAACCTGGGACAAAAAACATAAAAAATCGAAAAAAAATATTTTATTTTATTTTTAAAAGTTTGCATCCTAGCGAAGAAAATAATGCCTATTTAAAAAAAATCTATGGAGGTAGAGGTAAGTGAATTTCAAAAAAATATTTTTCTTTAAAATTTCTGTTTAAATAGCGATTTTATTTATTACTTTTATTTATATTATGTACATTTGAGTTTATTTACATGAACAAGTTTCATTAGAAGTAATTGTGAGTTCTTTGCTGACGTTTGTAGATTTCGGAATCGGTTTCTCTAATGAGGAACCAAATATAATCTCCCATCATTCTTTCATCGCAGTGCCCCTGGGTAACGCCGCTCGACGGACTTCAATTCTTGGTGAAACCTTTCGCCATGTTCATCACTTACGTCGCCAAGATTCTCGGGGAAAAAGTTTAAATGAGAATGCAAGAAATGAATTTTGAGGGACATATTTACACCTTGGAATACATAAAGAGAAAAATAAGTTGGAAGAATACATACATATGTGTTATATACTCGTACATAAATATAAAAAATATATTTCTAACCAATTTTTTCATAATTTTTTAACAAATCATTAATCATTGTTTCATATTGCGGGCTTTTATTGGCTCCAAGGAAATTTAAAACTACAAGCTTAAACGACCTCCATGCTGCAATTTCATCCGACGTCAAATATTATTTGAAATTCACATCTTTAATCAGCTTCCTTATTTTAGGCCCATCAAAAACTCCTTCTTCGATTTTTTGAAAAGAAAGACTTTTAAATAAACCTTTGGGAATCGACGGTTTCTGATTTCCGTTGTGTAAAAGTACTGCTTTCAAACTATCTTTACAGCTGTCAACAAGTAACCGCCATTTCTTTGAATTGTATATTTGATTAAGTTCCTCGAACAATCCGGGAATGTCCTTGCAAAAGCATCTGTTATACACAGTTGTATACAATTGTTTGTAAGGTATATCACGGACTCTATAATATGTACTGTTTCATCCCAGATGCAAGTAGTTCTGCCTTATCTTTGGTCAGTTCCAAATCTCTCACTAGATCATTGAGTTGAAACTGAGTTAAAAGCGATGACTTCTGACTCAAACTTGAATTGCTCAGAGTTGAGTACTCAGTTGATCTTGATGATCATTCCAAATTGCACGTGAAGTCTAAAATTAAAACGTTTTATTCCACAAAACATTGTAATACATTAATTTTAAAGTTTACATGATTTTACATGGCACGAATTACACAAAATACTAGGTGTCCACGGTTCGTTCATATTTTTAAGTCGTAAACCAAAATATTACACATATATTTCTTATATTATTTTACTAAACGCACATCGGTTCCGGTACATCCGCAGATGTAGCAGAAGTTGTCGGGATCATTTACACATTGAAAAGTTCTTTGTCTTTTACTCATACTTCAAAATATAACTTTGTAAAATTTTTCAGAAAATCTACTTATCTCTTTAAGGCGCTGAATTACACTAATTTATTAATAAGAAATTTCAGTCATAAATTCCGGGTTGACAAAAACCACAAATATTGTTGAATGACCCTCTATCTGAGCGGATATCATCCAATATAGCTCTCACATTGCATATCATGTTTTATGGAGGGTTACGAACGGCCATAAAACCTCGTCCTCTCTATAATTTTATGTCTCACATCAATCCTCATAAAATAAAATGCAAGTGCAATGTCTCTTATATGTCTCTCTCACATATGGCGAATTCAATATAAGAAAAAACATCACTTAAAAACGAAAAAATATGAAACAAGATTTTTTTGAATTTCCCTAACATCAAATATACAGTGTTTTCTTCGTTAGCATGCTGGGTTTTTAAAAATGTGATAAAATAATTTTTTCGATTTTTTTTCTATTTTTTATGGTTTTTTTTTGTTCCAGGAAAAAGTGTTTTTTAAAAAAAATCCAAAAACCAAAGATTCTACGTGAAAGCAATATTTGCAGCATATGTAGCCCTCATAATTCCCTTTAATTTGAGGCATAACACGGCTCAATCATGCTTATACTTGAAATACTGGTCAGAATGGTACAAATACTGAATGTACTTTCCATGAAAGGTGGAATGTAAAAAAAAGTATACCATAAAATTTTTTTAAATATTTTTTTCGTGTTTGTGACTCCTAATTGCAGCAGAAACTGTTATCCACATACCTTGGACAAAAATTTTGTTGCATAGTGTAATAAATGAAATCGTGTAATCTTGGATCAAAATAAACTACTTGCGGGATTGACAACTATTATGGCTTGGAATACTCAGAAAATTAAAATAATTGATTTAAAACAGAAGTTAATGTTGCATTTCATAACTGGGAGGATCAATTCGAAAAACTGAAATTGGAAAAAGTCGGCAAAAGTAAAAATATATATAAAATATATTTAAACACATATTTTATTTGAGAAATTTAGTTTGCAAATATATTTTGTTGTAATATATTAATATATGCGGTCCAAATATATTTTATTGATTTTCAAACAAAATTTATTTACTCAGAAGTATATAATATTTAAAAATTTGTGTTCCAAATATATTTTGGAGACGGGCACGGGTTCAGGTGTATTTTCCGACACCCTCAATATCAGAATATCCACCAGACTCCCAGATGAATGCACGGTCTTCCAGGCAGAGATCTATGCCATTAACATTGCCGCGAATCAGATTTTGGAACGAAAAAATTCAATATCTACGTCGACAGCATGGCAGCTCTCAAGGCCTTGGGCGCTAGAATCATCAAATCACGCTGCACAATGGACTGCTTTCTAGCCTTAAACCATATTCAAGCGCACGAAATCACGCTCTGCAGGGTGCCAGGACATAGCAGCATACAGGGCAACGAATTAGCAGACGATTGTGCCAGGATAGGATCAGGTGCGCGAAATGAAACCGCGACTCTGGACGTGCAAATTCCGTTCGTGGAACTTAAAAACGAAATCGACGAACGCGGAGCAGCACTAACCAGATTGAGGTGGGATACAATACAAAACTGCAGGACCGCAAGAACCCTTTGGCCATCCATTGATGTGAATCGTACCAAAGAATTGCTGTCCTTCAGGAAGAACACACTTAGCATCCTCACAGGAGTCATCAAAGGGCACTGCGTGATAGGCAATTTGGCTGCACGCATGAAGCTTCCTTACGAAGACTTCTGTAGAAGCTGCTTAGATGAAGAAGAGGAGGAGTCAGTACAGCACCTGCTATGCTCATGCAAAGGACTGCAGGAGTACCGTTTGGCCTATTTAGGGCACAGGCTCTTCGTAAACCTAGACGATCTAGCAGATGTACCGCTCAAACTTCTTCTCAAATTCATCAGTAAATCTCTCTGGTTTAGTAAAGCCACGAGGACAAACGGAAATAAGTAGATCTTCCTCTTCCCCTTCCTAAATCTTCTCTCCCTCTTCCGAAACCTTCTCTCCATCTTCCTAGTCTGTCAACCTCCGACTATTTATTCTATCCTTCATTTCTACTCACGGGAAACACAATGGACCGAATTGTCGGCCCCGAGTGAACTCGTCGGATGTATTCTGACGGGCGTCCCTTTCAACCTAACCTAATGCTGTTATAGTGCCTACAGTCCTGTGAACAATGGGCGTTATTGCCACGCCCCTTTTGGTACCTCCCACACAAAGGTACCATTTTGTACAAAAAGTTAACGTCTTATAGCGTGATTACCAATCCACGAAAATACTACAAAATGTTGCACTGTGTAACGCTTTTAAAGTAGCTATAGCCCTGTGAAAAATGGGCGTTGTCACCACGCCTCTTTTTGTACCTCCCACACAAAATGATCAAATAATACCAAAATTGAATAGCTCATAACATTAATATACATACCAGTGCATATAAACGCTCATAATTCGGCACAGTGCAATGCATTTAAAGAAACTAGTTTTTAGAAAAAATAGGTGCATTTGTTAAATCCCTTTAGGTACCTCCCACACAAATTGACAGATTAATTCGTGTTATACTCCATATTACATTACTCACAAAGTGAGGGTATACCTTAGTCGGTTTACCCGACTGAAACTTTCTTACTTGTCTTGTTTTTAGCTGCAGAAACTCGAATAATGACGAAAACATGAAATTTTGATGTTAAATTCGGGGTCCAAGTCTAATGCACTAACCACTGAGCTACCGAAGCCCACATCGCAAAAGGTGATTTTGCCCTGTGCGATTGATTTCCAATTTGGTACATAATACTATTTTTGCTATCACAGGCTGGGTTCAAAGATGGGTCATATTGGTCCACTCCTTCTAGTACCTCCCCCAAGGGTTAAATTTTGTGAAATATTGATTCTTTAATAACATATATACTTCTTATAGGAATCTTCTGGAATTCCACACATAATATCAATTTATTAGTCGCTATCACCTTGAGAGAGGGCGAAGTTGCCACGCCCCTATTTGGTACCTCCCACACAAATGAACCATTTTGCACCAAAGTTCACAGCTTATAACTCTAAGACCATTGCACACAAATAGGGAAAAGGGTCCATTTGTGTGGGAGGTACCAAAAGGGGCGGGGAATTAACGCAAATTTTTCACTGAACTGTAGGCAGTATAACATTACACTGTACCAAATTTCAAGTAGTTTTATGCACGGGTATTAAAGTATAAGCAGTTTACTTTTGGTGCAAAACGGTGCATTTGTGTGGGAGGTACCAAAGGGGCGATACAATAATGCCCATTTTTTTACCGGACCATAGGTACTTTTTATGCACTTGATTTAAAGTAATAAGCTGTTAACTTTTGGTGCAAAATTGTCAATTTGTGTGGGAGGTACCGAAAGGGGCGGGGACACTTCGCCCATTTTTCTCAAGATGATAATTACTAATAAACTGATATTATGTGTGGAATTTCAGAAGATTCGAATAAGTAGTATAAAGTTATTAGCGAATCAATATTTTACTAAATTTTAACCCTTTGTGAGGGAGGTACTAGAAGGAGTGGACCACTATGGCCCATCTTCGAACTGAGCCGGAGATAGCGAAAAATATTACCGCATATTAAATTTGAGATCAATCTGTTGCTCTTTTCGAGAGTTATCGTGCCCACCAACCAGCAGACAGACGGACGGATGTTGCTTAAATTACTTAAAATTACCCAAAACGGATTTCCGCCGAACATACTTGGAGTCTTAGGTTGCTCCTTCGATGTGTTACACTTTTGGCCCGTAGCAAATGATATATATCCTCGTCACACTAAAGTGAGGGTATAATAACTCACAAGTCAACAGGGAAGCTAAAAATAGACATAACACCATGACGACTATTAACAGAAATGCAGCGCTTCTAGTGGAGAATAGTAACAGTAATACTCAAATAACATCCATTCCCTGAAATTAACAGACGAATGTTAATTAACAACCGGACTCATTGAGTAGATGAAACAACATTAGGTTCCCGCGATAATCGGATATATGCCGGCACGAAGTCTGTAATCGAAATAGACTAAAGGATTATCAACTCAGCGTCTCCAAGCTGTTACAACAACAACAATAACCTTTTATGATATATTTGAATCGACAGAAAATATATTTGGAACACAAATTTTTAAATATTATATACTTCTGAGTAAATAAATTTTGTTTGAAAATCAATAAAATATATTTGGACCGCATATATTAATATATTACAACAAAATATATTTGCAAACTAAATTTCTCAAATAAAATATGTGTTTAAATATATTTTATATATATTTTTACTTTTGCCGACTTTTTCCAATTTCAGTTTTTCGAATTGATCCTCCCAGTTATGAAATGCAACATTAACTTCTGTTTTAAATCAATCATTTTATTTTTCTGAGTATTCCAAGCCATATTAGTTGTCAATCCCGCAAGTAGTTTATTTTGATCCAAGATTACACGATTTCATTTATTACACTATGCAACAAATTTTTTGTCCAAGGTATGTGGATAACAGTTTCTGCTGCAATTAGGTGTCACAAACACGAAAAAAATATTTAAAAAAATTTTATGGTATACTTTTTTTTAAATTCCACCTTTCATGGAAAGTACATTCAGTATTTGTACCATTCTGACCAGTATTTCAAGTATAAGCATGATTGAGCCGTGTTTTGCCTCAAATTAAAGGGAATTATGAGGGCTACATATGCTGCAAATATTGCTTTCACGTAGAATCTTTGGTTTTTGGATTTTTTTTAAAAAACTTCCTGGTACAAAAAAAAAACCATAAAAAATAGAAAAAAAATCGAAAAAATTATTTTATCACATTTTTAAAAACCCAGCATGCTAACGAAGAAAACACTGTATATTTGATGTTAGGGAAATTCAAAAAAATCTTGTTTCATATTTTTTCGTTTTTAAGTGATGTTTTTTCTTATATTGAATTCGCCATATGTGAGAGAGACATATAAGAGACATTGCACTTGCATTTTATTTTATGAGGATTGATGTGAGACATAAAATTATAGAGAGGACGAGGTTTTATGGCCGTTCGTAACCCTCCATAAAACATGATATGCAATGTGAGAGCTATATTGGATGAGATCCGCTCAGATAGAGGGTCATTCAACAATATTTGTGGTTTTTTATTTATGAGGTTTCCTACCAGTTTCTACAGGTAGTAAAATTATAAGTACGCAATACAAAGTAGTACGCGGTAGTCTTGAAAATATTGGGTGTCTACTTTCGAAGCAAGCTTTATGTCAGCTACAGATACTGCAACTTATAAACCTTAAACCCGGAATTTATTAATGAAATTTCTTATTAATAAATTAGTGTAATTCAGCGCCTTAAAGAGATAAGTAGATTTTCTGAAAAAGTTTACAAAGTTATATTTTGAAGTATGCGTAAAAGGCAAAGAACTTTTCAATGTTTAAATGATACCGACAACTTCTGCTACATCTGCGGAAAATATGTAACTAAAAAAACCGATGTGCGTTTATTAAAATAATATAAGAAATATATGTGTAATATTTTGGTTTACGAGTTAAAAATATGAACGAACCGTGGACACCTAGTATTTTGTGTAATTCGTGCCACGTAAAATCATGTAAACTTTAAAATTAATGTATTACAATGTTTTGTGGAATAAAACGTTTTAATTTTAGACTTCACGTGCAATTTGGAATGATCATCAAGTTCAACTGAGTACTCAACTCTGAGCAATTCAAGTTTGAGTCAGAAGTCAGCGCATTTAACTCAGTTTCAACTCAATGATCTAGTGAGAGATTTGGAACTGACCAAAGATAAGGCAGAACTACTTGCATCTGGGATGAAACAGTACAATATTTTGGCCCCAGATGTTAACATATCATATTATAGAGTCCGTGATATACCTTTTTCATTTTGCAATGAAAGTAATTGAAGACTGACTACAGAAATGATCCTGTGAAGTATATATATACAACTGTGTATAACAGATGCTTTTGCAAGGACATTCCCGGATTGTTCGAGGAACTTAATCAAACATACAATTCAAAGGAATGGCGGTTACTTGTTGACAGCTGTAAAGAAAGTTTGAAAGCAGTACTTTTACACAACGGAAATCAGAAACCGTCGATTCCCAAAAGTTTATTTAAAAGTCTTTCTTTTCAAATAATCGAAGAAGGAGTTTTTGATGGGCCTAAAATAAGGAAGCTGATGAAAGATGTGAATTTCAAATCATATTTGACGTCGGATGAAATTGCAGCATGGAGGTCGTTTAAGCTTGTAGTTTTAAATTTCCTTGGATCCAATAAAAGCCCGCAATATGAAACAATGATTAATGATTTGTTAAAAAATTATGAAAAAATTGGTTAGAAATATATTTTTTATATTTATGTACGAGTATATAACACATATGTATGTATTCTTCCAACTTATTTTTCTCTTTATGTATTCCAACAGGTGTAAATATGTCCCTCAAACTTCATTTCTTGCATTCTCATTTAAACTTTTTCCCCGAGAATCTTGGCGACGTAAGTGATGAACATGGCGAAAGGTTTCACCAAGAATTGAAGTCCGTCGAGCGGCGTTACCCAGGGGCACTGGGATGAAAGAATGATGGGAGATTATATTTGGTTCCTCATTAGAAAACCGATGCCGAAATCTACAAACGTCAACAAACTCACAATTACTTCTAATGAAACTTGTTCATGTAAATAAACTCAAATTTACATAATATAAATTAAAGTAATAAATAAAATCGCTATTTAAACAGAAATTTAAAAGAAAAAGATTTTTTGAAATTCTCTTACCTCTACCAAAAGGGCTATAATTTCTACATTTATCCATAGATTTGTTTTAAATAGGCATTATTTTCTTCGCTAGGATGCAAACTTTTAAAAATAAAATAAAATATTTTTTTTTCGATTTTTTATGTTTTTTTTTGTCCCAGGATTTTTTTTAAAATCTACTTTTTCCAATTTGTTTAATGGCTGTTACTAAACCACTGTTTCTAAGTGAAAGAGATATTTCCAACATTGGTAGCAGACATTAATAGCTTCAATTTATCGTATAAGTCGACCTGATCGGGCATATACTTATAGTGCTAATACTAAGGGTACATTCGACGATAATAGTATTTTTAATAAAACAATTAAAAAAAATTATCCATAACAAAAATTTTGGTTTTGATTTTATATAACAGTATGCCACAATCTATACAAAAAAAAAATTATCCATAACAAAAATTTTGGTTTTGATTTTATATAACAGTATGCCACAATCTATACAAAAAAAATGTAGGTCTAGGACACAAAAAAAGTGTTATTATTTATACGAACATTAAGAATTTCTAAAAAATAACTTTGAATTACTGAAAAATTTACCAAAAACGTGGTATATGAAACCTATGTGCTATGCGACGGCACACCTATACAGTAGAGAGTCCATGGCCCTTTCAGTTATTCATTGCTGAAATTTTACCGAATTGAAACATAGGTTACCGAAGGACGCTTCATATGAAGTATGGGAAAAAATTATTAAATTTGTAGCAGAAATATATCCTTTACATTAAAGCAGGAGAATGGAGGCAAAAGTCCTTTGAACTACGTAATACCAAAATGTACATAAATAAATTCATGATTACATGTGGCCATTGCTCAATATGAAGTGAATTATTTGTTCCTTTATAAAGATGTTTATGTTCGCACGACATTTCTTTCCTTTATTCACCATCTCGCTCAGCACACCATCCCACCACCACCCCCAAGATAAAATTGCTCCAAATACACATGCATACATCGGACACAAACAACAACTAACATACATAAATGTACATATAAAGGAGTAGTAAGAAAAGAAAATTCAACATTAATATTTTTTGGACCAAAAAGCAATATTTACGTTTAAATATTGTGGACGCGTGAGTGAGTGCGGGCGACACATACAAACATGCACTGACGAACATACGGACGTTCACTCCTCACGTGCACATGACCAACGCAACATTAAATATTCTTAGCTCGCAGCTCCAGCTCACATCTCACCGCTCACAGTTCGCATCTGAAGCAGTACTACAGATATTTGAAGTATTTGCTCCATCCACACTCGGCTACGATGTATGGACGTCGTCGTACTCCTCGTCTATCGTGTAACCCTCTGAGAACGTTACACACAAGTGGTACAGATGAGGCAATGCGTGTGTGCGTGCATTACTGCGAATACATATACAATCTACACTCGTAACGTATGTAATTCATAATAGATGACTAACAAGAGCTCTCCACACGACACGATATGGCGGTGGCGATACACAGCAACATATGTCCACCGTAATAAATAGTATGCGATAATTGAAATAATAACGGCGGTTGGGAGGATTAAAAGATTCGCAAAACAATTGCAAACCTTCGGAAGATGAGCTTGCTTGTTTGCCTGTGCTCAATGAGATATATTCTTGTCGAGAAGAGAATAGGTAAAGCGGAATACTCTCTCTAGTCAACGGGAAATTCTGATACTCTGTGGGGTGTTGGTATGCGTGTGTGTTCTTGGAGGGTACGCATATTTGTCATTTAAATGTAGGAGCTGTCAGTAAGTAGGGTTGTGTATAGATTTTATCGAATTCGAATTTCATTAAAGTCTAGTTAACTCTATTTGTTTGTAAATGCAGATAAGATACACATGTAACTTACATTGACGTTTTTTTCACCTTTATAAGGTTTTTTCGGTCTATATTTGTTTATATACCCACACTTGTGACAGTGGTCGGCTGAATTCCAGACAGCTTCCTTGGGACACTGCGCAGAGCCACTGCTCTTTGGTGTGGTTTTTTTGCGAGTGCAAAGTAAAGCCAGCACTCTGGTCAAAAGGCTGAATATGAGTGAGAGAGAGTGTAAACAGAGAATAACGTCACAAAGTTGGTGCTATTCGAATTTCGAAAGTGAAACTGGTTTTATACATTTACCAGCTAAGTCGCACACATGTGTTTTTGTAGTTCTCATTTCAAGTCGGTCTCTCCGTATCTTGTTTGCTTCCTCTCTATTTCTCTGTGTGTTTTTAATCAAATTCTCTTCTGGTAGCATTGTTGATTGGACGCATATGCGTCACTCGGATACTCTCTCACTCTCTCGTACAGCTCTCCTCATTGTGTAGCTTACAGCCTCCATTGATTTGTGAGTCGTCTTGTGTCAAGTGTCTTATTGCGTGCGTTTACACGTTGTTCCTTTACTTTGAGTGCGAGTTTCTGTGTGAACCTTGTCGTTGTTGTTGTTATTGGCGTGGTGAGAGCCGTGCAAGTGTACTGTTTAGCTGTTGCGCTGCAGTCATGAGAATGCCTATGCGGAAATTGCCGTTAGTTCGGTTTTAGCTCTGAATCGGTATTGACGGTCACTCCTACTGAGCTACGCGCATTCGTTTCGTTTTGCTTTTGAATAGCCAAGTGGAAAACAAAAACATCAACCATCGCAAGTTCTTCTTTCGGAAAGTTTCGACTATCACACATACCAAACACACACACCATCCATGTCCTCCCTCCCCCTTTAGGAGGAATTGGAAATTTGCAAAAGTGATGAGCAAAAGAAACGTGATAAAGCACGTAAAGCAAAAAAGTGCAAAATAATAAATACAAGCAAAAAAAATCATGCAAATTTACCGTTAAAGAGTATTATTTCGCCATATAAAAAATGTGTCGCGTCTAAAGTTAAATGAAATCGAGAAAATCTGTAGTATCTGATGAGAATGGTTATTAAACAACATTCGTTTGTCAAGTAGTGTGAAGTGAAGCAAGTGAATCGCCGTATTCCCACGAATCTAGACTTGGATATTGTGTCTCCCTCGCCTTCGTGGTCGGTCTGTGAGTTTTCTTTTCGTCGTAATCGTTGTGTATGGTCGCGTTTATCCTGCGAATTTTTCGTTTTTTTTGGGAGAACAAACAAATGCGTAAAGAGTAACCACGAAAAGAAAAGGAAATTAAAGCATAGCAAAAAATTAGAGAAACAAGTGAAAATTTCCCAAATTTGTTATTTGATGTTCTCTTTTGGTATATGATATTATAATGCTGATATAATGAAACAGTGAAAGAAACACACACTCGCATTCACTCACGCATAAAATACAAAAAGTGTTGAAAGGAAAAACGAGTCCTTTTTCCCCCTCGTCTCCCAGATAGTGTATTACAAGAATTAAAACGAAAGCAAAAAGTGAAGCATAAAGCAAAAAAAAGGAAAACAATAACAAAGTAACAAATTAACTGGGCGGCAGCACAAGTGTGCTGATAATGTTTTATTTTGGAGAATAGTTGAGGCACGTTTATGGCTCTTAATTAGCAAATCGAATCGTTTCAGCTGATGTAAGCATTAAATCACAAAAGCATCCGCCTACACACACACAAGCATAAACAGCAAAAAAGAAGAAGCAGAAGCCAAAACAAGTTAAGGCATGAAAACAAACATATAGGACCTAACTAACAAACACCTCCATCCATCTATACATCTATCCCTCGGATACATATGTTTGCCCCATGCTGGACTAACATTGTTTATAGGGACTAGGTACTTATAAAAAAAACCTCGCCGAATTGTAATGGTCGACCCCCACATGAGGAGTCGATGAATTGCTTTTCGATTTACGCGTTGCCAATAAGGATAGCAACAAGGCAAGCTCGGACAAGCCAAGGCATCATATTGAAATGCCTATAAAGAGGCGTTTTTATGACCGTAAACAATAAAACCAAAAAAAAGAACCAGAAAAGAAAATCAAACTGACACTATACACAAAAAATTGGTCTTCGGTCAATGGCCGTGTTTGTGACTGTTGTTGGTGGTAGTCTTGCCAGTACAAAGCCTCCTAACTGCCCTGTGGCTCTGCTTTGTGAGGCTGTGACTCAGCTCAGCAACAGCAGCAGTGAAAAGCTGTAATGCAAATCCTAAAAATAAAACGAAAAGGAATTCTTAATAAAATGTCAGAAATGCCAAAAGCATCGACATTTCAATTTTAAATGTGGTCCCTTCTCAATCGCCCCCAAAAAAAGACATCTCCATCACTATCGACGTCAACGACGACAGGCCGTCCGACAGTCCCTAGAATAACCAGGCAACCATCGCCAAGCGTCTGACCAAACGGGTACAAAACAAATTAAAAGGAATAAGAAAAAAAGCTGGTTATTACATCTTCATGAGGAGGATTATAAGAGCCCCCGAAAACGGAATTAAAACGTTTTCTGTTGGACACAAATAAAGTTTTGCGTGCTTGTGTCAGAGCGTGAGCAAAATAATGTCCTCATCAACGCAAATCACTCTTACATGTCGCTCTTAGCGTTCGTTCGTACCAAAGACAACAACAATAAACCCAAATCGAGCAAAGCGTTTCTTAAGCAAAAAACCAAACAGAGCTACGAGTATTAACAATCAAACCAGAAATCGCTCTTCTTCCCCCAACTACTACTACCACTTCTTTGCTACCGTCTCTCTACACATCGTCAACAAAACAATTATACTTTGATCATAACACTGTGCAGAGTAGTTGCAACAGCACAACTACAAATCTAGAAAACATTTTGAATAAAAAAACTCCCCAGTCTGAGACAAGCAGCTGTTGAATTCGAGCGAGCAATATGGAATCAGCAGCAGATCCTTTAGCACTGCCCACAAATAGAACTCCAAATGCAGCTGCAGATGTAGCTCCAGCTGAAGCTATTGCTACTGCCACTGCCACTGCCTCTAGCAATTTATGTCAGCATTGTCATCGTCTGGATCAGCAGCAATGTCGTTGTGAACCGGAACAGTATTGCCACAGCCATCGTCAGCAACATCATCACGCTCAGCAAGGACGCAAGCAGCATCTGCGGCTTCAAGCGCTGCATTGGATTAAAAATCTTCATTTCGTCTGCTATGGTAAGTGAGCTGCATTTGCAATGCATAATTTAAATTTTTCATTCTCATTCCTTCCTGCGACGAGCTATGTCTGTCCATTCGACTCTGTAGGGTTTCGTCGACGTTCATCCTTTTTTTTGCTCGACGTCGTCGCCCTGCCAACGCCGCCAACATACATTAAAATAATTATTTTTCTCATTTCTCCGCATGCAATAATTCAGTACTGCCTTCGCTCGTCCTGTCTCCGTGTGCGTGTGTATGTGACGGGGCAATCAACGACAACAACAGCAAAAAACTGCATATAAAACATACAATTGCAACATTTGTATATGCAAATCTTCACCATCAAGAACTACAGCAGCGGAATGTTAAAGCTTGTACAGTCGTTGTTTTGGCCGATGTTGCTGCTGCGACAATTGGTCGTGTCATCATTCAAATGTGAATGCACCTGTTCCTCAAATGCTAAACGTAACCGTGTCGCGTGATGCATTTCTATTTTGCCAACAACTACACTTTTTTCATGCTTTGGTTGTACTTTGCCAAAGGGCACTGACTGCACTTCCACGAAGAGTTCAATTGAAACTCCAACAAAGTTGTTTGAGAGTCCGTCATTAAATTAATTATTTATTTTTGGCAAATTGCTGTTGTCGTTTTTGTTCGCCAGTCCGCAGCAACAATCAGCGCGCATGCATTTTTCAAACGTAGGAGTTTTAATCGACTCCATTCGATATGTGGCCAAACAAGTAAATCACTATAATTACCTTTTCTGAAATTGTTAAGCTCTACAACAATGGTTAGAAATAAGTAACACAGACCTAGTTCCAAGCAGAAAATGGAAACCACGCTTTCTCTGGAAATAACTGCAGTCCCCATTTCTAATTTCAGTTAGAAATTTTATTGAAATTCCGCCAATAAGAAATTTGTAACTTTGTGAATGGGCCAAATAGAGTGGGCGAAAAATATTTAACCCTTAAAAACTTAAATAGAATCAGCTTTATTGTAAAAGGTACAAAGTAGACGTATGCTTATTATCAAATTTAAGCATGAGAGAAGACTTGACAATACTTTTTATATTTTAAGAGCAATGTCTTAAAAGTTTACAATTCCGCAAATAAATGAGCAGTATTTAATAATTTTGGTACTTTTCTCTATATTCCTTTTATATCTATATTCCTTTTTTTATCAGGTTTGCATCTAAAATTCTACACTTTAAAATATCAATCACTAGAGACCCATCTATCATCAGAAAATTTCCCATTTTTTATTTAGCCCAAAGCATTTCGTTTTCGTAAAATCGTTTAATTTTTTCAGTTTGTCATATCTTCGAATTAAGTTTAATTTATTTACGGCCAATTCCACAATCTCCGGTTATCCTACAGTTAGAGCTAACCTACAGTTATAGATGTCAAATTGTATGAAATTTTTAGTTATTTTTCCTGGGTTTTGTGTGATTGAGAAACCTCGTAAACATCATACAATTCTACACATTAAAATGGTGCGAAATATCTTTTTTTCACGGATTTTATACCAGACACAACACTGTAGTACAGAGAATTATGACCGTGTGCATATTTTTTGCATTTTTGTGCAACGCCTAAACAGAGAAGATAGACAACCATTGTTTATTATACCGAGTCATGTCCGTCCCTCTGTCCAAATTGGTTCAAAGGCATCTCTAGGTATATAATAGACTATGGACGATCCAAATGGGACACATCTATCTATGTTTTAATAGAGACCCCAGATAAAAGCGCCCACCGATGTCAACTCTTGTCGCTCTGGAGAACACATTTTTCACTTGATATGGCAGAAATTTAAGCATAAATACTTTGCACATAATCGTCTTTAGTAAGAATGGGCCACATCGGTCCACGTTATATCCCCCATGTGAAGATCACGAACGAATTTGACTTCTTGATGGGGAATGGTGTCGGTCCCGCCCGGCTTTAGTCTTTCCTTACTTGTTATATTTTCCAAACGAATGACATTGACAATTTGCTGCCGTAGCAGCAAATGCAATATGACTTATTCCAATGTATATATACATTTTTCTTGGGAAAACTGTATTAGAAAAAATACGGTTTTGGTAAATAGTTCTATTATGAAATCAATATTATTTCTATAGAATGACAATAAATTCCTCTAGGTTATAAATCTGTATTTGATAAGTTATGTGGAATTTTCATTATGGGAATTTTCTAGATGAATTCAAGGAATTCTAGATGAATACGAGATGCAATAAAAGGTAAAAAATATTGTCTGTAGGAAGTTTTCACTTTGCCTGAGTATACTCGTAGCTACAGAAAATGTGAATCGCAAAGAAAATATATTTCCGTAGGAATGAAATTATAGACAGCTTGATTTCTTCATCCACTGTTTGAGAATTTTTTGTTCATGTTCATCAAACAACTTATTTAGTTCCCGTAAACGAGGAGTATAGGTCTTAAATTTCGTTCATTCGCGAAATATTATTTACGTAGTGTCTTCTTTATTTAATTTTGTGACAATCAAATTTTTCAAGAAAAATCTCAGAAACGTGAACATTATTCAATTCAATTCAATTCCGTTCCTACAAATTATGTGAATTAGACTTTTATTTATTAACACATTTTTCAATAGAATGATATACACAATTTGTTGCCACGATAATAAATTTCCCAGTGTCAATAAAATTTTTCCCGCTAAAACATTTTTACAAAAAACTGTTATGAATTTAGTATGGGTAAATAGTTATACTATGAAGTCAATATTATTTCTGCAGAATGGTAATCTATCCCCCAATAAAAGTTATGATAAATTTTAAATTTGAAATATTCTAAATGATTTCCTGGATATATTTATATTGACTGTAAAAAATATTTATGTACAAAGAAATGCAGTAAAGGACTGCACTTTTCATTTGTAATCGGTAATATAAAGAATTAATTGTCGTTTATCTCAGTTTATCTACTTTCCCTTAGTATAGCTATAATAAATTTTGAAATCGTAAAAAACATTTTCACTGGAAGAGAACTTCTTCTGTTGTGAAGAAAGTTTCTTTGCCAATAATAAACATTTATTTGATAAAAATATTTTGTAAATCTAACAAATGAATGGTTTCAGCTATCGAAAAAAACTGTGGATATGTGCCTAAACTTTCATTAATGTAGAATATTTTCTCTTTGCAAAGTGGTGTTGTAATTATCAACTTGATTATGATAAAAATAAAACAATAACACCGTCTCATAGTACATTACATTTATCATTCATTACCTGGCATTGATATGCCAATACCTCATATTTCAACAAAAATCGATGAATCCCTTCCGCTTCGACGGCATTCTCCTTTCATAATTATATGTCGACCGCAAGATATGGCTATGCAGTGTCCCATGTATTGGTGTACATTTCATTAATTTTAAATTTTATGACGCCATTAAAACATCGAACTATTGCGTTCGAAACTCTCTATAGTTTATTAAGCATTTATTTCACTTTGCAAGTTTTGGGGGGCGTTCGACAGGAACGAATAAATTCTGAGAAACGACGATGTCATTGTTGATATCGTTATCGAAACCACTCCGCCCACGTGCTGCGGTGTAATTCCCTCAGAGTCGTAAAACTTTGTGGCAGACCAATATTCCAGTCCGGTAGTTATTTTCTACCGCTGCGGCTGCTGCTGCTCTCTTGCTCCACATTATTGGAAACATTTCAATTTTGTTTTATTTACAAAATACTTATACTCGAGAGTGCAATCGTTTTAAAGTTTACGAGGTCGCTTCAAGCGCTGCGTATATTTAACGGCTATTTTAAAATGACATAAACCGGCCAACAAAAATTAAAACCAAAAACAGACCACCACACGCACTTCCGACCGTTGTCGATACTGCTCTGCCGCGGCAATCATAACCGACAGATTTGTTGTTGGGGAATTGAGAATCTGGGGCCGCACTTCAAGCTTCGCGTACAAACCATGAATATGATTGCTGCTCAAAGGGGCGGCGTAGGATTCTTGCGTTGCGTATGTCGTGCGCTCTGCGTGGCGCGTTATGCGTTCAATCATTAGTTGTTGTGGTCTTTTATGGGGCGTAATGTGCCGTGGAATTGATTTTCGGTGTTGCCTTGTGTCGCTATCCCTGACACAGTGTCCGCAGTAGTTGTTGGTCTTGTTGTTGCTGGTGATAATATTGAAAGTCAACACCGAAGCAACTAAACAGCCATTTAGTCGATGTAACTGCCAATGTTGTTGTCCGGGTCGTTTATGTCATGTGTACGAGAACCAGCCGCTGTAGACAAGAAACTCATAATGATTAGAAACTGGAAGGAAGCTCCGATACACAAACCGACCGACCGACCAACAACCACAGGAATAAACGGGCGCACGGATAGATGGAAAGACGGACTAACAACTGAGATACCGATATCCGCTATTTGTTAGTAATAATGTTTCTTTGATTGGTTTGGTTTGGTCGTTCCCTCGTTCCTTCTTTCCGTCGTTGCTTATGTTTGGCCAATGCTGTCTCTAATAATATTCATCATCAACGTTGTCCTCATCAAAGTCCACATCGTCACCAGCTCCACCACCACCGTCGCCATCATGTGCTGTGGAACGCTTACGTTGAGGAATCCGCCGTCTGCCATCCACCACCGCGGTGATGGTGTAACAAGTCATGGAATTCAATGGGGAAAACAGGTTTTTATGCGTTACGTGACTCAACAGAAACCTGGTGACTTTCTTTCCGCCGTGGAGCAAAAAGGCGATCACTCCAATCCAGTCCAGCTCAGAACAGAATACAACAGACCGCAAATTGTGGTAGCGCCATCAAAGTGAATGGAAGTGACACACCACGTCTCATAAGTGCGCACATACATATACTCACTCGTATATACATACATCGATATGTGAATGTGGTCCAATATAATTAACGGAAGTACAATATTCCATCAATTTCGAATGTCACACAGGTGTGACTGAGTACAGACAAACCTCGACCAATGCAAACCAATTATCTTGAAAATAATGCCAAACATTATTGCAGTTGAAATTTACTACCGGTTTTGAAGGGAGTTCTCCAAGGAATAGAACTTTCTCAGATTGTTGTTGAAACTTTTAAATTTAAGGACATTGGACACAACAAACAAATATACTCTTGAAATTACACTACAGCAGTCTACGCAATTTAATTCCCAATACCACGGACATAATCCCCAAAATTCGTATATGATCACTCACAAATTAAAACTGAGGTATATTCAGGCTTTTTTGTGCCAATTAGCGACCCTCTTAAGGGGTTTAAAGTTGCACTCCTCCAATTCACAGATATAGAGAAACTTTTTCCTGCAATGCGAACCTTCGGCATTGTTTGCAGAGTCTCTCCCTGGGACATGTTCAAATTCTGTTATTTAGAGAATAGTTTTATTGCCTTATTGTCTTTAGATGGGCTTACAGAATTTCTCTTATGAGACATATCTAAATTCTGCTATATGTTGTTTCTCCTTTAAGACAAGTCATATTATTATGTTCGAAAGTCGGAACAATTTTTATTATGGCGATTATCCGGACACCCATCGATACATCCAATCGAAAGTAGGCTAAATCAAAATGCAAAACATTGATTCATTAAGTTTCTTGCGTAACTTTTGATTGAGATGACACATGAAGGCATAGTTTTTGCAGAATATAACATGTAAAGCGTAGAATTCTTAAATGTATTATACCTCGCAACATTTCAGGTTGACATGGCTGATTTGTTTATGGCTGCAGCGCATAGTGTACGAAGGAAAATTAATATACAAATGTCTTTATTTGGTCATGTCAATTCTATTTTAATGTTCCAATATTTGATCTAAGATTTTTATTTCACACATAGTAGGGTATTTTGATTGGGATTTATTTTATAATGTAATGTAATTTATTTTATTTTATACCATTATTTACGAAACTAATATTTATTTGTATTCATGTATTCATAAAAATATCAGTACCTTAATTTTAAGACAAATTTTATGTTTTTCAGTATTTCGACGTTAATTTTTTTTAAATTTTATATGCTCGTAAAATTCCTTTATAATTGAAATTGCACAACCTTAAAATTTGACTTGAAATAAATAAAAATTAATAATTAGTGCTTTAAAACATAAGTAATTGCTATTTTTGTCATTTTAAATTTGTAAGGTATAACTCGAAGTCAATGAAAAATAAATTCGAAAAATCGGCAACACTGTGAAAAGGGTTTTTAAACAAAATATATTTCGAGAAGTTTCTAAACAATCATTTTATTTGTATGTAAACACATATTTTATTTGAGAAAATTACTTTGAAAATATATTTTGTTGCTATATTTTAATATATGCGTTCCAAATAAATTTTATTGATTTTCAAATAAAATGTATTTGCTCAGAAATATATAATATTTAAAAATGTATGTTCCAAATATATTTTCTTTCGATTCTAACATATCAAAAAAGATTTGTTTATATCCATGTACATTTGGGACTTTGCTCGAAATACTTTTCGTTAATTTGTAAATAGAGATTAGTTGCATAGATATATACAAGATGGCGCAAAAGTAATCCTCCTATCAGAAAATGCTATAAATGGCGCAAAAGTAATCCTCCTATCAGAAAATGCTATAAATTTTGCGATTGGCCCCTAATGTCAGTTCTGTTTTGACATTTGTGTAGTAAACACATGCGAAATACACGTTAATAAACAATGTTACGCTACACTGCTCCAGAACGCGGAATATTGCTGACTATTTATTTGACCAATAATCGGTCGGTGACTTTGGCACAAAACATCGAAAGGTTACTTTTGCGCCACCTTGTATTTTACTGAAAGGTCAACCTTATTTGATTACCGAAAATCTTCTCTATGGAGACATTTTTTGTTTTTTGTAATTATTACAGACATAACTTTCCTGATTAAAAACTCTTAATAATAACGAGTTTTCCAATAGCGATGATATGATTTTGAAGCGACGTGTCGGTCATTTGTAATGTGTCATGATCTGTCATTTATTTTTCATTGTATTATGTAGTGTTTATAATTTCATCATGGAGAGATATACGCAAGAACAACGTTTACAAATTATTCAGTTTTATTATCAAAATAATCGTTCTCCAATTGCAACTTTTTGTGCGCTAAGTCCATTTTTTTTAAATCCAAAAAAAAATACTTTCCAGTCGACCTTGACACCCATGAGCAATATTTTAGCTCTCATTAAGAGCTATCTTATCTACCGATTGTGGCTACGTCCCACACAGCAAATGAAACAATTGAATTGTTGCGAGAAAAGTTTGGAGATTCGATTATTTCAAGACATTGTGATATTGGATGGCCTCATTGTGATATTGGATGGCCTCCAAGAAGTTGTGATTTAACACCATTAGACTATTTCTTGTGGGGTTATTTGCAGTCATTGGTCTTTCGAAATAAACTAGACTATCTTCAAGCTTTACAAGACAATACTCAACGTGCCATTCATGACATACGACTTGATTTAGTGGAAAAAGTGCTCGAAAATTTGGTTCATCGAATTCGTTATTGCAGAAGAAGTCGTGAGGGCCATTTGAATGACGTTTTATTTAGAACTTAATTGTATCGATTGTACTTCACATTAAATAAAAAATTTTGAATTTCCTAACAATAAGTGTGTTTTTTTTCAAAGAAATCATATCTCTCTTATTGGAAAACCCGGTACTAACATTAAATTTAATTAATCATTGAAAAATCTCTTTATGAATTATTTCACTTCTTTTAGTAAAATTATCTTTAGTGAATTTAAAACGTACTCACTGCTTAAAACATGTACTCTAACTTAAATGGAACAACAATAAAGCTCAAAACATATCATCGTTTGCAGAAACAGAAAAAAATTAAATTCAAAGACAAAAAAGGACAAGTACATTTTATTTTCCATAAGCAAAAATTTAACTAAAAAGATGTTCAACTAAATATTAATTTTCTTTCTTTCAGTGTGTAGAACAGTGTTATCGGTTCGTTTTTATGTGAACCATTTTCGAATTCCTTTTTTCCCTGGCTCAAAACATATCCTCGTTTGCAGAAACAGAAAAAAATTAAATTCAAAGACAAAAAAGGACAAAACAAAATTGTACCTATTTTAAGTAAATTTTATTTTCCATAAGCAAAAATTTAACTAAAAAGATGTTCAACTATATATTAATTTTCTTTTTTTCAGTGTGTAGAACAGTGTTATCGGTTCGTTTTTATGTGAACCATTTTCGAATTCCTTTTTTCCCTGGCGCCGCATCATTGTTAAGGATTTACTCGGTTTGGAAAGAGAAAATGGAAAATTGCTTAGAAATTATACTCATTTGTGGTCATAGAGCAGTCTACTCTTACAAATCATTCTAAGGACGAACTACAAAGGACTAACTCTTTCTCCGTTTTTCCTCTCGAATGTGGTGTTCGTTTATTTCTGGGGAGTAATTATGGTCTGTTTAAAAATGACCCATAAAAGTCAGAACATGATTTGATGGATTTTTGTTTCGTCCCTACCTTTGTGGACTCATAAATTGTTGCACCGTCGAATAGGTTCTCCACTCCTATTGGGTGTGGAAGAAATTCGTTACAATTTCCCAACGAAGCAAATTATAAATGCATATGTAGGAAAGGCAGAGAAGCTGCCTTTGCCATGCGGATGATGAGGATTCTTTGTAGTCCTGTCTGTCAACTCGGTTGAAAACTAAAGGCTGTGACACTTGGGAAGCCACCATCAGTTTTGGTTTGCTATGATTAGAGTAGTTATGCCAGCTGTAACCTTTCGTTTGGTCAATTTAAAGGCATTGTAGTCCTTTTCTCTCACACATACGCACGTTTCCATTTTATGAGAGAAAGTGAATGAAATAGTAGTTTTGTGTATCTAGATGTGTATGTTATCCCTTCATTGTATATATGGCATAGTGGTGTCGTCGGTGTCGTTGTCGGCATTGGTAGCAGAATATATGCCAATCGTGAAAATTATGTTGCGGTCGAATGGGTTAATATGTGAGTGCATAAAAGCGGTTGCGTTTTAAATATGTTGCGGTTGCCACCGAACTGAAATAACTGAAATGTTATTAAATTGAAATAGGGTGCATCTGTGCCCGATTTGACACATTTTCCATTTGGTGCTTTCCTTTTTCATTATACGTTACCACACACACACACACACACAGGAATTCCTACACATCGACATGGACACATGTAAGGTTACATGTGTGGTTGTGGGGATTCATTTGGAGAATGGGATCGTTTGGTCGGTTTATGTTGCGGTTTGCCATGCAACATCAAATAGCCGGCGACAAATGATGTGCTATGTGTCATTTAATCGGGTTTTGTCTGGTGTCATTAGAAAATTAAATTTCATTTTATATTTGGACATTTTAATAATTTATTAATTGGTCATTTGCGTTTTTGATTTATGCTCAAGCTGCGCTGTTTTTGCCTCACTTCGCCGCACCTTGTCCTGCACTGCTGCTGATATCAGTGCCGCACAAATCCATTTATAAATCAAACAAATTTGCAATTGCAAATTTCTAAAACAATAAATAACTTCATGGTTATATATACGAAATAGAACACATATTGTATCTATGTATATACATTAGTGGGTGTGTGTGTTTTGTATTGAACGTATGTCTATCTATGATAAATAATTGTGTATTTAAATTTAACTATTTATGTTGATTGCACAGGTCTGCAAAATGTCATTTGCGGTTAACAGAATTTCATTTGGGGAAAATTTAGAATTTGTTGGTGCAACATTGACAGCTATTTTTTGCTTCATGACAAAATTTGGAAATGAAAAATAAGTGGAAGATGGTTCTACCTAAAGGCAGAGAAAAATAAAATAATAAATGCTCAGAAGGAATAGCATGACGAAATACATATTATAATCTAGAATGTACTGAGAGTATAAAAACGATTTTTCTCGATTTCTAAATACAATGCACAGATCTAAGGATGTATCCAAAATCCCTTATTGTGGACTTCAAAACCTGACAGGTATCCAAAGATGCGCATCAAGGAGCTGATTAACTGAGCTTTTTCCCCAAGTGAAAGTATGAAGTGAAATCATTTCGTCCGAATTTTTTTACGCAGCTTCACTCATAAAAAATAATTTTTTTAAATGTTGCTTGATATCGGTGTAGTTAAGCCAATTTTCACTTTTAATAACTTTTCCATCAAACTCTTCTCATTATATTTTTTCGTGTTGAACACGTGCCTTATAAAAATAAAGAATTCTTATTCTCGTAATAAGCTAGAGAATGCACATCCATTGAGAATTATTAAACCATTTAAACGATAATTGAAGCAAAGTCGCGAATAACGTTGTAAACGACAACATTAAAATGGTCAAAAATTCGTACCAAACGTTTTCAAAGTAGCAGACACTTGGGTAAAAATAAAACAAGTGTGTCAAAATTTTTTGGAAGGCCAAGATATTTTTGAAATTTGTTTATAATCTGGTTGAGAACTTGAAAAAAGTAGAACAATGTGAACCATTTAGCAAAATTTTGATTTTTTCGGGAGATATGACCTATTAAATTTTTCCGAGTGTGTTTAGAAAACTGCAATTTTCTCTCGAAATATTGAACGGATTCGACTGAAATTTTTGTAATTAGCATCTAATTATATCATGAACTTTTATTACCAACTGACCATATGAAAAATATTGCAAAATAGCACCCCAGTAGGCGAGTTGGTAGCGTACTCGCCTATGAGTTTGGGGGTCGTGGGTTCGATTCCCACTAGAGGCTCTGGTCTGTCGCTGCAAAATTCAGCCATATGGTCTTTGTTACCCGGCCTTTCCCTGGACCTTAAAATTAGAATATAAATTTACTTTGTATTGTAATTCATATAAATAAATAAATAAATTTTTTGCATATGCGAATAATTTCACTTTCTGGAGCAGTGATTTGAAATATTTTATATGTAGAATGCGTCCTATTATGACGTCCACCAGAATCAGAAAAAACATTTTGGTAGATCGCGCTTTGTAAAAAGTCACAGCAAGTTACAGCGAGCCTCCAAGCTATGGATATATAATTTGCAATATCTCCGTCAATTCTTAATCAATCTGTACAAAATCAACGACAAAAGAGACGTGAGAAAAATCACTTTCATACCTTGTTTCATAATATATGTTTTGTTAACCCACTAAGAGCCAATTTTTCAACCTTTTGTATTAAATGCAATGATTTTGGAAAATGCGTTATTGACTAGAGAGTTCGTGCGGTGGATGTATAAATTCGCGATTCTTGAATACATACCGCACCTAAAGCTTTATTTCAATGGATTATATGACCAATGATTCTCTTAAGAACATAAAATATTACTATTTTTTTGTAAACCATACACAATTTTATTATTTGGTAATGAAATAATACAGAATTGACTTTAGAATTTGTAACATAACTTTAGTTTTAATGTATGGCAAAAGTTGAAGAGGCAATATGCTGAATTTTATAGTGGTTTTTAAAGGTTTATACCTTGAAATAAAGCCTAAGGTGTTGTTTGTATTAATAGAATCGCAAATTTATACTTCCACCGCACGAACAGTTCAGTCAATAACGCATTTTCCAAAATCATTGCATTTAACACAAAAAGTTGAAAAATTGGCTCTTAGTGGGTTAAGAAAACACATATTAGGAAACGGACCTAACTACAAAAAATTCAGTCGAATCCGTTCAATATTTCCAGAGAAAATTGCAGTTTTCTAAACACACTCGGAAAAATTTAATAGGTCATATCTCGCGAAAAAATCAAAATTTTGCTAAATGGTTCAAATTGTTTTATTTTTATCAAATTCTCAACCAGATTATTAAAAAATTTCAAAAAAATTTTGCTAAATGGTTCAAATTGTTTTATTTTTATCAAATTCTCAACCAGATTATTAAAAAATTTCAAAAAAATCCTTCCAAAAAATGTTGGCACACTTGTTTTATTTTTGCCCACCTTTAACGTTTTCATTTTCACCCATTACAGACATAGCTGCATTAAAAATCTATTTTATAAAAAAAAATGTTTCTTATATATGTATGTATTAATTTATTACAAATTATTTGTGTGCACACGGCGTTAATTGCGCTAACAACGTTATTCGCGATTATGCTTCAATTGTTTACAGTCTATCTCTGAAAATTATTTTATTATATAAATGGCTCAAACGCCACGTCGATTAACTGAAATTTTTTTCGAAATATTGAAGTCAAAGCTCTTGATAGAAACAAACATTTCTTTTATTTTTTCTAAGCTATTTGTTTTATGAAGTTAATCGATTTGGCATTTGTTCGAATATGTCGTACTTGCATTCGATCCTCAACTTGTCATTGAAACGTTCGATGATAGAGGAGTGTAAATTACTCTTGTATGCTGAAAGTGTTGATGCGCCTATACGGGTCGGCTTGATGGAGAGAGTAGATCCATCTCTTGCAAGTCAAACCGATACGATGTTTCCTTGAATGTGACTACATCCTGTTAAGAGGTCTTAAGCCCACTTCACACTCCGTGACATTTCACTGAATAGTATGCAGAACTATTCATTATTAACGAATTTTGTATGAACGTTAATTGATATTGCCAAATGTTTTTCTGACTGTCATATGGCAGAGAGTTATCGCGAGAAGTGGTCTTTACCAGAATACATACTCTACCCAGTACACAGAAACCTTTCCGATTATCATTTAGAATATATGTAGATAAACCCTTAAAGTGAATAACCAACATTTGCAAAAGAAACAACTTCCAAATGATGTTCAATGAAATGGAAAATTGGCAACATTTTGTTTTTTTGTTAAAAATGCAGAATCAATTTTCTTATAAGCATTTTTTGGGAACAATTTGCCTCCCCATTCTTCCCACCTAGATCCCCTGACCAAATCGACCCTTATTTGGCCAGAGAGTCAGAGTAAGAGAATGTCAGAAACAAATGGAATTCTGTGCCGAGGAATTCTTGTAATTCTAATTCTTCTCCATTATCCTTTGAGGTTTGCTGTCAACAATGCAATGGTTGTCGAATGTCAAAAGTTTTGCCGGAAGTTTTATTGTCAATTGTTGCTTATTGCAAGTTGCACGCAGCGCACCCGGCCTGGCCCAGACCGAACGGGCCACCAGCAGTAGCAGCACCGGCAACCAACCACTAAAATGGCAACCTCGTTGCAGTCATTCCGAAAGAGTCACATCCTTTCAGGGAGCAAGAAGGAAACACGAGAAAGGCACGAATCGAGTAGAGGAGAGAGAGTGACGAAGAGGACATGAAGAGAATGTGACATTACCCATTACGCAGCACAATTTGTCACTTGCAACAGAGACACGCATATGCACACATACACAGGAATGGTGTGGCAGCTTTAGAAAGATAGATTCCAAGCCACAAACTGCAGCAACGCCTCAAAACGAGCGGGAGAGTGACAAGTTTGCCAAAGGATTCCGCAACAATAGTTGAACATTGCACATGACCGACAGCAGCAGCAGCAGCGACAAAAGGAAAGTGTCACAAGTTTCTTGTTCTTTTGTTTCTCGGTTGATTTTACTTCCGAACATTATGCTGCACTGCACCCAGCACTGTACTCCGATGCTCGGCACTTGCGTCGTCTTCGTCAACGAGGAGCATTAAAACCTATTAAATGTTTAATGAGTGTATCTGGGGTTCTCAAACTGCCAACTCTTGCAGTAAGCATTTGTTGTCGCAATTACAAACGCAGTCAAACGTCGCGTCTCGCCTCGTCGATCTGACGCTTTCCGCTTACACTGCATTTGATAAACGAAATATGCGCCCCTGGAAACTTTTCAAAGACTACTTAAACTTTGTTTTGTGTCATAGGCGGCGTTGCGGCTCTGTGGCAAGTTCGCAGCTTCCCAGCATACCCCGTACAGGAAGGCAGACAGGCAGGCAGGAAGCGGAAACCCAGAGCAAAGGACAAGAGGGAAATCGCAAAGATGCCATAAAAATTTAATCTGTACGCAATGTGTCAAGTGAAGAAATGATTTTGGTACATATGTGCAACTGCGAGCATGTGTCAAATTATACCAAGCCATTGTCACAAATTTGTGGCAACATTTAGAATTTGGCCTGCCATGAAACGGGTCTCCTCGACACACTCACTCTCACACGCTGGCTGGCACATAGGGCCTGTCCCAGTGGCAAAGGCTGAGATTGTCATTCGTAAATTTCCAACATATGGGCGGGCACATATACTCGTACGCTCAGATAAGCTATGAATTTGTCAGATGATGCACTCAATCTCTCTCCCTCCTTCCCTCTTATAAGGCATAATGAAAGGATGCTAGTGGGTAGTTGAGCTTTATCAGCAGGAACACCACACGGCAAATAGAAGAAATCGTAAATGTGAATGACAAGCGAAAAATGCTGTTGTCGGTTGACAGATGTCAAATCAGTGAGAGATATGACCGACCACATATGTTGGAATGTTTCGACATGAAATTCTACACAGTCAAAAATCGCACTAAGGCAGTAATGCATGTCATGTTGAACTGCTTCTTGGTTTATTACGTCTATTTGTTTTCGTTTTTTTGTGTCCAACAAATCTATTACGGTTTATCATTTCTTAATTAAACGTAATTTAATGAATGTCTAGTTGAGTGTTCGACTTTTAAGAATTCTTAAATTAATGCTGAAATCACATTGGGTGTGTCAGCTTTGACTTCAGAAAAAGTGGGTTTTTTAAGTATTCTGCAATCTTGATACCCTACAGAAAATGTCCGGTACTTGAGCAATATGTGCTGTAGTAATGATATTGTAGGGATCAAATCAATATACATTAAACCAAGTAAAGCAGAATAAAAGTCTTGTGGGGCTGACAATTGATAGTCCCGTGGAAACTATATTCCTGAATTCAAAAACTGTCCTCGACTGTCGCATATATTTTAACGAGATGGCTGGACAGTACAATATTCACCTGATATGAGTGCCGGATCACAGATACATTCCAGGGAACTGCAAAGTATATGAATTTGCAAGACTGGGGATTACCTTACACGCTCCAGGGGAAGTGGAATATTTGGGGATGCTTCTATCGGCAAATTACAGGCTGGTGTGGCCCTTTCTAAACTCCAAACACACCAACGCACTACTGTCGTTATCGAGACCGGACGAGACTTATCGTGGAGACGAAGAGGAGGAGGCATTAAAAATGGGTGAGTCATCGTGATTCATTATCGGTTAAAAGAACAATTTATGGCATTTACTGTTTGAAAACGACATTATGCAAATATTGGCCTTGACTACGTCTGAGGTGGTCATAAGGTACAATTATAAGAATAAGAATAACACGAGTAATGTTGGCATCCAAAGCGTCAATCATATTCCTGAAGACCTCAGATTTTACATATGCACAGAGAAAATAGTCCGAAAGAGTGATTGTGCACGATCTAGGTGCCAATTTACGTAGCAAAACGTGAAATTAAGTGCCAAAATAAGTGCCCAGAGCCCATTCACTGAAAATAAGAAGCAAGTTTAAGTTGCCTGGCTTCAATTCTTGCACTAGTTGAATTTTGTATGATTTTCCTAAAATTAAATAAAATTCGCCTTCTTCTGAGCATTTTATATCAATCTAATTGATTCAACGGGAGGGGCAAGGTATAGCTTATATTTTCCCTTACGTTCCTGTGCCAGCATGGTGGAATATATATGTACATGTGATAGCTTACATCAACCTGCTACGGCTGAATTTTGAGATAACTGCTGGGTTTTAAGTAAATTTGAAGAATTCTATGCAGATATACCTGAACTTTACCAGATTTATTTAAAATTAAAAACTTCTCCACTTGTCCAAGAACTCTTCTTTCATTCTTCAGTTCATCTCTGCCAAAATAGGTTTCAATACATCTTAGACGTCAAATGGCAATTTACATATGATAATTTAAGGCGATCATAACAAATACTCCTAGGGTTCGTATTTTTTAATTTGTGTTTATTATTACGACTGAGTGGGCACTCATCTAGCAATATTTTGTTTAATCCTAAATACATACATACATACATACAAAATATATCTATAACAATTGTTGAGTAAATAATTCTATGATTACTCTATAACGAAGTAATCTTAAAAAGACTTAATTGGCTAAATCCATGGGATGTATCCTTTGTAGTCCTCTGTTGGCTATATATCTGAATTAGTAGATGAAGGCGAAGTTTATTTGCATGCTTCCGAAATTGTAGTTTTATTATATTTAATTTATTCGTTTGGCGATTTTCTGCTGTGGAAAAAAATGGATCACATAATTATTTATTTTTATTTATTTATTATTATTTATTTATTTACAAATTATAATTTGCAAATTGTGCTCAAAAATACTTGAAATGTTGAGAGTGGCATATGGTGATTGTACTCTGAGTCAGAAAAAATGTTTGCAAGTGGTACAAGTTCTTTAAAGAAGGTCGAGAATGACGACGATCGAGCTGGAAGATCCATCATAAAACCCAATGAAAATGTTGAGAAAGTGAAGAAACTTGTTATGGAGAATCATCGAATCACTATTTGCAGAGGATGTCGGAATTTCTGTTGACTCATGCCATACAATTTTTTTCGGAAATTTTGGGCATATAGCGTGAGCAGCGAGGTTCGTTCCAAAATTGATGAAGTTTGCACAAAAAAAACCGTCGCATATTCGTAATTTTTACCCATATCGAATGAACGTAGCCCGAGAAATTTTTAAATTCATCTTTTATATTGTACATACAGAATAGACTATATCAATCAAACTGTGCCTTAGTATACTGGTATTGATTTGCGTTATTTTAATATTAAATTACATTTTTGCTATTTTTGACTGCATTCTTATGTTTTGCAATTTCCTCAAAGAAGATTTAATGCTATAAATGTAGCGTACCCTCTACTGGGGTCCTTACCATCAAAAGCTTAACTCTGATCCGGATCCACATGTACACATTACCACATTAACCCCCACTTGCTACTGTTATCGCTCGTGTCCGGGCATGTTCTAAGCTGTGGAAACATGTTTAATTACTGTTTATTTTTACCCCCAAAACCAACACTCACAGTGCAAACAGCCGCAGATTTTACTGTGTTACATTTCATGAGCAGTTACCACAAATGAAACGATTAAGAAAAAACTCCAAAAGCAGTTGAAAGCTGCAGCAGCAACAACAGCAACAGCAGCCCACTTGAAATATCGTTAAATACTTTCAGTTTCTCTTGGCGAAAACGCCAAAATCAAATACACACACATATAGATTTACAAACAAGAAGTACACTGGACGAAATAAATATAAGCTCACGATTGTTATTTTACTTTTTGATGAAGACAGGGAGAGATTGAGGTCAATTGAAATGGGCAACATATGTTATAACAGGGGTGTTTTGTTTGCAACTGTTATGCTTATCTATATTGTATGTTATTTTATTGAATCTTCTCTTATATCCGCTTAGAATAGAGATTAATATCCATGTTGTCATGTTACAGTGTTTCCAGCTGGTTTAACTTTCTGGTTTAACTTTCATAGATATTAAATAATTCATAAGCCACCCTAAATAATTAACATGTTCGCAAAAACAATAAGTTAAACTGAATTTTCAAAAATATCTTTAATAATTTCATCTCTGCTCCAAAAGAGTTTCCACCAGAGGAAAGTGCCGACTTTGATGTTTTATTTGGTACAAACTTTTTAGTCTGCTGAATATGACAGGTCTTTTGCAGAAGATGTTGAAGATGCAAATGAGTATTCCCCAAAGGTTTGAAATTATGAACCCGGTTCAATAATGTACAAGACTGTTGATTTCGTGACTGCAAGCGTTTAGGGCCAGTGTTCTGAATTTCGATCTCACATAGACACAATGTATTTCATTGTGTTTTGGTTGTTTGATCGTTAGTGAGTATTTGGGTATAATTCTTATCGACTGTGTGAATCATCCGCTTATAGTCTCTGTGAGTTTGGTTATCGAACTTCTGTCAAGTGCAGTTTTTAAAGTCAGCCAAATAGATTGATGGAGACGAGAGTCAAGCGCAGTAAATCATGATAGAATCCGTATGCATACAATGAAATACTTGCAATACAGTTTGCCCTTGAAAATACTGGCTTTCTATCATTGTATAGAAGTAGGTTGGTCTTGAACCAGAAGAATATTAGAGTCCAAATCAAAGGACATTAATTCTTTAAAGGAATACGTGAGGTGCATAAGCTATCATTTCTCCAAAACGAGTTTCATACGTTTTGGTAAGCCAACAGAAGGAGGATATATATGTATTTCAAAGCTTTCCATGTTTATAACAAAATTAATATATATCTAGTGATTACAAAATTATTCTTAGATTAGATAATATTGGACCCCAATACTAGAAGAACGATAAGGAATTTGGACACACAGAGAAATCCAAACAAACTCGTAGAATACATTTTAATGTTAATAATCGGTTCAGTAAACATTCTATACATTACGAATGGTCCTATAAATTTCAATTTTTTGAATAAAGTGCAATATTATTAATATTAAAATTTGGAATTATTTACAGGAAAAATAATCAATTGCTCTGATTATTGCAAAATCAATTAACAAATCTTAAATGTGCAGTTTCAATAAATTTCTATTACTTCTTTATCTGCACCGTGTACGATTTATTTCAATTACTTCTATTTACTGTTCGAATCCAATGGAGCATTTCCCCAAAGCCTTCAAGTAAAGCGGAAAGGGAATGAAAACCCCCGTCCGTCCATTGTATGTAGACCACTGGGCCTTTTTGGATCAGATAAAAAGTTTTTGTTGTCGTTTTTTTGACGTGTTTTTCTTTAAATGTTTTATCAATGTTGACCAGTTTAGTTTTTCAGATCGGAGTGTGTGCACTTGTCCGTCCGTCTATCCATTCGTCCGCCTGTCTTTGATTTCTGTTTGAATGAGTTAAGCAATTTTTCTGATTTTTTGTGGAGCGTTTTTTCCATTCAATTCTGCGCTTGTGTATTTTTGTGGGGCGTGTAGGCTGCCAACTTATTGTTCACTTGTCGTTGTTGTTAGTACATACTGTTGTTGTGTTGTTGCAGCAGCCGTTAGTTGGTTGTTATCTGTAGGTTATGGCTTAGCGTTAGTCTCAGACTTCATTCGCCGCTGACGCTGCCGCCGCGATGTGTTATCTATCCATCTATCGTTGGTTTTCAACTTCAGATACTGGTGTACACTCGCACACACACGCACACACAGTCACATCCACTCGTGGATGTTCGTTTGAATGGATGGCTGTGTGTGTGTTTGTGTGGAGCCCAGCATTCGGTCGTAAATAAAAAATCAGACAGCACCTCCTACATGCCATGTTCTTTGACACTCTGCTGCTGGCGCGGCAGCGACTGCTGCTTTTGGAGCCCAGTTACTTACTTCTCAAACATCCTCTTGGTCGTGACCATGTCGCTGTTTCCTCAGCTGCTGCTGATATTAGTGATGTTGGTTGGCCTTTCTCCATTGTACTGCTCTTGTATGGCATGTTTTTTTGCTCTTCATTTTCGATATAATGCACAGTGTCTCCTTTGAACAAAATAGAACGGAAATACTATTTTTAACAGATATGTACTATGTATCTCAGGGTTTCTTAAATAGGGAACCTTTTCTGATCTCTAGGGGTGTCATGAAGTCACAAAAAAGTGTAGATGTAAATAACATATGAATCTATATTGAAAAATTTATGTGAGAACGTTTATTACCAATTGTATCAGAACGGCTATGCGTCTGTAACTCTTTAGGTTACTTCAAAAAATCGAAGTAAAAAGTTATACTTGTCCTGTGATTGTAGAATGCAATTTAATCAGTAATATTAGATCACTATATGTATATATATGTAAATATTTTTTCTATAAGCTTACTTTTTTTACAATATTCAGGACATATAGCTTTAATCTCAAGCGGTTTTTTCTAAAACTGAGTATGTTCGAAATAGAGAAACTATAACAGTGCGAAAATAAAAATCAAATTTTATAAAATAGCGGTATTGGTAGCGACATCGCCTATGAGCGTGGTGGTTGTGGGATCGGTTCCCAACTGAGGCTCTGGTCATCCGACTTATCTTTAAATTGTAATTAAATAAACTGCACTGGCCAACAAATTAAGACTTTTTAATTGGAACAGAATAGCTATCCTAATTTTCTGAAAGGGCATATTGAGTAGATCATTTTTGTAAAATAAACTTATGGTCCAGCTGGTCTGAGTTTTTTTTACAGCGGTTGACCCAGTTATAAATGAGCATTATGCTAAATGAAAAAATATTGTAAGTTAATGTCTAAGATATTTCTTATTGTCATAGTTATATAGCAACATTCCCTTTCAAAATTATAAGGTTCTGTTCCAAATATGCTGTTGGACAGTGCTATTATGGGTAATGGTTTTGGAAAGCTGTGGTCGTGAAACGGCTAAGAATACCTGCAGTAGCTTATATCACACATAACGACAGCAGGTGATTCTACAAGACTTGTTTACAAAATAAGGCTAAAATCATGCATAATTTTTTCGTGCGCAGTCCTTACTATATAACTTTGATAAAGCCAGGGCACCATTTAAATTAAAGGAAATAATGGGGGCGATAAATGTTGAAAATGTCAGTTTTACATAGAAACATCAGTCTAGTAACTCTCGTTAAAACATTACAAATATTTTTTTTTTCCAAAAAAATCGTTCTTTTGCTGGCCATTTTAAGTCATTTGACCATTTTTCCCAAAAAGTTAACGGCTTATAACATTGATTTCAGTCCATACAAACTCTTGAAATTTTGTACTGTGCAATGATTTTATAGTACCTACAGTCCCGTAAAAAATGGCAGTGTAATGCTTTTACAGTATCCATTGTCTATTTAAACATGGGCGTTATTGCTACGCTTCTTTTGGTACATACCAAACAAAATAAAATTACGACTAATTAGTCCTAATAAGTCCACGTTTAAAATTCTATACAATTCGCTAATATATCCTGAGCTTTTCAGAATGAAGCACTACTGTTAATTTTGGTGCTCGTCATTAAATATTTGGTCAAGAAAATCTGCAATTTAGTATAAAAAAGTACGTTTAGATGGTAAATTTCTGATTCTATATAAAGGGTTTTCCAACAAGAGGTGTTATTTTGGTATTTAAAGAATAATTTCATTTTTTGAGATAAATGATCCGATGTTTATTTCATAATAAAGAGGAAGGTATGCCGTTAATAATGAAAAGCAACATCAGCCAAATGGCCACCACGACCACGCTTACTATGGTCCTGTAAGCGTGGTCGTGGTGAAATTTTTCATGAAATTTTCCATAACCAAATCGTAAAGTGGCTGCCCTATTCCCTCGATAGCCTCACGAATTCTATCTTTGAGGTCTTGAATCGACGCTGGGCTGTTGGCGTAGACCTTATCTTTCACGTGGCCCCAAAGGAAGAAGTCGCAAGGTGTTAAATCACAAGATCTCGGTGGCCAATTGTGATCACCTTTTCGAGAGATAACACGGTTCGGAAACTTTTCCCGTAATAGAGCAATGGTTTTGTTGCTTGTGTGGCACGTAGCGCCGTCTTGTTGAAGTAAACGTTGTCCAGATCAATACCATCCAACTCCGACCATAAAAAATCGTTATTCATCTCTCGATAGCGCAATCCATTCATCGTAACTGTTGATCCAACCTCCTTTTCGGAAAAGTAAGGTCCAATGACCCCGCCGGACCATAAACCGCACCAAACAATCACACGTTGAGGATGGAGAGGCTTCTCAACAATAACTCTTGGGTTTTCCGACCCCCGAATGCGACAATTTTGCTTGTTGACGTAGCCACCGAGGTGGAAATTGGCGTCATCAGGCAAGATGATTTTTCGATCGAATTCGGGATAATTTTCATGCATTTCGAGGACCCAATCAGAAAAGACACGACGTTGTTGACGATCGGTCGGCTTGACTTGTGTTAACTGAACTTTATAAGCCTTAAGACCCAAGTCTTTATGCAAGATACGGTGTAATGACGTTTGTGGAATGCCCAATTCCAAAGAACGACGAGGAATGGACAAACCTGGGTTTTCTTCAATACTTTTGGCTACAGCAGCAATATTCTCAGTTGTTCTTGAGCGACGTGCACGGGTTTTATTCTTCTAATCACTAACTTGTCCCAACATGAATTTTAATAATTCCTATGCGTTGTTGAATCGTGTATCGTCCCATTTTTAGTAATGTCGTAGTTTCTACTTGTCAAATGTCAAAGAATAAAAGCTTCAAAGTTGACAGCTACCGAAGTACCGTGTGATTCAAAATGACACCTCTTGTTGGAAAACCCTGTATTATAGGCTAATTACTTTACTGTTTACAAAGTTACAATTGGCTTTTTTGTAAAAAATCGCCGCTCAGGTGAATTGTAAGGGTCCGATAGCCATTTTTTGTGATAGATGAATCCATCTATTTGGTACAGATATGAGCATGATCTATAGGGATCCACATTTAGTCACTATCAGAAATAAAGTCATTGAGGCTGCCTCATACGTCGTTGCAGGAGTATTGGTTTTAAATTATGAGATATGTTTAGAATTACAGTGAAATAAATAACCTGGTTTTGTTATATTATTATTTTACTATCAGAAGAAGTTATAATTAGTAATACAGAAAAATACTTTAATTTTTGTCATTCATTAATTTTTCTTAAACTGTGACACTGTGCAAGAGTGGAGAGTATTATTGGTATTATTACATATTACGTATTATACAGTTTTTGTTTATAGGGGATGTGTGAGCGTGTGCCGAGTATCTCCCCAAACTGAAAAGTCGGTTGACGACAATGATTGTGTGTTGCTGCTGTTGTTGTTGCTGGTTGGTATCTGTATTGTTGTTTACAACAAGTGTTTTTTTTTGTTGTGTGTGGGTTGCAATTTTGTCCAAGCGACAATAAATGACATAAACTATATAAACTTAGCAGCAGCAGCAGCAACAACAACACCGAAAAAAGCTGCAGAGTAAACGACAACTCTTACAAAGAAATTCAATAATTTTACGCAATTTGTCTTAGAAGTAATGAAAAAGACCAAAATGACAAATAAAACAATGTCAACGTCGACAACAACAACAAAACCAATTTATTAATGAAATTTTGTTGGTGGTTGTTCGTTAGGTCGGTCGGTCGGTCAATCTTTCGTTTTAGGCGAATTCCCGATGAATAGAGTTGCATTGCGACCGGGTGTAGTTTTATTGGTCTGATTTGACAAACAACTTTTCTGCTCTATTCCTCATGTCTTTGGTGGGTAGCATGGTGATTGCGAGACAGGGAGGTAGGGAGCGATGGAGGAATCACAATGATGAAATGCCGTTGACTTTGCAATGCGAACGAATGGGAGGAAATGTCTGTGTCATTCCTGTGGCAAAAATATCGTTTCTGTCGCCGTTTGCCATTGCCACTGCCGCTGCCGTTGATGATGAGTGGTGTTGCTGCTGTTACTCAGTTTGAATGATGGCTCTTAAAGGTTAAAAGCCATTAAAAGTGATTATTTTATGGCTACGATGGTGGAAAGAGGGTGTAAGAAGAGCAAACAGCGGTGGGAGCAGTTTGTGGGATTTCGTTAGGTTTATTAATAAATTGCTGCTTTAGACATTCAGCAAAGATCGCTGAGCATCACTGTAATCTGCATTACGCCAAATCTCGTGGGGAATAAATAGCAATTATCTATAAATGTCTGGGTTTTTTCTTGTCTCATTTGTCTATTCCTAGGAAGATTTTTTAAACTGAATTCGTAATGACTTATTAAGATGATAAGTAAGAATGAAACCGCTAAGCAGCAGGATGTTGTACCCGGTCCTGCTACACATACAAACTTATTTAGGTGCCCTAAAAATCGTTTCCTTTTTATACCCGACACCACACTAGGGTTTGTAACGGTTAAAAAAAGAGATAGACCAAAAGTTTGTTATATCGATCGGCATGGAATGGGGAACATCTGTCCATGTTCTTATAGAGCCTCCATATAAAGTAGGGATGTAACGAATATTCGCATTCGCATATGCGAACGCGAATTATTCGCATCATTTTAAAATTCGCTTTCGCGTTCGCAAAAACCATCTTTGGATTATTCGCTTTCGCAAAAATATATTTCAGTATTCGCTTCCATTTATTAAAGTGTTAAATCTCCCTATTCCCTTCACACAATTTGAAGATATGTGTGTGCTTGTGGTAACAGGAGGTAAAACTATCGAAAACAGTCTTAATACTTGAATATCCGGAAAAGTATCAATTCAGTTCCTTAAATTTGTTGGTACTAAAGGCTCTAAATATTATTCGCATTCGCAAAAATGCATATTTTACTATTCGCTTTCACATTCGCATTCGCAAGAAATATATTTCAATATTCGCTTTCGCATTCGCTTTCGCATTCGCTTTCGCTAAAGCCACTTTCGTTACATCCCTAATATAAAGGTCCCCACCGATGTCACTTCTTGACGCTCTAGAAAACTCTTTATTCAATTGATCTGGCCGAAATTTAAGTATTTCCACATTCTATTGTACCATATCGTCCATAGTAAAAATTGGGTACTTTGGTCCATGTTTTGGCATAGTCCCCAAATATGGTCCCCACAGATGTCACTTCTTGACGCTCTAGAGAATTGATTCTTCAACTCATCTGGCTGAAATTTAAAAATGAACACTTTTCATTGGGCCTAGTCGTCCATATTAATAATGGGGTATATTGTGGTATAGCCCCCATATAAAGGTCCCCACCGATGTCTCCTCTTTACGCTCTAGAGAACACATTTTTCAATCTTGCTGAAATTTAAGAATTTATACGTGATATTGCACTTAATCGTTCCTAGTGAAAATTGGTAACATCGGTCCATACTTTGATATTGCTCCCATGTATAGGCCCCTTCCGATTAGACTTCTTGGCATCCTAGGGAACACATTTTTTAACCCATCATGCGGAAATTTAGGCTTTGGTACTTAATATTGCATTAAATCGTCTCTAGTGAAAATGGAGTATATCGGTCCGTGTTTTATTAAGTATAAGCTCCTAATGAAGGTCACGTTTTTTAACATGTGAGCCTGGAATTTAAAAATGTACTCTGTTTAACCTGCAACTGTTAATAGTAATGGCTATCCGTGCATTTGTTGGCAAACAATGGTGGAGGATATTATACAGTCGGCCCCGCTCGACTTTAATCTTTCCTTACTGGTTTAAATAGAAGAATTTCAATTACTGTTTCATTTTTCTCCTGGACTGTAACGCCGAGCCAAATTTTCGCAACCAAATAAATAAATCTTCACTGTATATATAGTCTTCAAAAATATACATAAATATAAAATTATACGTCTTTATGTATATACAGAACAAATTTGAAATTAAATTATTAAATCATCTTATTTCAAAAAAAAATTATTCATTATTTATTTTGATTAATTAATGTTGTAAACAAATTTTTAAAACGCATTTTTTATTGACTCAATAACTTCTTTATTGTTTATATAAATAATATATATTTCTGTGTGCAGTTTCAAATTGCAACTGATATTTAATTTACTAAAAAATTTTCGTAATTCAAACCCATTTTTAGTTTTTTCTGTTTAGATGTGAATATCTAATGATTTTTTTCGGAAATATCATTATTTCATAAAAAGTTGTACTGGAATTGAAACATAAAGTACTAGTATATCAGGTATCATTACTTCAATCCAAAAGTAGCACATTTTTTTACCTAATAAAAAAATTGCCCAAATCAAGCTCGAACTGTATTCATAAATTAATTTGACTGTTCGTTATAGTCGTACTAGGAAAGCGATCATTTGCCAAATCCTGAAATTTTTGTGGCAAAAGAGCGTCTGTAGCTATTCTATTTTCAAAAAACGTTAAATCAGCATTTTTAACACATAATTAATAACATATCATAAAAACGCGAATATATATTGCATTATTGATTTGCAAAATTTCGAACTTTCAAACGTAACCTATAACGTTAGGAAGTTGTATTCTCATATCTAGAGAACTTCTTCAACCACACCAAGTTTTGATTCGTTTATCCCCTATATGTATACGAGTATAAAAACAATTGATAAAATGTTTGAGTTAATTCTGCGGAGATTTCGTTAAATGTAACTTTGTGCAGAACAAACTCAGAATCACTTTCTGAGACGATTAAGCCATGTCCGTCGGTCCGTCACGTTCAGTGGCACAAAGAACGAAATGTATTCAAAATGATATATATGTCGGTCCACGATTTTATGTAGTCCCCCTATAACGATTAAAGTTTTGTACGTTCTCGAAGACAAACTGTACAACTAATACGGCTGAAAATTGGCAGATTACCATTTGTTATTATGCCCTATCTATCACTGGGTTATATCGTTATGCTCTAGAAATCACATAACATAGTAAGTATCATTCGCATGAATAATAGTCATCATAGTAGCGATGAAGGGTATCATATGGTAGGCATGGCTCGACTTTCTACTGGGTTTTGATATAAGTTTTATAATTTTATTTTCTTGTGAAGTTATCAAATCTGTTATTCAATGTGAAGTTATCTTACGTATGTTCCAGGCAATGCACATTTATTTCTTGCTTTTGGTAAAAGGCGGGAAGCTATGATTTAAATTTAAATTTGAGTTTCCAATATCCATAAAATTCCTCTTCCTTTAAAAGATAATCTATGGCAATAACATTTGCGCATGCTAAAATGTGAATTTTTTGTCCGCCACGCAATACTATACTGCAAATTCCAAAATTTCTTAGAACTATTTAAACGGCAGTCACTATGTTTTTTTAGTTCTTAGCCTCACAAATACAACCTTTACAACCTATGAATATTAAATCCAATATTGCGTTGACCTTGAAAGAAAACTTTGCCTTATGATAAGCGTATTGCACTATCATTTAAATAACCTATCAATTAACACTCTTTTTTTTATTAAAGTAGACTAAACCTTTTAATGACTTTGTTGCAAACATCTTGACATTGGTATATCAACAACATTTCAATCAACAGGTCACAAATTTTACGGACACATATAAGTGTCAAGATTTGTAACTGTTTGACTTTTGTGAAACATTACAAAATTGAGCGTGTTATGACAGCATTATAACCCATTTAAAAATTATTATTTCAGTGAAATGTCAAATCTATCAAATGAAATACTACATAGAGTCATAATCATATCGGTCATTCATAAATCTCCACGAGATCTATAATTCTCCATATGTACGAGTATGTTCATATCGAAACCTTATCTCCGATTTCGCATGGTGTAAAGGTCATTGCATTTTTAAGTTCTAAGAATTCTAAATTATATAAAGTTGAAATGTTGTTTTTTCTTTGAAGCAAATCAAACGTGATGCAGAAAACAGAAGGGTTCATTTGATTGTATTGCTTTTCTTGAAAAATTTACCTTTTCGACTTGGCATATTTTGGAAAGTGGGTATGCAATTCTTCCCTTGCGGTGACCTACTAAAATCCCTAAATTTGCCAACAACTGACAATTGTCACAATGAAATTCCGTTGTAAACATGTTTGTATTTCAATGTAACTGTTGTCATTCTTAACTGTTCTGTAATCAGGAGCCGCAATTAGAATGTGGAAGAATAGGCTTCCTAACAATATTCAATCAAAATGGGAGTAAACAATAAATAATTCTATGAATCAATAACATCGTCACATACATATGTACATATGTATGTACGTACGAGTACGAAACCTCCTGTACGTGTGTGTGCATTTTCCGGGCTCCATGCGATGTATGTGAGTGGGTGGGTGTTCATTCGAATATATCTTATTAGGACCTACAATAACAATGAAAAGAATTTTGCCAAAGGAAGTGATTCTTCCTCGACTTCTGCTCCATCCCCTCTGTTGCCAGTCAATTCTCGACCATCAATCAGACACAATACATCGTTTTTAGCATTTATTTTATGCCAAAGCTCAATGATGGAAAACATCAAAACACAGACGGACCCACATACTCGCATCTATCCATCGCTCCATCCGGGAACCCTTAGGAGAATGAGAGGTGCGAAGCAAAGGGAAAGGAGAAAACTAGGAAGGCAGTCAGATACAGACACATACATCTCTGGGATACAACCATGGTTACCATCACTGACATATGTTTGAAGTCTATAGTGCATGAATGTTATATTATGAACACTCTCTCACAAGTGAAGTCCCAGCAACATTTTCGTTTGAAACAACGATATGGACAATCGGGCGGTGCCGGCTATATAATACACCTCCCTAACAATGCGCAAAGAGGCATTGATATAAATATTTGGAATAATTGGTTTCGTTTCAGCTAAGAAAGTACTTAGCTCCTCCGCTTATTCCAAGGAGGAGTTGAAGTTATTGGTCATAATAAACTATAAGTAGATCTGTAACGACAACCTAAAAATATGCAGTATTCCTTCATAGATCAAGAATCGGAAGGAAAATAGACTTTCATTAACTTGGATCCTCATTGAAACCTCATATCTGACAAATTATATAATGATTGGATCTAAAATACTGTTTCAATATACCTTAAATACTAAATCGACAGGAAGATTTACGTATATGGTGGCTATATCTAAATCTGTACCGATTTTGTCCAAAATTTAGCAAAATTCGTTCCTAAATTATGAAACATCTTTCTGCCAAATGTTGTAATGATTGGAAGTAAAGTACAACTTCTGTAGCGCTTTGATACTAAATTGGGAGGAACATATATGTATATGGGTGCTATATCTAAATCTGAACCGATTTTCCCCAACCCTGGCAAAGATCGTTCATGTAATAAGAAACATCTTTTTGTCGAATTTAATATAACATCGGGTGTTACAACACCAACATAGCCATAACCATATCTAAATCTGAACGGAACCAAATTTCAGAATGATCGAGCCAAATGATTCAGAAATATAACATCAGGAGTCGAAAAGGTCAAATCGGAAGGTACATATATATGACAGCTACATGTGAATCTGAACCCATTTTTACCATGCCATTGCGATCGTGCGATAATTTCCGCCTGTACTACTTTGAATACATGAATACGTGAACATACGGATATAGCTAAATTGACTCAGAAAGTACGAAGTACTCAATCATGAAATCATTTTTTTTAAATTGTTTCATTGTTTGTTTATGTAAAAATTCGTTTATCTGACAAATGTTTTCATTAGTTTCAAGACAAAAATTTAATCGGCCGTTAGAAATACGTCACAGCATTTTCTCATTGAAGTTGTGGTTATACATACATCATTGATATTTCACTAAATTTCTGATATGAAAACACATACTCCTGGTTTTAGCAAGGCCATAGATCGCATTCAACACTATAATGGAGAAAGCTTGGCGAAATTACATTTTGAAGCTACATTAAAAATATAAATAATGTACGACTAAAATTTTTAAGTGAATTCAAAATTATTTTACCTAACCGTTTGAAATTTGTAGCTTTTCGGAATAAAGAAATCGATTTGTAAGGATCCTTCGTATGTGGACATGTGCCAATGGGAACTATTTATACCCAATTTATATTAAAAGTTTGTTTTGCCCCAGATGTTTGTAACGCCTCAAAATATTGGAGCTAGACGCATCTTAAAGTGTACCGATCGGCTCAAAATAACTAGCTGATCCGATCTAGCCATGTGTGTCTCTCCGTCTATCTTAAGCTTGTACGCAAAATACAGAGTATTTTCTTGCATCAATGACGATGCCTATTGCAATTGGTCAAAATCGGTTCAGATTTAAATATATATCTCCCATATATATGTACATCCCTATTTGCCATTTAAGCAGTATAAAACATTTATTTTCAACAAATCGTGGTAGTAAATACCCCATATATATATATATCCCAATTTGGAATAAACCTTGACAAATTTAAAGAAAATCTGTTTATTTTTAGGTACCACATGTCCCTATATATTCCTATATCCCGATTTAGCATATAAGTGCTACAGAATCCGCATTTCTGAACAGAACTTTATACAATTTAACAGAGAACAGTATCTTAAACCAAAATCGCTACTTGGCAAATTTTAAGAATATCGGTTTAGATTTATATATATAGTATATACATAACTATATCCCGATTTGTCACCTAAGGCATCGGAATTTTTGAACAGATCTTTATAAAATTTAGAAAATAACAGTTTCTTGGAGAAAAAATTGAAAAAGATCGCTTCAGATTTACATATTTATATTCCGATTTTAAATCTTAGCGCTATATATGATATTTTTAACTGATTATTATCATTAGGAAAACAATCTTGGTATATTTCTACTTATTCTGCTTTGATAGAGAGCTATAGGGGGTCATATATGTAGTCGGCTTCACCCGAATAGTGCCATTTCTTATTTGTATCAAAACTTGTACCAATGAGAGCCATTGTTTGCTAAACTGCAAATAATTATATTACTTAGTCATTAACTGAAAAAAATAAAATTTTGCTCAACAACAGTTGGTTTTATTCACTATTAAATTTTTTTGTTTTAAAGCCGCTCCCTATAATTTTTTCGAACACCTGTTTTAAAACCTCCAATCCAATTTAATAGTCGTAGTTCGAGTTTCTATAACATAAAACAAGGATTATTTATATCCTTACAATATATTATTCATAAATATGCGGGAGAACATCTTGTGGGGTTTCGCATTCGTTTGATATGTACCAAAGCAACCCTCGCTTCCAAAATTGAGTTGAATTGAATTTTTATTTTTATATTCTTGGCATGATTTTGTATTTTATGACAGTAATAATTGTTTCAGTCTCACATATGCGTCGATTTGTAACAATTTCATTTTTAAGCATTTACAAAAGGGGGTATAAACCTCCTTCGAGCACAGAACCGGTGAAACATATCTTCTACCTATTGCTGGGTAAGACATGAATTCGTGGCCGTCGGGGGATGGGAAGGAAATAGGCAAGAATAAAGTTATTGATTCCACATGAATGGCAAACTTTGCCACCAAAACTGTGGACGAGTATATGTATGGGTGGATTGAGTCTGTCTGTGCACGTGGTGTGTGTGTGTGTGATATGCATCCTTATAATTCCGCACACAGTTTGATTACCTTCTTCAGATTATTTGGGGTAACGGTGTGGGTAATGTAAACTCAAAAAGTTGTTAAAGTTTTTGCTAAATCTGCCAGGGAAACAATTTATATATTCGAATACGCCAGTACTTAAGGATATATTACAATCACACACATACAGAGCCAGACACACACACTCCCAAAAACATACACATGAACACCCAGGACGATTTTACGCTTTTATTTATAATAAATGGGCTTTTTTAAACAAAAAGAAAAGGCATGAAAGCAATAACTTCCAATTGATTACATTACACAGACATTTCTCTTCAATATTATGAAGCGTATAAAAAATTCATAAATTCTCTGCGGGTGTGTGTGTATGTTTGAATCTGAAGCACTTGAGACTTGGAAGACCTTCACCCTTCGCAAGTGCAAAAACCACCCTCTTCCTTCAGCAAAATATAGAAACGAAACGAGGAAGATGTGTAATATGGAAAACTGCCCCTCCCCCCCTCAATTTATGCAATGCATATTTGCCTTCTTTAGACTTTAAATTTTGCCAAAAAAAAACCTATTACGTTACAAAGGATCACATGAATGAAGTTGTTAAGTGGTGCTTAGTGAAGATGGAAATGGAGAAACTAAAAATAAATGTAGCGAAAATATGAAGAGAAGCGGCGCAATAGTTCGCTGGCTGTATAGTGACTGGAAGTAGATTGACGATTTGCTTTCTCTGCTGTCTTCATTCAAGGAAACACAGGACTCTCAAAGTCCATTAGCAAATTTAAAATGTGATTTTCCATTTAGTCGACAGAGACATGGAAAATCAATCAAATATTATTTCTCGACTATACTACAAGTATTCCTTGGTGCTGCTTAATTATCATTGGTGTCATCAATAACGCAACTGAGAACTGGTCAGCAAGTCAGAGTCCCAGTCTTTCTGTTCTGTCCGCCCGTCCTTCCATCTGGCTGTCTGTCTATGGGACCGTTCGTGTTTGTCCTCTGCAGGTTCCATTATTGATGGGGAATATGGAAATTTGTTGTACCTTTAACAAAGTGAAATTGACATTTTATTGCTGATGTCGATGTCGTTGTCATTGTCATTGAGTCGTGGCCGCATTTCGCCTCAGTGGGGGGAACGGTGATGATCGGGAAGCTCAACAAATAAATTGAATTCTAATGCAAATTTCGACAGAAACAGAGTCAGAAACGTAACAAAACAAAACAAAAGGACAACAAAACATGGAAATGCTTAAATCTTTTGTCATTCCACCGAGGCGATGTCAACTGCGTATTCCAGTAGTGTGAATATAGTCGTACCGTCGCCCGTTGGGTCCGCTGTCGGTTGGTTAGTCGTTGTTCCATCTATTGGTGAGTGACAAAGTCTTGTTGTGTGGCACAGACCACAAAATTAAGACATTTACAAATTGCTCCCAAACAAAAAGTTGGAATAATTTAAGCACGTGATGTGGATACAACATTTTCCCAATGACAAATATGTATGTCTGTATATATAGTTGCCCCCATCGTGATGGGGGTTCATGGAGCTCATGACTGTTCGATAGGCGATGGCCGATTGGTCGGTCAATGAAATGAATTGAATGACAATAAAAGTGTTTGGCATTTCTCACAAAGCAACGCAACGATACAAAATGAATCGGACGCTCAGCATAATGATGCATAAATTTGTCCAAATGTGGCGGCGGGGAAACATATACAATCCATTGTGGATGGCTTTGAAGGAGGATAATGGATGTCAATCGGTTCGTTGGGGCTAGAGTTTTTGCTGAAGTAATCACACAAAATTTGTCAATGCGATCAGCCATAATGCTTCTTCCGATTGAACTCAATTAAATTGTTCTGCTTCGCAGAGGTTTCCACTTCTGTTGCAAAATGAATATATTTCTAGAAAATACATATTACGACTTGCAAAAAGTCTCTCTGTACAAGAAAAAAATTATGTAGCATAGACGTATAGTAAATTTCCGAGTAGAACATTTTTTGAAGATACAACCCAAAGTTTACCCTTTTCGTTGTTAATTTGCGTTAACAAAATATTAAAAATTCACAGCAATCATGCACAAAAATAGCCTATTTTGGTTTGACACAATTTTTTGAATTGACTTTTGTCAATATGTTCATTTTCATTTTGTATACAGGGGAATTTTAGTAAAATTGTATACAAATCGGAGTTTTTATAACTCATAATTGTTTATGGACATTTTTCACGCATGAGGGAATCAGTATATAATTGCCCAAGGGTGCTCTTAATTTGCATGTCAGGCATTACTTCTCAAAAATTAGATGTGATAGAGACAAGTGCAACAGCGAGCAATGGAATCATTTTCGTCAAAGAATTTAATATCTCTGTGGTTTCCTGGAATAACACAAAAAAACACATGCTGTTTTCTTAAAAAAATTAAATTCCTAAGTTTATGTGAATGCCATATTCGTAGACTCAGTTTTATAGCCTATTGTCCAAATTACGTTACTTCCAGTCAACTTGTTTGGAAAAGTGCTATTAACCAGAAAAGAAATAAACATATTTATTCAATTAGATAAATTAAATAAATATCTCACCTACCGTACAACAATTTGTATACCAATAACACAAGTTTGCAAATTTTTTGTCGCAGGACTGTGCACAACATTTTCAGGTGTAATACTCGTATGGTGTTCTAAACGGGTGGTTTCGTCATTATGGGCCAATTTCGACATAACTTTTCTCATTGACGGTGTTTGCAGAATTCAACATTTCAGATAGGTAAACAGGGTTTTCCAACAAGAGGTGTTATTTTGAATCACCCGGTATTTCGGCAGTTGTCACTTTTGAAGCTTTTTTTCTTTGTCATTTGAAAAGTAGAAACTACGCCATTACAAAAAATGGAACGATACACGGTTCAACAACGCATTGAAATTATTAAAATTCGAAAAATAATCTTGACTGATGAGGCCCACTTGGTCCGGCGGGGTCATTGGACCTTACTTTTTCGAAAATGAGGTTGGATCAACAGTTACGGTGAATGGATTGCGCTATCGAGAGATGATGAATGATTTTTTATAGTCGGAGTTGGATGGTATTGATCTGGACAACGTTTACTTTCAACGATACGGCGCTACGTGCCACACAAGCAACGAAACCATTGCTCTGTTATGGGAAAACTTTCCGGACCGTGTTATCTCTCGAAGAGGTGATCACAATTGGCCACCTAGATCTTGTGATTTAACACCTTGTGACTTCTTCCTTTGGGGCCACGTGAAAGATAAGGCCTACGCCAACAGTCCAGCGTCGATTCAAGACCTTAAAGATAGAATTCGTGAGGCTATCGAGGACATAGGGCAGCCACTTTGCGATTTGGTTATGGAAAATTTCATGAAAAGGATGTGGTCCTGTAAGAGTGGTCGTGGTGGCCATTTGGCTGATGTTGTTTTTCATTATTAACGGCATACCTTCCTCTTTATTATGAAATAAACTTCGGATCATTTATCTCAAAAAATTAAATTTTTCTTTAAATACCAAAATAACACCTCTTGTTGGGAAACCCTTTATATTATCGAAGGTGCACACCATTTCTTATTTTTTTCCGAATTCTACGATTTTTTTGAAAATATGTCCCCCAGGATAATGACGGGAGAGTATAATAACGAGGCCTCTCGATCTGATGATCTTTCTTAGTCAATCGTCATCCCCCTGTCAAACAAATGACAGGGTTATAACGATTAACTAGTGAGCAATAAAGGGTTACCACCAGGATTCTCGATCTGATGACATATTTAGGGTGCATTTTATTGATATCTCGCTTAGTTATCGAGTTATCGGATGCTAAATCTTAAAAAATATGATTTTTTCATGTAACTTTACCAGACAAATTTATGTTTTTTGTCGTTTTTTTCAAACTTTACTATCCGATAGCTCGGTAACTAAGCATGTTATCGATAAAATGTCCGTTAATTTGTTTGTGTTCTATCCAAATATATCATCTGATCCAGGATCCTGGTTGTCGCCCTTTATAGTTCCCTTGTTAAACATCATTCCTCTGAAAAAATAACGCTCTAGCTCACCCGGGGCTCAAGATGTAGCCGAAATATTTTGGCGGTATTTACTACAAGCTTTCTTCACTTCAACCGATTTTTATTAAGTTTGGCACAAATGGATTTTCTGAGATATAAACTAAAATGTTCAACGGATCCAATTTTATTAGCATCTAGATCTTCCGTTTTTATACCTAATTGTTATAAAAACAATTTGTAAAATTCCACTTCGAACATTTAATTCTTCTTTAGCATCGGAGTGTAGGGTATCATATAGTCGAATATGCGAATCTTCAGCCTTTCTTTACTTTTTTTAAAAATTGCACAGTATGTGGTCACAACAATACATCATGAGATGTCACCAACAATCCCATAAAATTGTATATTCCAAACAATGAGTGGACTACAAGTTTTGCGTCAAATGTATAAATTTAGTATAAGTAATTGAGGAAATTTCAAACACAAACTCCCATTAGAAGTTCATTGGCATCACAAATTAAATATAACAAAATAGATAATAAAGATGTACGTATATATTTTTAGTCACACCAATGGTCGTTCTCCGAACTCGTTTCTTTAAATGAATTTAATGTTGAAATTTTCAGTTTTCATTGCTACTTTGGTGAGATAGATTTCGATGGAATTGTAGAAAAATAGCTTAAACACTGAGCATGGAAATTCAAACGAAGGAGATTTTTCAAAACAAAAAAAAAAGAATTCTCTTTACCACATATGAGTCTAGATTTGAACATACATATGTATGTGCGCATGTACATTAGGCCGGGTCAAAAAAATATATTCATTTTCTCAAATGAAAGCTTGTTTTTTGGTGATTATAACCAAAATATTTCGGCTATATCTTGAGCCGCCAGTGAGCTAGAGCGTTATTACATATTACATTCATGTTTTTCTTCTAAATATCGGACACGCGTCATTTTGTGCAGCTAGAACTGCATAAAACAGTATCAATATTGTGATTCTCTCGCTGATAGAACCGAAGTTATTCACGATTTGTGGGCGTAATTTTGCATGAAAGAAGCTGTGGTCTGTGCGTTGAGGACATACCTTAGCAATTATATTTAAAATCTTTCGCGAACAGCTTACAAATGTGAAAGTGTATCTAGCCAATAATAAGCAATATAAATATATAAATGATATTCGGTCCTTTAATAAAGTTCCTTTATTAAAAATTGCAAATTTCGTAAAATTACGCCCTTAAGGAAATTTGTTAAATTTGCCCTGTCTTCACTCAACTTTGTTCATCCATTTCCTTCATATGAATCCAGGTGTAAACTTATTCACCTTCCAATATTATCTAACCGTAGATGTTTACAATCTTTAATGTTTTTATATAAAGTTATTTGTGGTTTTATTGATTGCCCTCATTTATTAAATCTAATTCCTTTTAACGTTCCTTCTAGGAGATTAAGAAACTATGAATTTTTTAAAGTACCACTACATAGAGCTAATTATGGTCTTAATGAGCCTATTGTTAGATCCCTTATGGAATTTAACAAAATTTTTAAATTGTATAATCTGGATTTTTCTATGAAAATGTCTAAATTTAAAAGTAAAGTAAAGAATTAATATATTATTAAGCAAAAGTCTGTAAAGGAATTGTATTTCCATAGACGAAATAAATAAATAAATAAATAAATTGAGAATAACCTTGGTTCTATTTACGCGATAATCACAATTTTGGTACTGTTGTAAGCAGAATAGCGATTTCAAGCTGCACATATAAAAAATGTCGAGGTTGAGTCCCATGTGTCCGATATTTTCAAGAAAAACATGCATTTTAGATGTTATGTAATATCGCTCTAGCTTACTGGCGGCTCTAGAAATAGCCGAAATATTTTGGGGATATTCACCAAAAAAAAAACTAGCTTTAATTTGAGATGCGGACAACCGCGATATTTTTTTTTCTGACCCGCCCTAATGTGTACATACGTACATTGGCATATTGTATTTGAATATAAATAGATGGGTTTATGTAGGCATGTATGAGGTTGTGAGTATGTGTGTGCGTGTCGGCATAGACAACACCACATACAGATATCATTGGAACATAAATATGCCCTGCAATCACAGTAGGAGATCCACACACACAATATTCAAACAAAAATAAACAAACTGGCCTACTCGAGGATAGCAAAGGAGCCATACATGCACACATAGATTGGCAAGCACAGTCACACACACACTCACAAATACTCCTTCCTATGCAGAGAACATCAACACATGATAACATTAAAGTGCATAACCTAAACTACTCCAGTGCTCCAAACCATTGTCCTTTGTCCGTCCATTTGCATACAAATTGTACGTATAAAACAGTATCTAGAATAGCGGGATTGAGCAAGAGAGAGAGAGAATGAGGAAGGAGTCACTGCAGTGCATATGTATGGAATGTGATGTTGTGTCTTTGCATAAACATTTATGTACTCTCCCAGTACATATGGAGAGGTCTAAACGCACTCACAGCCATCCATTGCGATAGGCAGCAAAATTCTTAATATGCGTTATTTTTTCTTCTCATTTCGACAGAGATAATGAAATGACCTCCCACAACAGAAATTGTTGTAGTCGGTACTGCCTCCCTCTCCCCTCACTGACATTGGCTATGAGTTACTGTACTTTCAGTTTCGGCTGCGAAGACACACAGACACATACTCGTACATACTTATGTTCATACATACATACATACATAAATGCAAGAAAATCTCTGCTGCTATAAATAAAACACAAAGTGACAGGCGACAGAGATTTGCCATTTAGTTTTAAATTTATGAAAAATGCTAATGGACGACGGACATAATGATGACGATGAGGCGGTCGTTATCCCTGTGGACAATTTCGTGTGGTCCTCCTCACACTTATCACTGTTGTTGTTGTCTTTAGTAGTCTACGGCGTTCTTAATGATATCACTGTAAGAAAATTCTTTCTGAGTTCAATGGTATTTTTTATTTGGTAACTTTAATTAGTTGTTTTATTCTCTCCTCTGGTTGATAGTTCAACAGGTGAGTGACTAATAATCCTTGAATGAATGTTCTTTCTTGGATTTATGGATGAGTAATTAAATTGTATTGGTGATATGGGTTTTGACAGGGCGAGGGAGAGGTTAGAAAATTGTGAGTTAACTCAGTAGTTTAGGATTTTGAAGCATTAGTTAGGATTTTAAATGACCTATCGTCGAACATATTTTGATATACAAACAACCTATCAAAAGCTAAATTTCAAACTAGCTTAATAATACTATTTACGTAATCCTTTTATACAACTTATTTTCTTGCGAGGAGGCTATATGTATTTCATTTTAGCTAAATTTCTCTAGGGCTCAAATATCGTCAGAGAATATATTGCTCACTCACTTCAAGAGTGACATAACCAAAATTGAAAATTGCCAAGATGTGTAGTCCGTATAAAAAGATTAGTAACATGAAATAAGATTTTTAAATACGCTTGAATAATCCGAAATGTGGTTGTTTACTTATAGACGAAATTTCGCTGATATTAATTTATGGACATTTGCAAAATTCGGATTTTTGTAAGGCAAACTCAAAAATTTTAAATATTGAGTTATGTCACTCTTGAAGTGAGTGAGCGATGTTGATATCAACATCTTCATTCCAAAACATGCTACGTAGACTTAGCATGTTTTAGATTTACCATGTTTTTAGGGACATTGCATTATTAAATTCTAAATATTTCAAACTAAATTCAGGTCAAAGTCTTTTTATGTGTTTATCGATCTACCCCATTAAAAGTTATATACAAAATAGTAGAGGTCATTCGATTTGCGTTATAATAGAATTCCAAACAAATTTAAAAATTTCATAAAACTTGTATCACTTCTCCTGAAAAATTACCTGTTTAGGCTAAGCATACTTTGGAACAAAGGTATAGATATGAGATGTATCTGTTTATGTTTCGACATACACAAAGATCCTCCTAATTGAAAGTACGAGTATGAAAAAATGGACTCAATCAAGGCTTAGTTTTTGTTGCTGCAGCAAAAGCAATACTAAAATTGGAAAATAAAACTTGATTATCATAATAATAATTTAGAATAATATTTTTCTCTTGAAAAAACGTTTACATAATATTCATAAGTCGAAAAAAATCCCTAAAAAAGTCAAAACTTCATTCAGTGATGACATTTTTTTGCTTTTTTTATTTATTTGGGATTTCACACTAAAAATAAGAGGATCTTAATTTTTTACAAAAACATTAATCTTTAAAAAAAATATTTTTAATTTATTTCAATTATGTAATGGCGATTATATCAGTCCAATGGTGGCGTGGCATAACGTCCAGGGACATAAAGTCCATCGATTATGTGACACTTCAAGAATTGTCATAATATCCACGGGGATTTACACACTTTCAAGGGTGTCATAATGTCCACAAAATCGAAGTCACAACGTCCATGGATATAGTGCACATGGTATAGATCATTTAGACTTTAAGTAATCATTGAAGACAATGTTCTAGTTATGGAAGTGTCCAAAGCCAGCTACGCGGACCAAAGTCTTTCTGCGTGGAAGGAAACCTTTTCAGCGAATTTTTTAAAGAACTTTTTAATTGGGAAATGTTTTTGTCTTACTGTGGTGAAGGGTAATGCCCAAACAAAGAAGAGAGATAGACCCATTGGTACTTTACATATATTGTTTAAAGTCCGCATGGGTCCTAGTTTTGATATTATATTTCTTGACGCTTTAGGAGACTCATTTTTGGACCAATCATGCTGAAATGTAAGCCTATATAATAATATTGCATCAAATTGATTCTAGTGAAAATGAAACACATCGGTCCATTATCATATAAGGTCCCTTCCGATTAAACTTCTTTAAGCTCTAGTGAACTCGTTTTATATCGATAATGCTAAAATGTAAGCATTTTGTACTTCGTATTTCATTAAATAGTCCCTCATATGATAATATGGGGGTTATAATTCATATGGGTTTTATATCAAAACATGGACCGATATTCTACATTTCCACTAGGGACGATTTAAGGAATACAAATGCTTACATTTTAGCATAATCGATATAAAACGAGTTCACTAGAGGAAGTGTCCTTATATGGCTACATCAAAAAATGGACCGCTGTGTTCCACTTTCGCAAGAAGCAATTTGAGGCAATATTATTATATGGGGGTTATATCAAAACATGCTATTTAGAAATGTACTCTATTTAAACTGAAACAATTCATAGTAATAATGGTTTGATATAGCCTTATCCGTACATAGGTTAGTACTAACTACAGTAGTATATAGCCGGACAGCCCGACTTTAGTTTTTCCTTACTAGTTTTAATTTAATATTTATTTTTCTTTTAATTTTTACAAAATGTTATATGCGATGTCTTTAAAATAATTAAATATTATTTTCCAGATATTAGTAACGTCTTTTTCAATTTACTTATTTTATATACTCGTGTTCTGGAACACAAAAAGAATCGAACTGGTATTTAATTTAATTTGTCATATTTACAATGAATCGCTTTTAATTATATATTGTACAAACCCAAAGTTTACACGGAGACATGTGAAAAAAACTCTTTACACAAAAGAAGCAATGTTTGCTGAGCTTTGCTAATTTTTGCAACTACTTAATTTTTCTTCGCAATATAAATTTTTCGTTCAACCTCCAACTAAATTTAATACAAATAAAATTTGACGCTAAAGCGTCAGTTTTCATATGCATTGAATAAAATTCACAATAAACAAATCTCTTGTTAATGCCACTGTGATTCTTTAAAGATACTTAATCACTGTGGCGTAGATTTTTATTTCATTTTTCTCTTTTTGTCGTCGTTTTATGCCACCAATTTATGTTTGTACAAATGTTGGCTGTCATGGGCCGCATTCGCGTGACATCAATTTTATATCAATTTATCATATCCGATCAAATATGCGCCGTTTGTGTGTTTTTGTGTCTTCAGCACTCAGTACAGTTCCTCACCATTTGCAATCGCGTTTACAACGAAGACATGGGACATGACTGCATTGCATCATGGAATCTGTTGCACGAGTGCATTCGTGGCGACACCATAAAACAAGGACAAAGCGACAGCCGTCGCCACCGAATTTGTTTCCAATTATTATTGTAAATTGCACGGCTCACTAGAGACAGAAGACTCATCAGCAGGAACAGGAGCAGGAGCAGGAACTGCAGTTTGCAGCGACAATGACATCAATTCACTGGTGCTGGTGATTGCGAGGGAGGGGTCGCCCTCTAAACGCGTGTCAATCATCAATTGTTTTGATTTGCTATGCATAAAAACGACAACATAAATAAATTGTTGTTGGCTGAGTGGAATATTTTTGTTTGTTTATGTGATCCCTGTTTTGTTTTGTTTTTTTTTTCTATCCCCTAATTGGCGACATGAACAACTCAGAAAGGACCTTTTGTTCTTTGGCTTGTTTGGGATTCGGGCGGTTGTGTGTACATCATGAACTGCCATGCCGCAACCGACGCCGTCACCATCGCCATCTCCGCCACCGTTCACGTGAATAAGTTCATGCAACATGATACCTTTTGAAATATTTCGTATTTGTCTGCTTTGTTGCTGACACTGCTTGCGCTGACGATGTTGTTATCGTTTGTGTTGTAATACGAGTGTCTGTCTATCTTCGAGACACAGGTCCACATGTGGGCCACATAAGCACAGGTCGGGTGGATGCACTACCACACCACATCACGTCATACGTCTTCTGCCAGAGTAACACAAGTCACCCTTGACGTTGGCCATTGTATTCTCCTTCGAAATGAACCGACTAGTGGTGTAAACCAAAACTCAAAGGTTTCATTCAGTTGCTTTGCTTGATCTACCCACTGTGATTCTTGTTCTCGTTCGTTTTTCCTCATCGACATTGTCTAGTTTTTTGTCTTGATTTTCTTAAAAAAGAATCCAAGATTCTTGGAAGAGGGTCGAGAGATTTTGAGGCATATGAAATGTCTACAGACATTAAATACGTCATATAAACAGAAATACATATATTTGTTTTATTGTATTAAAAAACAGTGTAAATGTAAAGAACGTCTAGGTCGAGAACATTCCAGAAAGCGAAATCTGCTATTAAAAAATATCAATAGCAAAGGAAAAGATCAAAATACAGTTATATAAAAATCGGCAATGAATTTAATGTGTGGCGTCACGAAAATTTTTCTTTGTGGTACAATTGCACCAGTGATTATAAAAAATTTTAATATAATTTTGGATTTTCTCAAGAGGTACAAATATTTGTTGGCCGCGATTTGGACCTGGATTTCCCAGCACCATAGAAACACAACAGTAACAAAGCAACTTAAAGATTTCGACTTAGCACCATCCTAAGATGCACTTGTATAGTAACACTTTGGCTTATGGGTTGGCAACAATTTTCTGAGTTGGATCACTGCCAATGCCTTGGATGCCCATTTTACTCACAATTTTTAAATCCGCCATGATGTTCGAATTCCGAAGCAGACATTTCATTTATTTAATTTTAAAATATTTGTTTTCAATAATACCATTTTAAATATGTAAATTGTTTTTTTTATTAAAATGTATAAATATATTTATGACCGCTGCAAAAAATCTTTTTTTAAACGTGAAAAATTCACAAATTGGTTATTTGGGAGTACTTAAATGAGACTCCTTGTGAAAAACATAATTTTTTTTGCTGGGATATTAAATTAAAATTAATTAGGTCAACGCTATTATTATCGTCATTTCACTATGTTGGCATAGATCATTAGGATGCATTCAGTCGGTGTGAAAAATAAGTCATACTTTATCTGATCACTTCTCTGGTTTCAACTCAAATATAATACGTTTTCATGAGACACAGTTCTTACAGTATTTATCGATTTGTGCTGGCATGTTTTTTCATACATCTGATTTTCTTCGATTTATTTCCTCGCATATGTTTATGTGGACATGACTTTGGTCGAGTCCCACAAACAGTCCACCCACCAAACATTTTTAGAATTGATCAAGCTTTATTTCTATTTTTATACGACGAAATTCTTTTACATGTTTATATCATTGATTTAGTGTTGACATAGATGACCCGATCGAATTCATTTATAAACATAAAATGTTTATTAATAAATGTTATTTAAGAATAATATAAATTATTTTGTTAAAATAAACATCTTTTTTTTGTTTACATGCACTATAACGAAAAAAATTTTGGCTCCAAATAAATTATTTCAGAATTTTCTTGTATTAATTTTTCTTTTATTTATTACCTTTTGTGTGCTTTATTATACAGAATTTGCTAAATATTTCGAAAACACACTTCAACTTTCAAAGTTTCTTCCACTTTTGGTAGCGTGAGTCGCAAAACTTTGTGATCAATTATTTCGTAACAAATACCGGCTAAAAAAATATTTTATACTATTCGAAAGTACACCTAAATCCTACTAAGTACTACGTACATATAAGATGAAGTTATCTCTTTCAAAGTCCAAAGAAGTTTACATTTATATGCGAAAAGGCCAACTATTGTAGCGTTCGTCACGCATATAATAATAGCCCTACAAAGTTAACTTTTGCAATTTTCGGATTGCAATACGTAGGTTATGAATCATATCTTCTAAACGTGTTACTCAATTTAAACTAATTTGTAGTTACTGATTCTACTGATACTTCTTGATTCAGTCCGATCATACACTGGTAGTCGAAAAAAAGCAACTAAAACGCCACAGCTATACAAGGTTTGGGTTTAGAGTATCGATTGAACTCTTCAGAACGTTGACATATCATCTTAGACTGAAAAATCTATTAGGGGAAGATTTTTCGGATAAAGTAACGGTTTTTTTTAATAACTACAATAGATTTAAATAACTACTACAAGATATTTTCCCAAAATTATATAGAAAAAAATCCAGTTCTTATTTTAATGACTCAATTACTTTTTACTCCTAGATCAAAAATAAAATAAAACGAGTAAATGCAGTCTTATGTAAGGCGGAGCCGACTAAATGACAGCCTACATCACTTAGTATAGTTGTAAGTTGTCGCAGTATTAAAGGCATTGTGTCAATGATTTTCTAGTCTCTAGAATGTGAACATTTCATATTAAAATTAATAAAATGTCATTTTTTACATGTAAAGACAGATTTATAGGATAGAAGGATTAAAATATAATACATTCATATATAAATTCTATATTTTTCAAATATCTTTTACTCCGATTTCTGCACCGAAACCATCTAAGGATATTAAAGGATAAAAGCTAAATGGATCGTTTTGGAATTCTTCTGTCTTTGACACTCCAGATTTTTTAAAATTTTTTTATCTCTAAAATTTAAGATTTTATGACCTTAATATCCGGTGTTTTTTTTTTTGAGTTTAAAATCTTTAAACTAAAACAAAGCGAAGAAAAATAATAGATACATTTTTGCCATTAATATTTAAATATGATGTGGGCTATGGAACTTCGTTTTCGTATTTCGCCAATAACAGGAACTATCAGCTGTTAAATCGGTTTCAAATAAAACAGTGTTACAACTCAAAATTAAGCACCCTTAAATAAACACCCTGTTATCTCACTCGTTTTTGTGCTTTTTCTTCGATTACGATAATAATATTATTTTTTCCATAAGTAGAAACTGAAATTTTCTTAAATTTTTTGTGACTTTCTCTTACGATGACATATTATTATGACTCTGTTATTTGACAGAGCTAAGTTTTATAATAGAATAGTAATTAGGGGCAAACCAGCCGTATCTATTTTTTAAATTAGGCCTTGTTTCGTTTCATATTTGTGGTAATTTTTTAACTTTATTGAAGATCTGAAGATGGGAAAACCAAAAACGTTTTGTCAGTCTCACTGCACAGAACATATTTTTGATTGACAGACAACTCTTGACCACATATTTTTAATGTATACCTTTTGTGCGTGTGTGGCTGTGTGTGAACAAAAACAATGGAATACCCTTAGGTTGTACTGGAAAAATAAGCCATCAGCAAACATATGGTTTGGAATCACGCAATATCATAAATGGGAAACTTATTCCCACAAAAATTACATGCGCTAAATCCCGGGAAATTTTCAAAAAATTTAGAAAATATTATGTTTAGGAATAGTATACAAACCATATGATCAGTGTAGACCATAGTCCGCTTTTCGGTTTGCAATAGCTCGCTCCCGGAAAGGTAATCGCAATAATAGAGTGTGTACGTCATGTGAGGGAATATTCTCAGGTAGACAGAGAAGGATCAGTGCGAAAAAGATTTGTTTGCGTTGAGCATTTTAATTTTCGCATTTTTTATTTGCCATGTGAAACTTTTCCAAGAGCCCTGAAGCAATTAAAAACTTATTACAATTCATCAACATCGGAAGCGCACAAAGGAAGGAGCTGTGAAACGCCAAACAAGTGCACCAAACACAATATGCAACATGAGCTTCTTTTTCTCCTCCCAACTCTCTACACCACGACCTTATGAGGCTGGTCATGGAGAGAAGACAATGCCACTGGAAACAAAAGAAGACAAATGCAGTCAAGCATTCATTCAACAAACACTGGATGATAGTTTCTTTTTGCCTTGTGATGTTGGGACCGGTGGAAGGGGGGTGTTGTTAGCATCGAGTTCCATTTGCTTCGTCCGACAATTCAATTCTCACGCGGTCAGGTGCCATTCAAATAGGGGAGGGAGCTGCGTTGTCTTCGTGGTTCACTTTAAAGTGAAATTACTGAAGCGTGCCGCACTTTAGTCCAGTGAAAAGGTCTCAAATTTTCACACGCTCTACAGGCGGCATTACCTCGTACAATGGACGACAATGGACGGATGGAAAAAATTCACAGTGACACTGTGAGGGCAGGTCCCAACCGGCACACATTTGCTGGTTGGTCATAGAGCTGAGCCAAGTCAAACTCCGTTGCCTGTTGCTGGAGTTCAGTGCCGGACAACGACTGTGAGGTCAGCCGGCAGGTCATAATCGTCAGCGACATCATCATAAGTGCCCATAATGTGGGTTATTAATGTATGGGTGCGTTTTAATTTAAATGAGGCAAACAATGGGCATATAATTACACTCAGAAAAAACGGCATGTATGGGACCTAAGATTCGTTATTTAGTTTCATTTACAAAACAATGGCAATAAGTGTTATGGTGTTTTATTTTGTGCCAAAAATTCTACATTTTTTCTTTCTTTCGCCCGAAAAATGCATTTTTGTTTTTGTTTGTAAATAAAATGCTGCACTGGGTATTTAAAATTGTAACAAAAAAGACCGTTAACAATTTTTCAATGATTTTGCCTTTATTGAAATACCTCAACATTCCGGTTAATGATGGAATACCACTTCATTCATATGGCTGCCGCGGCTGGCCTTGAAGTAGGTCCCATGGTTTATAAAGGGTGTCCCACGAAAATGTTTTGTTTTATAATTGTTATAAAAAAAGACGCTTAAATATTTTTGAACGATTTTACCTTTATTAAAATGTCTCAACATTCTGGTAAATGATGGAACACCACTTCGTGATTTAAGTCATGAATCGTCTCTGGATGGTTGGCGTAGCTCTTATCCTTAACGGCTGCCCACAAAAAATAGTCCAACGGAGTCAAATCGCAGCTGTGAGGCGGCCGTAGTTCAAAAAGCAACAGTTGGATGGGCCACCCGATACATATGTTTGGCAAATTTTGCATGTCTGACCCTAAGTGGAATATGTCATTACTCAACTAGAACCAACTTCCATTATTATACCCTCCACCATAGGATAGGGTATATTTATTTTGTCTCTCAGTTTGTAGCACCTCGAAATATTGATCAATTGAAAAAAATGTTTCGCAAAATTCTAAGGCAATTAAGATATTTCTGTCTATCCGTTGTAATCAGGCTACAATCTACAATAATTGAGCTAGATGACTGAAACTTGGTACAGATACTTCTTATAGCTGCAGATAATTTGGGATTGAAAATGGCCAATATCGATCCACTTTTTGATCGGGCTGAAAATTGATATTTTAGGTGCATTAACACCCAGAATCCATGCTACGAACAACGCTCGCCTTAGGTTTTTGTTTTGATATAGCTTCCATACAAAGGTGCCTAACGATTTCACTTCTTATCGCCATAAAAATCAACAATTTGAACGAATTGGGCTGTAATTTGGTAAGATGGGTTTATATGTATTCGGAACCATTCAACCGCTGCTTTTACTTGTTTTACCTAAGAGCCGCCCAAAAAGAGACAGAGATAGATAGAGACAATTCCAGTGTCAAGGATGGCAGGATGGTATTTTGTTAGCCATCTATACGAGTATTTCTAGGTCTTTGTTTGCAGTCTTTTATAACGCTGCATTCATGTCCAGTTCTTCCTTTTTACGGCAATATAATCGTACAATTTCTTGTATTTTTATTATTCTTAGTCTTGGGTTAAACTTTTGCCAAATGTGTCCTTGTGGAAACAAAATGAGAGAATAATTTCTTTAATATTTTTAGGAGAAATCTTTTCAAAATGCATAAATTCGGAGTCTGTTGCAACGCCACCTTCATGTCAAGTTAACATTTTTACGGCAATAAGCATTTTTTTGTGTGTTTATAGTTTTTAGGTCTTATGACATACGTTTTAGTCGATTTTTTCCGAATGTTTCGTATCAAATGTCTTCGGCACGAAATCAAAAACTTCTCAAATATAAGATTCAGCATTCGCGTAAATATTTTTCTCCGAGTGTAGCCATATGATAGAGTCAAATGCTTTTCATCGTTGATAATGGTTCCCGACACTCCCTTCGCTTGACGTCTGGGTGCATTGAGACAAAAAAAATTAATAATCATGAAAGCAATTATCCTGCGGCTGGTTACACATTCGAATGTCGTATATACTACGAACTACGATCCCATTGGCAGACCAACAACACAGCGGATAGCACCGACATCAGTTGAGCAGTCGTTTTATTTTTGTGGCAAGGTTTGACACAATAACAGCAGCGCACTGAGTGGTGCCCCCAACAGAATACATATTAAGCAGGTGCAAACTATAATTATTTGAGAGGCATGGAATTGCAAGGGTTGCCCGTTTTATGATTCTCCTGTCTCGGGCAGACAATGAGTCAACCGCAATGCTTTCGCAAAAAAACCAATTTAATTTTATTTAGCAGAAACGGCTAATGAAAGCGTAAAGGATTTGGTGAATCCTCTTCAAATGTTGTCTGGCAGAGCCTAAGGGGCAGGTGAGCCAACGAGGCAACGCAACACTGCATAGCACACGTTCCTTGTGTTATGAGCATCCCCTAAAGGAGGTTTCAAGAAACTGTCTTTACTTACTTTATAAATTTAACGATCAACCAAACAGCCAACCCTTCTCTGTGAATAATTTCAATAACTTGATTTCGTTGTCATATTTTGTGTGCTGCAGACAGTTGGAAAGATACACAGAGGCCGACAGACTAAGGGAGTGAAGATAGAGTCAAAAAGTTATAGTTAAATATTCGAGACAACAACCCTCCTGTATATGTGTTATACTGGTATACATAGTCAAAAACTGACTTTCATAGTCAAATTTATAGTCAAATCTATAGTCAAATTTATAGTCAAAGTTATAGTCAAATGTAAATATGGTTATTTTGGTATGGGTTTTTCTATGGCCTCCACAGTTTTAAATATACCACTGACATTTTATATATTTTTTTAAACACGGAAAGTATAAATATGCCAAAAAATATATTAATATTGGTTTGACGGACAATTTTCAACAAATACATGCCCAAATCAGGGGGAACTTATTGGTTATTTTGTCATTATTCCATGGCCCCCCAAAAATAAACGAAAAGTTCCGACTCAGGTATGTTTGCACTTTTGGGGAGTCGAAGGGGAGTATAATAATACCAAAGTGTAGAAATTTTGGTCTGAGCGTACATTTTTGAGAAAATCGACCAAAAATATCAGTATGACAGTAGTGGTTATTTCGGTATTTTTCATGGCCCCCCAAAATTAAAAGAAGACTACCGACTCAGGTCTGTCTGCACTTTTGGGGAGCCGAAGGGGAGTATAAGAACACAGAAGTACAGAAATTTTGGTCTGAGCGTACATTTTTGAGAAAATCGACCAAAAATATCAGTATGACAGTAGTGGTTATTTCGGTATTTTTCATGGCCCCCCAAAATTAAACGAAGAGTTCCGACTCAGGTCTGTCTGCACTTTTGGGGAGCCGAAGGGGAGTATAATAATACCAAAGTGTAGAAATTTTGGTCTGAGCGTACATTTTTGAGAAAATCGACCAAAAATATCACTATGACAGTATTGGTTATTTCGGTATTTTTCATGGCCCCCCAAAATTAAAAGAAGACTTCCGACTCAGGTCTGTCTGCACTTTTGGGGAGCCGAAGGGGAGTATAAGAACACAGAAGTACAGAAATTTTGGTCTGAGCGTACATTTTTGAGAAAATCGACCAAAAATATCAGTATGACAGTAGTGGTTATTTCGGTATTTTTCATGGCCCCCCAAAATTAAACGAAGAGTTCCGACTCAGGTCTGTCAGCACTTTTGGGGAGCCGAAGGGGAGTATAATAATACCAAAGTGTAGAAATTTTGGTCTGAGCGTACATTTTTGAGAAAATCGACCAAAAATATCAGTATGACAGTAGTGGTTATTTCGGAATTTTTCATGGCCTCCCAAAATTAAACGAAGAGTTCCGACTCAGGTCTGTCTGCACTTTTGGGGAGCCGAAGGGGAGTATAATAATACCAAAGTGTAGAAATTTTGGTCTGAGCGTACATTTTTGAGAAAATCGACCAAAAATATCAGTATGACAGTAGTGGTTATTTCGGTATTTTTCATGGCCCCCCAAAATTAAACGAAGAGTTCCGACTCAGGTCTGTCTGCACTTTTGGGGAGCCGAAGGGGAGTATAATAATACCAAAGTGTAGAAATTTTGGTCTGAGCGTACATTTTTGAGAAAATCGACCAAAAATATCAGTATGACAGTAGAGGTTATTTCGGTATTTTTCATGGCCCCCCAAAATTAAACGAAGAGTTCCGACTCAGGTCTGTCTGCACTTTTGGGGAGCCGAAGGGGAGTATAATAATACCAAAGTGTAGAAATTTTGGTCTGAGCGTACATTTTTGAGCAAATCGACCAAAAATATCAGTATGACAGTAGTGGTTATTTCGGTATTTTTCATGGCCCCCCAAAATTAAACGAAGAGTTCCGACTCAGGTCTGTCTGCACTTTTAGGGAGCCGAAGGGGAGTATAAGAACACAGAAGTACAGAAATTTTGGTCTGAGCGTACATTTTTGAGAAAATCGACCAAAAATATCAGTATGACAGTAGTGGTTATTTCGGTATTTTTCATGGCCCCCCAAAATTAAACGAAGAGTTCCGACTCAGGTCTGTCTGCACTTTTGGGGAGCCGAAGGGGAGTATAATAATACCAAAGTGTAGAAATTTTGGTCTGAGCGTACATTTTCGAGAAAATCGACCAAAAATATCAGTATGACAGTAGAGGTTATTTCGGTATTTTTCATGGCCCCCCAAAATTAAACGAAGAGTTCCGACTCAGGTCTGTCTGCACTTTTGGGGAGCCGAAGGGGAGTATAATAATACCAAAGTGTAGAAATTTTGGTCTGAGCGTACATTTTTGAGCAAATCGACCAAAAATATCAGTATGACAGTAGTGGTTATTTCGGTATTTTTCATGGCCCCCCAAAATTAAACGAAGAGTTCCGACTCAGGTCTGTCTGCACTTTTAGGGAGCCGAAGGGGAGTATAAGAACACAGAAGTACAGAAATTTTGGTCTGAGCGTACATTTTTGAGAAAATCGACCAAAAATATCAGTATGACAGTAGTGGTTATTTCGGTATTTTTCATGGCCCCCCAAAATTAAACGAAGAGTTCCGACTCAGGTCTGTCTGCACTTTTGGGGAGCCGAAGGGGAGTATAATAATACCAAAGTGTAGAAATTTTGGTCTGAGCGTACATTTTTGAGAAAATCGACCAAAAATATCACTATGACAGTATTGGTTATTTCGGTATTTTTCATGGCCCCCCAAAATTAAAAGAAGACTTCCGACTCAGGTCTGTCTGCACTTTTGGGGAGCCGAAGGGGAGTATAAGAACACAGAAGTACAGAAATTTTGGTCTGAGCGTACATTTTTGAGAAAATCGACCAAAAATATCAGTATGACAGTAGAGGTTATTTCGGTATTTTTCATGGCCCCCCAAAATTAAACGAAGAGTTCCGACTCAGGTCTGTCAGCACTTTTGGGGAGCCGAAGGGGAGTATAATAATACCAAAGTGTAGAAATTTTGGTCTGAGCGTACATTTTTGAGAAAATCGACCAAAAATATCAGTATGACAGTAGAGGTTATTTCGGTATTTTTCATGGCCCCCCAAAATTAAACGAAGAGTTCCGACTCAGGTCTGTCTGCACTTTTGGGGAGCCAAAGGGGAGTATAAGAACACAGAAGTACAGAAATTTTGGTCTGAGCGTACATTTTTGAGAAAATCGACCAAAAATATCACTATGACAGTAGTGGTTATTTCGGTATTTTTCATGGCCCCCCAAAATTAAACGAAGAGTTCCGACTCAGGTCTGTCAGCACTTTTGGGGAGCCGAAGGGGAGTATAATAATACCAAAGTGTAGAAATTTTGGTCTGAGCGTACATTTTTGAGAAAATCGACCAAAAATATCAGTATGACAGTAGAGGTTATTTCGGTATTTTTCATGGCCCCCCAAAATTAAACGAAGAGTTCCGACTCAGGTCTGTCTGCACTTTTGGGGAGCCGAAGGGGAGTATAAGAACACAGAAGTACAGAAATTTTGGTCTGAGCGTACATTTTTGAGAAAATCGACCAAAAATATCAGTATGACAGTAGTGGTTATTTCGGTATTTTTCATGGCCCCCCAAAATTAAACGAAGAGTTCCGACTCAGGTCTGTCTGCACTTTTGGGGAGCCGAAGGGGAGTATAAGAACACAGAAGTACAGAAATTTTGGTCTGAGCGTACATTTTTGAGAAAATCGACCAAAAATATCAGTATGACAGTAGTGGTTATTTCGGTATTTTTCATGGCCCCCCAAAATTAAACGAAGAGTTCCGACTCAGGTCTGTCTGCACTTTTGGGGAGCCGAAGGGGAGTATAATAATACCAAAGTGTAGAAATTTTGGTCTGAGCGTACATTTTCGAGAAAATCGACCAAAAATATCAGTATGACAGTAGAGGTTATTTCGGTATTTTTCATGGCCCCCCAAAATTAAACGAAGAGTTCCGACTCAGGTCTGTCAGCACTTTTGGGGAGCCGAAGGGGAGTATAATAATACCAAAGTGTAGAAATTTTGGTCTGAGCGTACATTTTTGAGAAAATCGACCAAAAATATCAGTATGACAGTAGAGGTTATTTCGGTATTTTTCATGGCCCCCCAAAATTAAACGAAGAGTTCCGACTCAGGTCTGTCTGCACTTTTGGGGAGCCAAAGGGGAGTATAAGAACACAGAAGTACAGAAATTTTGGTCTGAGCGTACATTTTTGAGAAAATCGACCAAAAATATCACTATGACAGTAGTGGTTATTTCGGTATTTTTCATGGCCCCCCAAAATTAAACGAAGAGTTCCGACTCAGGTCTGTCAGCACTTTTGGGGAGCCGAAGGGGAGTATAATAATACCAAAGTGTAGAAATTTTGGTCTGAGCGTACATTTTTGAGAAAATCGACCAAAAATATCAGTATGACAGTAGTGGTTATTTCGGAATTTTTCATGGCCTCCCAAAATTAAACGAAGAGTTCCGACTCAGGTCTGTCTGCACTTTTGGGGAGCCGAAGGGGAGTATAATAATACCAAAGTGTAGAAATTTTGGTCTGAGCGTACATTTTTGAGAAAATCGACCAAAAATATCAGTATGACAGTAGTGGTTATTTCGGTATTTTTCATGGCCCCCCAAAATTAAACGAAGAGTTCCGACTCAGGTCTGTCTGCACTTTTGGGGAGCCGAAGGGGAGTATAATAATACCAAAGTGTAGAAATTTTGGTCTGAGCGTACATTTTTGAGAAAATCGACCCAAAAATATCAGTATGACCGTAGTGGTTATTTCGGTATTTTTCATGGCCCCCCAAAATTAAACGAAGAGTTCCGACTCAGGTCTGTCTGCACTTTTGGGGAGCCGAAGGGGAGTATAAGAACACAGAAGTACAGAAATTTTGGTCTGAGCGTACATTTTTGAGAAAATCGACCAAAAATATCAGTATGACAGTAGTGGTTATTTCGGTATTTTTCATGGCCCCCCAAAATTAAACGAAGAGTTCCGACTCAGGTCTGTCTGCACTTTTGGGGAGCCGAAGGGGAGTATAATAATACCAAAGTGTAGAAATTTTGGTCTGAGCGTACATTTTCGAGAAAATCGACCAAAAATATCAGTATGACAGTAGAGGTTATTTCGGTATTTTTCATGGCCCCCCAAAATTAAACGAAGAGTTCCGACTCAGGTCTGTCAGCACTTTTGGGGAGCCGAAGGGGAGTATAATAATACCAAAGTGTAGAAATTTTGGTCTGAGCGTACATTTTTGAGAAAATCGACCAAAAATATCAGTATGACAGTAGAGGTTATTTCGGTATTTTTCATGGCCCCCCAAAATTAAACGAAGAGTTCCGACTCAGGTCTGTCTGCACTTTTGGGGAGCCAAAGGGGAGTATAAGAACACAGAAGTACAGAAATTTTGGTCTGAGCGTACATTTTTGAGAAAATCGACCAAAAATATCACTATGACAGTAGTGGTTATTTCGGTATTTTTCATGGCCCCCCAAAATTAAACGAAGAGTTCCGACTCAGGTCTGTCAGCACTTTTGGGGAGCCGAAGGGGAGTATAATAATACCAAAGTGTAGAAATTTTGGTCTGAGCGTACATTTTTGAGAAAATCGACCAAAAATATCAGTATGACAGTAGTGGTTATTTCGGAATTTTTCATGGCCTCCCAAAATTAAACGAAGAGTTCCGACTCAGGTCTGTCTGCACTTTTGGGGAGCCGAAGGGGAGTATAATAATACCAAAGTGTAGAAATTTTGGTCTGAGCGTACATTTTTGAGAAAATCGACCAAAAATATCAGTATGACAGTAGTGGTTATTTCGGTATTTTTCATGGCCCCCCAAAATTAAACGAAGAGTTCCGACTCAGGTCTGTCTGCACTTTTGGGGAGCCGAAGGGGAGTATAATAATACCAAAGTGTAGAAATTTTGGTCTGAGCGTACATTTTTGAGAAAATCGACCAAAAATATCAGTATGACAGTATTGGTTATTTCGGTATTTTTCATGGCCCCCCAAAATTAAAAGAAGACTTCCGACTCAGGTCTGTCTGCACTTTTGGGGAGCCGAAGGGGAGTATAAGAACACAGAAGTACAGAAATTTTGGTCTGAGCGTACATTTTTGAGAAAATCGACCAAAAATATCAGTATGACAGTAGTGGTTATTTCGGTATTTTTCATGGCCCCCCAAAATTAAACGAAGAGTTCCGACTCAGGTCTGTCAGCACTTTTGGGGAGCCGAAGGGGAGTATAATAATACCAAAGTGTAGAAATTTTGGTCTGAGCGTACATTTTTGAGAAAATCGACCAAAAATATCAGTATGACAGTAGTGGTTATTTCGGAATTTTTCATGGCCTCCCAAAATTAAACGAAGAGTTCCGACTCAGGTCTGTCTGCACTTTTGGGGAGCCGAAGGGGAGTATAATAATACCAAAGTGTAGAAATTTTGGTCTGAGCGTACATTTTTGAGAAAATCGACCAAAAATATCAGTATGACAGTAGTGGTTATTTCGGTATTTTTCATGGCCCCCCAAAATTAAACGAAGAGTTCCGACTCAGGTCTGTCTGCACTTTTGGGGAGCCGAAGGGGAGTATAATAATACCAAAGTGTAGAAATTTTGGTCTGAGCGTACATTTTTGAGAAAATCTACCAAAAATATCAGTATGACAGTAGTGGTTATTTCGGTATTTTTCATGGCCCCCCAAAATTAAACGAAGAGTTCCGACTCAGGTCTGTTTGCACTTTTGGGGAGCCGAAGGGGAGTATAATAATACCAAAGTGTAGAAATTTTGGTCTGAGCGTACATTTTTGAGAAAATCGACCAAAAATATCAGTATGACAGTAGTGGTTATTTCGGTATTTTTCATGGCCCCCCAAAATTAAACGAAGAGTTCCGACTCAGGTCTGTCTGCACTTTTGGGGAGCCGAAGGGGAGTATAAGAACACAGAAGTACAGAAATTTTGGTCTGAGCGTACATTTTTGAGAAAATCGACCAAAAATATCAGTATGACAGTAGAGGTTATTTCGGTATTTTTCATGGCCCCCCAAAATTAAACGAAGAGTTCCGACTCAGGTCTGTCTGCACTTTTGGGGAGCCGAAGGGGAGTATAATAATACCAAAGTGTAGAAATTTTGGTCTGAGCGTACATTTTTGAGAAAATCGACCAAAAATATCAGTATGACACTAGTGGTTATTTCGGTATTTTTCATGGCCCCCCAAAATTAAACGAAGAGTTCCGAATCAGGTCTGTCTGCACTTTTGGGGAGCCGAAGGGGAGTATAAGAACACAGAAGTACAGAAATTTTGGTCTGAGCGTACATTTTTGAGAAAATCGACCAAAAATATCAGTATGACAGTAGAGGTTATTTCGGTATTTTTCATGGCCCCCCAAAATTAAACGAAGAGTTCCGACTCAGGTCTGTCTGCACTTTTGGGGAGCCGAAGGGGAGTATAATAATACCAAAGTGTAGAAATTTTGGTCTGAGCGTACATTTTTGAGAAAATCGACCAAAAATATCAGTATGACAGTAGTGGTTATTTCGGTATTTTTCATGGCCCCCCAAAATTAAACGAAGAGTTCCGACTCAGGTCTGTCTGCACTTTTGGGGAGCCGAAGGGGAGTATAAGAACACAGAAGTACCGAAATTTTGGTCTGAGCGTACATTTTTGAGAAAATCGACCAAAAATATCAGTATGACAGTAGTGGTTATTTCGGTATTTTTCATGGCCCCCCAAAATTAAACGAAGAGTTCCGACTCAGGTCTGTCTGCACTTTTGGGGAGTCGAAGGGGAGTATAATAATACCAAAGTGTAGAAATTTTGGTCTGAGCGTACATTTTTGAGAAAATCGACCAAAAATATCAGTATGACAGTAGTGGTTATTTCGGTATTTTTCATGGCCCCCCAAAATTAAACGAAGAGTTCCGACTCAGGTCTGTTTGCACTTTTGGGGAGCCAAAGGGGAGTATAAAAATACCAAAGTGTAGAAATTTTGGTTTGAGCGTACATTTTATAGAAAAACACACACAAATACAAGTATAAAAGTAATGATTATTTTGGTATGTTTTTATAGCCCCACAGCTTAAAATAAGAATTTAGACTCAGGTCCTTTTGTAGCCGATTTCTTTTCAAAGTAGTATAAAATAAAAAATAATAATTAAAAATAAAAAAAATTAATACAAAAATAATTATGAAATATAGAAAAGTTAAATTAAAAAGTGTTCCGCCCGATCGGTGGTTCGAACCTGGGACGTCGCGTGCGCCAGGCGTGAGCTCTACCCACTAGACCACGATCATACCGTGAGAGCCTTGCGCAAACATGTGTCATGATATTTACAATTATTAAGTGAGGGTGACATGGAGTAAGTGAATGGTACAAATAGAGATATGTAACTGTTTTTCAACAAAAATATCATTCGATTGGAATTTGCCCATAGAGCGTTTGTTATATGTCGTGAAGTACAATGAGCGAAGGAGACATATTCGGGGGTAAAAATATGAAAAAAACATTCTGATTACCCTATGCTGCAACTAAAATGAGTAGTAATAACGACTGTATATTTATGATGTATTAGCTCGCATATTGCAAAACTAAGAAAAAGTTGTAATTGAACGTATAAATTAAAAAGTCTAAAAATCTTTATACATAGCTCACGAAAGATTTCTTCGTTTTTCCGAGAAAACTGCAATTGCTATTTAAATAGTATAAAGTTCCTCTGATTTTTTAATTTTAATGATTTATTTGTTTAAAAATACCGAAATGTTGACCAAAAACACATTTTCGATTAAAATATTTAACAATTTTAGTTGACGCAATTGTTATATATTAAAAATATTTAACAACATTTTTTTATTCATAACCTTTATAATCTCTTTGGCCAATATACATATGTATGTGTATACGGTATGTCACGAAAATGTTTTAACATCGTAAAAAATTTTCATATGTATCTTCTGATGCATTTTTTTTTTTGTTTATGGGGAATACAACTTTTGCCCATAACTTCAAATTGACAAGCTTTATGTTTTCTTTTGTAATTAGTAAGCGGTTTTCTAAACAAAAACATTTTTAAAAAACCCATAAGCATAATTAAAATTTCTCTGAACAGTGATCTTAGCTGATTGGCAAAATAGCACGCATAATATTTTAATAAAAAAATACAAAAAATGAATTTGCTCCCCAGCGTCCTCGAACTCGCAACCTCGAGTTTCAGAATCCAGCGTTCTAACCACTAGGCCACCAACACGACTGCTTTGACGGTGACAATTAACTATCATGTCTGTTTACAGATGAAATGAGATGAAGAGAGAGAGAGAGACAATGCGACAGATAAGAGACATAACAAACAACATATCTACATACATGTTAACATACACATGTATGCATGAAAGTACGTTGACGAGTTTAGAGAAGACAATAACGGAGGGAGTCCGTCATTGTATGTACATACGTACATATGCAGATATGTATATATTTTGTTTCTTATATGTCTCTTATCTGTCGCATTGTCTCTCTCTCTCTCTTCATCTCATTTCATCTGTAAACAGACATGATAGTTAATTGTCACCGTCAAAGCAGTCGTGTTGGTGGCCTAGTGGTTAGAACGCTGGATTCTGAAACTCGAGGTTGCGAGTTCGAGGACGCTGGGGAGCAAATTCATTTTTTGTATTTTTTTATTAAAATATTATGCGTGCTATTTTGCCAATCAGCTAAGATCACTGTTCAGAGAAATTTTAATTATGCTTATGGGTTTTTTAAAAATGTTTTTGTTTAGAAAACCGCTTACTAATTACAAAAGAAAACATAAAGCTTGTCAATTTGAAGTTATGGGCAAAAGTTGTATTCCCCATAAACAAAAAAAAAAAATGCATCAGAAGATACATATGAAAATTTTTTACGATGTTAAAACATTTTCGTGACATACCGTATACACATACATATGTATATTGGCCAAAGAGATTATAAAGGTTATGAATAAAAAAATGTTGTTAAATATTTTTAATATATAACAATTGCGTCAACTAAAATTGTTAAATATTTTAATCGAAAATGTGTTTTTGGTCAACATTTCGGTATTTTTAAACAAATAAATCATTAAAATTAAAAAATCAGAGGAACTTTATACTATTTAAATAGCAATTGCAGTTTTCTCGGAAAAACGAAGAAATCTTTCGTGAGCTATGTATAAAGATTTTTAGACTTTTTAATTTATACGTTCAATTACAACTTTTTCTTAGTTTTGCAATATGCGAGCTAATACATCATAAATATACAGTCGTTATTACTACTCATTTTAGTTGCAGCATAGGGTAATCAGAATGTTTTTTTCATATTTTTACCCCCGAATATGTCTCCTTCGCTCATTGTACTTCACGACATATAACAAACGCTCTATGGGCAAATTCCAATCGAATGATATTTTTGTTGAAAAACAGTTACATATCTCTATTTGTACCATTCACTTACTCCATGTCACCCTCACTTAATAATTGTAAATATCATGACACATGTTTGCGCAAGGCTCTCACGGTATGATCGTGGTCTAGTGGGTAGAGCTCACGCCTGGCGCACGCGACGTCCCAGGTTCGAACCACCGATCGGGCGGAACACTTTTTAATTTAACTTTTCTATATTTCATAATTATTTTTGTATTAATTTTTTTTATTTTTAATTATTATTTTTTATTTTATACTACTTTGAAAAGAAATCGGCTACAAAAGGACCTGAGTCTAAATTCTTATTTTAAGCTGTGGGGCTATAAAAACATACCAAAATAATCATTACTTTTATACTTGTATTTGTGTGTGTTTTTCTATAAAATGTACGCTCAAACCAAAATTTCTACACTTTGGTATTTTTATACTCCCCTTTGGCTCCCCAAAAGTGCAAACAGACCTGAGTCGGAACTCTTCGTTTAATTTTGGGGGGCCATGAAAAATACCGAAATAACCACTACTGTCATACTGATATTTTTGGTCGATTTTCTCAAAAATGTACGCTCAGACCAAAATTTCTACACTTTGGTATTATTATACTCCCCTTCGACTCCCCAAAAGTGCAGACAGACCTGAGTCGGAACTCTTCGTTTAATTTTGGGGGGCCATGAAAAATACCGAAATAACCACTACTGTCATACTGATATTTTTGGTCGATTTTCTCAAAAATGTACGCTCAGACCAAAATTTCGGTACTTCTGTGTTCTTATACTCCCCTTCGGCTCCCCAAAAGTGCAGACAGACCTGAGTCGGAACTCTTCGTTTAATTTTGGGGGGCCATGAAAAATACCGAAATAACCACTACTGTCATACTGATATTTTTGGTCGATTTTCTCAAAAATGTACGCTCAGACCAAAATTTCTACACTTTGGTATTATTATACTCCCCTTCGGCTCCCCAAAAGTGCAGACAGACCTGAGTCGGAACTCTTCGTTTAATTTTGGGGGGCCATGAAAAATACCGAAATAACCTCTACTGTCATACTGATATTTTTGGTCGATTTTCTCAAAAATGTACGCTCAGACCAAAATTTCTGTACTTCTGTGTTCTTATACTCCCCTTCGGCTCCCCAAAAGTGCAGACAGACCTGAGTCGGAACTCTTCGTTTAATTTTGGGGGGCCATGAAAAATACCGAAATAACCACTACTGTCATACTGATATTTTTGGTCGATTTTCTCAAAAATGTACGCTCAGACCAAAATTTCTACACTTTGGTATTATTATACTCCCCTTCGGCTCCCCAAAAGTGCAAACAGACCTGAGTCGGAACTCTTCGTTTAATTTTGGGGGGCCATGAAAAATACCGAAATAACCACTACTGTCATACTGATATTTTTGGTAGATTTTCTCAAAAATGTACGCTCAGACCAAAATTTCTACACTTTGGTATTATTATACTCCCCTTCGGCTCCCCAAAAGTGCAGACAGACCTGAGTCGGAACTCTTCGTTTAATTTTGGGGGGCCATGAAAAATACCGAAATAACCACTACTGTCATACTGATATTTTTGGTCGATTTTCTCAAAAATGTACGCTCAGACCAAAATTTCTACACTTTGGTATTATTATACTCCCCTTCGGCTCCCCAAAAGTGCAGACAGACCTGAGTCGGAACTCTTCGTTTAATTTTGGGAGGCCATGAAAAATTCCGAAATAACCACTACTGTCATACTGATATTTTTGGTCGATTTTCTCAAAAATGTACGCTCAGACCAAAATTTCTACACTTTGGTATTATTATACTCCCCTTCGGCTCCCCAAAAGTGCTGACAGACCTGAGTCGGAACTCTTCGTTTAATTTTGGGGGGCCATGAAAAATACCGAAATAACCACTACTGTCATACTGATATTTTTGGTCGATTTTCTCAAAAATGTACGCTCAGACCAAAATTTCTGTACTTCTGTGTTCTTATACTCCCCTTCGGCTCCCCAAAAGTGCAGACAGACCTGAGTCGGAAGTCTTCTTTTAATTTTGGGGGGCCATGAAAAATACCGAAATAACCAATACTGTCATACTGATATTTTTGGTCGATTTTCTCAAAAATGTACGCTCAGACCAAAATTTCTACACTTTGGTATTATTATACTCCCCTTCGGCTCCCCAAAAGTGCAGACAGACCTGAGTCGGAACTCTTCGTTTAATTTTGGGGGGCCATGAAAAATACCGAAATAACCACTACTGTCATACTGATATTTTTGGTCGATTTTCTCAAAAATGTACGCTCAGACCAAAATTTCTGTACTTCTGTGTTCTTACACTCCCCTTCGGCTCCCCAAAAGTGCAGACAGACCTGAGTCGGAAGTCTTCTTTTAATTTTGGGGGGCCATGAAAAATACCGAAATAACCACTACTGTCATACTGATATTTTTGGTCGATTTTCTCAAAAATGTACGCTCAGACCAAAATTTCTACACTTTGGTATTATTATACTCCCCTTCGACTCCCCAAAAGTGCAGACAGACCTGAGTCGGAACTCTTCGTTTAATTTTGGGGGGCCATGAAAAATACCGAAATAACCACTACGGTCATACTGATATTTTTGGGTCGATTTTCTCAAAAATGTACGCTCAGACCAAAATTTCTACACTTTGGTATTATTATACTCCCCTTCGGCTCCCCAAAAGTGCTGACAGACCTGAGTCGGAACTCTTCGTTTAATTTTGGGGGGCCATGAAAAATACCGAAATAACCACTACTGTCATAGTGATATTTTTGGTCGATTTTCTCAAAAATGTACGCTCAGACCAAAATTTCTGTACTTCTGTGTTCTTATACTCCCCTTTGGCTCCCCAAAAGTGCAGACAGACCTGAGTCGGAACTCTTCGTTTAATTTTGGGGGGCCATGAAAAATACCGAAATAACCTCTACTGTCATACTGATATTTTTGGTCGATTTTCTCAAAAATGTACGCTCAGACCAAAATTTCTACACTTTGGTATTATTATACTCCCCTTCGGCTCCCCAAAAGTGCTGACAGACCTGAGTCGGAACTCTTCGTTTAATTTTGGGGGGCCATGAAAAATACCGAAATAACCTCTACTGTCATACTGATATTTTTGGTCGATTTTCTCGAAAATGTACGCTCAGACCAAAATTTCTACACTTTGGTATTATTATACTCCCCTTCGGCTCCCCAAAAGTGCAGACAGACCTGAGTCGGAACTCTTCGTTTAATTTTGGGGGGCCATGAAAAATACCGAAATAACCACTACTGTCATACTGATATTTTTGGTCGATTTTCTCAAAAATGTACGCTCAGACCAAAATTTCTGTACTTCTGTGTTCTTATACTCCCCTTCGGCTCCCCAAAAGTGCAGACAGACCTGAGTCGGAACTCTTCGTTTAATTTTGGGGGGCCATGAAAAATACCGAAATAACCACTACTGTCATACTGATATTTTTGGTCGATTTGCTCAAAAATGTACGCTCAGACCAAAATTTCTACACTTTGGTATTATTATACTCCCCTTCGGCTCCCCAAAAGTGCAGACAGACCTGAGTCGGAACTCTTCGTTTAATTTTGGGGGGCCATGAAAAATACCGAAATAACCTCTACTGTCATACTGATATTTTTGGTCGATTTTCTCAAAAATGTACGCTCAGACCAAAATTTCTACACTTTGGTATTATTATACTCCCCTTCGGCTCCCCAAAAGTGCAGACAGACCTGAGTCGGAACTCTTCGTTTAATTTTGGGGGGCCATGAAAAATACCGAAATAACCACTACTGTCATACTGATATTTTTGGTCGATTTTCTCAAAAATGTACGCTCAGACCAAAATTTCTACACTTTGGTATTATTATACTCCCCTTCGGCTCCCCAAAAGTGCAGACAGACCTGAGTCGGAACTCTTCGTTTAATTTTGGGAGGCCATGAAAAATTCCGAAATAACCACTACTGTCATACTGATATTTTTGGTCGATTTTCTCAAAAATGTACGCTCAGACCAAAATTTCTACACTTTGGTATTATTATACTCCCCTTCGGCTCCCCAAAAGTGCTGACAGACCTGAGTCGGAACTCTTCGTTTAATTTTGGGGGGCCATGAAAAATACCGAAATAACCACTACTGTCATAGTGATATTTTTGGTCGATTTTCTCAAAAATGTACGCTCAGACCAAAATTTCTGTACTTCTGTGTTCTTATACTCCCCTTTGGCTCCCCAAAAGTGCAGACAGACCTGAGTCGGAACTCTTCGTTTAATTTTGGGGGGCCATGAAAAATACCGAAATAACCTCTACTGTCATACTGATATTTTTGGTCGATTTTCTCAAAAATGTACGCTCAGACCAAAATTTCTACACTTTGGTATTATTATACTCCCCTTCGGCTCCCCAAAAGTGCTGACAGACCTGAGTCGGAACTCTTCGTTTAATTTTGGGGGGCCATGAAAAATACCGAAATAACCTCTACTGTCATACTGATATTTTTGGTCGATTTTCTCGAAAATGTACGCTCAGACCAAAATTTCTACACTTTGGTATTATTATACTCCCCTTCGGCTCCCCAAAAGTGCAGACAGACCTGAGTCGGAACTCTTCGTTTAATTTTGGGGGGCCATGAAAAATACCGAAATAACCACTACTGTCATACTGATATTTTTGGTCGATTTTCTCAAAAATGTACGCTCAGACCAAAATTTCTGTACTTCTGTGTTCTTATACTCCCCTTCGGCTCCCCAAAAGTGCAGACAGACCTGAGTCGGAACTCTTCGTTTAATTTTGGGGGGCCATGAAAAATACCGAAATAACCACTACTGTCATACTGATATTTTTGGTCGATTTGCTCAAAAATGTACGCTCAGACCAAAATTTCTACACTTTGGTATTATTATACTCCCCTTCGGCTCCCCAAAAGTGCAGACAGACCTGAGTCGGAACTCTTCGTTTAATTTTGGGGGGCCATGAAAAATACCGAAATAACCTCTACTGTCATACTGATATTTTTGGTCGATTTTCTCAAAAATGTACGCTCAGACCAAAATTTCTACACTTTGGTATTATTATACTCCCCTTCGGCTCCCCAAAAGTGCAGACAGACCTGAGTCGGAACTCTTCGTTTAATTTTGGGGGGCCATGAAAAATACCGAAATAACCACTACTGTCATACTGATATTTTTGGTCGATTTTCTCAAAAATGTACGCTCAGACCAAAATTTCTGTACTTCTGTGTTCTTATACTCCCCTTCGGCTCCCCAAAAGTGCAGACAGACCTGAGTCGGAACTCTTCGTTTAATTTTGGGGGGCCATGAAAAATACCGAAATAACCACTACTGTCATACTGATATTTTTGGTCGATTTGCTCAAAAATGTACGCTCAGACCAAAATTTCTACACTTTGGTATTATTATACTCCCCTTCGGCTCCCCAAAAGTGCAGACAGACCTGAGTCGGAACTCTTCGTTTAATTTTGGGGGGCCATGAAAAATACCGAAATAACCTCTACTGTCATACTGATATTTTTGGTCGATTTTCTCAAAAATGTACGCTCAGACCAAAATTTCTACACTTTGGTATTATTATACTCCCCTTCGGCTCCCCAAAAGTGCAGACAGACCTGAGTCGGAACTCTTCGTTTAATTTTGGGGGGCCATGAAAAATACCGAAATAACCACTACTGTCATACTGATATTTTTGGTCGATTTTCTCAAAAATGTACGCTCAGACCAAAATTTCTACACTTTGGTATCATTATACTCCCCTTCGGCTCCCCAAAAGTGCAGACAGACCTGAGTCGGAACTCTTCGTTTAATTTTGGGGGGCCATGAAAAATACCGAAATAACCTCTACTGTCATACTGATATTTTTGGTCGATTTTCTCAAAAATGTACGCTCAGACCAAAATTTCTGTACTTCTGTGTTCTTATACTCCCCTTCGGCTCCCCAAAAGTGCAGACAGACCTGAGTCGGAACTCTTCGTTTAATTTTGGGGGGCCATGAAAAATACCGAAATAACCACTACTGTCATACTGATATTTTTGGTCGATTTTCTCAAAAATTTACGCTCAGACCAAAATTTCTGTACTTCTGTGTTCTTATACTCCCCTTTGGCTCCCCAAAAGTGCAGACAGACCTGAGTCGGAACTCTTCGTTTAATTTTGGGGGGCCATGAAAAATACCGAAATAACCTCTACTGTCATACTGATATTTTTGGTCGATTTTCTCAAAAATTTACGCTCAGACCAAAATTTCTGTACTTCTGTGTTCTTATACTCCCCTTTGGCTCCCCAAAAGTGCAGACAGACCTGAGTCGGAACTCTTCGTTTAATTTTGGGGGGCCATGAAAAATACCGAAATAACCTCTACTGTCATACTGATATTTTTGGTCGATTTTCTCAAAAATGTACGCTCAGACCAAAATTTCTACACTTTGGTATTATTATACTCCCCTTCGGCTCCCCAAAAGTGCAGACAGACCTGAGTCGGAACTCTTCGTTTAATTTTGGGGGGCCATGAAAAATACCGAAATAACCACTACTGTCATACTGATATTTTTGGTCGATTTTCTCAAAAATTTACGCTCAGACCAAAATTTCTACACTTTGGTATTATTATACTCCCCTTCGGCTCCCCAAAAGTGCAGACAGACCTGAGTCGGAACTCTTCGTTTAATTTTGGGGGGCCATGAAAAATACCGAAATAACCACTACTGTCATACTGATATTTTTGGTCGATTTTTTCAAAAATGTACGCTCAGACCAAAATTTCTGTACTTCTGTGTTCTTATACTCCCCTTCGGCTCCCCAAAAGTGCAGACAGACCTGAGTCGGAAGTCTTCTTTTAATTTTGGGGGGCCATGAAAAATACCGAAATAACCAATACTGTCATAGTGATATTTTTGGGCCGATTTTCTCAAAAATGTACGCTCAGACCAAAATTTCTACACTTTGGTATTATTATACTCCCCTTCGGCTCCCCAAAAGTGCAAACATACCTGAGTCGGAACTTTTCGTTTATTTTTGGGGGGCCATGGAATAATGACAAAATAACCAATAAGTTCCCACTGATTTGGGCATGTATTTGGTGAAAATTGTCCGTCAAACCAATATAAATATAATTTTTGGCATATTTATACTTTCCGTGTTTAAAAAAATATATAAAATGTCAGTGGTATATTTAAAACTGTGGAGGCCATAGAAAAACCCATACCAAAATAACCATATTTACATTTGACTATAACTTTGACTATAAATTTGACTATAGATTTGACTATAAATTTGACTATGAAAGTCAGTTTTTGACTATGTATACCAGTATAACACATATACAGGAGGGTTGTTGTCTCGAATATTTAACTATAACTTTTTGACTCTATCTTCACTCCCTTCGACAGACTTACAGAGAGCCCGAGATGGAGACACATACCTGTTTACGACCAGGTAAATACATGGCCAAATTGGCATCTGTCACTTGGTGAGATACGACTCCAATTAGATTTCATGCCATGTTCGTGAGTCTGAACATTTAGCACGCGCTTAAGAGGCCTATTAACGGGAGTCTGTCTGCACCACTACCATCACCACCAGCGGCAGCTGCTTGTGAAACTTTTGTTATTTCTGGCCGCAGCATCATCTCCATTGAACTTACTCCAGCAGCCGCTGGAGCGTGGCGAAAGCTTTAACATCTTTTGGCGTCATGTTGCATGTACTCGTATCGCTAATGCGATTGAATCAATTGACGCACATTCATATGGCGGATGAATAAATGAGTGAATGGATGAATGATTCGATTCGTTTCTATCATTCGTACGTGTTTCGCATTCGACAATGCCCTCCGCCACTGCCTGCTCCGCATGGAGCTGGAGCTGAGTCTAATGCGATTCTAAGCGGTATTCAGCCCAGGCATTACAAATCATTACGGACCTATTGCAATATTAATGCCAAGGCTTTCATTGTATCCGTATTCAGTATCTGCAGCAATCGGCTATAAATTCTATGAATGGTTTTGGCTGTTTGCCTTGGCCATTGTTGAGCGATTGTTATGCTGCCATCGACCACTCGATTGTTTGGGCCACCGTTTGCTATTAATGAATGGCTAATAAGCGATTTGCAGCGATTTCCGCTGGCCAGATCTGACGCTATGAAATGATTAAAAGTTTCTCTTTGTCTACTGTCCCGTCTCTGGCGAAAGAGTTGCCGTTATTGAAGAGAACGAGAAAAAAAAAATTAATTCTGCAGCAAATAATCAGCAGAATATGTATTAGCAAGTAAAGGCTTTTGAGGAAATGGGTTAATACCAGATAATTTCATTCTTAGCCTAAGCAGCAACAGAGATTGCAAATAGTTTTGGAGTTAAAGCATTTTCCGAGAATATGTGTCGGGAATTTGTAATCGATAGCTTAAATTTAATTATAGCAAATATCCCTTAAGTATCGCCTTAATCTTAATGATATAAGGCACTACTAATATATTTACTCGCTGGGGAATTTCGCAGATTTAGAGGATTTGAAGCACTTAGTATTTTCTCAATATGAGTACAACTGCGATGACTTATACACAGGTGAAATAGAGTATTTTGTTGTGAATTAAATTATCCGATTTGTGTTAGATGTTTCTTTAGGATTTACTGCAGTGTTGTGCTCGAGTACTTTGCAGATATGGATACATAGTAGTGGACATTCATTTCCGCATATTTGGAATACATTTTCCTTGCTCTGGTACTGTATACAAGAATTTTGCAATCAAAAATATTCCATTGTTATTCATCAAAACTCGAAAAGGATTTGTCGTAATACTATTTTCTAACATATTCTATAGCACCAGCTAAACACCGAGCAACAAAGATTTTGGTAATCATATTTACGTTATTATGGTCTACTGAATACGAACATAATAGTTTGTCCAGTCGTTGCCTATATTATTCAAATTCTGAGCAGAAATTGATCTCGACGAGATTTGGACCTGCATTGCTTAAATGTTCCCAAATTATCTGATAATCAGCACAATGTTCGATTGTCAATCTCTCGGCGTTGGTAGACCTTAAAATTTACTTCCTCTGCATATCAGCTTAGACAACTTTCGCAGGTTTTTCTTACTGAGTGACTCCCTCTTAAATATCTAACAAATTGAACTTTTTTGTTTTGAAAGTGTCTCAATACCCATTCATTGAAGGTTGCTCGTCGCAGAAAACAAATAATGTTGAACTCTGTGAACTCAACTTCTGTCGAATATATTAATGCGGGTAATGAACTTTTTGACAAGACCGAGATACTCTTGAGAGCGATTGTCAAATAAGTCCCCGCCTTCAAGAGTTCATGTCGGAATGTCGATTTTAAAAATAACAACAGCATAAATATTCCTAGAGCAGCCTAAATTGGCTCAATCTTGTGGACAACCCGAAACGATTTCCAATTCGAAAAACTCTTTGGCACGATTTTCATCGATGTCTACTTACGATTATTATGTTGTCTGGTATGTTTATGGGAGGGACATAAATGACATGAATATTTTCTTCAAAACTTTGAATTTGTTCAACAAATGTACCAACACGTGGGAGTCGGTGTGTGTGTGTGGGAATGGGAGTGTGTGTGTGTGACCCCTTTTCCGGATGAGGTTATAATTGTGTGCGTAAGTGTTTGTTTTGGGATTGCTATTGGAATCCTTGAAAATGGGAAAAAAGGCCAGTAGTGTTTTACAAGTTGTCATATGCTAATAAAGCATTCGGGGAAAATGTTTCCCAAGCCTATGCATCATGAATAACAAATACGAACATAAATCGAAGACTTTATCCTGGGGTTTGCCTGGTGTAGCCTTGTCTAGTTTCGATTACAAAGAAAATACCATATGACAGAAAAGGGGTAAAGGTTAGAATTTATGTGAAATGAACCTCTTCAAATGTTCAAGAGAATTTTGTGGTTTCTCCTATTTTACATTCATCATTTAATGCTGTTTAGAAAATAATTGCGGTCGAAGATGTAGAAAGTTACATTTGTACTGAGATATGTATTGTGAGTGAAGTGAGTGTGAACCACATGAAGACTCGTTTAGATATTTATATGACGTCGAAGTATCTGTTCTTAACATTGTTTAAAAAAACGCAACTTCCAGCAAAGCTTTTCTCATCTAAAGCCTTTCACGAAGTGTAGCCGGCAGTGGTTCGTAAATGTAGAAGGTTGAAAGAGAGGAGATGTTTTAAGGTCAAATGTCCATGGACATACTAATACACTTAAGCCAGTGGATTGGCCTGTTATGTTCTTCTTATTTTTGATTTTTTTTACAACCCTCATGACTTATAGGAAATCTATGTTTGACACGAATTTCCTCAGTAACTTCCAGTAAGATCCTCAAAGATGAGTCAGATTTGGTAATATGTTTGTGCAAAAGCTGCACATTAAGGTGTCCGTTATTTCTTAATGTGGAATTTTTTTGTCTCACCCCTCAAAAATATGAGGTTTGATACAAAAATGTCACGTCCCTGGACCCCCTCCTTCCCGTGCCAACCTACAGTTGAAATTTTATTCAATTACACTCATACGGCATAATTAACGTAATTTTACATATTTATGCCAATTTTACATTACAAATACGCCTGCTTTCATCCTTTGTTAACGGACCGTGAATATTTTTCACTATCAAAGTGAATTCCTTCCATATAACGCTACCTATATTCTAAACAATGCTTAGTGCAAAAGGGCACAACAGGCCGAATACTGGCTTACGTGTATGTCCAAGGAAATGAGGCGGAATTTCACCGCCTCCTCTTCTCAACCTAACCTAACCTAACCTAGTGCAAAAGGGTAGTTTTTCAGGAAAGGCGACCAAAGATTGATAAATTTTTAAAATTTGTGTGGAATTCCTTTATAATGCAAATCGAATGACCTCTACTGTTTTGTGAATAACTTTTGATTGGATTGACGAATAAACACCAAATTTTGACAGAATATAATTTGTAATGTTTAGAAAATAAATGTGCTATCTCCTAAAAATATGCTATGTTGACTTAAAGTATCGATATATAGGATTACTCATTTTCCCATTTCTCAGCGTTAAATAAGAATCTATATTGAACAGGGAGAAAAATGCATGATTCTTTCTACTTGTAATACAATTTTTTTTAATTTTCCTCAAAACAGAAAAACATGTTGGTAATGTCAGCCTTTGCAAAAGTATTCATAGAATATTATTTAATACTTATCTTGATAATGCATTAATATCTTAATGATCGATCATCAGATTTATCTTTGCGCCAAGTTTTGCCTCTGTTTTAAACGCCTTAGCCATATTTGCTCTTCTAGTGGCATTCTATCTCACATCCAAAAAAGCTAAAGCTGAAGTTTCATCAATAAGATACCATAAGTGGCTACAAAATTTTTTATAGTTGCTTATGACGTATCTGGATCGTTATCCTCGTACAATGTAAGAGTTTGTAAAAAGTTTAGATCATTGACTCATCTGAGACATTGGAGGAGTTTAACGTAAAATTGTATGGTGCAAACATCTTCTAGTGCATCTTGATCTGCTGAAATGAAATATTGTTTTTGCAACAACAATATTTTTAAGCAATATATTGCTCGAGACATTCATCTCTCTAGATGCACCTTTTTTCAAACACTGCTGGGTTAAAATTTTTATATTAAGCTATGAATTTTAATTTTGCACAACAAGTTTATAAAAAGTTGCTAAATGGTAAAATAAGATATCGCTATCATTTATTATTTGAAAAATAGAAGATTTGACATTTTCACAATTTTTAAAAAAGTCTGTTTACAAAATTGTTGATTGCTATTGAACAGCTGATAAGATAGTACAAAGTTTACGTTGTTTGAAAGATATCATAAGGGGTATTATTTCTTCGGATTTTCTTTTCGAAATTTTTAAAAGTTTAATATAAAAAAGTTCACCTATATCTCACAAATCCAACACAGTAATTGGATTTCTGGTGACTCAACATTTGTAAAAGTTAGACGAAATACTAAGGTAAAGACGAAATACTAAGGTAAGTCTGGCAATTATTCAGGAGCAATTAAAAATTTCGTAAAACTCAAAAATATATTTTTTTTAATTTTAAATCCACACAAAATTTTGGAAACATTTTTTTGAAAATTTTAAATTGTAGCGAGATCTTATTTTACCATTTAGCAACTTTTTATAAACTTTTTGAGCAAAAAATTAAATTCATAGGTTAATATTAAAAATTCTGACCAACATGGTTAATATATAATACCACGACCACTTATTATATTTCGACCACTCTCGCTGAAATTACGAATATTGGCTCAGCAATACACAATCTAACATTTCGTTCTCCTACGGCCAATAGTCTGTCAAAAGTCTTGGCATGCGTGGAATTCGAAAATAACTGGAAGGAACAACTAGCATCAGTCATTGTATGTCAGAAATGTAAAGGATATATATTTGTCATTTTATTGCCCGGATTTCTTTGATTCACTTGGGTCATCCCTAATTTAGGCACATTATTATTACTCAAATTTTCAAGTCGAAAATGTTCTATTTAACTTTGTAATTTTTGTACAAATGCAAGTTCTTATAACACAATTTTTAAAGTATGCTAAATTATAAAGATTTTTAATGGTTTTTCTTTACTTTACATCAACTGAATTGCTTTGGCGTCCTGTTGGCCAAAGCAATTCAGTTGACTGAATTTTTTGTCGTCCAATTCAAATTCAATTGCAGAATACTTTAAAAAGTTACTTTCAATTGCTTCTTATGATTTCTGACCTTTGTTCACACAATTCGTAGCTCCTCCTTCCACCTGCCTTCAATGACGGATTAGCTTCGTCTAAATTTTTGTTGCGGTTGAGCGACGAAATGGCTTTCAAACAAAAACAAAATCCCATCGTCCTAATATGAAATATTAAAGTCTTAATAATATTATGATTACAATGACTATGCCATAGGCTATAAAAATATTATTGTAAGTTTTTTGTTTTTGATATTTTGTCCTACTGCGATGCCAGAATACCGGATGTAGACCCGTTGGGGAGGTTAAGGAAACATACAAACAATTTGTTCAATATTGTTTGGAAGAGAGATTTACAAATAGCTTTTGCCCCCGCTCACCCTCCACCACGAGCATCCTGTGAGAGTCCCGCCAACTGGGGTGAACATGAAACAAAATAAAAAAAATATGGAAAGTTTTTTGCAAGTTTGCAAGCAAATCAAAATCGATTGTTGAAATATTTTCCTCTACGTCATACACACACATACATGAGACTATTTCATATTTGCCAAAAAGTTGGCTATCACATATATGTTCTATATTTATATATCGGTCGGCAGAAAATCAATGAAATGTTGTGGCCACAACAAAAACAAGAGTTACCACAATATCCCAAAGATACGCATATCTACTTTATGTGTGTACGAATTAGTCAGGCCCCCCTATGTTGATGTGGCACCCATCCTGCAAATTGTCGAAACACTACCCCTACCCCCCAAAAAATATGTGGGTCAATGCGACCAGCAACTACTACAACTACTTAGGAATGCCTCAAACACATGGTCGCCTTTTGTTGTTGGCGTGGCGGGGGGTTAAACAGGGCTGTTGTTGCAAGACTAGCTCACAGTTTTATATGGATGGATATGTTACAGAATGATCATCAAGTGTTAAGCATTAGATATGAATGCATATATATAGGCAAGATGTGTGTTGACAGCATCAGGTCAGATAATTAGAACTGAGATTAAATTCACCGCAGTGAAAAATATCTTTGATTTAATATAAATAGAGTAAGTGTATTAAATACCTAAAATATATCTACATATCTCTAACTAAACGGCAAAGTCGATCTGGTGGAAAAATACCATAACCTGCTATTACTCAATGAGGAACAAAATTATAATTCTGACCCAAACAAAATGATGTCATAAAAAACAGGTTTCTTTTTATTTTAACTATCATAGCGAAATTTCCACCGGTAATTCACAAACATATCGAACAACCTATAAAATGAAGCCGTTTTCTTTTAATAATAATTGACACCTTAATTCGCTTAAGACTTAAGATCCGACTTCCAGTCGTATTCTCTGAGATGAGTCACGTCTGGAAATATGTCGGACCCGAAACATCGGGATCTTGCATGTGTGAAAGCCGGGCATTGGCATAGAAAATGTTCCATATAGAAAATGTTTCGATGTTTCCCTACATGCCCTGAATTAGTCGTTTTCTGCTTGTAAGCTTGAGTGTTCCGTTAGAACACTCATCATCTTACTAATCTCGATCTTGTTTAGTTTTAGAAAACTACTTGTTTTCTCCTCGTTTGGGCCACCCAACAGTTTCTCCCACTGTTTCGATATCCCAAACCAATTTGTGAGCCATCACTGCCCAGTGCTCCAACTTATACTTCGTGGCTTCGAAAGGTTGTCCAGTTTTCAAGTTTATTACTCGAAGTTCTCTGCCCTACGAGGCCAAGTTGTTTGCCCGTTCATTTCATTTCCAATCATTCCGCTAGTGTTTCGTTTTCCCTGGAAAGAAGTTTCTCAATTTCGGAACGAATACTGCTTAATTTGGGTTCAATTTCAGATTTAGATATATCCTCATATAAATGTTCCTGCCTATTTAGTATTTAAGCGCTAATAAAACTTTATTTTTTATTATTATGCCAGAAATTAAGTTTTTGATTGAAGTTGATGAAAATCTGGTTAGATTATGTATAGTCCCATCTATTTGTTCCTTTCGATTCTTGATCTATGAAAGAATACTGTTCATTTCAAGGTTATTGTTTCAAATATATTTTATTATGATCAATAACTTTAACTCCTCCTTGGAATAAGCCTTGATGAGGAGGTGGAGCTAAGTACTTTGTTAAGTGAAACGAAACCAATTATTCCAAATTATTATCGCAATGCCCCATTTCGCACTGTAAGGGAGGTGTAGGGTATTATAGTATAGTAGGCGCCGCCCGAGTTTTAGTCTTTCCTTACTGGTTAGTTATAGCAATTGTCTTATCAAGAAATCGAGGCTCGACAAAACGCGGGATCTTCGTTTTCCATGTAAACAGACATGCCACCACCACGAGTATAACTCTGCAGATCTATCCATTGGAATAAGTATCGTCTATATAATAATTTTGAGACAAAATTACCGAATTGGGAGTGAATTTTGGCCAATTATAAGACCCGAAAATACAAATATGATAGGTTTTACAATGGTTTATTTTGCTGCATTTGCTTTGGATTTCTTCCAAACAACTAATTATAAAAAATATACTTATTAAAATGTTGTTATCCAATATTGGATTTATTAGACACTTGAAAATACGAAAATTTTAGATAATTGGAAAATAATCTTCCAGAGATTTGGTGACAGATTTATTTAATTTTAAGATTTTTTGTTATTATTATTTTGCTTTTCGTAAATAGCTCAACTCTCTCTTCTGACAACTTGTTTGCAGACAACTATATATCAATCACGGGATAGTGGTCGTAATTCACTGACGTCTGCCAGTATCTAACACGATATAGAAGGAGAAAGCGACCACACATACACACACTCCCTCTCTTCCACAGGAATCCAAGTGAAACGACCATTGAACCTTTCATTGGTATTTCGGTGAGGTGGAGAGGTTGTGGTGTTGGTGGAGGTTGTGATGGTCGTATTGGGTGGGGCAGATTCTGTTTTGAAAACAATCAAAAATAGCAAAGAAAGCTAAATTCGCCAAGATGCTGATACTGCAAATTTTTAACAAATTTCACGCTTAACAAGCATGCGAAATGCCCCTCTCCCTTTCACTTTCTGTCACACACACACACATGCATGTACACACAGGCCGAAAGGAATTCACATACATACATACAATTATGTATGTATGAGAGCGCTTACAAGGAGTTTACTCCCCTTGAATTTTATTTGGTTTAGTAGCAAAGCGACAATACTCCTCAAATGTTCTTCCTTGAAAGAAAGACTATCAAATAAATATCAATGGATGGCTGTACGAGTACACGTGAATATGTGTGTGTGTGGGAGTATCAGTGTATGTGTATAAGCGTGTATTCTATTCTTTTGTGTCTTTGTTAGAGAGCAAAATGGAATTTATGTCAGGTTTTAGCGTCAAAAGCTTAAAAACAAAACAACAACAAATGGCATAACGAACGAACGAAAATAAATTCTTTGAAATTTCAATTGCATTTTTATGTTTGACATCTCCGGAAACCCACCCCAGCCCCTGTCACTTTGCAACAGCAACAAAAACCGGCAAATATTCGAGCTATAATTTCACACACATTCTATTCCAATCATAAGTATTTACCATCCGTACCGCTCTACACTTCAGTGTCGTGAACACAAGGATTCAAGTCGTTTGGCGTAAGATTTACGCACTTCCACTACCAACAAGACATCCGCCCATTCGACGAGGAATACACATGCTACTGCCTATCCGTGGCTGAACAACTACTCGAAACAAAGGTTGAAGGAATATCATCAAGGCAACCCAGACCCAAAAAATGCGATAAGAGCAGAACGTCTGACAGAGACAATCTTTGAAAACGTAGCGTTTCGTATATTTAAAATATGATATGTTACCGGTGCTTTCGCAAGTCACCAAGATTGCTTTGAGGGATGAACTAAGAAGTATAGAACCAGATTTCATTTTTAAAGTGAATACAATAATTAAACTTGCCGTATTCTCGACAATCATAGTGCTTGTTATATATAAAGGTTAGTGCGAATGCTGGCACAATAATCACATGTTAGAATAACTCTGGACGATTACTTGACAATTTAGTGTTTAATTATACAGATTTCTACTCATTGAATATCATGTTAGTAAGAAGTGATTTTTTAGAAGTAATAAAAAAAATAATAATAATCCTCTAGATAGTTGTAATGTAAACTGATGTATGTTTTCCTTACGATCACTATCGTGTACAAAAAGAATGCGTTCTTGGTTCTCAACTCATACGCCACGGCGTTCTATGTTTTGTGTCTCAGCCGAAGTTAACTGTATTTCTTAGTTCTTGTTGCGATTTTCCTTATATAAACAGCACTCATTTAAGAAATAAAAAAATCTCATTCGAGAAGAAGGATTTAATATGGAATTTGTCTTTTATAAGAAAGATTTTTAAAATGGTGGTAAATTCTTTATCGGACTGTAATAATTGAAAAAGTGCTTAAGGATATCGATAACATTGTCATAATTGTTGTAGGAGATATTCGAAATTCATTTGAAAGTGAATTTTTCTAATTGTGTTATACATCAATTTTCAGTGAACTGTATTTGAAGCGTGTAGTTAATTCATGCTACGACAAAAATAATTTTAGTAAAATGTATTCCTATTGTTTGGGAGATATTTCTATATATGTATCATTTACGCCCGCTATTTAATAGTGACACTATAACTACTACACTGTGTAACCTTACAGATGAAGTGATTATGTAGAAAACAAGGAAAAAGTTTCAGTCGGGTAAACCGACTAAGGTATACCCTCACTTTGTGAGTAATGTAATATTGAATATTACACGAATTATTCTGTCGATTTGTGTGGGAGTTACCAGAAGGGGTTTAACAAATACACCTATTTTTCGCTGAACAGTAGATACTTTAAATTCATTGCACTGCGCTGATTTTTAAGCGTTTATGTGCACTGGTATAAACGTTATGAGATATTAAATTTTGGTATGATTTGGCTATTTTGTGTGGGAGGTACAAAAAGGGGCGTGGCGATAACGCCAATTTTTCACAGGGCTATAGACACTATAAAAACATTACACTGTACAAAATTTCAAGTATTTTTATTTATTTGGTGCAAAAAGGTACCTTTGTGTGGGAGATACCAAAAGGGGCGTGGCAACAACGCCCATTTTTCTCTGGACTGTGGGCAATATAAAAGCATAACACTGTGCAAAATGTCAAGTATTTTTATACACTGTTATTAATGTTATAAGCTGTTAATTTTTGGTGCAAAACGGTGCATTTGTGTGGGAGGCACCTAAAGGGACGTGGCAACTTCGCCCATTTTGCTCGAGTTGATAGCGACTAATAAACTAATACTATGTGTGGAATTTCAGAAGATTCGAATAAGTAATATAGTAGTTATTAAAGAATCAATATTTCACAACATTTTAACCCTTTGTGTGGGAGGTACTAGCAAGAGTGGACCAATATGGCCCATCTTCGAACTTAGCCGGACAAAAAATATTACCACATACCAAATGTGAAGTCAATCGGTTACTCCTTTCGAGAGTTATCGTGCGCACCTGCCACCAGACAGACGGACGGACATTGCTCATTCGACTTAAAATGACCCAAAACGGATTTCCTCCGAACATACTTAGGGTCTTAGATCTCCGGCTAAGTTCGAAGATGGGCCATATTGGCCCACTCCTTCTAGTACCTCCCCCCACAAAGTGTTAACATTTAGTGAAATATTGATTATTTAATAAATTCTATACTACTTATTTGAATCTTCTGAAATTCTACACGTAGTATTAGTTTATTGGTCACTATTACCTCGAGAAAAATAGACGAAGTTGCACGCCCCTTTTGGTACCTCCCACACAAATGGGCAATTTTTAACCAAAAGTTAGCAGATTATAACTCTAATACCAGTGCATATAAATACTTGAAATTTTGTACAGTGTAATCCTTTTATAGTACCTAGAGTTCAGAGAAAAATGGGCATTATTGGCCCGCCCCTTTTGGTACCTCCGACACAAATGGACTTTTTTGTACCAAAAGTTGACAGCTTTTAACTTTAATACCAGTGCATACAAATACTTGAAATTTAGTACAGTGTAATGCTTTTATAGTACCTGGAGTCCAGAGAAAATTCACCGTTATTGGGACGCCCCTTTTGGTACCTCTCACACAAATGGGCCATTTTGTGCCAAAAGTAAACAGCTTTTAACTTTAATACCAATACATACTATAAAGTTATTAAATGCAATATAAATTGATAATAATTTAAATAAAAAAAAAAAATAAACGTAATAATATTTTTTGAGACTCAAGGTGGGGGGATTCTTTAGTCGGTTTACCCGACTGATCTTTCTTAATTGTTTCCGGTACACGTCCGCCGCGGCTACGGGTTACATGGTCCATTCGACCAGTCCAATTTTTAAATACATTTTCCAATAAATCAGGCCGTATACGTCAATTGTGACTTGAATATTGGCTTTCAATGCTTCAAGAGTTGCTGGTTTGTCGGCATAAACCAATAACTTAACACAGCACCATAAAAAATCACAGGCGTGGAAATCTGGAAATAAAGTAAATAATTCATTTTGCAATAAATCTGTATGGGAAGTTGCGCCGTCTTGTTGGGACTAAATGTAGTTGATGTTTAACTGAAAAAACAATTTGTTTTTGGAACCGCAATTCAGTCATCATGGCTCGATAGCGGTCGCCATTCACTTTAACGGCAGCTCATTCCTCATTTTGAAAGAAATAAGAACCGATGATGCCGCCAGCGTAAAAACCGTACCAAACAATCAATTTAAATGGATGCAATGGTGCCTCTTTACCGTCTTGAGAATTGTCTTCGCTCCAAATATGGCAATTTTGCTTATTGACATAGCCATTTAACTAGAAACGAGCTTCATCACTAAACGCAGTTCTTTGATTTGAACTTCGCGACCAGATTTATTTCGTCAAAGTAAATGATCCATGATGACTCGCCATTGTGCTTTAGATATCCTGCTTAGAATTTCGTTGGCAGCACCGCCCTCTGCTAAAATTAAACCTCCAATGTAGTTGGAGGAGTTGACATTTTCATTTAAATCATCCCCCTCTTTCAAATTGATGCTTGGGTCGAGCGAATTTATCTTCTGCGCTTTCTTTTTAGAGTTGATCCTCAAACCAAGACATCCGACATATATCGTCAGCATGATCCAGATGGTTTTGATAGTTCCACCGGATAACTCAAGGAAAAGGAGTTACCAAACATTACTAAGGTCTTACGTCACTCCATCGATGAGTTACGTTTTGGTGCATAACAACTAATAACTGTCGGTACAGCAGGTCAAATAACTAAGAAAATTTCTTTCAAATAAACCTTCACTTTGTGAGAAATGTAAATGGAATTTGGCATTTTGTTGGGTAGAAAAAAAGTAGTAATATGAAGTGGTATATGTAGATGATAGCTACAGAAGTTTTAAGAGATATTATGTATGTATTTGTGTACCGACATTAAAATGATGACCTATTATATTTTGTTACGATTTAATACCTTGTGAGTGGGAGGTGCAAAAAATGATATGCCCAATACGTCAATATGTTCCATTTTCTAACTTAGCATGACATAGAAGAAAACATTGCCAAGCACAACATTTGAAATTGGATACTTCTTTCCGTAGTTATCGTTTGCACTTACCAGACAGGTCCATGACCAAATTCTACATAGTCTCCTGCACTAAAGTGGGGGTATACAAATTATATTTGAATTTAAATTAACTTAATTTTCAAGTAAACAATTTAAGTGCAATTTTTTAAATTCGAAATAGATTCATTTGGCATATTTTGAATTTCAGTGTTTGTCCTGTGAATTTAATTTAGTTCATGTATTGTGATGTTTGTTAAGTGATCTTTATTTAAGAACAATTCTTATTGTTTTAGGTACATCTGAAGTACCATTAAATTAAAATCATTGTATTAAAACTATTATCGATTTACAAATATTCGTAATCTAAGTTCAAACATCAGTTTAGTGAAAAATAAAAACCCAAATTAAAAAACTAATAAAATATGTTAATCTATTATACAATTTAAAAAAAGTCCAATGTTTAGTCTACAATTTGATGTGAAGTATTCATTAGGTTTATCGAAACTTTATCACGCATAAAATTAATCATTTTAAATAAGTGTAATTATCTTAATTCTATAGAACTTTCATGAATTATTTCCACACTTGTTTTGGAGGAAATATCTATATCTACTACATCTTCTACTACATTCAAGGCAACACATATTTAGATAGATATCTAAATGTATATTGAAGTATTTTCCTTAAGGTGTTTGTCGGTACATACTCGTAATCTCGTAGATTACTACAATTGTAATTAGTCAGCTATGCAATGCAAGATCCAGGCGAATATTAGTGATGTCACAGTGAACAGAGAAAATATTTCTTTGCCCCAATATACTTGTAGCCTTAAAACTATGGAACACTGGAGGAATTAAAAAAAATGCACATGAATCTGCCGTTTCTTCAGTGAACCGATTGAAATTTCGTACATTCAGTAGTACAAGTTCTTCCATAAGTTGGCGAAGTTTCATTGCAGTAGCTTTATGGCCTGAGAAATGGCGAATTCATTTCCATTACTTTTTTTTAAATTCCCCTACTGTGCGTCATTGAGCGGCAATCTATAATCCATCCTCCCTCTCACTCTTGCGGATTCACACATTCCTATAATTTAACCATAAAATATGTTTTCCTGTTTTCACCCTCTCTCTCTCTCCAGTTTCCTCTGTGGCTTGTAAATATTTTACATTTTATTATACAGAAAAAAATTAAGTCTTTAAATTAAAGATTTGCGCCAAAGACGCCCTAAATCTTTGAGTACATTTTGAACTTAATATTAATGAAGGTATCTATATGTGAAGTACAAAATGTACTTAATCATTAGATTAAGGCCGTCTTTCTCGCAAATCTTTAATTTTAAGACATAACTATTTCAGTGTTATGTCTCACGTGTTTGCTTTTTAATTTAGCTGCAAATGATATTATAATATTTATATACCAAAGGAGTAAAAAATGGGTAACTGTGAAGCTATTATTGCAATGGAAGAAACAAATCAATATTAAATCACGAAAAGATAAACAGTTGTAATTTGTATGTTTAAAAATTAAATAATTTTTTAATATAGCAACATTTCACTATTGTAGGTTTTGAACACAGTAGGCCATTAATTTTACTTCTATAAAAAATATTATGCCATGTATTTTGTACGCCGGGAATAATAAATAAGAGAAATCTGCAATTGCTCATTATCATCATTCCGCTTCTTTTATTCCCATTGCTCCGCCAGACTTTCGACTCTAAACATGTTATGAGTATCTGCCTTACCGTATTGCTCCCGAGTATTGCATTGATTCAGCAGTACTATTTTACTGCATGATAATAATGTTTCTTAGTAGTATCATAAGGATACTGCCTAACATCAGTACACCAAACCGGTGTATAACTGCTCATAGACTTATATTTTATTCTGACTGTGTAAACAGACATTCGTTGCCATACGTTGATGGTTAAGTACATTTTTATCTCACACTCGACAATTCGAAAGAGAAAATTTATTATCATTTAAGCAAATATTTTTCAAACAGAAAACAATTTCATACTCTCATCCCCACATCCACAGGCACACATCCATTTGTATTTACAAGCTTAAAAACCCAAGCATTTAGTCAAAAAAAAAGCAGAAGGAAAACGGCGAACTTATAGGAAAAACCAAAGCCCAGCAACAGACAGGAACAACAAGACAATAATTCAAATCGGTGGGGGAGTTAAACACGATAAACAACCGACTCTGACTGGCAAATGAGGAGTACAAACAAAAAGCGCCCTCCTAATGTTCTTGGAAGCCTAAAAAATCAACCCAGCGAAAAAATCTGAGGGGAAATTGCTTTGTTGAGACGACAACGGAAGGCCCGCACAGCAGCAGCCAGAGTAACAAAAACACGCTGGAGTTATGGTGGCAAAATAAAAACACTAGAAGAAAAAACACTTAATTTATGGCATTAAACTTTCCTGGCAGTAAGTTTTACATTGCCCGCTCTCGCTGTGTTAAATAGTCTTTGGAGTCTGACTTTAACTTTTTCGGTGCTGTTGTTCTTCAATGCGGGAGTTGTTGTTTCTCTCGGCCACACACCACACACCACACACCACCACCAACAACAACAGCAACAAAAGGAACATTTATTTTTGGCTCGTTTTTCCTCTGATGCTTCTTCAATTCGGTCTTTAACAATATGTACCATGTGTGTGACTAGTATGTAGAGAAAACACGGCCAACAACAACAGCAAAAAAATCTAAATAAATTGTACCCCATACACATACACAGGCCCGGCCTGCTCCCGCTCACATAGGAGATGATGCAGTGCATACATGTTGCATGTTTGTTTGTAGTAGTGGTGGTATGTTTCGACATAATCTCTCTCATAGGCATTATATTTATTTGTGCTCACTTTGTTTTGGGGGAAATTGTTGTGTTTCCAAAAAAAAGTACCAAACATAAATAGTCCTAGACTTTTTTCCCTCATCTCTGTCCTTTTCGTCGGCTTGTGCGTCCGTCTGCACATAACGACAAACTCACAACACACAGACCAACACGTTGTAGTGCAAAGAGTTTGGTTGCTGCAATGCATCACATGCGATGCATTTCCAATTTGTTGGACTGCTTTCCTCTCCTACTCCTGCTCTTTGTCTTATTGGCTGAGCAACAACAATGCATTATGTTATCAGAGGGAGTTCGTTGTGTGGGTTACACCAGCAGAGAACAGCAAGGGCAAGCATATGGAGCGGCTATAGATGGGTGGGGGTTTTTGGCTTTTAGTCAGTCATCCGTGTTTGGGGTAATTTGTTTTTAAAAGTTTTAGTCCATTAATGCCATTAATAATTCTGTCTGTATTTACCGCAATTGTTTATTTCTTTTGTTCAGCGTTTTGTAAAATCATATTTTAGGAAATTCTAAATGATCAACAGTTTTGAATGTGCATTTGTAAATCGGGGTTTTCTGGATGCTCAATTTTCGTTGAAAATGTCTTATCGCAGTGGGAGCATTTTTTGAAAGGATGCTTGTGCAAACATGAATACTTTTGACTTACCGCAACGAATATCAAAAGCAATGCGTTCGTTTGTTTCGTATTCATACATTTTTAATCGTAGAAAACTTTGTGCTGGAGAAACTGGAAGAAATTTTACCAATTGGACCATTTTACTCTAGGAATGGTTGAGGATAAAAAAGACTACAGTCTGGCGGGGCCGATTATATGATACCCTACACCACGTAGAATAATAACGCTACGTGTCATATTCACAACATTGAGTGATATATTTTACATATGATATATACACATACTAGTTAATCGATACAATGTGAACCCATTTTCTCCAAAGTTTGCAGCTTTCATTCTTCGAGAAATAAACTCCACTCTGTCAAATTTCATAAGGATCGGATGTTAAATACAGCATCTATAGCACTTTTAAATCAAATCGGAACAAATACATATATGGGGGCTAATATAATTTTCAACTGATTTTGATCAAACATCGTTTCTGTGTCAAGAAACTCCTCTCTGCCAAAGTTTGCAATGATCCGATGTAAACTAACGTTTCTTTTTAGTACGTTGATGCCCAATCGAAATAGGGAGGCTATATCTAAATGTAACCGATTTCTATCGAATTTGACAGGGTTCGTTCTTGGATCAATGAACTTCTTTATGCCAAATTTGGTAATGATCAGATGTAAAGTACGATTTCTATACCGCTTAGATGCCAAGGTAAATATATATGGTGGCTATAGCTTAATCTGAACCGATTTTCTTCAAAGTTTGCAATTCTCCTTTATGTGTCACGAAACTCATCTCTGCGAAATCTTATAAGGATGGTATGGAAAATAAAGCTTCTCTGACACGGTGATATCAAATCGGATGAATAGTATATATGGCGGATCAAAATCTTAACCTATTTCTTTCAAATTTGCATTAAGGAATTCATTCAAGAACAAATGTTATCACGATCGAACCTCAAATATGACCAGCACTTTGATTAAAAAGATACATCTACAGACGGACGGACATGGTTAAATCGACTCAGGAAGTGATTTCAAGTCGATCTGTGTAATAAACGATGAAAATTAATGTGCTTACCAAAGCCTGTATAAATATTTTCTCTGATAGCCAGGCTACTGTCACGTCCCTGGAAACTATATTCCTGAATTCAAAAACAGCCATCGACTGTCACAGATAGTTGAGAACGGACGTCTCACTTATTGTGTCTCTCATGACAGGTCACTGTCTTATTGGACGGCACGCAGATAGATTGAAGGTCTTGCATAATGACTTTTGCAGAAGCTGTGGAGACGAAGAGGAGGAGGAATCAATATAAAACCTTCTATGTTTTCAAATTGGATCAACGGGAGGGGCTAGGTATAACTTATGCTTTCCCTAACGCCCCTGGGGTAACACAATGGACTGGATAGTCCAAGTGAGTGTAACAAGCAAATGCACAAATTCACAATACTATGGATCACAATTTTCAACAGTGTTCGTCCTTTACCCCGAAGAAGTTCCTGTGCAAATTGTCGTAACGATGGGATAATATTTGTAAGCTGTATTTTGATCACAAAAATGTGTCGATAGACGGATATATTAATTTCGAAAGTGATTCTGAATCGATCGGTATAATAAATGGGTCTAACTCTTATCCTTTAAAGTGTTACACGCTGAAAAAAATCGCTTCTGTAGTATATTCCCCCAAACATATTCGGCTTGAAACATATATATGTTTAGCGTACACTCTAAACATATAATATTTGGTACACACAAAAAATATATATTTGGAAATATGTTGTTTTAAACAAATATTTGTTTCTATCCTAATATTTTGTTATTTGAGACTCTTATTTCCGAAACAAATATTTATTTGCATTTAAGTATTCATAAAATTTATCGATAACTTAAATGTGTTAAATTTTTCAGCAATTCCAAGTTCATTTTTTAGATTTTTTAATGTTTGTAAAAATAATAAATTATAATGATTGAAATCGCATAATGTTGGATATAAATATATTACTTGGAGGATTGACAACAAATGATGACTTGGAATATTCAGAAATTTAAAATATTTGATTTAAAACAGAAGTTAATGCTGCATTTGGTAGCATAACTGGGAGGTTCCATTCGAAACCAAAAAAAAAATAAAAGTGAAATTAAAAATTTAAAAATTTGGAAAATCTTTTTTAAATAAAATATATTTGGAAAAATTCCTAAACAATAATTTTATTTGTATTCAAACACATATTTTATTTGAGAAATGTAGTTTGCAAATATTATAAGTTGTAACATATTAATATACGAATTCCAAATAAATTTTATTCATTTTCAAATAAAATATATTTGCTTAGAAATATTTTCATTCGATACAAACATATTAGGTTAGGTTAGGTTAGGTTGAAGAGAGGACACGATTAAACGTCTCATGTCCATGGACATACACTTAAGCCAGTGGTTCGGCCTGTTTTGCATTCCTTATTTATGATCTTTTTATACCTCACGATTTACAGAAAATCGGTACTAGACACGAATTTTCTCAGTATCTTCCAGTCATATTCTCTGAGATGAGTCAAGTCTGGTAATATGTCGGACCCGAAATGTTGGGATCTTGCATGTGTGAAAGCCGGGCAGTGACACAGAAAATGTTCCATCGTTTCGATGTTTTCTCTGCATGCCCTGCATTCGTCGTTTTCTGCTAGTCCTATGCGATGAAGATGTGCTTGTAAGCTTGAGTGTCCCGTTAGAACACTCCTTATCTTATTAATATCGATCTTGTTTAGTTTCAGAAGACTTCTTGTTTTCTTTTCATTTGGGTCACCCCACCGTATCTTTGCAGTTGCTCCTACTATTGCGCTATTCCACACAGTTTTGTGAGCCATCTCTGCCCAGTGCTTCAACTCATCCTTCGTGGCTTCGAAAGGTTTCCAATTTTCCAAGTTTATTACAAACATGTTGAAAAAGGCGTTTTTTCCCCGTGTACAAACTAGTGCTTACCTGAACCACACTGTGGTATAGGGTAAAAACACAGCAGTAACTCAAAACAATAAGAAGTGGACTTGTACCAGTAGTATTATTCTTTGTCTCACAACAACTAAAATTATCTGAGTACTATTACTTACCTCAATTTTTAATCTGAGTTATCACTTCTCTACATAGAATATAGATTTACATTGAGAGTATTTAATAACAACAGTGGATCACATAAATTAATTTTTTATAAAATAATAATAATGCCATAACATTTTTAAATATTAACACGTAGATTCAGACGTGCGCATATGTTATCTACTTATTATAGAAATATCTAAATTCAATCACCAGTAATTATTTAAAATACTTGTATCGGATCTAAAGTAAACCTATTTCTATGGCATTATTTTAAAGACTTATTTTCATTTGCTGCTAGATTTACATTGTATTCATACAATTAAGAATATTTTCTGTTTTATGCTTTCCCTTTAACATTAGAATTTTCCATTGAAATTTCTTATGAATTGCGAATGTATCATGAATTATAAATTATTGTAATTATAACTGATGGCATCTCTGGCAGAAGGGGATTCAAGGACGGCAATTTTTTATTTGGGTTTTCTTTAGTTTTAGAAATGCTTTTCCCCGAGTTTTTTTTGTCTATTAACCATGGAACTTTCAATTTACATATTCTGTTGAAAAACTCATTATCAATCATTCGTCAGCTGCTGTAACAAGAACTTGGAAATGCACCACGGCATTTCAGTCTCCCTCCAGCTAAACACAAGTTGCTAGGAAATCAGCCACCAACTGTTGGAAGGACAATATTCGAGAGTGGCAGTACCATCACTTCGGTCGTTTTTTTTCCTGCAAACCGCAGCAGGTCTGGCTGTCGTTTCACCCAGTCTATTTCTGTGCCAGTTATCTCATTACTGTCATGTGGAGGAATGAGAACAATTATGAAGCTGAAAAATGTTGTGGAACTTGATCTTTTTTTGTCCTACTCCCACAGTGGCAGGATGTGATTCGAATTGCATAGAGTAATTGAAATGAATGGGGGAAAGGGAAATGATAATAATTATAACTTTAAATCGAATCTGTTTCCATCGACACATTTGCTGAAGTATATTTTTCCTCAAATATTTTTGTTGTCATTGGATTTACCGGAATCTTTTTTATGTTTATTTTCAATCAATGGACCTGTGCCCGGGATTGAGTGACTCTTGCATTGGTTGCTAATAATTTTGTTGCAAAACTACACGTCTTCCTTGGTAAGGCTGCCAAACGGATCGTAGTATCACCATCACTCTATTCCGCCACATTCGATTGCACACGTATGTCCTCTAAAGTGTAGAATTAATGTAATTAAGGAGCGTTCATACAGATTGTGTTCGCGTGACTCAAAAAATATGAAACTCAACAGTGGCATTCCTTTAAGAGGACTGCGCAATTTCTTTAAAAAAAATCTTTTTTTGGAAACGCTAGGCTGCAGGTGTTTTGTAAAAAGACAAAATAGTGGGCGTGGCATTATTTAAATTTTGAATATCTCAGAAAATATTTATAATGGAAGAACGTAATTTTGTTCATACGTTAGTGGAGCTTATATCGAAAACTTCACTAAAAATGGCCTATCGGATCGAAATGTAGTTTCCATTTGGTACCACGCCCACTATAGAGTTAGTGGGCGTGGTACCAAATAATTGGGCTTGGCATTGTTAAATGAGGGGATATCATAGAAACTATTAATCGTAGAAGAATGGAATTTCATTCGTCGTTTAGTGGATTCTGTGGTAAAATCTTCAGCAGAAGTGGGAGGGTTGAGATACGTAGTTATGACTACTCCCATTTAATAACTATTGCCATGGAACCAGATGTCCATAATGCCGACAATCTTTAAATTTGCGTAATGCGTTCTTATGTTAAGAAAGAATGTACCCTGTCAAATAATGGGTGGGATCGGACCGGCTGTATATCGCTCAGTCACTTCAAGAATCCATAAACTAATCTCAGCAAAATTTATACATTTCGGATCATGCTACGTATCTTTTTATACCGAATTAGAGCTACACATCTGGACAATTTTAAATTTTGAGTTATGTCACTCTTGAAGTACGTGCGCGATATGTTCGTAGATACATTTGTACGGTATATTTGTAGGTGAATGTCATAAAAATAAATAGATCTCACTTTATTGTATTGTTACTTCGCAAATATTATATTTGTTTTAAATATATGCAAGATTTCTGATAGTTAATGTTATCAAACGATCGAGTTTCATTGCTGCAAATCAATCTTTTGATCAAATAAATGCAATGTTGGTTATTTGGAACCGTATGGTGCATAGGTTGATTCGGATGCCATAAATGTAGATAGCGTAGATCACGCTGCGGCAAAACAAGAAACCCACGTTTTACAACACACCTACTCGAGCTCACATATTGAATAATATTGCACAAAATAATTCAACAATGATGATTAACGAATTGATTTTTATTGTACATTTATATTCTCTCTTGGAAATGAATTCATGTTTATAAAATTCGAAAAATAACATTCTGTTTCCACAGTAATTATCGAGGTCACACACAATGTTTTTCGCAGTGCATCGAGAGAGAGGGAGAACAGCAACACATTAATGCCAATAGAAGTGTTAATGTATCCCGGCAAAAAATAAAAGAAGTACTTCCAAAAGAATAACATTATAAGTACTTCCAATTCATAAGTATGAACATTTTTTCGGCATTTAATGAAGTTCTTCTAAATAACTAACCAAAATGTAATTTCGGACTATAAATTATTAACCCAAGAATGCATAATTTTAAAACGATTGGATGTAAAATGAATCTTGTGAAGTGATAAAAGTCCAGATCGGAAGGAACATATGTATGAGGGCTATGATATATATGTAAAATACTGCGTCTATAGTGCTAACGGGAAGAAATATATATTTATATGACGGCTATATCAGAGTTAGTGAATGGTTCTGGAAGCTAGTCGACTTTTTCATCAATTAAATTTCGTTTCAGTCGACTAGGTCGATAAATCGGTCCTACAAGTCGACTTTTTCATAGCCGATTAAAATAACATAAAGTCATTTCAAAGTTTGCTGATTTTCTTCGAAATATGTTAAATTTTGGAGTTGTAGTACATTGGATTGCGATAAAAACTGAATTTATGAACAACACTTTATACTTTCCAAAAATGTTAATATAGCGTCACCAGAAATGCCCAAGAGCGTAACCCTCAAAAAATTAAAATTCGTTTCTCGTCAAAAAATCACGATTTTATTCAAGAAAATAAGACGTAACATCAAGTGCTCGTTTTTGATAAAGAACAAAAGGCGTAACTCACATTGTACTGTATTCATCTATTTAACCTTTGTAGTTGTTCTCTTGTTGCTGTTTTGATTTTTATAAATCGTGTTTGACACCTATTTTAGATGCAAAATTCTATATGGGTCTGTATTTAAATTTGGCCTTTATCTGAAGGGTATCCATTTTTTTTATCAAATTTCGCAGTGTTCGTGATTCTATAAACTAATCTCTGCCAAATTTAATAATGCTCTGATGTAAAACATGAAATCACACTTTTCCAACCTTGCTAGTGACCGTTTATTCTCGGATTATAAAATTCTTTGTGCAAAATATAGTACATTTGGCTAAAATATGACTTCTATGGAGCTTAGATGCTAAATCGGAAGCTACACATCCATGCGAGTATGTGGGGCTATATGTAAATTTGAACCGATATTGTTCACACAGATATTAACTGTTAAAATAAATATGACTTCTATGGAGCTTAGATGCTAAATCGGAAGGTACACATCCATGCGAGTATGTGGGGCTATATGTAAATTTGAACCGATATTGTTCACACAGATATTAACTGTTAAAATAAGACACTCTTTACCAAATTTCATTAACATCGAAAGGAAATTATATCTTCTATAGAGGGTATAAGCTAAATCGAAGGTACATTCATATATATTACGATATCTGGTTCTAAACTGATATTCAAATAGTTAAGAGATTTTTGATCGTTCGCCGTAGACGAAAGAAATACGGATTGTCTTTCAATTTTAATACGAATTGTCTTGTCCCAAAATAAAGATATGTACAAAATTTCTTTGAGATCGGACTATATTTGTGACCTGCACATAGATTACAAGAACGCATGCACAAATTAACGTAGCTAAATCGGTTCAGAAAGTGATTCTAAGTCGATCGGTAGAATAAACGATGGTTCTATATATCTCTTCTCAATTTTGGTGTTAGAAACAAATGCATAAAATCATAATAAATTGTACCACAGTGTGGTGTAGGTTATAATTAAATAATTTTAAAAGAAATTATGGTAATTAAATATACCATACCATACATACTGTACCACACTGTGGTACTTTACTATTCTCTGAACCGGGGCTACGGAAAACTTTTTTTTTTGTGAGAATGTTAATTACACTATGGGGTCACACTTTTCAAGAGCCATCTACACCATACAGATTACAGACATCTTCAAATGTCCTAAACAAACATACATATGTATATATGATCGTTAATCTCTTTGGCCAATAATATATTATTTATACGTTCCCTTCCCTATGTCAACATTTGTATTCCTTTAAAATATGAAATCTCTGGACCCAAAGATGTTAATAAGAATGACATACATTCATCAAATAAATACAACACCAAAAAAGCAAATCTTACAGTGCTTTAAAAGAGTTGTGCAAAAGTGGTGACAAAGAAGTACTTCCCCGGCGCGACAACCCCTTGTTAAATTCATTGGTGAAAATCCAAATTAGAACAACTTCCGGATCATAAGTTGGGGATTTCTATTGCTTCTTTGGGTGCTCTTTTTTTGCTGGGATGTGTCTCAAAGTTTCTGGTGTAGAGAGTAAACAGTTTCTTGTTCTTAAAACTGAGTTAGCGCCGCATAACCTTATTGCGACGTTAGCGTAGCAGTAATATTGCCCCGATCAAACAACTACCGTAAATAAATTTTATTATTTATTAATATTTCTTATTACTTTGAATTAAAAACTTCTCCTTTTTTTATTATTTTGCCAATAAAATAACTTTTATTTATTTAATGATTCTGTACCGCTGTTCTTTTCCAGACATTATCAGCTGATTTGTTACTCCGTAACAGCGTTGCTATTACGTTTGAATATTTCATAATAACTCAGTCTTTTACTTATCATTCAGTATTTTAAACCGCTTTAAATACATACATATGTCAATAGTACTATTTCGTTCATATTTTGAAGCTTCACTGTTAATGAACAACTGTCTGAATGATTTCCCCAGAGAGTTGACAAATATGTTTAGCGTACAATGTTCGATTGCGACTAAGGTTCAGGCAGGCAAGAACATAGTAGTATAGTGAAATGTTTGCTTTGCAATACGAACAAAAACTGGCAAATTGAAGAGAACGAAATGCTAAAATAAAATGAGATTGAAATGCGGGTTGCAAAAACTAACGTTCAATATTGAATTGCAAACATTCCAACCCTAAGGCAGCTCTTCGTAAATCTTTTTCCTTCACTCGCACATATAATTGTATCGCAGAATGTTCAGCATTATCCAACATCCAGTCCGAAGGACAGACAACAACTGAAATATGACGCTTATCAAAAACTGAAGCATAACCAGGAATCAGTAAAATTTCTCCGGCAAAAAAATCCCCGATGTTTGGACCAAAAAACAGAGGAGTAACCTAAATTCGTTTGGAATGTCTGAGAGGTGTTGCTGAGCAGAACGGACTGCCACGATAACACAGTAGCAGCGGTATAATCGCTTCTTTCAAATTGGCGTTAAAGTTTCATTTGCGATTTCTTTTATTTCACGCTTGGCGAAATTTTACTTACTCCTGGTAATTCGTCCTGTTGTACTGGTTGCCGCCAGGACTTGTGACCAGATAGATGGCTCGGTTCAGTGGCTGTGGCATCCTGCACTGCCGCGGAGTTTTATGTCTGGAATATGTTTTTGTTTAATGGAGAGTTTTCTCTAAAAAAATCAAAAGAATGTCTGCGATGTGTTTGCTTTTCATTAAAACGTTTGCTTTTGTTCTATCTCGCCACCACCATCATCAGCATAAGGAACAGCGGAAAAAAGTTCGGCAATGGAAATTTTTTAACTAAAGTCCAAAACTGTTCTTGTTCAGAGAAAACATTATGCTTTTTGTAGCTCAGGCTCATTTTGCTTTCATATCCACTTTGGTTGGCCATTTTCCTCACAGGATTTCTATTGTGTATTGTTTCATGTTTTGTTGGTTATAGTTTTCTTGCCGAGAGAGAAGCACTGGCAGGCCGGTATCAGCCAGCTAGACATCGGACCAGCATTCATTCTCCATCCTCTCCGTTTCCCGTTCTGCACCACCATCGCCATTACTGAATATGGTCATCGTCCTGTCGTTTGGTGTTAATGGCCGGCATGTGAAAATTTTGCCAAAATAAAGTAGAGTATAGCGAATAATACAAAAGCCAAAAGCAGATGAAGTACATTTCGCGCCACAACTACCATTTGCTTAACAAATGTTTGGACGTACCGAATCAGACAACTTTTAAACATTTAAGAGAAATTTTTATCCCATTCTCATTCCAATTTCCATTTCCAATTGTTTTATTTTATTTTTGTTATTTTTTTGGCGGAGGATTGGATGGACGTCCAAGCATTTACCATAGAATTCTTAATTAAATTGTATTCGAACAAAAATAAATTTCGTTCTCTTGACATGACCTGCTGCATGCATGCAACCCGGTACACTTGGTCCGTCACCTGTATGGATGTCGTCGCTGTGATACGAGAATCACGTTTGTAGTTTTTACACGGCAGCTAAAGCATTTCTAATCTCTTCAATTGGCTTTTATTTAAAAATAAATCGCTGTCAAGTTGTTAGTTCGTGTGTTGGTTGTTTATTCTGCTTTAGTTTTTTTCTGCTATCCACCCAGGGTGCCCAAGTTGCGCTATTCTCGGCATATGATATAGGGATACTATTTGAGACAGTAATTTATGCTGATTCAAATGCATTTAAGGAATTTTTGAATATGACTGAATACAATTATTTGAAGATCGCTTTATTGATTTATAGCTGGATATGAAATAAATACACAAGGCTATTAATGTTCAATCAAATGAATAACACTTTATTTAACTTAATATAATAGTGCAACATTGATATAAACGCAAGATAAAGGCGCACTTGATAAGAAATGATCCAATCGAATGCACAGATGACAGCGAATGAATGAATTGAGAAAAGGAACATTCTATGGTTTTCAAATTACATGGTGCTAAAATAATGTGGAAAATATCCATTTACCACTGCGTTTGTTGACTTAGACTCCCGTACATAATTTTTTGGTGAATGTACGATGATGTAATGTCAAAATTTGTCACCAATTCTTAAGAAAAATGGTTTCAAATGTACTGTAAAATTCTGGAAATTTCACAAATATTAATAAATTATTACCTCTTGCGAATAATGTCAGCTGGATTTTTGAACTTTGAACCTGGACCCTGAGTGATAAGCGCACCTACTACTTGTACCTGAGGGTTGATAGCAGTATACGTGGGTTCATTCTAACATTCTGATTAAGGGACGCATTTCAGTTAGCTTAGGGTCAACTTGGGGCATCCAAAAGTTACACCTGTCTTGGGGGTATTGAAGTTCCCCTATTAGAAATCGTAAAATACTTTAGTATTTTACCAGACAGGAAGTTCTACTTCGAACCCAATATTCTGTAAAGAGCAAAGAGGGCTGTGGTGGCGCTATGTACCTGAAAATGGCAATATTTGAGCATTTTAAAGGAATCAGATTGGTTCAAAGGTATGGAGTAGGCATAACTTATGCTTTCGCTTACGTCCCTGTGGTAACACAATGGATTGTATAGTCTATATACCTATTGGTATAGTCTTAGTGAGTCTATTATGCAGACTGTCACTCTTAACCTAACCTACCTCATACCTAGCAGCCCGCATGATTCACAGAATTATTCGATTATTTTTTTATTGTAAAATGCTAATATTGAGAAAGTTGTTTATTGATTAATTTATATTGTTTGGATTTTTATTATATTTGGCAAAATTCAAATATTGACCGCTATGCGTATTTATGCTATGTAACATACATTTGAATATAGGTATGTAACCAACGTTTGTTTGACAAGTGTGTCATACGTCGTCATGAGAATTAGGTAATTTCCTGCAGAATGAAACAACTGCTGACGTTTGTAATTCTTCAAATTATTTATTTTACATATTAACAGCTCTGTTTTTCGTTGTAAACTCCGCCTAATTGTAATTATGAAGTTGAAAATAATGTTTTAATTTTTCCCTTTTCTCTCTTTGCAGTGATATCTCTGCTTTTTGTTGCTCATTTGCCCGCGTTTTGTCTTGGACAGCAGCAGAAATTCCGAACGACACCGCATGATCTGCAAGTACTGGAGGGTGCCGAGGCCATGTTGCGCTGTGAAGTGACAAATTTAGCCGGAGCAGTCCAATGGACGAAAGACGGCTTTGCTTTGGGGTTTTCAGCGGTAATACCGGGTTTCCCTCGCTACTCTGTGCTTGGTGATCGCAAGCAGGGTGCCTACAATCTCAGGATATCGAATGCCTCCACCACCGACGACGCCGAATATCAGTGCCAAGTGGGTCCAGCTCGCTTGAATTCGGCCATCCGTGCTAATGCCAAGCTCACCGTTATCTGTAAGTACTTCCGCTGCACATATTTTAATTAAATGCGCCAGGTGCAGGTGCATTTAATGCGATTGCCAGTGCAACTATGCCACTGATGTCATTATCTTTAGTGCTTTCCAAAATATGTAGTTGTTGTTGTTCGTCGTCATCGATCTGTCTCTCTGTCATCTCATCCATCCCATCGCACGCCGAGTGCAGCCGTTGCAGCCAGTGAATGTCCGCCAAACAACCAAACCACCCACTCACAGAGTTTTCTCCGGATTTTGTTTAGACGCGCGAAAAGGACGATTCGAATTAAAATCACGAACGGATGCATTCCCATAGCCGTAGAACACTTTGTTCTCGTTGAATAATGCAACGCTGTCATTATCGGCGGGTGTCCTTATGTTTCGTCGATGAAGCGTTCGATTTGATGAAATGAAATGTAATCAAATTGATTGGATGAGTTTATGGCTGTTTTGAATGCTTCTCTTGTCTCGATGCCTTGTTGTCGTATTGTCGGCGATGGCGGACGGCCGGCAGAGGCAGAGAGCTGTTTCCCGAAATAGGTCATATCAGTTGCTGATGTTGATTATGCCGACGATATTGACGATAATGATGATTCTGTGTTTTATGGCAAATAATTTAATTGAAAATTCCCATGCAGACAATTTGATAAGAATCGAATGCTGAAAATTGTATTTATTGCAAATTCAATTACTGATTGCTTCATATGGTTCGGTCGATCGGTCAGTCGGCAACAAACCCTTGAATTCCTCGTTTTATGTCCATCCGAATGAAATCATAGAAATGGACAAAAATGCATAGGTACATAATATGAACATATGTATATACACACAAACATACACATCTTCGTTTTTATTGTTAAACAATGTCCAATTGAATTGTTTGAGTGAAGTCCAGGAAAAAATGAACATACATACATAAATTCCATTGGCTTTTTAGATGGCATTTTATAAAAATATTACATGGCTACCATTGGAATAAATTCAATCAGAATTCCATAAAAGTTTGATTGATTTAAATATTAAGTCATCAATTTAGCTGTAGGCAATTACTTCGTATTAAATTATTTATGAGTATTCTTCTTCATTATGAGAAATAATTAATTTACAAAAACCATGTGCTTTTTGTTACAAAGCATATTTTCATGTGATATATTATTGTGTAAGGTAATGAACTAAAAATATCAACATTAATGTCGGTCAAAGCTCGTCCTTGCAATTTTTTCACAAGTAATAAGTCTCAGACGCTGCGATATGCAGAGCAAACTACAAGAGCTAGTTACTCTTTCAAAAGCCGTTGGCCTAGAAATAAATATCAAGAAAACCAAAGCGATGCGTATCCGTAGTAACAACAGCAATCCATTTAAAGTAAATGACCAAGAAATCCAATATGTGGACACTTTCTGCTATCTTGGGTGTATGATGTCTGTGACTGGCGGTATCGAAGAAGATGTACACTATAAATTAGGCAAATCCAGGTCCGCATTTGGAAGATTACAGCATATATGGCGTTCACCGCAAATATCTCTCCAAACCAAGATACGCATTTTCAACGCCTGTGTAAAATCACCGTTACTATATGGAAGTGAAACATGGCTCACAACGGCCACAGTACTGAAGAAGATCCAGTCACAAATAAATAAATTTCTACGTACTATATGTCACATTTTTTGGCCGAATACAATTTCAAACTCTGAATTGTGGAACAAAACTAGCGAGATTCCAATGAGAGTCCAAATAAGAAGAAGGAAATGGAAGTGGATTGGACATACGCTCCGAAAATCGAACGAAATTATATGTAGAAAGGCACTAGAATGGAACCCGCAAGGCTGCAGACGACGCGGACGACCAAAGAGCACATGGCGTCGAACAACTCTAATGGAAATACGGAAACTTAACAAGTCATGGGATGAAATCAAGACTTTTTGTTATGATAGATATATGTGGAATAATCTTGTAGAAGCCCTATGTTCCCTAGAGGAATGAATAAAGGAAAAAAAAAAAAAAAAAAAAAAAATAAGTCTCAATGCCAAGTCATCGGTCATGTACCGCAATTATATAGTGTCCCCGTCATCGTATATACGAGTACTAACGTGGACCAGTATCATTTATCGAGTTATAGTATATTTTATATCTTTATATTATATTCCGATCCAGGTTCAATCATCATCTGTCGGCCAGTAGGAATGGCTACAAGAGGAGAGAGAGATGTACACCTTCATTTCCAAATAAATTTTGAATTTAAAAGGTCATTCCTAGGCTGACCAGATTACCAGTTCATCAATTCCCGCAATGTCCCTGTGCTCTGTCTTTTTGATACCCTATACCACTACATTATTTGGCAGATGTTTGTAACCCCTAGAAATACCACATCCATTTTAATGTATACCGATCAACACAGAATCACTAGCTGAGTCGATTTACTACGTCTGTCCGTCGGTCCATTTGATGTTGTTCGTTACGTACAGATCGCAATTTCACTTCGATCTTGCTGAGATTTGGCAATAAGAGCTCTCTCACATAACTCTATTAAAATTTGTAAAAATCTGTTCAGATACAGTGAAATTGCCAAGTTTGAAAAATCTGTTCAGATTTATATACAGCCTCCATATATATGTTCCTTCCGATTTCAAACTTAAATGTATCAAAAGAAAATGTATGTAATCAATTTTTATCTGAAGAATATATAACCTGGATACGGGTATTTCAGTGTTACTCGTATTCGCTGTTACTAGACAGGGGTAGGGTATTATAAAGTCAGCCCGCTCAACTTTAGCCTTTCTTACTGTTTTTTAATGTTTATGGGACAGTCTTCGTCCGTTATTTTATTTAGGGAAGGAAGTCTTATTTAAGGATTTGAAAACGGATTGACTATCTAAGTATGAGTAAATAACCACTTCTGTCTTGATCACTACATTATGATAATTTCCAAGTCTAATTAAGAAAAAGTCATGGGCAATTCCATTGGAATTTCAGAACTTGTCACTCCACATTCAGATTTGCAATCTGAAATTCACAATTTGTCAAGTGTACTCGTATTTCTGAATATTTGTAATCAAAGTTTTCATTTAAGTAACATTTCCTTTCATTTGAATAACATCATGATTATACTCGTATACCGAAAATGTTTTTCGATCGTAATTGGACCTGAATAATATGATATGATAATTGTTATGCAATATGTGTGCTCTGTAAAATTCAGTTCAAATTTAACACTCTCAATAATTTGTCTTTATTAATTGATAGTTCAAAATTGCAAAAAAAAAAAAATCAGAATACAATGTCAAATTTCCGAATTTAAAATGAAGTGTTCTTTTTATAGGTTAAGTCAGTTTAGGTTAAGGGTGGCAACCCGTATAACATACTATATATACATAGACTATATATACATATGTGCTACTACAGAGACCTAAGGAAAAACAAAAAAGCACAAAAGTTGTCGGAATCTAACTGAGAGCCTAGGCCACAGACACAGAAGGTTCTCTACATATTGATTCCTCATCCTCTTCGTCTTAACAGCTTCTGCAAAGGTAGTAGTGTAGTTTTTGCAGGGGCTCCTCCGCCTGAAATGTATACAGTTCCTGACTGGTTACCGCCTGTCATTTGTTGCCGTAAGGCCACTATCTCTTAAGTAGAACTCGCTGGTCGCTAGAGGCATGCCCACATTTTCCAGTTCCTCTGGATCGTCTTGCAAATTCACCTGCATCCTGCTGCCCGGCACCAATACCAGGTGATTATTGACCTGTTCAGTTATCTCGTTAAGAGATCTGCGACAGTCGTGGACATTTTTTTAAATTCAGGAATATATTTTCCAGCGACTTCATAGCGGCCAGAACATTAATTTTCAGCATTTTTTCTACCTCTTTAATAGCTAAGATTTGTTGCTGATAAACAATTCAGTGATGGGATAGTCATTTTGCAATGGATAACTCATGCTCCTCAGAAAAGGCACCAAAGACCACTTGTTTGGAACTGTCTGTATAGAAGTTATCGAACCTCCTATGTCTTGGGAGCGAGATACTTCTGCTCAAAAAGTAATTGAAGTAAGTTGGAGTCGTTCTCAAAGCACCTGTGATGTATATAGTAGCCATTCGTTGAACTGCCGACGTGGTTCAGATATGTTAGCTTTAGAGGCTATATCTTACTTAAACAATTTAGCACAGCGGAGTATATTACACCAAGAATTAGCCTTGACAAATTTCGAGAAAATTGGTTGATATTTAGATAACGCCACCTTATGTTTGTATATCGTCATCAGAAATGAAAAAGGGTCAATAACAAAAATATCCAAAACTGAGTTTTTGATAGGTAATTGTTCATTGCTTCATAATACACATCCGGACAAATTGTCAGCACCCTACTATCAAAACGAAATTCAAAAGGTCAAGACAACAAATTATTTATTTTTCATAGATAAAAATAACGATTTCACTCAATTTGCAAAAACATATTATAAATCATGTTTGTGCGAATTAGTATATACATCATTATGATTGGGTATTGCCTATACATATATATGAAAACCCAGTTTTTCTAACAACTTTAGTTTTCATTTTATTTAGTTTTTTTCTTCTCCTGTGAAATATTTAAACATTAATTTGCCCTATTCTGTTTTTGATGACAATATGCTCTTTCGATCTGGCATCTATTTTTTCACTTCCGATCATTGTTAAATTTGACAGAGATCCAGTAACAAAGATAAGCAATTTTAAATAAAACTGGTTTGATTTAGTCATTAGCATCGTACATTGATTTGGCGCGAAAGCAATATAGCTTTAGGAAAATGATTTTTAATACTTAAACTAATGAAAATTTGCTCAATACTAATCATATTTTCTAAAATTTGAAATCAATTGGATTTATTTTAATGTTTTATTGTACTTGGCGTCAAATCAATGCCAAAGTTTTTTCAGTGCATTTTTTTTTGATCCACTCAAAGTTCTTTTGTAGTAGTTTTGGAATATTCTGCTCCAAGGTGGAGCGGCTCTGCCCGACTTTAGCCATTCCAAACTTCTTGAGGTTTCCATTTTGAATGTGACCGATGTTCCCATGAGTTTTACTGACAGAGATGTGGCGATGTCTTATGATGGAAAGTGTGTTTAACGAATCAATTTGTTAGATTATTTAATAGATAGTAAATGATTTTATTGGGACATAGCTGTATATGAGCTCACACAAGCTATTATTAATATAAACAGCTTTATAACGTATTAAATTAACATGTTTCTTCACGAATTTTAATTTTTTAATAAAAGCTATTGAAAATATTGATAATGAATTTTAGACATCAGGGAAAATACTCTAAATAACAATGTTTGTAACCGCAACAAGTAGTAGTTCCATTTTCTCTCTGTCTTCAAAGGCTGCAAACGGGATACATACATATGTATATACATCGACATATGTTCAGTTAGGAAATAACCCTTTATTGTGTGGAATTCTTTAGATTAAGTATAGCTTCTTAGTTTCTTCCTAAAACCCTTTTTTAAGGGCTAAATCGTTTTTGGGCCAACAACCTTTGGCAAACAACGGGCAACCGGCAACGGCAAAGAAAAAACATAAAACAAAACAAACAAAAACTAAATGGAAAGTATAATAAAATCAACATCATCAACGTATGGCAATGGCAATCTAATTGAAAATTTAAATGCCTCAAACATAGCATTTCCCTCTTCAGCGATTCGCACAACCGAAGAAGAAAAGAAACCCAACCCGGCCGAATGCCAAGGGGTTGGACGGGGGTATGAGGGGAAGGGTACAAGCGACCGTTGTTTTCATTGTTGTTCTTTTGCATCTTTGATTTCCTTATTTCGTTTGTTTCGTTGTTGTTTTCGTTTCGTTTCATTCTTTGTTTCATGAAAATGGTCAAATTTCCTTTCGCAAACAACATCAGGAAATTGACCCAAAAACGGACCAACACACAGAAAGACACACACAACTACTAAGAGAGAGAGTACAAGAGAAACCAGTTACAAAAGGGCAATGGAGCAAAGAAGCTGGTGGTTGGGTCATGTTGGGCCCAGATCCCAGAATCAACCAAAGTAGAAAGGCGCTTACTTTGTGTTGTGCCAATAAAAAGGCAAAAAATAAATGAAAATAAACGAATATTTAAACGAAAAACGTCGAAGAGAACAAACGGCGACGATGAGCGAAACAAAATGCAATAAATGTAAAGCAATAAAAGCATAAATATGACTTAAGGGTAACATTTTAACGAGTACCCCAGAGCCTGTCAACTTTAATCGTTATCCGCCGAAAATAATCTTGAACGGTTTCCGTTTCTTTTTATTTTCTCCTTTTTGGGATGGCATTTTTGCTCGCTCACACTCCGTCTCCTCAAACATTTATCACTAGTCTTTTTCCCCCGAATTGAGGATATCGCCGACAACAGCAGCAGCAACACTGATATTCATTGATGTTCTTTCATTTAGAATTTTTAGCTAGTCTTCTGAAGAGGAGCCATTCTCGTCGCAAGGCAACTCTTTGAGCTTGTCTTCATTGCCACCGCAATATGATAAGCAACAATTCATACCACTCTTCATCACCTCCCTCCCTCTCCTGTCAGCTAAAGATTTGAAGGGGTCTGGGGGTATGGGAAAAAGATAAGAAAATTAATATGCTTACGATAATTTGTTTCGTGAAATTTCTACCGCATCAAAGAGAATATGTGTGCGTGTGGGCGGGTGGGTGTGTGTGTGTGTCAGTTTGCGAATGTGAAGGTGTGTCCTTGGTTTAATGTGGAAAGGTTTGTATGTTTGGTTATGTACAGGAGTATAAAGAGAATTCTTGCGATATCAACAGCATCAAAATTAAAACTGCTCCCGGTTACAAAACGACAGACAGACACACACCCACAATCGTTAGCTCACATATGTTTGTATGTGCGAATTCAACCGCGGGAAACTTCAATAAGAATTCCAAAACAAAACTGATGTGCTTCTAAACCGAACTAGATATTAGAGTGTCATATGCTTGACAGTATCAACTCAGTTAGAAAAGTGGATTGATATTAGTAGTATTATTAGAAAAGGCTAAGGAAACAAGTTAGATTTTCAAATATGAATATCTCATAAACTACGTATTAGAGAGAATCACACTCAGTTCGTGAATACAATTTCAAACATTCTTAGAGTTCAGAGTTATCCGTAAAAGTTATTTCTGTCTATTGAATTAAAATAAAATTTTATTTCCAATTAAATAAATCTATTAAAGGTTTTTAACTCTTTTGAGTATGCCTTAAATACAGTATTGTTAACGTGACCAAGATACGCTAGGACACGTAATAGGGTAGGTGTGAGGGGCAGAATATTTTTAATCCCACGCTCTAATTGCAATGAAATAATCAATCAATCCACGAATTCACGCAGGACATCGAAAGATAAATCAAGAAAGTGTCTGAGGCAAGTCGCTTTACTAAATTTGTTCTCATTTCTATGGAATGTTGAAATAGCTTCTTTAACTTAAAAATTGTATTTATTTTGTATAACCTCCCCCATAGAATGGCGTATATTAATTTTGTTCCTCCAAAATATTGCCCAGGACTCCTTAAAGTATTTACTTATACATACATATAGTCTTCATCGTCGTAAATTTCTTAGACGATTTAGCCATGTCAATTACCAGCCAACAGATTGCGACAAAACTTGAAATGCTTGTACCTCTTGAATTAGAGAAGTTAAGTTTTTAATTGGGGCCTCTACACAGAAAGAACAGAACCCATACTAAATTCAAGTAAAATATTCTTATTTGTAGCCTAAATCGTACTTACAATTTAAAAGAAGGCAATCATATTTTTCCATAGAGTTTAAAAAAAAATTGCGTTTTATGGCCATATATGGGCAAAACTGGTACCACATCAAAATGATTTTAGATAAGTACGATCAGGCTTAAATCATTAACACGCTTAAATCAAATATGATCAGGCTTAAATCAAGTATTGATTAGGCTTAAGTCAAGTACTAAACATTGTAAAATGTTTTTTTTCTCGAAAACCAGAGTCAATTAAAAAAAGTTGAAATTTATGCCGTAGCAATTATTATGCTCCCATGTACAATTAGAATACATATCTCCAATTGGTCTCATGTATATTCGGTTTTGCGAATTAGATTGGACTCGAAAAGATATACTAATATTGGAATTTTTCTTAAAATAAGCGAGATAAATATAATGTTCAACATAAATAATTTTTCCCTTGATTTGTCCATTATTTCATGTTTACGAACATGTCAGGTTTCCGACATTAGGTTTACAACGTTGTATACGTATAACGTCTTCGTCACAAATGCGCGTCATATATGTCACAGTTTACGATGGACCATCTCTGTTTCAAACGAACAACGGTCGCCACAGGTCCATGTCCTGATATAGCCCACATACAAAGAAATAAAATATAGAGGATGATTTTATTTCTTAAAGCAATAAAAGCCATACGTTTAAAAGAATCGGTATGAAATTCGGTAATATGAGTATATTTGTACCTTAAACCATTCATATGCGATCCATGGAGGTGGCTATATAAGTTTCGGCATTGCCGAACATAACACCATCTTTACTTGTTATACCTTCACTTTAGTGTGACGAGGGTATACTCGTATATCATTTTCATTACACATCGTAGGAGTGACCTTACCCCACAAGTATGTTCGGCGGAAATTCGTTTGGGCCATTTTAAGTCATTTGACCAATGTCCGTCCGTCTGGCTGGAGCGCACGATAACTCTCGAAAGGAATAACGGATTGACTTCAAATTTGGTACGTGATAATATTTTTTCTATCTTAGGCTAAGTTCGAAGATGGCGCCATATTGGTCCACTCCTTCTAGTACCTACCTCACAAAGGGTTAAAATTTTGTGAAATATTCATTCTCTGATAAATTCTATACTACTTATCCGAATCTTTTTTAATTCCACACATAGTAATAGTTAATATGTCGCTATCAGCTTGTGGAAAATGGGCGAAGTGGTCCCGCCTGTTTTGGTACCTCCCACACAGAGAGACCATTTTGTACAAAAGTTAACGGCTAATAACACCAATTCAAGTGCATATAAATACTTACAATGATGTTCAGAGTAATGCTTTTATAGTATGTACCTAAATTCCGGTAAAAAATGGGCATTATTGCCACGCCCCTTTTGGTACCTAGGAAATTCGTCGGCAAATCTTACAAAAAGTGAATGACTCATAACGTAAATACCAGTGCACATAAACGCTTACAATTCAGTACAGTGCAATGTCTTTGAAGTGTCTACTTATATTTATCATATAATTCGTGAAGTAATTTGGTTGGGACCTGATTTGCGTTTTTTAATGAAACACTCTAATGTTCTTACACGCCATTGCTTGTAGAAGTATGCACATACATAAATACGTTTTTTTAGATTAGTCCGATATTTATGCAAACAATCGGAATATTTTCATGGTATGTACATGCATATGCACATACATCTATATGTACGTCCGTGTGTGGTAGTATTGCCAAATATTTTGTGAAACTGAAACATTGTCACAAATACTCGGAACACACATATACATATGTACACACAAACGGATGTATGTGAATGTACAGAATATGCACGTGCAATATTGAACAAAAACTTTTCATTCCTGGCAATTTGAGCGGAAAAGAAATTGAAAAGGAAACTCTTTTCCACACAATAACACTTCCAACGACAACGGCAACAGTAATTCCACATGTCTCTTTAAAGTTTCGCCTGTGAGTGGTGTTCCTGTGGTGGTCGTTATGTGGACGCAGGAAGGCATTCCTCCCTCTCCCTCCATCATTCCAACGCCGACGCTTACCCAATCACAAGTTGTCGAGTTGTCGCCGCCAATGAAATGTAATAAAAAGAAAATTTAATACCATTGTTATGTGGCACTTTTTGAAATTCAATTCCAGCTGCAACAGCAGCAATGTAGCTGATGCGGCTGCGGCTGCAGCTTCATTTCACTTCAAACTAGCAATTCTCATATTCCATATCAATGCAATGCCACTGACACCACAAAACTACGATTCTAATGTGTTTTTAGTACTTTCCTGCAATAGTGACAAGAGTCGCACAACTGTTGTCACCCAAGAACCAGGTCTGTCCTACCCCTTTGATATCAATTGCAAGGAAGCAGCAATTGCTTATCAATTTCCGTAGTTCTGGCATTATTAATGGGGGACTAGTCCTGAGACTTTTTAAAATCTAAATCCCGATATCAATACCTTTTCTTGGTTGAAACTTTGTGCTCGTACTTCGCCTTTTTTTCAATTTCCTGTTGCAGTTTGAAATCACGGGCAAGATCATCCCCATCTCCATACTTTTTGTGGAGGTGTTTCAAAATATAATTGTTTGATAACTTGCTCAAAAATCATTGAATTTGTTTAAGGGCTGATTTCTTCTCTTCGTGACACACTTTCGTGTGAGAGAATTTTGTGGCGCATCAATTACCGCGCTACATTTACCGAATCGTATTATTTGTAAAGCTCTCGCACGTACCCCGAGTCCCTCCAGTATCTAAGCTAAACAAATAAAGGGAGTTCGAAATCCAAGTTTCTTTCAAGACCTTGGTGACGGTTTCTGGCGCTTTATCATGAATAGATTGATGTATATTGGCCTTAAAGACAAGCATCGTTGATGTATTTATTATTTGTCTACCCTGTCAAATCGCAGCTTTGAGGTGACCAATTGATTTCGCTGTGCTGGGCTGATACCACGCCTACCGGACTTGGAGCTCAAAAGTTTGATTGTGGCCTGAGCTGTGTGGCATGTCTTCAGACCCTGGCCACAGAAAAACGGTTGGTATGCCTCTTCAGCGCTCACCGTTAATCGAATTGACGTTTCCATCCATTGACTTCTCGACGAACACGTGCGAGCCACCAAGATGAAAATGTGCTTCGTCAGAAAAGCGAGCAAAACCGTTGTCCATTTGGAGCTGCTCTAAATCACGAAATTGAGATGCGATAACGAAGTGAATGGTAGTGTGCCTTTAAATTGTTGAGTCAATTGGACAATGTAAGAGAATAATGTAAGGTTTTCGTGCAAAATTCGCATCAGGCTGGTGCATGAGATGGTGAGTTGTTGAGATCGATGGCGAAACGATGTTCCAAATCTAAGGGGCAAAGGTCTCGTACGACGACGGGGACCGTGTTCACTAGCATGCTAGCGTGGCCTTCGGTAGCTCAGTGGTTAGTGTGCTAGACTTGGATTTTTGCTAAAAGGGAGTCATTTCGGTCAAAACTTTTTTGACTTTCTGTCAAGATTTCGAGCTGGAAAGGGTTGTTACCAGGAACATAACATGTCCACTTGGTGGACCACCTGCATAACATTTCTCGTGAATAGTTTTTAATTAAAGATGCTTATTAAGAACAGCTCTTTAACATTCCAAAATGATTAGAGAAAAGAAACGACATTTACATTTTAAATTAATCTCAATTTAACTTAAACAAAATTCTGCCAAACACATACATGTACACACATCATTGATATTTGCGGACACCAAAGCAAAAATGCAAAGAAAATGTCTAACTAATCTTTTCATTCAAATTTGCTTTAAATAGAGTTTCGTTTACAAGTCGAAGCATCTATTTGAACTTTGGTGGGCTTTTGTTATGAACTGGATCAGTTACAGTAAAGTGTCAAGAATATATTGTGATATATATATGCCACAGATATATTGTTATTGTATATGTTTCTGAAATATTTAAAATTGAAGTATTGGATACTTTTATTCTTTTCAATACAATAATAGTATGAAAGTTTTACTATTGTTGGGGGTCCGCTTGGCATTTTCCATTTTTCTGCAATACTCTGCTCAGCTATCATTGCAGTTTATTGCAAGAACTAAGTTGAAGAACATTGTTGATGACATCTTTACATCCTGTGGGTGTAAAATGAACTGGTTGGCTAATATTGTCACAAGATAGGTTGAGTGAAAGTAATTGTGAACCATGTGCCAGAATGTACTTTTAAAAATAAAATTTTTGATATGGAAAATACTTATTACGGTTCTTTTCCTTTAGAACGACTTCAGTAAAATTTTTTTAAAAATTCTCTAAATATCGAATTTAAGCAACATAAGAATATTATATTTTTATACCCTCACTTTAGTGTGACGATATCATGTGCTACGAAAAAAAGTGTAACACATCGAAGGAGTGACCTAAGACCCCAAGTATGTTCGGCGGAAATCCGTTTTGTGCCATTTTAAGTCGAATGAGCAATGTCCGTCAGTCTGTCTGTCTGCTGGCTGGTGTAATATTTCTTTCTATCTCCGGCTAAGTTCGAAGACGGGCCATATTGGTCCACTCCTTTTAGTACCTCCCCCACAAAGGGTTAACATTTTTGAAATATTGAATCTTTAATAACTGCTATACTACTTATTCGAATCGACTGAAATTCCACACATAATATTAGTTTATTAGTCGCTATCAACTCGAGAAAAATGAGCGTTGCTACGCACCTTTTGGTACCTCCCCCACAAATGCACCATTTTGCACCAAAAGTTAACAGCTTATAACATTAATACCAGTGTATAAAAATACTAGAAATTACTTGAAATAAAATTACTTGAAATTTTTTACAGGACTACTTGCCTGTAGCCCTGTAAAAAATGGGCGCTATCACCACGCCCCTTTTTGTACCTCCGACACAAAATGGCCAAATAATACCAGAATGTAATATCTCATTACGTTACCATACCAGTGCACATAAACGCTTATAATTCGGCACAGTGCAATGTATTTGTTAAAAACCTTCTGGTACCTCCCACACTAATTGACAGATATTCCATATTAAATTACTCACAAAGTCGGTTTACCCGATTGAATTTTAAATTTAATAATGCCCAAACTTTTGTCGAAAACCGACAAACGGTATATTTTCCCAGAAGGCTTTTCCAACAAACTATAAAATTTTAAGAAATTTTCATTAAAGTAAAACGACTAAGACATTTGTTTAGAAACATTTTTCCCAAGGGGAGTAGGTATCCTAAACACGAACAATTGTTTAAAAAAATGTGTATGGTTAATTTTCTTTATTTTTTATTCCAATTTCCATGGAAATTACGTCTAGTATGTGGAATATATTTTTTGAAGTACAAGCGCGATATAAAAGCTTACGCTGCACAGCATTTCAAGTATTTGTATGCACTGAATTCAAAGTTATAAGCCGTTACCTTTTGGGCAATATGATCCATTTGTGTCGGAGGTACCAAAAGGGGCGTGGAAAGAATGCCCATTTTCACTGGATTGAAGATGCTGTAAAAGCATTGTACTATAACAATTTTTAAATTTGTTTAAGTATTGGAATCAATGTTATAAGCCCCTAACTTTTTGTGCAAAATAGTCCATTGTTTTGCAGATAACAAAAGGGGCGTGCCAACATCGACCATCTCAATAATATGTGTGGTTTTGCGGATAATTCCGAAAGTGTAGCATAGAAGTTATTCAATAATCAATAGTTCACTAAATTTTAACCCTTTGTGTGGGAGGTACTCAAAGGAGTGAAACAATAATTCCCATCTATGAAATTAGCCTGAGAAAGAAAAAAATCCCACAACCAAATTTGAAAGATACTAATTCGAGAGTTATCGTGCGCATCATGCTGACAGACGGACGGACATTGCTTAAGCGACATAAATTGGCCAAAAACGGATTTCAGCCAAATATACTTCTGGTCATAGGTCACTTCTGTGTCACACATTTAAAAATGTTTGAAAAAAAGTTTCGAACATTTTTTTTCTAATTTGTTAACAACTGTTCTACGTGAAATAGTTGATTTAAAAATTTGTGAGCATCTTAATTACCTTAAATTTGAAGCGTATTTCAGGTCTATCGGGCTAAAAATGGATTTTAAAAAAATTACGAGAAAAAAAAAATAAAAAACACCCACTCTGAATACTTATGAATGTTGATTTCGATGAAAATTTTCACAAATATACTGCAAGACAATGCGGAATTACGACCATTTGTCCAAATTGGTAGCGGTTTAGATTGTATAGGATGCCAAAGTGGCAAATATACAACATTTTCCAACAAATCTAGCTATTTTTATGTCGACATACCTTTTGAACAAAATGTCAGATTTTAATGATATAAGTACCACTTGAAAGATTTTAACATTCTCTCTAAGGATTAAAATTTTGAAAAGTGTTCAGTTCACTTATAATTCTTAGAGAGGATATTAAAATCTTCCAAATGATGCAAATGGTCTTGAAAAAATCGTTTTACTTTGTAATTACCCTTACGTTAAAATAAATTCCACATTTGTGTACTACCATGAATGTTGACTTGCAAATTCTCAAAGTTAAATTTCTAAACTTCCAAAATCCTCGAATACAAACTAACAAATTTCAGAATGGTTTTTGCACTAACAATTTTCATTCCACATGAAAAAAAATTTTTGGATATGAAATTGTTCACCTACTTTAGTTTTGCATTCATCAATACAAATATTTCCCTAATATTTTCAGCTTTATAACTACTTTAACCTCGGTAAAAATTTGTTCAATTGCAGAAAAAAAGTAGTGAGATCTTTCTTTGTTATTATTACCTCTTTTCGGATTTTCTGTTGTTGAAATTTGATTCGCCTCCTTGATTTATTTCACGCGAATATAGCAATGAAAACTGTGCATGAGCTCGATGACATTGCTTTTGAAATTTGCATAGTCGATCAGACAAATTGTTCTTCTTATCAATTGTCAATTGACACACAAAGTCTTGACATTAACGCTCTCCTCACTCTGTATTCAATGCTGTAAGACCTCCCCCCCACTCCGTGCACGTAGACATAAAGTTACGCAGTGAAGGCCACATTTGTTGACTCTTCTCGTAGAAGTGGAGAATTTAAAATTTCTCTGCGGCTCTGACCTCCACCAGTTCCATTTAAAGATGGTGCATGAAATCGATAAAAGTTTCACTTGTTCCGCCATAGCATGACGTTGATCCCCATTGCAAGCTGTGGCGGGGCGCTCAATTTGTCTGTTTACTTAAGACATACATACATACTCGTACATAGTTAGATGTGCAGATGTATATATGTGTGTTCGTATGTATGTGTGTGTACGATTATGAGTGTTGTACATAAGTGAACATTACCACTTTATAAGACTTGCTGCGTGACATTTGGGCGATTTTGGAGTCACAACTGAGCCCCCAATCACAAGCAACAGCAACAACTAGCAAACAAGGCACAGTGCTTTCCTGCCCTACAATAAATGCGACATCAGTCCAAGGCAGTACAAATGTCTTGTTTTATTTGACAAACTCTTTTTGGTGAGTTACTCGTATATCCGTCTGGCTGGTATATGTGCACAATCACAATCATCTTAACATCTTACATTTGGTATTTTTTCTCTCAAACTTAGTTAACTTTTGAAAATGATTCTTACTGGTTTAGCTTTTTGTGGTATCTACTCTACATATGGTTTAAGATTTTGTGAAATACGTATGGACTCCAATATGGCTGGACCTATTTTGATGAAATTTTCATTGGATCTTCAGATTAGCCTAGCGGTTCACATAGGCTATATTAAATCTTGATTGATGGTGCGTGGCCCTGCCCATATAAGCCAATTTTGAGTTACTATTTTTAGAGTGATTCCAACTGTCCGTAACTACGAATGGATTAACTTGATTCCTACTGTCCCTATCTGATTGGGACTGGACCGCGATATCAGGTTGGTCACCAGTACTTAACTTTCCAAAAATAGGCGGGATCGGACCAATAGGTGTATCCCTACACATATGAGCCAAGATTTGATATAGAGATATCTTGATAAATTTGTTAGCGAGAATGCTGTAATTTTGTGTACGAGTACGAGTACAAGAATTTACGGGATCGGAAATCTGAAATCTGAGGCAACGAAATGGACCAGAACAGCTAATCTCTTATAACTACTGTACTAATTAATTGAATATTTTGTTATTTCAGCTCTTTTGCCAAAGGATGATCAGTTTAGTTCAAAATGGTATAGCACATACACTTACTTGCGACCAAAACTATCGGTGTAGTCTCGATAGTAATAGCTGATATTTGGTGAATTTTGAAGTAGTATTCGTGAAATCGCGACACATGTAGCTTGGCTCTTAAGTAATTGAATTTACCATACCGTTATGAAAAAAACTTTGCATTCTATAGCATCATAGAGGTAAAAATGGTCTACAGACTGGAGACTGTCCCAGTTACAAATTAAACATTATAATTTACTCGTAGCTCTAGGCGTTGAAACACTGTGTGTTGTATAGTATCCCATTGACATCATTGGTGTTTTTGAATGCAGCATCACTACGTTATATGGCAACCACACAAACGCACACACACACACACTTACATTTCTCAATCACACTAAAGCCATCTTGAACTCATGCAAAGGACGTTGAGTTCGGGCCAAAAAAAGTTTGTATGCAGAATGGCGAATGGTGAAGTAAATAAGTGTCTCTCCGTACGTGAGTGTGAATGTGCCTGCATGTGTCAAATGTGTACTTTCAATTTCTCATATATACGCTCATACACAAACACACACACACATATGCATACAGAGCAATGCGTGACATTGCTAACGCGCTTACATTTGCCCCAAACGTTTTGAGAATGTGTTGTGGGGTTTCTCTTTGGCTCTTTGACTGTTTTGTTTTTCTCATTTCATTTTTTCGTTTTGTCGCTTTGTCGGTGATTCGTTCATCGCATTATATGCGCCTAAAAATTGGCTTTTTATGTCACGAGCTGCCATAATAAAATAGGGTACCAAATGCTACCGCCGCCGCTGCTATCGTGTTGTTATCCTCCTCTACCAACATCATCAAAATGATGACAACGACAACGATGGAGTTGGTGCTGCTGCTGCTGCCGTCTGACGCAGTTTCAGCTGATGATGATGGTGATGGCGATGCTGATGATGGGCACTGGGAGATCTGAGATGTGAGATGGTACAAGCCAGATTTTCCAGATTTTCCCTCATATTTTATTACAGATTTTATAGTTGTTGTTGTTATTTTGCTTGCCTCTTAAGATATTTATCATTGATATAAGAACAACTGCGAATGTACGTTTGTGTGTGAGTGCGCGTTTGTAGGAGGAAATGTAGAGGAGTGTTGGAAAGCAATGGGAAAGTAAAAATCTTTTAGATCTTCCTTATGACTGCAAATGGTGGGAGAGGGTATTGGGGGTGGAGATTACATATGTCGATAATAATCACGGTTATGTGCCGCACAGAAGTTCATATCGACATGTAAGTCACTATGTGTGTCCTTGCGTTATTATTTGATAATTCTGCTTTCACATTTCGATTTTCTTTTGTTTTTCACTTTTTTTATAGCTGCTCTTTTTTCCTATAGTCCTGACTGGTGGCCATAATATGCGAAGTGGTGGGCAATAAATTTGGTATGGTGAAAAATTAGTCATGGGCGGTCTTGAAAAGAAACCAGATAAATCTCCACAGATACTAATTAATTTATGGCGGTCTCTTGATAGCATTTATTAAGAGTATTGAAATCATTATTTTAAACTTAGCGGAAGGACTTAACGAATATAAGATTTAATGAATTTAAAACGATGGCATTTTTTTACATTCATAGATAGGAATATAGCATTCCCAAGTGATGGCGAAATTACAACTAACAAAGAAATTAAAAAAGAGATAACAGTGAATTAAAATATGAACCAAAAAAAATAGTTTCACATGGCAGAAAACTAAAGAATTACATTTCTTATCCTCTGTCGTATTTGTTTAATATTTCAAGCGATTCATTTCATTTCTTTGACGAGAATTCCAAATTCGATTATAAAGAAAAATAAAATTTGTACAATAAACTATGTATAAAATCCTAGCAGGCCCGGCGAACTTCGTTCCGCCGGGAACATGATCCTGGGAAATCCCGTGAAAATTTCATTATTTTCAATCCCGCAATTCAGGGAAATAATTGAATTAGCGGGATTGTTTGCTTATATACTTTTACTTTATATGTTTACAGAACAGCAATTTTTATTCTAACATTTCGGCTGTATGCTTTTGCGTAGTGCAATTTTCAAACATTATTTTTAATTTTTCAAATCAATATTAATAACACAGCTCAAAAATGTATTTTCTGCTACGCAGGGTTTTGCAATCGATTTTGATACAAGAGTTAATACACTTATCAGATTACAAGTTGGTTTCTTTGGATTGGTTGTAGTTCATTATTGAATATAATATTATATACACACAGCAAATAGTTTGGTTGCCTCAACCTAATTATTTGCCAACCGAATTTTGGTAGTTCTGTCTACTATCATGCGATTCCATCGGGACTACCAGCATTTTGGCTGTGGTATAATTCTGCTTCCACGTTGACAACAATCATATTTGTTCTGACAATCTGTCTGTTATATACATCCGGCAATTAATTAAAAACAGTTTTCATTAACTTTTATTTTATTTATTGAACAAAAACCAAACAATTCATACCGAAATTAAAAATTCCCATATTACAAATTCATCACCATTATGAGATGTGGAAATATTTGACACAAATTTTAGTAAACAAGAGTACAAAGCATAACAAAATTGTTATGCAAATATCGCTTAACTTTGTGCTTTTAATTTCACGATTGTTACTTTGATTTTTTATTTGTGTAAAATATTTTGCAAAATTATATTTCACTATGTCGAATAAATCTATTTTTTGTTTGTCATGTATCAACAAAAGAACAACAACCAAGCTTTCGGTTGTATATATTTGTCATAATATATTTGATTATTCTACATTTGGAAAATTATTGGGATAACCAAAAACGATTATTTATTAATATTTTTTCTCTTATATGTAGTAACCTATTATTCGTTGCAATAATAATCTTTGGTCTATTGATAAAATGTCTATTGTCAAGAATAAAACATTCGTTGTCACTACCAAATATCGTTCGTATGGTACTATTATGAAAATTTAAAGGTAGTTACCACAACTAACCAAGTGTCAATGAAAACAATCTTAAATCGGTTGATACAACCATCGATTTAGTTGCAAGCATTTTCATTTAATCGGATCAATGTTATTATTGCTGATTTAACTATTTATATATACATATATACAATCGGCACACGGTGTATGCAATAGACTTTTTGCTGCTAGTACTACTTTTTATTGTTACTATCGAATTCCAACCAATTATGTTCATTTGTGTAGATTTTGTGCGTTTGTTCATATCGCATGATCTCCGAAACTATAAGAGCGAATGTGTTCAGTTCGTGGTCATCTGTGTTTTACAATTATATTCACAGCGATAAATGATCTAGTCAAGTTATTTTCAAAATTCTTATTTCCAGAGTGATTTGATAGAAATTTTAAATGTAGGTGGGGGTTTGTGTTGATAATAGTTTGTATGTATGATTCTAACCGGTAGATGGCGCTGCAGTGGACTTACGTGCAATATACATTGTTTTTGGTGATTTTTTCCCTGAAACACGGAATAAATGAATATTTGAATGTAATATCAATGAATAACAAACCAATACATCGCAAACAGGGCGGCCATGACAAAGACTGCTGCGTTCGGCTAGGTTATTATAATTATTTATGAAATAATATACCGGTCAAATGTCCAACCCACTCATGTGAACTACCCTACATAATTTCCACCAAAATGTTAATTTAAAATAATTTGTTTCGAACGCACATTTTAATTGCCTCACTCTAGTGGAGGAGGGTACACTTAGCAAGAACTCTCACCACCAGGTAACATAGTGGGTAAATCCCATTCAAAAGAAATAATGATTTACCATTTAGCCAACTTTCAGATTATTAACTTGGTAATGCAAGTGATAATGACATATACTTACATACGGTTTAAAATATCGAAGGAGTGATCTAAGACCCTAAGTATATTCGGCGGAAATCTGTTTCAGGGCATATTAAGTCATTTGAGTCTGTCTGTATGCTTGAAAGAAGTAACAAATTGACTTCGAATTTGGTATTTCAACATTTTTTCTATCTCAGGCTAAGTACCTCCCTCACAAAGGCTTACAATTTAGCGAAATATTGATTCTATAATAACTTTTATACTGCCTACCACGAATCCTCTGTAATTCCACACTATAAATTCGAAGATTCCATTTGAAATTCGAAAAACATGAATTGAAATTCGAAACACATAATTGAAATTCGAAGCACATCAATTGATTTTCGAATTTTTCCGTTTAAAATTCGTAGTACACTAATGAAGACATTTAAATTAGTGCTTCAGAAGTTATAGTAAAAGTATTATTGTATGAAATTTAGTCGATTTTCAGCTGAATACTCGTAGTGCATGTCAATATTAGGTGTTTGGTTTTTCAGCTGAATACTCGTAGTGCATGTCAATATTAGGTGTTTGGTCTCTTTTTGTGGGAGGTATCAAAAGGGGGCGTGGCAATTACGCCCATTTAGGATAATTCTGAACAATTTCTCTCGTGTTGATAGCCATAAATAAAGTTTTACTATGGTCGAAATTATACAATACTCGACTACGTACTACACGCTGAAAAAAAATCGCTTCTGTAGTATATTGTCCCAAACATATTTGGCTTGAAACATATGTATCTTTAGAGTACACTCTAAACATATAATATTTGGTACACACAAAAATTTTATATTTGGGAAGATGTTGTTCTAAACAAATCTAAGTTTACATCCCAATATGTGTTTATTTTGGACTATTTTTTCCCAAACAAATATTCATTTGCATTTAAGTATTCGGAAAATACCTAAATTGTGTTAAATTTTTCAGTAATTAAATATTAATTTTGTAAAAAATTTTCTCGTCGTAAATATAATAAATAATAATAATTGAAATCATATAATCTTGAAACGAAATATATACTTGCAGGATTGACAACTAATGATGGCTTGGAATACTCAGAAATTTTAAATGATTAATTTAAAACATAAGTTAATGCTGCATTTGGTACCATAACAGGGGGGTTCAAACCAAAGAAACCAAAAAACTAAAAATGAAATTGGAAAAATTCAACAAAAGTATCGAACAAAATTTTTAAATAAAATATATTTGGAGAAATTCCTAAACAATAATTTTATTTGTATTGATATACATGTTTTATTTGAGAAATTTAGTTCGCAAATATTATATGTTGTAACATATTAATATACGAGTTCCAAATATATTTTATTGATTTTCGATTAAAATTTATTTGCTCAGAAATATATAATATTTAAAAGTTTGTGTTCCAAATATATTTTTTTCGATTCAAACATATCAAAAAAGGCGATTTTGCTCTATAGATGTTATAAGGATTCAAAAAATCTTTTTGTTGGTCATGTAACATTACTATGCCTTTCAATATTTTGATGCCTTTGCGTCGCAGAACTTCTTCAAACTTTCCATTTCACTCGTAACGCGCATTGCCACACACATGTTGAATTTTCTATCCTCATAAGTTCCAGTTAGTACCTCTACTATACACACATACACATATAAACATCTGTGTTTTTACATCTGCAGATGGCTCCACTATGGGCTGCGGTGCATGACGACAAATTCCGGGCATCTTTGAATCCGGTGTGCTTCAGTTATAAAGGATAGGATCTACTTTCACATATGACACAGACTGCATGAACATGTTCGACTTTGACTGCGAATAACTGCGTAGGCTTGTGTACGTGTCTCGAGTATGACAACAAGTGTGACAAACTGCGTTTACGACATCAAATCAGTTGGCAATTTATTTTACAAGTGAGTCGGTGTTAGTGTACGATATTCCCAAGTGACTTTTTCTCTCTGAGAGACACGATGTGTGTACCTTAAAATTTATACTGTGTTATGCAATTTTCTTTAAAGGAATTATTCATAAGGTGGTATTGCGGGACATGTATGTGTGTGTGAGTGATTCAGTGACAGAGAGAGAGAAGGGGGATTTTGCGTTATTCGTATTCGCTCATTAATATGCGTGTTTGTGTTGACGATTATGATGTGTCTATGCATGTATGCATGAGCTTGGGTAATTGTGCGGGCGGAGGCGGTCCCCAATGAAAATGTATTACCTTGTAAAAATATATTACTTTGTAGTTTGTTTGTTAAAGATGACTTTTCGAAGTACGGATTGATGTGACCGCCTTCCGGTTGTGGGTATCTGTATACTTAAGTTAGTATCTTTGAATACAGTTTGGAAATGAACAGGCTTTGTATAAGCAATTCTTATAAATGGGGAAAAATTAAATAATGCAGATTTGAGAGATAAAATGAATCTGAAAAGATCCAATTAAGTCTCAAATAATCCGAAATACCTATACTAAGAAATTACAAATAAACAAAGGAATGATATATATATATATATATATATAGGTAGATTTAAATGAATACTGACTGACTGCAACATGTTAATCTGACTGAAAAGTGCTAACTAATCTGCTCCTATCTGACCATCCTCAAAGCGTTGTAGGTTAAGTTATCTTGAAAGAGACGAGGCGTTTTAATATCTCATGTCCATGGACATACATTTAAGCCAGTGATCATTTACCTCCAAAAGTTATAGAAAATCTGTACTTGACAGTATCTTACAGTTAGATCAGAGGGTGTGGCTGAAAATCCCTGAGCAGATTCGTGTCAACCTAACCTAAGCTGAGTTTTTTCCATTCAAAGTGCACATTCCTTATTTGAGATAAGGGTCTCCTTCGAAAAAGAAAAATATTACATATTAAATTTAATTTACGTTAATTAAAGTACTCTTTTTACCCAGTATTGGAATCGTTTATTATGTCAATAACTTTTTATTTTATGAGTGGGAGGATTATATTAAATTAGATTTTCCGAAATTTAATTCAAATACAACACTTTCCTTAGAAAACCTTCAGCACACGGAATGGAAACTTAGCTTCATGTGGCAAACAACATTCCTTGTCATTTCTTCAAGAGTTGGGAATTTCTATGAATTCCATAAGACCGAAAGAAGAAACGCAATTAAATTTATTTAAATTGCTGAAGAAGTACAAAGTATTCTCTGAAGAACTTTGCCTTGTTGGCGAACCTCTACCTCTGCGTCTCCTCTAAATGTGTTTGCGAATATTTTGGAATACCGACTTGGTCCTGTTCCACATTCTCACTCCACCTCTCTTACATGTGAGCATTCAAAAAATACTTAAATAAAAATGTTCAGATATTATATCATATTTGGTGTGTGTGTGGATGTGTGTGTGTGCAATTTCATAGTTGATGTTCTTGTTTTGTTTAATTTTTGTATTTACAAAACTTCAGTTCAACATTTTGTTATATTATTTGCCTTTAGCCTTAGAGTTCTGTGTGTGTGTGTGTGTGTTTAGGAAAGTGTGCGTGTGTGTGTGTTGCCGTGTTTGTAGTGCAACATAGAAAGGCAACATGAAAATAATTTCAACAAATTCGAGGGATTGTGAATGGAGCAAAATGAAAAATATGAGAAAAAACACAACATCAGCTCCGACAACAACCCGGCAAGTTGCTGCTAGTTGCAATTTTTTATTGCCACTGCAAGCATACACAATATTAGACACACACACACGTGTACATGCACACCAGACTATGTGTGTTATAGACAGACCGAACATAATGCTCATACAGCTATGATTAACAGAGCGTACCGAGAGAATATTTCGCAATTCAGAAAAGGTGTCCTAAAATCCACGCCAATTGATAACTCAATACAATATGTTTCGCACACAGATGTAATATCGCATTATTGTTCGGCATATCTCTTAAAATTTCAAAATCTCCGATTTTTTGTTATTGAAATCTACGTTGGAAATGCCTACTTTATCAAAAACCAAGAACCACATTACTAATTATATAGGATTGATTTTATATGAAAAGAAAACGCTGACTACAAAATCCTAATTAACTAAAATTGAGAAGGACCTTTATAAGTGAAGACATGTACTCGTACATCAAACACAATCCACCAAATTACAGTCCGATCAATGAATAATGTGGTTTCTAAAGAACTATTAGATTCAATCGAAAACTTTGTTTTTATATGGAAGTGAGGAATGTCGTACATAACGCACTATCAAAGCGAATCGAAAAGTTTTTGCTAAATATAAAAACTAAGGCCGGTGTGGGCAATATGTGTTGATCTTATACAGGGTCTCCCATATTCGACGGACCCATCTGGCAACGCCATAACTTTTGACAGAGATGTCAGATCGCTTAATGACATACCGCGTTTGAAGCGTCAGTCCAAGCAGATTTTTACCATGGAACAATACACGCCACGCGAGCGCTCTGAAATAGTTGAAATTTACATTCAACAGAAGAAGTCAAGTCAACGTGCTTTTAAAATATTAAAAAATGTGAGAAGTGCGCCTTCTAAGAAAACCATTAAGCGTTTATACGAAAAATTTTCGACTGGTGAGGCTCTTTCTAATCCGAAGAGGCCAAATAAAAGTCGACCAAGGCGATCGGCCGAGAATATCGCTGCCGTACGAGCCAGTGTTGAGAGGTCCCCATGAACATCCCAAAAACGCCGTTCTCAGCAGTTGGGCATGGCTCGGTCCACTTTACAACGGATTATTCGCGTTGATTTGCATTTGTTCCCGTACAAAATTCAATTGACGCAAAGATTGTTGCCTGCGGACAAGCCTCGTCGATTGGAATGGGCCCAACGAGTCCGTGGGTCCGTCGAATATGGGCAACCCTGTACATTCAGAACTATAGTCTCGAAACCACGTTGTACGTGGGGGATGAATTCGGTATTAAGGATCAATTTGATCTGCCGATTTTGACAATGCGCCTTACTAATCTTCTAGGTCTCTAGTTATGGGTGGGTGAACAAGCCCTTACACAGAAAGAAAAAAATGAATAATCCGTACTGGTATCTTCAAATAACTCCCAAATGAAATAAGTCCCCGCGAAATACATAAGTCGCTATAGCGATGGATTAACCATCAATCCGAAAATAACGAGGGCTGCTATATATATTTCTGGCCTAATAATGAAAATGTGAATATTTTTCATCAAAAATGGTTTTATTGTTTTTCAAAGTATTCTCCAGCATAATTTATACACTTTTGCATGCGCTCAAACGAATTGTCGAAGCACTTTTTCCACTCCGATTGAGAAACCTCCAAAACATGGTTTTTGAACGCTTCAACAGCACCTTCTGCCGACGAAAATCGTTGACCACGCATTTTTTTCTTGATGTGCGGGAATAAAAAGAAGTCATTAGGTGCCAAGTCAGGGCTGTACGGCGGATGACCCATCAATTCGACGTTTTGGCCGGTCAAAAAGGCGCTGGATTGAGCCGAAGTGTGAGAGCTCGCATTGTCATGGTGCACAATGATTCGTCTTCTCTTCTTCGTTTTTCGAATTTCTCCGCAGACTTCAGTCAAACAAATTATGGTGTACCACTCAGAATTGACCGTCCTACGTTGCTCAAGCGGAACAGTCCATGGCCAGTTTTGCCGAAGAAACAGGCGACCATTTGCTTAGAAGTGCTTCTTCCACGAACAACTTTCGTTGGATTTGACTCGTCTTCGAAGACCCACACGGTCGATTGCTGTTTTGTTTCGGGCTCATATGCATAGATCCAAGATTCGTCACCTGTCTTTTGAAGGACCGCGATCGTATTTTTTCAAAATTTCTTTGCACCAATCGACACGAGCATTTTTGAGCGACTGTCAAATTGTGCGGGATCCAACGAGAACAAACCTTTTTTACGGCCAGGTGTTCATGAAATATCGAATGTATGCTGGTGGAAGAAATGCCCAAGGATGCCTCTATGTCACGGTATGTCACATGACAATCTTGCATTATCAGTTCACGCACGGCATCAATGTTCTCTGGCACAACGGCCGTTTTTGGACGACCTTCGTCTATGAGCGAGCGTCGGCCACGATTGAATTCATTAAACCAGTTTTTCACAGTGCTATAGGATGGTGCTTCATCGTCATACAAAGATGTAAGTTCATCGATGCACATTTGTCGTGATAATCCACGTCGAAAGTTGTGAAAAATGATCGCACGAAAATGTTCACGAGTTAATTCAATTTTTTGCCAAATTGATTTTTTCAAGTCACTGTAAACAACACAAATGATGATCGTACGTCAAAACGTTCTGAGTACGTTTATGCTAAAAAATGTCAAACTTTCCAATGGAAATGTCAGATGACGAAAGGCAGCACTTAGTGTTGCCTAAGCAGACATATATATAGCAACCCTCGTATAAGTAAAAGGCTTGTGCGTGGCCGGCATTCGGCCGAGATTCAAGTTTTTTTTCTCTGGAGTATAAGCAAATTATTTAATTTGGGAGTTATTTTATAATGAAAAATTACTTTTTTCATTTTTTGGGAGTTATTTCATGGTACCATCCGTCCTTGAATAAAGCCGTATCGTTGCACAGTGGGAGGAATTCCAAAAAAGGGAAAATAATTCTGTCGTTTCTTATCCAGACAACCGATTGGACCAAACTGGGCATGTAGACCCTCTGTGGTATACAGGGACTGAGCTGCAGGATAGTCGGATAATAGGACAACTGAAGAAACCCGCTCCATTCGACCATGAAAGTTTCACCTGGATGAGGTTGGATTGAAAGCCCAAAGACCGCGTTTGTTTTGTTGTTTGGATTCAGTTTAATCTGAATCTGACATCTATGGCTTAAAGGAGAAACATAGCTCGACGTTGTAAATTTTCGAGCTGCAGAATTCTTTTAGTCATAAACCACAAACGGGGACGCTTCAGCTTATTCGGATGAGGTCTGTAGTGCGACGACTCAATTAAAATATCCACCTGATATGGCTATGGCGAATTTATGTCAAAATAGTCTACATAATGCAAAGTTTCAGACAAAATTCATTAAAAAAGTGGTTTTTCAAGTAAGAAAAACGTTCATGAAAGCGCTCAGGGAAAAGATATATCAAAACACAGAACCATGTGGCCAATTTTAAATCCCAATCAACTCATACACCAAATAACATGATACAGTTTCGTTATTGCGGACTGTGATATCAACAGATGAAAAATGGACATGGCTAATTCGTCATAGAATCAAGAATATCTGTATACATTAGGGTCCCTGTTCAATATTTTTAAGAGTATACCAAATTTACTTTATTTTCAGCATTTTGGGTATAACAAATAAATGTACAAACTGATAATTCCCTGTACCAGAGTATGGTACTGGATATACTAAAAACTGATAGCCTTTGGCAAATCAACAAAATCACAAAACTATCTGTATTATATTCATATGCTACATTCCAAGAAGTAACTACATCATGCAACAAAATTTAATACATATTTCGGAGCTCCCTAATGCATTTACATACATGAAAATTTTCATATGGTTGGCTTATGGGCATGTGTCCCCCTCCGTTTTTGTTGAGATGTATGTAGCTTCGCTTCGTTTTCGGCGTATATGCACTTTTTATGTATCTGTGTGTGTGTACTATACACATATATATGTGTTTGGTTGTGTATGTGCAGTAAAATCCTTTTGGCAATTAATGCTATGCTCGTTTGCTTTTTTTGAACTGTTTACTCAAGGACAACAATAATGGTAGTTACTACGAAATGGGTGCATGTGCCAGCTTCAGCTACATCCCCAGCTTCAGTGCCATTGCCAGTGCATATCCGTAGATGTGAGAGTGTATGTGTGTGTGTGCGTCCGTCCGTTTATGTGTCATCATAGTTATATCACGCTCCCAGCACTCATCACTAACATTTGTCCTGAACAAATGTTCATAAAATTGGATTTGTTGACAGAACAACTACATGTACATGAGTGCATGTACGCGAATACAGGCACACATGCTAGTACATGCATACGAGTATGTGCAGCTACTGTGTCCTGTCGGGTAGTTTGCTTCCTTTTGTGTGTGTTCGTACGTCTGGGTTTGGCTACGAACAACGAGCGGTTATAGGTATTCACATATGAACGTATAGGTCATGTCAGAGCTGCTGCTATTTAGTGAACGACAAAATTTTATCAATTTAGTTCGTCCTGATTTAATTTCGGTACCATTATGCATGTATGAATGCTTTTGATTTGGCTTCGGGCAGCAACAATGGTGTTTTCTGTAAATAAATAATATTTGCCATTTTGAGCAATTGTTTCTATTGCTTAAAATTACATTTCAAATTTCCGTGTCATTCCATTTTACATGTATGTACATACATATTCAGTTTTGCATATTTTAATGTTTTCAGCAAAGATTTTTATCTGAATTTTAAATACTTATCCAGGCCCATAAATGTGGTGGACTGTTTTCAATTTAAATCTAGATGTTTAAACTAATCTGAAAAATATAGATCAATGGATATTTTTTTTAAATTATGATTCGCCCACATATATCGTCCCCTCAATGAAATAATAGTGTATAATTTGTTTGTAGTTTCGAGAAAATCACATTTGAAGTTTTTTGTGAAATAAGACTTCTTGAAAGATAAATATGTTTATTTTAGAAGAGAATCGATGTTTTCCATTTCTTATCATTTTAATATGTGGTGTAATAATCAGGCTACATCCAGATGATATTCTATTAGTGCGTTATTTCTATATAAATGGGATCAACGTACCATACTACATATATACACTATTTTTTCAATTTAGCTTTTGACCCACTTTGTGTGTGTAGAATTCCACCAAATTTATACTATAGAATCGAATACGAAGATTCTTACTATGCAATACAAAATAATGGTGTATATGCGTATACGCTATTATTTTATTGAGGGGACGACGTATGGATCATACTTTAAAACTATTTCAGTCCTTTGAACTTTCAAAGGCAACAGGTTATACGATTTCAATTATAAAATATTGTTAGAAACATTAAAAAATTCTAAAAAATTAACTTCGAATCGATGAAAGACTCAACACAATTAAGGTATCGGCATGTTTTCTGAATACTTAGACGCAAATAAATCATTGTGCCATATTTTCGATTATCGCGGGTATCTTCTGTTCTTTTTTCATTATTCTCATATTATCATCTTATTAATTAACATGTTCTGTTTATGTCAAGGAATGGATTTTATTAAAATGTATGCACGGGCCAAAATCGCCTTTTTTGATATGTTTGTATCGAAAAAAAATATATTCGGAATACACATTTTTAAATATTATGCAAATACATTTTATTTGAAAATCAATGTTAATTGAATATAATGTTACAACATATAATACTTGCAAACTAAATTTCTCAAATAAAAAATGTGTTTGAATACAAATAAAATTATTGTTTAGGAATTTTTCAAAACACATTTTATTTAAAAAAGATTTTCGAAATTTTAAATTTTTGAATTTCAGTTTTATTTTTTTTTTGGTTTTGAATTGAACCTCACAGTTATGATACCAAATGCAGCATTAATTTCTGTTTTAAATGAATTATTTTAAATTTCTGAGTATCCCAAGTCATCATTTGTTGTCAACCCTCCAAGTAATTTATTTATATCCAACATTTTACAATTTCAATTATTATAATTTATTTTTTTAGTAAAAAAATCTAAAAAATGAACTTGGAATTGCTGAACAATTTAACACATTTAAGTTATCGATATATTTTATGAATACTTAAATGCAAATAAATCTTTGTTTCGGAAATAATAGTCTCAAATAACAAAATATTAGGAGAGAAACAAATATTTGTTTAGAACAACATATTTCCTAATATATATTTTTTGTGTGTACCAAATATTATATGTTTAGAGTGTACGCTAAACATATATATGTTTCAAGCCGAATATGTTTGGGGGAATATACTAAAGAAGCGATTTTTTTCAGCGTGCGCATTACAAAACTAATGTGCTAAATAGTGTGTGGTAGTGTGGTGGACATCAATGGACAAGAAGTGCAACGTAATACCTTTGCAAAAAATTCAACGTATGTGCTGTCTAGGCATAAGCGGGGCATTTAGAACTGCACCAACAGCACATCCAACCAATAGACATCCGTATAAAGTATGAGGCAGCCCTCACAGGAAGACGTTTACAAGTGATGGGTGAATGGATAAATCGAGATCACAAGTCGTACCATCAGAAGATTTTAGAAGATCTAGTTGGTCACATTCAAACGCCAGAAATCTCATTCAAACGCCAGAAATCATCGCATAGGACTAGCAGGAAACGACGAATGCAGGGCATGCAGAGAAAACATCGAAACGATGGAACATTTTCTGTGTCACTGCCCGGCTTTCACACATGCAAGATTCCAACATTTCGGGTCCGACATATTACCAGACTTGACTCATCTCTGAGAATATGACTGGAAGATACTGAGAAAATTCGTGTCTAGTACCGATTTTCTGTAACTCGTGAGGTATAAAAAGATCATAAATACGGAGCGAAGATTAGTGTTCTTAAAATAAAGGTAACTTCCTTCGAACGAACGAAACGTTAGCCGTGAAGGAGGTGTATCTTCAATTTCTTAGTGAAAATTCGTTGCCCTCTGCCTGCTTTCTGCTCAAAGGCTATGAACTAAAAGTTTGAAATTTCCAGTTGTTGAATTTATTTCATTTGTTGAGGAATGTTATTTGTCCTTGAATGCGTAAATGAATGTTATTTGTTTACATTAAAAATTCGCCCATATATCTGAAGGGATGAGAAATTGAAATTGTGATTTCTTAAGATCCATTCCTCAGTTATTGGCACGTGGTGATGAAGCCCTGGGAAACGGTCTTGTATTGACAGCTTCTCCACAATTACGGTAAAATTAAGACGACATTCGTTTAAAATATTATTCAAAACATTCCGATTTAGAAAACTTTGTATAATTTCTCCCGCAACAAAACACAAGAACGAAAAGGAAATATTCTGCACACATATCTCTATGTTCCAAACAGAAACCGGCAACACCTTAAGGCAACAGTTTGGCTGAACTCCGGTACACCTGTAATGGAAAAAAGTCTACCGTCTCAAAGTGTACACAAAGAGAAGCAAAACAAAAAACATTGCGAAGTTTTGTGTTAATTTCTGTCTTTTTCTTGTTATTGTTGTTGTTATCTTGCTCAGCGTGAATAACAAAGAATAAACTTCTATGAAAACTTACAACATAAGTTGTGAAGAAAAGTTCGAGAGACTGGAGCTGGAGACAAAAAGAAGAAGTACACCATAATAAACAATCAACACTTGTTGTTAGACGAAAAACAACAGACCCCTCCCCACAAAAACCCCACGTCCAGATCCTGGTCCATGTCTCGCATGACGGACATTCAGACAGTATGACGGACGTACAAACTACACAACAGTAAATAATATGAGGAGTAACAAACAAAGGTGCAAAGTATTCACTGACGAAGAAAATAAAAGTACTTCTCGTTCACTTTGGGCTAAGAGACTAAGGGTAAGGATGAGAGCGAGACTTTTTGAATAGACCGGGATATGAAGAGTAATGGCTGCATAATGTATTTGTGTTTGTTTGTTTGCTTGTTTCAAGTACACCATGAACAAATTACTTGGCAAATAATAGCAAAAGTGTCATATCAAAACGGCAAAATATAATTCTGAACAAAATGGAGTGGGGAGGCAGAGGTAGTTCAACAATGAGCCACCGGCTTCACTACAGTGTACTCGAAACATGATAATGATAAGCACACATATTCAGTCAACGATGTCGACGACGATATCATAACTGCCGCACCAAAACACCTTCCATGTAGGAGCCCTGCTTCTTGGCAGACACACACAGTGTACACCTGATAAAGAAAGCAGGCCCCTGGCCCTATCCAAAGATTCTGTTGTGTGCCCCAAGTCTTGGTACAGAAATGCAGATTTATTCACGGTTTTACGAATCGGGCAAAGTATTTATTTCTATACACGATTCCACATTCATACGCGGCGACAGAGGCAAACAAGAGCAGAAGAAATTTTAAAACATCACCAGGTTGAATGTCCTTTAGGATGCTTGCAAGGATGTGACAACGCTGGGTAATATCGTGATTCAACATTCAGCATTCAACGAAATAATGAAAACATGCCACGTGCGTCGGTGTGTCGGAGTATTGTGCTGCGGGAATAATAACAAATGCAGCTGCATTTATCTTTAGAATGTTAACCTTTCAAATGCTTTCTTCATTCTGAAACCTCACCGTCCTTCATCTCACCACCCTTTTCGACCCAATTCGTTGCTCAGAAAATCCGGTCGGTCGCCCATAGTTACCCAATGGAAATGATGAAAGGAATTGAAAACAAAAACGAACAAAAAGAAAACAATAACAAACGACAAATAAATAATCAACCAAAAAGAAATCGAGAAGCATAAGAACCTGATAAATATGCACACATATATATGTATTCTTATGCCTATGTGGAGCTAGTACTTGCATATGTATGTGTAAACACATCGACATAGATATGTAAGAATACACTTTTGAAAGCACAGCAAACATTGTGGTGATCTGGATTAAGTCAGCTCTAGGGTATATGGGTGTGGCCAAAGATCCGCATACTCGTTCGTATAAAGGCCCCGCACGAATTCATTAATTTGAGAACAGCAACCTTAATTTGAGAACAGCAACCGGAAGGGCATAGCAACTTTTGCTGTGTCAGCTAGTGTATTTTCTCAAAACTAGAATTGTGTATTTTACAGCCATTTCCAATAAGTCTGGTTATCTTATAATTAGAGCTAACCCACATTATAACTGCCAAATTATATGGAATTTATTCATTTTTATATTCGGTTAGTTCATACCGGGTACTGATAAAATGGGCAATAATATCGTCCAGTTCTTTAAAATGAAAAGTTTCCATGTGGTTTTCTCAATCTGACTCTATCATAGTGAATTTTATTTCATTATTCTCACTCGCAAGCTCAAGCCATATTGCACTTATTACTCAATATTTACCGTTTTCAGCAGAGGCAAAAAACTTATGCTCATTCTTAAGAGAGCTTATCAGAAACGGAAACTAAATATTTGTATACAAAAATGATATATCGATCCATAATTGAATTGGTCACTTATTTTACCTGTTAAAGCAGAGTTGTAATTATATACTCGTATGTTTTTTATTATTTTTTATTTACCTGGCGGGAAATGTTTTACATAGATACAGGTCTTAGTAATATTCGAGGACATTAACTTCCATTAAAGTGTACCACAAGTTTGTGTAGAACTTTTGCATTCTAATTAGGTTAGGTTAGGTTGAAGATAGGAGACGTTTAAACGTCTCATGTCCATGGACATACACTTAAGCCAGTGGTTCGGCCTGTTGTGCGCTCCTTATTTATGATCTTTTTATACCTCACGAGTTACAGAAAATCGGTACAAGACACGCATTTTCTCAGTATCTTCCAGTCATATTCTCCGAGATGAGTCAAGTCTGGTAATATATCGGACCCAAAATGTTGGGATCTTGCATGTGTGAGAGCCGGGCAGTGACACAGAAAATGTTCCATCGTTTCGATGTTTTCCCTGCATGCCCTGCATTCGTCGTTTCCTGCTAGTCCTATGCGATGAAGATGTGCTTGTAAGCTTGAGTGTCCCGTTAGAACACTCATCATCTTACTAATATCGATATTGTTTAGTTTCAAAAGACTTCTTGTTATACCCCACACCACACTGTGGTACAGGGTATTATAACTTTGTGCATTTGTTTGTAACACCGAAAAGGAGAAGAAATAGACTCATCGTTTATTATACCGATCGACTTAGAATCACTTTCTGAGTTGATTTAGCTATGTCCGTCTGTCTGTCCGTCTGTGCATGTATTCTTGTAATCAAAGTACAGGTCGCTATTATGGTCCGATCTCGACGAAACTTTACACATATCTTTTTTTTGGCCCAAGGACGATCCCTATTTGGTTAAAATCGGTTCAGATTTAGATATAGCCCCCATATATATGTTAGCCCCGATTTGACATGTAAGCGCTGTAAAAACTTTATTTTATATCCGATCAGTATGAAATTCGGCAGAAAGAGGTTTCTTATTATATGGATGAACACTATTAAATTTGGAAGAAATCGGTTCAGATTTAGATATAACCCCCATATATACGTTACCCCCAATTTGACATGTAAGCGCTGTAAAAGCTTTATTTTATATCCGATCAGTATAAAATTCGTTAAAATTTTCCAGAAAGATGTTTCTCACTTTAGGAACGAATATTGCTTAATTTAGCGATTATCGTTTCAGAATTAGATAATACGTTTCTACCCATTTACCAATTATTCCAAATTGTTATGGCAATGACCCTTATCGCATTGTTAGGGAGGTGTAGGGTATTATATAGTCGGCCCCGCCCGACTTTCTGCCTTTCCTTACTGGTTTTCTTTTCACTTGGGTCGCCCCACACTTAAAATGTTTATCAAATTCAGATTTCCTCTGCAGAAGTCGTACTGGAAGTAAAGAGTATATTTTAGAGTTACAGAACTTTATATTGAAATAAAACAAACAAAGTATTTTGGATATCAATTAAACTGCCTTTATGCCGTTAATGTTTAAATATGATTTGGGCCATGTAGCCGCTCTTGGTTTTCAATTAACAGGACCATTTCGAGAAATTATTCGTTCATCAACAATTTCTTTGAGTAAATTAATTATGACGTTGGAACCACATGTCAGCAAGAAATTTACTGTACATGCAATTCTGTTTGCAACTAAAGTTGCTGATTATTTTCAACCAAAAATTAGCTTTATCGCTGAAATTTGACGTTTGACTAGCAGAAAAGTTATTTTGATAGAACATTTCAACAAGCGTTGCTCTCGTATAAGTATATCCACGATGAAATGACAAATCAAACTAAACCAAAAGCAGCAATCAGTTGTCAAATAAACGGGTGCTACCAACTGAAAATTGTGAATGTTAATGTTAATTTTGTTTTTGACTTAAAGATCACAATACGGATAGAGTCATATTTAATCTCATTGATATTTTTATAATTTACTAGTTGGACCCTGCCCACTTCGTTGCCCTAGATTTCAGATTTCCGATCACGTCCATTTCTGGACCATCCCGTGGACTACCATCAAATACATATGCGCCAAATTACAGCTCTTTCGTTACTAAATTGTTCAAGATATCTGTGGTCACAAGGTATAGCAGCATATGTCTGTTTTTGAAACTTTTCAGAAGATAACTTTAACGGTTTGTATCGGTATAATAATCCATTTGTAAGGTAGTGACACAGTGAGATATGCTGACTTATATAGATAACTATACGAGGGATCATCACCAAAATGTGTCACAATATGGAATCGAAGATGGGGGAACAATATGGCACTAATACGAGTAATAACTCAGTTTGAGCATAACTCGAGTTATGCTGTTATGCCTTGTGACCACAGATATATTAATTTCAAAACATGGCTCATATGGGTGGGGTCACACCCGTTGGTCTGATCCCGCCCATTTTTGGACCAATCACATATAATGCATATACACAAAATTACAGATATACGAGTATATACACAAAATTACAGCGCTCTTGCTAACAAATTGTGCAAAATTTGATTATATGAGCGGGGGCACGCCCACTTGATATATCGAAAATGCAAGTACCCTATTTGCAGCACCCCTTACACATGTACATTTTGTGAAAATTTCAAGAAGATCGGTACAGCCGTTTGGAAGTCTATGCGGTACAATCAAACAAACCAACAAACACACATTATCTTTTTCTTATATAGATTCTTTCATTCTTATTTTGTTTTAAGTTAATTACGAACTTTGTTAACTTTAGGGAATGGACATTTTAATGTGTACGCTTCTTCCCAAAACCCACTACAGAGCATACTCCATTTATAGTTTAGAGTGTAGGTATATCCGATTGAGTTTTCTGAAATCAAAAATGTGTATTTACTACGAAAAACATGAAATCCGATTGGAAATTGAACCCAACCCGCTCTGCTTGCAAGACTTATTCACTTCTACTGCAAGGAGGAGGATATTACAGTCCCTATGATCCATTTTAATGGAAGTGCGTTTGTTGGCTGTAGCAGTGCGAATTTAAGCCGATTTCTATTGCATGTAAGATCTGCACACTTCCACTATGCCACAAACAAACTTATGACAGTTTTTTTTGGATACCTAAATAGTTTGCTGGGTATTCAGATGATCTCGAATGGGAAAACAAATACTTGCGAATACTTTGAACGCAACGATAAAGTTAAGTACTCGTGCATTATTTTAATGCCACCTGAAGGAGTTTCCACTCTTCTACTTATGCTGGGCCCTGGCTCCTACCCAAACGCCACCTTTCACCACCCACCACAATGCCTTCGTCCACAGAGAAGAAGTGCAGCTGCTTAATGCAATGCAGGAGGCGTCTTATACCTTATGCGATTGTTTGTCTTTCTCTTTGTGTGTCGACTGTAATGCATTTAAGCGAACGATAAAACAAAAAAAAGAAAACAAACGAAAAACGTTCTCCACAAAAATGTGAATCTGTCTGTCTGTCTCTCCTCTCTCTCTCACTCTTTGTGTGAGTAACTACAAATGTATGCGAGTAATATGTATGTATGTGTTCAGACTGCAATTGTTCAAAATCTTTTGAAAACATGACACAGCAACAACAATGCCATTGCAGGGAATGACAAGGATCACAGCGCCGTGAACGGGAGGACGAAGAGAGGAAGATATCAGCAAGCAACATTAATATTAAACACTTTTGCGAACACATCCACACTGCTGCTGTGTAAATAAACATTTTTAGAGCGTCTAAAATAACGCAAATAGAAATGCATTGCATACGATTGCATCTATGGCATGCATATTCAAATATAATAACACAAGGAGAACGACTATATTCCTTGGATTTTCCCACAAATACACACACACACACAGAAATGCGGAGTCCTCTATCCTTCCCCACAATTCTTTATTCGCACATAGTCACATCTGTGGTGAAGAGCTCATAAAGGAGACGTTTTGCTTTCAAATAGGACAGCTATCAAAAATGTAACCGGTCAATGGATTGAAACTTGTAGGATTTGTAAAGTATATTTTGGAATATATTTCATAATAGAAAAGTAATGCCATAGTTTGATCCTGAGGAAAATAAAATTAGATTAAGCTCAACAAATAGGGACAATTGCGGACACTGAATGACAATATTATAATATATCCAAAAGTTCTGACAATTGTATTTGTGAAATATATTAAACAGCTTTGGTTCCAACATTTCAAAATACCATAAAACACATTGAGCAGAATTTCAGGTTGGTTGCAATTGCACTCTCTGATGCTGTCTGGAGCTTTTATTCCCGACGAACGACTGTCATCACCAGCACCCTTTTCCTTGCTCAACTTTCCACAAAGACTATTGCTGCAGTTGAGCCATAACGCCGGTGCACCAACACGCAAGTCATCATCAAACAATCGTCCATTCGAAAAAAAAAAACATTGCATTGGCAACAGAAGCCACAGTAGACTGCGGCGGAGGATGGAGGTGATATCAGAATTTGTTACCTGAAACATTTGCATCTGGAGTGTTATGGCTGTGTGGATTCACTTCCTTCTCGGCTTGTAGGACGTTCTCGTACGACTGTAGCTTCCGTTTCCAGGAAAATGTGTGCACATGCCAGCATTACCTTTCCACACAGCTACGTTTATGCATACACACACTCTCACACACATTCCAATCGAGTTATGCAGAAACAGAACTGATTTTCACTTGCACCATTTCAGCCTACTTCTGTAAGTGTTTAAGCCAACACACACCCACCCACATCCATATAGGCACACACACACACACCGAGACACTCATGCATATATGAATATTGTACGTACTATGGACTGTATACGTTTAATTGCGATGGTGTTAGCAATTTGCCTTCAGCCAGGATACCATGTTTCCTCTTCCTCTTGGGTGGATATGTTTGCTGCTTGTTCTTTCTCGTTAGTTTTTAGTTTTTCTCTTGTTCTTTTATCTTCACTGTATGTGTGTGTACATGAGTGTGTGTGTTTCTTTAGATACTCTCTCTTATTAGAAACTCTATGATATTCATTGATTGAAGAAAATTGTTTAATTGTTTGCTTTTCCTTGAGATGATGGCTATACATTAGGGTGATGCATGCAGTGTGTATGTTGCACTAGTGTTCATTGTGTGCGAACATTGTTTCCTAATTAATTGTATACGATTCTGTGGGAGATGTTTTTTCATTGATGTAATTTTTTCTCTCTTTTTTCTTCGTTTCAGCCCCACCTTCGTCTATTGAAATACAGGGTTATGAGAACAATGCCAAAGTAGAGGTTAGAGAGAATCAGGATCTAACTTTGAAATGTGTGGTAGCGAATGCCAAACCGGCTGCACAAATTGTTTGGTACCGAGGAAATGTAGAGTACAAACCAGGTAAGTTAAACAATCGATGATTAGCCATAAGTGTCTTATGAAATATTTAATGCATATTTATTCAATTAGGAATATTGATCAAAAAATTTAGTTCATTGAAAGCAAGAAGAGTTTCCTTCATTCAAAGAAATGCCGAAATAAACTTGTCTTTGTTGTTTTCAAGAAACATGTCTTTGGAATAAATAAAAATTTAATAGGTTGAAAACAATGAAATATATTTTACAATAATAAGATAACTGCATAAATATATTGTGGCATGTGGCCAACATGTTAAATATACTATTAAAATATGTAAATTAAAAAATTCATAAACAGTTCAATCTTATTTAAGAACAAATGTAAATTAATGAAACTCTTTTTTATGAATTCAAGAGTTTATAATTTTTTTATATGCCTTTAGTATATATGAAATATGTAAGACAGAGAGAAATTAGTCGATTCAAGGACAAATAGAACACAGAATAATAATAAATAATATTTCTCGAAAGGATAATATAATAATATATTTACCGTTGGAAAGGGCTCACTTGTTTTTATATAACAGAATCGACTTCGTGTGGACATGTTGAAAGAAACGGTACTTTCGGAATGGGGTTTCTCAATAGAGGCAAAAAAGATGTATTACTTTGTATGTGAGTAGGTAGCATGCTCTCCTATGAGCTTGGCGGTCGTAGGTTCGATTCTATCTCAGTTTTTCTATCTCAGGACAATAGGCTCTGGTCTGTGCATTTGTCCTTAGACACTTTTACATAAGTACATGCAATGTATACATACATTTAAAGTCATATCCAGTGAATAGGAAAATATAGGAATTTTTGAAAATGTCATCGTTGGCCATATCATCGATCATCGTTGAGGCAAAAAAGATGTTCTTGCCAAATTTCGGAGTGAGCGAATGACAATTACAACCAGTTCTTTGAGACAGATAGACAGACGGTCGTTGCCAAAACGACTCAAAAAGTGATGCTAAATATATCGGGCTTTACAAGCGAACTCATACGGACATAATACACTGTACCACAGTCATATGTAGGGAATGAAAATAGTTAAAAGTCCATCTACTAGTATTCCGATAAAATGCGATAATACTATACAAGATCCTACTTGAGACTTAATTTGAGCAATGTTTTTGAATTGAACAAAATTAATTAAAAAACAAGTAAGGAAAGACAGAAAGACGGGGGCCGACTACATAATACCCTACACCTCCGTAACAATGCGAAAAGGGGCATTCCGATTATGACATTGCGCAACAGTTTCTACTTCTAAGGGGTAGTATAACCCTATACTCGATTTGGAGAAATTGGTGACCAATTTTTTTATGGGCCTCAAAAATTTCTGAAAATCAGTGAGCCCCTCTAAAAAGATGTCATCAGCTTTTGTCCAACAACTATTTCAGTCTTGGCGATACCGCTTAACTATATTTGGCAATAATGTCGCTAAAAATATGCTGAAGAAAATTTTGTTAACATTCTATGCACAAACAAATTTGTTACCGCACTTTTTTTGAAAAAGGGAAGTAAATAATATTTTTTCACTTTTTTCAGCATAACTTGCAAAATTGTAGCCACGGTAAATCTGAACAACTCTTGTGATCATATCAATACAATCTGAACGTGTCTGGGCACCCTAAATAGCTCAAAAAGACGTTGTGCCTCAAAAATTGTAGTATTTGTTAGTATTGAAATCGAACCATAATTGCGACCTGTACTTTGATCACAAAAATACATGGACAGACAGACAGACATTGCCAAATCGTCTCAAATATATATTTTATGTCGATCGGTATAATAAACTATGGGTCTGTCTCTTCTCTCTTTGGGTGTTACAAACAAACGCACAAAGTCGAAATACTCAGTACCACTGTGTGGTGTCGGGCATATATAGAGTGTTTGTCCAACATTAATTAATAAAATATGATAAAACAGGAGAAAACAACTAATCTAAAAATGGCTTCTGAGTTTGTAGAATGTTACAAATTGTCGATCTACAGAACGGTACATGTCTCATGTCTCAGCACAACATTTTCGAGGTCATAGAAAGTTGACATCGTTTATACTTCAGTTTCTAAATGTGCTTTTGGATTGTAACAAAATATCATTTGGATTTTTCTTGTTTAGCTCCAATTTGGATTTTATCGTATTCTGAATATTTTCGCAGAAACTTGAGTTAAAACATATTTTCTGAGAAAAAGTAATTTTACAATGGATATACCACTACCCAGTTAACCGATGTGAATTTTGTTTTACGGCATTCCACATAATTGTAGGTACAGACTCGGAGAAAAAAATATGTAAACAAACTGGTTTGAAAAAACTGCATCCAGTGCTTCAAAAAGAGACAGTTTTGCACACAATTTATCATAACTCGGGAGGAAATGTTGAAATGTTCTACGAAAATGTTGGCCATGCAATTTTACTAGTTATATATGTCAGAACCAGATTATGAAGCCGCCGAGCCGAGCCGCCGTCGACCTTTTTTCACCAGCCGAAGCCGCCGCCGATCTTTGCGGCTAAAATCGGCTGAAACACAGCCGCCGTTCCATAGAAAAACTTTAAAATATGGATAGATACTATTTCCATTTTTGATAAGCAAATTGCCATATAGCAGATATGTGTATCGTCCCCTTAATAGAAGAATAATGTGTACGCATATACACTATTATTTTTTATTTTGCTGATACATGACAAACAAAAAATAAAATTACTCGACATAAATAAATCTTCAACATTTTGTTCAAGAACGGTATAGGTAATCGAAATAATCTCGTGTGAACAATAATGTGTGGAATGCAGAATATGTTGTACAAAATGTTTTACATAAATAAAAAATAAAAGCAACAATCATGAAATTTAAAGCACATGGTTAAGCGATATTTGCATAAAAATTTCGTGTTTTTGTTTCGTGTACTAAAATTTGTCAAATATTTCCACATTTCATAATAGTGATGAATTTCTAATATGGGATTTTTAATTTTGTTATGAATTGTTGTTTTTTGTTCAATAAATAAAATAAAAATTAATGAAAACTGTTTTTATGAATTGTCGGTAGTATATGACAGACAATTTGTCAAAACAACCAAATATTTAAAACAGTTGGTTGTGGCAAATACAACAAATAATTTTGGCCACCATTTTCGTAGTTGACGCAACCAAATATGATTGTTGTCAACATGGAAGCAGAAGTATACCACAACCAAAATATTGGGTGTCCTGATGGAATCGCATGATAGTAGACAGAACTACCAAAATTCGGTTGGCAAATATTTCGGATGAGGCAACCAAACTGTATTCTGTGTGAGAGCTTAACTTTTCAAATATTATTTTAAATTTCAAAATGTCTATCATAGAGCCGCCGTATGTCAATTTTATGTCGGCTAAGCCGTCTAGCCGCCGCCGCCGATCTATAATTTTCAATGGCAGCCGCCGCCGCCAGTTTTAGGTCGGCTTCATTCTCTGGTCAGAACACACCAATGCCCAAAACTTCACATAAACCCTAAAAAGCAGTCTCGTATCGCTATTGCTTTGAGCACTAGATCGTATAATTAATATTATTTAAACAACATTGTGGTCATATGGATAAAATTGCTGCAGCAACAGACAAAAGAGGAGTTTGACTGGATTTTAACTGTTGTTTGGTGTTTGTGTTAAGTTTTGGGCTTTGACGTGGTGTGACATATATAGTAAAATTTCATGGGCAAAATTCTTTAGAACATTTCATTCCCGCCCTCTTAATTTTTAGAGGTATTTGCTACGATTTGTTAGAATAGAGCCAAAAATTACAGTTATGTGGGGATCTAGCTCTGAAACTATAGATATTAAAAACTATTATAGACATTGCTTAAAGGTAATTTAAGTAATAATTTTCCTAAATATAGGTCAATCTAATCGGAAAAGTAGTTTCCGATGTATGTAATGCCTCAACAAATTGCAAATTTCTTAACAATTTTGCGATTTTGAGGGCCTTTTTTAATGCTCCAAAACAAGTTCCCGACAAAGTATTCACGATACGACAAAAAACGAGTTGGACCTAACCCAGAAAAATCCAATGACAAAAAATGTAATTGACACAAAATGAAGTCAAAACAGAGTCAACATTTTAAGTGTTGCACTGTGTTAGTATTATCCCATTCTCCGAACGTATTCGAATGTGCTTCTGAATTACATTTTGGATAAATTCAAATCTATAGATAGTCGTAATATTGGCCATTCTCTCTTCTGTGCAGAAAAACATGAATAAACGTTTAGGTTATGCTGAAAAAGTGGACACAATTTAAACGTCTCATGTCCTTGGCCATACACTAAAGACGTTAGATCGGGCTTTTGTGCGTTTTATTTAAGATATTCTTTTTTATGTAGTATTGTTACATGTTTGCGCCACAAAAACACCTTTATAGGAAATCTTGAAATTTGTTTATTCTCTCTCTCTCTCTCCACTGTCGGAGATAATTTTCCCCCAAAGTAGTTGGGAACTTTCTTTTTACCCACAATAGTAATGACTTTGCGAAATGACTGCGGCAATTACGCCCTTAATCAGCTTCTCTAATCTAGGGATTTTCTCGTGTCTTGGCAATCAGGGATATGAATCCCTCTCGTCATGTAAATTTATTAATAAAGAAAGTAATTTCATGTCTATTGCATTCATAAGATTTAATCACATCAGAGTGACAGTGGTCATAGGCCTCAGTTGCCAGCGAGGCTTTGTGATCCAATGGATCCCGTAGACCATAACAACCGCATGATGGAAAGGAGAAAGAAGATGTAGAAAAATATGAAAAAATATACAAATTATCATCATAATTGAAAACCATTAAATAAAATGTTCTCACACAGAAAAAGTTTACCTTTATCTAGTGCAAGTCAACTTGTTAAGTGAACAACTTTATTTGTTCACCGCTTGTTCTCGGTACCAGCCCACTTCCCCTCCCGTCACACATCCGGTGTCCTGCTAAGGTTGTTGTGTTGTTTTGTTTTGTGTGTTGTGCTTTGCTTTTGGTGTCCGTTGATAGCAAAGTCATCATAACTCATGTTAGTAATTGTTTTGGAAGTTGGCAAAGGCCATCAACCAAACACACACACAGACATACGCGTACGTACATACACTGAGACAGGAACAGAAATATGTACATACACACACAATATCCTCAGGAGAACGTTCAGTTTGAAAGCCAATCGACTCTAGTATAGGCATGATGGCGGGTGGGGCAGTAGAAACATTAGCCACGGCAACAGCATTTACAACAAGCAAACTGAATAGTAGACAGAATTTTAAAAGGCAAAGATAAACATTAATTTATTTTATATCCCAACTGAAAACACTGACTAACTACGAAACGTTCATTCCGCCACCATTCTAACCGGCTGACGGACCTCGTTATTAATAACGAAAATGTCCTCGAAACTCATCAAAAAATCTTTGTTTTTTCATTTTGAGATTTGTGGTGGCAGCAAAAGGCGTCACAGATTGTAATCGAGAGGAACGATGATACGCCGCAACCACCGAAAATGTAAACAAGTGATACACACACACTCACATACATACGTCGACGAGTATGTAGCCACCATCAACCATTAGTCGTCTACAAGGATATATGTGTACATCCCATCCAAAGAGCCATACATCCGTATAAGACAAGTTACCAAAGTTTAATGTTACACGGAGGAAAATCGCAATTTTTGATATGTTTGAATTCAAAGAAAATATACTTGTAACCAAATTTTTTAAATATTATATATTTTTGAACAAATATATTTTATTTGAAAATCAACAAAATTTGTTTCGAACGCATATATTAATATATTACAACAAAATATATTTGCGAACTGACTGTAACAAATAAAATATGTGTTTAGACACAAACAAAGATATTGTTTAAGAATTCATCCAAATACATTACATTTAAAAAAATATTTTAACTTTGCTGACTGTGAATTTTAATTTTTTTTTTTCCCAAATTTCGTGTTATACTCGTACTTTATAGTTAAAAATGTCGTAAGCAGCATTTTCTTTTGTTTTACAGCACGAATTTTTAATTTATAAATAGTCCAATTGTCAATCCATCAATGCTATTTTTCGTTACCAAAGATTATACGATTTAAATTTTAATAGAATTTTACAAACATATAAAATTTCCAAAAAATTTAACCTTTAATTTCTAAAAAAAACTAAATTAAGGCATCTATACATTGCCAAAATATTTAAATACAAATTAATCATTGTTTCGGAAATATTATTTTCATATAAAAAAATATAAGGATCAAAACATAATTTTGTTTAGAACAACATCCTCCCAAACATATAATATTTGTGAGTGTCAAATATTATATATTTGGACTGTACCCTAAACATATGTATGTTTCCAGCAGAATATGTTTGGAACAATATACTACAGAATCGATTTTTTTTCAGCGTGTAGAGGCCTATCATAAACATTTGCCTGATGAGTTAAATGCTTAAATGTGCGGCTGAACTGAACCCATGTTACCATGTGGGTAGAGACATTTGACAGCCTAGGGGAAATGAATAACGATCGATTCGCAATATTACATCTTTATCTTAAAATCGAGTAACACACTTTTCTACCTTCTGTTTTCTTTAAATTATTATATTTTGGAGATATTGGCTAAAAATCACAAAATCCTCAATCCTAATAGTTTACCCTTGCTATGTATATTATTACAAACATTAATTTTGGATAGAATTGCTAACTATAATACGGATATAAATGTTGTTTTTCTTTTGGTTTCCTTCAGATATGATATCCTTTATTCATTTTAATGCAATCTATATAATTTTTCGTATTGAGAGAAAACATTGTTTTGATGACACATTCACATATCTCCTAACTTTTTGCACATTGTGCTGAGAATAAAGGGTCGACATAAAAACCACGTTTACAGTCCATACTTGATACGATACGACTCGAGATTATGATCAAATTGTAAAACTATACCTGATGAGAAGAGAATCCTATTAATATTATAAAATTGTTTGTTTGTCTGCTGTTTGTTTATAACATTTGTTAAAAACCAAAGACCGCCGACCGAATATTGAAACTTGGTAAACAGATAGACCAATATCCCGATGTTAAAATAGGCTACTTCGATTTTTGATTTTCCGCCATGTGATTTTTGACCACTTGACCGCTGAGGCTCCTGTCAGAGCTAGTTAGAGCTAGAAAGCTCTGTACACGCATAGACAGGAGTGTTTTATAAACCAGTGGCTACTCAATAGTAATTTTTTGCCAGTGGTCACTTCTAGCGGTTTCAAAAACTTGATTATTGTTTTTGTCCTTTCAGAAGCCTCTTAAAAGGTAAACAATTTTAAACTTCGTAAATATGAAGCACTATATACGACAAATATATTCGTGAAAAAATAATTTTCAATTCTCACACTGTGGTCAGTGCAGCAGTGACCAAAACAATTTTCATTATTTCACTGCTTTAAAAGATCCTTAAGAGCTAATAATCTAAAAATGTATATCTTTTAAAAGATCCTTAAGAACTAATAATCTAAAAATGTATATGTATTGGGGATGTAACGAAAATGACTTTAGCGAAAGCGAATGCGAAAGATAGTATTGAAATATATTTCTTGCGAATGCGAAAGCTAATAGTAAAATATGCATTTTTGCGAAAGCGAATGCGAATAATAGTTTGACCTTTTGGTACCAGCAAATTTAAGGAACTGAACCGATACTTTTCCAGGATATTTAAGTATTAAGAATGTTTTCCATATTTTTACCCCCTGTTACCACAAGGACAAACATATTTTTCAACTGTGGTAGAGGTTTTCATTGGTATTAATATCTTCAAATTGTATGACTGTGGTCAGTGCAGCTGTGACCAAAACAATTTTCATTATTTCACTGCTTTAAAAGATCCTTAAGAGCTAACAATCTAAAAATGTATATCTTTTAAAAGATCCTTAAGAACTAATAATCTAAAAATGTATATGTATTGGGGATGTAACGAAAATGACTTTAGCGAAAGCGAATGCGAAAGATAGTATTGAAATATATTTCTTGCGAATGCGAAAGCTAATAGTAAAATATGCATTTTTGCGAAAGCGAATGCGAATAATAGTTTGACCTTTTGGTACCAGCAAATTTAAGGAACTGAACCGATACTTTTCCAGGATATTTAAGTATTAAGAATGTTTTCCATATTTTTACCCCCTGTTACCACAAGGACAAACATATTTTTCAACTGTGGTAGAGGTTTTCATTGGTATTAATATCTTCAAATTGTATGAAGGGAATAAGGAGATTTAACACTTTAACAAATGCGAATACTGAAATATATATTTTGCGAAAGCGAATAATTCAAAGATGATTTTTGCGAATGCGAATGTTAAAATGATGCGAATAATTCGCGTTTGCATATGCGAATGCGAATATTCGTTACATCCCTAATATGTATATACTGACCTCAAAGGAGATGCGAAAACAACTATTTGATGTCCAGTCTGAGGTCAATCTGAACATACAACCGCGTCTTAAAATTTCTAAAGCCTTTTCAAAATACATCGCTCACCAATTACTGTGGTAATATATCTAACATTGTCAATTCGGCCAATTCTCAGATTGTGGTCAGTGTAGCAGTGACCAAAGTAATTTTCACTCTTTCTGTACTTTAAAAGTACCTAATGAGCTATGATCCTACTAATTTATGTGTATATACTGATCTCGAACGTTTGCGATCTTACACCAAGCGACTTTTGACCGCTTGACCATTGCAGCCCCTATAATAGGTAGAAAGCTCGAAATTATGCTTATGTATACACTCGAGTGTTGTATAACCTACGGACTATCCACATAGTCGATTTTTGGCTTTTTGTGGTCAGTTTAAATTCTTTAAAATTTTTTGGATTCTTCCAATACTTAAAAAAATCCCATAAAGAGCTATGGACCTACACATACACATATGCGCATATAACTATCTTCGAAGAAATGCGTTGTCCGGCCTGAGGACAAGATGGTCACAAAACCAAAAAAATTGTAAAAGTCTTTTCGAAATTAACAAAAAATTAGCTAACGTGATCAGGTTTTTAATTTTGTGATACGATTTCAATTATCATGACTAAACAGATTACATCGAAATTCGAACCATACATAGCATATTATTTGTTTCTCCGCCAAGTGTTTGGTGACCTCTTGACCACTGACTGGCCCAATGTAAAAGTAATAATCTGAAAGTTTGCACACATACAGGACGTGGCTGGAATATGCCATTCACATGATTTAAACTGTGGTCAGTGCAGTACGAGCTAAGTAACTATTAATTAATGTGTTTATACTGATCTTCAAGGTAACTCGAAATCAAGTATTTTATATCCAGCCTGGGCTCAAATCTTCTATAATAACTAAACTGATTAAATCGAAACATTGAATATACAGGGTCCCCCATCTGGCAACCCATCTGGACCCATCTGGCAACGCCATAACTTTTGACAGAGATGTCAGATCGCTTAATGACATACCGCGTTTGAAGCGTCAGTCCAAGCAGATTTTTACCATGGAACAATACACGCCACGCGAGCGCCTGAAATAGTTGAAATTTACATTCAACAGAAGAAGTCAATTGTGAAAACTCAACGTGCTTTTAAAATATTAAAAAATGTGGCCTTCTAAGAACACCATTAAGCGTTTATACGAAAAATTTTCGACTGGTGAGGCTCTTTCTAATCCGAAGAGGCCAAATAAAAGTCGACCAAGGCGATCGGCCGAGAATATCGCTGCCGTACGAGCCAGTGTTGAGAGGTCCCCAAGAACATCCCAAAAACGCCGTTCTCAGCAGTTGGGCATGGCTCGGTCCACTTTACAACGGATTATTCGCGTTGATTTGCATTTGTTCCCGTACAAAATTCAATTGACGCAAAGATTGTTGCCTGCGGACAAGCCTCGTCGATTGGAATGGGCCCAACGAGTCATCGAAAAAAACATGGGTCCGTCGAATATGGGCAACCCTATATGGTTAGGAGTATAGTTTGAATAATACCCTAAACAGGAACCAAAAGAATTTAAATCTTTCTGATATTTAAAGTGTCGATAAAGAGCTAAAAACCTATATGAGGTGCTTGCTTGGATACATTCTCACATTCCAATTTCCAGTTTTCATGGACTTTCAGTAGACTGATCGTGAATATTAAACCAATTTTTTGTGATCGGTTTATGACCAAACAGACAAAGCTATTTGTGAACCAAAGATTTTAAATAATTATTATACATATCTTTTACTATAACCATTTTTGAGTTTTTCGGTCCTGTTTTTGATTCAATAACAAAAATATTTCTAAAGTTTTAATGGCACCAGAACTGACTACGGCCCATAAACAATGCCATTTTCTATACATGTACAGTTATCCATCAAGAGGTCAAAAATCACTTGGCTAAAAACCAATATCAAGGAACGCAACTTCCAAAAATTGGCGTACCCGTCGGCCAACTTTTAAGAAAATAGGTGCAGGCCTGTAGACGTCATGCTAAAGCAAACAAATAGTAGTTTTATGATCGGGCCTGCAGTCAAACCGACAAAGGTATTTGAGAACATAAAACATCTGTTACAATTGCCAACATTTTCGGTTTTCTGGTCGCACCGACCAGACCTGATTATATAGAATACTAAAATTGAAAATACTTTAGAATACTTTGAATTGCAATTGCACAAGTCGACTTTTAATCCTACAGCGAGTAAACATACAATTAACTTATACCAAAAAATATTACAAAGTTAATTTTTGTGGTAGTCAGAGCTAAGTAATTTGATACTAGAATTGTACTGTTTCATGGCTTCAAAATGGTACTGTTTTGATGTTGACTTTTGATCGGAGTTTTTATTAGAATACGAAGTTTGGATCACCCGGGCAACGCCGGGTATTTAAATGCTAGTAATTAAATAAATATACGAATTTTTCCATCCGCCCACATTATCGTATAGGGTATTATACAGTTTGACCCACCCTGGTGCAAGACCGTCACAAGTAAAAATTGGAAATTCTGCTTATGGACGATTTGTGTAGCCCATAGAAAATAAAACTGACAAGCGAATGGGATAAAATATATTTCTAAGTTTGTGAATATAGTTGCCTAAACTAAAATCCAAAATATCAATATATAATTTTTAAATTTTTAAGTGCAGGACATTTTTGTATGAGCACCTAGAAATTTTTTAATTTTGTGTTGTGACGTTCTTGCACTAAATGAGCGATATTTATTATTAATCGTCAAAAATTTCTATCCCGTATAAAAGACGAGTTTTAATAATTAGACTTCTGGAGCTTCCATAGGCCACGAATTTTATCAAATCCCCTAAAATTTAGAAAATGTTTACTCCGCATAAGACAGAAAACTTTAAATACAGTCTAGAGAATATTTTAAATATCCCATCTGCTTGATAATTCGAAATTTGTACTTTACTACTTTTCATTTTATATAAACAATTCATAATATTTTTACTGCATTGCATTATGATATTCTCGTAGCTTCCAGAAACTGGTCCTGTCCATTTAATAACACTGTCCAACAAATTAACACATTTTGATTGGAACAGAATAGCGACCCCATAATTCTGAAAGGGCATATGCTCCCCTCTTAATGGGTCAATTTGGCACTTTTTAGGAGAATATCAAAGAAGTCCTTCCAAAAGGACATTTAAGGATTAAAGTACTCAACTTTTGCCGAAAATGTCAGTGTGGGACGCAAAAGACACCAAAGTTGTAAAAATAGCTCTTTACGTTTAATTAGCAAAATTACACGCCAACTTATACAAACAATTCTATAATGTAAATTTAAAGTCGCGATAATTTAAATTGTGTTTAAAGAAGTCTGTTTTGCTAAAATTTTCATTAAGAAATGACGAGAAATATTTGGATGTAATAATCTTCATAATTTTGTTAATAGCAGTGTATTAACGTATTTTTTTATTTTTTTTTTTGCCTGGCCGACATTGGTATTTCCTTACATATTTTAAACTATAGGTGAAAAAAACACACATAAACAATTGAGTCGAAATTAGAGTTTTGTTGCACAGCGAAGTCCATCAGAATTGTTTGTATATTTTTTTGTTCAAATCTAATCTAGAGATTTAATATATAGTGTATTTACTCTTTTATAAAACTTGTAGAAACTTTTGGATTAATTACTAATGTATTCACCAGACGCTGTGTTTCTAATGTTTATGTATTGTCTTAATCATTGTTAAGTGTACGAAGATATATCATTCATTTGTGCAAGAGTGTCACATCACAAAATCAAAAATTTCACATACGTGAGGTTGAACTATTCTACATATTAAAAGCAATTGGATAAAATGACTATTGAAATACGCGCTATGTAACGATCCAATTCTTGATTAGCTTTTAGATATTTAGATTGTGAGATATTTTTAATATGAACTCTTTAAGAATTTTCAATTTTGAAATGTAACCTTCTTGCACGAGCTGAGCGATATGTGAGTGTTTATTTGTGTCTATTTGGGAGAGAGCATGTAGGAGTTGTGGGATAAAGTCTATGGGCCACATTTGATGACGGTGCTTAAATGATGATTTTTGGACATTTTGCAAAAAGAAAAGATGAGAGAATGAAAATGAAAACAGAAAACAACAACAGCCCAAAACAGATTAAACCTTATGTCTATTATGGATGCGAATGCTGATGTCTGCGGAGAAGGAAAATTGCTGTGGCGTACTTATGAAAAATGTTAATGTCAATGAAGACCATCATAAGTTTATTCATTTCTTGTCTCGGTCGCACGCACAGCTCTCCCTCTCCCCCATCGCTTCTGGTTGACACTAGTCGTGAGTATTTGCAAAAACAGGGGGGGGGGGGGAGAGAGAGGATATGTTAAGGTACACATTGCCATTGCTATTGCCATTGCCATTGCCATTACAAGAAAAGGGCCACAGATGTATGTATGTTTGAGTGTAACTATAGAGTGGGAAGCCCAGGATAAAGTAAGAATTATATTTAAAATGATAATCAAGATTTTTATGGGAAATTATTCTGCTTGTAAGCATGTCATTCAATGTAAATTCATATTAAGGCATTCATTCTTCTGAGAGTGAAATTGTGGGGTGGGGCGGATGAAGAAACACCACACATACTTTGTGGCCAGCACAATCATCATAATCATCACCATTCTGAACATCGTCATCGTCATCATCAGTATCAGCATCAGCATTATTCCAGTCATTGTCATGTGATTCGTTCATACAAAATACAACTCTGGCGTTCGGTTTCCTTCCGCCTCAACCCATTTAAGTGCGAGTTGTGCGTGTGTGTGTGTGTGTGAGGAGGGGGTCCGGTTGGTCTTCTCTCTCCCCATCCTCAGTATTTTGATAATGTAACAATTTTTTTCTGTCATTTTGTGCGGATAACGGAACCATTTAGACGCAGCTGCCATGATATGGAACAATGGCCATTGGAACCCTACGCGCCAAATGAGAGAAAAGTGTAAAAACATGGTAGGCGAAGACCAAAGTTAAAATATTCACCCTCCCACATACACACACTCAACCGCACACACAGGATATTTAAATGGCAACATCTCCACCGGCGTGGAAAAAAATGATGAGTTGTGATTATGGCGCTTGCACGAGGCACCACAAGTTAAACCAAAGTTCATTCAGCCATCTGAGAAGGCTTCGCCACGGCGGTGGCCACTGCTGTCACTCACATCCGTTCGCTTGGATAACTGCCAGAACGAACCACTCCCAACAGTCATCGCCTACGCATTGGGTTTATCAATGTCTGCCCTGTTCTGTTGCGACCGATGATGATTGAAGTCAACACTTCAATTCCAATGCATCAAATTGTACATATTCACTCGTTAGGTAGCCATTTGTTTGAGTGTGTGCGTGTGTGTTGGGACGGGGTGGCATCTAATTAGACTGACCTCGTCACCAAACGCATTAATTTCGAAAGGCTCGTGGTGTGACTCTTTCAGTTTGCACTCATTATCGTGTGGCTTGATTCAAACTTAATTTCCTTTTCGGAGACTCGATCCAGTTTCAGTTTCCAACACAATCGCATATCACACACCAACGGCAAACATATACACGCGCTCACTTGTGATGATATTCACGGCGGTGTTCCTTTGAAAACGGCCACAGAAGAGTTACAACTTTAAAACAATTTCTATTTCATGTTCCGCAGTTTGTCGTAGTTGTGACGCAAATTTATCTCATTTATCTCTTCTTGGAAAACGTGGCACGAGTAATGCATCCTTGGCCTGAACTTTGGAGAAACTAAAACTTTTGCCAGAGTCCTTTTTCAACAACCGTCTTGCCCTCTCCCCCACTCACACTCACACTCGCACAGACACAAACACAGCCCACTCTGCAGTGTCCTTCGATGGTAGACACGCACGAGCACGAACACAGACACATACAAGTTTGAACTTATTATTTTCACTTTGTTTATAGAGGGATTGCAAAGTGCGTCTGCATGAGCGCATATATAGTATATATCGCGACATTTGTATGCAAGAGTGTAACATCTGACATTTTAACTAGAAGAGTTTTAAGGTTCTATATCAATTGCTTATTACTATAAAACAACTTTCGAAATATGCTTTATATAGTTGACTTCAAACATTAATGAACTTAAATATACTGAAATGTAAGGCGTTCTGTAATGATGGTCTCAATAATTTCTTCTTTCAAAATGTGACGCTCTTTCACCAAATGAACAATAAACTTCTATTAACAAATGTTTTTTTCTATGTATATGGGTTGTCCCATGTTAAATGATATTTGCAGTAACATTTCTTCTATACAATTTGGAACAACGTTAATTTCAAATTACGATATTTAGAAATGTTTGTCGAAGAACTAGACAAATGAAAGCAAATGATCTTTGTAAAATCTTCATTCGACTATTTCGTCACGATTGGGGTCATCACCTCCACTACGTTATATTTTTCTTCTAGATCATCAAAAATTTATTTCGAAGGGTAAATAATGGGAAGTGTGTGAAGATAAATTCGTGAGTTAAATTCGTTCCACACCCAAGACACAAACCATGTGGAATGTATTTGTGGTGTGGAACCTATTAAAAATATTTTTTTTTTGTTAAAAAAACGGTAAAAAAAACTAATAAAATTAAACTGTGGTTTTTCGTTCGGCCGATTCATGTATTCTAGTTTCCGATATATAGGTGTTGCAATATCTGGTACATATATAGCCGATATCTGAGATGATATATATCTCAAATCCTAGATGAGTTGGTCATATGGGACTTTTTCCCAGTTTGTACTCGCACTGTCAGCTACTTTACTTTATTTTTTAATAGATTCCACACCACAAATACGTTCCACATTGTTTGTGCTTGGGTGTGGGGGGAATTTAACTCAGGAATTTATCTTCACACCCTTAATAATAGGGCTCAAGTAAAACGTACACACAATCTAATATTAAATATAAATACCATTTATACGGAAAATAATCTACTTTCGAACAAATGTCAGTCACAAAGATTGCACATTGTTTCTTCCAGACAGTTAAAAACTTAGGTAGGTCACTATCTTTGTACAGGAGCTAGATGTAGGCTTGGATCTCTATAGCAAAATTTTAATATGTCTCAGCCTTGACCCAAAAAGCACAACATTAGAGGGATTGACAAACGATTTAGAAAGTAATAGAGATGAAGTGAGTGCTATAATACGAGTATGTTGAAGGAGAATCCTTAATAAATTCTGTACAACGCAGTTTTTGAAGTAATTTCTCTTTAGTGAAAAAAGTCCGTATTTTCCAAACGCTTCTGGTGTTACAAACACAAATTTGTAAATCCAGCCGAAAATCATTTGCCCATAACCTCTGGACTAATTATCTGTATTTCGTTTGTAACACCTGCAAGTATAGAAACAATGATAGAAAAATAGATACAAAATCAGCATCTAACTTGATTTAGCTATGTCCGTCAATATGTCAATCTGCACATGTATTTTGTAATCAAGGTACCCGTCACAATTTAAAAGAAGAATTTATAGTTCCTAGAACGAACGCTGCCAAATCGGGTTCATATTTCCTATTTTGCATCAAAACTGAAGACAGGCCACAATTACCGCCAGATATTTATGAAATGTGATGGAGAGTAGTTTCTTGACTTTGAATTGTCTCTTTGTTCAATTTTTTTCAGTACCTCTAATGGAAAAACAATCTGAAATTGCACATATGCCTCGCACACACTTATATAGCAGAATCCATTTCGTGTTGATATACCAAAAACTTTGAAACTAGAGGAGAAGTCACAATCGTGCGTTTCATGTTGCAGAACGTGACATAAATATTGTGTGTGCTGAAAGTTTTCTTTAATAAATTTAATCAATAATAAAGTACCAACAATGTCGTCTAAAAATACGAAAAAGATTTAAAACAAAAGTAGAATATTAGCAGGATGTTAATCATATTTGTGTAGAACCAGTAAATCGAAGCAACTGTATCATTGTAAAGAGTGGAGGATCAGAGAAGCAAACATTGTGCTACTTGCGGCATTTATTTAAAGCGAACGAAATAACAATGTCATCGTCTTTGGTGCACAAAATAATAGAGGTAGCATATTTTTTGTCATGATTTATTTTAAGGAGATTTTATACTTAAATTCAGAATTATAATTTCTTGCTACAAATCTCGGCGCAAATTTAAGGTACTTTTATTGACTTTCAATAAAGTTCCATTGTGCGTATGCGTAATGGTGGTTTACTAATAATTGCACATGCGACAATGTCTCTATCCCGATACGCAGAAAAGGAGACTGCTACAGTGATGCCAACTTTTTCCGAAGCAAAAGCGTAATGAAAAATTGAAAAGCGTAAAAAGGCACTAAACTTTAATATTGCTTTAGTCGGGAGAGACGACAACATTATATCCGCCCCCATCGGAGCAGAATAAAACGAAATATGTTTTGTCCTATTGTATCAAATTTATTTTCTTAAGGAGAATAATATGTTCAAAAATTTTTATTTTATGGCGCTTAGAATCAAAATCAGGATATAGAAATACACATGGGACATACCTAAATGTGAACCTATAGTCATTTGAATTTTTAATATTAACCTATTAATTTTATTTTTGACTAAAAAGTTGTAAAATGTTGTTAAATGGTAAAATAAGATATCGTTATCATTAATTTTTTTAATAATTTTTTTGTTGAGAAGAATACATTTTTGGGTTTTAGGAAATTTGTAATTGCTCTTGAACGGCTGAACCGATGTTTACAAAATTTACGTCGTTTAAAGGAGAACATAACGTACATATTGACTTGAATAATTTTTAAACTATATTTAGCTATCTTCCTCTGTCCGTCCATCTCTCTGTAGATGTATTACTATAGTCAGGTTGTAGGTCGTATTTATGGCCCGATCATCAGCGAATTTGATAAATTAGGAATTGCACATGTATAATCCCCATATGTGTAGTTCTTTCTCAAGTGTCACAGGCCTAAAATCAGATCTTTCTCAAATTCTCAGAAAATGTTGCCCTTGTTGTGGTAGTAACTATGTTAAAAAAAGTTAAGTAAACTTCTGAACCAAAGTCGTCCGTTTCGACTCCAAATTTTACACCGTTGGTACAGCACATATGAACCTGAGATATCGCACTTTATACTTTTGTGACAAGCATGCGGAAAATGCTATAAACAATATTTTTATTTTAAATGTCTTATGTTTCGTAGCATTTAAATTATCTTACAAAAAATTATAGGGGAAAAATAATTTTTTTCTGAACTTTGTCCTTAATATTGTGAATTGTTACATTCACACAACCTATGGCATCATTGTCTGAGAATTTCAGAAATAACTGAATTATTTGAAAAATGTCTTCATAAAATTAGACTTGTAAACGTATGAGGTATTTGCATTGCATTTTGGATTTCTATATTATAGTTAGGGTGGCAGACCGAGTTACCCACTCACATATACCAATTGAGGTCCCTAGTGCTACCAATGGCCCAGTTTCCCTCATAGCAACCAACTTGTTTGATACACAAAGTTATCTATAATACGAATATCGATATAGGCAAGATCTGTAACTTTACCAGTATGTCCAGACGTTGTTTACTCAATGCGGGACAGTTACAAAGCAGATGCTCACTGCTCCTCACTTCCTTCTCGCCAGCTTCTGCAGAAGTCATCGGACTCAATTCTCAACCTAGAGGCGCGTTTGCCGATCAGGCAATGTCCCATCGAAACTGACACTAAGACAGTCTTTTCCTCTGTACTGCGAGGAGATATGTTGACCTTCCTAGGTCGTATTTTGGCCAGATTTGTCTAGCTACCCCAACGGTGTCGATTTCTGTCCGGCTCTCATTAGACTGCCTCTTGCCTAAGCCAATGTGGACAGTGGCACACGAATATATGCAAATTCTTCGTCTCTTTTCTAGCAAGTTTATCGGCTATTGGAACTGTTTTAAGCAGAATAGCGAGTTCTAGCTGTACAAATGTAAAACTATAGCTTTTTATTCAAAGATGTCTGATATTTGCAAGGAAAATATAAATTTTGGAGGTTACATAATATCGCTCTAGCTCACTGGCGGTTTAAGATATAGGCGAAATATTTTCAGGATATTCACTAAAGAAAACAAGCTTTCATTTGAGATGCGGACAATCGCGATATTTTTTTCTGACCCGCGCTATTGGACTAATCTATGCAAACCACAAAGAAGGCAATCGATTATTCTTCGTTCCATTACCGATGTACCTTGTTATATAAGAGACGAAAACATTTTGGTATAGCTCCCACGCGATGTGACTTTTAAGCGCGTTAGAAGCCACAAATACCAATCGATTGGGCTAAAATTCGGCAATTTGTATTTTACTTACCCAGAACCATTTCAAGGAGCAAGTGACCTAATTGGACCATATTTCGGCATTGTCCCATACAACTGTCAAAACCGATATGACTTCATAGACCCAAAGAAAAAAGTTCCTTCCAATTTGGCTTAAAAATTATATATGTGATTAATTTTAGCTGGAACGATTCGTTGGAATAATGACCTAGGTTCACCTTTTGACGTGGCACTTACTTAACCTAAACAATTTCACTGTAATTTCCTCTGCACTTTTTATTTTAAAAAGATAAATGGGAGTGTAAATGTATCCCGGTGGAATTATTAAAAAATTATTAATATAAGAACAATTTGTAAAGTTTTCCATACTTTTTTCATATCATAACAAATCGTCAAAATGAGGATAAATCTTCATTTCTGGCAACACTTCGTTTTTCGACAGTTTAATTCGACTGATTGTAGTTCTGTGATGCGTATAAGTAACCCTGCAATGCATGATGTTACACATACGTCAAGGTGTTCCCTAGAACTCATATTTAACTCAAAAACTACAATGCTTCTTTCAAATCCACTAACACTTTATAGTCATTCCTTTTGTAGTTTATCGCTATCTGAATTTAATCAAATTTACATATACACAAACACTAACCCGCGCAAAGTTGGAGAATTATCAGGCCAAGTTTTGCAGTTGTTTGTTGTCATCGTAGAAACACTTCCGCAGAACAATTGTTATGTTGGCAACGGTAGTGGAAGTTGCGGTGGTAGTGTCGTGAAACGTGAAACTTTTGTATCATTAGTTGTCGCCCGAATGAATGCTGATGAATTTGAATTATTTATAACTTAAGTGTAAGCGTCTGTTGATTGAGTGCCTAGAGAAATTGTGGAGGGTGGGGGAGAGTTGTCGCAACTTTATTATTTGTGTAAAATTGTCAGAATGTCGATTGCGATGCGCAGCTAGGAAGGAAGCCTAACAAAAAAGACGGAAATGTCGGCATGCCTATGCGGCAACATTTGTTAAAGCCAATCGACATCTCGACAGTTGTGAAAACCAAATCACAAACATTCCCTGAAGAGATTTTCCCCGGGACGAGTAGTGGTAATTTATGAGCCGAAAATTAAGTAGAAAATAATGTTTTGTTTCAATGACTACCGCCCTTCCGCCCTGTAGCCCGGCTCCCGAATGGCCATCATTTAAAAGCCAAAGACCCAACTGCTTTGGGGTTTATTATAATTTCATAAATTTTCAAATTTTTTACATTTTGCCCGACATACAAACGCGTGTAAGCGTTTAAGTACTTATGCATATCTATCTGTTTGTCTGATTGTCAGTCTCCCTCTGTGTGTTTTTAGTTGGAGTTGCTTATGGCTGCTTATAAATCATCTGATATTGTTGCTATACATATAATATGTTTTGTGTTGTTTTCTCTTTTATTTTCAGAAAATCGCAACGATAAAGTTGAGGAAACCGCACCGAAACGTTTTACCACCTCATCCAGTTTGAAATTGAAACCCACGGCCGATGATGATTACACGGAGTACACATGCCAAGCCAAGCATAAGGCTTTGGCGCCAGATATGCCAATGCGAGCCACCGTGCAACTGTCCGTTCTGTGTAAGTGAATTTTAATTTTGACATTACTCTCAGCATATGATTGTACAATGGGGTGTAACGTTTCATTTTGCCCCATCTTTTTTTTTGTGAATTTGCGATTTTTAGATAAACGTAATCCTCTTAAAAACATTCTAAATTGTTCTCTTCAGTTAAGTAAAAATTCTGCAGTTCTAGTCCAACACGATCTATCAAAGCCATATTTCAGAAGATATATAACCGATTAAACCGGAAGGTTAAACGCAGTGTGCGTTTAGCGAAGGAAGCTCTTGATCAACAAAAAAGATTCTGTTGGGAAGCCGCTAAAGAATGATTTTGGGGAATTAATAACATGGAAAAAACAGAATCTCCAGCTTTGGGAACAATTCTATATAGAAATGCTATCTCTTTAAATCCATGATCAACATCGAGTATGCAACTGTGAAACACTCACACACCCAGACTGCTTGAATATCGTCTGATCCACCAACAGCTATGGAAATAGGAGATGCAATAAACACCCTCAAAAATAACAAATATACAGTCTTCAATAATATATCGCCGGAATTGCTTCGAGTCGATGATATCACCAGCGCACACTTGATGTTGCCTCTTAGTACCAACTTTTGGATCAATTAAACTCTCACAGATGGCCTTGAAGAAGAAGTAATTGTCAATCTCCCAAAAAAAAGATGACCTGACAGACCGAAAGAATTATCGCACAGATAATTATGAAGAGATTTTTTTCATGCATTCTCCCCAGACTTCGAATGGTGCAGGCAGGATTCTGCGCTGGGAAAACGTGTGTCGATCATGCCAATAGCCTTTCCATAGTTGTGGAACAGTCAGTTGAGTGGTGATTGCCCCTATATCTCGCCTTTATAGATTTCGAAAAAGCCTTTGACAACTTGAACCACTCCGCTATTTGGAATGCATTGGAATGTAAAGGTGTCTTCAAAAGGCTGATAAATCTAATCAAAAACCTCTATAAAAATGCTACTTGTAGAATTTAGCATGAGAAACAATTGAGCCATAAAATCTCGGTGAAAAAAGGAGTGAGACAGTGATGTGTCCTGTGTCCCGTGGATGTGAGCAGAGGTGTTACTTGGGGCCTGACGGAGAAGTTAAGAGATCTGGGATATGCAGATGATATCTGCTTTCTTAGCCACTTTTTTCTCCGACATGAACAATAAATTAACATCGGTTAGCGAAACGGCACACTCCGTGGGTCTCATGATAAACATCACAAAAACCAAAACAATTGAATCAACTCCAATGTTGATCAAAAATTTTGCCTGTGGAACTTAGAAATCGACGATTTTAATACTATCGCTACTTGGGAAGAATATAGCAGATAGTTCTTCCAGAATCAACAAAGCCCGACAATCATTCGGCCAGCCAAAACCTGTCTGGAACTCCTCATCCATATAAAAGCGGACCAAAATAAGCATACTCAATTCGAGCATCAAAGCCATACGGCTGTGAAATGTGGAATGCGGCAATACGGGATATTCAAACCATACAGACATTTGAAACGGAAATGGTGTTGGATTGGCCATACGCTGCGCAAACCGCCGGAGGAAATTGCAAAACAGGCCATAGAGTGGAACCCTCAAGGCAGTCGTCGCATTGGACGACCGACACATACATGGAGGAGACAAGTTGTGATGGAACTATCCAAATTTTAACTTCCGATGGAATGAAGTCAAACATCGAGCGGAAGATCGTGATTATTGTAATGACCTTGTAACGGCCCATTGCTCCTAGCAGGAGTAAAAGGAGTATAAGTAAAAATTCTGTTTGAAATTCGGCCGTAATAGAAAAATGATTTGCAATACATCCCATTGTACACGTCCAAAATATACATTTCACTGTACTCACCTCCAGCCAAATCGTTCCACGGGGTGTGGTAGTGACGAGGCTTTTTTTAATTTTCTGAGGATTTAACATTTTTGGAAATTTGCATATTCCAAATGTGTCTGTATTAGCAAACTGCTGTCGAACACACACACTCACTCAGTGATGCCAACACCAGAGGTGATTTAAATTACAATGCGCCCGCGTCCATAAATGTGTGTGGGTGCATATATTTATGACTATATGTATGTATGTGTTGGAGTTTCTGGATTTGAAATTTTGCCTCATTAAAAATAATTTTGCATAATTTACACACGATACAACTTTCGCCGTGCACTGCTAACTGAATCGCTGTTAGTTGGAATGGCTGAATGCCCGAATGGCAGACTGGCTGACTGGCCGGCCCCTCATTAAAGACCGGGACTCATCCTGCTCGCTTTCAGTTCAGTTTAGTTTCAGGATTCAGTTATCTGTGCTCAACGTTGTTGGTGTCGTTGACGTTGCCGCTGTGTAAATTTATGGGATGGCAATAAATACTTTTAATATTTGCGAGAAACTCATATTTTTAACGTCATTCCACATTTGTGGACCGCTGTGTGATGATGTGTCCGCTGTTGGACAATTTATGTTAATCCTCTTTAATTGGTTCTCGTTTATGTTGGAATGAAAATATGCAAAAACATTATTAAGTGACAGAGAGCAAGAGCGAGCGAAAGAGAGAGTGTCACAATAACAGCGGCTATAATGTAGCGAATCAATGTGCATTGCATTAATGCAACACCACAAACAAAGAGAATGCGGCGAGGACCACAACAGGAAACAGAATAAAATCAGCTTCCGCGCATTCACATCACTGCGACAGCAACACAACAAAACAGCGCATCCCGCGAAGCGATGAAAAGCTGTGGAAATTAATAAACATTTGCTTAATTTACGCTTGTAAATAATAATCGCCAACAAAGCAGAATACACGGAAAACCCAAATAAAATAAAAAAATGCACGCACACAAGCACACCGGGTATTAAAATCTGAATACTTAATCATCATTAAAGTGGAAGATGTCGACGCTTTGCAATTCGCAAGCAACAGCACGGATATCATAATTGGCCGCATTGCTTTGGGCCATTCTTAATGATATTTTTTGTATTTCACACACACGCACTCTCACACACTACAACTGAGAACATAGCCTACCAATTCATATGAATAAATAGCATATTATCTTATTTGATGGGAGCGTTCGCATTTGTTGTTTTGCAATTATGATTGCAATTACATACAAAGGACTATTATCTGTGCACAATGTTTTCCCAATTCTCCGAAAAAAGCTTTAATAAAAATCTGTTACATACTATTTATATTAAATATATTGAAGACCTGAAAAAACGTTCGAACTAAAATTGCATTCAGTTTCTGAGTAATTTTGTTCATCGGAATAAATTTTTTATGTCATGTGACACATAACATATTCTCTTATTTATTATAATATACGGATGGATTATAATAAATTTTTAACTATAAAAAATAAGAACCACAAATAAACTAATACGTTCAAATTGGTCTATAATCTCACGTGTGTACAATTGTTGTATTATTTGTCGTATTTAAAATGATTTCTAAAAATTCGTCTTTAAATTATGTCAATATTTCGAGATCGCATGTTACATGATCTACCAGACTTCGTTGCTTCCACACAAATGCTAAACATTTGCCATTTAAAATTAATTTGCAATTCTTTTCCGATTATGCAAAATATGCATTATGCTACATTTTATATATTCACAATTCTGGAGGTAAACACATTTCAGCCGAATTTGCTGTCAAAACATTTTTGCGTAGCGCACTTAAAGCTGACAAGAGTTCGAATATTAAAAAGCCTAGTCTTTTGCCTCTGCCTCTGCCACTGATCAAATGCAATTTTCATACATTATATCCCCACCTACAAAAGAGAAATGGAGGCATGGAAAATGTCCCACAAATCCAATATTATGGAAGCCAAAACAAACAAAAAAAAAATATATACGAAAACTCGACCAGGTTTCCCACATGTCAGACCTTTATATGACGAAAATTGCTTATCAATATTTTGCTACAATAAAGCGAGTAGAATGGCCTTAGGACACAATGTGTGAACATTCAATTCACTGCTATTTTGCAATATCAAGCACATTTTTGCTTGCACTGGCAGGCACAATACCGCTTTTGCTGCTCCATGTACCGGTAAAAGGGCAACCGCTAAATTGTGGATACTCCACATGATGTGTGGTACGCCCGGCATAGCTCTCACTCAAATGGAGAGCGGGAGAGGGAGCAACTCATGAATATGCAACAAATTCAATTTAAAACGGCGGCAAATAATGTGGCAGCCTGCGACAGATAAATTCAATTATAATAAATTTCCACGGCCCTCACCAACAACCGACAGACCAAACGACCCAAAGACTCACCATCCATCCGCCATGAACACCTGGCCGAAGGCTACCAGAATGCACACACATTTAGTCATTGCCAGTTTTATGGATCCCGACCGACCCGCTCTGTTGCACTGCTATAAATTCGAGCCACGGGACAGACAAATGGACAGTCGAGCGGCGGCAGGGGAGGTGGGAAATCACAGGTTGGCCACAAACAACAACGGGGAAAAAATTATGAAATTTTTACAAATTTTTTATTGGTAGATTCTCACATGGTCGGAAGTTCTCTAATTGTGGCAGTTTTGCGGTAACCCTCACATTCACATTCCCATAAACTATGGCCGAGTTAAGTGCTCTCTTCCTATGTGAGTGTGCCATCCTCCAAACTTGTGCAAGTGCGTTTGTGTGTGTATGTGTTTTTGTGTGCGTGTACCCTGTAAGTGTATTTTTGCGGGTATCATATGGCCTAAAATGAGATCATAATTATAGGGGAATTTCTGTTTGTACTACAAGTTTTTTATGGCTAATTGAATATAAAATTTTAAATAAAATTTAATAGAAATCTCCACAGTACTCTGCCTTAGCATAATGACAATTGACAAACATTATCAAAGAATAAATTTAAAATTTGGAAATATAAATGATAATACCAAAGCGGCACGGCGTTCATTTCGGCCAGGCCTTATATTATATATCCTTCATCATGGATCGCATTCCACAGTACAATAAAGATAATTGGAAATTATTTCAAATATTCAAATAACTTTCATGGGATCTAACTATAAAAAAAATTAGTAAAATAATAAAGTGCGACCTTTGAATTCAGATTATATATATAAAGCAAACAGTTTTCATAAAATGTTTACGATATTTCATACAGATTAGTTGTTTGCGACTATAATAAACTTTTCCAAATTTTAGAAAAACCTTTTAGATTTAGAGTTTGCCCCATATATACCCATATCCAGATTTTGCATATAATGGCTATTAGGTTAGGTTAGGTTAGGTTGAAGAGAGGAGACGTTTAAACGTCTCATGTCCATGGACATTCACTTAAGCCAGTGGTTCGGCCTGTTGTGCGCTCCTTATTTATGATCTTTTTATACCTCACGAGTTACAGAAAATCGGTACTAGCCACGAATTTTCTCAGTATCTTCCAGTCATATTCTCTGAGATAAGTCAAGTCTGTTAATATGTCGGACCCGAAATGTTGGGATCTTGCATGTGTGAAAGCCGATGTTTTCTCTACATGCCCTGCATTCGTCGTTTCCTGCTAGTCCTTATGCGATGAAGATGTGCTTGTAAGCTTGAGTGTCCCGTTAGAACACTCATCATCTTACTAATATCGATCTTGTTTAGTTTCAGAAGACTTCTTGTTTTCTTTTCATTTGGGTCACCCCACAGTATCTTTGCAGTTGCTCCTACTGTTGCGCTATTCCACACAGTTTTATGAGCCATCACTGCCCAGTGCTTCAACTCATTTTTCGTGGCTTCGAAAGGTTTCCAATTTTTCAAGTTTATTACTCGAAGTTCTCTGCCCTTTGAAGCCAAGCTGTTTGCCCGTTCATTTCCAATCACTCCGTGGTGTCCTGGTACCCAGCAAATACGCAATTGACCACTGATACTGAGTAATCATTTATCGTTCTTTTACAGTCCAACACAGTTCTGGATTTGACCCTTTCCGATGTTATTGCTTTAATCGCCATTTGGCTATCTGTGAAGATTAGGCTTTGTCGTGTTACTGAGCCAGTTCACACACTCCGTGATTGCTCGAACTTCTGCTTGAAATACCGTGTTATGGTCAGGGAGGCGGAAGTGAAGTTCGACTTTTGGTTCATCAATAAAAAGTCCCAGGCCCGTCCTTCCTCCTCGCTTTGACCCATCCGTATAGCAGCTGGTTGCCACTGGCACATGGGCCAAAGTTCCATTTTCCCAGGAGCGTCTGTCTGGCACAAACGTATCACAGGTAACTGTAAGCCGCACTTCAGGAATGCGGTCCGAGATTTCTGGCGTTTGAATGTGACCAACTAGATATTCTAAAATCTTCTGATGGTACGACTTGTGGTCTCGATTTATCCATTCAGCCATCACTTGTAGACGTCTTGCTGTGAGGGCTGCCTCATACTTTATACGGATGTCTATTGGTTGGATGTGCAGTATAGTCTCCAACGCTGTTGTTGGTGCAGTTCTAAATGCCCCGCTTATGCCTAGACAGCACATACGTTGAATTTTTTGCAAAGGTATTACGTTGCACTTCTTGTCCATTGATGTCCACCACACTACACAGGCGTGGGTGATTATTGGTCTAATCACCCTCATGTAAAGCCAGTGAGTCATATTTGGACGTAGTCCCCATTTTAAACCTATAGCTCTTCTGCACAACGACCACCATCTGTGTGCCTTTGTAACTCTTTCTTCAAGATGATCTTTCCAGTACAGTTTCTCATCCAAGATTACTCCCAAGTATTTTACCTTTTTAGTTATAGCAATTGTCTTATTCAGGAATCGAGGCGGGGTAAAACGTGGGATCTTCGTTTTCCTTGTAAATATACATATTTCTGTTTTGTCTGGGTTAACATTTAATCCCCTTGGTTGTGCCCAGTTATATGCTATGTTAAGTGCCTCTTCAGCTCTTCTGCATAATAGATTTGGATGAAAGCCCCTTAGAAGTATTACAACGTCGTCTGCATAACAGACTGGTTTAAATCCTTTATTGGTGAGGGCTTTTAGGAGACTGTGTATCGTCGTAACCCATAGAAGAGGCGATAAAATGCCTCCCTGAGGTATACCACGATTTACCTTGTCTCTAATTTTTAGGTCATATGACCCACAAATAATCCACCTATTCCTTAGCATATTGTTGATCCAGTTTTTCAGCGCCCGGTCAACCTGAAACTCGTCTAAGGACTGGATAAGTGTATCGGTCTGTTTCCACTGAACTTCCTTTGACATAGGCGTGTTGTTTGAATTTTAGCCTGTCATCCGCTATTTTATCTTTGACCATGTTATCAATTATTCGCTCCATTGTTTTTAACAGGAAAGAAGTAAGGCTAGCCTTTGGGGTCGTATAACTCGCCTTGCCAGGCTTTGGTATGAAGACCACCCTTGATTCCTGCCAGTTTTTTTGGGGTATACGAATGGGTTAGGCATGCAGTGAACACTCCAGCCAGATGAGTTGATACCAGATCCACTTCATTCTGCAGAAGTGCTGGAAATATTCCATCCGGTCCCGCAGCCTTAAAGGGAGAGAAACTTTTTATCGCTTCTTTAACCATACCATCTGTTATATCCGTAATAGGTACTTGATGCAATACATTTTCATTCTGTAACTGTTCCCCTGTTGGTCCAGCATTACCAGTCGGAAAATGAGTTTTCATCAAGAGCCTTACGGCATCCTCTATAGTTTCCATCCTTTTACCCGTTTCATCCACCAGTGTTTCGGTTTGGACATGAGTTTTTGAGAGGAACTTTTTCATTTTAGACATGCTGTTAACGCTGTCTACCTGTTCACAGAAAAGCCTCCAGGAGTTACGTTTCGCCGATCTAACGATTTTATTGTATTCTTTGAGTCTTCTGTGGTAGTCGACCCAATATACTGATTGTTTTTTACGTCGAGCTCTGTTGTAAAGTCTGCGGACATCTTTGCCAATCGAGGGAATTTGTCCTGTCATCCAGGGTTTCTCAAAGGCAGATTTCCTTTCTCGAAGTGGGCAACTATCTTCGAATGATTTTACAAGAGCCTCGGTAATCTTCTTAACATTGATATCAATGTCTTCTGCACATAGATAATCGCGTGTAGGCTGCCCCAATCGATTTCTAAGTAGATTTCCGAATTTAGTCCAGTCGGTCTTAGCCTTTTTACGGAAACTTATGGGGTTTGGCGGTGGCCGTGCAATTTTAAACCTTATATAACGGTGGTCTGAATAGGAGTGTTCATCCGAAACCCTCCACTCATGCATCTCATCAATAAGATTTTCTGAACATATCGTTATATCTAATACTTCTTCCCTAATTTTGTTAACAAAGGTTGCAGTGTTTCCTATGTTAAGAGTTATGAGGTCATTTGTATTCAAAAATTCGATAAGGGCGTGTCCTCTTTTATTGGTGTTAGTACTACCCCAAGCGATATGATGGGTGTTGGCTATAAAATCCGCATTTCTGAACAGAATTTTTTAAAATTTAGAAGATAAAAGTTTCTTGAACAAAGAACGATAGTTGGATAATTTTAAGAAAATCGGTTTAAATTTAGGTCTATACGAGTTCTGTTCAATAGAAAAGGTGAATTTTAAAATGTCTGCTGCTACGTGCAATCGATTAGGGTTTTTTTATGTTGTGTCGAACAATTGTTCCTAGTTGAGTTTGTTTGAGAGACATAACATTTAGACATCTTTTGCTTGCGATTCGGTTTTTATCTTCCATATCGTCACAAAACTCCGTCCTTTTGTGGGTCTCTTCAATTTTGGGAACAGGAAATAGTCGCAGGGGGCCAATTTTGGTTAATACAATGGATGAGACATGATTATGGTATTCTTTTCTTGATTATGGTTCAGCACTTTTTGATGCAAATTCATTGATCCATTTTTTTCCACAGCAGAAAATCGTCGAAAATCTCTTCTAAATGTCATGTCTGTCACAAATAAACTAAACACAAACATATGTTCGAGGCGTGTATGCCAACATAAAAAACGCTAATTGAATGCACGAGAAATGTATAAAATATAAATGCTCCGTTCTGATTTCTCATATAAGGGATATATAATCCCCACTTTAATCCCTTTATAAGGCAGGAGCGTATATATCACTTGTTATGGGCCAAAAGTCGAACACTAAAATTTATTGATAAATTGATAATAATGTAATTAAAACAAAAAAATAAATAAATAACTTTACGAATACTTTTGAGACTGGAGGTGATTCGGTTTACGTTACTGAACTTTCCTACTTGTTGAATAGGGCTTTATAAAATTTGGAAGATGACATTTTTTGAACCAAGAAATAACATCGGTTTGTCAAATTTAAATAACATCGGTTCAGATTTATATACAGCTTCGTTATATATTTATATTCCGATTTTGTATCTATAAAATAAAAAAATTGACAAATAATTATCGATAGGAAAATAACATTGATAAAACATGACAACATTTCTTCTTATATTCTCCGATAGGGTGGTGTAGGGTATTATATAGTCGGCACAGCCCGACTATAGCCCTTCTTTGCCGGTTTTTCAAATTTTGTGGTGCTCATAAATCTAGAAACTGCTATCTGAAAAATGATAGAATGTGAAATACCACATCGACAGTGTTTAAATTCCGAATCGGGGTGAACATGTATATGGAAGTTATATCTAAATATGAACAGATTTTCTTCAAACTAGGCAGTGTTTATATCTTTATTAAGAATATCTATCATTTTTAGAATTTTCAATAGGGTCTGTCCTTGGGCTAGAAAATATATTTGTGCCAAATTTTATTGCGTGCAGTATAACGACCTGTGCTTTGATACATGGACAGACAGACGGACATAGCCTAATCGACTCAGAAAGTGATAATAAGCTGATGGGAATAGTAATTCTGACGAATCTATATCATCTCCTTTTGGGTGTTACAAACAAATGCACAAATAAATACCAAAGTGAGGTGTAGGGCATAACTACACATGGAACTGTCAATATATTTGTAGACTTTGTATCATCTACTTCAGTTAGTTGTATTGTTGTGAAAAACAATAGCTATTGTTGCTTCGAGCGGAAATCTAATGACAAGATGTCAAAAATTGACGTGGGTGTGAGTGTGAAAATGCATACAAAATGTCAATAGGTAAAACTACTATCGGAGCAAAATTGAAAATATAACTTTTTAAGCTAAAAATAAATAGCCTCAAAATAAAAGATTCATAATTTTTCGATGTATTTACGATCAAACTAAAATATACGAAAAATATAAAAATACAAGGCATCGTTATCGGGTACCAAATTAGAGTAGAGCGTTATAAAAGATTATTCGATGCGGAGTGTCAAAAGTTTTCAGGATCTTGTTCTGAAATTATCTTTGGATAACCTTTTTATAAAATTGGCAATATCCAAGTCAACTTTCAACATTCCAATGATGTATTTTATTTGCTTATTTTTCTAATAATTAAAAAAACGACTCAAAATATGTTTATTCGTTATGTCTATATTCAAATATGATAATTAAGCGATGTAGTGTCACTCTTTCAATCAAACTTTTTGGAAAATTAAAAAAACTAACCCAACTAATTTGAGATTAGTTCTGCCTTAGCTATTCTTTCGATAGCTCTCGAGTTGTCCCTGAATCATTACATTCCATTTATTTCGAAATTTACAAATCCTACCGAGACTATTTGTGATTTCCAATGAAAAGCGCCATCTTAAATATAATTAAAATAGTTTAAATATTTTAACAATATGGAAAATATAAATACAAACAATTGTTTCGCGCCTGTGTGTACAAATTCCGCATAAATTCCGTTCTAAGCAAAAGCAAGTGAAACGTGAAGCATTTGAACAACACAATATAAGGGCGTATTGAAAATAGACAATAAGCAATGAAAACTTGAGTTTTCATAGAGAATACGGAAATTAAGTCGGACATCGATCATAATTGTGTTTTCAAGAACTTTGTCCAAATATGGTCCAACTACTAAGGGTGCCTTCAATGAAAATTTTAAATTAAACAACAATTACCATAAAATTTTTCCTTCGAATTTACGATTCCAAATTACAACAGAAAATGTTATTCAATTTTTGTAAACTAGTCTTATCTTAAAGTTTTTGATTTTTTTAAATTATTTTCATTTTGTCTACATTTTAATTCTCTAATGGCTAGGCCATAAGTACTTAAGTTGGTTTGGTCTTCTATGTGGTCTATGTTCCTAGTTAAATACTGGAACATATGTTTATTTTACGAGTACTGCTGTAGTGTGTAAACACGGGCGGGACTAAATGCAGTGCATATCGAACGTTTATTTTTGCCCGCAGCAAAACATAATATTTGTGAATTTATACTTCTGTGGCTTTCCTATCATAAAAGTCCTATTTTAGTACGAAATCCCACGCAACAAAATTATTGTGAATACATATTATTGAATTCATTTGTATGGACATTAGTATGGGTATCTAACTATGATTAAATATTTGATTGAATATACATCAAACACTAAATAAATTAAAATTATAACCTTCGAAATTAGCGAATCGAGTGTAGGTAAAGATCAGATTAGCATAAAATTTAAAAAAAATTCAACTCTTCTGCAGTGATAATTTAAAATTTCGATTATCACTATTTTGCAATTTTATGTTTAAAGTATTGAAAATACAAAGACACTCGTATACCGTTTAATTTTTCTAATTTCGAATCAATTGTTTGTTTTTCAGTACTACAATTTTAAACATTGGGTTCGTTGTACAATTTAGAATATTTTCTTTTAGTTATCGATTTAATTTAACTTTGTTAGATTTTTTGCGAAAGAGATGTTTTTAGGAAAGATACGACTCTGGAAGCCACAAGAACACATACACCGATACGTATTTCGATCCTGTGTAGATATCTCATCAGACGCACTATATCCATGGCAGAGTGAGCTTGTAGTGGTGCCGTTCATCACTTGTACAAGTATACGATTCTACAAAGAAATCTGCATATGCCAATTATATGACTGCGAAGAAAGCTTACAAGTCTTTTGCTAGCTCAACACAGCTGTCTTATTTGCCAGTAGATGGCGTGGCTACGGATATTATGTGGATAATTAGAAAGACGAACTACTTTTCTGTCTGTACAGTATTGCAGAATACCAAAGCCAACATAGAACTTTTTTTAACAATCTATTGAAGTTCACTTACTAGAGTTTTTGTTTGAATGTTTGCACATTCGAATCGTTTGGCTTTTTCGATCAGAACTCTTCCTTTGCGAAAGAGATGCGTATGCGGTGAATTGTGGCTCGTATATTTTGTAAAAGTATTCAAGTTCTCTAGTATCGTGACCCTCTTTATTGTCCACTCATGTACCGAAATTTAAACAGGTGTAATGGGGGAACCACATGCCACATATGCAAACACAGAGATCGGAACCAATTCGCATATATATTCACACACACCTTTGTATATATTTATGTTTTATCTCCCAAACTGTCTATATATTCTGTATTTGCAGTTACACGGAATATCGCAAGAAGTATATGTATTTGTTCGATATGGGAGTGGACCTATTAATGGTCATTTCATGTTTTAGGTAACAAATGTCCTGCTCGTGGGTGTGTATCTCAGGTTGTCATTGTGTACCAGTGTATGAGTGCACCCAGGTGATACATATGCGGTCGTGTGTTTATGTCCAGGGCAAATGAAAATAGATTAAAACCTAATTAAATACTAATTGTATTTATTGCGGCAATATCAAAAGCAACATTTGCTCCTCTTCAAAGGTGTATGTGTATATGTGTGTTGGTGCTTACGCACGTCCATATGTGTGAAATTGCCGCATATTGACATACATGTGTATGCGTCTACCTATAGATACCTATGTGTGCGTTGATAAACACTTGTCTCTCTACTGCAGATATATGGCAAACATATTGAACGGCAGAGAATTTTTAAATATTTTACAGTACACAATTATAAATTTTAAAAGAATGTTTAATTTGGCCAAACATTAATGTGACATACGTGGTTTGGAACAAATTGCTTTCCTTAGCATGAGTTGCGACAAATTTCATTTTGAAACGAAGTCCATGCGTATTGTGTGCACTCATCTGTAATGATTTAATATTAATACTTTAATTTATATTGCGAATCCAAAATACGATTGAATGTCTTTCTTTAAATTTTCACTAATTTTAAAGATATTGCACCGAAGACGTGCTATTCTAAAATATGAAGATAAAATTAACTGTATGAAAAGATTAAAGTAGGGCGGAGGTGACTTCAGGATATCCTAGACTACTTTGGCGGAACAGATTAAGCCTTGTACTAATCTCGATGAGTTCGTTCGGAAACCATCAAGCGGTTTCATAACAGTTCAGCAAACACATAACATTTTCGTTAAAGCGAAAATACATTGTTGCTAAATTACACTGTGGAATAAAATTAAACTTTTTCGAATATAACACGGTTCTGACAATGGACTCTAAAACTTACTTAGAAAACTTACCCTCTAGCTCCTCAAAGTAGGGGTCTTGTTGGTGCCTTATGTGGAAAAGGTTTTGGTCACTTTTGTGGTAAAGGGTAAAAATAAAAGGAAAATATAATTGCTAATATAATTTGATAATATATTTTACCAACTTCTCGGTAGTTTAAACGAAACTCTTCATTGCCGAAACGAACATCGGACGCTGCGCAGTGAAAGGAATAAAAAATGTGAAATTATTCCGCCGCTTCTTATCCAGACCAAAAACGATTGCGACGAAACTTGGCACACTTGTAGAGAGGCACTAGATATGATAAACGAAACTCTTCATTGCCGAAACGAGCATCGGACGCTGCGCAGTGAAAGGAATAAAAAATGTGAAATTATTCCGCCGCTTCTTATCCAGACCAAAAACGATTGCGACGAAACTTGGCACACTTGTAGAGAGGCACTAGATATGTTAAGTTTCAAATTTGAGCCCCTATGGTATACAGGTTCGGAGCTACAGGGCTTCAAAGTTGGCTACCTTGGGTGTAAACATTTTTTTGTTCATTCTACTACCCGCGGTCTAGAAAAGGCTATTTCGTATAATCCCGAGATATCTGCTATTGAAGATCGCATTTCCACGCCTGTAAACCTTCATTTAAAATGAAAATAATTTGTAAATGACGTTATTACATTTCAGTCATCATTTGAAAATTGTTTTTTCCCTGACAATGACACTCCATTTTGTAAATATCAGAGCAGAATATACACCGATTTTTTTTGCGTCAACTTGTCTGTATTGACAACAATATTTGTTGTAAGATGTTTACAGTTTCGGCCAGATGTACCCACTGAAACCATGGATATGGCAGTATCAATTTATATTTTTAAAATATTGGTTATTTTTGTAATGTTTGTGAAAATGTATACATATGTATACATGTTTCGGAGCTATCGAAAAAATTATAAAGAGAAAGTACTCGTCATAAAAAGAAAGTACTCGTCATAAAGAGAAAGTACTCGTATCATCTGAAAGGCAACTTATATAGGGTGATCCATTTCGAGGTTCCCTACCTTTTTAAAGAAAAAAACACAGAAAATTCAAATTGAATGGGGAATGTTAATTATCATTTGAAAGAACATTCTTTGGCATTTATTTTTTGTAGATTATGTCTATCAAATGTTGGCCGCGGCTACGTCTCAGATGGTCCATCCGTTGAGTCCAATTTTCGATGACTCGATCGAGCATTTCGACAATTTTGTGAAAACCTTTGTCATACTTTCTCTATATGTCCAAAAACACACATAAAAGATTCTTCGAATCACACGACAATGACAAAAGTTACACACTCTCCCTAGTAGCCAACTTTGTAGTCCTGTAGTTCCGCCCCTGTATACCACAGGGGACCACATTTAAAACTAAAATACTCCCTTGTTACAGTCGTGTCAAGTTTTGTCGGGATGGGTTGTCTAGTTAGAAAACAGCGGAATTATTTCTTTTTTTATTTGCCCCCACTGCGGTCTGGTAGACAACCATTTTTCTGTTAGTATAAAGATCGATGGGAAAATTACAAACATTTTTCAGTTAGTGTAAAGATCGGTGGGGAGATTTGACTTTTGTGACGCTTATGCGTAAATGAATATATACGAACATAGAGGAGATATATCTAAATATGAACCGATTTTCATAAAATCTTCTGTAGGCACCAAATCGGATGGATCATATATAAGGGTGCTTTATATAAATCTGTGCTACATTTCAAAATGATTGGATGTAAAATACATACTTTAAAAGAGCAGATAATACATCAGAATATATACACACATATATGAGACTATGCAGAAATCTCAAAATAGTTTTTAAAAAGTCAGAAATAGTTTTGCTGTATTCAAGACATACGGACGAATGGACGGACGGAGCGAGTGCCTATCAAAAAGGTTTAAAGAAAAAGGTATAGGACACTTTAACTCCCTTTGACATTTTTATTGTTGTAAAAAATCTTGTGTTGTGTTTTGATAAATATTTTATGTTACCAATATTATTATATCACAAATCAAATATCAGATTCTATTGAATAGCAATATACATACATATGTATGTATGTAACTTTATGAAAATTATCTTATAAATTTCCTTCATTTTCTTACCAATTAAAATATAAAATGTTCAACTTCCATAACTATTGTCTCATCAATATACCTTTTTTATTTTAGATCCTCCCGGTCCACCATATATCGAAGGTTACACTCAGGGTGAAACATTGAGAAGAGGCCAAACGGTGGAATTGATTTGTCGCAGCAGAGGAGGTAATCCACCGGCTCAACTGATTTGGTATAAAAACGGACTGCAAACAAAAATGGCATACAAGTAAGTACGAAAGAGTGGTCATAGCTTAAAGTCAACTGGTGTGAAAATTCCAAAACTGTCCACAAATCCGTGACCATCCCTCTTGTTTCACACCGCATTAGCTATGTCAGACTAGTTGCGCTGTTAACAATCCTTTAAGTCCTCTCGGAACAAATTTTCATTACGGCAATATTTTGTACAAATTCACGAGGCGACATAATACTCAAATTCATTAATGAACTCTTTGTGTGACAAAAAAAGTTTCGCATTAACAGTTATTTGAAAAGTAATACGGATTTTCATTTAAACTCGAAACTTGTGTTAATTTATAAACAGCGACGCATATTAAAAGAGACACGACAGCGACACTAACGGTAACGGTGATGGTAAATATAACGGTAAAAACAAGAGAGTCGACAACACCAACAGAAAGTATTTGCAACTTTAATAATGAAAAGTTGCTCAAACAAAAATCCCCAGATTGTTGCCGTTACACTCCAAGGAGGGGAAACGAATCGTCAACGTCAAAGTCAACATTTGTGTTGCGAGTTGTGTAAACTAGCGTTAACTGTTCTCTCCATATCCGCCTGTCCTCCTTCGCATAGCCATAATCCTTGGCGAGTCCTATTTGAAATTCTCTCCCACTCTCTTTCTACTTTGCATTTTTACTCACTGATTTGTTTATGTTTATTTCTCTCCCTCTTTTACAGAACGATGGGCCGAATGTCAGAAAATGTCTACAAATTCACAGCAGAAGCGAATGACAACAAGGCCCGGTTTAGGTGTGAAGCGATTAACGTTATGTCACCGGCACCACTTAAGGCCGAAGTGGATCTCACTGTCCTATGTAAGTTTTCTCTTGTATCTATCTATCTACTCACTCGCGGTTGTAATCCATTTTCTGGCAATCCGGGAACAAACCAAATTCAAAATAAGTAGTTGTTGTTGCAAATACTCGCAACATAAATACCCAAAACAGCCAAGGCGCACAGTGTTTTTCCGCCAAACAAAACATCAAGTATTGTATCGAGTTATTGGATTTTTGTAAAAAAAAATTGTCAAAGATCTGCTGATCAAACTGGTCAGCTACGAGAGTTTTTTATGTTCTCTAAAATGCATTGTGCAGTGTGAAATGGGTTATTGGTACTAGTTAACTGACGTTACAGGGTTATAGTATCAATGCCTAATTATTGCGAAGACTACTTTTCATTGGTTCTGAAACAGTGTAATTTAAATATTACGACAAAAATTTTATAAATGTAATATGTGATAACAATGTATGTCACTCACTCTCTCATGTGTCATTCTTTTCTTTACAATTTGAATATTACCTTTTGACACACATTCCCCAGTTGGCCAGGTGTTTAAGACATCCCGGGCTCACAGGCAACTCGTGGGCGACCGTTGTAAATCGTTAAAGACACGTAGATAGCCAGTGACAACCAATTTTTTACTTAAATCAGCACGGGCAAACTACAACGACACGCTGTCTATCTTTCATTAAAACCGTATGTGCCAGAGATGAGATTGCCGAAGATGATGCATTTTTTACAGTAATGAAAAGATAACAAATCATAGCTATTGGATTTGCGCGCTGAATCGCGAAACACGAATCAAAAAACAACGCTTAGTTAGCTGTTTGGATAGCAAATCATACTATTTAACTCCCTTTTACTAACCTTCTGAATGGGTGCAATGTTCTTTGCTTTCTTGCAGTATATCGTTAATTGAGATTTTGATTGGTTCATCACCTCAAACAATGTAAGCGACGTCCAACTTGCAGGACAATTCGTTAAGGGTACTTTGACAATATTGTTATCAAGGACAATTTTGTTTTCTGGACATACAAGTACAGGGTCTCCCATATTCGACGGACCCATCTGGCAACGCCATAACTTTTGACAGAGATGTCAGATCGCTTAATGACATACCGCTTTTGAAGCGTCAGTCCAAGCAGATTTTTACCATGGAACAATACACGCCACGCGAGCGCTCTGAAATAGTTGAAATTTACATTCAACAGAAGAAGTCAAGTCAACGTGCTTTTAAAATATTAAAAAACTAGCGGACCCGGCGAACTTCGCCTCGCCCCAATTTAACGCCTTCAGATAAACTCCAGAGTGATAATAAAACACAGATAGTTAAAATTTTAATGCGATTTGTTTAAAAGGAATCGAAATCAGTAGAGAGCGATGTGATAAACAACAAACAACGAAGACAGAAGACAGGCAACGTACAGATGACCGTGCGAAAAACAGGGAAATTCGAGATTAATTCCACAGACTTCCTACGATTTGTCTTGAGATTTATTGATTGTCATCGTAAAAGCCAATCGTACAGGGAACTGAATCCGCTTGAATTGGAATGAAAGATCAGTTGGAATAATCGGAATTCGTGGGATAAGGACTTCCTCTCCTTTGAATTTTTCCTTGATGATCGTCGCCTGAATCACATTGTCCATCAGTTTCATAATGGACAACCGCGAACTATGCACAATTTCGGATGATTCAGATTCCGCAACATGATTATGATCGATTCCACCTTCAGCTGTAAATTATGCGGCGGAGCTCCTGGCACATCAAGCGAGTTCGATTTTACTTTGAATAATAAAATTCATGCTATCGACGTCCTTATTCTTCGCTGCTAATATTGCCCGTTCACTAATCTAATCGAGATTTGGAAACACTTTGGTGATGAGTTCCTCGTTCGACGATGTGAACTCGCAAAAATTTGCCGGGAACAATATCAATGCAGTGGAAACATCAACAGTAATTTGGCCATTGCCAAGCGCCAACAGTTGTTTCGAGAATTCAAGAGCCGATGAGTCGTTCTGCAACGCGACTCTCATGTTCGTGGTCAATTTCAACTTCTTGACATGCCGCCACAAAGACCACGATTTCAGGCATGCATTAATTTCATCGGCAGTAGATTTCGGGATGACGGGAAGCGTTTGACGATGTGATACGCGATATAACTATCCGAAATCAGTGTAACAATACGCAAAACTCGAATGAATTGCAGAAACTTTTTTGTTTAATAGAAAATTAATAAAAAAATTTGGATTGAAAAAAAGAACAGTAGATAGGAACAGTAGGAATCTCGCAAGAAATAGCTATTTTCGATTTTCCCAATTTTCCGACTTTTCCGGAGGGTTTTCCCAAAATTTTCTTTCGTAACAACCTTCTCCAGGCAAATACGAACAACTGAAAAAAAATTGAGCCAAATCGCTCCAGCCGTTCTGACGTGATGCCATTACACAGATGGACCGTTTCATTTTTATATATATAGATGTGAGAAGTGCGCCTTCTAAGAACACCATTAAGCGTTTATACGAAAAATTTTCGACTGGTGAGGCTCTTTCTAATCCGAAGAGGCCAAATAAAAGTCGACCAAGGTCGCTGCCGTACGAGCCAGTGTTGAGAGGTCCCCAAGAACATCCCAAAAACGCCGTTCTCAGCAGTTGGGCATGGCTCGGTCCACTTTACAACGGATTATTCGCGTTGATTTGCATTTGTTCCCGTACAAAATTCAATTGACGCAAAGATTGTTGCCTGCGGACAAGCCTCGTCGATTGGAATGGGCCCAACGAGTCCGTGGGTCCGTCGAATATGGGCAACCCTGTACTTACTTACGATAGTATGTGCTCAATCGATGATGTTCCTGCGGTAGCGGTGTTCGCTAGCGGATTGATATACAGTGATTTCGTTTCGGGCGATATCAGTTTCTTTCAGATTGAACTATTTTTTGTCATTTCTATCCTATTCTATTAAACCGTCTTATGGCTGATATTTTTTTTTTAGGTGCAGTGGAGCCATGTCGAGATTGTGATCCGACACACGTCAGCACTAATTTTGACATGGACATCGACATCTCTTCCAGAGTCTGCTGATGCAGAACTGTCCTTATGGCAATGTTTGTATGAAAACAAATATCTGCCGTTGACAATATTAGCTTCATTAAAAAAATTAATCAGAAGTTTCGGCAGTCTATTCCATGCTACGAGCCGTGATTTTTTGTACCGATTTAGCGTTCTGATCACCCCTTCTGTAAGTCGTTGATAACACTATGCAACAACTTTTTTTTGTGTAGATTGAAGCACACAATTTTATGAAACCAAAACAAGTTTTTTTACGTAAAGTTTTTTTTAAATTTTTTTATTGCAATTTTCATGAAATGTGCCTTTCGTATTTCGACTACATTTTTTGAAGTCTAAGCCCGATAGAGACGTGATACCTATTAATTTAAAGAAAATTATGAGGTTTTGAATCGTTTTTTGTTGACACGAAAAAACCATAAAAAATATCACAAAAAAGGTAGAAGAAACAATGGATATTTGAAATAAATCGATGGATAAATGTATAAATTAAAAGTAGGGGAAATTAAACAAATATTTTTTCATATTTTTTGTTTTGGCCATTTTGTTTGGGAGGTACCTAAAGGAGCGTGGGAACAACATTTTTGTGCAAAATGGTCTATTTGTATGGGAGGTACCAAAAGGGGCGTATCAACTTCGCCCATTTTTCTCAAGGTAATAGCGACTAAGAAACAAATACTATGTGTACAATTGCGAAATATTCCGATAAGTAATACAGATGTTATTAAAGAATCAATATTTCACAAAATGTTGACCCTTTGTGGGGGAGGTACTAGAAGACGTGCACCAGTATGGTCCATCTTTGATCTTAGTCTGAGATGGAAAACAATATTAAAACATATCAAATTTGAAGTTACTCCTATCGAAAGTTATTACAGTGGGAAATGTTATGCACAGCCCTTCGGCAAAAATTTCGTAAACTAGTGTAATCGATGTTGGTTATTCATAAGATGACTGATTAATCTCATCATCCGTTTGTTCATTTCCTACTATAAAATTGAATGGGCAGCATAAATCTTTCATTATTAGCATGAAGCCTAAGCACTCCATCGTGGCGCTGATTGTCAGTGTTGCGGCCAAATAAAAAGAATTTAATTTATCGGATAGTTTAACTTCCTCCCATCGACGTATTTTTGCGAGTTGTTGAGGTTTCATTTGTAGGTCTATTAGTTTTGTATGTTTCCTGAGATAACCCGTGTACAATTGCGAAATATTCCGATAAGTAATACAGATGTTATTAAAGAATCAATATTTCACAAAATGTTGACCCTTTGTGGGGGAGGTACTAGAAGACGTGCACCAGTATGGTCCATCTTTGATCTTAGTCTGAGATGGAAAACAATATTAAAACATATCAAATTTGAAGACTATCAGTTACTCCTATCGAAAGTTATTACAGTGGGAAATGTTATGCACAGCCCTTCGGCAAAAATTTCGTAAACTAGTGTAATCGATGTTGGTTATTCATAAGATGACTGATTAATCTCATCATCCGTTTGTTCATTTCCTACTATACAATTGAATGGGCAGCATAAATCTTTCATTATTAGCATGAAGCCTAAGCACTCCATCGCGGCGCTGATTGTCAGTGTTGCGGCCAAATAACAAGCATTTAATTTATCGGATAGTTTAACTTCCTTCCATCGACGTATTTTTGCGAGTTGTTGAGGTTTCATTTGTAGGTCTATTAGTTTTGTATGTTTCCTGAGATAAACCCGAGGCATGTGTTGTTGGAAAACATAAGGCTAATAGTAGTCTGCCTCCCACCGATCTGTTACAGGGATGTGTATATCTTAAAGAGCACAATCGGGATGTTGTAAGACACACTGTCATTAGGCCGCCCACAGTTGGATGGCTTCATACATTTTTGAAATCAAAATCTAAGGAGTGGTCCTAGATTGACTAAGTTAAGAAAAAAATTGTATTTCTTAAAAATCGGCCACGCCATCCGCCCATACAATCCAAATCGATTTTTTCTCATAAAATGTTTCCTATCCAATCAAAATTCTTCAAATTTGGTACAAACACTTCCTGGAATAAACAAATTATGCATGCCAAATTTCATCAAAATCGTCCACGTCACTCGGCCCACCGCCCTTATAATTCAAAAAGTTTTCTTCACATAAAATGCATAAAGAATTGTATCCCGTCCTTCAATTCGTTGCAGTCAGAAGGCCGATCCAACTTCTTTATATTCCAAGGAAAACCGCAATCGCCGAATTTAATAAAGTCATTTTAAGTCGTTCATATCTATTTGATAAGTATATTTGAAAAGTAATTGTCGAAAAAATGCTTTTTTGCATCCAGAATACCTCTGAGCGCCACTCTGAAGTCAGACACCTTTGGCATCTGTTCGCTACGAGTACGGACGCTGCATGATCCGCGTACACCCCCTCACGAGGATTTTGGATGTTACCGTTGATTCTCCTACCTCGACATTCTTTAATCAAATTTATCATTAGGCCAAATATGTCAGGATGGCCCAATTTAAGTTCCCTCTCTATTTAGCCCAGTCCTAAACTATATTACTGGGCCTTTGTTGAATTATTAAGTCTCTATTTTCAAGAATTTTTTATGTGAAATCAATGGTTTGCAATCCTGAAAACAGGGAATTGGTTGATGTCTCCTTGAACAAGCCCGGTTCTATGATTTTTGTGGCATAAGTTCAGAATTTAGTAAAACTATTTTATAAGAACATGATATAGGCTGAAAAACGTTTTCAAATCTGTGACCATTACACACCAAAAAAAGATAAATTGTGAATTTTCGTTTTTATTTTTGGAACATTGGGTACTATGTTTGACTTAACTTCTACGTTAATTTTGTTGAAAAATGCGTCCTTCAGACTGAATCTATCTTATCCCACATTGCTCATACTGAATTCTAGATCACTGTGCGACGCCAAAACCGGGGAGTCTTGTTTCACGACAACAAAAAGTAACAAAAACACAACAAAACAACATGAAAACAAGTATTTTACAACTTCAAGGATATAAAACGCTGCTCAATGTTGCTGTATTTATGTTGGTAAAACTCGAGGGATGACACTCGCATCGTTCCAACTCCTTTCGCGGGCTCATCCTAGCAGCTTTCGAAAAACACTTTTTATTAATTGTGTTGAGAAGTTGCTCCTCAGCTCTCCTCCTGTCCAACTTTTGTTGTTATGTTATGTATTTGATCGGGAGTTTATTTTACGAGTCCTGAAAAATATTACCATACAGACTCTCCTCGTAATAATGGCTGTCAACAAATATGTAATTTTAGCATAACTAGGAGCACTGAAGTTTTGCCAGGGAGTGTGCAGTTGAGTGAATGGGGGTGGGGAATTGCAGACGTAGTTTTATTATTCATCAAATCAAGCATTGTAAATTGTGTTTCCTTCTTTGCGAGCGATTTTCCTTCGTTTTTATAGTTTCAACGCAACATCCTCTGTTTGTCTTAAGCTTGTTAAGTTTAATGTTGAACAAAATATTCTTGCAAACAACTTATGTCGGAGTATATTTTTCCAGCAGCAACAACAACGACAACAAGTACTATAACAACTACTATGAAACACAAACAAAAGGATAAGAGTAACAACAAAAAAGAGATATCATTAGGCAGCGGAAGTGCGAGTGCAGACTGTGTTTGTGTGTATATATGTGTGTAGTAATATTCGTATTCCCCAAGGGAGCCGAGTTAACAATGCCTCGACTCAAATGTTTGGGTAAATGCATAATAGTGTCATATTTTTACTGTGTTTGTGTTGTAAAGTCCTTTGGCATAACTAGACTACAAATACTCGTATATACGTATATATGTGTGCATGTATGTATGTGAGTGTGTGTGCAGATGTATATCTTTATGGCTCATAGATGTGTATTTAATAACCTTTTAAATATTCACGTATCTCTCCCGACATGAACAGACAATTGATAGCAAATGATTCCGCCAGGATTTGAATGCGTTGAATTTTTGTTTTGAATTCACTAACAAAAAGCGAATAATTTCATTTTAATAGACATGCGATAATAGAGACTATTAAAATTCTATAATTCATACATGCCCGTTGCACATGTCGGCTTATTGTCGAAATTCCCGTACATTCACACACATACTCGGATATGTAAGTATTTATGTAAATACATATACATATGTATGTGTGGGCATCCCGAGGGGAATCTTTAATAATACGAAAGACATGTTTTTTTTTTTTGCTAAAATTTTAGTGATAACGAATCAAGACAGGTGCTCTTCCGGGCCGTGAAATGGGAAAACTATTTGCTTAATTGGAAAATTGTGATTCCAGAATGTGAAAAATGCAATAAAATTACAAATACATAATCAATTTCTTTCCATGCATTAAGACATTGATTCGAAAAAAGTATGTCGAGTATATTATGCAAAGTTCGGAACAAGCTCACATAGACCAGTTTAGGTCCCTAGTGTTGCCACCGGCTGAAATGGCCCTCATCGAAACCAACCTGTTTGATATACAAATTTATCGATAGTACGAATATCGGTACTGGAAAGATCTGTTAGGCTGCCTAGAAAGGCCGACCCCAGTATGCCCAGTCGTCGTTTACTCAGAGCGGGGCACTCGCATAGCAAGTGCTCACTGCTCTCCACTTCTTCCTCATCTCCACAGCTTCTGCAAAAGTCATTAGAGCCAATAACCAAACTTTTGGCGTGTTCGCCGATCAAGCAGTTTTCCGTCAGAACTGATACTAACGTAGACAATCTTTGCCTCTCTAGTGCGAGGAAATATTTTGATCTTCTCAGGTCATACCTTGGCCAGATTTGTCTAGTTACCCTGCAGGTGCCGATTTCTGTCCATCTTTCGATGGACTGCCTGATTGCCTCTTGCCTAACCCACAGCTTGCACGTGGATAGTGGCGCACCAATATATGCAAATTCTTCGAGAATTTGTAATGTCGTCCCTTTCCTAGCAAGTTCATCGGCTTTGCAGTTCCCCGGGATATCCCTATGCCCAAGCACCCATATGAGGTGTATATTGAACTGCTCAGCCATCTCGTTGAGAGATCTGCTGCAGTCGAGAACTGTTTGTGAATTTAGGGATGTTGCCTCCAGAGAATTGATGGCAGCCTGGCTGTCCGAGTAAATTACAACGCCAGTGTTGGTTACTATGTTGCGAACAACTCTTTCTTTTGACAAATGTTCAGATAATGTTAATTTATATTCCTACATAAGTAGCTATGATTTAAACTACTATAGATATATCCCTCCCTTGAGATTATCTGGAAGCATGTTATTTTTAGGAGAATTATCTTTTTTCCAATAAGTCACAAAAAAAATCTGTAAATTTTAATTATTCCCCTTTTTTATTCCCTCACTTTAGTGTGACGAGGTGTATGATGTAAAACAGAAGTTATTGCTAAAACAGAAAAAAAATTGTAAAACAGAAAGTTATTGCTAAACAAAAAGGAACTTTAGAATTATGTTTTTTTTATTTCGCCCAAAATGTTTAGAAACATATATAGACATCTTGTTTAAAATTTAAAATCACCTTTCTTCGTATTTTTGTTACTCCTCTATGATCTTGATGTAGCTGTCTTCATTTCGATGATAATGATAGAAATATTTGTGATGCGTCTGATTCAAATTCATCACCATGCCACCTGATTTACTATCGCAGCACTCTTTTTGGATTGACGTTATAATTTGGCAATTATCTTGCAATGTTGCCACGGAAATGCAGTCAATTAATTCCATTTTCATACTTCTGCTAAATTGCGCTCATTGCGGATGCTAATTAGTTTAATAAAATGTAGTTTTAATTTCATTTAACGACATAGTTTGTTAAGAGACGGGTAAGGGGCGAATAAATTGAGTTCCACGAAAACTTTCGGTATTGGCAGATTTCGAGGGATACAATTTATATTTTATATATATTGTAATTTGAATCGAAATCACAATTCAATCTTATGTATATAAGTATTTATATAAAATCCTGTGTACATCTGTCTGTAGCTCATGATTCCCGAACCCGTAAAAGTGAACAGGCTTAGAAGAAATAATTACACAGATAGGTTCAGTTCGGGGTCATCTGAGTTTTAGACTTACTTTGACTGAAAAAAATCGCGGATTGGTCAAAATGTTTGCAAAGTTCCCATTTCCAGAGCGATTTGACAGAAGTTTAAAATGCATGTGCGGTTTGTCTTCGACAAGAATTGTGTGTGTAATTCAACACAGCACACGGAGAAAAAAAACAGGAAACAAAACATGTTTGGGATCAAAATTGAAATAAAATATACTTTGGAGCAAATATTTTATATTTACATACCGGAAAAAAGTTTGAATATCTCTCTTATCAATGTTATTTTTTTCGGAGTTTTGGTGCAAATTATCTTTAAAATCGGAGAAATATTTAAATCGGCTACTTAATTTGTTTTCCCACCTATAGGAAAAAAGTAATTTTTCTCAAATATAATATGTTTCCAGAAAATATACTACAGAAGCGAGTTTTTTCTTAGGGTACGTTGTGCTTTTTTCCTGAATCTCGTCATGCATGCGTTTTCCAATGAAATATCTAACCATTGTGGATAATCATTTTACATTCGAAATACATCGTAAGAATAAACATCAAGAAAGTGCCTTCGTTATTGTATCGAAATGAGCGAACATATTGCATAAATAAGATATTTCAAATTTTCAGCCTTTAGAATAGGTTTAGGTTTAGGTGGCAGTTGGAGTTACCAGCTCACATAGACCAATTGAGGACCCTAGTGCTTCCACAGTCTTAGATGCCCCTCATCGAAACCAACCTATGCGAAATACAATGACATTAATTAATAAGCAGAAGTCATTGAACTATATTCTCAAACGTGTTCCGACCAATAAGAACTGACACTAACGTAGACAATATCTGTCTCTCTAGTGCGAGGAGATATTTTGACCTTTTCAGGTCGTATCATGTCAAGATTTTCAGCCGTACTTTATTGCCATTTTCTTGCTAGCCTGTGAGTCAAGTAGGTTTTGCAATGTTTGGGAAGGACTATTGTTATAGCCAGAGATAAAGCTACTCTTTTTAAACCTCGAACATTTTATTCTCAATTTCTATGGAAAACAGCAGTTACAGATTTTCCTTTTTCGTGGCTAACCATACTAAGCCTACCTCTATAATGGACTTTGTTTTACAAATACAGTTACAATAATTAATTAAATTTGAATTTATAGAGACTACTTACTCACGATTTCCAAATTTCTATTTTTTCAGTTTTTAATTTTGCCTTTAGCAGGGTTGATAAAAATTGTTGTTGATGTTTTCTTCGACTTATTTTTGCTCTTGGTGTGGAAGGAACTCTATACACTTTATCGGGGTTTGGGCGCGGTTAGATTGCGGTCCCACGTGCGTGTGTGTGTGGGAATGTGTGCGTTCCTGAGACCTTTGACATGAAACGTTAGTCGATGCATGTGTTCCAGTTGGGTTTTGTGGTTTGCGGAGCGTAATTCCTGTTGTTTGTTGCCAAAAAAAGTGAAAAAAACAACAACAAGAACAGCGCCAACCGGCGGCTGCCGGGAAAACAGCAGAAACATAAAAGTATGAAAGCAAAAAAATGAATGAACTACTTTTACATATTTTATGTTGATGTTTATTCTTGATGAAGCGCAAATGTATTTGTTGGCTTGATAATCGTGCACACAAACAAACAATGAATAAAGCAGACTGCGAACTAATATCTTTATATAGAGAGCGCCAAAATAAAGTTAAGATTGTTAGATTGCAGTAGAAAATTACGGATTTGTAGCAGCTTCCGGATCTAGCCAGATAAGAAATATATAATATTTATTCATAATTTTAATTGATACTTTGTTTGGAATAAGCAATTCAATTCTTAATATTTGTTAGTTTTCGAGTTGTCACATTTTATTGTTGGTCCTTTATTTCCAATTTCTTTGGAATCCATTAACCCATAATCAAGATATTGTATTCGTTTGAAAGTTGTTTGGATGTAGTCTTTAAAATAATTTCCATTTTAACGAGTGATTTTTTAAGAGCTTTCGGATTTGATTTAAAACAAACACATACAATTTAGATAAATGTATGATCTCTATTTGAGTCGGCAGAATGGTCGATGTTTAAAGATGATTTCAATGTTTGGGGTACTGTGTGGCATTAACACCGTCTTGTTGAAACCACATTTCAGTCAAGTCCAGCTCTTCCATTTTGGGCAAAAAAAATTTTGTAATCATCGCACGGTAGCAATTGCAATTCACAGTAACGTACCTGCGTCGCCTTTGAAAAAGTACGGTCCAATGATGCCACCGGCCATATTTTCCTCTTGTCGCACTCCACGTATGCGTGTTGATGGTTTAATGTCCAATGAAGTTAAATCAATTAGAATTTGTGGCGAAATTTAGTCACAAGATTCCAAATAGCCACCTCAGAAGGTCGCCCAAACTGACCATAAAATAGATGAATTTTGATAATAAAGTTCAATAATCTGCAAGCCTTGTTCGTTTCCAAGTCTATTCATGGTTAAATTATAGACCAAACTGAACACACACACATCACATTGATATACTCATAATTATATATATTTAATACAAAAATTTTTATTTTGTTCTGTAGGATACACTCAGTTAAAAACAAATATCGGCGAATTTAAAAAAAATATATTAAAGGAATTCTATAAACTGTACACTTTCTTGTGAAGCTCACTGTATGAGAACTTCACACTCCATTATATGTATTTGCACACATAAATTAACATTATCGCCATACACGTAAATATATATATATATAAATATGTACATATGGAAATGCGTGTTAACACATACTTAAGCAGTCATTCCACATTTCTTGAGTATTCTTCAGTGTTCGGCAGAATTTATTGAACAGAATTTTTGGAACTATATTCCCATTTGAGATTTCTTTGGAACATTTCGATTTGCCAATCCCAAAAGCCGTTTAAAAAATATGTGAATAGCAACAAATGTATAATTCTTCTTTTTATTGCAACGATTTTTTAGAAAAACAATATGACTTTATAGTCATTTTATATTCATTAGACCGGGTCACCAAAAAAGTTACCAAATGCGAGTCAGAATCTGAAAGCTTACATCGAGACAATTGCAAAAGCATTGTTTTTAAATTTTTCCCAAACCCGCGGAATCGACCCAAAATCGTTTTTTATCGTATTTTTTGTTGTTTGTAGCTCGATTGTCACTTGCGATACATCAATGTACTACGTTTGCCTCATAAATGTCGCTGGTGTAAAATGTAATTTTCTAATGAAGACTTCACTTACAAAATTTAAATATGTTTTTCTATGTGATTAAAGTCATTTAAAACCCATGACTCGCGACCACGGAAGAAATGTTTTTGCAATTTTCTTGAGGTAAGCTTTCATATTCCGCCTCGAATCCGGGAATTTTTTACTTGGAGGCCAACCAGGTTTAATATTTATAAATGTTAAAATTGTTATATATTTGCATCAAATTGTTATACATTAAACGGGTTATTTGGACCAAACGAAATACTAAACTTGTTTATATAGTGTTTGTCAAGGATACCACCTGGAAATTGCCATGATTTCATTACCTTATGATGTTACCTGATGAATCTGAATCTGGGGTCTCGTGCCTTACGGGAAATATTTTCCCACAGGTCATCTTTCTTTCATTCGCAGACATGATAAATATGCTTGGAAAACCCATATTTCTAACAGGGATAGCGCTTGGTCCTCGGGTTGGCACTTTTACATGAAAACAAGCGGCAACTTTAACATGGCTTTGTTGTTGGATGTAGTAAATGAAACCCTATGACATATCCGCTTGTCAAGTTTTGCGTATTTCTATGTATTTATGGTATAGACTGTGAACTTCGAAAATAAATTCCCAAATTATGAGTATATGCGGATAACTTTTGTAATCAATCTACAAAATATAAACGTTCTTTTGTGACACCCTGTATTTTGGTGGATTTGACAACAATTAATTGAACCAACCAATCCGTATGTTTGGTTTCAATGGAATAAATTAAATTTTAAATAATTGTTATTGTTAACATGCTATGCCTTCTATTTCTATGTTGCCATAGTAAGTAAGTAAGATTGAAAGCCCTCTGAGAAGCAAAAAACAAAGTAAAGTAATTTTAAGTTTTTGACTAGATTTATGGTTTTTGACTATTTCCAGACTATTGAGGCGAAATCAAATAACAAATCTAGTGTAGTTAGTTGTGGCTTACATTCTGAATAAAAAATAAAATTTTACGAATCATTCTGCTCTTCCAATGACCTTTTTGCTGTTACGTCACTTTGAATTTCACTCATAAAATGGAAAATTTTAGATATTGAACTCTGAAATTTTGTAGGAATGTGTAGTTTCGTCTAATAGACTATAATCAATCATAAAATTCATTTTGATTTTTTTCATGTTAGTAGATGGACTTGGCCAGTTTTTGCAGAATATCCTCGATATTTTGTTAAGATTTAATAACTTAACCAGTAAGGAAAGGCTAAAGTCGGGCGGGGCCGACTATATAATACCCTACACCACTCTCGTAATATTGAATAACTCTGAAATATAAATTTTGTAGTTCATGTATAAATTTATTTATTTATTCTAAATTTCAAAACGATTGGATGTAAAATACAGCTTTTATTGGACTAAAGGTCCAAATCGGACGAAACATATATATGGGAGCTATAGCTAAATCTTAACCGATTTTCTGCAAATTCGGTAGTGTTGGTTCATGGATCAAGAAACTCTACCATTCTAAATTTCAAAATGATTGGATGTAAAATACAGCTTCTACAGGACTAAAGAGGAAAATCGGACGAAGCATATATATGGGAGCTATAGCTAAATCTTAACCGATTTTCTTCAAATTCGGCAATGTTGGTTCGTGGATCAAGAAACTCTACCATTCCAAATTTCAAAACGATTGCATGTAAAATACAGCTTCTATAAGACTAAAGGGCCAAATCGGACGAAACATATATATGGGAGCTATAGCTAAATCTTAACCGATTTTCTTCAAATTCGGCAATGTTGGTTCATGGATCAAGAAACTCTACCATTCTAAATTTCAAAAAGATTGGATGTAAAATACAGCATTTATAGGACTAAAGGTCCAAATCGGACGAAACATATATATGGGAGCTACAGCTAAATCTTAACCGATTTTCTTCAAATTCGGTAGTGTTGGTTCATGGATCAAGAAACTCTACCATTCTAAATTTCAAAATGATTGGATGTAAAATACAGCTTCTATAGGACTAAAGGGCCAAATCGGACGAAAGATATATATGGGAGCTATATCTAAATCTGAACCGATTTCAACCAAATTCAATAGCGATCTTAACAGCTGCGAAATACTCTAAACTGCAAAATTTCAGAACGATCGGAGTGAAATTGCGACCTGTAGTCGACGAACAACTTTACATCCACAGACGGACGGACGGACGGACGGACGGACGGACATGCTTAAATCGACTCAGCTAGTGATTCTGAGTCGATCGGTATACTTTAAGGTGGGTCTAGCTGTGTTATTTTTAGGTGTTACAAACATCTGCCGTGAAACAAACTTATAATACCCTGTACCACAAAGTGGTGTAGGGTATAAAAATGTTCGCATTTTTTCACATTTCATTTGCATATTCGTTATTCAAATGAAGTTTCACTCATCCTTTGGGATATTATTGTCTGCTAAAATATGTTACAATGCTCTCGATTGATATCAGAAAAAAAATCTAAAGTGATTGAGATTTCATGATGTTTATCATATTTTTTACATTATAAGGTCTCTGATCGCCATTTTGTGGGCATATAAAATTCAGCTCGGCTTTTTGGCATATTATTTTTTGATGGAAGCCTAATCAACCTTCATCTCAGAGGGCGACAATGACAACAAAGCCCAAGAAATGTCAGAATTAGCTGTAAATAAGGAAATAAAACAAAGAAAATTGCTGCATCAATGACGCCAACAACAATAGCTACAAAAAGGAAAATATGTATGTAAAAAATACAAGAGAAATAAAATATATATAAAAAATATTCTAGGAACAGGCGAAAGCAGACGTTCTCTGACAAAGGTTTTTTGCTGTGTCACTTCTGTTTCCGTGTTGGAAAGTGCGTACGTGTGTCTGCATGTCTGCTTCGTTTATAACTTTTATATGAGTATTATAAATTCAGGACCTTTTTTCTCCCTCACACAAGGCAAAAACAACAACAACGGGGACAACAAAACAAAAACAACGGCAACAAAGTGGAACACTCTCTAATGCTACTTATGCTGCATATTACTTATCCATCAAAAATGTTGTTGAGTGTGTGTGTGTGTTTGTGTGGATCGGCATACATTAGGGACACCCTTATTCTGAACTTTTTAAAAATGCAAATTTAGATAAATATCTCCAGGTATTGTTTTTTGTTCTGAAAAAGTGAAGGAAGTGCGTGAATGGTTTTTCTTCATTTGACAAGCATAAAAGCTTTCATTCGTTCATTCAGAAAAAATGTTTAGCGACAAAAATATTAATCAACCGATCAAACACTTAGTAGGAAATTATAAACAAGTATGAAAGTTTTAGTCGGCCATACCGACTAAGGTATACTCTCACTTTGTGAGTAATGTGAAATGGAATATTACACAAACTAATCTGTCAATTTGTGTGGGAGGTACCAGAAGGGGTTACACAAATACACCTATTTTTCGCTGAACAGTAGATATTTTAAATACATTACAATGTGCCGAATGGTAAGCGTTTATATGCACTGGTATACTAACGTTGTGAGCTACTCAATTTTGTGTGGCAGGTACAAAAAAAGACGTGGTGTTAGCGCCCATTTTTCAAAGGGCTATTGGTACTTTTAAAGCATTACACTGTACTCACGCTATAAGCTGTTAACTTTTTGCACAAAGTGTTACCTTTGTGTGGGATGTACCAAAAGGGGCGTGGTGATGACGCCCAGTTTTCACTGGACTATAGGCTCTATAAAAGTATTACACTGCACAAATTTTATAATATTTGGTATTTATGTTAAAAGCTGTTAACTTTTGGTGCAAAATGGTAAATTTGTGTGGGAGGTACCAAATTTGTCAATTTTTGTCAAGGTGGTAGCGATAAATAGACTAATGTTATGTGCTGAATTTCAGACTATTCGAATAAGATGTATAGATGGTATTGGATAATCAATATTTCACTAAATGTTAACCCGTTGTGAGGGACGTACTAGAAGGAGTGGACCAATATTGTCCATCTTCGAACTTAACCTGACAAAGAAAAAAATTGCCGCATGCAAAATTTAAAGTCCATCGGTTACACTTTCGAGAGTTATCTTGCACTACAGCCAGCAGACACACAGACAGACGGACGTAAGGCCATTGGGATATCCCCAAAAGGTATATCCGCCGAACATCCTTAGGGACTTAGGTCACTCCTTCGATGTGTTACACTTTTGGCCCGTAGCAAATTATATATATCCTCGTATCACTAAAGTGAGAGTATAATAATAACATAGCGAGGCTGCAGCAGAATGTCACCAACACTGTTTTTGTTGTATTCTCCAAATAACTTCCAGTATTTTTTGTCTTACAGGCATAAAAGTTTCCAAAGAATAACAAGAGCTCGTTGTCGTCTTGTGAAAAGAGTTCGATTTTTACAATACATACAGTGGCTGCGTTACTCTTAGACGGATCATATTCCAATGAGTTTCCTGCACATAAATAAATAGGACTTTCGTATATGCATAAAACAAAAAAAATCAAGTTCTATACAGACCATTGTACGCTTATACAAGTCTGACTAGCTGACACCACAACAGCGAAATATGTCGGGTAAAGTGTGTGTTCAAGTACTGTTCGCCACCAATATCTCTGGAATTTTCTCGCTAAAAATCTTGTATTGATGAATTTCGAAGTACAACCATTTTCTGTCCTTGAAGCGATGGCACTTGATGTCTACTCCGTTATTATCAGTTGCTGAAAAATGACCACTACACTCCTGCGTTTTAGGGAAAATGTGCTCAACTACCATTCGGAATGCCGAGTTCAGTCCAAGCAGTACCAAATGCTACAAATTCGTTCAGAGTAGCACATATATTTTGTAGGTCTTTTTCGAAGAATTTTCAATTTAATACACTCCAAGTCATTGGTTGAGAGTCTTGTTCGTGAGAATTGTACACGGTAAACTTATGAACAAAGCATAATTGTTTTTCCGTCATCTCCAGGTCAAGAGAAAGTTATTCATCCCAGGAGAGTTTCAGAAATTCCATATACATATTCGGAACTGCTATTGTGTCCCTAATGTGCGTATGGGGTGGTCTATTTTGTTTACGCGCACTTGCTGCACGTACATCAACTACACAAACACGCGCGCACTCACGAACACAGATAGCCCGGTCTTGTAGTTGTATTTGTGTATTCGTCCTTTCTATCGCATATTCTCGCACACGAACTTACATACTCGTGCGTATAGATTTATGTTACTTTTATATGAAATGCGGTACATATTGCTTTTAGTTTTATTTATTTATTTTGTGTGCTGTGTTTTTTTTTGCTCCTTCATCTCCATCATCTTCTTGCCTTCTTCTTCTTCGGCTGCTGTATGTTTGTATGGTTACGCTCTCATCCTCTTTCACAACTTATTGAAATATTAAAAAGGATAATATTAGGATACCACACATACATACATAACCAAGTAGCTGTCATGTGTGCATGCGTGAGTGAGTGAATGAGTGGGTGTTAGAGTGCGAGTATAGGAGTGTGTGATGTGTTTTTTTTATGTATGTGCGTCTGCATGTCTGTGTTTATTTCATCTGTGTGACTTATCATTCTCACACATTGAAATGTTATTAGAAAAATTAAATTCAAAGCTGTTGCTTTTTTTATAGCAATGACATTAGCGTCAGCTATGTTTGATAATATACATACATACATGCATATATGTATAAGCCAGTTCGAAATATTTTTATGTATCTGTGTTAGGGGTTTCGAGATTTTATAAAAACAAAAACCATGGAAATATTTTTTTTTTTTGCATAAATCCGAGACTCTTCTACGGATCGTCAACCAGCCTGTGATTATTGTCATTAAATTGACACAGCGTACCGATTTAACAGAAATAACCGTACAAATTATTCATTTTTAAAACTATATCATTTTTAAAACTTAGTCTGATAAAAATTTAATTTTGACAGAAATTGTCCAAGGGATTTTGAGGTTTTCTTTTGCAAATTAAAATCGTCATATACTAGACAAAACATAAAAAGATGTATAAATTCCACAATAGGCATGTTTTCGTTACAAGCCAGCAATTTTAGTTTAGCACTTTGCAACGAAAACAACTGACTTCCACTAACTGACACATAAGCAATAAGTGTCGGATTTTCACTATCTGGTAGCAATGGTGTCATGAGTTGCGAAGAAAGAACAGTGCGAAACAGACAAAAAATTCGTGAAAAGTATTTATAAAACATATATTTACTATTCTATGTTCACTTGTTTACACTCTTTTTGCAAATATTAAAATAATTTCCTATTTTTGTTCTTCTTCTTCCCGTTAATTCACAATAATTGATAAAATCACTCCAAAAATGGGATGCCATATTGCTAAATATAGGGTGCCCAATCTGGCAACATCATACTCGATTAAGACAGGAACACAAGCACCAAACTTCATCGATAACTAATAGTGCTTAAAAGTGCTTAGCACCTCATACAAATTAAGCACTTATGGTGTAACGAAAACACGCCTAATATAATTAATTGAACTCTCAATGTAAGAAAAAGTTGTATAAATGTGTCTAACCATTTCATTCACATTAGGGTCTATTAATAACGCTGATTTTTTCATTGACCAAATACATCTTTATTCGATTGCATCTCCGGTCAGAGTTCTCTATTTAATGCTTTACTTTACTTTTAAGGAACCCTTTGATATTCAGCTGTATCCACTTTAGTGGAGGACGGAACAAAAGTGTAACACATCGATGGGTGTGTTCCACTTTAGGACATTTTAAGTCATTTGAACAAGTCCGTCCGTCTGTCTGTCTATACGTCTGTCGGGTTGGTGCGCACGATAACTCTCAAAAGGAGTAACTTAAATTTGGTATGTGATAATATTTTTATATCCTCACTTTAGTGATACGAGGGTATATATGTCATTTGCTACGGCCAAAAGTGTAACACATCGAAGGAGTGACGTAAGACCCTAAGTATGTTCGGCAGATATTCGTTTCCGTCCGTCCGTCTGTCTGTCTACTGGCTGGTGCGCACTATAACTCTCGAAAGGAGTAACCGATTGACTTCAAATTTGGTATGTGGTAATATTTTGTTCTATCTCCGGCTAAGTTCGAAGATGGGCTATATTGGTCCACTGCTTCTAGTACCTCCCTCACAAAGGGTCAAAATTTAGTGAAATATTGATTCGCTAATAACTACTATACTACTTATTCGAATCTTCTGAAATTCTACATATAGTATTAGTTTATTAGTAATTATCGCCTTGAGAAAAAAGGGCGAAGTGGCCCCGACCCTTTCGGTACCTCCCACACAAATTGATAAATTTGCACCAAACGTTAACAGCTTATTACTATAATACAAGTGTATAAAAGTACTTGAAATTTTGTTCAGTGTAATGTTTTTATAGTGCCTATAGTCCGGTAAAAATGGACATTATTGTACAGCCCCTTTGGGTACCTCCCACACAAATGGACCGTTTTGCACCAAAAGTAAACAGCTTATAACATTAATACCAGTGCTTGATTACATTAATACCAAATACTTGAAATTTTGTACAATGTAATGCTGTTATAGTGCCTACAGTCCTGTGAAAAATGGTCATTATTGCCACGACCATTTTGGTACCTCCCACACAAAGGTACCATTTTGTCCAAAAAGTTAACATCTTATAGCGTGAGTAACAATGCACGAAAATACTACAAAATGTTGCACAGTGCAACGCTATAGCCCTGTGAAAAATTGGCGCTACCACCAGGCCTCTTTTTGTACCTCCCATACAAAACGATCAAATAATATCAAAATTTAATAGCTCATAACGTTAATATACCAGTGCACATAAACGCCTATAATTCGGCACAGTGCAATGTAATTACAAATCGACTGTTTAAAGTATAATAGTTGTATTTGTTAAACCCCTTCTGGTACCTCCCACACAAATTGAAAATGAGGGTATACCTTAGTCGGTTTACCCGACTGAAACTATCTTACTTGTTTCTATTTCAGGCTATGATCGAAGATGGGTCATATCGGTCCGAGGTAAAATTTAGTGAAACATTCATTCTCTAATAGCATCTAATCTTCTAATTCCACATTTCAGAAGTTTGGTTACAACACTTTTTTTGCTGCGATATTACAGCATTAATTACACTGAAAAAATAAATATCGTAAAACTAAAGACGAAACCATATCTAAAGCAGTGAAATTTTTTGTATTTTGCACCGATCTCAACGAAATTATTTTTGTTTCAAAGAAATTATTTTTGCTTTAATGCTCCGTTGTACATAATATGGTGTATGTACATGTTAACTTTGAAGATATTTCTTTGAATTATTGAAAATAACAAATGTTATTAATTAAAGTAAACACTTTAATAATTGTAACGATATTTTACTTAGAATTAAATAGATTTTCGTGTCATACTTTTTAATGTCTTTAACTCTCGTTGCGTTATTTTCATATCATTGAATTTTAAACTACATTGTCTTGGAAAAATTTAATTTTCGTTCATAAACTTTTAGACAAATGACTTTATTTTAAAGATTTTTAGTTGGTCTGAACTGTCCGTTTGTCATACAACGATCCTGGTTATCGTACAAAATGTCTTGCTTTAATGCTCCGTTGTACATAATATGGTGTACATGTTGACTTTGTAGATATTTTTTTGAATTATTGAAAATAACAAATGTTATTAATTAAAGTAAACACTTTAATATTTGTAACGAAAATTTACTTTGAATTAAATAGATTTTCGTGTCATACTTTTAAGGTTTAAATGTCTTTAACTCTCATTGCGTTATTTTCATACCATTGAATTTTAAGCTACATTGTCTTGGAAAAATGTAATTTTCGTTCATAAACTTTTAGACAAATGACTTTATTTTAAAGATTTCTTGTTGGTCTGAACTGTCCGTTTGTCATACAACGATCCTGGTTATCGTACAAAATTTCAGTTTTCTATCTCTTGAAATATAGTGAAATGCAGTTGCTATTCTTGGATTTTCGTCAAAATTACTTAGTAGTATTCCAATATACTTCTGTACCAAATTTCATATACATCGGAGCAAATAAGGTTTCGTTTTCCTGGGCCAACAACTTCTACTTGCATATTTTCATAATGATCGGATTTTAATTCGAAATGTGCTTTATTTATGTAAACTTACTTCTCACGAAATTAGTTTAAGGACAATGTATAATTATTAGATGTTTCATAACGTTAACTAAAGTACAAGATGTACTTATTTTAATGGTAATTTCTTTGGCGCCAAATCAAAGTCAAAATCTTATGATTTATAGGTTAGAACAATTTTCCAGAATTGCTGTATGGAACATTTTAAAGTCCAAGTCCCATTCGGGAAAAAATTTGGTGACATATAATAAATTTAATATTTTATAATAATGTGATATGCAATTGCGTTTAACACAATTATTTTAATTATTTTTTTAACACACCAACTGCACTCAAAAAATATCCTTACAGGGTCGAAAACGTCATAATATTTTTAATAAGTATATTACACATTTAAACTGATGAAAATACTTGAAGTATGAATTACATTTATTCAATTTAAGTACGAAATTTACTTATTTTGAAGCCAAAAAAGCCTTCTGGCCAAATCATTAAAATTATGACATTTTACTCGGTGTACGCATCAGATTATTAACTTAATACACGATTGATTGGAAAACCAACGAGTAAATACTGTGTTCTAAAGTCTTTGTTTTTAAGCCTAAACATATACATACATGAAACAATTTTTTTAGTAATTGCTATTTTGAAAGATGTCTTTGTTTAATGCTTTTTAATAGAATTTGTGTCTACTCGTATGTACATACTTGTATCCATGTTTTCTTTGAATGCAATAGTTCCGAATGATACCAAGTATTTCACAACAAGTGCTCTTGATTGAATATTTGAATTTTAGTTTAAATTTACTTATATGAGTATTTGTTTTTATTGTTATTCGTATTCAGTTCACATCTTTTGTATACTCCGGCTTCTATAAGGAAAACGTTTACTGTAAAAAATTCAGTTAATATGGTCTAAAATCTTTATGAAAATCTTTTGATAGCCTTATTTATTATACTTAGGATACTGAACTCAATTTTTGAATTTCTAGTGAACTTGACTGTAAGCTGGAAATGGGGGTTTCATTTCTGTTTTTCAGCTTTATTGCATTAAGCTGGAGTGTCTGGAAGTATAAGCCTCGAACTGCTAAAAATTGTAGCGAAATAAGATATGTTATCTACAGCAAAGAGAGAATTACGTTAATCGGGTTAATAGCTCCAATTTATCGAAAGTATGCAGCACAAACTGTTTATGCAGATACATATTTTTTTACCAAAGTATAAATTATTACTATTACAAACGCTATTTTAGTCCATAAATGCAATGGAAAGGAGACCCAAAGGATATGCCTATTTCGACCATGCCGAAACCAGCGACAGTAGCCGTTTTCCTTGTTAGATCTTGTCTTCGAAATATTAGACCACGAAGTTTGCTGGGAAACGAGAGAGCTTAGTACTCTCGGTAGTGATTTTGGAGTGGAATACACGCTTCGGTCCAACGAAGAAAATAAAAGGAATAATGCTATCTCTCAACGTTTCTCACGTCTTACTCCTAAAAAATTTAAATCAAAAAAAAATACTATAAAATGCTATAAATCATTAATTCATCATAAATTTCAATAACCAAATGGTCAGTTTATGCAGTATGAATATAATACATATACATATGTATTTAAATTATAGAATATGTGGGGATACAATATCTGGACAGATTAGATTACAATGACATTTTTATACTTATATACATATTTCACAAAATACATACATAGTTCAAAAAATATTCTAGTTCTGGTCTCCAAGGGAAACATTAATTCGTTCATTAAATAAATCCTTTATCCATCGGTCTCAATGCTACAATCGAACACATTTCCCATGGAACAATTTACCTCTCAACCTTCGAAGTTCGCTTCGGTTTTATGGAAATTGCTCTGTTTGAGGGGGTATACGTAACGAAAGAAAGTCATTCCAACACAAATGACTATGTCAGATATTAAACACGATCCTTGACTTGTAGCAATTACTTTTGTACCCAATAGACATTAATTAGAGTTAATTAAGATGGGCTGATCCTTTGAAGCTGCATCTCATGAATATTTTCTCTCGTATCTGATACGAACTTATTTTGGTTTTAGCCAAATCATTTTTATTAAGTCAACACAACTCTGTTATTGTAATTTGTATTCAACATAGTATGTGTGCATGTCCATGTGTGTTTGTGTGTATGTATTTGTAGATCTTTGTCATAAATCAAAGTAATGACTCTACACAAAAGGAATACGAATCCAACAGATGTGATACTTATACCTCCTCGTGCGAGACAATTGGTCCCAATACTTATGCGCCTCCTGCAGAGTGGTAGAATGTAGGGGACGGATGGCTGTACGTGCCTGTATTGGGAATAAACAAAGCATCTGGCCAAGTTTATGATGCTGTTGAAATATTAATGAATTTATGAAATATAAATTATAAAATATACAAATTTATCACGTGTTATTTTACTTATCTCATGTACGATGCCTGAGAAAACATTTTATTTAATCTTTTACTTACTTCTGGTCTTTTCTCTTTCCTCCATCTCTTACAGTTGCACCCACGCACGTCGCCATTTCGGGCAGCAGCGAAGCCCGGGTGGGTGATGTGGTACCGCTGACCTGTACCACGGCACCGTCCAATCCACCGGCAGAAATAAAATGGATGGTTGCCGGCCGTCAGATACGTAATGCCACGTCACGCACGATGGTCAGTCCCGAAGGTGAGTAACTCATCCTGTCCACCTGTTGGGGCCATTATTCCACCGAAAATGACGAATATGCATATTTGATTATATATTATAATTATTTAAATAACATTTTAATTTTTCTCTCTCTCTCCTCCTCTTCTTGTTCTGAAATTTCGGTGTATGGGATACTTCAGGTGGCTGGATTACCATTTCAAATGTAACGGCTGTCATTGAGCCCAACAAACGTTCGCTGGTTGTCATCTGTCACGGCCTCAACATGCAGCTTACCGAGAATGTTGTCTCCACGCATACAGTAAACGTTTTATGTAAGTACCCCTCTACCCTACCCCCAAGAACCCATAAGTGTAAGAAGGACAATCAAGATGACGGCAAACAAAGCAAACGTATTTTATTTCTCTGAAAATTTCCTACCACATTTACATAATATAACCATCCGACTAGAGTGATGGAAAGGACCCATCCTGCCATTTTTGAAATTTCAATTACTGTGAGTGTCTGCCTTCTTCTAAAAACCCCAAAACGGAATGAGGAGAGCGGGGCTGCGACTATCCATTAAATCCATTTTTGCACCCCGGTTTAGTTACCACGCCGCGGCGAGCGTTTACTCTGCTCGCAGCGGCTAAGTCCTTTGCATGTATGCGCATAATTAATTTGTAATCCATTCATCCGTGTAACGTGCATTCTGCAGTTGCCAAATACTTAGGTAATAATTACTGTCGAATGAAAGTTTGCTTAGGTAGTAGTTATCACTCAAACGCTTTCCTTTCAATCCTACCCGTGTCTCCTTCTCTTCGCTCACTCTGTTTCTCTCTCTATTGTAGCGAATGTGGAGAATATTTAATAAAATACAGTAGCTTAGGTGGCGCTCATTTTTGATTAATTGGTATATTTTCTACTTAAAAGTCTAACATTAATATTGTAAATTTCTATGACGACAAATTGTATAATGATTTTTGTCAGCAAGTGCGGAAATTATTGTATGCGGAATTTTTAGTTTTCTTATTAATGAAGGATGCACGAAGACGAACAACAGATCAAATGAAAGTTCTTTAAACATAAAACAAAATTTTTATACCCTACACCATACTGTGGTACAGGGGTATTATGATTTTGTGTATTTGTTTCTAACGACAAAAAAGAAAAGACAGTAACTCACAGTATGATTCGCGTATAGAAAAATAGTTGGTTGGTTTTTATACCCTACACCAAACCGGGGTACAGGGTATTATAGGTTTGTTTCACGGCAGATGTTTTTAACACCTGAAAATAACACAGCTAGACCCACCTTAAAGTATACCGATCAACTCAGAATCACTAGCTGAGTCGATTTAACCTTGTCTGTCCGTCCGTCCGTCCGTCTGTCCATGTAAAGTTGTTCGTCGATCCTTCTGAAATTTTGCAGTTTAGAGTATTTCGCAGCTATAAAGATCCCTATTGAATTTGGTTGACATCGGTTCAAATTTAGATATAGCTCCCATATATATCTTTCGTCCGATTTGGCCCTTTAGTCCTCTAGTATTTTACATCCAATCATTTTGAAATTTAGAATGGTAGAGTTTCTTGATCCATGAACCAACACTACCGAATTTGAAGAAAATCGGTTAAGATTTAGCTATAGCTCCCATATATATGTTTCGTCCGATTTGGCCCTTTAGTTATATAGTAGCTATACATATTTTACATCCAATCGTTTTGAAATTTAGAATGGTAGAGTTTCTTGATCCATGAACCAACATTGCCGAATTTGAAGAAAATCGGTTAAGATTTAGCTATAGCTCCCATATATATGTTTCATCCGATTTGGCTCTTTAGATCCAATCGTTTTTATACCCTACACCACACTGTGGTATAGGGTTTTATTTAAGTATAAAATGTCCCAAAAATAAATTTATGTAAACAATTTATACATGAATTACAAAATTTATATATCAGAGTTATTCAATATTACGAGAGTGGTGTAGGGTATTAAATAGTCGGCCCCGCCCGACTTTAGCCTTTCCTTACTGATTTATTTTAAATAATGAAAATAGGATATCCGAAACTCCGAATCAAATATCAAAAAAACAAAACTAAAACCAATCACAAAATAAAGTATTAATTTTTAACTGAGAACGTTTTATACCTAAAAAAACAGTTAATTCAATCAATTTGTTATTGAAATTCGAAACATTCATACCAATCGACTCAGAAGTACTTCTATCTAACGGACAGACGTCCGTCCATGTTGAGTTGTTCGCAATTTTTCTCCGATCTTGATAAAATTTTGTACAGAACACTTTTTTGCATCAAGGACGAAGCTTATTGAAATTATTCAAAATCGGTTCAGATTTAGATATAGCCCCTTTATATACATATCGTCAGTGCGCCGACGAAAATTCCTATGTGTAACTTTAGGATTGAATTCAGAAAGGATTAGATTCAGAATTATTTAACTATATTCTCGCTATTATCTCGCGTATGGTCAGTTCTAGGAAAAAGTGCTCAAAGGAAGTTTAGAAGATAAGAGAAAGGCCTACTACTCTTTATTTAAGAAAAATTCTTTAATAACTTGGGTAAAGATGAAATCGCTATATACATTAGAGTAGCTTCAAAAAAAGTTCTCGATCATCAAAGCTTATATGAAAATTATGCTTGTTTCTAGCATATTCCCAAAATATTTCGTCTCTGCGATTGTAGAATTAGGAGCTATTCGCGATTTAAAAAACCATGCAAAAATCATGGTTTTGTTCAATAAAATTGACATTGCTTAGTTTTTTCTGAAATTGAGAATTAGACAATAAAAACGAAGAAAATTTATATTAAACGTCATTAGAACTTTTATAATTTTTCAAATTTAAATATAATCTATGAACAACATTAATAAAACTTGACAATATTTCCTCTAATTCTGATCCGATAAGGTGGTGTAGGGTATTATACAGTCGGCTCCGGCCGACATTAGCCCTTTCTTACTGATTTTAAATTGAACAGTTTTGTTTCTTGATTAGAAATTAATTATTTTTTTAAATATGGCACACTACCACAGTGATTATGTATATATATCTATATTAAGATCGATTCCGAGGTAACCCAATTTATATTTTTGTTATCAGGAAAAAGGATTGCATTGAAGTTTGCTTGAAAATATTAAAATTAGCTTGAAATGTATGAAAAATATAAATTTATCTCAACTTTGACCTCGCCTTTTTAGGTTAAAGTATTAAATATTGTGGGCCATCACCTCGACATGCTAGGACAACATTTTCTGAGAATTTCAGAAAGATCTAGTTTTTGGCCTGTGACACTTGAGAAAGAATTACCCATATATATTTTTCAATAATTAGAAATTTACTGAAAAATCGAATTACTTTTATTTCAAAAAATTAGCTGTAAGTTACTGTAAGCTTACTTGGTGTTGACAAACATATTACATTTGATTGGTTTGTCGTTTGCTTTTGCAACTACTACATTTGTATATGTACGCCATGTATTAAATATGTGTAGGTAAATATTTCCATGTGTGAAAAGCACCACGGGTACAACATCCAATCCAGGCAACTCAATGCTCATCATCACAATCGTCTTCGTCGTTGCCCCCGCTCCATGGGTATAACTGCAATTGCTGTTGTTGTCATACAGAGATGATTATATCATAATTCCCACATAATTTCGTTTCGTAATTATTGTCTCTGATAAGAGAAAGTGGTACATTTCTACCCGAGTCCTTCTTATTATCGTCAACGCTATGGTTCTTTGTATCCTTTTAATATCAGCTGCCATTGTGAACGTCAACAGTCTGATACAGTGGGTTAGAAGGCTTTTCTTGGAAAACATCCTCAATTCCAAAACATCTTTTAATTAGAGAAGACAATAGATATGTGCTGGAATTATTTAGAGCCGAGCTATTTCTAAAGAACATAATATTATAAAATTTACAAAAAAATAATTAGTTAAAACTCACAACAAAACCTAAACAAATTGAATGCAAGTTACACCAATTACGAAAACTTTATCCTTCGTTTCGAAACATACGATAAGTTCGTGATGATACATTTCACATAAATTGATAAAATAAAAAAGGAAACCTAAATCTAATTTTATATTGTCTTTGCGGTATTGCGGTTACAGCTACTGCTGAAATTGTACATAGCTATTCATGAACCATAAATTTGAACTCATTTCAACCTTTAACTAAAATATAAATATTTGTTAAAATAAGCTAAACAATAAAACAAAAGCTAACTTTTTTTTTATAAAAATAGACTAAAACTAAATGGCTTCTTCTCCATTAACTTAAACCAAAAAAAAATATTCTACAATTTTCTAAAACAAAAAAACTCAGCCTTTTGTCAATTAATGTTTTATAGCAAAGACTATACGAAATGGAATGAATCAGTTATATCATTGCGGATACGAAAAGCATAAATTATGAATGAACATTTCTCTACAGTTTTTTATGTTCAAGTATTTTTAGGCTTTTGCCGTGACTGATAGTATGCCACTGTCGGTGTCCGGTGAACGAGTAATAGTGGGAGGTAGAGTTGGAGGATGAGCATGAAAAAAATGTTAATGTTTTTTGATGTACAGCTGTAATTGCAGTGAAAGCAGTTTCATCCTTCCAACCAGCCATCCAAGCATCCATCCAGCTATTCATGCCACCCACCAACCATCCGCAGATAAAGCTCACACAATCCATTGTCGCTGCTCCGCTTTCTGGAGATGGATAAAATTGCTAAAGCTAATTGCTGCTATGTCTATCAAAATGTCTGTAAATGAGATGAGTTGTTTACAGCCTCCCCTGGCAGCCATCCCTATCCAGCACCGCTGTCAACCCGCTGACATCCAACGCAAGTCTTCGCCAAACCCCCTCCGTCCGAAGGCCATGCTTTTCCGTATACTCAAATAAAATCATTATAACAATATCTTCTACCCCTTTTCATTTTTGAATGTTTCCATTACAAGTTTCCCAGTTTTTTTATACACCCTATAGTAATCCGGTTGATAGTGATGTACTAGGTGTGCAAATGAATTTTTTGGGTGAATCCATAGCAGCGAATTTGCATCCATTGTGAAAATTAAAGATGGGAAAATTACATGTGTTAAAACATGCGTCCCTTAGAACGTTTAGAAGTCTAATCGAAAGGGACCTTTATATGAGGGCTTTATAAAAACATGGACCGATGTTCCCTTTTATCACTAGGGGAGTATATAGCATAAATTCTTTAATTTCAGCCAGATCAATTGAAAAATATAAAATGTGTTCTTTAGAGCGCCAAGCAGTGTCATCAGGGAGGACTTTTATATGAAGACTATACCAAAACATGAACTGGTGTGCCCCATTTTTGTTCGGGAAGATAAGGTCCAACATAAAGTATAAATTTTTAAACTTTTGCTAAATCAAAACCAAAAAAATTAAATGACATCACAAAATATAGTCCAATGTGCCCCAGTTTACCGGGAACGATTAGGTCCAATATAAAGTACAAATTCTTAAATTTCAGCCAGATCATTTTAAAAATTGGTTATTTAGAGTGTCACGAAGTGATAACGGTGTGAACCATTATATGGGAGCTATATCAAAACTCTGTACCAAAGATCGCTTAATATTTGCGACTTGAACTTTGATTACAAAAATACATGGTCACAGACGGACATGGCTGAATCGACTCAAAAAGTGACTCTATGCCGATCGGTATAACAAACAATGGGTCTGCCATAGTTCGGTGTCGCGTATAAAAAACTAAGCCAATGTTTCAGGAAGAGTTAGGATTTTCTGCTGTCCGTTCCTCATCATTAACTACTGCTCCGCCATTGGTCACCACCTCGTAATCTATAATGATGCTTACATAAAATTACCCTTATATCGCAGATTTGACTTCAAAAAGTCAGAACACGACTTCAAAAAGTCAACAAATAATTTGACATAAACTGTTGTCACTAATACTACGATCGTGTTTTAAAAGTATCACGTTCTTTATATAGGGTGATCCAGGTAGAGATACTTTTCTCAATAGCCTTTTTTTGGCAGATCACGTGTTAGTCGTGTCATGCTGTCGTTTACAACGTTTTGACAGCAAACTGACAGATTAATTAGTGTAATGTTATAACGGGTGATCCAATTAGAGGTACTTTTTTCAATAGCCTTTTTTTGACAGATCACGTGTGAGTCGTGTCATGCTGTCATGTTATTTTTGTTAAGTATTGTTTGGCATTTCATCATGGAAAGACTTACGCCTGAACAACGTTTACGCGTGTCATTCGCCAGGTACCAGTCGAAATGCTCGAACGAGTCATCGACTCAACGGATGGGCCATCTGAGACGTAGCCGCGGCCAACATTTGATAGACATAATCTTCAAAAAAATAAATGCCAAAGAATGTTCTTTCAAATGATAATAAACATTCCCCATTCAATTTGAATTTTCTGTGGTATTCGAGTACCATCTAAGTTCTTATAAATCATTCAAGTGCATTTTTAGGCTATTATACGATACTAGGAGATCCCTGTTCAAGACCAAAAAATTTCTGGTCTCGATTTCATTCAAGTTTTCACAGGATTTTCTCTCCCTAACCCGTTAGTGTTAGCCTAAAACGTAGTCGACTCTGCCCTAATTTAGTTCCTTCATTACGATTTTCTGCCGAGCCTTTTTTATTGTCATTTCGTCTAAACACTTAAGCCCCCATTTGTGTTTTGTGTCATTTTCTTGTTGTTTTTTTTCTCATTTTTTGTTTTTTGTGTTATTTCTTTAGGGCTCTAATGAAGTTCCATCGTTGATTAGGCGTAAAAAATTCTGTCACACATACTCGTCCTTTTAACCAAATAAGGAACGAATGGCACAAAAAGCCGTTCTCAATAAGGCTTAAATCTGTGTACAATGACATAGAGTTGCTGGCGTTACTTTTTCCTCAAACCCATCCTCCCACCCCTTCACAGTTTACCCGTTATTTGGTAAGCAAAGGGTTGTGATGTTTTCGTCTCTTTGTCATTTTCTCCTGGAAATGGCATTTCCCTACCCGTCCTTCCTGAAGCTTTAGTGCTTCCATTGTTTGCTTATTAAATACAGAAGCGTTTTAGTTTTGCACTTGGCTAAGTGTCACAGTGAGATGACAGTATGATGGTGTGTCTCTATGATAAGTACATGTCGTGAGAATGTATGTAGGTATGTCAATGTATGCGTGTAACAACAATGAATACAAAGACTATGGTGCGGAGTAGGTTGACAGGACTAAGACGGGGTGTTTGTTTGTTTGTGTGTGTGTAAATATGTGCAATTTGGAGCGTTGTGTTGGAGTAAATGAATAGAAAAGCCAGTAATAAAACAAGAGCAAATTATCACAGCAGGATCTCTGGTAGCAATAAGCAATACTTGTATCATAAATGGCACAGTTGTCATAATATCGGCTACAATGTTGCCATTTTTCCTACTTTTTAATTCTGTCCCACCATTACAACTGACCTCCTTCGCCCTCCCGCTGTCCCTCAACTGTCTCAAAGTCGGAGAATGCAATGGCGTTGTATTTGCCTGGCAGTTCGCAACAATGTTCTGGCCAACAACAATGACAGCGCCAACGCCATCCGAGTTCATGTCGAGGATACTAGTGTTGCCAGAGTTGCTGATGTCGGTGGTGTTGTGTTGGTGATGGTGATGGTGCTGCTGATGTTTCTGTTGTCACATTGAACATTTTGATTGTTTTAGTTTATAGTTCTTGCCTCAAATGCTCCTCCAAGAGGGGAAACAAGTAATTGTTTTAAACTCACTACGTTTCAATTGGAACGGGTGAACATATAAGAACTACTTTTTCAGTCAACTTTATTTACAAATACATATTAACAACATTAATATCATCACCTGAAATCCAAAATGACGTAACAGACATGTTCATGCTTTTTCAGGAAAAGCAAAAAACAACGTAAAGTAATTTGGCTAGATTTACGTTTCAGATTTACGCTAGATTTACGTTTTCCAGACAATTTAAGCGAAATCAAATAACAAATCTAGTGCAATTGTATTTATGGCGTGCATTCTGAATAAAAAATAACATTTTATGAAACTTATCGCTTTTTGAATGACCTTGTTTGCTGTTACGTCATTTCGAATTTCACTCATAAAATGGTCGATTTTAAATATAGAACTCTCAAATTGTTTAGGAATGTCTAGTTTAGTCTAATAGACTACAATCTATCATAAAATTTATTTTGATTTTTTTGATGTAACGTCATTTTGGATTTCAGATGACGATATATAAACATCAAACGGAGAAGTACGCATATTATTTTTAAAAAAATTGGGACAGCGAGATGACGGTGTGTGAAAATGTATTACTCTGTCTTTTTACCCTACACCATACTGTGGTACAGGGTATTATTGTTTTGTGCATTTGTTTGAAACACCTTACAGATTCAGAATCACTCCCTGAGTCGATTTAGCCGTGTCCGTTCGTCTGTGAAGACATTCTTGTGATCAAATACAGCTCTCAAATATTAACCGATACTTACGAAATTTTGCACAGGGACTTTCTTAGTGCAAGGGACGAAAGCTACTGAAAATTGTGTGTATTCATTCATAATATTACATAGCTCCCATGTCACTGTACCTTTCGATTTGCCTCCTCCACGTTCTAGAAATCACTCTAGTAAAACGGACAGGCTTAAATTTTGCAGTTATATTATGCCCCTAACTATGGCACTCTTTCAGACAGCCAAACTCAAAAATATAAAGAGCATTACTAGAATGGAATCTGCAAGGTCAACGTCAACAAGAACACTCACATAATACATGACTGCGGTGTGTTAAAGCGGAACACGAAACCGCTGGAATTTCCTGGAATCATGTCAAGACACTAGCCAGAGATAGACGTACATTGAGAGAATTTGCAAACGTTTCACGTAAATTTTTATTTACAGATTGCAACATATTATTTAACGTAATGTTTTTATATAAATAAATAAATAAAGGATTTATAAAAAAAGCTATCCTTGGAAAAAATGGGCCAAATACGTCCATGTTTGGATGTATCCCCCCTATAACTGTACCTTCCGATTTGATTTCTTCACTTTCTTGAAGCCACATTGTACAACTGTTCAGCTTGAGATTTTGCAGTTTATGTTTTTTATGCCATTAACTATTCCCAAAAATGGACCATATCGGTCGATATAAATGTACCTTCCGATTTGACTTCTTCTTCTAGAAGTCACTCTATTCTAGCTATCCAGCTCCGAAAAAAATTAGATAAATCGGTCCATGTTTAGAAAGAAGCATCGTTATATAACCGGTGTGTCTGAAAATGGACTGATTGTATTTTATTTTATCCTGAACCATTTCTATAGTCCAAATCGGTCAATATGTTTATACCCTTACCTTAAAGAGGAGCGTATACGTCGTTTGCTACGAGCTCAATGTGTAACACATCGAAGGGGCGACCTAAGACCCCAAGTATGTTCGGCGGAAATCCATTTTTGGGCCTTTTAAGTCATTTGAGCAATGTCCATCCGTCTGTCTGTCTGTCTTTCTAGCTGGAGCGCACGATAACTCTCGAAAGAAGTAACGGATTGACATCAAATTTGGTATGTAATAATATTCTTTACTATCTCAGGCTAAGGTCGAATATAGGCCATATTGGTCCACTCCTTCTAGTACCTTCCGTACAATTTAGTGAAATATTGATACTCTAATAACCTCTATACTATTTATCCGAATCTTCTGTAATTCCACACGTAGTAATAGTTTATCTGTCGCTATGAGGTTGAGAAAAATGGGCGAAGTGGTCCCGCTCCTTTTGGTACCTCCCACACAAATGGACCACTTTTCACCAAAAGTTAACTGCTTATAAATTTAATACCAGTGCATACAAATACTTGAAATGTTGTACAGGGTAATGCTTTTATAGAACCTATAGTCCAGAGAATAAATCGCATCATTGACACGCCGCTTGTGGTACTTCCCACACAAATGGACCATTTTGCCCTAGAAGTTAACAGCTTATAACTTAAATACTAGCGCATATATTAAATGCAATTTAAATTGATAAAGAGCGCCTCAGTAGGTGAGCTGGTAGCGTGCTCGCCTATGTGTTTGGGGGTTGTGGGTTCGATTCCCACCAGAGGCTCTGGTCTGTCGCTGCAAAATCTAGCCACATGGTCTTTGTAACCCGGCTTTTCCCTGGACCGTAAAATTAGAATATAAATTTACTTTGTATTGTAATTCATATAAATAAAATAAATAAATAAATTGATAAATATGACTAAAGGTGAGGGGATTCGTAAGTCGGCTTACCCGACTGAACTTTCTTTCCTGTTATTTTATATATCAATATAACGATACCTTAGGATTTGGTTTATATATATTCATGAAGACACATATTGTAACCAATCCTCCGTTTTGTATCTTTTTCTTGAAATTATTTTAGAAAATGTTGGTCCCATCGGTTTCCTTTTTATTTTCCAGATCCATATCAATTTAAATTTGTATGCTCTAGAAATAGCCGAAAGATAGGTACGACAAATTTATAGGTAATAATAATTTGCAGGAAAAATAGGCATCACAGTATAGGTGTATATATCATATAGTCGTATCATATAGTCGGCCTAGACCGATTTTGAAGGTTCCTTATTGTTTTTTTATCTCTACTACATCTCCTTATCCCAAGAAAATGTCCAAATTTGAAAAAATCGGTCCAGATTTCTTTGAGGGGCTTTTTTTTAAGGTTCACTTAAAAATGCTGCCATTTTTTAAGAATATTTATGAAATTTGAAATGGAGTAGTTTCGTGATCCAACTCTGCAAGTTTTATGGTAATCATTTACGATTACTCTGATCTAAAAAAATTGCGTTATTATGTCCTATTGTTCCTGTAAGGAACAAATTAATTCCAATCATGTCTAATTATGATATGCTTCTAACTTCTCTCCAGCATCATCCGGTTTGAACTATTTGACGTCTCCATATGTGCAATGGACGGAAGGCCTCTTCTGCGAGTTCTCCTTTGGTTGTTCAGCCTGCGTAGCGTGTGTCCAATCCAGCACCATTTACGGTTAAGAATTTCGTTATAGACAGGTACTTGGTGAGATCCGGTTCAAAGTTGACTGTTAGATATTGTCTCAGGCCAGTATATCCGTAAAATCCTGCGCAAACAGCGGTTTACAACAACTTGGACCGTGTGTGTATTGCGTGATAAAGCGTTCCACGATTCACAGGCATACCAAGTGGTGTACGTACTTTATATTCGTATCGGGTCGATTTCATTCCTTCTATAAGCTTTGATGTTGAAAAAATGTTTATGATACAAATGCAACCCCGTAATCTGGTTATATAAACAGCCACATACAGTCGGAAAATATAGAATGTTATCGAACACGTTCCGCTGGGAAAACATTTATCCCCATTTGATATTAATCCTGTTGTGGTACAATATCGCTTATTTGATAATCCTTTATGATTCCCTATATGCGAGTTTTTGTACGGAGAATGAGTATTCTGTTAAAATCCTTTGTTCAACTCAACACAATTGAACGAATTAAATTACTTTTTTATTTCCTCTCATAATATGTTTGCTTTGGAATTAATCTTATATTACTTTTCCATTTCATTTTGATGTTGATTAAATACTTTTTTATTTTTTGCTACGAGAAAATCTACACTGGGCGTGTTTTTGTGATATATGTAAGTGAAGTTGATTGGAGTTTGTGCTATAGTAATTATTCCAAGATTTTCTCAAACAACTCCATCCTCATTTCTGAGTTGTTTTTTTTTGACAGTCACTATATTTCGTTTGTGATTACTAAATTAGGATGACAATTATTTTTCTCAATTAATTCAAATTATGATGGCACTAAAAATCCCTTTGTACAATATTGAAAAATAATAAATATATGCTATTTACACACGATTTAACTTCCACCCATAAGATAAGGTTTGCGAAAATTTCCACAGCCTCGGTTAAGATCCATTTATCTTTATAAGCTCTTAAAGCTGCAACAGCTTTTCAAAATTGAAATAATATTTTAGAGAGCATTTGTTGTGATATCAATAAATACTCCTAGGGTCTTGAGAGAATGATAGCTTTCTTCGGCATCTGGTAAATATTGTTAAAGAGATTTAAATTTTATATCACACTGAGTATGTCAAGCAGAGTATGTGGGTGTTACACACACTAACCCACATACTCTGCTTGAGCCAGAAGGAATAATGTATAAATCACATTTATTGATGCCACCAAAGACTAACTCAATCAATAATATTCTTATCGGCCCTATCACAATTCATTTAAAGTGCCATTATAAGCTCGTACTTCTATGCAAATATTCGTTTGGCATTGCGGCTTACATGTGGATTTTATTTTTTGTCCGCGACTGTATTTAACTGCTCCCACGGTGTGGTTGCCTAAGTCTTAAAGCGATACGCAAATACGTATGTATTCGTAATATTCACAATTGCACCCGTGTGTGTGTGTGTCGTTCTTTAGTTCATAAGCAAGGAACACCTTGATCCTTGAGGACGACACACACATCTGTGGATGGATGGGTTCCCAACGATGGAATGGTTGCCCAATAAAAAAATAGCAAAAATCATTTGTTCACACGTGTGCGTTCATGTTCCGATGCCGTCTGATGGCGGTGGATGTCGGATGTTGGATGGCTTGGGTGCACTTTATAACCATCTGAATGAGAAATATGCCAAATTAAATTGCTCAGATTTATGCCTTAACAGCCGTGGGGATGACTCCACAACTCTCTGACTCTCGCATGGCTGACTGACTGACAAATGTGATTCGGGGTGGGTGAAGTTTTCTGCCAACCACTGAAGTCGGTCTCCCGCTGTCTAATACCCTTTTAAACATGTCAAGCAATTTTAAACATTTATTGTCTGTATTTATTTACATATATAATATTTTACGTTGGCATTATGTGCCGCGTTCTTGGGCTCCATTCGCATCCTTTGTGACTTTGAGGCGAAAAGTCACAAACGGAAACGCAAGGCAACAGCACAACAACGTCATAAACAAGAAGTTAAAAAAACAAAACATCTAATGAAATAAAAGCAAAAGATGTTATGAGCGTAACCTAAATAAACACGTAAAAAACGCACGACTGCTGGAAGGTACGGTGTACATTTTTGCCAAATTACTCTTTAACGAACAACGCAAAAAAGAAAACAAATTCGCTGGTAATCATATTTGAAAGCAAATAAAATATGACTCTTTTGTCACAAAAGAAAGAAAAAGACACTGAAGTGTCCTTATTGCCAAGGAATATAGACAGAAAATATAAAAATTCTTTGAAATTTAGTTAGGAGTGCGTTGTATGCATTTTAGTATTGTCGAATTAAATTTAGATTTTCTTAGATTTCCTATTGGGTTTTATGAGAATAATCGGGGAGGATGTCGCTTGCTCAATGTCAGTTGGCTTTGCGGTATTGTAGATAGTATCCACTTTATATCCTCTTGTCAAACTGCCCTTTTTCCCATCGGTAATTAGTTATACCGATTTAGATTATAGCCTTACTTTGTGCATAATGCAATAGAGAATATTAGTATTTTCGTGCATTTGTACTCACGCTTTTAACTTTTTTACAATATCCTTTGTGTGGGAGGTACCAAAAGGGTACCAATAAACTAATATGGATAATCAATATTTTACTAAATTTAAACCAATTGTGATGGAGGTACTAGAAAAAGTGCGCCAATATTGTCCATCTTTGAAATTATCCTGAGACAGACAAAAATATAAGATCATACCAAATTTGAAGCCAACTGGTTACCCCCTTCGAGATCTATCGTGCGCAGCAGACAGACAGACGGACGGACATTGCTCAAATGATTTGAAATAACCCAAAACGTACTTCCGCCGAACATGCTTGGGGTCTCAGTTCCCTCCTTCGATATATTACACTTTTGGCCCGTAGCAAATGATATACCCGTATACGCTCTTTACACTAAAGTGAGTTTATAATAGAGGTTGTATTATACGAGTACAGGTTGAACCACATATTTTAGCATAACTCTAGAACCATTTATTCTAATTGGTTCAGGAAATCTTTAAAAAACCCTAAATTAAGTAGCCTTCGTATTCTTCTAATATCACACTTTTATTCGATCCTTCTTTTCATTCGGCAGGTATTTATTCGTTTAGGAGAAGTGGTGTTAGTTATAGCATCCGCTATTGTGGTTGAATCAAACTTAAGTGCTTTTGTGGGGATGTTGCCTGTTGCAGCTAATTTATTAATTTTAATTTTTTCGATTATCGATAAATCTTCTGAGATTCCAGGAGTGGTTGTTCCTACTTTGGTTGCGTCTCGTTCCTAACCTATCATCATCTGTCGAGCTGTCGTTTCCACATACCTCCGACTGCGATGTGAACAATTCGCGCCATCTCTTGAGCTGTTGGACAGTAGTGGTTAGTTCGGTACCATAAAATGCCGGTACCCTTAATATTATTTCCATTTTGCTGTTTAAGGACCGAAAAAAATTGGGGCAAATCGGTCCATATTTGGATATATCCCTCATATAACTGTGCCTTCTAATTTCCTCACGATCTAGAAGTCATTCTATACCAGTTGACATCTGTGTCAAGAAAAAAGAAATAGCCCCTTTATATATATATTCCTTACGATTTGATATCAAAGAGATATGGAAGCTTCATATTACACAATTAAGAAATTTATTACAGAGAAGTTTTTTGCTACAGAGATTAATACTGGCAGGATTGAAGAAAATCAGATTTATGTATAGCCGCTATATAGTCGTATGTATATGTAATTATATACCATCTGAATTAGGATGTTATCACTGCAGAGCTTTTATTTTCCATTTAATCATTTAGAATTTTGGTAGAGGTGTATTGCTTGATACAGTAACGAACGTAACGAACACGGGCAAAATTGTAGAAAATCGGTTACGAATAACATGAAGCCCCCATATATTCCTCCCACTTTGGTATATGCACGCTATGTAAGTCGTATTCTACAGAGAGGCAGAGAGTAGTTTCTAGATTCATGCACAAACACCGTGCAATTTAGAAAAAATCGGTTCACATTTAGATACAGACCCCATATGGAACTTACATCTCCCAATATTGCAAATAGGCTCTAAAACCACTTTTTCGAACAGGTAAACGTTTCAGATTCATAGCAACAATTCTGCTATAATATAATGGTGTAGGGTATCATGTAGTCGGATCCACCCGAATTTTGTCTTTCTTTTCTGGTTTTTTAAATAAAATGTGAGTTTTTCCCGAAAACATAACAAAAATTAGGCCCAAGAGTTAGAGATAAAGCATCAAAATGTTCTGAAAAAATATTCTTCATACGAATTTTTGTGAACTGAACATAAGAGTATATTATGATTTTTGCATTTGTATTAAAACATATTTCTTGATAAAACACTCCAATGCATCTTGAAATGGGAATTTAAATACTTATTTATAATTATTTGATACGTAAATAATTTATATTAGGAAGATGTCATTATTTCTCTTTGCGCCAATAGAAGAATAATAACATCATTTTTAAAATTTACTATATTCTCTAACACTTGAATCGAATCAGTGATTATCGACAAATCTGTTAAGAATTATGTGTTGGCAATGACCTTAGGGTTACTTCAATAATAAAGAGTAGAAAAAAAGAATGTCTATCTTCAACAATGAGCGGTCGCTGGACTACTTATCTCACTTTTATGAGTAAATGCTTATTTTTCTACAGAGCAAATAGTAAAGTGAACACAAATTACATTATTCTTTTCAATTAATATAAACTGACCTTAGTCTAGGTTAGGTTAGGTTAGTTTGAAGAGAGGAGACTTTTAAACGTCTCATGTCCATGGACATACACTTAAGCCAGTGGTTCGGCCTGTTGTGCGCTCCTTATTTATGATCTTTTTATACCTCACGAGTTACAGAAAATCGGTACTAGACACGAATTTTCTTAGTATCTTCCAGTCATTTTCTCTGAGATGAGCCAAGTCCGGTACTAAGTCGGACCCAAAATGTTGGGATCTTTAGTCTATGTTGACTATTCGGAAATGTTAATAATACAATTTAATATATTTGTAAACATGAAACTACAAGAAGGCTTTAGCAAATGACTCAATTTTTCAATGGTCAATAAATAGGACAAACATGGAAATTTTGATATAATGATATGTATAAGATATGTTTTATATTTTAAATTAAGTGACATTGAAGTCAACTGTACACAGGACAAACGATTTTTCTACAGGTATTTTCAGGATATATGTAATGTTAATTTTTTCGTTGATGTTTTGTGATATAATTGTTTTTTTTTTTAGACATTCACATGATGTCGAAGTCACCTTAATATACATTCCTTTGTGATAGATAAATGTCAGAGTTATTCACATCCTCCATAGCAAGAAATGTATGTTCGACCTTCCGATTGTTCTTCTGATGTTATACGGAAAAATATAAGTATACATTATTCAAATCTGTTGCGCCGATCCAACGAGTGCTTTTCCTTGATGTGGTTGATTATCATTCAAATCAAAAGAAAACGAAATCACTGAATATTTCCGTGTCACTTTCGTAGAATCGACATAAGCGCCGCCAACTTCCTTTGCATTGCATTGCGTCCATTTGATGATGTGGTTTTTAAAAGTCCTGACATCCGGTTCGATGGTATTTAAATTGATGCGAGTGTCCTTCTCGAATAAAACGATGCGGCATAAGTTCATTAAAGCGAAAATGAAAGCAATAACAATTCGTCAGGGAGAGAATTGACAGAATCTATAATAAATGTAGCAGAAAATAAAAAATTCGAATGAAAAAAAATAACTGTGAATGAATAAAACACTTTGTTTGTTTTTTCAACATTCAAATGTTTTTTTATCACACTTCTTCGCCCTCGCACTCCGCTAGCGCTCTGTCGCTCTATTTCTCCTTTTCTCGCACTCTCGTTTCAAGAGACCTGAGTGCGAGTGAGGCTGAAGTGGATGCGAATTCCACGGCTCGCATCCTTGAGGTCAAGTATCTTATTATTTTTAAAAATCATTTACATAAATGCCCGCGTAGAGACTGAGTTGTGAGTTTGTTATTTTGTTCTCTGCTGGAAGATGCTGAAGCTGTCCATCGTCCATCACACACCAACGAACGATCCATTCATACATCCATCGTCCTTAAACTCCATCCAATCGTCTGCGGTCCTTATGCATCTGTAAAAGAATGGGCGTACGGACGGACGGACGGAGCAAGTAAATGCTAAAAGGTCGCATTTTAATGAAGCAATAAATAAATGAATTTAAATGTTGTATAAATTGAGTAATAAAGTAATAATAATGCGAATTATTTATTATGTTTATTTAGTGCCGTATCAGCAAGACCTTATAACCAACCAATTGCCCCAGCGATGCAGTTTATTGGATACGCTTGACTTCTTCTTTTTCTGGGGGTGGCAGAGTTAAATTATTAAATGCAATTTCATTTGTGGCGAATGCAGATGTGGTATAAAGAATGTAACGTCAGCAACTTGAGCTGCTGTACTTGTAAATGTCGGATGTATGAAGCTTTTAAACGGAAAGTCCTTTGATGTAGGGAAAGAGATTTATTTGGTATTACAACTTGAAGAATCATAAGTAAGGAGCGCACACCAGGCCGACCCACTGGCTAACGGGTATATCTCGCTTCCTTTTTTTGCAAACTAACCTAGTCAAAAATAACTAGCAATTATGCTAAATTATCTGCTGATTCGCCTGGATTGATAACATCAAGGTATTAAATGTGTTCAGTTTTTCAAATCCGTTCGATGTTTTCGATTTGTTAACATTTTAAGTATTTCTATTCCTCAAGTCCTCGTGACAACAGTTTCTTTACTTTCACTTCGTTTTGCTTAAGAATTTCCATATCCATTTCCAATATGTGGATGTTATTCGCAATTTATTCTGACATGTTTGTAAGACGTACTTCTGCTAAATTTCATGTAACGAATTTTCCTAAGATTGTGATTTTCTTTTTCGCTAAAAATACCTCAAATTATTATCCAAGGTAATTGAGTTTACCTTTGTGTTGTTATACCCGTTGTGACTGTCATTGTCGTTATATGTTATGCGTTTTGTTGCCGTGAAATGGAATACATTGGAGTGTGTTGTAAATTTGTACTTAATGCCACTTAAAATGAAAATAATGTTATTCTTCTTTATTCGGGCCCCAAAATGCTAAATTCTAAACATCTTAAGATGAGAAATACGTACAAAATACGTTCATGAACAAGCCATTCTTGTTTATTATTTAATATGCTTTGTAAACGTACAACTGCTGCAGTCATTTGATGTCGCACAGCACAGCCTTTCGCCAGGCAACATTTGTGGCCGATTTAGATAGCAGAACTTAAACTCAAAAATCGCTTAGGCGGAGTTAATTTTCTGCTCTTCTTTGTGGCTGTGTCAAAGTGAAATGTGTTTGAAAAACTTTTTTTAAATATATAACAGCGTATACTCGTATACGCATTGATGAGTTTATTGCAGGAGTACAATTCCCTGCATATTTATACAAAAAAACAATTAATTTGTGGTCAAAATGCAGGTCAAACTTCGTTTCACAAATATCAAATACATAGAATAAATGAAAAACTAATCTGAATTAAAAATTTGTGTACAAATTATATTGTTAGTTTTCAATTAAGTTGTTCTAGTTGAAATCTTTTCTTCGTAAACGGAAACGTATTTTCAAAACTTATAAAATGTTAAAGTTGTGCCAAATTTCAACATAATAAAAAATTAAAATTTTTCACAAATACAAATTAATTATAAGTGCGAAATACGGAATTTCAGCAGAATCCGCGATTATTTTTGATAGGCCGTCCCGGATTAGTGCACATCTTCATCACCTACATATTTTGTCTCTTGCTTACACTTATGTGTCCAGAGAATCAGCACTATTGACCAGTCAGCCAAACAGATTGTCGATTGTAAATGGAATCCTTGTACCATTGTTCAATTCCTCCTATATTTAGAAATAATTTTAAATTTATCCGACTTATTTTAATATTTTTTTGCCAAATCAATGCCAACGCTTCTAGTATTTTTTTCAGTACATTTGAATAGCTTATTGAAAAATATGTTTAACTTTCGAAATTTCTCATTCAAATCTAAGTTTCTAAGGAACATATTTAATATTTTAATGCACACAGCTGCAAAAGTATGTAAGCACACTCACACACATTTATAGGCAGCTCAAATCAGAAATCCTGGTAAAGCGTTAGTTTTTTTTGCAAGAAAAACATACGTATACATACAGAGCTTTATACAGGAAATAGTATTAGTAGTCATAGAGGGATAAGAAGAGCCAAAAGACGAAAGAAGTACATTAGCATTAAACCGAAAACGAAAAAGGAAAACATTGAGTGTTTCGTTTCATTTTTCTTCTCTTTTTGGTTTTTTGTTGTTGCTGTTGTCGTGTGCAATTGTATTGTATTGTTTTGTTTTGCAGTTGTCGTTGTCGTCGTTTGCTTGAGTTGCGCTTAGAATTTAATCCTGTTTAAAGAACAAAACTACACATATACCAGAAGCCAAGGCGTGCCAGTCAAGACTACACAGGACGGCAACAACAACAATTCGTTGCCGAAGGGGGAGTATCCCCCTCCCCCTTCGGCACAAAACAAAAGACACAGATACGAGACACAAAACAATACGGTAATGTATGCCAGAAAATGCTGAGAAATCCTTTCCAATGAAATAATGTTAGATAAACAAACGGAGTAGCAGCAACAAAAGCAACACCAACACGAGAACTAAAGAAAGATGAAAGCAGGATAAGCTTGGCATTGGCTTGAGTACAGACAGCCCTGGGGAGGGCAATATGCGCGAACGGGGGGAGTTGGAATGTATAATGATGTATTTGTTAATGTTAAAGTGTTTCTTGTCTTTGTTTGTGAGACATACTCTAAGCGTAAATCTGTTGCTTGCATTGCCAATGTTGTTGTTGTTGCTGCTGCTGCTGTTTATTGTCCTCTCACTGTAAGCATTGCCGAAGATAATGGCATAAGAATTTTAAGCCTAATCCTTAAAAAAATATTTTCCTAAAGAACATTTTCAATTGAAGTGGAAATATCGCAATAAGACGATATTTTGTTTTCTTTTGTGTCATTGTTGATGTGTTGGCGTTTCTCATTTTGCCACGGGACCCCAAAAATAAATCATAATAAATCGAAACAGGACAAAATTATAATCAAAGGATGAATCTTTAAATTAAATACAATTCCAATGAATCGAAAATCTTCCCCAAGCAATGCACTGTGGGTAATTTTCCAGATTTTCTGGACAAATCTCTCAACGCTAAGTTATCGATCTCACATTTTTACCCGCATATAAGTACGAATTTAAACTAGTGGGGCAATTACAACGCCAACCCTATGCAATTAAAAACTGAATTACAATATTATTTATTTATTTGGTCACACATTTGGAGCATACTTGCATATGTGTAATCCTATTTCTTGGAATATATCTTTTAGCGGGTTAAATCCCATTTAAGGGGTTAAAAATGCAAGTAAAAAAATTGTGAAAAAGAATGCAGTTCCAAGATCCAGTTAATAATACCATCGTAAATTTATAGAGCAACATTATCACATCCTGTTTTTTTTTTATAATTCGGCGGCATCTGTTCTCTGAGCTATGTCGGACTTTTTGGACGACCAGCTTTATTTCCTGCTTGATAGCGGAACAATTATGTACATTTCATTCTGCAACTTCAATTTGAATCCACTTCTCATTGTATTTTTTGTAAAAACCCAAATTTGTTTAAATGTTAATTTATATTACGTAGAAAATTATTATTAAAAAACAACAAAATTCTGCAACTTTACTTAATGTTTTAAATAATAAAAATAGTGAAATACATGGCACCAGGTGACAACCCTTTTGTTTGGTTCAAACATGTTTAGGTCAAACAGAAAATATATAAATTTCTTACTGCATTTATTTCACAACAATTATTGGATGCATCTAATGTCAAAATTAAAAAAACTCAACACCTGAAATTAGTACATGTCATTAGCTTTCCGTTCCATTTTTTATATTTTTCCGCTTTTTTAATTCACTATTTGTTGATTCCTGTCCCTTGGTCAAGAATATATAAATTAGATTTGAAAGGAGGCTCCAACAAATGAAAATCCAGAGAATTCCAATTCTAATTCAATGGAGGATTGAACCTTCTTTATTTCACAGAGTTCTTATGACTAACTTAATGCTAAGATGACAGCAGGCCAAGCCTGTGCTTTTCAAACAAAATAATCATTTGGGGCGAAAAATAGAAAAAAAGGTACAAAAAGAGTACTTTTAAAGCAAACAAAATTCAGTGACTTACAAACTATCTGGACATGAGTTGCCACGAAAAAAAAGAAAAAGAGAAATTATGGATTCAACACTATTTAAAAAGTGCTTCAAATCGGAAAGGGAACAGTAATACTTAATACCAAAAACAAAATTCAACTTTCACAGATGATTTACAAAAGGTCAAAAAATTTACGAAAATCCTGAGTATGCAAACTGTCTTCTTACAAACCACATTAAATTTTTTGGGTTTTGCACTAACCCGAAGATTTGGTTTTGGCCAGAAAATCACGAAAATTACCCATAGTACAATGTCTGCTACAAATTTACTTTTCAAGCAACAGCTGTCTTTGGGCAAGGTGCAAGATGAAACATATACATACTAGAAATTTTGTTCAAAAATCATTGACAAAAAAAAACAAAAATAGTTTCGTTGTTTTAAAAGGAATTTCGTACATTTCTCGTAAAGGGGAATTTAACTCTGTATTTATACCCTCCATAGAAAGTTTAAGCTGTAAGAATCAAGAGATGTAAGATGATACGTGTATAAATATTTATAGGAATGTGTTGTTGTTATTTATTCTTGGTCTGTGCTTTTGTTATTCAGTCAGAATTTATTCGGTTTAAGAACATATGTTTCAGTTACCTTCTGTCTATTGCAAAAATGTAATAGAAACAAATACAAAAATTGGTAGAGTGTTTTAATTGCTTGATAAAATTGACTGCAGTTTCGATAGACACCACTCTATCATCTTCAGAATTCATTAACAAAAATGTATGTATAAGCTGAAATACTTATGGGATCAGTAAATTGAATGCAACAAGAACTACTAACCAAAACCGTATTTTGCCGAACTAAGTCAACATACTAAAACTCTCATACCAATACATTTTTGTTTTTTGCTGGCGTTCGCTTCGCGAGCCACGAAAACGAATGTAGTTTTATCAACGGCTAATGCCGGCGTCATTTGTTTTCGTGGCCCTCGAAGCGAACCCAAGCAAAAAACAAAAATGTATTGGTATGAGAGTTTTAGTATGTCGACTTAGTTCGGCAAAATACGGGTTTGGTTAGTAATTCTTGATGCATTCAATTTACTGATTTCCTTAGTTAGCGGCAGGGTAACTACGTGCGTGTGAGATTGACAGTTGAGAGGAGAGGCTATAAGAGACGCATCACTACTCCTACACCCCAATATATATATACATTAGGGCGGGTTGATTTAAAAATCGCCCATTGCTCAGTGAAAATCGTATTCTAGGGATCAAAATAAGAAACTTTGCCGAAGGAACCATACCTCTAAAACGAATTCTGATGTCCCGGAAAAAATCCCACTTTGACCCATTTAGAGTGCTCCAATCGAGTCCAAATGTATGGAACCCCAAGTGGGTTCCAGGTGGCGTGCCACTGGCATGGGTGGATCGGGCCTCCAAAGTTAGTGGGGGTCGGTCATACATTTGGACTCGATCGGAGCACTCTAAATGGGTCAAAGTGGGATTTTTCAAAATTTGCCCCTACCCAAAAGTTTGACCCAAATTCCGGGACATCAGAATTCGTTTTAGAGGTATGGTTCCTTCGGCAAAGTTTCTTATTTTGATCCCTCGAATACGATTTTCACTGAGCAATGGCGACTTTTTTTGCCTCCCCACAAATCGACCCGGCCTAATATACATATATCTTTATATATAAAATTCTTTGTACGTTTGTTAGTAATGCATGATCTCCGAAACCATAAAACCGAATGGCCTGAAAATTTAACAATATATTCAGTTGGGGGTCATTTGTGTTTTAGAATTATTTTCACCGCGATAAATTGCTGAGTGGTCAAGTTATTTGCAAAATTCGCCTTTCAAGACCGATTTGACTGAAACTTAAAATGTAGGTAGGTGTGGTTTGTCTTCATAATAGTTTGTATGTATGATTCTAATCGTTAGATGGCGCTATAATGCACATATGATCAATCCTTTTTTTTATGAAAAACAAACCAATACATCCCAAACAGGACGGGCAGGACAACGTTTGCTGGGGTCAGCTAGTATTATATATAAATTTGTACTATTTCTAAGTGTGAACCGATTTTCATCAAATTTGGCGATGTTCATGAATGTTGAAACTGCTATCTGCCAAATTTAATAATGTAAATCGGAACTGATTTTCTTACGTTTTTTAAGAGGTTTTCGTTTTTTGTCAGCGTCTCCCGCTATGTAATGAAATATCACCGAAGAAACGATTACGAGTATAGCGGCGTGAAGTACCTACAAATATAAATAGGCGCGACAATCGCTTCTGTGGTAATATTGTTCCAAACATATTCTGCTTGAAACATATATATATGTTTAGGGTATACTATAAATACATATTATTTGGTACACACAAATATTATATAGTTGGGAAGATGCTGTTCCAAACAAATATTTGTTTCCTTCCTTCTATTTTTATTTGGGAATATTATTTCAAAAACATATATTTATTAAATTTACGTATTCAGCATTTCAGTAATTCAAAGTAATTTTCTAGAAATTTAAAACGTTTTGTAAAATTCCTTTATAATTGAAATCATGCAATCTTGGATAACAATAAATTACATGATGGCAACAAATAATGTCTTGGAATAGTAAGAAATTAAAATTAAAGCTTTGAAACAGAAGTTACTGCTAGATATGCAATTTTTAACTGGAAGGTATAATTTACCAAAAAAATTAATCAAATCAAAATTACGCAAATACCGACCCTATAATTCTGAAGAGGGCATAATGAGTTGATAATTTTTGTAGAATAAACTTATGGTCCAGCTAGTCTGAGTTTTGCTGTAAGTTAATGTCTGAGAGATTTCTTATTGTCAGAGTTATATAGCTGGTCTGAGTTTTTTTGACAGTGGGTCAAAGTTTTCATTTTTTGGTCGAAGGGAGCAGTATACTAAATAAAAAAATGCTGTCTGAGAGATTTCTTATTGTCAGAGTTATATAGTGGAATTGTATGAGAATCATTTGTGTGGAAGATCTTGACCGTCTATCTCCCCTCCTAAAAGGTCCATTTGACCCTTTTTTCAAAAAAAAAAAAATCAAAAAAATACCTTTCAAAAAAGAACATTTAAGAATTAAAAAGTTCTTGTTTTTGTTTTTTTGTTTTATTCGATCTGCTTTCATAGTACATATTTTGTTTTTGTACTCAGGCTCAAGATCGTTATTGTTGTTTTCAGTATATGAAAACAACTTTGTTAAAAATTAAAGAAGAAGCAAGTGACATGTATTGGGGGCGCCCGAAACAGATCTGTCAATCCAACCATTACAACCGCCCCCAATACATGTCACTTGCTTCTTCTTTAATTTTTAACAAAGTTGTTTTCATATACTGAAAACAACAATAACGATCTTGAGCCTGAGTACAAAAACAAAATATGTATTAAAAAGTTCTTCGAAAATTTTTGTCAAACAAAATAATGAATAACTGAAATTGTATTCCTTTTTTTCAGATTTTGCAAATATTTGCAAATTTTGTTCTTGGCAATTTTCATTCTATGTTCTTCGGGGGTACTGCTGTGGCGTACAAATATGGCGGAAGTTTATTAGAATTAAAAGGATTTTTAAATATCTATTCCGAAATCGAAGGGGCGTGATTTTTCGTTATTAATTTCCCTCTTAAGATATATTAAGGTTTTAAGCGAATTCATTCAATCTCACTAAGTCCAGATGAGTACATAATTACCGTATGTCTATGCCGACTTCGCAATCCGCGAAAATCATAAAAAAATATCTCAAAATTCTTTAGGGTAGGAATATCACTACAAAAATTCGCAAATTCAGATTTTTTGGATGAAGTCTGTTAATTTATTATTGAAGGCTATAACCAAACTTTTCAACTAATATCGTTATTACCTTCATTCTTTGTGAAGTTCACATCTAGTTTATCATCTAATCACGGACATTGTTCATATATTTTTTCGATTGTCATATATATTTTGCGGGATTCGTTATATTAAATAAGATTTCAATTAAAATATGTTTTGTTATGGATATTTTGACATATGCTGATAGAAATGGTATACGATTGTAAGTTTAGTTATCTTAATTTCGCTGAAAATTTCATTTTCTAGAAATTTTTAAAATTATTCTAGATCAACGGTTTTTGCACGCTTACATTTTCATCTCTGTCTACTAAAAAAGCGGTTGATGTGCCCGCAAAATATTTTTTGCAAATATATTTACTAGAAAATAAAAAATGTTGACTTTTGCCCATATTTTGGAGCTATATCTTAATCTAACCGATTTTTACAATATTCAACATAGTTCATGCCAATTTTAAGAACTATTTCTGGAAAATATAACATTCGCAGTTGACAAACTCAAATCGTATGGTACATATTTAATATGGCAGCTATGCGTAACTTTAACCGATTTTTACCATTTTAATAGGGTTCATACAATAACTAAGACCTGTACTTTGTTTACAAAAATACATGGACACATAAACGACTGAAAGAAGTTATAATACCCTGTACCACAATGTGGTGTAGGGTATAATAACTTGCAAGTTTTGTGTATACATAAAACAAATGACCTAAATATGTAATATTTTATTCTGCAGCATCGAAGAAATACTAAAAACAAGACAAAGAAGAGATAAAAACATGAATTTATATGATTAAATTTCACGACATACCTACAATAATATTGGCTCTACATATTTGTTTTATTTTGATTAAAAATTCCTCTAATAATAGTTTTCTTTTAAAGAAATTGTATTGAAAGTACTCCACTTAAGCTTAGATTTTTTCCAGATTTATGAGATGAAACATAAAAATAATTGCGTGTTGAATAACATCTGCATAAGGGATAAATAAACAAATCGAAGTCGGTTGGGGTGGCAGAATGATCATCTAAAATGTATGGTCTCATGAAATATCCACAATTTACAGCTTCAATTGGGCTGAATGTAAAAGTAATAAAAAACGAAAATAGATGTAAAAAAAAAAACAGAAAACGGAAAGAAGTGAAACTAAAACAAACAATAAATGCACCGTAAGAAATTCGTAGATAGAAAAGAAAAATAAAAGAAGAAAAATCAAATAATATAAAAACGTATATGTAAATATAATACGTCATATTGTGACGCAGACATTATGATTATTGTGTATATTATAAATGTCCACTCCTTCAATACTTCATAATGATTTCCTCAACATCACTATATTACGAGGTGGTATGACTTTGTGCATTTGTTGGTAATATCTCTTAGTTCATTGGTGGATACCGAGGATGATCCACAACGACCCAAAGGATGAAATCCCTGCATTCACATTCTTCAAACGATTCGAATGAAAAATGTTTATACCTGCACGCTACCGAATCATTGAATACAACCAGTCTAGTGGACGATTTTTTTTATCATAATATCATTTGGAACACAACTTGACATTGTAATTATTGTGAAGGGTATATTGCCTTGACGACTTCAACCGACTTTTATGTTGCCTTACATTTTATATGCATTAATGTCCCAATCAGAAAATTTCTTTCTGTGTAACAAACGTTGAACTTCTACTGCGACGCAGTTATTTGTTAACATTTTCAAATTCTCATTTAAAAACTTCATAAAAACCATAAAACTTACAGCAAACGAAAGCTGGCTCAATGGTTGTGTAGCTACACACAATGCCATGTACAATACCAATGGATAAACCGCCACACCGACAGTCAGAGAGGCAGACTATCCGAATGAGGGGGAGGCCTGCAAGCCAAAGAGGGTTGCGAAAAAAGGACATTCATTCCATATTTTCTGATGTTGTCGTTGTTATTGCTGTTGATGTTTTGTTTGTCTTACATAGTACATTTGGACGTTTGTAACCCTAAAACGTCCCGTTTTGCGGGAGAGAGAGAAAACAAAACGGAAAATAGTAAAAAACCATATGTGTATGTGTATGCACATGCATTTCTCTACAAATACGCATACATACATAGCCAGAGACAGCAACACAGGATAACAACAAATTCATAGCATCGTTACCAACTTACCTTAGCCACAGACATCCATATGTATATGTTTGTCTACATAGGTATGTTGTATGTGCAGTGCTTATACATGCACTTGTTTGTGTATGTATTTGTCTACAGACTTGTCCGCATTCAACGGATGGATAGGTTCTCCATTCAATGTTTGCTTAAAATGTATGTGGTTTAAGCTTAAATGGAATGACTCTGTTTACATATCTCTTACCAACACTGAAACACAGAGCCACACTCAAGCGTGCCTTGTGTTCATATGCAAACAGCCAACGTCCAATGAATTATGATGGCTATAACAATTGCAATATTAACTATTGGAAATGTATTCCAAAAGAAGGCGATTTTCTGCTAAGTTTATAATGTGATGCAAATATTTGAGAAAAATATTTTTACTGGAATAAAACAGCGAAAAAATTGTATCTGCATGGCTGAAACGCTTAAAAACAAGTTTTTCGTAAAGTTTTATAACGAAATATTGTCAAGGTATCACAAATAATATTAGCACCACTGATTGTTACTCTCTCAACATTTTAATTCAGTAATAGTTGTTTTGTAGTTGCAGATCCAAAAAAAAACTTTTCCAAACGTCGTTCATTTTTTCGTTCAAAACTTAGAAACAACAAGTAAGAAAGTTTCAGTCGGGTAAACCGACTAAGGTATACCCTCACTTTGTGAGTAATGTAATATTGAATATTACTCGAATTATTCTGTCAATTTGTGTGGGAGGTACCAGAAGGGGTTTATCAAATACACCTTTTTTTTTGCTGAACATTAGATACTTTAAATTCATTGCACTGTGCCGACTTATAAGCATTTATGTGCACTGGTATGAACGTTATGAGACATTAAATTGTGGTATGATTTGGGCATTTTGTGTGGGAGGTACAAAGATGGGCGTGGCAATAACGCCCATTTTTCACAGGGCTATAGACACTATAAAAACATTACACTGTACAAAATTTCAAGTATTTTTATACACTGGTTTTAATGTTATAAGCTGTTAACTTTTGGTGCAAAAAGGTACCTTTGTGTGGGAGGTACCAAAAGGGGCGTGACAACAACGCCCATTTTCCCTGGACTGTAAGCAATATAAAAGCATAATACTGTACAAAATTTCAAGTATTTTTATACACTGTTATTAATGTTATAAGCTGTTAACTTTTGGTGCAAAATGGTGCATTTGTGTGGGAGGTACCAAAAGGGAAGTGGCGACTTTGCTCATTTTTCTCGAGTTGATAACGACTAATAAGCTAATACTATGTGTGGAATTTCAAAAGATTCGAATAAGTAGTATAGCAGTTATTAAAGAATCAATATTTCACAACATGTTAACACTTTGTGGGGGAGGAACTAGAAGGAGTGGACCAATATGGCCCATCTTCGAACTTAGCCGGAGATAGAAAAAATATTACCACATACCAAATTTGAGGTCAATCGGTTACTCCTTTCGAGAGTTATCGTGCGCACCAACCAGCAGACAGACAGACACACAGACAGACAGACAGACGGACGGACATTGCTCATTCGACTTAAAATGACCCAAACCGGATTTCCTCCGAACATACTTGGGGTCTTAGGTCACTCCTTCGACGTGTTACACTTTTTTCCGTAGCAAATGATATATACCCTCGTCACACTAAAGTGAGGGTATAAAAATAGTGTTTTCTAAACCCTTAACCATTCAATGATTCCTGTATGTCCTTCCGCACGAGTCTGATAGTGTACATTTATGTATATGTGAATATGGAAAAGGTTTGTTTTTTTATTATTTTTTCCCGGCTCTACAATAGAAGAACTGTAACTGAAAAGTGTTTCAGTGTGTTTTTCATAAATACTCTGCAATATCGGCCACAAAATATACACTGTAACTATTGAAACACCGATACTCACACACTCTCATACACACAAGGTACACAAACACACATTCTCAGTTCATTGCACACAAAGGCTGTGTACGGCATCCATACGAACGTATTCGCTTTTACGTGTATTTATCCTTTGTATCTAGAAGAGAATATATGTATGTATATGTGAGTGAGTGTTGTGTGGTTGTATATGTAGGACAGTCAAACAAGAAAGTGTTACAATCCTCGTACTCTTGCGTCCGTGTGTATTTGTGTGTATGTATGTATGTTTGAACATTTGTATCTGCTGTGATGATGCACTGCACTGTGCTGAAGTGTAGCGGAGTGAACACTGAACACCGAATGCTAAATGCTGAATACTGAATGCATTTCCTCCTTTTGCACACATCCCGATTGTGGCGTTGATGATCTGTCCCGCTAAGTGTTCAGAGCGGGAGAGGAAAACCACAGCAAACTGAAATGTGATACCGTCAAATAGGTGAATTGTATTTAAAACGCCCGACTTATGGCATCAATTAAAAATCTAAAAAAACAAAGAACCTGCCCGCCAACCCATGGCAACATTTGTATTGTGCAGGGGGGACTGAATGCAGTGATGCTGAGAGTTGATGTAACCTCGCTTAATGTTTCATTTTTCACATAGCCTGGGAAATTATGATGAAGTACGAGTATTATTTGGGGCGTTCTCTGTGCAGAACAATACTCAGACCAATTTCACTTTAGTTCCATTTGGTAAGACTGACATGAAAGACAGTTATGGGTGACCAGAAACTGGGTTACAAACAACTCAGAGAGATAACAAGCGAAGCTTTTATGTCACCGAATATCGTGATTTAGATCGACTGTGTCTTCAAAAATATGGAGAAAAAAAGAATTTTCATTGCTGAAAGAACAAAATATCAAATAATATCAATATTTGTGGCACACTTTTCAAGTTTTTAGTGCTATCATAAAGGGTCCGCCATCTAACGTTTTTTTTCAACTAGTGCTTATTTCGTGAATGGTAACACTTAGCTCATGTCTGATTTGACAGATAATTAGTTTTATCCTTCGCTGAACGAACATGGTTGTGTATTCGCTTTTTTCGCTTCGCTAAGTGGGCCTGCGATCGACTTACAGAAGATGCCGATTTTGCCAAAAAAAAATCATCAAGCAAGGAGTGGCCTTTACAGTCAATGGCGATCGTTATCGGGCCATGTTGAACGAATTTTTGTTCACAAAAATTGAAGAGGAGGATATTGGCAACATTTGGTTTCAACTCGATGTTTTGCGCCCTGTTTTTGAAGATCACATTATCAGCCGCAGAGCTGCTGTCGTTTGGCCACCTCGGAGCTGCGACTTGACACCGTTGGACTATTATTTGTGGGGTGCCCTCAAAGATAAGTGTTACGCCGACAAGCCAGAGACAATTGACGCTTTAAAGGACAATATTCGTGAAGCCATTGGTGAAATACAGCTGCACACAATCGATAATGTGCTTAAAAATTGGATCCACCGTGTAGGCTACTGCATGGCCAGCCGAGGCAGCCATTTGAATGAAATTATTTTCCATTATTAACCGGAAGGATTGTACTTTCAAATAAAAAAAGGAATATGAGAAAATATTCAGTAGTTTTTTTTATAGCATTTTCAAAAAAAAAAGTTATTTGGCGGACCCTTTATTTTGACAAATTTTACATCAGTGGAAGGCTTCTTCTTCAATGATGTACCGAATAGTATTTTTAAATTGATTTGGAATGTTGGTAAAAGCAGAAGATAAGTCACACGCAGATGTATTTTCCCACAGAAATGTTACAATCATAGAGTCAGGTGTGTGCACATGGGCCGATTCCTCACTCATCCAGTTTGTTTTTTATTCGACTTTTCTATTGTACTCGTATCTGAATTATGTTCCGCACTTTTAATATTTTATTATTTTTATCCATTTTTGTTGCTTCAGGATTAGACTAGGCTGTAGTAATGATTAGATCTGCTCCCCTGTTTTCTTTTTTCCATCTGGTATTTTATTATACAAGTACAGGGTTGCCCATACTCGACGGACCCACGGACTCGTTGGGCCCATTCCAATCGACGAGGCTTGTCCGCAGGCAACAATCTTTGCGTCAATTGAATTTTGTACGAGAACAAATGCAAATCAACGCGAATAATCCGTTGTAAAGTGGACCGAGCCTTGCCCAACTGCTGAGAACGGCGTTTTTGGGATGTTCTTGGGGACCTCTCAACACTGGCTCGTACGGCAGCGATATTCTCGGCCGATCGCCTTGGTCGACTTTTATTTGGCCTCTTCGGATTAGAAAGAGCCTCACCAGTCGAAAATTTTTCGTATAAACGCTTAATGGTGTTCTTAGAAGGCGCACTTCTCACATTTTTTAATATTTTAAAAGCACGTTGACTTGACTTCTTCTGTTGAATGTAAATTTCAACTATTTCAGAGCGCTCGCGTGGCGTGTATTGTTCCATGGTAAAAATCTTCTTGGACTGACGCTTCAAACGCGGTATGTCATTAAGCGATCTGACATCTCTGTCAAAAGTTATGGCGTTGCCAGATGGGTCCGTCGAATATGGGAGACCCTGTATGTGACTCTTTTCAGCCCTATTTGCACCTGAAAGCATTGCAAACGATATTTTGTGATTTAGCCCCATTTTTTGGGCACTTTTCGCGGAAAATAAACTTTTTTATACATTTTAGAAATTTGAAAACTGGAGTAAATTGAAATTCGAGGTGCTACATCAATTCAACTTAAAAGGTGCAAATATTTTCTAGTATTTCATGTCGACGAAATCTCTTTTAATTTAATTCGAAATTGGAAACAGGACATTTAAATTTTTTAAAAATGTTTCGAATACAACTAACACTAAGTGAAAATCCTCGTTAATCAACAAATTAAATACAGTTCACATAACCATAAAATAATGTTGTTTATTTTTTTTGTTAGAAAAATATCTGCTGCTGGAAATTCGCAGTGTAGCTTTCTAAATTGTTCACCTGTGTGAATAATTGTTTCTTTGTGTGCAATACAATATACAAGGGTAATACGCTTTGAGTTTGAGGACAACATTCTTGGCACACCTATCGTATGTAGGATGAATATATTCTGGTTTTCCGTCCGTCTATAGGAGGTGACTTTGGTCGATTGTCTTAACATTTGCTAATGTGCAGCTTGGCAAGAATGAGGGTTGGCAAAGTTACCTACAGTACCCTCGAATAGTATTGTGGCACAATTACAAATACTATTTAATTCAAAAGTATAGTCCAAGTTTGAGATAAAAGCTTTAAATTCCAGTTGTATGTAAGAGTGAAAAAACAACAATTTTTAAATTTCTGTTTTTTCTTTGTAAAGACAAATAAAGCTTATTTTTGTACACAGGAATTCTATATTCACAGAATAAAATAAATTGTTTCGAGCAATTAAGTCAGTGAAGGTATATCTCCATAATGACTTCCGAGAAAACTGTAGCAATTTGTATTCACTATATTCATGCATACATTTACAAATTCTATCACATGCATATATTACCTTTCCGCACACACACCCATACACACAGATAGGGATACGGACACGGACACGGACAGAGATCAGATAAGTGACTTGACAATTGCAAAGAGTTGTACATCGCAAACGCGTTTAACTGAATTATCCTGTTTCGTGTCACTCTTCATTTGTAGCAAACACATATTTGGAGCATGTAACGCGATGACTTTGACTTGTTATCGTAGTGTTTGTCTGAGTGTGGGTGTGCGTGTAGTTGCACGACAGTAGTGGTTGCACGACACCGATGAACATTTCACACACAAACGCACACTAACACATACATACATACGTACGTAAGTTAACGCCAGTTTTGGTCTATCGTATCAGAAATGTAGAAACTTTGCTTCACCAATGTCATTGACTTTGACGAAGGTGAGGTCAATCTGACCTCGGACGAGGGTGGTCTTCCACCAAAGATTCAGCAGTACAACCCATGTCTTCCCGAATGTGGCTGACACACGCACACACTCACGCATACTCGCATAAGCACTGGGGTTTTCAAAAACCGCAGTTGTATCAGCTGTGACTTATGAGTTGTCAAATTTTCGTACTATGTACTATGTGTGTGTATTGTATGTGAGCTGTATAGGGAAGCAGAAATTACAGCCATTGGTCACATAGTTCTGATAGAGTGCATAATGTTGTTCACTATCCAGGAAACTACAATAAATTTACAATATGTTTTATGCATAAAATTTTATAAAATACTGCTAAAAGCTAATTGTTATTTAATAGTCAATTTGTGTAAATGCGGCGACTAATTTGTTCAATGTATTTTAGTCTTATAAATTAAAAATTAATAAAAACTGTATAGTTTTATTTTTCTAACAATTACTTTTTGTGGGATTTTTATACCCTCCACCGTAGGATGGGGGGTATATTCATTTTCTCATTCGGTTTGTAACACCTCTAAATATTGATCTGAGATCCCATAAAGTATTTATGTATATTCTTAATCGTCGTAAAATTCTAAGACGATTTAGCCATGTCCGTCTGTTGTAATCCAGCTACAATCTATAACACTTGAGCTAGGTGGCTGAAATTTGGTATAGATACTTCTTATAGCTTATAGATGGTTTCTTTTTCCTGGTATTCTGCCAACATTTTCCTCTCTGGCAGGCATCTGAGTGGTGAAGTTGCTCTCGAATGTGTACACCGTTGTTATATAGTCCACTCGGTGGGTTACAATGCACTACATTGTAATATCATCATGTGGCCGTAGTGGTGGCAACTTCTTTCGCCACAATATTAATGGCCAGTAGATGGAGTAGGACTTGTACAGACTCAGTCGCTGTAGTCCCCAAAGCTCCGTTTATACAAAGGCAGGCAGTTTTCTAAACCTTTGATAATTGGTAATTAATAATTTATTAAGGGCGGTCCAAAAACTAGTCGTTCGACTAGAGAGGTCGGTTGTAGTTTAAAAATTACTTTCTAAAACATATGTTTTAAGTTTCAATGCGCCACATTGTTGAGCACTCAAAAGTAAACGATCTCAAAATGGTATTGGATCACAGTGAATTGGTAAACACGAAAAAAATGTGTCACCGCTATGTTATTCTTGTACAATACTTTCATTTGAAATGTCTCAGTCCATCCAATATTAAAACCGAACTAGATTCTACTTTGGGAGAGTCTGCTTTTTCGTTTACAACTATAAAATATTGGGTGCAGAGCTTAAACGGGGCCGTTCGAGCTGCCAAGACGAACACCGAAGTAGTCGACCAACCAGAAATCGAGTGGGCACCTCAGTGGCCGTCAGTTGAAGTTTCATGAGCTAGCTGAAGTTATAGGTATTTCAAAAAGTGCTACACATCGCATATTGACGGAAAATTAGATGATGACAAAGGTGTGTGCAAGATGGGTGCCGCATTTGCTCACAATATAACATAAACATCGTCGTGTAGATGTTTCAATCCAGTGTTTGTATTTTTTTCTTCTGGAATATATTTTTAAAAAGGAACTGTGAAATTGTCAGCATAAATTCAAAATTCCCTAAAAGGAAGCGAGACTATCGAAAATCTCTTTTCCATATATACCTACTTAGTAGAATTTTGCATTGCGTTCGCTAGCATGCAACTTCACAGGATATGGAACACAATGTAAACACAAAAATACATACATTCAAAGCCTGTCTCCTTTCCGTTCTTCTTTACGGAGAGAGACTTGCTTTGCGACGAATATTATACGAAACAAACTGAAGGTCTTCGTCGCAGGTCGCAGTATTCGAAGAATTCCAAAAATATATTTAGCCTCACACTTTGGTGCATATCAGATATGGGTGATATTAACATCGACAATCGTAGAAGAAAATTTGGCACACACTTTGAAAACCAACTGAAGAAATATTCAACCTCGCTCCTGTTTACAATCCCCAAAGTCGTCCAAATTATTTCGACGAATCAAATCATATAGGACTTTAGGAATTTAACTCCAAATCTCACAGCCTTGAAAGAACCTTCAACACATTCGGAGAGTTCAAATATGTAGCTGTACGTCGACGAAGATGGAGACAACTTGTAGACAGACTATGAGCAGTACGATCAAGGCAATTGTCGGTGATTGGCCATATTTGGTTGGACCTTCTGGTATCTCCGCACAAACGGTTATATTTAATTGAAATATTAAATCGCTTATAAGCTATGTATATACAACTTACATGAATCTTCTGTAATTTCACGCATCGCTATGAACTCAAGAAAGATGGACCACTTCTGGTACTTTTCACCCAATGGAACCTTTTGGTAAATAAATAGCATATAACATCACTCAAACAAAATGTACCAAATGCCATATTATATTTCTCACAGTGGGACTAGGTTTTGGTCGGCTTTCTCGTCCGAATCTTGTTTTACTTGTATTTTGCGTCGATTTGTTATGTGGGAGATATCAAACTGGACTGGATCAAACAACCAACATCAAGAGAATAAGCGACACATCTAACCCAAATATACCCGTCAACTGCGGTGAACGCTCCTTTTGGCACCACCCACACAAAATGGCCAAGTCATACCAAAATTTAATTGCTAAAAACTTTCATATGCCACTTCACTTAAACGCTTACAAGTCGTTACTGTGCTGAAGTATCTGCTGTTTAGCGGAAATAGTTGTATTTGTTAAAACCATTCTGGTACCTCAATCACAAATTGAGTTATAAGCCGTTAACTTTTGTGCAAAATGGTCCATTTGTGTAGGAGGTACAAACAGGAGCGTGACAAATTCATATTGTGTATGGAATTTCAGGTGATTTGAATAAGAAGTATAAGAGTTATTAGAGAATCAAGGAAAAAATATTACCACATACGAAATTTGAAGTCAATCGTTTACTCCTTTCGAGAGTTATAGTGCGCACCATCAGATAGACTGACAGACAGATGGACATTGCTCAAATGTCTAAAAATTAGTCAAATTTCCTCCGAACATACTTGGTGTCTTAGGTCACTCCTTAAAATGACGATATAAGAGGCACAATTTTCAAAGCATATTTCATAATATAAGGTGCCTGCACCTTTTGTACATAACTAACTATATTTTAACATACACTGCAGTGCCGTTCAAAATTATTTTTTCCATCTACCCTCGTACCCCTCAATTTCTTCTTCAAGATGAATTGAGTTGCGGTAATGAGACTGGGGATACAGTACTCTGCCGAGAATGGAGCTTCGGAAAATTTTCGGTATCCAGTCATGCATTGTATATGGCCTTGATGATTATAAATAGATAAGAAAGGATGCGAGTGTTTTTATGACATCCTTTATGAACTCGCGCGTCAGAGGGAATAAAGGGGGTGGGGGTGTTTGAATTCTTCAATGTGTATCAACTTGTTCGTGTTTTTGTTGTTTCTGTTGTTGGTAATGTTTCCATTCACTGTTACAAGAGGACTAATTAAAATTATAATTTCGGATTTCGGCATCATCACTCTCGTTTACGCTGGTCTCTGCTTTATCCCATCCATCTCACTCTTTGCTCTATTTCTGTGCCTTTATATTTGGTAAGGCTGTTATATTTGTATATTAGTGTGTGTGTATGTATGTGGGAACTTTATGCTTTTATGTAGTGTTAGTGTGTGTGAGAGGTACTGCATGAAAAATAACAGATAATATGCTTGAATCCTTCTTAATCACTGTAAGACTCTTTGATATGCTCCATCTGGCGCATTGTATCAGCGTCGGCGGCGGTGTCGTTATTCGCATTAAGGTGACTCTGATGGTGGGTGGGTAATATTCACTTGCGGCTTTCATATTATATATACATATATATATTTTTTTAATTTTTACAACTTTTCTCTTGCTTCTCCACCGCATTAAGTGTACGTGTGTGTATATGCGCGTTCAAATCCACTTTAATGTTTCGACCATGACTTGAGCTTGGGTTGTCTGTTGTAGGTGCAAACCTTTTATGCGTTTCCCTGTTCTCCGTATCTGGCCATATCCATTCGCTGATGAGCTCATAAACTGTAATTGTGTGAATTATAATTTTAGCTACATAAAAAGGATGATAGAATGATGGCGGCGGTGGTGGTGGTGGTCATAGAAGAGGAAGCGATAAGCACATAATTCAAGGACGTTATGGCAAAGGAACTTTTTCCTGAAAGTGACTTTGTCTAAAAATATGATCCATACGCTGCCACTCAAATATTTGTTTAACCAAAAGTTTAACTTTATGCGCGGGAATTGTGAACAGTTTTTTTTTGTTGAAAGTTGCTTTGCACCCTTGTCCTTGACGGGGGAGTGGCATAATTTATGTAGAGAATCGTTTCTAGACAAAAACGGTCAAAGGATGATTATGACCATGTTTATCAGTAATTGACCAAATTTATATAATCTTGTGTGAGTTATGAATGCGCCATAATAATTATGGGCATGTGGTAAAGTTGGATGAGAGAGACGGTTTTTGTTCTGCTTTTGTGATGATAAACAGTTGTATGGAATTTCGGGCCAACATGGCATACTTACTAATACTGAACATTTGTTGTTATTTTTGTATTTTCCACACGAACTGAGAATACAACAATTATTTTTTACCCAACACCTTTGGGATGATTTGCATTAAATATTAAGCTCTTTACAGTTATTAGTATTAAGACCAGTTCGGACGAAGCAGACGGCACAGGATTATGAGCTTGATTTCCACTCATTATTATAAAAGATACTTCGGAGTCGAATTATCTCGAATATCTCAACCTATTTTTCACTTCTACACTTAGTGAAGTATTTTGCTCCGCTGAGCTATATTCGTAGAAAATAATGCTTTGTTGCTTCCAACAATAATCAGGGGCGTTTCTTTAGAGTTACAGAACTTTAAATTTAAATAAAGCAAAGAAAACAATTTTGAAATCAATTTTGAAGACCACAGTTTCTCAAATGGTTGCACGCGACGTCCAGATCTTAATCTTGTTAACAATCAAAAATTGTTGCAAATATAACTTTATTTGTCAGTTTTGGAACAAAAGACAAAACTGCTATACGAGGTTTAAAAAAAGCAACTGAACCTTCATTTTGTTTCCATCAAAGCCAATCCTACCAGCATTTTTACCAATCCTGGAAACTCTTCTGTTAAGCGATTTTTCTTATGGCATTGGGTTTATATCTCCTCAACCTAGGCAAATCTCCGTCATTTGATTTGCATTTTCAGTTTGTGGAACAAAGAAAAAAAAACTCGTATGAAGCAGTTATGCATTAATCAAGCTCATGCGACAGTTCCTTTGGTGAAAATTTAGCTATTTCAGATGAAACAATTTTGCTAATAAACCTTTTGTAATAATGTCTAATGATTATTGATATAATTTTTAAAATTTTTGATTATCCGCCTTGTAGAGCTGTCAGACAAAATTATCGCTGTTGTCCGTATCTCAAATGAAAGCTTGTTTTGTTAAGTGAATATCGTCAAAATATTTCGCCTATAGCTTAAGCCGTCAGTGAGCTTGAGCGATATTATATAACCTCTAAAGTTCATGTTTTTATATCGGACATCTTAGACTAAAATGCTGATAGAACTGAAGTTATTTACTATTACATAGAGAGCGTAATTTTGCGTGATAGTAGCTGTGGTCAGTGGATTGTGGAAAAAACAAAACAAGCTTTCATTTGAGATGCGGACAAACGGTATACCTTTATTCTGACGCACCCTAATGTACATATATTACACTTTAGTCGTTGTTTCACTGAATTGTTCTTATTTTTTTTTTTTTGCTTTTCCTAGTAGATCGCTATGTACGTTTGGTACGAATGAAAATTTATTTTTTTTCTATCAGATTCTTATTCTTATATTATATAGAGATTTTTTAAAATTGGCGGTTATTCCAGAAATGTATAGTCATCTGGCAAGCTTATATTTCTTGTATTTTTTTCTGTAAAGACATACATATGTATGTATATTTAAAGTATCGATATTAGGCAATTGTCTGCCATTGCAGCTTTCACCATGAAATAAATTTGTTTTCCTCAAATTAGTTTGACATTTTATACAGACAAATTTTAAAGGCGTTTTACAATATGCTGAATCTCAAAAACATATTGCATTTCCCATGTATATATGTACGTACATATATGTATATCTATAGTGCTTTATTTGCATGTCATTCGTTTATCCAGACAATTTTGAATGAAATTCAAAAATGAAAAAAAAAATTATGTAAACTAAATTTTCTTTTTCAAAAATTTTTTTGCAGACCCACCTTCACCACCAATAATATCGGGTTACATGGAGGGACAAATAATTCCAGCTGGTTCGGTGCAAAAGCTCTTGTGTGTCTCATCGGGAGGCAATCCGCTGGCCACACTGACGTGGTACAAAAACGATAAAAGGGTAAGTTTTTGAATATGGTCATATGCAAAAAAGCAAAAGGATTTGACTTGTTATCGCTATTGCTGAACAGAATTGAATTATATGCGATCACAACAACTATTTTTTTAAATATTTCATTTAAAGGATGCTTTTTATTTACTTCCTTAAAGTAGACTTTTTAGCATCAATTTTAAATTGCAAACTGTTCAAGTTGATTTATTGCACGTTATCTCGGTAAACATATCTCAATAGCTCAACAATTTAGGGATTACAAAATTTAAAGCAATATTTTCTTTTCAATTAAACCCAAAAAAAAAACAGACCCTCTAGTTGGGGTCAAGCCATATACAATTGAAAATGTCTCTGCTTTGGAAGGCATGTGTGTTGTTGTGATAAATCCCAAATGTGTCCCTTATGGAAAGGCTTTATTTATGTGGGTGGGTGCCATGAAGTTAGACCGTGGCAGTGCCTTGTAATTTTATGCTTGGACATAAAGTTGCTTTAATGAAAAACTTTGGTCACAACAGCTGTAGTTAACCTGCGGTTTTATTGTCCCACTTCTGCACACAAAATGGGCACAGGGAACTATGTATGCCCCTCCGATGAAATGAGAGTAACTCCTGCCACACGGACACTATTATATGAGAACAGCGTAATGATTTTTTAAATGGACAATTAAAGCGTTCTTTGTTTGCATGATAAAGTGATCAAATGCCAAATTCAAACAAGTATTAAGGTGTTCACTTGCTTATGTGGAAGGGACAACTATGTTGTCCTTCCTGATAGTTGACTCTCAAGTATGTCACCTTTGGTTTTGAGCACATTTGCTTTGCAAGTGTTGCTATTGTTTGCTATGAAAAGTCCACTTTTCATTGAAAATGCAAGAGGGCGTTACGCAGGTCTCTGACACCTGCAATATCGACCAATGTTGTGCGTACAACAAAACCCTCTCCCCACAAAGTAAGGTTTGTCATTTTGTTGTCCGGTAAGATATAGGTGTACGAGTATATGTATGTATGTATATGTCTTCGGATTGACGTCGAGTAACCTCAACTTACAGAGACTGAGAGCCGAAAGACATGTCGCATAAGAATGTTGGACAATAACACGACTGGCAATTAAGTTCAAGCATAGTTGACACCAAACCTCGTTCTGCTCATTGTCGACGACGTTGTTATATATTCTTTATAGTAAATATTCTACGCACAAACTTACAATGGGGTGTACCGCAAAAAAACCTAATGCCAATTATGTTTTCCTTATAAACAAAGAATTTGAACGAAATGTTACTGCAACTGAAAATTGTTTTATTGAAGACAGATTATATGTATTTTAAACAATACGTTATTTGATGTTGTTGAAATTTCACAAAAGACTCAATGTAGTTGTCTAAAAATTCGTTCTTCGAGCTTGAACATTTTTGTCCATGAATTCGGAGCGTGGTATGTTTTCATTCGCCTTGTGTGAAGAAATACAAAGACATAACTGAGACGAAGGGTTATCCTGAATCCTGTGAATACTTTTTTGTGATGAAGTGTCTCAAATTGTAGTAAATATTTATCACTCTACCATTTTCAACTGTAATTCGAAAAAATCAATTCAATTTCGACTAAGAGCAATTGAGACTTGAATATTCCATTTATAATTCGATAAAGTGCAATTAAAATTCGAAGATTCAATTTGAAATTCGAACAACATCAATTGAAATTCGCAAAATATCATTTGAAATTCGAAGCACATCATTTGAAATTCAAAACACATCAATAGAAATTCGAAACACGTCAATGGAAATTTGAAATTCGAAACACATCAATTGAAATTCCAATTTTTCCATTTGGAATTCGTAATACACCAATTGAAATTCAAAAATGTAAACAAATCTGTGCATTGAGTTGGATTTATTTAAATATTTTTGCTGGCTAAATCTTAGTATGTATGTATACATCTTTATATTTTATGAATATTTATTCAAAAATACATGAAAGTTATAAAACAAAATACATTTAAAAATTTTAATATTAAAGATTTAAAATAGACAACTTTTATCATTTAATGCTACATCAACTAATATACGGGAACAGCATTGATTTTGTTTTGTTTATAGAAAGCTATTACCTACTTACTAATTACTTACTAATATGAATTGATGTATTTCGGATTACAATTGAAAATGGTGTAGAAAGCTAACTTTCCGAAGGTCCGTAGAACAGTCCCGCTACTAAAAGTACTACACTGTATTATGTGGTGCACTATCAGCATTTCCAACACTTCAAAATGTGATGAAATTTGTATCAATTTTCCAACAAAGATGTGTAGAAATTATAAGAACCAAATGTCCTATACAGAGTTTTGGCCGTTATCCATATCAAATCCACTGCACAGGGAATTTTCCAAAAATGTGTAGAAATTATAAGAACCAAATGTAATGTACTGAGTTTTGGTCGTAATCCATATCAAATCCACATAAATATCAATGTTTTAGGCGTTTTATATTAATTGTCAGACGAATTGTGAAATGGGCGGGCTTTTGGAACATAGTGCAGACTAATGTTATTCGGTACAACACAAGGTACAATTACAACTACTCGTGTACCCCACACACGCTCTCTCCCATACAAATTCGCACTCACATACTGGGCAATGCGTATGTCTTGGCTTTGCAGCTTTTAGTTTCAACATTTTATGTCTTACTTATTCTTATATACTTAAAGTACACATACTTTGTTTATTTACTAGACACATACGGCCACACATGCTTACATACATGTATTTAGATGCCATTTTATTGAAGACGCACATACACACACATTCGCACATAAGCTCTCAAACTCACACATACCCATATAGACATGAATGTACTTACATATGTTTCCAAACATATTAAGCTTTGTATAAACATTCTTAGAGCAACCTAACAAAACTTTGGCATAATTTAGATAGTTTCCTCTTGTTCTCCACTCCACCGCCACCTCTTCCTCCGCCATTCACTGATCCATCCATTCCAATGAATACATAGACAACATACCTGTGAACAAGTGTAGGTGTAGTGGGATGTGGAATGAATGTATATGGATATGGTTTAAGCAAGGATACACAGTCCTGAGAGGGGGCATTACCTGTTTAGAGGAATTTGAGTTTTCATAATATTTATACCGGAGGTTTTATTGAAATTCTTTATCTTTGTTAATGACATTGGTAAACATGTATATGTACTTGTACTTACCAACACACATATCCATATATACATTATCCTTAACGTCTCTCAATATACACTCTGTATAGAGAGGTATGCGAGTGTGTACTCGTATGCATTTGTAAGCGGCAGTTTGTGGTCTTATGGAAATTTAGACAATTACAGTGACATCAGAGTAATGTTAATGTCGGTACATTGGGTAAGTGTTTTAATGGGCCACATTGCATGAGCCAGAACATTTTAAATCTAACTTTACATTAAATGCTGTAATCTATGCAGACGCAATTTTATTGTAGAGTTTATTTAAACTTATTTGCAGTACAAAAAATTAGAAATTGATAAAATTGCAAGATCATACAAGCTGAAAATCCAAAAGTAAACGTTTTCATACAAATTTGGGTTTCTCTAACAGTAACGAACTCTCATATGTTCAAACGAAACGTGAAAAACAGTCACTTGTTGTTTGGTCTTGTGCTCGACTCAAATAAAAATACATTTTATTGGTTGTAGCCTGCATGCAAAAGTTGAAAAATTACTTAAAACAAATGCTAAGTAGATATAATAAAAATCTTTCATAATTATATAAATGGGTAGTTTCAAATCGAAAACCGTTACGTAATTTTGCCATTCTTTGCAAGTTATTTTGAAAAATAGAAACCTATAAAATAGTTTTTATGCGAGTATAATACTAAGTATTATATAGGGTGATCCAAGTAGAGATACTTTTTTCAATAGCCTTTTTTGGACAGATCACGTGTGAGTCGCGCCATGCTGTCATGCTATTTTTGTTAAGTATTGTGTGGCATTTCATCATGGAAAGCCTGAACAACGTTTTGGCAACAAATTGACCGATTAACTAATGTAATGTTATAACGGGTGATCCAAGTAGAGATACTATTTTCAACAGCCTTTTTTGACAGATCACGTGTGAGTCGTGTCATGCTGTCATGTTATTTTTGTTAAGAATTGTTTGGCATTTCATCATGGAAAAACTTACGCCTGAACAACGTTTACGCGTGTCATTCGCCAGTTACCAGTCGAAATGCTCGAACGAGTCATCGAAAATTGGACTCAACGGATGGACATAATCTTCAAAAAATAAATGCCAAAGAATGTTCTTTCAAATTATAATAAACATTCCCCAGTCAATTTGAATTTTCTGTGTTTTTTTCTTTAAAAAAGTAGGGTACCTCGAAATGGATCAGGCTATATAAACAAATCAAACCTTGTTCGGACGCTACACAGTTTTGGGGAAATTTTGTAACGTCCGAACGGGATTTGTTTCCTTATATCTCACGTATTAATGATTCGATCGAGATTCTGTAAAGGCATTCGATGAAATTCAACATCTGTGTAGTTTTAGAAATACATTGCAAAATGTGCCAAAATTTGGTGCTTGGAAATGCCACAAATATCTTATTAGTTAACAAAACATTAAAAAATGTGTATATCGTTAGCCTAATTCAGAAAGGGCGTAACTAACCAGTTTTTGAAAACGCGTTTATTTCATATTCCATTAGAATACCCCGAAACACATCTCCTCTGGAATAGTGTGATTCATTAAAAAATTGCGGTTTTATAGGCAATTAAAAAATGCGTAACTCATTTAAAAAAATATATGAAAGAAAAAGCCCTAACTGACTTAACACGTAAACTACACACTATAAGTAGCCATTGCGTTTTTCATGTTGATTAAAAAAAGTACGATGTGTGCACAGGCAGTTGTCAATTAGAATACTCGGAAACACAACTCTATTGAAAAAAAGTTTAATGCGCGAAAAACAGCGGTTTTATAGATGAACTAAAGAAGGCGGTACTAACTAATTTATTTTATCATTTCAAAAAAAAAATTATGAAAGAAAAAGCCCTAACTAACTAAAAAAAAAGCCTTAATTCGCATTTATTTTCGAAAAAATGCAAATAAAAAGCCCTATCTAACATAACTTTGTTAAAAATAAGAAAACTTAAAACGACGTTTCAAAACAATTTTTTGTTTCGTGTATTAATTCGAACTGTTTTAAAACATTTTTAAAATTTTGAATTTTATTCAGTTTTTTCTTCCTCTTGTAAAATTTCTCAAGTGTCAGTTACGTCTTTTTTAAATTAGGCGTCTTTTTTTAAATGACAATTCGGTGTTTCTAGGAGATAGATACAGGCGGAAGAGATAGGTAGGTGAGTAGCTCGTACTGGCAATCCACTGTGTGTTTTTCATTCGCACTTTGCTGCCTCTCCTATAAACACGGAATTTGTCTTGGAAAATTGGCCTCGTGTAAATCAGGACATAGTAACAGCATCTGCATCTCGCTGATTGTGTGTGATTTCTTGTTTTGGTTGTGAAAACCGCTCCACATTTTGAACATAGTTGTAAATATTTTGTTCGAATTTACAAAAATGCCTGCTTTTTGGCAGGATGTTGCAAAATTGTGGACCTGGCAAAAGAATTATTTTACAATTCTTAAATTGCCTACATTATAGAGCGAACGGCAGAACGAACTTATGGTGTTTTATTTTCAAAAAAAGATATTGCCTTGTCCGAGAGCATTATTTTAAAATATTGCATACCGCATACCGCATCTTGTACTGTTACATTTTTTATAGTCAGAATGGAAAACAAAAATGCTAAAAGCTGTCCTCCTAACTCATTATAAACAAAGCATACTCCAAGGCGCCACCTAAATAAATCATCTGTTCAAACTTCATCAGAAAAAATACTTTGACACCACGCAACTACTCACGGGAGTATTAAGGTTATTCGCTTAACTCTGAAAAACATCTGTTTTGTATGATGTCGATCTCCTCATTGATTAAATACGGGGAAAAAAAGAAATCGAAAACCTTTTGCAGGCAACACTTATTTTACAAACGAAAACAAAAGGACGTTTTTGGGGCGAAAGGCAGAACAAAATTTAGCATTTTTTGGCACAAAAGAAAACACCATTAGATAAACCAAACTTTTTACGTAAATGAGTAACCAGTTTTCCTTCGCTTAGGTGTTCGTTCGACATCATGAAACAGGCTATTTGTCCTGCAGTCTTCCCTTAACGGGCATATTCTGACTATATTTTCTAGCAATTGGTCTTCAATGAAGTTATCCTCTTACAGGACATGTCACTGAGACCGTCAGTGACGACAATGTCGTCAACGTTCGACCAAGTGGGATATTTCGCATGCTGTAAACACTTTAGTTTAGCTAGCAAATACATTTTCTTTTTATCTGTGTCACATTCAACAAGGCACATCCACTCTAATGTACATCACACATACATACCTCTATGTATAGTCAATTCATATAAATGAGTACATCATTTATACATTTAGTTGTCTTACAAGCTTCAGTAACTTCTTACACGAAAAACAATAAACAAAATTACCTAAACATTTACAAAAATACTGTGAGACTGAATGAGCTTGGCAAGATTAGATGTGTTTGGCAGAAGATAAAAAATGCGTTTTAATTATTTGCCAAGTCGTACAGCCATTAAGATCATTCGCTCACAATTTATGCGTTTTCTTGTAATTCCAGATAAACTCGGTAATACGCACTGCCGACAAGTCTGTCTCGGCCGAAATTACAATTCTGGCAAATGTAACAGATAATCAGGCGCAGTATCGCTGTGAGGCGGCCAACAGCGCCACCGAGATTCCCCTATTCGAGTCAACCACACTGAGTGTCCACTGTGAGTATTGAAGAAGGAGAACTGCTGCTCCTTGCACATAATTTGCATAAGTATATTAATTTCTTTTGTGTGTCCTTACCAAAACAAAAAAAAAAACACCAACAATTATAGTTGCACCCGAAACCGTTAAGATACGCATCGAACCGGAAGAGTTGAAACCAGGAATTGAGGCGACCATTGTGTGCGATTCTAGTTCAAGTAATCCACCTGCAAAATTATCCTGGTGGAAGGATGGCATATCCATACAGGGTAAGTTGTTTGGTTTGTTTTTGTCCCGTGCATGGGCGATGGGTGTGTGCTTGGTGGAGATGATGATGGGATGAGAGGAGAGGAGCATTTGAACGAAGCCAGGAAATTGTTAAAGAAGTCAAAAACCCCAGAGCACAAGGTTTGTTGTTAAGCTGGAAAAGTGCCCAAATTATTGGGATGTTCAGAGGATTGTCATTGTTGTCAAAAGGAGCACACCAACCGAAAAACCAGTTGTGTGGCCACACGCCATACAAGTTGAGTGCACAGTCTATGGACCCGGCAGACTTTTAGCCAGCCAGTCAGTCAGCCTGTACGTAGTGGAACCTAATGCTGCTCCGCAGCTCTACTTTGCTCCAGTGTTGCACGGAATGGCGCCGGCCAAACTTGTAGGTTGGCTGCTGAATGTTGTTGGCTGTCTGAATGCCTGGATGGATCCTGGTCGGTAAGGCGTAAACCTAAACGTGTTTTGTTTGTGTGGTCCTGAGATATCTGCTCCCATTCGCATTTGGCTGGCTGGCTGACTGGTTGAGGCTAACAACATTCCTTTTGCTCGTCCATTTGACTCCGTCTGCAAAAGTAGCTCTCTTTTGCGTTGGCTGGTGTGTGTGTGTATGTGTCTGTGCGAGAGTGTGTCAGGATCATAGTTTTGCCGAAGAGGATGTTTGCTGCATTTTCCAAGTTGACTAGAAAAATGTGAAATATGTACTTACGCAAACTTCCGGCTTGCAAACTACTGTCTCCGCTCTACCAACAACTCCTCCCCTCCCGCCTGTTGGCCACTAGGGTCCTTCTGCCCATCCATCGTCTGCATCATTTCCATGTGGCAATCACCGTTAACATGCTTTTTACTTTTCGTATTTCCCCTGGGTCCCCGTCGACATAAACTCCCATAGGTATAAATAATACATCTAAGCCCGGCCTGTGGGGTGGTACCGTCTCGACGTTGGAATTCAAAGTAAACATCACACAGGAAATGAACGGCGTAGTGTACACATGTCAAAGTGCCAACGAGGCACTCCAGCGCAGTGTGCACGAGGCCGTAAGTCTGGATGTGTTGTGTAAGTATACGCTGAGATGAGGTTGATGGGTTCTTCTCCCGCCCAGTCAGATCTAAGTCGTCGGGCGGGAATATAAATATCTACGAACACATATATATATTTTATTTAATTGTTTCTCTTTTTGACTTACCTTGTGTTACGTTTAGATCGGCCCAAATTTGTGCCGCCTCCCTCGTCGACGGCTGTTGGCGTGGAGGGCGAATCATTGTTGGTTGCTCTGCAGGCCAATGCCAATCCTATGTCAATTACCTACACTTGGACAAAGGAAGGCCAACCGCTGCCCAGCAATGCCAACGGAGCTGAGCCACGTATCTTCGCCGAAGGATCCAAGTTGAATTTCACCAAATTGTATCGCAACGATGCCGGCGTGTATGTGTGCGAGGCGCGCAACTCGCAAGGGTCAGCGCGCATCAATGTCACCGTTGTGGTGGAGTGTAAGTACACAGACAAGTTGCTGGGGTTTGACACGCGCCACAATTATTTAAATGACATTTTGTTTCTTTTTCGAACGCTACATAACGCGGCGCCGTACAGATGGCACCACCATCAAAACCGTTTCCGAGAATGTAATTGTCAATCCCGGCGAAGATGCCATGTTGTCATGTTCCGTGGAGGGTAAACCTCTGACCGAGGATCATGTGAAATGGGAACGTCTAGGTTATGACATGACAATAAAGACCTCGTCCACATTCGCCAATGGCACCTCGTACCTGCACATCAAGGATGCTCAACGAGAAGACGTTGGCAACTTCCGATGCATTGCCGATAATCGTGTTGCCAATCCCACAAGTCGCGATGTACTGCTGATAGTCAAATGTAAGTGTTGCGAATGAATGAAAAAAAAACTACACACATACACCAAATCAGACTTAAATCTAGGCGAGTCGCTAAAAGCTTACCTGTCATTCATGTTCCTTTTCGTTCGTTTACAGTTGCTCCGGAAATTGATAAATCTCCCACACTGATGAGAGCTGCCAGTGGCACAGGGGAACGCGGGCGTTTGCCTTGTCGCGCCCAAGCTTCGCCCAAGCCAAAATTCATTTGGCGCCAAGAGGGTAAAGATTTGCCGGTAAATCGTTCCTACAAATACGAAGTGGAGGAGAAGAAAATCGATTCGCTTACCTACGAATCTATACTGATCATCGAAAAGGTGGCACCCGCCGATTACGGGGCCTATGAGTGTGTGGCCAAAAACGAATTGGGACAGGACATTGAACCAGTCCGATTGGATATAACCTCACAGCCTGATACGCCATTGAGCCTGAACATTTTAAATGTCACTCATGATTCGGTGACAGTAGCATGGACGCCAGGTTTCGATGGCGGTCTGAAGGCCTCGTATAGAGTGCGTTATAGGTAAGTACAAAATAGTTTTGGTTTACCCAAAGAAAAAGTTGAATATTGGACCGGCTCGTTTTAATATTGAAATGACACTATTAATGACAACAATTTTGGACAGTTGTCCATTCGGCTACGGCTTCTAGTTATCTCACTCTCTTTCTGGTAATGACGGTAATAAAATTAATCGAAATGGTTCCGTTTGATCCTTGATGGGAATTAATCTGAAATAAATGCATACTATAACTTTAGTGGGGGAGAGAGAGGGCGATGCCACCCCTGCTCAATGGGGTAAAACTAGTTTCAGTAATCGGACGGAATTATTTTTGTTTCCTTACGCCCTCAGTTTGTTTGGTTTCACGTGGAATTGGTGAAGGCCTAATAATACCAGGAATGATGTGCTGGACATATGTTGCACATCTGTCGCTAACGCACAAATGACCATAAAACTTTACTAAAATGTGGCAACTAAATATCTTCTTCCTGTCCGGTTCCAACCATTGCCAACAGAGACATCAACGACAGCGCTGTACAATTAATAGAAAAAAACATAATTTTCATAACTGCGACTAATGTTCAAATTCTGTTCTGTGTCTTTTTTTGTGTAATTTCCCCTTTCTAATTTGCCATAATGCACGCGCACAGGGAGGCGAACCGGGAGCAGTACAAGTACATTGATGGTCTGCCCAACAGCCATAAACTGACCATAAATGGCCTCCGCATGAATTCCTTGTATCTATTCTCGGTGATGGCGTACAACGATTTAGGCGACAGCAAATACTTGCCCGACCTGCAGAAGGCCCACACCAAAGGTAAGTCCCGTCACACACACTGAACCCAATTAACCGGCGGCAACAGGACTCGGAACAGGCGACACTTGAGTTCGGGTTCGAATTTGAAAAGGCAAAGTGCACAAATTAGCCACGTCGTCCATGGAAACACGGCGGGCCAAAGGGGTCAAGCCACGCCGTAAGGACATTGATTTATTGGTCGCGTCATCTGCATTTTACGAGCTCCTCCCTTCACATACGGGTACGTGGGATGCCACAGTGAGTCTTCTCCTTCCCACCTCCCTCCGCCTGTTGGAGGGCAGTGGATACATTAGCTAGGCATTCCAGATACCCAGCTCATATTGCCGGTAGTTAGAAGTTCATTTAATAAAATGAGTTCACATGCACTAGTTGTGCGACTTGCGACTCTATGGTGATGAGCACCCGTGCACACATACAAACTCGTATATTTTTATTGTGTCTACTATGTATATGTATTCAAATGTTTATTGCTCTCTGTATATATGTGTTCTTTTTTAATTTTGTCTTTTATGCTGCATTTGCGTTGGGGTTACGTTACTCTGGTGAATTTTTAATAATGCCACAGAAGCGCCGCCACCCTCGCAACCAGCGTCGTCGCTGGGCGGACCACCCACCACCAGTGCCACTCCTTTGGGTGGCACCTCGGGCTTACTGCTGCTGGTTGGTGTAGCATCTGGCATAACAATTGTAGCTCTCAACATCCTCATCATAGGTTGCTGCCTGCACAAACGCAATCAGAAACGTCTCAAACGAGGTACTGTACAAACGTCCCGAACGAGTCTCTATTTGCCCATAATGTTCATGTAGATTATGTACACATGTATGTGTGTAGCAGTAGCTGTATGTGTAGCTGTGCCCCGCTATCTGTGTGGCATATTCGTCCATACAACAGAGTCTTTCTTTTGGCCATCAAACAATTTAGTAGTCTGTATTACTTCCTTCCGCTTATTTGGCGAGATTTTCATTTCAAACCTTTTGCATGTTCTTCGCTCTCTTATTTTGTTTTTTTTTGTAATAGACAACATTTCATTTCGTTGTAATCCCTATTATTTTGTTTAGTAATTTTCATTTGCTCTTTTTCGGGATTTTATTGGCAAATTTGCCTTTTTGCCCCATTATTCGCGGCGAAAACGGTCTATATACGAGTATGTATGTAGTAATCATCACCTCAACACGTTCGCTCCATCCTCCAATCTTACAGGAAAAGGGGAAGGATGCACAGTGGCAGGACAATACATTTATTGGATTCATTGAAATTGTATATTTGTGGATGCGTCATGGTCCCGAGATTACAAGAAATTTTTTAATTTTTTGTTATCCATAACAATTGTTTTATAAAACCAATTTTTTATAAAGTTTATACTTTGTTCCGTAGATTTTAGCATGCACATGTGATTTAGTTGCTGTGACAAAACGATATGATTACAAAATAATGAAAAATTAAAAATTAACTAAATTTTTATATTACTAAAGGACACAAAAAATTAATAAATAATTTGACACACTTTCTATGGCAATTTACGTTGCTGTTATAAAAATCGAACGTTGGTTGACTTTAAATTAAAGATTCATTCTTGTTCCGAAATGTTTTCCATCAGATTATTTTTTATTATTCAGTTGAAGCTCCAGAGGTTGTGCTTCTAACAATACACAAATAATATTTCAAAATAATGAAATAAATTTCATAATCAGCCAAAAGGCTGATTACATACTTTACAAAATTTTTTGTGCATAAAATTTGTTGGTGTCCAAAACACGAAAATATATTAAAAAAAATGTATATGGCAAATTTTAAAAAAAATAATTCTTTAAAATTTCGATTTTCTTGGGACGTGTCTTTAGTATTTTTTAAGTAAAAACTCGATTATGAGGATGAAGATGTTAGAGATTTTCACATAGAAAAAGAAGTGTACTAACTGTCGTTAAAGCAAATAGAAAAAATATTTGTATTTTCCGTTGTTTTTATTTCGGTTATATATTTGTCACTAGCATATTCTCCTGGCTCTAGACCATCTTTGCCCCTATTATGTATTATAGAATGCAAAGTTTTAAAAAAATCTTTTTTGTTGCACAAAAAAAACATAAAATATAGAAAAAAAACGTTTGTTCCAATTTTTGAAGGCTAGCATACCAACGAAGAAAACAATGCCTATTTGATCTATGGATAGATGTAAAAATTATAGCCCTTTGGTAGAAGTAAGAGAAATTAATAAAATCATGTTTTTATACCCCCACTATTGTGAACGAAGGTGTGACCTAAGAGACCCCAACAATAACTGGTGGAAAACTGTTTTGGACCATTTGAAGTCATTTGAGCAATGTCCGTCAGTCCGTCTGGCTTAATATTATATTATTTAATATTTTGTAATATTTTAATATTTTGTCTATCTCATGCTAAGATCAAACATGGACCATGTCCGTACACTCCTTCGAGTACATCCCCCATAAAGGGTCAAAATTTAGTGAAATATTGATACTTTAATAACTTCTATACTACATATCACAATCTTGGTCTTTATCACCCTTAGATAAATGGTCGATGTTAACGATTTATAACTTTGATTCGAGTCCATACACCTTCACCGATATTTTGCGAATGGTGACACGGACTCATGTCCACTTTCGTTGCCGAATTTCTTGCGAAATTGTTTTTGGATTGCTCCGGATGGTTCAGAAGATTCTGTTGATTTTTCTCAGACATTTACTTATGAAAATATTTGCCATCAACTTTCATATTTCTATAAAAAAGTGCGCGAGTTTTGAAATAATCTTAGAAAACAATTTCGGTTAATTTTCGTTTTTTTTTAATATTTTTTGAACAAGATTGGACAATTGCTCAAGAAGTTTACCTGCTCCAGTAACAAACTATTTAGCAGATCAACTCATCAATAATAAAAATACGATTATAAATTATTTCAGACCCAATCCTAATCGATAGTCATGTCCCTATGTTTTGATCCACTACAGAATGAAGTAGAATAAGTTCTTTTGGTTCCCCTGGGTATTTAATCTGGTTTTTGTGCACTTGGGCTTTATTATTTTCAACTTGGCCTCAGCAGAATATAAGCTGTTCCACTGTTCGTCTGATTGCTCTCCAAAGGAAGAAGAACATATTTTGTGTGTGCGTGTGTGTTCTCCCTAGTGTTATATGCATCTCTGATTTCCCCCCAAATTTACTTGATATTCTATTTGATTTTATTTTATGATATTTTTTCTCATTTTTATTTCTTTCATTTTTTATTACCTTGTCCCTCACCATCCATTTATCCATCCATCCATCCATCCGACTATCCATTCAACCAACCATTGTGTGACTATCTGCCACTTGTGGGATGTGGGACGCGTGAACGGGTCGGGTGCGGGTGCCGTTGCCGGTGCTGCGGAAATCCCCAAAGAAGGTCTCGAATTGCTACCAGCTGAATTAACTGAAAATTCAAATGCGCCAAATCTGGTTATAATTGGCATTTCACTGGCAGCTTTTGGCTTTCTTTTGGTTAATGCCGCCTTAGTCGGCTGGTTTTTCGTCCATCAAAGGCGCAAAAAAGGTTTGTCGTTTTTTATTTCATTTTCATTTTTATGGCGGTGTGCCTTCTTTTGTTGGTATTTATCATTTTGTTGTTTATTAGTTAAAGACTTACTTTGTTGGTTGGATGAACATTTGCCCGTCTCTTTTTTTTCTTTTTTTATTACATTTAAAATTACGCTTGTTTTTATGTTTGTGTAGTTTCAAAATGTAGGCCATTTAATTATTTGCGGCTTTCAAATTAGAATACATAGCAAAACTAATTCCTAACAAAAACTAATTAAAATAGTTTATACAAAAAATCAGCTAAAGGTAAGTGAATAACACCAATCAAGTGTAATTTAACATTATTGACAATTAATCTTCTCTGTGTTTTATCTAATTGAGCTTTTATCCTAGGGGGTAAAGTTTTAAATATGTCGCCTCAGGGGATGGTACTCGTACAGTTCAGTAGAGATTTCCAAGATACGAATGTCATTCCCGGGACACATTTCCTGCATGTAAATTTATGTAATTAATATGAGTAATATGTTTAAATTGTCAAATCCTGTGGCAAAATGTATCAAAAGAGTCTGCACTATTTAATAATAAAATGGAAATATATCTGGCTGTGCTAAAAACATTGATGGATACAAAATTTGTACAGACTTTATATATTTATATGAAATAATTGTTATTTAAAACTAATTCCAAAGCAAATGAATCAAAAAACTCACATTTTAAAAATAAATATAATGTGTAAAAATAACATCAATCGGTCAAGCCGTTTAGAATTTACACTAATCCAGCCGACGACTCTAAAATTCTATATAATAATAAAAATAAAAAAATGTACAATATATTATACAAGAAAAATTATAATATTGACCAACAAAATTGCTGTCTTTTAGGTCCGTTAAGGTTCCATTTTGGGTTTTCATAGTCAATTAATAGCAGTTTGACCCTTTAGAACCCAAAAAATGTGTAAGGGGGACATGAATTTATATTTTTTCAGGGTATTAAAGGATTAGTCGGTGACCACACTGGTGCTGCATAGTTTGCCACGGATCAGCTTAGCTCTTTATAATTTGTCAGCCAGGCTGATAACGGTGGCATGTCAAGAAGATCTAAAAATACTGTCCATCATCACCCAGAGAATACAGGCTTTGTTTTTGGTCGGAACTGGTGTCTCGTCGACCATCACATTTAAAGGCAGCCCAAATTCTGCGGTCCATGTTGCGAACAGTGTGGTGGATGATTTGGTGCGTGAAATCTGCATGTTTCCTCGTAGTGAAGGAGCTGGCAAAATCAGTTAGACACAAAATTGACCTCTCACAGATATCTCCGTCTTTCTGAATGGAGCGCACGAAAAGAGAAACCCATTGCCTTAAAATTATATCCCAGGTTATATTCGAATATTGACCATAGTGGTATTTGGTGAAATATTAATTAACTTATTACCCAAATGGGCAAAATTGCCACTTGGCTTTTGGGTCCATTTGCAGCAAAAATTAAAACTGCATAACTGGTATACGCAGTACAAGCAAAAACTACCGTTGTTTTCTTTGAAGGACCTATTGGTACCTCCCACACAAGGCGACCAAATTGTACCAAAACTGAAAAGCTTATAACTTTACTACCAGCACCGAAATATGGCCTTTTACTCGTATTCTCGTTGGAATTTCAGAAATAAATATATATACGTGCACTGAAAAAAAATTCAAATACGATACTGTACAATGCTCTGTACAATGCTCTTAAGTACTGTACAATGCTCTTAAGTACCCACTCATCAGCTGAAAATTGGTCTAATTTTCAAGTACCTGCTTGTATCCACCACAAAAATGGCCAATTAACTACTTTTCTTATGACTATATTTTGATAAATATTAAGGAAATGGTTCCACTCTAGGGAATTACAAATTTAATTTCTCAAAAACATTTAGGGTATATATCTTCGGTTTAAGTACTTGATTTAAGTCTTCAGTCTTTCTTTTATTTACGATTCCAGAACAGCAATCGTTCACTTGAACTTGAACGTAATGTGTATTAATTATATTTACTTCAGTTACAAGAATTTCGCTAACACAACATTGTTATTTATTTATTTATCAACTTTGTTTTTTGTTTCTTTATCAAGTTTATTTTTCATTAAATGTGTTCATTATACATATTTTTGAAAATTTTGCTGAACGTACAGCCATTGCAGCAGCACATGAAATAATAGCCAATAATGGACAATATCCAAGAATATTTTTTATTAAAATATTATCTCGACTTTAAGCTACTAACTTTAATAGGCTATAGTTTAGAAATTTAAAAATTAATGAACATCCAAACCTCCCATATCCCTAGATAGATAGATAGTTAGATAGATAGATGTATATATAGTTATATGTACACCTAAGTGCAACATTCTTCCTTACACTGTCCCTATTTCCCATAGTTCTCTATTTCGGTATGTTTCTTAGTATTTTACTTTCCACAGCTATGATCCGGAAATTAAATATCCTTCACTGCTGAAGCTAAACAAACAAACGAACAACTACTACTACGCAGAGAAAGTTACACCCACACATTCAGGCTCCGAGGATAAAAAATAGCAAACAACACAACGGAGCACCACTTGTCCTTCCACACACACACGCACACACACACATACCTATGGACACCCATAGAAAACGAGAGAGGAAGAGAGGCGAAGAAAAAGAGCTTTAGTTATTTACGCACACTAATGTATTTATTCAGAACAGGAATCTATATTTACATCACTTTCTTCATCAACATCCTTCTGTCGTGGGCTCTGGGTCCCTAGCCACGTTGCAGAGGACAGCACCATTATATTGATTTCTTACTGCCACATTAATAATACAGTCAGTCCGCCAGGCAGTGACTTGAACTTTGAGTTGGGAAAATCGTCAGGAAAAATATGGGAAAAACTAAATACGCCTGGTCTTCGTGTCTAAAGTGGTTGTACATGTGGTTGTTATTTCAGCACGAATTCCGGGTATTTACCAGCACTTCAACAGGACCACAAGCTGAAGCTGAAGCAGCAGCAAAAACATACAAAAAGAACCAAAACAACCGAAACATGTTGTTTTCGATGGCAATAGGATGAGCCTTTCATACTGTGTCCTAAGTCAGAGAGGCGCATGGAAATTTGTGTATTTTATTTTTTGTTTTGTCCTACTCTCTTCGTCTGTTTGTTAATACTGTTTTCTGTGCGAGCTGTTGATGTTTACAATAGAAAATAGTTTTATCTCCCATGGACTCTAAGCAGGATTACGACAACAACTATAACAACAAGAACAGTTTCCACGCTACACAGTGAGTTAAATTCAAAAATATTGCAGTGCAAAATTTAAAGTTTGCAGCACTTGATTTAAAAGACGTTGTTTACTTAATGAGGGATAGTAGGAAAGCAGATGCTCAACGCTCTCCACTTCATCCTCATCCCCAAAGTTACTACGAAAGTCATTGGACTCAACACCTAACATTCTGGTGTGTTCGCCGATCAGGCAGTGTCCCGTTTGAACTGACGCTAACGAAGACAGTATTTTTCTCTCTAGTGCAAGGAGACATTTTGTGCCTTCTCAGTTCGTGTCTTGGCCAGTTTTGGCCATTGGGTTGCCTGAATGCCTCTGCCTAAGCCAAAGCTTGAGCCTAAACAGGCAGGCGGTTTACTGAACCTTTGATAATTGGTTTGCAATGGATAGTTTACATATTTGTTGCCATCCACCTCACCACAATGCCGTACAACAGTATTAGAAGAACTACTATATATATATCCTATGACAGATTTAAGGAGATAGGCCCCAACGACACCATACCGATTTTCTGCAGGAATTCAATGGGACGATGGCTTTCCTTACACATTTCAGAACATTAAGTCTGAAAAACAATTTCCTATCTAGAATTATACCTAGATATTTTTCACTTTCAGAAAAGACAATCTCTGTCCCATTTATCCACATGTGGGAACTTATTCTTCCTAGTAAAGACAACCAATTTTGAATTGTTTGGGTTTCTATAGCGTTAAAAACTATATATATATGTAAGAATACTTTAGTTAAGAATACCGACAATTTCCCTCCTTACATTTTTCTTTTTGATGCTACCTTCGGTCTAACTGATCAGTAGTACAGTAAAATGTTCGTAAGATTTTTGCATAATTCCAGATATAAATTATTGATTAAGACGACAATTCCAAACATCCACTTACAATTGTCATTCTTACCTCATAACTTTTTTTGATTTCACATTTTTATGAACACTATTCGAAATCAGAAACTAAACTGTTAAAATGGTCATATCCATTGGCCTCAAGGCATTTAAATAGGCGGGCGGAAGGCGACCCCAGGAAAATGCAGGTGCGCCCTAAATTCCGGGCCTATTTTCGTTAAAAAAGTTGCTTTGGAAATTACGCCCCAAGAAAGGACGTAGTGTGGGATGAAAATACAACCAAAAAAAAAAGTTCTCTTTGTAAATGTGGGGAGTACGTAATAATGTACGACTGCGAATTCATTTTTTCTAAAAAAAAATTCTCTTTTTGCGTGATAGGTTTTCGGCCGAATGTTTAAGACTTTCCTCTTTTGACAGCAACCAATGTTGGCTACGCTGAGTAAAGCCTTTACGCGCAGATGCTCCTATTTTTAAATCCATAGATGAAAACGTGCCCCAAAAAGCATTCAACATATGAGATTATTCTTCAAAAAGTTGTTCTATGACACTTTTTATGGGGAAAATATTAATCTGGGCCATCTTCATTCCGTCTACAAATCTCCTTCTGTGGGGTCGACCTACGGCCTTTTCAATCTGTTTTAAACTTTCTCCTATGGACAGGGTTTAAAGTTGGCTAAGCGGAGCATATCTCTTATGCGTAGCCTCTCCAGTTCGTAAATTTACTGATGAAAATTGTGTGGGCCCATATTAATAAAAAAAAATGTTGGTTAATATGGTTATTAACAAAACATGTGGTTATTATTAACATAACCTTTTTCCCTAGAAGATATTTTTAAGTAAAAATTACTCAAACGTCTCTTTTCCTGTTTCGAATATCGGTATTAAAAATTTGTTGCTCAAGTTAATGCCACTGTGTAGTTGATTTGTTTCTGTCAATAGCGTGAATAAAAACATCAGTTGTATGGCCAAAAGCCGTAAAAGACGAAAAAAAGCGAAGAAAATTAAAAATGAAAAAAGCTTATATAATGTGACAACACGGCTTACCACACACACACAACACTGCCGCACGACACGATAGTTACTCAAACGGACAGAAAAGTGGATAAGGGATTCAATGTATGTATGTATGTATAGATGTAAAGGCGCAATACTAGGATGCGAGTAGCTAGAGCCGGGGGCGGCAGTGTTGACAACATTGAAAGCCACTGTTACCTACAAAACTAACTTTAGCTAGATACGAGTAGATACGGCCATATGAACATGCATAGATACATACCACCGGCTCAGAATGTTTGTGGGTTGCGAAATGGGGGACGACATTTTTAGGCGTAAGGGGGTGGTGTAATACAACAGTCGGAGATTTTATAACGACAGACTCCATAAAATACACCGCAATATGGAGCCTACTCCCGATGATGGCCGTGCTCGCTGCTCAATACTCTCGCTGTTGTTAGGTTTCTTTATAATCCCTGTAGGCAAGTTGGGAACTAACCCGCGCTGTCTGCCAAGCAGTCCCTTTGTGGTTCCATGGGACACACTGTGTTTTTATGCGAGTTGATGGCATTCATTGCGGTTTATAGCTCCAGCTTCAGCTCTAGTCCTGGTACTTGTACTAGTGGTCGTGGTCGTACATGCTACACCACCAATCCGACTATGACTCTAGTCCGCAGTCATTCCCAGTGGTTGGTTGGTTGGCTGCGTCGCTTTCTGTCCATGTTGTTGTGGCAAGATTATCATTTTTCACTTATGTCATCATCCTAGCATAAATACATTTTGTAAAGCTAAGGAATTTAATAGTACCTACACCCTCCCACATCCTGCATTACATTCCAAGCCATACCATGCCATTCATCTGATGAGAATGACGAAAAAGTCGACAAACAGAAACCATATTTTGCAAAAGGCATTAAAAACATATCCATCCATCCACTCCCTTCCATCCAGCTCCCCTCGCCACGCCAACAACCCTTTTCACCACTTGTCCTGCATTCGATGCCAACAAACATACAACCACAGTGACTCAGACAACAGAGAAAGTTATAATCTCTAGTTTATGCACAATACCAGAGAATATCTTCACATTTATTTTTGGGACCCTTCCCGCCTTCCAAAAAATCCCGCCCGGGATTGCTGCATTCATTTCTGTGAGTTGTTTTTACATTCCTAGGTTTATTTTTTGCTTACATTTTTTGCATGTTTTATGTTGTGAGCTGCCATTATTACGAGCACCGCCGACAAACATATCGTCGTACATATCGCGCATACTTAGCCTTTTGTTCGAATTTAAGCAGATAAGGATCTGTGGCCACAACTGGCGACGAAGCACATAAGGCTTCAACAAAACAAAAATAATGTTGAGTAAGTAGATCCGAAGAGTATACGACTACGACAACAACGGCTTCGTAGATATCCCTAAAATCTCATTCATATACAATGAATTGAGAATTGCTTAAGAAACATAAAACAACAAAAAACAAAAACATGAAAGAAAGAAAATAGCATCACGACTTAAGGAGCAGTTGCAACTTAAAAACCAAAAAAAAAAAGAAATATTGTTGCTTTCACTGAAGCTATTGAATACAGTAAACCCCTTACAGACGGAACAGTTTCCCCTAGCTAGCTCCTGTTCCCACCTCCTTTGCCACGCATGCAGGGTTTAGCCTAGAGTATTTCCCATGTGCATGTGAAGGAGGCCACAGTGTTCTTTCTCTCTCTCTCTCCCTATCTTGCTTCATTTACATATTATTCGAATACGAATATGTCCTCCGGTAACCGAGCATTTTTAAACTTGTGAGAGTTACTTTTCGCCTTTTCATTTTTCATTACAAATTTCATAGTCATGGTTGTTCTGCGTACATCTCTGTATGCGTTAGACTTTAGTTCAGGATGTTGTAACATCAGCTTCCATCTTCCCGATGTTCTTTTTTGCGTTGGGGTTTTCTTGGCATACATGCATTCAGATGTTGCTGCTTCAGCTTAACATGTTGCATACTATATTAGAGATGACGGAAACAGGTGTGGGGGAAAGAGGGATATATTTTAAGATACATACATCGAAGCGTATTGTATTACACCTCATTAAATCTTCTCAATCAATATAATTCTACTGTGCAGTTACATCGAACGGTGTTAATAAGAGAGCGCCTTGCAGTTTTTGAGACGGCGGTGTGTACAGAAACAGTTGTGAACCTTAGATTAAGGTGGCAGCCGGTTTTATCAGCTCACATAGAACAATAAAGGTCCCTAGTGATACAAGGGACCCAGTTTGATACTCAAAGTTATCAATAGTACGAATATCGGCACCGAAAAGATCTGTCAGTCTTCCTAGAATGCCAGTAGTAAAGCAGGTGTTCGCCGATCAGAACAGATACTATCGCAAACAGTATTTTCCTCTCTAGTGCGAGGGGATAATTTGGCAAGATTTGTGTAGTGATTTATGATTTAGAAGTGGAGGCAGTTTATATTTCCTGGTATTACGTTAAATCAGTCCTCTCTGGCGGGTATCTTAGTAGCAAAGTTCCTTTCGAAGGTGTGAACTGTTGGTATATAGTCCACTCGGTCGTTCCACATAGCGCTACAGTGAGACCAGTAGTGAACCCTAAATCATTTTACAATTTTTTTATTTGATTTTTTAAGTTTTTTATTTATATAAACATTCAACGATTAAATAAGCAATCAAATGAAGTCCCTAGTCGGGCTGAGCCGACTATATACTACTCTACATCACCCATTCAAAGCAGAATAAGGAGAAATGTTGCAAAATTTTATCAATTATCGAATGTTTCTTGCAAGTCTGTTCAACAATCAAATACCAAATCGAAAGATTCCTGTATGGATAAGGGATAAAAATATTCGAATCTTTACAAATTTTATACATGAAGATTAAAGAGTGCAGCTTCAATAGCGCGTAGTTGCAATAACCTGATATAGGTACATATATATGTGGGATAATTAATTGCTAGCTAACTGCACGCAAAATTGCATACAGATCTGTTGATTCCATCATGATAATATGCAAATCCTGATAGGTATATATGAGTGCTATATCTAAATAAATCGGAATTTCTTCTTCAAATTTGACCAGGTTAGTTCCTTGTTGAACAACCCTTCTCTGATTTTTCTATACTATTTCCTTTTCATAGAAACAAATTAACAATTGTTGAAGCACAAAAATAGTCTATCTATATTAGAAGATTGCCACTTCAATCCGGGACACTCTTACGACATCCCTAACACCCAAGATTTTATATGTCTGTGTGTAAGAGTGCGGGGTGGTCGTGAAAAGGGAGTTCAGTTGCCGAAGGACACATGCAAAAACATCTTTTAATGATTTCAACAACGCATTTTTAAACCTCTAACAAAATGCAATTTTCTCATGCAATAAACCTTAACGTTAATATTTATGAAATTTTATTAACTTATGATGAATATCAATCAAAGTAAGCTAGACATACAGGCTGTCCCCTGTTATTTTTTTGTAATATATAACTTTAAAATTATGTTTGTACCCCTGTTAACTTTTAGTAAAGCTCTACTAGCCATTATTTGCCACAGTAGATCTAGCAATCCTCGAGACAACTATTGAGTTTATCAAATGCCAAATTGTTTGGAATTTTCACTTCTTAAAAAACACGACACTGCATGAATGCGAATGGCGAAGTAACAAAATGCCATAGCAACGAACAACAACAAACATATAAAAGAACAAAAAAAGGAACAAATCGCAAAAACTTTATAAAATGTCATGTAAGTTTTATGGCGGCAAAGCGCAAGAACAAAATATAAGACGTCGACATCCTCGAATATGAGGACGAAGACGAGAACGACGTAAAAAATGTGTGAAGATTTCCAATACAAATGTTCTGGAATGTAAGCCAAAGATAACAGCCAGAAATATATGTATGTAGTATATATAGTTATTCGTTAATGTTTAGGTACAAAATTATATCGAACATTTTAAAAGAATTTCTTTCTTTCATATAATTTTTTAATTTGAAATATTAACCTCATTGATGTGGTCCTGCCTTTTGGAAAGCAATAGATATTTAACGAGATGTTCCCTTCGGAGCGTAACGTCTTGGAATGTCAGAAGTTTGGAAAAGAAATTGTAGGCTTGCATAATTTTTGCGATATCCAATACTTTTATTTTTAATTGTTATCTACTGGTATATTTACAATATAAATATCTAAGATTCCTTTTTGTACCCTGTACCAAATATAAAGGGTTTTCCAACAATATGTGTTTTTTTTTTGGTATTCAAAGAAAAATTCAATTTTTAGAGATAAATGATCAGATGTTTATTTCATAATAAAGAGGAAGGTATGCCGTTAATAATGAAAACAACATCAGCAAAATGGCCACCATGACCACGCTTACAGGACCATATCCTTTTCATGAAATTTTCCATAACCAAATCGCAAAGTGGCTGCCCTATGTCCTCGATAGCCTAACGAATTCTATCTTTCACCTCTTCAAGCAAAAACACTGTCCGGAAACTTATCCCATAACAGAGCAATGGTTTCGTTGCTTGTGTTGCACGTAGCGCCGTCTTATTGAAAGTAAACGTTGTCCAGATCAATACCATCCAACTCCGACCATAAAAAATCATTAATCATCTCTCGATAGCGCAATCTATTCACCGTGACTGTTGATCCAACCTCATTTTCGAAAAAGTAAAGTCCAATGACTCCGCCGGACCATAAACCGCACCAAACAGTCACACGTTGAGGATGGAGAGGCTTCTCAACAATAACTCTTGGGTTTTCCGAGCCCCAGATGCAACAATTTTGCTTGTTGACGTATCCGACGAGGTGGAAATGGGTCTCATCAGTCAAGATGATTTTTCGATAATTTTCGATTTTTCAAATTTTAATAATTTCAATGCGTTGTAGAATCATGTATCCTTCCACTTTTAGTAATGGTGTAGTTTCTACTTGTCAAATGTCAAAGAATAAAAGCTTCAAAAGTGACAGCTACCGAAATACCGGGTGATTCAAAATAACACCTCTTGTTGGAAAACCTTGTATAAAACTCGGTATTGTCCACTTTAATTTATTGTAAAGAGATAGTACAATTTATTAGCCTCTACCTATCAAATGCATTCTTTTCCTTATTTTAGGACGTTTTTGCCCCTGTTTTTCGAAAAAAAAAACTAAATAATATTATTAGTTTATCCTTTTTAGACACAAAAACATTAATTTCATTAGTTAATCGCAGTGAGAATGTACCATTTTTACACACTTTTTAATTCAATAATTTTAAAGTTTTGCTATTCAAAATAGTCTTTTAATTCTCTTTAAATTCTAGGAAACGTTTCTTTATTTGTTTTCCCAGCAACGTACATTAATAGATTAACTCAGGCTTCATTCGTTTTTTCTACACTGAGGTGCCATATTTATCCAAAAGGGAAACTGCTTATCTCTTGACAGAACTATACTATACTATTTAAAGGAGATTTTCAGGCATGTATCCTTACAATGTCTGAATATATCGGTTAGCTGATTCTAAGCGTAGATGTTGAAAATGTAGTTCATATTTTAGAGGGGACAATTTTACGCATACGTATAATTGTTACCAATTAAGCATTCGAAAAAATACCAAAGCAAAACGAAAAACGAAGTCTGGAGGTCCAACTCTACACACGCATCAAATCAGCGTTACATGTCAAACATAATACCAATTTCACCAAACTGGTTTTGCAAATTAAAAAAGCCAACGATTGTACACAAACTTTTTCGTTCATCTGTGCGAGCATAAAAAAACAACAAAAAGAGTTGGAACCAACTCAGTCCAGATGTTGGACACACCATGTTTGTAATGAGCATTTGAGTATGTGTAATGATGCAACGATAGACTTTTGACCTAACAACTTAGAGAAGAGAAAGCCATTTGAGAGACTGACCGGAAACTTCTTCGGAGTATTTTTAGCATGTATGTATGTCCCAAACTATTTGCTGCACTTGCAGCATCAGCGACAACCCTAAACATGTTGCATACCATCAGTACGACGGCAGTACTGCAACCAAGACCGTTGGCACAGCCTTCATTACCTAAGCAAAAGTTTATGGCAGATTTCTTTTTTTTTTGGTGACCGGTCTAAGAACCGTCTCAAGAATGCCTTCCCAATGTTTCGAAGTATGTGAGAATATGGGCAAGTTTTCAAACTTTTGTATTTATGTCACTTTATTTGAAAACTATATCGTTGACTTGTTTTTGGTCGTTGTACCCTGTGCCTTCAGACTGCCGCCGCCTTTGTCTTTCACCGCCTCTAGAGTGATAGTTTCTTGTAATGATTTGATTTCACACTTGTTTTGAGTTTCTTCGTTTTTGGTCCTTGGACGATGAAAAAATACATGTGACACTAGTTGCAAAGTGCTGATCATTAAATTTCTTGTTTTGTTTTACAACAATTGTTTTTTCTTTGTTCTCGTGTGCAATTTGCTTTGGAATGAAATTACTTTTTGACATCCAGAAAATCTTGTTCTACGAGAAATTATATAAAGCAAATTGCTTCGTTTTTCATAGAAATATTCTTCTTTGAGTTATCACTACATGTAATGCAGACACCATAAGTCTGCTGAGATAAGGAATTTTGGTTAAAAAAGGGTTTTAAATTTAACAATTAATCTATGTTGACTTCGGTCGCTTATGGTAAGTTACACCTTGGGCAAAAGTTAACATTATCTTGTCACTCACTGCCCAGCTTTCACTCATGCAAGATCCCGATATTCCGGTTCCGACATATGGCCAGACTTGACTCATCTCAGAGGATATGACTGGAAGATATTGAGAAAATTCGTGTCTAGTACCGATTTTCTGTAACCCATGGGGAATAAAAAATCACCAATAATGAGTGCACAACAGGCCGAACCACTAGCTTAAGTGTATCTCCATGGACATGAGACGTTTAAACGTCTCCTCTATTGAACCTAACCTAACCTTACCTAACATTATCTTATTAGAAGGACATTCGATAGTCCAGACATAGCAAGCGTTCTGCCGCATTGGACATTTTGGATGAGCGATTCAGGGATATGACTATCTCTAGCGGATTTATCTTGAGTGTACCACTAAGAGTGAGATTTTGCCCACTAGACTGTTTCTAGTAGAGGTTTCTGTAGTCTGAAATTTCTTATTTTATCACAATAAAATTTTATCAAAAAATATATTTTTGGCCCAACATTGTTTTTCTATTGCGGAAAGAGAAAATTTTTTAAAATTAGTATCTTAATAACTTTAGTATAAACCGCCTATACTTTAGTCATTTATATTTATTTATGTTTTATATTTAAACAAAGTCGGGAAATTATAAGCGTGTGTTCAAATACACCCTGGGTTAATTATGGGTTAATGAAGTAATCCCCATACACTGAGAGAAAAATGTCATTGTATAAACAACAACGTTTGGGAACAATTTTAATGCAATTTGACAATATTTAGGAAAAAAACACATACATATATGGTTTCTATTCATACGCAACGGTGTTCTAATATATTTTTTTAATCCATACGTAATTATTTAACCAGTATATGTATACTACAATTGATAGATTACAATATATAGTACCGTGCACAACCGAGCAAATGTTTAAGAATTTAAACTTTAAAACTCTGGACAAATATTAATACGCAACCAATGAAGTGGAGATTAACTGATCTAAGATTAATGAGATAAGCTATTACTAGCGTCGATTTAAGGAAGTCATCATGCGTCAAAAACTGTAACGCATGGAGAAGACAGTTTGATGGTGTTGGGTTGCTTCACGTGGTGGCGTGTTGGGTCACTTGTAAAAATAAGATGTACTATAATGAAGAACAGAGACTTCCTGAACATTTTTCTGACCAATTTTCCAGACTTCATAGATTAGAGCGCAAACCTTGAAGAAGAAGTCGTTTTTCATCAAGAAGGGCGTCCAAAACACACCGATAACATTGTTAAAGAATGGCTATCGCAAAACAATTTTCAGTCAATGGGGTGGTCGGCACAATCCCCCGATCTCAATCCAATAGTCATTTAATTTCGTAACGTTTAAATATTTTAATAGAGTTTCAAAGTACAAATTCCCAAACATATGCTAGTCTTTGCTCGATACTGTATATAAATATACATGTTAAATAAATTACAGATCTTAGTCGGTGCATAGGTCTGAAGCAAATGTAACTAGACCCGATCTGTAGCCATGTTCCTCTTGATTGGCAATCTGTATAATCCGATCTTATCCACGTACTCTACGGCTTTCATTGTCGTTGTGAGCCTTGGTCGTATCTTAGAATATATGAACTCATTTGTGCCCGAGCGGTTTAAGGTGCTGTGTTATGTAGTTATATATAGGGTTCAGACCAAATGTGTTTTTGCAAAAATACGTCTTTGCCTCATTTTTAGAAATGTCAATCCATAGGGGCGAAATGCCTCGTTTTATCAAAAAACATTTGATTTGAATCAGTTTAGCCGTATAAAATAAGGGCAATAAATTTTCGGTTTATGTAATTTAGATTAAATTATCGTAAAAGACGTCATAAGCCTCAATGTACGAGTATAATTTAAGCGTGAATACCTCACATTTGTTTTATTTCACTTCAATATCAACCCGCCAATTGGCCTATTATTTCATTCCGTAAAACATTTGCCGATTGTTCGTTTTTAATTAATGAATCTTCGTTCCCTGAATGTTGTACCAATGAAAAGAGGCTTTTGAACATAGGCGAAGATTCAATATATGTATAATACAACAATGTACAACAATTTCTTAGTTTTTCCAACGGATTCTGGAAGAGGAGACCAAATACATTTTACGAGTGTCAGCGTTTTAAATGATGAGAACGAAATTTTTATTTTAGGGGATTCAAATATCCTCCTTTGATCTTTTTGTGCAGCATATCGGTATAAGAAATTATGTGTCTTTATATCTGAGGTATGGGGTATGCGAAGAAACTTTTTATAACATATTAAGGCCAATATTTTTAGTAACATATTAACCCTTTAGCTCCCGACATATTGGAAAATGTGGCTCGATTTTAATAATTTGATTAGTGTTATTCATTCGACATATTAATGTTGATTTTGAATAGAATTTGTCTGTTTTTGTGTGTTTATGTCAAGTTTTAGGTTTCTAATGAAGTGTTCTCTTTAAAGAGAAATGCTTCATTTCATAATAGACTTTTTATTTATCTAACAAACAATTTTATTTATTTTTTGTTTATAATTACCTCTTATACAAATAAAATTTTTTTAATATATATTAGTTTCTCATATGTATCAGTCATATCGTCATCAGAAACGAGAAATACTCCATCATCATGTTAGAAAATTTTACAGGAGAAGCAAAAAACTAAATAAAGTGAAAAATCTTGTTGTTAGAAAAGTTCAGTTTTCAATATAATACCTAAACATAATGATGCATATATAAATTTATAACTTGTTTGTGAAAATTGCGTGAAATAGGAATTTTAAATATGAAAAAAAGAAATAATCTGTTGTTAGGCCCTTTTGAATTTCGTTTAAGAATTCGCCATTTTTAATAGTCGGTCGCTGAAAATTTGTCAGGATGTGTTTTTTGATGCAGTGAACCGAAATCCATCAAAAACTGATTTTCCATTTTTCTTGTTGTTACGCCCTTTTTCGTTTCTGATGACGATATGTAAATATATTAAATAAACATCAAATTTCCTTCGTCAGTTAATTTTCAGCTTTTAAATTTAATTTTCCAAAAAAAGTCGGGCTCTATTTGAAGTTTGGTTATCGCTGAAATATCCCCTTTCGATTGGACCATCAAAAACAAAGAAAGGGGTGAAATTCTCTTCTCTTCTTGTCATTTTAGTTTCCAATAAAAATTTGTTTTTCTTGATCCATCGAAACCTGAATTGTGTAATCGACAATTTTCCGTATTTTGATAAAACACAAATACTCACACAAATATACATACATACATACCTGTAACATGTACACAAGGATGCAATGTTATCATGTAATACGTACATACATATACATGGACATGTGTGTGTGTGTTTTTGCTATATATATGTACATATGTATGTATAAGGGGATTTTTGTTTGTCTGTTTCCATTTGATTTTTATTGATTTTCAACGTTTGTTTTTTTGTGGCTATTTACAGAAGACTCTTAATTAAAATTTTACAAAGTAGAATCGTTTGTTCTTTTAACTTAAACTAACCGCACTCAAATGATAGAAAATTAAGAGTGAACACAGCAGATCAACAAAAACTGGTGCGGCCAATATTTCACTGAGCCATGGCTAATGTGGACTGATTTGATTGAGGTTTTTGTGGTCTCTTATTTACTGAAAAATTGCCAATAAAATGGCAAATAAGAAATGTGGCCAAGAAAGCGATTGCTCAAGCTTCAAACAATAATTAAAACTTAAGCAATAACAGATACGAGTATGAAATATAATCTCGGAGGGAAAGTAAGGCCGAGAAGAGTCAGCAAAACCGACCCAATGTGTTGTGTCCTGCAATGACCTAAAAAAATTTACAATTATTCAATTACGCCAGAACTAAAACCAACAATAATGAAATTAAAAATTTATTTTATTTAGTTATCAGCACTATCATCGTCATAAGCAATCCCAACTTTAACTTTGCAGCTCCTCCAGTGAGTAGAGTGGAGTGAAGTGGACGAGAGGCTCAACATTTACAAAATACACCACGTAAAAATTGCCACTATTCCCCGGGTATACGGTCGTATGTTGGTACTGATGTTGTTGTTTCTGTTTTTTTTTATTAAAACTTCGTAGAAAACTTTTTCTATTCCCGCCTTGTCTTGCCACCACCCCTTTACTTAATACCACAGGATAGTGTTGGAGTCATAACTGGACATAACTATGAAGAGAGGGATATTTCTGGAGTAGGTTCTGAAAACGGCTAGCTCTATATCGCATCCTTTGTTCGCTGTTCATTTGTTGTGCACTGAGTTACTGCCCCTGGACAGAGAGAGAAGCCTTCAACATCTATGCTGGTCAAAGTTAGTTTTTGTGATTTTCATTTCAATTAAAGAATTCCAAACGAAACCTCTCGTAATATGAATTTTCACTGGGTCATTGTAACAAGTGAGGAGAGGGGCAGATATGGAGAGGAAAGCAAGTGGAATCCGAGTAAAACTAGCTTACAACGAATCTTCAATGCGCTATTAGAATGTGCTGTAAAATTGATTTTATCAGTTGTCAGATGCTCCATTTTGGATATCTGCATGAGATACATCAACAGGAACTGGGTCTGGTACTCATGTGGAGAAATTTACGATAACACTAGAATTAATTGAGGAAATAAGTTTCATGGCTGCAATAACCCGTCACCCATCTTTCCATTAAATCTTACCGTTAAAAAGTCAAAACTGACAATAAGAAAAATATTTAAAAAACATACTACTTTTTGACTGGCTCCCTTCAAAACAATTTTCGTACTACAACGACCCTATAACAAGGAAAATAATTCCTTTTCATATTTTATGAGTTTGAAATACTCAACCGGACTAAATCAACGTATCAGAATATCACATTTTGCAAACACAAGGACTAACTTAATTTATGCCCCTTAATTTGTGTTGGTGGGAGGACACAAACAAAAGAAGCTAACCGGAGTTCACAATATTGCCAACATTGTGAAACAGGGAGGGAAAAGAAAAATCTCTAATAAAATATTGTTAAGGAAGTTTCAAAAACTCTCATAAAAACCGGATGCAAAAAATGCTTATAAATCGTATGTTTCAGTTCGAGTACAATGTGAACAAGTCCGAAGCAGAAGGACAAGGACACACAAGTAAACGGACAATACGAAATCGGGGAAGGGGATGTGGATTTGCATGCACAGTTAAGAGATGAACCGCATCCTTGGCTCTGACGTCGCTTCTGCCGGGTATGTACATATGTACATATGCAAAAAATGGCCCTTTCTTATATATGTATGTAGGGAGGGTGGGTGGTTGTGTGTGTGTGCGTGCGTGCATGTATGCGGGAGGGCGTCAGTGAAAAAAGATTTATCTGTTGTTGAACAAAGTTAGCAAAACGGAAATTGTTCAACAATTGTCGATAGATTCAATTGAATTACTCGCCTTCCTCCAACTCACAGGATCTGTGATATTCTGCCAGCAATTATACGCGTTCATCATAACTTTCTACCCGAAACCATTCATCCATCCGTCCAGTCATCCATCCATCCAGCCATCTATTCATTCAAGAGTTGTTGCGCATAAAATCGAACTTGATGAACTGTTAGTAGGAAGGGCAGCAGCTTGTGAGGATTGATAAATGACTTGACAACTGAAGTAGCCGTTTTGCGTGTACGAGTATGTGTTACACATCAGTATTTTCAAACTATATTTTGTAGTCGGTTTCCTTTTAATAGCTTTTTTGAGAATACATCCAAACAACTCATCAAAAAAGTTGTTGTTTAATATTAAATTCCCACAAAACTCTTATGTATAGAGAGATAATATTGAATATTCTATCTGCTACAAGTTTGGGCTGTCATAGGGTAATTTTAGGAGAAAGGGTGAGGTGTTGCATTTCCGCTAGTGGACGGAAACAGTGAACACTGATATTTTGAAATGCCATTCTTATAAAGTCAATGGATATATGGACAGAATTTGATAGAACAAAATTCAAAGAGCATTTCCAGAATGCTGGGCTAAACCCCACCAAACTGTTGTCATTAATATTTTTGGTTTTCTACAATAATCTTTATTTTGAAAAAATTTTTGATTCTATCATCATATATTTCCAATCACACAAGCATCAAAAGTAATAAAAACTCTTATTTTTATAGATTGAGGCATACGAGTACTATTTTTTGAAATCAAAACAAAAAAAGTTATGGCAAAGTTTTTTTGTGTTGCGTTGTTTATTGTTGTTCTGTGCTGTTGTTATTCAGTCCGAATTTATTTGTAGAAAGTCTATATACATCGGTAGAAAAATGTGGCTTCTATAGCGATTAGATGTCGAATCGGAGGTACATATATATGGGGGCTATATACACATTATCTGGACTGATTTTGACCAAATTCAATTTGCTTCGTCCCTGGCTAAAAATAGATATTTGTGTTAAATTTCTTCAAGATCGGTGTAAAATTGCGGTCTGTACTTTGCGTACAACTTTACATGTACAGACGGACAGACAGACATAGTAAGATGGAATCTGATTCGATCGGAATACTTTAAGGTGAGTCCAGCTCCAATATTTTAGAGTGCTACAAACCTCTGGGCCAAAACAAGTTATAATACCCTATACCACAGAATGGTGTAGGGCATAATTAGGTAAAACCCACAATACGGCGGATATAACGGACTTTATAAAGTTCCATCCGGTTGATAATGAGGTACATTTTCTGCCTGAAATAAAATGGAACCTTTGTAAAACCGATTTGGATGTTATTTATTATTTTATACTTAACAGTAAGGGACCATAGCCATACAGACGCTCTTGGGAAAACAGAACACTAGCTCATGCGCCAATGGGAACCAGCTGCTACACTGATGGGTCCAGGCTAGGAGGAAGGACGGGTCTGGGACTTTTTATTGATTAACCAGAAGTCGAACTTTACTTCCGCCTCCCAGACCATAACACAGTATTTCAAGCAGAAGCTCGAGCAATCACGGAGTGTGTTACCTGGCTCAGTAATACCACAAAGCCTAAATATGCCAAAATATTCACAGATAGCCAAATGGCGACCAAAGCAATAACATCGGAAAAGGTCAAATCCAGAACAGAGTTAGACTGTAAAAGAACGATAAATAATTACTCAGTCCATGGTCAACTGCGTATTTTCTGGGTACCGGGACACAACGGAGTGATTGGAATTGAACGAGCAAACAGCTTGGCTTCAAAGGGCAGAGAACTTCGAGTAATAAACTTGGAAAATTGGAAACCTTTCGATGCCACGAAGCATGAGTTGAGGCACTGGGCAGTGATGGCTCACAAAACTGTGTGGAATAGAGCAACTGCAAAGATACTGTGGGGTGACCCAAATGAGAAGAAAACAAGTAGTTTTCTGAAGCTAACCAAGATCGAGATTAGTAAGATGATGAGTGTTCTAACGGACCACTCAACCTTACATACAGGCACATCTCCATCGCATAGGACTAGCAGAAAACGACGAGTGCACGGAAAACATCGAAACCATGGAACATTTTCTGTGTCACTGCCCAGCTTTCACACATGCAAGATCCCGTTATTTCGGTTCCGACATATTGCCAGACTTGACTCATCCAGAGGATATGACTGGAAGATACTGAGAAAATACGTGTCTAGTACCGATTTTCTGTAACCCATGGGGTATAAAAATCATAAATAAGGAGCGCACAACAAGCCGAACCACTGGCTTAACCATGGACACGAGACGTTTAAACGTCTCCTCTATTCAAACTAACCTAACCTAACCTAAGGGGTCATAGACAACCAAGATGTCTCCGGCGCTTTAAAAAAATTTGTTCTTTTCTAATACACAAAAGATAGTATGGAAGTTCCGTTATTTTCTCGAAAACTATACAGAAACTTACTAAACGGATCTAAGTGCTTAGTTACTTGTTTCGTGTCGGCATTTAATGCAAATACTTCTATATGCAATGCTTAACAACGTCCTTTAGTTCTCTTATAATTAACCATTTCATCATAAAGCAAAGTATTCATTGCCGTCACACACCATAACATTTAATTAAAAATACGAAGAAGACGAAGTCGATGAAGAGATGTGTATAATGAACTCTGATTGAATAATTTATAGACATATTGACAATATCGGCATCAAAGTATTCAGCACCGATGGAACAGTCATCCACACATACCCTCAAGTTGTTCTTTCTGCGCTTTCAGCACGAATACATCCGGTCGGACTCATTTGTTCTGACGCTCAATCTCAATTTACATAAAGCCATATTTCCTCAGTTTCGACGTAAAGACGAATGTGTTAAATAACAGCAACAAATCCAAACAAAAGAAGGCAAAGATTTTGGGCAATACTTTGGAGGGGTTCGAGTATCTCAACTTGAAAAACCAGCTTTATACACATTGAAGTGTAGGTTTACATGTGTGTGTGTGTGAGTGAATGTGTGAGTATTGATTGTGTGAGTTCCGACACAATCTTCAACTCATAAGTTTTGTACTAAATTTACACTTTCGTAGTTTTGGTTTTTTCGAAAAAACCCTGGCTCTGACACACACTCACAAAAAAGTGTGTGTGTAAATAACACAACTATAAAGTGCATCCTTCGATGCATACACACACCAACTCACACGCATAGGTACATATATGTACATACATATGCACAGCTACTGGCTAAACTTTAAAAATTGCATGTAAATAATGGTGATGAGTTCGTAAGTTGTGAAAAAGCTAAAAAGCTTATTGTGACCATGAGTTTTGTGAAGAGAGTTCGTACACAATTTGTACACTAGCCTTTGTAATGTGTGCGTGTGTATGTGTGGTTGAGTGTGTATGATTGAAGACTGTGGAAAAAAGTTGCTTGGCATGGTGTTGTCAAAAGGTTTTGAGTACTTTCATGGGATACTAAACAAACATTAGAATGGGTGACATCTTTTATCGAAATCTAAAATGGCAATATCAACCTATGTTTCATGAAATAGTAGTTTTAAAGCTAAAAATCCCAAAATAACACAAAGTCACAAAAAATCATACATTTTAATTTTTTTAATTTTAATTACGTTTCCTGAACATCATTTACGCAACGTTTAAATAAAAAAATTTTCAATCTTGACTTCAAATGAGTCCATTAGCCGCCGTCGATCTTTCTACGTAAAAAAATAGAGATACTGTAGGATAGGCCATTAAAAGATATATTTTAATATCCCTACTCCATATTAATATTGTGCTTCTCGGATTGTGCTGTCCAGCATTCAACAAAAATTTAAATATTGTTCTTTCCTTTGTTTTTATTTCGGTCATTAAATCGCCATTGCTTTGTCACTAGGATATTCTCTAATTACCATTACTTGACAGCTCAGCTCCCCGTATAGCTATTTCACGGATGCTACTCCGATCATTCAGCGAGGTTTAGTTGTGGTAATTGTGTCAAAAATCTAGGTCTAAGTGGCATAGCTTCTTCCAAACGAATAACAATTAAGGTCTGTTTCTGTATTTCTACACGGGGCAAAATCGCCTTTTTTAATATGTTTGAATCGAAAGAAAATATATTTGGAACACAATTTTTTAAATATTATATATTTCTGAGCAAATACATTTTATTTGAAAATCAATCAAATATATTTGGAACACGTATATTAATATGTTACAACATATAATATTTGCAAACTAAATTTCTCAAATAAAATATGTATTTGAATACAAATAAAATTTTTGTTTAGAATTTCTCAAAAAATGTTTTATTTAAAAAAGATTGCCAAAACTTTTACTGACTTTTTCGAATTTCAGTTTTATTTTTTCCTTGGTCTCGAATTGTACCTCCCAGTTATGATACCATATGCAGCATTAACTTCTGTTTTAAATCAATCATTTCAAATTTTTGAGTATTCCAAGCCATCATTAGTTGTCAATCCTCTAAGTACTTTATTATACGATTTCAATTATTATTATTTATTATTTTTACGAACATTAAAAATTTCTAAAAATTTTACTTTGAATTATAGAAAAATTTAACACAATTATTATGTATTTTATGAATACTTAAATGCAAATAAATATTTGTTTCTGAAATAACAATCACATTGGGATGTAAACAAATATTTGTTTAGAACAATATCTTCCCAAATACACAATTTTTGTGTGTACCAAATATTATATGTTTAGAGTGTACCCTAAACATATATATGTTTCAAGCCGAATATGTTTGGGACAATATACTACAGAAGCGATTTTTTTTCAGCGTGTAAGGAAAGTCTCTGCGAACGAAAACCAGTCACTCACTTTCTTCAGGAATTTGGCTTCTCTAAGGTTCATTGGTTCGTTCGCCTGGCCTTACGTCAAAGACATTAGCAATTTACCAATTGGAAAATAATGTAATTGCGAGTTGACAATGTTGACTTCTTTATGCTTAAATATGTATACATATCGCTCACTCACTTCAAGAGTGACATAACTCAAAATTTAAAATTTTTGAGGTTGCCTTACGAATGCCCTACGAAATGCGAATTTTGCAAATGTCTATAAATTAATCTCGGCGAAATTTAGTTTATAAGTAAACAACCATATTTCGGATTATTCCAGCGGTTTGAATAATCTCAATTAATGTTACTTATGTTTTTATACAGACTTCAAGTTACACATCTTGACAATTTTCAATTTTGAATTATTTCCATCTTGAAGTAAGTGAGCGACTCGATCTGACATTAGTGTTCGCCAAGATGACAGCAAAGAGAGAAAGAGAAACCAAAATTTACACTGAAATGATTACGTTTTAGTACAAGTACATTATCGTGCCACTTGTTCTGATGGGAGTTACTGAAACCCAAATCAGCTGTTTGTCGACTGGCAGGCGAACGAAAGCAAATTTTCAAGTTATAGAAACAGGTTGTTATTCATAACAACTGTTATTTCAACTTGAAAAAACCACGTCAAGTAATCGTATTTGCACCGGCCGCCTCTACAAGAAACAAAGTATGTACAAATGTTTACACATAGGAGTATGCAGCTCATCGAGCCGCATGTATGTGTGTATTAGTTAACCTAACATCAGTTTCGTCGTGCCCTGCGGAGTAGTATCCGTGAAATAGCTGTACGGGAGCTGATCTGTCAAGTATTTGATTCACCGTTTTTTTTAAATGTCTTACAATATATTGAGGAAAGTAAAATGTTTTGACATTAGTTTTAATAATTATTTAATTATGTAAAGCCTCATAAAACATCGGAAAATTCACAATTATTTTATTTTTTAGCGCAGTTATTCATGAATAAAATTAGCCCATTCCGAAGAAAAGACATGCATAATTTTTCGATGTTTGAAAGAGGTTTTGATTACAAAATTATTAAAATTTTCTCAAAAAATTGGATTTTTCAAAATGTCTTAAAAGATATTTTTGAAACCGCTGATGGGATGAAAAACTGACATCTCTAATATATAATGGAGGATTCTAATTTTGGATTCTTTAAAGCTTTACTGAACTAATAAGGATGAGTGGTTCTATGTGTTGTTAAAATTTTTATTTCTATTTTTTAGATTTTCGTCTTTATTTTGATAGATAAACAAGGAAACGACCTAAACTTTAACTTTAACGTTTAAGCAAAAAACTCAAAAATAACAACATGGATTTTTGACAAAAATGCGAAAACAAGTTTTAGTTTCACAAAAAAACAAAGTAAAGTTTTCTAAATACAATAGGTAATTATCCCCTCACTCATTTGCTACGAGTGACCTAAGACCCCAAGTATGTTCGGCGGATATTCGTTTTAGGACATTTTGAGTCATTTGAGCAATGTCCGTCCGTCCGTCTGTATGTCTGTCTGTGTGTCTGTCTGCTGGCTTGTGCGCACGATAACTCTCGAACGGAGTAACCGATTGACTTAATATGTATGCGGTAGTATTTTTCTCTATCACCGGCTAAGTTCGAAGATGGGCCATATTGGTCCACTCCTTCTAGTACCTCCCCCACAATGGGTTAACTTTTAGTGAAATATTGATTATTTAATACCTTCTATACCACTTACTCGAATCTTCTGAAATTTCACACATAGTATTAGTTTATTAGTCGCTAAAACGTCGACGAAAATGGGCGAGTGGCCACTCCCTTTTTGGTACCTCCCACACAAATGGACCATTTTGCACCAAAAGTTAACTGCTTATATATTTAATACCAATGCATATAAATACTTGAAATTTTATACAGTATAATGCTTTTATAGTACCTAAAGTCCAGAGAAAAATTGGCGCTGTTGGCACTCCCCTTTTGGTACCTCCCATACAAATGGGCCTTTTTGTACCAGTAGTTAACAGATTTTAACGTTAATACCAGTGCATACAAATACTTGAATTTTCGTACAGTGTAATGCTTTTATAGTACCTAGAGTCTAGAGAAAAGTGGTCATTATTGGCACGCCCCTTTTGGTACCTCCCACACAAATGGACTATTTTACAACAAAAGTTAACAGTTTATAACTTTAATACCAGTGCATATAAGTACTTGATATTTTGTACAGTGTAATGCTTTTATAGTACCTAGAGTCCACAGAAAAGTGGGCGTTATTGGCACGCCCCTTTTGGTACCTCCCATACAAAAGGATCATTTTGTACCAAAAGTTAACAGATTTTAACTTTAATACCAGTATATTATTTAATGTTATTAAATGCAATTTAAATTGATAACAATTTAATTAAAACAAAAACAAATATTTACGAATATTTTTATGGGACTCAAGGTGAGGGGATTCTCAAGGTGAGGGGATTCATAAGTCGGTTTACCCGACTGAACTTTCTTACTTGTTAGTTATATGGCAAAATAGACCGTGTGAAAAAAATTTAAAAATTCAACACCCTCCAACTCGGCTAGTCTTTAAACGATCTCGTTGAAATTTTGTGTAGCTTTCATCCCATTCAGAAGACATCGTTTTTATAAATGCGTTTGTAACGTATCATCTCCGAAACCACAAGATGGAATGAGCTATAAATTGCTACAGTACATTCAGTATGAGGGCGGAGTGGTCAAGTTGTTTGCAAAATTCTATTCCAGAAGAATTTGACTGGAATTTAAGATGTGTGAGAGATTTTTCTTGAAAATAGTTTGTGGGTATGATTCAACCAGTTAGATGGCGCTGTAGAGGACTTTTGTCTTATATACATTTTTATGGTGATTGTTTTTTTAAGCTCGGAATGTATGCATTTTTTAATAAAAGATCAATGAATAATTAACTAATTCATCCAAACAGGACGGGCAGGACCACGTCTGCTGGGATCAGCTAGTATACAAATATAAATCAAAAATGTATATTCATTTTTGCTTATCTTTCCAAAACAATTTTTTGCAAATTCTCCATCCCTTGAAATCGAAAAATTAAGGGGTACCCAAATTAATATAAAAAAAATAAATATACTTACAAACGACGTACGAGTATTTGTGTACACATAACTACTGGCATGCGATTCGTTGATCTGTGAGTGTGCGGCATTGCACTTACTCTCAGAATATTTCCACTTGGGATTATTTGTTGCCTTGTTTCTGCTGTTGTCGGTGTTTCCGTTGTTATACTCGTATTTGGCTATATTGATGCAGCGTTTGACTTATGAGTTGATTAACTTTTGACTTTTGACTACAGACCAAAACAACAACAACAAAGTTACACATGTACGTACATACGTGTGAAACTTATAGATTCAAATTAGACCTCGAAGGGCCTTTTATCAGGTATTTGCTTATACCCAGATATCATTTCAGAACAATTTCTTTGTATTTTACATCCTCATAAAGAAATCTACTGCATATTGTAAGCCCCAAAAATAATTTTGTTTTAAAATTTTGGATAAGCTGCGATTAAGTTTTTCTGAAATGTACAAAGGACAAAATAGAAAAAATTCCTTTAGACAAAAATTTTTCCAAAGGAAAAAATTGGGTTAAATATCGATATCATCTGCAGAAGAGGTAGCTGAGAATTAAGTAGCTTTGAATATTGACGTAATAAGACCTACCCAAATACCAAATAGCCGTATGGTCATGTACGAGTATTTAACTATATACATTTATGTATTTTCTATTGGTATATACATAAATGGCTCAAATGCCAAATCGAATGACTCCACTTTTTTTATATTTTAAAGTCAAAGCACTTGATAGATGCACATTTGTTTTTGCTATTCATATTTTTTCTCATTTTTGAACTGTTTGTTTAATGAAGTTAATCGATTTGGCATTTGAGCCACTCATATATGCGTGTACATATAGATATAACTCGCTGCATCTACCTTGAAAAATGACGAATGGATTATGGAAAAATTCAATGGGATTCACTTGGTGTTCGGCAAATGAATGGGATTGTGGTGAAATTTCTCAAAAAATGTTTTAAATCTTAATAAATATGTTTGTTTGCCACTTTGTATATATATATATATATATACGAGTATGTATACATACGAGTGCTTATCTATGCATTCCTACGATTTGTACCAACATTTGCGAAGTCTCTGGTCTACGGCATTCAGACGAATTTTTACAAAGGTGTTCTCATGACTTCTAAAAATCCAATATTGTTTTTACCAATATTTAAAAGCATAATAATACAAATACCATGTACTGTGTTTGTGTGTGTACGTTGGTTGAAGCCGATAGCTTCAGGTCGATATTGAGTTCTTTGATGGCCTTGATTTTGTACACATTGAAAATGTTTTATTCATATCAAACCTTTAATAAAGAGGCACGGCACACAACAATATCATATACATTTTACAGAAATTGTCATCATCATTCTGTGCTGTTGTTGTTGCTGTCTTGTTTTGTTGCTACCTTGCCTTTGATGACATAGCCAACTTGAGCTGTGAAAAGGATATATTTGGCTGCCCGGACTTGGCTCAATCCGTCACATTCACCCACAAACCCTCAACGATAACCTCGTTTCAAAAGCTTAGATGAAAACTCTCTAGAAAAACTATTTGATTGGAAAAGTCACTGGAGTGAAAACAAATTCAAGCAACACAAAATAAAAACAACTGTGTTAAAAAAAAGAAAATGTTGCGTGTGTTTTCATAGGAGACATCCTCACGCATATCGACAGCCTCGTCAGTACGACAAGTGACTGTGCCAAGTGTTGACTCTGTCGCTTAAATACGCCTCTTGGCGTTTCTATTTATTCCCACGCACACAACGTTGGCCACTCACACTCAACATTTCTAAAATGTTTGTTTTCACAAAAAAAAAGCCAAAAAACGATGCCGTAGCCATTGAATCTTATAAAAAACTTACCTTTTTCATAGCACAGAGTATGACAGTTAAAGGACTTCACTCACGGACCATCTTCCCAAGGTTGATGGAGATGACGAACGAGTGTCATTTGAAGAAAAAACTTTCATATTGATAACGTGTCAGAATCTGGTTTAAACCTTTCCAGAAGTGGCCACTTTACAGCCATTAGATTGTGCGTGTTCTGTGCGGCAAATTAAAAGTGCAATTTTGCCACAGTCCATAGGTTCACATAGGATCTATCTTTTGGAGCATAAATTACGAGTATGCGATGTACTAACATTATGATGCGCAATGTCATTGATAATGCTTAATAAGGCTATAGACTCTCTCTAAACACTGTTACTACACTGTGCTAGTCCAAAAATGTAACAGAAAGGAGACCCTATGGATAAGCCTTTTTTTACATTGCTGAAACAATTTGTGCGAGCCGTTTTTGTAAGTTATATCTAGTTTCCGCGATAATCGATAATTTTGGTTCGTTGGACTGAAGCGTTTATTCTGAAGTCTTCCACTTTAAAATCAGTTCCGAGACAACTAACCTCTCAGATTTCCTTGCAGCTAATCTGGGAAAAAGACTTGCACAACTGAATTTAGCAAGGTGAAAATAGGTACATCCAAAGGGTCTTCTTTCTGTTACTCTTTTAATGTATCAATTTCAAGCACAGTGTTATCATATATAATTAAAAAATATAAAACAAACTATAAAATCTATAACTGGTGAAGGGCGAATAATGGGAAATACTCCAATACCCTAAAATGTGGAAATACAATTTGCAATAAAAAGTGTTTTACTTTCACAATATAAATAACATATGCGTTTTAGAGCAGCTCCAACAAAAATGTTCCCGATGTTCAAAGCTTTTATGAGAATGTTTTATGCATATTCCCAAAATATTCGTTTCTGCGATTATACAATTAGGAGCAATTCGCGATCGAAATAACCTTTAAAAATCTGGTTTTTGTTCAATAAAATTGGCAGCCCTAATTTTTTTCGAAATCGACCAGACTTTTTTGTCAGACTACTTTAAATATTTTCAAAATGTTCCAATATGAATGCCACATTTTCATGTTTTTAATGACATTTATAGCGCACTTTTTAATTAATCGGAAATAACTACTACAATGTTGATCCGATTTACTCTTTCCATGGCTCGTTATAGGACTGCTAATCTCTAGATTTAATTTTTATAAAAAATTAACCCTTTCAAGGTCGTAAGCTTTTTATTTGATTGTTGGTTCCAAATGGATTAAAGCAAATCGATTGCCATAAAAATTATCCTACACGCATTATTGCAACCTCAAAAGCTGACAATTTGAAGAAGGTGGACATTTTGTAAATTTTTCCATAAAACTGTTCAAATTCAAGCGAAAATAAAAATTCACAGTCGAAAAATTCAGCAATTGTTCTGGTACACATTTCGAATAAAATTTAGAAAAACTGATATTTTCTTGATAATCTCAGCATTTGGGGTTGAAATAATGCGGGTAAGATCATTTTTAAGACAATCAATCAGCTTTATCCCATTTGGCACCAAAAACCAAATAAAAAATGTACAACACTGAAAGGATTAATGTTTTATAAAAACTAAATCAGTGATCAGTAGTTCCGTAACGAGCCATGGAAAGTAAAAATCGGACCAGAATTGTAGAAGTTATTTACGATTTATTAGAAAATGCACTAAAAACATGAAAAGTGACCATCATATTGGAATATTTTGAATTATTTTAAAAACGTTCGATCGATTTCAAAATAGCTCCTAATTGGGCAATCGAAGAAACGAAATGATTAAGCTTAATCTAATTTAATTAATACAAAGTTAAGACTTGCATGAATGCATTATTTGCTTTTCTATGCAAACACTTTTTCATGTAACGAATTCTGTGAAAAATATTTGAGTCAATATCAGGTCGAATACTGGAATGAAGTAGATATTATGGGAGGTATATATTCGAACACTCAAAACAGTTCTGGTCTATTCTAGCAGGATTATGACCAGTAACATAATTACGTTTCCGTTACGCGTAGTTCCCGACATATATGCGGAAAAGCTATATAGGTTTTATGTTCTAAAGTACACGAAAGATACATCGCATGCCACAGTCGAATTTCGAACAATCTAAATCTGATTAGATTTGATTCTTGAACATCTTTGTTTGGCCGTTTGGACAGACACAACGACCTTCAAGTAATCATACGAATTTGTCCCTCTTCAAGTAAAACATGCAAAAATTAACAAGTGAACTATAGAACTCGCAGTGAATGTACTGGAATACCAAAAAACAACACCGATGGAAAGTTGATCTATATTACAGGGCTTGGGACAAAGCAACAGAGCTGTTCATCATAATACAATTTATTTTCCAACTGTCTGAAAAATCTGCTACTTCTTTCCGGACAGAGTAATTTCAGATACTTAGCTTTGCGCAGTCCAGTGTAAAAATCTTGAATTCGAAACTGTTTTCATTCCTCTGAACAGAATTCAATATTCAGCAATGCAATATCAAGGACGAGAGGGTCCTTTCCAAGTTATCAATATGCTGGTGTCATTGCTCGTTTCATCGCTTCTTTTTTCTGTGTTTGTTCATTTTGAAGATTTACAAATATTTGCAATAACATGACTATCATTATTGTTGACATTTTAAACATCTCTTCCATTTTTAAGACGAAAAAGACCAAAAAACACACGAATGAATTCCCTTTTTTTGCAGAACTCATGTGACATCAAGTCGAGTCCATAGTCGTCCTTGACAATTCTTGCAAGGAAATCTGAGGGAAAATTAAGGAAATCATATAGAGATGCAGCAGCAATAACAGCACCGCACTCAACACCGAATGAATGGACGACAGACACACACAAAAAAAGTCGTATCTTGAAACGGAAAAGAGATATTACCAGTTGAAAAGGAAGTTGCACTCATTCTGATGTGGAAGGATATGGTCAAAAGGATACCTTGAATGAAATGGACAATAATAGAGTGAAACGTGTATGCTTTCCTCGTCTTTAAGTGGTATGAGTAAGAGTAAGAGAGAGGGAGTGCGAGTAGATGGGGGCGCCTCAGTTGTCCACGGTTGATTGAGAGGAGTAGTATCATCATTTCATTGTACGGAAAAAGGAAATAAAAATCATTTGATTTGCTTTCCTTTGTGTGCTCTGCACACACACACACACGCATCCACACAGTCGTAGACACATAAGATAACGAAATGGAATAGAAAGGACATAGCAAATGTAATATTGTTACAATCGAACAATGACCAAAGTCAAAGATGTATGACTGTTAAAGAAAAATATGCTCTCAATCAATTTCAGACATCGAAATTGATAACCACTCCACATGGACCTCGCTCACATTGTTCCCCGGCTTATGAGTGTGTCAATGTTGAAGATGTGAGTTTGGGTTGGCTTCCCCAGCACTGCTACCCAGCATCAGCGGGCATTAAATCATCAATAACTTATGCGGAGTGTAAGTGACATCGAATTGCCAGCCTACGGACCCATACTGACATACGCTTACGCCTCCACATTCTCCTCTGCAGCCGCCGCCTCCATAGTCCTCAGCCAGCCACTAACTTTCAGTTTTGCCTGTTCACATTCACTGCTTTTTATTTGCCACCATTCATCGTTTTCTCCTCTATTTTTGTTGTTATTTTTGTTGTTTTAATAGCCATTGTCTTTCGTCCTTTCTCCAGTGTCTGTCATGTGATCGGGCTTTATTTTTCGATAGCTGAATATTTGTGTCTATGAATATATGTATAGGAATGAATGTCCTCGGTGGTACAGAGACTGTGCGTTTGTGTGTGCTTCGACTGAGTGAGTGAATATGTGTTCCCTCTAATCTGCCTGTATGATTCATAATTCAATTCTATGGATTTGACCAGCATTGGGCAAATTGTGCGCGTGCAGCTGTCCATGATAGTGATTTACTCCTATATTTCATGAGAATTATTATCATTCTAATACTTCTCGAATCACATAAAGAACTTTTCCACCAATCCACACATATGAGTGTATGGCATATAGCTATAACACATTTTGTTACGATTGTTCAGGCAAAGAGACCAAGTCCGGTTGTTGGTTGAAGTGAAAAGTTTTAAAATGCATTTTGAGAGCGATGATTTCAGACGATTTAAAATATTTATCCTCTGCTACACTAGAAAATCATTGTCTACGATTTGTACTTAAAGTTGACATTAAATAAATATTGTTTTACTCAACTATGAAATTGGCTTATATTATTAAGGTTTTATCGGCGTTGGCGCCAAAGTAATGTAATTTACTTTAGTATTAGATCACTTTTTTCAGTGTACCGATCGACGGGTAACACAATAGACCCCAATTAGTACACCTTATTTTTATAAAAAAAAAAAAACGTTCAACTACAATGAATCATCCGAACCCATTTAATTATTACCATATAATCCTACAATCCATTGAAATATAATCTTTGAACTTTTTGCACGATATTCTATCGTATAGGCAGAATAATAAACTCCTGTGGAGTCAAATTGCGATAGCAGTTTTTAGGATAAAATTATAAACAACATATTTTAATTAATGTGAAATGTGCATTGTTGCTATTGCCCTTTCTTGGGTAATAAAACTTAAAAAATAAGGAAATTCTTCATGTCCTGAAAAAGGACGCATTATAAATTATGTGAATTAAATTAAAAAGGACGCATTAAATGATTATGTGAATTAAATCTCTGACACTATTTGCATTCAACTTTTAGAGATTTTCATTATAATTAAGTGTAATTGTGAAGAATCTTTGACAAATTGGGATTTTGTCAAGTTATAAATTCCATCGAAATGATATCGGATCTTCGCTGGTAGCTAAAAACTTTTTTGGTTCTGTCCGTCTACCCAGCTGGTCAGGAGAGAAGAATCGACAATATATTTTGCATCTGGTAATATTTTCTCTTCTATTGGCCGTTAGCCAAATATTTCTGTAATTTTATTCAATTCCGTCAACATTTAACGTGATTTCTCTCGAATATATGACAAATGGACTTAGTCATATTTTCCAATACACCGACTTTGCGTATGTTTGCAAAAGCACTGCTAACGCTCAATATACTAGACTTTGGGTAGTACTGGTGCGTCCAGAGATCGCACACTCACCATCTACTGTAGCAGAGTGACATACGTCTTTGTATATGAGTGAGTGTGTGTTGGAAGATTTTTGAATGTACATACACACACACACATTTGCATACTTTTTGTTGAACAAATATAAGCTATGAAAATTTATATTCCATAGAAATATTCATTTTTTTTTTTTGGTGAATTCTGTCGGAACCGCTTTGATATCCGCATAAGAACAACAGAACGTTCAGCATTCAACTGCGAATAATTTAAGATTTGAAAGGATACTCGTATCGTGTTTTTTTTCGTTTGCGTTCATGTGCTTTTATTCCGACATTAAAGTTCATTTTTCTTATTTTTTATGATAGCCCAGCAACGTTTTTTTCCTCTTGGCTACTGCTGCTCAACGTCCGGCGTTCAGTTGAAGGATGTCTAATACAAACGTCCGTGCGTCTGTTGGTTTAGCTCTTTCAGTACTATGAATTGGTTGCTGCTACGCATCACAGCAGCAGCAGCAGCAGAGCAGCAACATGAAAGCTATCCATGTGTCAGGGAGTGGAGGAGGAACTGTATCAAATATTCCAATGCATTGTGTGTTGGAAGTTTCTTTTATGATTGCGGCATTGAAGATGGGGACGTGGAAAGATCCTACGAAGAAAACAAAAATGAAATGTTTCCATTTCAACTATGACAGGCAGAGAGAGCTTAGAGTTTGTGTTCCACTACTCAATTCGACCCACAGAATTCCAAAAGGAATGGTGGGAATACTTGCAACTTCCATATCGCTTATATGCACACATAACTCGTCACCGACATACACAGGCCAACTCAATGGGTATGAGTGCATAACACACACACTTATAAAAAAATAGTTCAGTTCAACATTACAAAATATGCGAAATGTTTTCCGGTTTCTATTGCGATATTCAACAGGAAATGTTATTCTGGAAAAACTGCAATAAGATCTATGTGGGATGTTTACCACCACTGTCTTCTCTCCTTGCGTTGCCAACCCTTGGCCATACTTGGAATACGAAGATTTTTGTTTTGTCTGATTTCGCAAACAAAGATTTCCAAAAGCTTATTACCAAAATGCTATTTCCATGGCCTTTTTTGAATAGTATATGTATTACAAATCAGTAAATACTTTGAATATTAGCAAAAGTTTTCTAATTATTAGGTCTTCATGGCGTTTGAATGTACTGATGGAGTTTATTTTGATCCATAAGAAAGAAATTGCTTTTATCACTGTGGAGAGAGGGCAAAATATCATAGCATTACTTCTGAACTACCTACATTGTATTATTCATGAATAGACATTGGATTTTTATACAAATTTGATTTTTTAACATAATCTGAATCCGGCTGCATATTAAAATTATACACTTTTAATGCACAGAATTATCCAATGACAATTTTACTATTAAAATTTCAATATGAGATGGATATTCTAAATATGTATGCAGTCCTAATTGTATAATAATAATTACTTAAAATTTCTTAATAATACGCTGTCTATTAATAAAGTATGATTTCCAAATAAGGCCATTTCCGCTGAATGGTCAACCAAGGGCCGAAAAATAAAATAAATAATAAATTTTTGTCAGATCTTCCACCGTTAGGAGCTTGCACCATGGAAACAACAAATTCGTATAAAAATCAGTTTGCAATAACATATCGCTCACTCACTTCAAGAGTGACATAACTCAAAATTTTAAATTTTTGAGGTTGCCATACAAAAATGCGAATTTTGTAAATGTCCGTTAATTTATCTCAGCGAAATTTGGTCTATAAGTAAACAACCATATTTCGGATTATTCAAGCGTATTTAAACATCTTATTTCATTTTACTTATCTTTTAATGCGGACTTAAAGGTACACATCCTGGCAATTTTCAATTTTGATTTATGTCACTCTTGAAGTGAGTGAGCGATATGACCTAATCATTTTCATATCTTCAAATTCAGTATTTTAGATTACTTTTGTAGTCACTATATTCAATCAAAGAAAAAGCAAAAGTGCATTCTTCATTATTATGTATATACTTACAAAAGTTACATACAATTTTGTTTACACTATACAAAACATTGTTTGAATGTGCTACAAAATTGCAAATAATTTATTTGCAAATTGAAAACATAGCTTGAAATTGAAGTGTATCCACTTAACTTCTAGTGTAAATGTTATCTCAATTTATGAATTGACGCTTTCCAACACGTTCTTCGCCTCTCCAAGAGTATCCCAGAGGGTGCGTTGACTTTCATTATGACACTACCCCAAATGTCTGCAATAGCCATTGCCTTTAAAATGACTCAGTTCGTTCGTTTCTAACAATTTTTATTTTATTGAATCGCAAGTACACGATGGAAACATTGCAATTTTCAAAGATTTCAGCGAAAAATAGCAATGGTATTTGGACATATTCACTTGTTCTATGGCACATACACACACATACACACTCGGTTATCCTTGTCTCTGACATTACATTCTTAGGGAGGTACTACGGGTGTAGTACTCGTACCAGCGAAGCGGTCCCCCGAACTTCGCGTAATGCCCCCTTATATGCCACACTTTGGCAATCATGTCAGTGGTTATGGGCTGCAATTCGGTGAAAAACACGTCCCTAGTCCGTGCTTGAATTGAATTTTAAGGAAGTACAAACAGCGTAACCCAAGAATAAGTTTTGCTGCCGTCTCCAATTGTTTTCAGCCGAGTCTAGTGTGTGTAGCTTTGTCGGTGCTTCGATTTAGGAACTAGGGAAACCCTTCTCACTTGCGTGGAAGAAAAAATTACTGATTTTTGTGCCAAACGTGCAGATAATGCAGATAAGTTGAGCTTTGTTCTTGCATTTTAAGACGCTCTGGTTTTGGGGGAGGTAAAGCCAGCAAATTTTTCGACAATGGAGTTGTATGTATTAAGACATTAAAGCTTTCACAGCGTTTTCTTCGTCTTGCCTAAACTACATTTCTGAATACCTTGTATGAATAAAACAAGAAAATCCAAAGAAATTCAGTACGTTCAGAAAATTAATTCCTATGAAAGAGAAGAATTCACAAATTCTTCACGTAACAAGTACAGCAGTTGCTATGAAGAAAAAAATGAGAAGGACATCCTAGTTTTTGTGAAGTGACAAGTTTTCATTAAACTTTTTCTCGCTGTCTAAAGGTACTGAGCATCCTCGAACACTGTTCTTTCTGTGGATTATTTACTTTTGGCTAATTGGCCGCTGCAAGTTATGGCTTTCTCATCTTTATGGACAATTCGATCGAATCCCTTTCAGTAATTGACCAATGAACAATACGAGAACAATTTATATTCGTAATGACCGAACGAAGAATGTGTTAATATTTTATTCATGGCACATCGTCCGAATGATAATGATGCCATTTGGAAAGTAACATCCTGCCACGTCTCCAGCGTCAGCGTCAACGTCAACGCCAACTAAAACTACAACTAACGCCACACTAGGCACTATGCCACAACGTTCACATACCACAGTCCCAGCCACAAGCATGGGAACAACCTCGCACTTCCTTTTCCGGCTGTTACTGCTGCTGTTGGTTCCTGACGTTGCTCCGTTTCTTTCTTCTTCGGCAAGACATGCTTTTTTCCGATTCTAAGTTGTCGCACAAACGCAAGAGTGTGTGTTTGATTTCATGTCTCTGTCACTATTCAGGGGATTCATTTCAGATACCCTCATTTTGACTCCCTACTGCTGGCATTATAATCTGGCTGCATTTCTGTTGTTAATATATTTATATGTCTAGTAGCATTTTTTTATACCCTACACCATAGGATGGGGGTACATTTATTTTGTCACTCCGTTTGTAACACCTCTAAATATTGATCTAAGACCCCACAAAGTATATATATTCTTAACCGTCGCAAAATTCTAAGACGATTTTGCCATGTCCGCTTGTCCGCTTGTCCGTCCCTCCGTCTGTTGTAATCAAAGGTTGATCAAATTTGGTATATATATTTCTTGTAGTTGCAGGTTGTTTGGGATTGCAAATGGGCCATATCGGTCAATGTTTTGATATAGCTCCTCTATAGAGGTCGCTCCAAAATACGGTTTTTGAGCCTTAGATACCACATTTTTAAAGCTATTTAGCAGAAACTTTGCTGTTTGTATTCTATTTTGACTAGAATTCATCACAGCAAAAATTTTACAAATCGGTTCATATTTTGTTATATTCACCCTACAGAGGTCGCTCCAAAATATACGTATTTAAGCCATAAATACCATAATTTCAAAGCATTTTAACCGAATTTGTGCGGTTTGCATTTAATTAAGACAAGAATTCATCGTAGTAAATTTTTTTTTAATCAGTTCATATTTTGTTGTTGTCCACATATAGATGTCGCTCCCAAAACACCACATTTTCTAAGAAATTGAATGCAATCCATGGTGGAGGGTATATAAGATTCGGCATTGCCGAACTTAATGCTTTTACTTGTTTTCATTTCACAAAATTACAGTGCAAAAACCAATGAAATGAAATCTATGTGCATAAATCGAAGTTATAAGTTTTTTGTGCAAAATTATCCATTTATGTGGGAGGTACCAAAAGGGGCGTGATAGTAACGACAATTTTTCACGGGATTATAGGTTAAAAGCATTACTTTTCACATAATGTCAATTATTTTTATGGACTGGAATCAAAGTTATAAGCCGTTAACTTTTTGTGCAAAATGGTCAATTTGTATGGGAGTTACCAAAAGGGGTGCGGCAACTTCGCCCATTTTCTCAGGATGATAGCGGCCAAGAAAGTAATATTATTTGTGGAATTGTGAAAGATTCTGGGTAATAGTATATAAGATATTAGATAATACATTTTTAACTAAATTTTTACCCTTCGGGGGGAAGGAACTCGAAGGATTGGACAAACATAGTCCATCTTTGATCTTAGCCTGAGATGGAAAAAATATTAACACATACCAAATTTGAAGTCAATCGGTTTTTCCTATCGAAAGTTGTCGTGGGCACCAGCCAGACAGACTGTCCTACATTGCTCAAATGGCATAAAATGGTCCAAAATGGATTTCTGCCAAATATTCTTGGGGTCTCTTAGGCCACTCCTTTGATGGCCTTCACGTTTGGCCAGCAGCAACTGATATATACCCTCGTTCACAATAGTGGCTGTAAAACCCGGATTATGTTGAATTCTCTTATTTCTACAAACAGATCTTAAATTTCTACAGTTTTCCATAGATTCTCTTCGAATAGACAATGCTTTCTTCGTTTCGATGTTAGCTTTCAAAAATTTTAACAAAGAAAGTTTTTGCGATTTCTATATTTTATGGTTTTCGTCGTGCCATCAACAAACTTTTCTTTTAAAATAAATCAAAATTTTTCTAAATGTTTTACCGACAGTTACTAAACTCATGTTTCTTATTAATGTTTGTTGTCCTCACAATATCCTTTAATTTAAAGTGCTTCCCGGCTTTATCGACCTTATAATTCAAAAGAAATTATCCAAATACTAAGGTAGTTACCTTCAAAAAATGGGAATTAAAAAAAAATATTAAAAAATTTACCACCAAAAACTTTTGTACATATTTTTTTAGTGTGCCCTTTGACAGAAATTTTGTTGCATAGTGTTGTTGGTGAAAATGTTTAAGAACTCTCCATTTGGAAATTACAAATTTACAGTTCTGATTATAGGCCAATATAATTTTTATAAATCTATGTCTTAGATTGAATCGAATCTTATGACATTAGTGATTTTCTAGTATGGCAGCCATAAAATTCGCCAAAAAAAAAATATTATTTTATGGTGCATTTCGCAGACAACTTTTCAGCAAATGGAGATTTTATTTTGTAGACGATTTATTTACTTTGTTTCTCTTGGAGAGTTCCAACTAATCCAAATTTCTGTCATTGTCTGGCCAATTTTTGTTTATCTTCTGACGTGGAAGAGTAGGGTGTCCTAGGCCGGGTTTATATGCCTCCCCTTTTCGGAATGTATTTGTTTGTGTTTTTTTAACATGCTTGTCCCTGAATAGACTATAGATTCAAGTTTTTTCCATGTTATTTTTCTATTATATGCCAGCCTTCCTCAGTATGTATGTATGTATAAACTTCCTTCCATATTTGACACACACATACATATGCATATTTACTTGTCATTCATGCTAGGGGCCTGTGTGTGTCAGTATTTGTGTTTGGAAGTTTTTTGCGTTTAAATTATTTATAAGAGTTTCTTGTGAAAGAAAAGTGTGTTTGGGGAAAATGGTTGATATTCTGTGGGGTCGTCTTAGTCGGTCGTCCGGTCCGTCAGTCGGTCTGAGAGGTAAACCTCAAAATTTCGTCCATCGCTTTTTTGTTTGTTTGCTGTGAGGACATCGAAAGGAAAAATAAATCCGTTGTGAGTAGTGAGAAAGAGAGAGAAGGTGACGCACAACTGAATGTGGGTAGTTTGGCCCGGATGGCAGGGTCAGTTGGTTAGTCTGGTTTTGTCCGGGCATGGTTGGAGGAAGGCTGTTAAGTAGCATACCTAAATAAGTTTCATACTTTGTCCATTTATTTGGGTTCATATTGTGTTTGTCATATGCAAAACGATTACCGGGGAAAATGCCTACAAATGGTTTCTTAATAACATTTTTAGGCCAAAATGGAAGCTGGTCTCTTGTCCTTCTCATCCACCACACGTGCGTAGAAAAATGTACATATATTCTTGAGTACATGTGTGTGTGTGTGTGTAAAGGCCGTTTCTTGGGATCTTTTCCTTTTACTGTTATTTATTAAAAAAAGCCAACGAACAAGAAAAACGTCCTCAGGAAAATATCTCTAAATTTAAATGTCATATGCTTCAATATCCTTTGGCCCGTTGGCGTCTCCGGCAAAATAGCAACGTATTTTGTTGTGGGGTTTTTCGTCATTATCATTGTCATCATTATTTATTTCGTTTTTATGAACCTACCACTTTCGTCCTTTTGACTTTTTCTGGCACACTCTCTCATTATAGCTAACTTGTATCCTTTTGTGTGTGTGTCTACGCTGTATGCAGCTTAAGGTAACAACAACAAAAAACGCAAAGCGAAAACATTTTTTGCCACAAATTACTTTTATTGAAAGGTTTTTCTTTTCCTTCCCATTTTCTTGGTTCTAATGCTAACTAAGGCAATGTAAGGCCAAAATAATGGAAAAAAAGGAATCTTCTGAACTATTAAGATCTGAATTTATGTTCTCAGGGGGAATGATGTGAGAATGAGGTCCAAGGGATGTCCCTTTTGCATCGCATTTATCAATAGTTCATTTTGCCCTTTGCCTTTCAACAGAACCGTTTTATTGAATTGTTTCTGAATTTATTTGGTATATTTTTTGCATTTTGTATACAAATAATTACTCCTATTGTCAAGGCAAAAAAAGAAAAAATATTCGTATAAATTACCTTTGCCTAAAAACGAAGAAAAAAAGAAAGCGAAATATTTTTGTTTCTATCTTTTTTTGATGTCATTATTATTATTATCGTTATTTTTATTATTATACGAGTATGTATTACTTTGCGTGAGCGAATGTATTAGTGTTTTTGTGTGTGTGAGTGTGAGTGTGATGGTACGGGTGGTTGTTGTCCATATTATTCAAATATTTTCCATTATTTTGTTTATTTTATTATGTGTGACGACTTTATGTGTCGAGAGCGAAATTGTTTTCGATTTGTAAATACACGCATGGTTAATACATGTAATAAGTTAGGTCACGGTTAGAGTGATCTAAAACCCGGTTTAAAAAAATAATAAAAACTGTTGGCCGGTTTATCTAAATTTTCAAAAAACCGGTGGACGGTTTTTCCAACTAAAAAACCGATTTAACCGTTTTTTCTACATAAAAAAAAGTATGTAAATATGCAACTTGGAAAATATGTTATTTATTAATTAACCAGTAATGAAGGGCTAAAGTCGGACGAAGACGATTATATGACAATATCACCATCCTATCGTTCAAAAAAACTTTTATTTTCTAAATGCAAAAGCGGGATATAGTCATATATATATCTGAACCGATATTCTTAAAATTTGCCAAGTAAAGTTCTTGGTTTAAGAAACTATTATCTAAATTTTATAAAGTTATGTTTAGAAATGCGGATTTTGTAGCGCTTATATACAATAGGTAAGTATGTATGGGTCGCATATCTAAAACTGAACAGATTTTTTTTCAAATTTCGCAGGGATTTTTACTGTATCATAGAACTTCCCTGTACAAAATTTGATAAATATCTGCTAGAAAATAAAACTTATTTACCGCTTAAATACCAAACAAGAAAGTACTCTGTAGCAAGATCGGAGTGAAACGTGTACTTTGCGTACAAACTTAAGATGAGCAGACGGGTAGATCGAATTTACTAGTGATCGGTATACATTAAGGTGGGTCTAGCTCTAAAATTTTGGAGCGTTACAAACATTTGGGCCAAAACAAACATATAATCATATAATCAGAAATGAAATAAGGCCAATCACTAAAAAAAAATATAAACTTTTGTCGGTAGAAAAACGGGGTTTTCAGGACCCAAACAAAAACATGATCTAGTTTCTGCAAATTGTGAAAAAAATGAATTTCGAAATAAAAATATTAATAATTTTTTGTTATGGCCTTTTAAATTCAATATAAATTCGTAATTTTTTGACATTTGGGTGCTTAATATTTTTCAAGACGAATCTAGGTTTATTGGCCCTTTCACTTTTCTGATGACGATATATTGTTCTGTCATGAAAATAATACTATTTAGAAATTTGATGATAATCCACAAAAAACTGAAATAGAGAATGGGGGGACTTATCAAATACTATGTATTTTCTATTTTTTAATCAAATGTGTTCGCATTTTTCATAGAAAACAGTGCAGTTGATTGCAATTATATTTTACGACTATGTTTGGATTTGTTTGAAGTTATGCTAAGATCACGCGATACGTATTACACCGATTTTTTGCACAAGATGGGGAGTAACAAAAATCCTATATTATTTGTATGGAAGTCATTTTGCGCCATCAACGGTGATCTTAACAAAAAGACTTGCATTGTCTGTTCATTTTGTGATATTTGCTATATGTAATTGTACATAATTTTTGATATTTTACTGATAATAAAAAAACGAAAAAACCGGTGGAAACAGATGAAAAAAAACTAATTGCACCGGTTGTTCGAAATTCATGATTTTGAAAAAACCGGGAACGATGAAAGCAAAAACCGGTGGGCCGGTTTATTTAATACCGGTTTTGTCACTCTAGTCACGGTACAGGAAAATATTTACATCATTTGACAAAAAAACCACTAATGTTTTAAAAATGTACAAAAAAGTATATGTTTTTCACATCTTCTATTCTTAAGACCCACTCTATTTAACCAACAAGCTCGTATGTGGAGATTTATTGTTTTTGACAAAAACAACACAAACATCCGCAGGAACAACAACAAAATAATGCATACTTAATTGCAGTGAGTTACGCAAACATTTCATGTTAGTTTACTACGTTCGCATCTTGCGTATTTAGGCGATCAGTAATTTTAATTTGTTATTTTTATCTACTATTTCCACGAAAATTGCGATTTTCTCAGAACCTTATAGACACTCTCGTTTTGGGATAATTAAACAATTAACTTTGAAATCGCTTGTCTAATCAATTAACATTTAAATTTTTGTGGGGTAGTGGAATGAGAAACAGGTGTTTTAGAGCCAGTTATTTTTATTGGTTTTTTCGACAACAGTGATTTAATAATTCGCAGAACATTTAATATCAATAACCATTTCATGTTCACAATACTGCTAATTCTCAATCAACTTTTTTAATTTAAATTTTAGATTCTCGAATACACACAAAACACTTATAGATATTACAACAATGGCCCTATGCTTCACATCGGAACGACGGGAATAAATACATGTGAGGAATTACACGACAAATCAAAGGCTTCAAAAAAATGTTGGTTTTGGTTTTTCCGATTTTTGTTTTTTTTTTAGATTTTTCCGATAAATCGTTCAGAAGCTATCAATATTTAAAAAATCGTTAGGATATCATACCTTTTTAAGTTATGGTACGATTTGAAAAATCTTTTTAAAAAAAAGTATTACAATTTTTTTTGTGCGAGTTTAAAGTTATACTATTTAAATGTAATTTTTAAATTATTTGCACTCTACGATTTTTGCGAATTTTTTATATTTTAAACTTCTATTAATTTTCTAACATATAAGCTTTGGATGGAAGTGGGCCTAAAAATATTTCTATTTTTTTATTGTTTTAAAATTTAAAAAAAATCTCTGCTACCGAATTGCTTGTGGCTTGAAGGCTTTGGAATAGATGTTCCACGCCAAAGAACAAAATAAAGGAGAAACTTCAGGAAGTATTTCTTCCAAAATACCCGCCACTCCCGCTGATCCACTTACCCCTGATAATCTACCTACAAAATAACTATATATCTACACGCTGAAAAAATCGGATCTGTAGTATATTGTCCCAAACATATTCAGCTTGAAATATACATATGTTTAGGGTACACTACAAATATATAATATTTGACACACACAAATAGTATATGTTTGGGACGATATTGCTTTAAACAAAAATATGTTTCCATTCTAATATTTCTTTATTTGAAATTAATATTTTATTTAAAATTATTTTTAATTATTTTGGCAATGTCTTGTTTTAAAGACAAGTTTTCTGTTTTTCAAAGTGCAATTGTTTTATAAATTGTATATGTTTATAAAATTCAATTAAAATTTAAATCTCATAATCTTTCGTAACTATAATTTGCATTGATAGATTGACAAAAAGAGATTGGAATATTTATAAATTAAAAATTATTGATGTAAAACAAAAGTTAATGCTGCTAAAGACATTTTTAACTATAAAGTTTAACAAGAACTCTAGGAAAAACTAACTAAAATTTGAAAAATACAACACATATTTTATTTGTGAAGTATGTTTGCAAATATGTATATTATGTTCTAATATATTAACATATGCGTTCCAAACAAAATTTCTAGATTTTCAAATAAAATGTATATGTTAAAAAATATATAATATTTAAAAAATTCGTTTCCATATATATTTTCTTTCAATTCAAATATATCAAAAATGGCGATTTTCTGCCGTGTATAGTTGTAGAAATCGATGGATTTTTTTAGGTGAAGTATTCGACAAAAAGATTCCTTGTAAAAAATAACTATCGGTGCCCACACTACACTTTTATGGCACTTCAAGGGGTTTTTAATATATCGTATTTTTAGCAAAATTTTAGACCTCAAATTCTACCTCTACACGGGAACTACAACCAAATATAAGCTGATTTGTATACATTTTATTGTGATATAGTCTTGCCAAATAGAAAAACAAGCCTTTGTGGGAGCGAAATCTATAGGTGGAATATAACAAAATATGAACTGATTTAAAAATTAGATAAATTCTTACCTAAATAAAATACAAACTATAAATATTAAGCTAAATGCTTAGAAAATGGGGTATTTATGGCTTAAATAAGCGATTTGGAGTCGCCTCTATAGGGTGACTATAACAAAATATGAACCGATTCGTAACATTTTTGCTGTGATGAATTCTTGTCAAAATAGAATACAAAATGCAATGTTTCAGCTAAAATGCTTTAAATTTTTTGTTTTTGTGGCTCAAATGGCTTATTTGGAGCGACCTCTATAGGGGAGCTATATCAAAACATCGACCGATATGACTCATTTTTAATTCCAAACGATCTGATACTATAAGAAGTATTTTAGCGTGATTCCACAGACAGCGGACATGGCTAAATTCTCTAAGAATTTCACGACGATCAAGAATTTATATTAAAATAAATACATTTGCGAATAGTTTTTGAGACTGAAGATGAGGGGATAAGTAAGTCGGTTTACCCGGTATCTTGGTCATAACTTGGCGAATGTTGGTTTTTAAATGCTTCAACGTTAGATTATCCGCGTTTACAATGTCAAATCGCATGATCCTGGTGGCGCTAGAACGTGAAACTACGCGTTCTGAAAACTTTTCACGCAATAATGCCAAAATCACTCATGTAGTGTGGCTCGTGGCACAGCCTTGTTAAAACCACATACCGTCCAGTTCAAATTTTCAATTGCAGTTGCCAAAAAATGTAGGTTATCATACGGTCATAGAGCTCTGAATTGACGTAACAATTCTTTCCGCGTCATTTTCGAAAAATACGGCCCAATGACACCTCCAGACCAAAATGCGCACCAAATAGTAGCTTCTTCCGGATGCCATGGCTTTTCCACAATCACTTCTGGTTTCTCCGAGCCCCATAAGGGACAATTCTTCTTGTTGACTAAACCACTAAGTAAGAAATGAGCTTTATCGCTGATGAAAATTTTGTTCGAAAAACAGCATTGAAAGTTCGAAATGTGGTAACGTTTGAACCGCCACCTTTGTAGTCAGTTTTAACTATGAGTATTTAACGCGTTCTTCGGTTGTTAAACGATCCATATTCGATCCATTTGCGATTTCTGCGATTTTTTTCTAATGGCTTATTTTATGCCGATATTGGCAGTTTAGTGGATCGAGTACACTCACGATTACATATGGGCACATCCTGTGTTGCGGACGTTACATTCGTGCGTTTTAGATTCGTCTGTTGCGGACGATACACAACAATTTCAGTACGTTAAAACAACAATATTGTGTGAAAAATTGTATTCAATAATGTATTTAATATCTTATAGACCCTGCTATACTTGCCATTTCAATGATGGGATCCTTAGAATGGACCGCAAAATAATAATTTAACTTCCCACCAGGCATATTTTTACGTTTTTGGTATGCATTTTTGCGGATTTTCCGATATCTATGCTCAAGTAACTTTTTTAGTTTGCTCTAGGAAACAAAAGTATTATTTCGATGTCTTCTCCCTAAAATTGACTTAAACCTTAAAGTCCATTTAAATTTGCTGCTTCACAAACGTAAGAACTGTACTTTCATTCTTGTACAGTCATCTGTTTCATTTTCGAAATATTTAATTGATTTCAAAAAATGTTATTCGATGTTATCCGATTAGTTTGAAAATGAGATTTGGAACTGAAAATTTCTTTACTTTGTTTTCGAAAATCGAGTTTGGAACTAAACATCACTATACTTTGTTTTTTGCTACTCACTTTACTGTTTTTCCCAGACATATTTTTATGGAATCGTATATGTACATACGAGTATATGATTAAATGCGTAATATTTGGGAAGATGTTGTTCTAAACAAATTTTTGTTTCTATCCTAATATGATTTTATTTGTAACTATTATTTCCGAAGCAATGGTATATTTACATTTAAGTATTCCGGAAGTATATCGATACCTTAAGTGTGTTACGTTTTTCAGCAATTCAAAGTTAATTTTTAAGAAATTTTTAATGTTTGTAAAAATGCTTTAAAATTTATATCGTATAGTCTTAGATAACAACACGGGGAAAAATCGCCCTTTTTGATATGTTTGAAACGAAAGAAAACATTTTTAAATATTATATAATTCTGAGCAAATACATTTTATTTGGAAATCAATAAAATTGACAATTGACAAACAATGGAATGCATATAATAATATATTACAACAAAATATATTTGCAAACTAATTTCATCAAATAAAATATGTGCTTATATTCAAATAAAATTATAGTTTAGGATTTCTCCAAATAGATTTTGCTTGAAAAGCTTTTCAAACGTTGCAAATTTTTCGAATTAAATTTTTAATTTTTCATCGATTTCGAGTTATACCTTATAATTTAAATAGGTATAAATAGCAATAACTTTTGTTTTAAAGCATTAATTTTTAATATCTATTTATTCCATTCCAGAATTTGTTATCAACCCATCAATCAGTATATCATAATACACAATTAAATTAAATATCTAAAAAATTAACGTTGAATTAAAGGAAAACATAAAATTTGTCTTAAAATTAAAGTATTGATATATTCCTGAATACTAAATGCAAATAAATATCTGTTTTGTAAATAATAGTACCAAAAAAATATTAGTACAGAAACAAATATTTGTTTAGAACAATATCTTCCCAAATATACAATTTTTGTGTGTGCCAAATATAATGTATTTAGGGTGTATCCTAAACATTTGTATATTTCAAGCAGAATATGTTTGGGACGATATACTACCGAAGCGAGTAGTATATTGTCCCAAACATAAATTACTTGAAGGATTGACAACAAATGATGACATGAAATATTTACAAATTTAAAATAAGTAATTTAAAACAGTAGTTAATGCTGCAGATGTCATTTTTAATTGGGAGGTATAATTCGAAACCAAGGGAAAATTAAAACTAAAATTCGGATAAATCTGCAAAGTTGTCAACATTTTTTTAAGTGAAATATATTTGGAGAAATTCCTAAACAATAATTTTATTTTGTTTTTAAACATATTTTGTTTGCGAAAATTAGTTCGCAAATGTATTTTCGAACAAATATATCATATATGAAATTCAATAAAATTTATTTGGACAAAATATATTTGCGATTTTTTGTTGTTGTTCCAAATATACTTTATTGCAATTCAAACATATCTAAAATGGCGATATTTCCTAGTGTACAAAATGTTTAAATGAACTTATATTGTTGATATGACAATTTATGTATGCAATGAAATTATTCTATTTCTTAAGTAGCAAATTCCGGAATTAAATTTAGTAAATAGTTTGTCCCTTCGGAATGACAAAGGAGATTTTTTTTTTGGTCAGCGAATAAACCATCCACTAATCCTCTTTCGCTGCCAAAAGTAACTTTATTATATCGCGGACTGGTAAAAAATGATTTTTTTCCTTCTAAAGAAGCGATTTGTCTGTTTGTCCATTTGCTTTGTTATAAAGCCCACCCCATCCGCACGAAAAGGAAACTTATAGTTGCCGAAGTAAATGGTTTCCAGGAGATGGATATCGAAACTTATAAGATAAATGTCTATTTAATTTATTATTGATAAAAAATTCTATAGAAAACATATGGATAGTCGGTCCATGTATCTGTCTGTAGCAGAAGAAAACCTTATGTCGGCTCAATGGATGTTTTCTTTTTTTGTTCAATTCAATTCAACTAATTTATCTAAACTACAACAATAACAATAGCGATCTGCGACTCAGTAGCAGCAAAAAGTTTAATGGATGTGTTCAGCTGGATGTTTGTGTGAGCCTGAACAATTTTAAATTGATTGATTTCCCTTTTGTTGCCGTTGTCGTTGTCGTGAGTCGTGGATATAAGGAACACCACTTGCCAGGATTCTAATACAATGTGATGGATGGCTCAAAGGAAACGACCGAATATTTGCTCTTAACGAATTATTTGATTAAATTAAATTGATATTGGATCGTTGTCTCCTTCCTCGCCGCACCACACCGCACCGTCCTTGCCCTCACCCCAACCCCTCTATAAGATTTATTTTTATCTATATGTCTATGTGTGAGGAATTTATATGTATATATTTCCTTTAAATCCATTCAAGCGAAAAATGCTGTATTTGAAATAAATTTATTATTTTTATAAAATTTGTATTTTTTTTTGTTCGTTTGTGTGGTCAATACGTGAGTAAACAAAAACAAAAACTCTGTTGTACATGGCTGTTAGTATTTATGACACTTTTTATATGACACTTTATGATAAATGCATGTATTAGTAGTAATAATGGTAGTTTTAAGATCTTAGTTTTTTGTGTAATTGTGCGAGTGTGTGTTTGTATGCTGTGTAAATGTACTGCCAGTTAATTGTAGTGCATGCATTTGTCAGTTGGTAATTTATGGTTTAATGCTCTGGTAAATTGCTAACCAATTGTGTAGTTTCAAATGGTTTATTTTTTTTGTTGGGCACTACTAATAACTGCATATTTTTAACAAAATACTCATGTAATGTTTTTCTCTTTACTCTTTCTCTTCCATTTCCATTTCTCGTCATCCTTTAACTCGGATATGTCGCTTTATGATGAATCCTGCTGATGACTGTAATAAAACAAAACGCAAAAATGCCAACAACGCTAAAAATCATAATGTCCCGATGCAAATACTCTATCACTGTGATGACAACTGTTAATAATCACCGCAATATTGAATGTGCCGCGCTGCGTGATGCTATCGTCACCATCACCATCGCCATCGCCATCACCATCATAATCCTCTTCCGCATCATGACTGCGGACTATAATGGCCAAAAACAACAACATCATCCTGTGCCTGTCGTTGCAACGATTTGTGGCATAACCATGTGGCTGACTGACACTGGTATTGCTTTTGGTACGGATTGTTGTGTGACGAAAACACAAATTCAACCAATGCAAATTTGCTCATCGTCATCCTTGGCGTTTGTTGTCCTCCTCATCATTATCGTTTGTCGTACATCGTTCGCCGTTCGTCGTCATGGCTGCTGCCATCATCATTACCATCAACACTATCGCCATGCGTTAATGCATTTATATTAATAAAAATACATTAAAACGTTAAACACACACACATATACCCTCATATACACACATATGCAACCGTTCGACTTTTTTGGACCTGGTCGCCCTAATGGGTCCGTTCGTTTGTGTGATTTTTTCGCATTTGTTTTGTAATTTTGTTTGTATGTATGTGTGGTTTTTATTACATTTACCCAAATGGACAAATGCACTTGCTCACATACACGCACACACACACACACACACATATTTTCGATATGACAATGATATTAACATCAAATGAAAAAATGACAAATTACTTGGAACAACCGACCGGAATTCAAATTTTCGCCATGGGAAATGCTTGAAATGGCATAAATTTTAACACAAACTCTCTCTTTCTCATTCGCGCCGACACATTCATGCATATTTCCCCCCTAAATTCTACCCTTGCCCTGTACCACACCATTGCTCTCTGATGGTACACAAAAAATGCAACAACAACAATACACTACTCTTATTTATGGCATTTATGTTTAAACAACCCAAATACCTGAATGACCAACCAACCAACCATCCGACCGACTGACTGACCGACCACCATTGACACGATGATATCTCTTTCGGGCTTTCGTTTTGTTTTCCTCCTTTGTTGTTGTTGTTTTAACCCCCACGGCTTACTCACACCCACTGCTTGTTTACTCTCTGCCACATCTCGATTTCCGCATCATCCTTAAATAATTGAATGTGAATTTTTACTCAATTTTTGCGCGGATGTTCATTTTTTGGTCGTTACATTTTGTGTGTATGTGTGTGTCACTAACTCCTTTTCGGGATCGGTTTTTGGTGTGTGTATCTGACCGTCTGTCTTGTTGGTTTTGGTTGGTGGCATTTATTTGTTGCGGCCACCGTTTGGTTCACTTTTATATTTATGTCCGCCATGTCATCGATTGCACCGCCGCCGTCGCTCACCTAAACCCCCCAAAACTAAATGATTGCGTCTTTGTGACGCCGTTTTTGTGTTTCGGTCTATGTGTTGTACCACCGCATAAAAAATTCGACAAACTGAATTCCAAAATCCACTGTGGATTTCTGCTTCAATTCTTCTTCGTTTTTTTTTTGATTTTTTGTGGGTTTTGGCATTTTTGCAATATTGTGAATGCACTCCACTCTACTCCGCTTCAATTTCGTTATCTTCTTTATACATTGGGTGGATTTCTAACGTCATCTGTATTCTTTAACGAACATTGTACAAATCAATACCGTTAACTTGGGCTGTCATTTGCAATTACAAACCTTTTCTACATTGGAACTCCGTGTCAACTACTCCTGGCGTCGTGCGTACGTTTACGTGTTTTCGTTGTGCACCAATGCGTATCCATAAATACAGCTGAAACAGCAAATCAGCCGGGAAAGACCGCCACTATTGAGATGTATGCACCCAGCTCATACAACGACACCGTTACCGGCGAGACGCTGTCAAGCGTTTCCGAGAAAAGTGAATCATATTCCAATGACGGCAGCCAAGGTGATTACATAGTAAGTACCACCAACTGACTACTTTAATTTATTATATTCCATGGAATTTTTGCAAAAAAAAAACCTTTTTTTATTTTATGAAATTTATAGAAGGTTTCACAATATCCTCTTCAGTTCTGAATACAATCCATCATTATTTATGTTGTCATAATATATGTCATTTTTTGCGAAATGAATCTTGCCATAAAAAAAATAAAACAAAGAAAAATATAAAAAGTACATTAAGGCGGGTTGGTCCTTTTTGTAGCGTTTTAGGAATGTAGGTGAAAATACTAAATAGCCAATGCAGAAAGTACAATCTTATAAACTTCCATTTCATAGTACATTTTGAAGCATAAGCTAAAAAAATTCCAATTTTCCGTCGCCAAAATATTTGTATTGGTAATCTCCTATAAAGCCGAACAGACTTAATGTTTGCATATGTATATTCTCGTCATGCTTTATTTCTACGAGTATAGTTAAAAAATCAACAGTTTTTATACTCTTCAATGTAATAATTAAAAACCACAGCGATAGTTTGGATGGAGCTTTTAAAATATATCAATAAAACGTATACGATCTTGTAATTAAAATTCACATATTAAAGTGTGATTTTCAACTTGAAAAAGAAAACTAAGAGCGTTTTTTTATTTTGTAATTTTTTATACTTACTCACCTCAAAGTAGGCGTTTTTATTTACACAAATTGTTCAACACTCAATGTCGACTACGAAAACCCAAATTTAAATTAATAATTGAGGGAACAATTTCATCAAATAGTTTGTGCAACAATTTGAGGCTAGTGAAAATGATACTAAACCTAAATTACTCCCTCAAAAGACTGAAATACTGACTGCGGATTCCAAAGTTAACGACAAGATCAAAGTTTACAGAACAATTTTATAAGTCTTCCACAGCGCTCATTTACGGGAAATTCAATTTTTTGAGGCCACTTTACAGAAATTCGAGTTTGATTGTTGGTACATAACCCATTTGGAACCAACAATCAAATAAAAAGTTTACGGCCTTGAAAGGGTTGATATTTAAGAAAAAAATTCTAGAGATCAGCAGCTCTATAACGAACCATGAAAATAGAAAATCCGACCAAAATTCTAGAAATTATTTCAAATTTTGTAAAAAAAAATGCATTAAAAATTGCACTAAAATTGAGAAAACGCGACTCTAAATTGCAATTTTTTAAAGGAATAAATAATGGCCCAGATTTTAATGCCCAGTAGTCAATTCCTAAAAGAAATAAAAATTACAGTTTTATTAAGGGAAAACCCGATTTGAAGAGGTTATTTTAACTAATTTCGCGATCGCATGAACGAAATATTTTGTTGAATATACATAAAAAAACCAAATTGTCATATAAGCTTTAAACCACGCGAAATTTGTTTCGTCCTCACAAATGAAGCCACTCTACGGGATAGTAGTTATGGCACACAATTTCGACGAAATCGGTTAAGGACTGACCAAGTTGGAGGGTGTTGAATATTGTCTCCCATGTATCGGGGTTAAGATTTATTATTCTCAGCCTCATAACCACAAATCAAAATAACCGAGCGATAGAGCTAAAACAAGTTAAATTATATGGAAATTGACAGCAATAACCCATAGCTAGCTCCAAAATGTAGTTTATTTTCTTATTGTTAATAGCCCTAAATCGATTTATATAATTCGAAGTGGGTCTAGCTCTAGTACTTTTAGGTATTACAAACATCGTGCCCAAACCATATACCACAGTTTTTGTATTTTTTCAGAAGTCCGGGAAAAAATACAAAAAATCATGCTCGGTATATATGAACTGTTTGTGTTGAAAGTGGCGCAAGCGCCATTTTCACATAAATTGAGTTAAGGGTAGATTCGGCATCAGACTAGCCGTATATAATTTTACCAAAAATAATTTTATCAAAAAAGGTCGAAGGTGACTTAGATTTTTAAAATTTAAGTTTTGCTAAGAATCAAAATTTCAAAAACGTTTATTTTGAAAGTGGCATATCTCCAATAAACGTGGATATTCAAACAAACCGTGGATATTATTGGAGAAGTCATGATTTATTATTAAAATATGGGTAAAATACTACAGTTTAATGCAGTTTTGAAATTATTAAAGAGTTTAAAAAATCGAGCTTGCAACAAAAATTTAACAAAAAATTTTCTTTGGTTATAATCGATTCTATCTTACTTATTTTCATAAAAATTAATGAAAATAAAAAAAAAATTAATAGACCGTGAAAGAATATGGATATTAATCTTATATAAAAACATTTTATTAGTTGTGAAAAACAATCCGTCCGGAATATGTCTCTAAGTTGCAGCAAATGATCAATATTTCAGGTCCAACACTTTACCAGGCTTGACTTATCCCAGAGAACATGACTGAAAGATGCTGAGAAAATTTGTTTCTAGTGCCGATTTTCTGTAAATCATGAGATTTAAAAATATCATTATTAACATGGGACTTTGAACATCTCCTCCTTCAACCTAACCTAACCTACTGCAAATGGTGATATCATCAATTTGAATTAAAAGATCAAAAATCCAACCAAGTCTTGTAAAATCAATGAACATTTACGAACACATTATTTTGGGTGTATAAATGCATTTAATTATTCAAAACGATGTAATAATAACTCATTTGAGAATATTATTCCATTTAGTAATGAAATAATATAAATTTGTTTGGAAAGGAACATTTTTAAATAGGAAATATGTCGTTTACGCAACTTTCAAAACAAATATTTTGAATAAAACGTTTGTTTTGAATGTGGCTTAACTACATTAACCATTGCAAAAAGCGGGTTAATAGACCTCAAAAATTACAAAATGGACAGCTTGTCGAAACTTTAAAGACTTGTGATGAGCTGTATGCAGATATTTTATTTCTACTATTCACCCAGATCTTTAAACGAATTGAAACGCAAAACTCTTTATATCTGGCTTTAAAAACAAATGGATTTACATCACTTTCAAAACAAACAGTTCATATATACATTTATACAATAATCGGTAATTGTTCATATTTTTTAATTTTATTTTTTTTTTTGTGTTAAAAAATTTATTAGAGTAATGTTTTTTTAATTAGTATTCGGCATATAATATGTCTGGAATCTTTGAAGCCTCGAAAATTGGTTTTCAATTTTGTAATGCTATGTTTTAATCACAGAATAGTTTTATAAATATACAATTATAATACTATTATCCTATGTGGCGTATCAGTAACAATGCACCATTATACGAGTAAAAGTTAAGTATACACTATGTTGGCCTCGATCAATGCCAATAGTAATGAAAGTGACTCATATCGTAATTATAAATGCAAAAATCACAATTTTTTTTACATTTACCAGGACATGTAATATCTAAATGAAGTGACAATTTGTAAGCATCGCTAGATGGGGTTATCAGCTTAATAATAAAATAAATTATGATGTTTTATTAAGTTACGTGGTCCTTTTGCTTTTCTGGTGACGATGAACGAGAAAATGTAATTATTGTAGTTTTATATTTAAGGAACTACCGGCGGAAACTATTAAAGTGTATTTTTTCTATTCTATGTGGCTTATAGACATTTATATATGCTCCACCTTTAAAGTTATACAAGGCGATAATAATTCACATGAATACGTTATGAAAACGACTTATTCATCCTAACCGCTTGTCCATTTTGAGCAAAAATGAGAAACCATTAAATAGAATGGGAAGTGGAAATTCGTAATAAACATGAAATATTTATGCCACATCCACTTTCTATGATATGCGTGAATGACTGAGTGAATACAGACGAGACCATATCGTCATAGATTGATGGTATGTCATATTTTTCTGACGAATTTTATCAGTCTCAAATGTATACACGAAATTATCAAAGATATGGTCATATATTTTCGCAGTTAAATAATGCTTTTAGGTCCGATTCCGAGGAATGATGTCTAAGTTTCATAGTAACTAACATATACTCGTACAGTGTGTCAAGAAAGTATTTTTATATTTCTTAAATTATGATATACTTTGCGGGAGAACAAAAATGATTTATATTTTTGTGAAAACTTTGTTTCAATATTTGTAGAAAAATTAATTATTTTCAGTCAACAAGTTAGACAAAAATAAAACTAAATTATCTGTTTGAACTATTTGTGTGGCTAATACCCCGACTGGAAATTCTGTTTTCATAAATATCTGATTTAATCTCTTTGTCGCCTATATAACGATATTTAAAATATCTAAAATAGTTTTATATACTTATATTTCAATGCCGAAGAAATCGAGAGTCAAAACACGTTCTTGACATACTAAAGGGTCCGCCATCTAACGTTTTTTTTCAACTGGTGCTTATTTCGTGAATGGTAACACTTAGCTCATGTCTGATTTGACAGATAATTAGTTTTATCCTTCCGCTGAACGAATATGGTTGTGTATACGCTTGAGCAACGCTGAGAGCGATCGACTTACAGAAGATGCCGATTTTGCCAAAAAAATCATCTTTTCAGATGAAGCTCATTTTGATCTTGGCGGGTATGTAAACAAGCAAAATTGTCGCATTTGGGGCACAGAAAACCCGCACGCATACATTGAAAAGCCGACACACCCAAAACGAGTCACTGTTTGGTGCGGATTTTGGTCCAGAGGCATTATTGGGCCATTTTTCTTCGAAAATGAGCAAGTGGCCGTTACAGTCAATGACGATCGTTATCGGGCCATGTGGAACGAATTTTTGTTCACAATAGGATATTGGCAACATTTGGTTTCAACAGGACAACGCTACGTGCCACACAGCCGAAGCTACACTCGATGTTTTGCGCGATGTTTTCAAAAAAAAGTTATTTGGCGGACCCTCTATATATATATTTACGATAATGTTTTTTATGCTTGAACAGATATCAACGATATTATAACATTTCATCCCCGCATTGCAAAACGTGGTTAAAGGTTTTAAAAACTAAGAATATAACATAACTATTAAGCATTTATTAATATTATTATTAGATTTCCTTGAAGAATTTCTTTTAAAGATAAAAATATTATAGATTCGAAGTCTTTTTCTTCAAAAAACTTGTGCAATTTAAAAATTCTTGAATACTATTTCCACTCCCATACCCTGCCCCCAGCATACAAATATTTCTATACGATGCTGTCTTGTATTAACTATAGTTAATTGTTAATTATCAAGAACCCCGCCGCCACTGAAGACACAGACATATACATACATACGGGTATTCTCCGCATTTAATGTTAAATTATGCAGGCGGAGACATTAATGTAGGAGAGTAGGCGATAGGTGCCACGCCCTTATCGTCACAGACGGTTTGTTACTAATGTGGCGTTGAGGAATTTTGCATAAAGATTGATTGGTATTCCCCCGCCCCCATTAAGTAGCGTTAATAATGCAAATATATTTCGTTTCGATAACACGAATTCCTTAATAAGAACTCACTCATTCTCCGACGCCTGTCGACATTCGTGATGATTTCGAGATGTCTGTGAAGTGACTGCTCAGTTTGTCTTAGGGTATGTTTGATATCAGGATACACTCCTTCCACTCCCAATGTCACTACCACCAGCACCCATGTACATAGATATTTATTCAAATGTTTAGCTTAGTTTTGGAGAATACACGAACACAAAAGGAGCACATCGAGAGGAAACGTACACAAGAAATTCCAGATTAAAATAATAAATTATTATAATAATTCGAAACGATTTGTTAGTTCTAAATCATGTTGGATAAGCGGTGGCGGGTGATTAATTACGACTGACGTTGAAATGTTCATTTGTTTTAGTTTTTGTTGTCGTGCGGGATTCATTGGTTGCTTGTGTTCTTCCGTCTGTCGGTTTGTCTGTCTACGTAGTTCCTTAAATTTTTCCAACAAAACCAAATCAAATCATCATCCGTAAGACTTAGCCTTGGTCTGTGCTTTCGTCTTTGTGTCGGTTTGTCCGTTAGTCTGTTTGTTTCGGCGACTACCTATAGGTTTTCCCAGCAAATTGAGTTCATCTTAAGCGACGGCAGCTGAAATACCACTATCATTTCGTTGTTATTTTGTTCTATTCGGTTGTTCCGGGTTCCGTTTCCGGTTTTGGCAGGCGTCTTTAAAATGTTGATGAGTGGCTGCTGACTGAATGCTGCATAGTTGATTACATCATTTTAATGATTTCTCCTCCGCACCTCCTACATAACAGACCCCTCCCCACAATACATAGTCATTGTTTTGTAATTGAGTCCGTCTGTCTGCGCGACATCCTATAGTAAATTTAGACAGAAGAAGAATGCTGAAAGCTGTTGGAATCAGGGATAGGATCACTTGGGTGAAAATGAAAATCTTCGAGGCGTGTGCGAGACAATCAATGCGATATGATAGACGGGAACAACAAACACTTGGTGCTGTGTGGGGCATCTATCCACAAACCATAACAACATGTTCCATTCTTTGCCGGTCGAAATTAATATTTGTTTGGAAACAATGACAAATTGTTTTAACTTTTGTTTCATTCCTTCTGTAGTCGCCTACGAGCCAGGATAAAGGATGTTACATTACATGACACTATTGATGCATAATTTTTCACTATTCCAAATCTGATTTGCATTTGTAAATGAGTTTTTTTGTTGTTGCTTGAGTTTTTCATTTTGTTAGTGTTGTCACATACAGCCCATAATCCAGAACAATTATGGCAATGACTATTCATGTCAATTGTAAATAACTTGAGATTACCGCCCATTTCACGGCTGAGGAAAATTTTAAGAAAATCTACATCCATTAAAACTCTTCAATCATCTGGACCATAACAAAAGGTGGTAGTAACAAGAAGGTAACTGCGAGAACCACGGAACTAATAGTTTAACTTGTTAAAACCAATAAATAGTTTAAAAATATGTCAACATATTACAGTGATCTTTTCAGTTCTCAACTATGAAATATTTATATAAGATTTTACCCTTAAACATACATTTTTAAGATGTCTAAAAAAATGAGAATATATACAAATGATACGGGGATTTATTGCTGTAATATTTTTGAAGTGCATTTTGCAGACAGTCATATTATGCAAAAAAAAACTTTGCATTTATTATAATTTTGTTGTAGCGAACATGTTTGTAACGCCAAAAATACTGGAGCTATGCCTACCTAAGAGTATATTTCAGCCGTATATAGAATCATCAGCTGATTGTATCTGGCGATGACTGTCCGTCTGATGTCCACATAAAGGTGGTGTTCAAAATGCAGGTCGCAATATGGGAGCAATCTAAATAAATCTTGGCACAGAAAACTTTTTACTATTAGAAAATATTTCAGAGTTATATACACGAGATTCAGCATACAGCATACAGGCGCTGTTATACGGTTAATTTTTACAGTTATTTTAAAAATTTGATATTTAAGTTCTTTCAGAACTTAAAAAAATTGTTTAAATTTAGAGGAGCCACAGTTTTCTTCCGGTATTTATGAATCATTATAGATTATACATAAATATCTTCTGATTTTATTTATATGCTCTGAAGTTTCCCAGAGAGAAGTTTCTAAACTCAGAAATAATCGATATCGAATTCGAAACGGTTCAATTTTAAATATGCCCTCCATATATGTTCCTCCCGATTAGCTGTTTCCTTCTGATCTGTAAAAAATTGGTGAATTGGATTTCATTTGACTAATAAATATTTTATGCATATTAGGGCGGGTCAAATAGTTTCGTCAGAAATCGTAAAGCGGAAACTTAGTCTACGGAAAATTGAGAGAAATATTAGCCAAGAAAACATGGGTCTAAAATCAAATCCTACCACGCGTCAATCGACATAAATTAGGAGTCCCACTCACCCTGTTGAATATTAAAAAAAAATGTTTTGAATATGTTGTAACATTTTCTACCGTGTAATTCGGAAAAAAAATATTAATATATTGTTTCGAATTTAATATAATTTAATTCATAACTGCAAACAAAGTAACCTTTTGAATATGGGTAATTCCAAAGAAAATCGACCCAAGAATTACGATTTGAAAATTTTACCTTTTTGATTTTGCTGAAATTTTGCACATACTGCAAAATGATACGAAATTTTTACAGATTACCGTTTGTCAAAATTTATAGCGGTTTAGATTTTATACGGTGCCAAAGTGGGGCATCTACATTTTTTTTTGAAAATTAAGCTATGTTCAAGTCTATATAACTTTAGTACGGAAGGTCAGATTTAAATGAAATAAGTACCATTTCAAAGATATTAACGTTCTTTCTAAGTATTATACGCAAAAGGAAAATTTCAGCAATATCGAAGTTCATAAAAATTCAGAGTGGGTCGATTTTCTTTGGAATTACCCATATAACAAATACAACACTTTGAAATTTTGTTAGGTCCGTAACAAGCTCTACGATCTAGATAAACCATTAACTTTAATTGACCTGTACCCTTCGTATGCTGCAATGAAGAAATAAATATAGATCTTTTTAATAAAACATTTGTAGGAGTTTCCACTCAATCAATTGAAAATGCGAAACAATTTTTAAATGAATATTCTTTTAATAATTTTATGAAAATGCTTTCTATTTCCGCTATGTTGATTGTCACAAGGTACTGGACAGTTTTTTGACAATTAAATCCAATGCAACTGGTATGGATAACATAAACCCGAAATTTATAAAAATGTTATTACCTAAATTTTTACCGTACATTACATATATATTTAATAACATTCTTCCAAAGTCAATGTTTCCGGAAGCTTAAAAAAAAAGCAAAAATCATACCAATACCAAAATCAAATAAGGAATTTCTCCCACATTTGTGTAAAGTGCTAGAAATAATTATGCATCATCAAATGGCTGAATACATTCAATAAGCAAAAATAAACGATGACTTAAATAGAAAAAATAACGATGACTTAAATTCAATTTAGAGTTGGGACAACGACAATGGACTCCGCCTTAACCCATCAAAATCAAAATATATTACAATATCAAGGAAGAAATATATATTTGATGAAGAGTTTTCTCTAAGAATAAACAACATCGATTATGCCTCTGACTCTGACCTCTATTATGGACTGCATCAAAATCTAAATATATTACAATAGCACGAAGAAAATATATATTTGATGAAGAATTTTCTCTAAGAATAAAAAACAACGTTTTGAAACAGGTCGACTCTACCATGAATTTAGCAGTTACATTTAATCAAGAACAAACCATATTAATGGTACTGTCGGAAAGGTACAAACTATGCTGAGAAACTAATGTGCAGTACAAGACTCCTTACCATTAAATGTGGGGATGCTCTTAGCAAAAACATATATTGTTCCTGTCTTCTTTATGGCTGTGAAATATATGCCAATTGTGATAGTACTGATCTATCGAAGCTAAAAGTAGATTTTAATAATATTGCAAGGTACATATACAAAAGAGGCGCTTTTTCTCATACAAAATATTCTTCTTAAATTCAAAAGCCTTTTATTTTTACAAAAAAATCATCTTCAGATTGCAATTCGCGAGATCAAACCGAGATAAACGAATAATCCAATTATGATTTAAAAGCATAACATCGGAAAGACAGTTCTTTATTCATGCTATACGTCTTTGGAATAATTGTCCCAACAATGTTCAGATAATTGGTAACGCAAATAAATTCAAAAAAGAAGTATAAAATCTACTCATGTAATCAATCTCCTACATATAAATCTTGTGCGATACTTTGTTTTTGTTAACTTAATTTTATTTAATTCGTTATTTAGATGAAGGAATATGTACTTCAGATCTGCGACGTTTTCCTTCTGATCTGTATGAAATCTGGTGAATGGGAATTTTTTTAACCAATAAATATATGTGCCGAATTATAACTGTATCGACTCGTATATATGTATAGGCACCATATATATTTGTAATCCAAATTTATATATGTATAACCTCTGATGAGCCGCATTTTCACAACAATATTTATCGATTTTGGTATGCATTTTTGGGATTGAATTTGGAGTGAATTGAAAATGGATGATACAGATTTGTGGATTTTACGGGCATATATGTATTGTCTGATAAGTCTAGATGTTGTCGGCTAAGTCAGACTTTAGTCTTTTTTACTTGCTTTATTTGAATTCGCATTCCAAATAAATTGAGGTCACGATTTTTCATTTTATTTCCATGTATATTTTCTACAATTATGAAATCGTTTGGAATGTATTGATAAATTCTCCTGCGAATTATATCCCTACATCAAACATAAAACAAGCAGAAGAACTGTTACTGTTCACAGAAGAATTGTTACTGTTCACAGAAGAACAGTTACTGTTCACAGAAACAGATCTTCGGTTTAATTCTTTAATTCTCATCCCTAGCTCTGTTAAATAGTAACAGTGGCACAAAAAATGCCAGAAAGGCAGTCAGTTTTTATATTCGACAAAAAAATAATTAAAGTCGCAGAAACAATTGAACAAAAGCTACTTCATAATCTGTGCCCATCCAGATTTTTTTTGAGAGAGGGCGGTTCTGGGAGTTTTTCGTATGTACTTGCCAAAGTCCATTCGACCGGTTCCAAACTGCACATTTTAATATTTGGACCAAGAAAACAACAGTCAACGTCCGACTGCAGTCCATTCATTCTGATATTGACATTTTGACTTGTTCCATAACTCAATACTCCGCAGTTACCCGCATTCACTTTCCCGGACAGCGTCAGCAAAAAAAACTATGAAAAGTTCTAACTTTTGACAAGTGTATTATACTTGAAAAGCAACAGCCACAGCAACAGCAGCAGCCGAACCGTATATAAACTGTAACAAACCCCCAGTACTTATTATGTACAGAAAACATAATGACGAAACTGATTATGAATAATAACCGACAACAAGAAATTGCAAGAGAAAAAAAATAAATGGAGAAAAAATAACAACATCAAGGCAAATATGCTCGCAAAATTAAGAAGAAATAAAAAGACATCATCCATCCGATGAATGAGTTTTCGAAGAAAATCAACAAAATGTGATGAAAGAAGAGGATAATACTTTTTCCCCGGATGGGGTGAACACAGGACACAAAATTCATTAAAATTGTGTGAATAAAAAAGAGAGTGGGGAATCTGTTGTTGGGATGGCATTCGGTTTGAGCAACCGAACAACAGTTCATAATTAATCATTTCTCATAAACAGGACGAACACAAAAAACAACAACAACCCCAACTACATATTGCTAAAAGACCAGCAACAACAACTGCAGAAATAATTAAGATTTATCAATGACGACAGAGAGAGGAGGAGGAGGAACTGAAGCGACAGAGTGAGATAGAATTCACCAATATCAGTAAAAGTGAACTTAAGGCGCTTACGAGTCCTTACATACATCACCCAGTTATCCGCACGATGTGAAACAAACTTTTCTATTGACTTTAATATTTATAGAATCCACTGGCAATAAGTACTGTCTCCAGCCAAAAGGAGTAAGTCTGGCACACTCGAAACAAATTTTAATTATTTGTTGATAAGAGTTTAGTATAAAACCGAATAGTTGTAGTAAATGATTTAATTAAATCGAAACCAGTAAGATATGGCTAATGTCAAATGGGCCGACTATATAATATTCCACTCCACCCTATCGAGGCAGAATAAGGAGATGATTTTATATATGCCCCATATAACAGTACCTTCCGATTTTCCGATTCTTCTCATTCTAGAAGTAACCGATCCGATTGAAATTTAGCCATTTTTGTTCCATTAGACCCTTAACTAGTACTGGGAAAATGGGTCCAATCGGTTCATGTTTGGACATAATCCATATATAACTGCACATTCCGATTTGACGACTTTACGTTCTAGAAGCCACATTGTATAACCGGTGTGGCTGGAAAATTACATATTGCATTTATTTTATCCTAAACCATTCCTAGTACAAAGTGTCCAAATCGGTCAATATTTTTATACAGCCACATCAATTTACATCATTAGGAGTCTAGGAGAAAATGTAAGACTAATTTATAAGTATTATCATTCGCATAAAAACCGCATCTAATAGTGGGCCCAGCCCGACTTTGAACTTTCCTTACTGCTTGTTCTTTTTCAAATGTACTTTTTATTTTTTCTGAGTGTATTTCTGCCTTAGTGGTTTCGATGATATTAATCCAAGGATCTTTTCTTGGTGCTTCTTTTAAATACGCAAAGCTAATATTTGAAAATAATATTTTGTCTCGTTTGTTATTCTACTTCTTCTTGCAGGATGAGGCTCGTAAAAAAGCAGCCTCCACATATCTGGTCGACAATACAGATTTGCCGCCGCCCCGTTACCAGCAGGATGGCACGATGCCAGCTCTATATCCTAATAATATGGGTAAGTATACCAATAGTAAAAAAAACATTCACCCAAAAACAGGGAGCCGAATCGAACGACATACTCGTACAAGGAGTATGTGTCCATCCATCCATGTCCCTATAACCATCTATCCACACAAACAAACCACAGCAATAGCAAAGTTTTTACCTTATTTGCTTCTTTGGCTACAAAGAGAGAGCGAACTCATGGCTTAACTGCAGGGCGGCTGGTCGGTCGATCGTTCGGTTGTCGGTTCGCTTGATTGGCTGCTCGGATGAAATGCTGCAGTTGCCAGTCCACCAGTCCGCCAGCCAACAAAGCGATGGCAGCGCCAAGGCACACATCCAAGACATCCAGACAGTCCTGCATGCATGCAGTCATTGTGTTCCGTTGTGGTGTAATTCTGAGGCCGTTTTGGGTCTCCGGCCATAAGAGTTATGACAGTAGTTTATTGGCCCGAATTCGCTATTGTTCGGTCCTCTCTTCCATGTTTTGGCCGACAGACGATGTTCGTCCACAGTGTAAGCCAAACAACAACGAAAGCCCCTCCCCGACAGTCGAAGGCTGATAGCTACAAATTATCATTGTACAAACAATAATCAACTGGGCAATTCATTATAGGGCGACGACTACACGTGAACATACAGACAAGCACACATATATACATATGTATTTACTTGTGTTTCAAACTGTAGCATTCGTCTGTAATCCTTTGCTCCTGTTTTCCTGAAATAGAGGACATAGAAATAGATGAAATGTTTAATGATTAATGTTCGAGCGAGTGTTGTCTGCCGGCTCAGCGCTTGTTGGAAAATTAATCACAAGCAGTTCTCATCATTCAAATGGATACAGACCTCTTCGAAATGCCTGCAGATCGGATACAGAGCTCAGCCGAGGAGGGCCGATGAAAGGCGGTGGCTCGATGGCCACCATGGCAACCATTTGAGTTAATTAACTTGTTCGTTCATGCAGTTTTGGCCGCGTTTTCCACAAGGACTTTGCTTTTTTACGCCACAGAGTGTTTTCAATTTCATTTCCATGCGCCCACATTCCGACAGTGAGTTCTCGCCTTTCGCTTGAGTTTCATTTAAATGCAATTTTTCAATCCAATTGAATGTTTAATTGTGTTTCATAGCTATTGAGTTTTTATGCAAAATTCTTGTATTTTCTCCTTTCATTCCATTAGTAGAAATTGCCTTTTCCAATTGTTGTTATTCTTGCTGTTGCTTTTTGTCCTTCAGCAATGATAAGAAAGAAATTCGTTGGCTTATCATTGCCTCTGATCCTTTAGGCCTGTGCGTAATGCACCGTCTATCAATTAAGTATTGAAATGAAAGAAGAGGCAAACATTTTCCTTTAAGAGTTATCTGTCTTAAATTTAAATGGTAATTGTAGTACTAAACACGTCCATAAATTAATTATCACTTCTGAATGTCCTTTACAGTCAACGGGCAATACATTTGGCAAGTAATGATGTATAAACTTAAAAAACTAGCAGTCCTTGAAAAAGTTTCTTATATACATATATAAAACTGCATTAGTCACATTAAGTATACTCGTATATCAGGATAAAACAAGCGATAGCAAATTCTTTCAGTCATCGTGGTTCGGTGTACACACCTTTCACCTTTAAGTCCTTTGATGTATGATACAATGTATGTTAATAGAACGATTTTTTCTAAGGATGTTTAGTACAATTTTCATTCTCAAAATAATAAATAAAAATAAGAAAAATTATCTAACCCTCGTTTTCAGTCAGACAGTTATTGCTCTCAGGTCATTTGGTGTTTTGCATATATCCGTTGGTTTCCAAAATAACAACCTATGACAGAAAATTTTGATTTCGGGATTTAAGCATATACTCGTATGTATTAACTTAATCATTATCTATCAATCGATATATGAATGGCTCAAATGCCAAATAGATGAACTCCACTTTTTGGAAATTTTAAAGTCAAAGCACTTGATTGGTGTAAAATTGTTTACTATTCATAATTTTTTTCTATTTTTTTATGGAGTTAATTGATTAGGCTTTTGAGCCATTCATGTAACACTCCTTGGTATGGTCAAATTTTCCAACTCTCAGCTATGTGCATTTAGTATCACTCTGTCATTTAGTGTCTCTCCTGAACATTTTTATTTTTTAGATGTGCTGTTATTCCAGCAAACCATAGATATAACGGCCCGTTGGCGTTATCGGATCTTCCTGAAAAGAGTGGTATATCATTAATAGCATTTAAGCATGAACTTCACTTTCATTAGAAATGAATATATTTATCATAATTTATTTGCCACACACACACAAATCGATAACATTTTTTTGTGCAAAGTTTACGCTAGCATTTAGCGGATTTCGGCGAAAGCCATTGGTATTGAATAGTGTAATATTTTTATGCAGCATAGTATAAATAGTTCCTGAGAAAAATTTTAACAAATTAAAAAAATGTGTAAACTCGATCCGAATTAATGCAGTCAAAGTTTTTTTGCGGTGAATAACACCAACAATTTGCAAACGTTACAAAAATTCTTAAATATTTTTTTTCCGCGAAATTTGTAGGAAATTATTCACTCATTTTATTAGAAATTATGGGGATATTGTTTTCGAATGAATCTGTCAATTTGTGTGGGAATAACCAGAAGTGGCTTGACGGATATGCTCTAACGAATTGTAATTGTTTATGTGGTGGTGGTTTTAACGTCATGAGCCATTAAACTTTGTTATGATTTCACCATATTGTGTGGGAGGTACCAAAAGGGAGGTGGCAATAATATCCACTGCACAAAATTTCAAAATGATCCCTTGGTGTGAGATGTACCAAAAGGGACAGACCACTTCGCACATTTTTATCACGGTGATAGCGACAGGTAAACTATTACTATATAGCAATTACAGAGGATTACTCCTTCTACTACCTCTCCTTTGTGAGGGAGGTTGTAGAACGAGGGAACCAATATGGTCCATCTTCAAGCTTAGCCTAGGATATACAAATATTATAACATACCAAATTTGAAGTCAATCCCTTATTCCTTTCATGAGTTATAGTGTGCATCAACAAGACAGCCAGGCTGACGGACATTGTTCAAATGACTTAAAATGTCAAATTACTAGAAATTAAAAAAAAAATTATGCTCTTAGTTGGAAGTTCTGCAAGCAAAAAAAATGCAAGATAATTAGAAAATTATACAACGCATCCTAATTTCTATGTTTAATAGTCTCTTCAACATATCGCAATCTCTATTTGACAAATGACTGCATTGCTAATGGGTAAAAGCTAAATGATACCCTGGCGTGTAATTATATAGTTTTCTATACAAAACAAAAACCAAACCGAGAAGCTTTGCTTGAGACATTGCATTCCATTCCTGTCTTATTTCGTTGAAGTAAAATTTTCAATTTTATGGAAATAGCTGAAAATTAGCATAAACAAATTTAACGCGTTTTAAATTAGATGTGTGCTGAGAGCACATACCAATTCCGAATAAGGTGTGTTTTCTCATATCAGCCAAGATATCCTTGTGGAATACCCGTGAATGCGAGATGTGGATACAGTGACGACATCACAACAAAATAACAAAGTGCACGAAAAACAAACTGACAAACGGACAGACGGAGAGACAGATCGACACACCAGCAGTCTTTGGTAAGACAGAACAATATGGAACTTACTTAGAGACATCGCGGTGGTGTGGCAACTTTGCATACAAAAACGCACACATATGTATGTCTCTCCATCAAAGAGCAAAGGAGTAAATGCAATTTCCAACAAACGCATCAGGATACGTATGACGACGACAGAATAAACAAACGAGCTTCGGGAAATGCTGCCTGCCACTTTGGCGTTCTGCAATTTGTTTCAAATTATTCGCACATCAACAGACGAAGGAAGGTGGGAGCCTCCCTTTCCACCCTCTCTCTCTCTCTCCGTCTCCCTATTTCTTTCTACCACATTTAACTACATGCATATTTGTGTGTGTGTCGTTGATCCCGAAGTCTTCAACCACATGGGATTTCGAGTAAATGAACAGCGCTAGCTCAATGTGCATATGGAAACAGTTCTTTCCAGTCATATCCCATCTACCTTCAGCGAATGCCATCAAGGAGAAGGCTCTCATCAAAAAATAGTCGTCCCGCTTTCAGTAATCTACTCGAGATGTATATTCGTACTTTAGCAAGGAAAAACAATGGAGCAACTAGACGAGGACGACGACAAGACATGGTCGCATACGTATGTGTTTCGATGCACGATGTATTTTCAACCAATTCACCGCATGGGTCGCTCATTGTGGATATTCTTCGTAAGCAGAATAGCAATAAATAAAGCATTTATTGTCAATACTCGAATCTTTAAATTTTAATCAGAAATCGGAAATCCGCACCAATCAAATTTAATGATCTATACATAAACCTTAACCTAAGGCGGTCGCTTTGGATACACAGAAGGAACTCGTGTTTTTAACGATACATGTCCATCTAAAATTCTGACCTTAATATTTAATACATTTTCAAAATATATTAAGATTAGGATGTATTTGGGAAAAATCTTTGTTTATATACTTCGCCTTGCAAGGAGGAGTGTATTCGTCATTTCCTTCAAAAAGAGGCATCGTTGGAGTGACTAGTACCTTACCATTTCAGAACATTCTTATGTAATTTGACTTTTGTCCAATCCTCTGTCAGTTTGGCTTCGTGGTACTCATGATAAGTCTTAAAAATCTAATGACTGCAATCATGGCCTTTGATAATATTTTCTCCAAACTTAGTTTCAATTCGCAGGATGACCCTTCTAGTATTCTAACCCTACAAAAGGGATACACTTTAGTGAAGTCTTGAAATATATAATACATCTTAAGATGTCTATATTTATCTGAAAGCAAGTTTCGTTATATTATTTATATGAATTACAATACAAAGTAAATTTATATTCTAATTTTACGGTCCAGGGAGAAGCCGGGTGACACAGACCATGTTGCTTGTTAATATTTGTTGCGACAGACGAGAGCCACTGGTGGGAATCGAACCAACGACCCCCAATCTCATATGCGAGCTCGGTACCAACTCACCTACTGGGGCACCCAATACTAGTTATATATTTCTACGTTTAGGAACAAAATAGATTTATTTTAAAGTTTTATTATCCTTGGCGCCAAATCAATGACAAAATTTTTTCAGTTTACTTTCCCGAATCTTCTGTAATTTCATACACAAAGTGGACGTAATTGACATACAGCTTCACGCACCTCCTACACAAGGGTATAAAAACTTAGCGTTGAAATTTTAATACACGCTGAAAAATAATCGCTTCTGTAGTATATTGTCCCAAACATATTCGGCTTGAAATATACATATGTTTAGAGTACACTCCAAATATATAATATTTGACACACACAAATATTGTATGTTTGGGAGGATATTTTTCAAAACAAAAATATGCTCCCATTCAAATATTTTTTATTTGGAACTAGTATTTCCGAAACAAAGATTAATTTGTAATTATTTATTTTTTTTTTCAATGTAATAATGTCTTAACTTAAAGACAAGTTTTCTGTTTTTCAGAGCATTTTTTTTATAAATTTTATATGTTTGTAAAATTTTATTAAACTTAAATCTAATCTAATAATCTTTCGTAAATATAAGTTGCATTGATGGATTGACAAAAAGTGATGAATTGGAATATTTATAAATTAAATGACATTTTTGGCTATACATTTTAACACGAAAACTAGGAAAAACAAACTAATATTCGAACAAGTCAGCAAAGTTTTAAAAATCTTTTTAAAAAATATATATTTGGAAAACTTCTTAAACAATAACTTTGTTTGTGTGTAAACACATATTTTATTTGTGAAATTCGGTTTGCAAATAAATTTTGTTCGAATATATTAATACATGCGTTCCAAACAAAATTTCTTGATTTTCAAATAAAATTTATTTGTTAACAAATATATAATATTTAAAAAAATCGTTTCCAAGTATATTTTCTTTCAATTCAAACATATCAAAAATGACGATTTTCCTCCGTGTAGAATGCAAAAAATTTAAGTGTCCTCTTTTCCGTGAAACATTTACATTATTTTCAAGTCAAACGGGTAACACCGCACACCATTGACAAATTTGCATAACTTCTATACAAATAATTTCAATGTCTTCAAATTGTGTACACGCTGAAAAAAAATCGCCTTTGTAGTATATTGTACCAAACATATTCTGCTTGAAACATATATATTTTTAGGGTGCACTCCAAATATATAATATTTGAAACATACAAATATTATATGTTTGGGAGGATGTTGTTCTAAACAAAACTATGTTTACATCCTAATATTTTTTTATTTGGATATGTTGTTTCCCAAACAAATATCTATTTGCGTGAATATATATCTATTCTTTAATTGTTTAAAGTTTTCAGTAATTTTTAGAAATTTTTATTGTTAGTAAAAATGTCTTTATAATTGAAAATAATGACTTGGAATAGTTAGAAAATAAAAATGTAAGTGATTTCAAATAGAAGTTAATGCTAAGTATGCCATTTTTAATTTAATAATGAATAATTCGAAAACAAGGAAAAAATTAAAACTAAAATTCGAAAAATTCAGCAAAGTTTTGATTATGAAATATATTTGGAAACGTTCTTAAACAATAATTTTATTTTTGTTTAAACACATATATTATTTGAGAAAATTAGTTGGCAAATATATTTTATTCTAATATATTAACATATGGGTTCTAAATACATTTTATTGATTTTCAAATAAAATTTATTTGCTCGAAAATATATAATATTTAAAAATTTGTGTTCCAAGTATATTTTCATTCGATTCAAACATATCAAAAAAGGCGATTTTGCCCCGTGTACTTTCCAATACTTCTGCAATAATTATTGTCTTGTAAAAAAAGAGGTTTTCCAACAGTTCTTGCATTTTCCACACAAAATACCAAATTCTTAATTAATTTACTCTGAATGGGAGTGTACTCAACTCTTCCTTGAAATATTCAACTTTTGCATGCAAAGTTTGCGTAAATTTGTATATTGACTTTATGCTTAAAACCTTTTTCTATTAGATTATTTTAAAATGTCTACTGTACTTGAAGATTCGGGAGCACTTCTTCTCATTGCCTGGAAATTGTAATAGGATTTGTACTGAGACCTGTTTAAATCCACTATTTAGTTTTTCGATAAAGTATGTCTGCACGGAGCAAAATCGTCTTTTTTGGATATGATTGTATCGAAAGAAAATATATTTTGAACACAAATTTTTAAATATTATGTATTATCTGAGCAAATACAAATTATTTTAAAATCAATAAAATGTATTTGGAACGCATATATTAATATATTACAACAAAATATATTTGCAAACTAATATTCTCAAATAAAATATGTGTTTTTATACAAATTAAATTATTGTCTATGAATTTTTCCAAATATATTTTGTTTAAAAAGCTTTTAAAAAATTGCAGATTTTTCGAATTCCATTTTTAATTTTTCATTGATTTTGAGTTTAACCTTAAAGCACTAATTTTTAATTATATATAATTATTATATACATTTATTCCAAGCCGTCATTTGTAGTCAATCCATCGAGCAATGTATGATTTTAATTATAAAGGCATTTTACGAACATTTAAAATTTCTGAAAAAACAATGAATTACTGGAAAGCGGGAAACTTGTCTTAAAATTAAAGTATTGATATATTTTCTGAATACTTAAATGCAAATAAATATTTGTTTCGTAAATAATAGTTTAAATAAAATACATTACGCTGTAAACAAAGATTTGTTTAGAAGAACATCTTCCCAAATATATAATATTTGTATGTGCCAATATACATCGAATGTACCGTAAACATTTACATATATATTTCAAGTAGAATATGTTTGGGTCAATATTCTACGGAATCGATTTTTTTCAGCGTGTAGCTTTGGAGGCATTTTTTACTGATATTGTGCTGTTAGTTTTGTTGCTACCTCTTTCATATTACTCCTTAATTAATTAATTAATTTACTCCGAATGGGAGTGTACTCAACTCTTCCTTGAAATATTCAACTTTTGCATGCAAAGTTTGCGAAAATATGTAAATTTTTCCTTAAAAACGTTTTCTATTATATTATTTTAAAATGTCTACTGTACTTGAAGATTCGAGAGATAAAATCTACTAATTAGTTCTTCGATAAAGTTTGGCTGCACGGAGCAAAATCGTCTTTTTGGATATGTTTGTATCGAAAGAAAATATATCTGGAACACAAATTATTAAATATTATATATTTCTGAGCAAATACATAATACTGTTAAATCAATAAAAATTATTTTATAACGCATATATTAAAATATTACAACAAAATATATTTGCAAGCCAATTTTCTCAAATAAAATATGTCTTTTTATACAAATAAAATTATTGCCTATGCATTTTTCCAAATATGTTTTGTTTAAAAAGCTTTTCGAAACTTTGCCGATTTTTCGAATTTAATTTTAATTCTTCATTGATTTCGAGTTATACCTTAAAGCACTAATTTTAAATTTCCAAGCCGTCATTTGTTGGCAATCTATCGAGCAATGTATGATTTTAATTATAAAGGAATTTAAAAAAACGTTTAAAATTTCTGAAAAAACGATCGTTGAATTACTGAATAACAGGAAACTTGTCTTAAAATTAGGTTATTGATATACTTTCTGAATTCTTAAATGCAAATAAATATTTGTTTCGTAAATAATAGTTCAAACAAAATATATTACATAGCATTTCTCGAATGTACCCTAAACATTTATATATTTCGAGCAGAATATTTATTTATTTATTTTATATGAATTACAATACAAAGTAAATTTATATTCTAATGTAACGTTCCAGGGAAGAGCCGGGTTACAAAGGCCATATGGCTAGATTTTGCAGCGACAGACCAGAGCCTCTGGTGGAAATCGCACCCACAACCCCCAAACTCATTGGAGAGCTTGCTACCTACTCACCTACTGGGGCGTCTACACGGGGGGAAATCACATTTTTTGATATGTTTGAATTGAAAGAAAATATATTTGGAAACTAATTTTTTAAATATTATATACATATTTGTTAACAAATAAATTTTATTTGAAAATTATAAAATTTAGTTTGGAACGCTTTTATTAATATATTATAACATAATATATTTGCAAACTGAATTTCACAAATAAAATATGTGTTTAGACACAAACAAAGTTATAGTTTAAGAAGTTTTCCAAATATATGTCATTTAGAAAAGATTCTTAAAACTTTGCGGACTTTTTCGAAATTTTGTTAGTTTTTCCTAGATTTTGTGTTAAACTTTATAGTTAAAAATGTCTTAGTAGCATCAGCATTGGTTTTATATCATTTTAATTTATAAATATTCCAATTCTTTACTTTTTGTCAATCCATCAATTTATAGTTATGAAAAATTATACGATTTGAGTTTTATAAAAAAAAACTTGTCTTTAAATTAAGGCACTGATACGTTGACAAAATACTTAAATACAAATTAATCTAATTTTGAGTTTTCTCACTGTGGAGTTGAGCTGAAGATGAAACGGTTTCCTTCTAAGTGAAGGATGTTATTTGAACGGTTAAGTGAAAAAGAAAACGACCTTGAACTGTAGGTAAATCAGTTATTCGGATGCATTGGTGTTCCGGAAATATTAGTTTCAAATAAAAAAATATTAGAATGGGAACATATTTTTATTTAGAACAATATCCTCCCAAAAATATAAATGTGTATGTGTCAAATATTATATATTTGGAGTGTACCCTAAACATATGTATATTTCCAGCAGAATTTGTTTGGGAAAATATACTACAGAAGCGATTTTTTTCAGCGTGTAGCAGAATATGTTTGGAATAATATACTACAGAAACGATTTTTTTCAGCGTGTGATATTGTGCTGCTAGTTTTGTTGCGCCTTCTTTCATATTTCTCCTCATTAATTATATGAATGAAATCAAAGAACACAAAAGCTTACATCTAGCTTTAAAACCTAGAATACATTTTCAAATTGAATCTCAAATTTAAAAACAGATATACTCTTTCATTTTGGCTTCAAGGTTTTGCTTTGTCTTTTGGATATTTATATTTTTTAATATCGTTTTTCCTTTGAGTCTCGTAATGAGGAGGACGAACTATTTGAGCATCATTAAATCGAATCAAACATTTGCATGTCTCGATTTCGCCCTCGATGCAAACGGTGATGGCTGCACTGTGCTGCCTTCTATATAATTTTCCATAAATAGGTATCCGTAAGATGCGGGTCATTTAGTTTTGCCGGGGAGAAAATTCTGATTTCCAAGAAAATTGCCAAATTGGCGCAGTTAGTGTTGTTTGCCCTTTGTCTTAAGACCAGTGTTCGAATAGTACAAGCACACTCACACACACACACACACATACGCTCATGTTCATGATGTCCTTGCATGTTATTTCTGGACCATTTTCTCCTTTGGTCGTGTTATGGCCGTATTGGGGGCTTTGTCACTGATGCTGTGTTCGCTCTGTATCTGTGTTTGTGTCTGTGTCTGGACGAGCGACGAGTGTGGAGCAAGTCAAACCAACATCATTTTGAATCCATCAACATATTTCTTGTTATTTGTTACTTGTTTGTCTTTTCTTCCATTACAAGAGATAATTTTTGTTAACAGAATATTGTTGATTTCCTCTAAACATGAAATATGTATATCCTTAAGCACACACACATACACGGCCATCCAATCGCAAACTCATTCATATCCACACACACAGATATATTCTAAATACTCAACGGGAGTTGTCATCTTGTCATCCATTACCCGGAGGATACTTTTTACATTAATGTTTTTGCAAGCACAACTACAACGACAAGAGCAATAGCAAAACGACAACGACAGCAGCAGCAATACAACAAATAATGCTCAAAGATACGAAGACAAGGAGTAGCAGATGAAAAGATGAAGAAGCGTAGCAAAATCCACATCTCCGAGTACTTCATGAACATTTGTATCCTTCCATCTGTCTATGGGTGTGTGTGTGTGTGTGAGTGTGTCTGTTTATATGTATTTTCTATGTTCAATTCGAAAGTTTCTGCATCAATCCAATTCAACAATGCACAGTGGTTCCAAAGTTAGAATATTAAGACGCGAATGTGTCCCCTATGAATTTGTACATACAATATGTATAACCCTGTGAAAGGTCTTTGTGTTCAAATCTACTAAGCAAAATTTCCCATTACCCAATAACCTGTCGGGTAAGATAAATTCAAAACTAGTAACTGCTTATAATTTGGCCTTCCTTCGAATTATTTTTACACGTACATGTCATTGGAGGAAAGTGGCTCCATTCACGCATGCAAGTAGCTGAAAAATAATCACTTACCCCACGCGATTCATAGGCAAATTGCTTAATAATCATGTACATAAATATAACCAATCAAAATCTTGTTAAGTACATGTCGTCACCACAGGCATTACCAGGGATCGAAATCTCATTATCGCCAGCATTACTTTCGGTAAATAAATAACGACTAACTAAATAATGACAAAAATAAGTTATTGCTAGTAATAAAATTAAGGGAATCTAATTTGAATTTGAAAACTTTTCTTTAAATGATTTAAATGAATACCAACTACAACGTATGTCGTCCATTCCATGTCAAACCGAACGATTTTTCGAAAAAAAATCTGGTCGACATTCCCGATTGTCTTGAAAATTTGTACATGCGTTTTACTATGGAAGTGAATCATCAGTTGGCGAGAAAAAAAAACAATTTTTTTTCAGATGAAAAAATTGCGAAAAAATTTTTATACTCTACACTATACTGTGGTCCAGGGTATTATGGGTTTGTGCATATGTTTGTAACACCCAAAAGGAGAAGAGACCCATCGTTTATTATACCGATCGACTTGAATTCACTTCCTAAGTCGAGTGAACCATGTCCGTCTGTCCGTCCGTCTGTAGATGTGTCGTTGTAATCAAAGTGCAGGTCGTATTTATAGTCCAATTGTGATGCTCTTGGTCAAAATCGGTTCAGATTTACATATATGTCCCATATAGTAAATGTTCCTCCGATTTGACATATATGTCCTGTATAAGCAACATTTTTTAACTGATCTGAATAAAAATTTACTCAAAGATATGCTTAGAGATAATACTAAATTTGAGGAAAATCGGTTCAGATTTAGATTTTACATGTAATCGCTGTTGAAACTGTATTCTACATCCGATCAGTATGAAATTTAACAGAAAGAGGTTTCTTGTTACATGACTGGACACTGCTAAAATTGGGGAAAATCGGTTCAGATTTAGATGTAGCCCCCACATATATGGTATACCCGATTTGATATGTAAGCGTTGTAGAAACTGTATTTTATATCCGATCAGTACGAAATTTGACAGGAAGAGGTCTCATATTGCGCGGCAGATCACTGATAACTTTGGGGAAAATCGGTTGTGTGTAAAGCCATCAATATATGTTACCCCCGATTTCACATGTAACCGCAGCAGAAACTGTATTTTTTATCCGATTTACCTTATTACACGAATGAACACTGTCAAATTCGGGGGAAATCAGTTCAGATTTATACTATGTTCCTGCCTATTTAGTATCTAAACGCTATTGAAACTGCATTTTTACCCCCGATTGTTATAATAATTTTCAAAAATGAGGTTTGTTTATTTCTGTCTATTGTTTCTTGATCTATGAAAGAATGCTGTGCATTTTGAGATTATAGTTTCAGATATAATTTATTATGATCAACATCTTCAACTCCTCCTTGGAATAAGCCTTGATGAGGAGGTGGAGCTAAGTAATTTGTTAACTGAAACGAAACCAATTATTCCAAATTATCGCAATGCTATTTTCACATTCTTCGGGAGATGTAGCGTATTATATAGTCGGCCCCGCCCGACTTTCTGTCTTTCCTTACTGATTTCTTGATGGTGTTTGAATTGTGATTCACCTTTATACCTGGGACATATTATGAGGAACCCAAAATATAAGTTTCTGAATTCCAGAACAAGAGGGAAAATTGAAGGAAAATCTTCTGAGCAAAGCAAGAGATAGATATACGTTTGCAGATGTGATGGAGAGTATATAAATTACTTTCTCAAATATAAAGTATGTAAAAATCTATAATTGTATTGATCGCTAAAATTCGAATAACGAATTAGGAAATAAAGAAAAAGGTGAATTACACTCTGATTATCCCGCTTCTTGATATCTCTATGACTACATAATCTTTCTGGAGTAAATGGAGATTGACCTGTAAGCTGCTTTCTCCTAAATACTCGCTTATTCCAAGGTATAATTTCTTTCTGAACTTTAAATAGTAGAATTGGTCGAATAACTGCTGTACAAATCCATTGTAAAAACGTCCCATTACAAATCAATTACCACTACTGTTAGAAATTCCCTAACGCAATCATTACAAACCACTGTGCCTGGGTAGCAGCAAAACGGTTTGACTAACAAGAAATGCACCTTGTGACACCAATTTTCATACATACATAATGTTCCACATAAAATACATAATACAAAATACATATTTACACTAGAACCTAAGGTGCTTCTCGTTAGCAGGCAAGGAATCAGGAAGAAACATCTTATTCCCTAAAAGCACTGCGAACGTAACGAAACAACCCATTCGAAGCAGTGAAAATATCAAAAACGGCCAGAACTACTACTCGCACACCACCAAAGAACATTCATATTCCAAGATTTCCCGTTAGGCCACACATTCATAGACACGCCACGCCATTCAGATGGTGGCGAGTTTTGATGGGATGGCGAGGGATTGAAGGGTTCATAGTTCTATTTCTTACCATCTACTCGCGTCGCAATTGCTTTAGTTTTTTTGCTCCTTCTTCCAATGCACTGCAATTGAACAATACGTTAGGAGTTGTTTCTTTTGTTTGGCTTGTCTTGTCTTGTTTTGGTATATATGTGTCATATTCTCGTATTGTTCTCCCTATTGTTTCTTTCTTTTTTGCTCTTTTTACGACACACTCCATTTTTATGGAACGAAGGTAATGGGTTTGTTCCGGCCCGATGCTTGAGTTTGCCGCTATTAGAATTCCTAAACGAGGTCAAAGTAAATAATGTAGGCTCCACAGACTTTGGGGAATCGAATACGTACGCGCTGAACGTGTCTTATTTGTTATAGCATTTCTGATATATGTCTGTAATCGGGCATAAAATCCAATCCAATATATGTAGTGGGGTTTAGACATGAAGTTCACTTTCTTTAGTATACCAGATATTTAGTGTCCCGAAATCGAAAACACTCACTATTCCTGTCAATCAGGTCAATTGAGGGAACACGAGTATTGAGGGAACACACCTAATATAAATTCGCTAACATTTAATATACATGTGTGTGTGTGTCTAGAGTGTCGAATGTACACATACATAGATAAGAACCAAATAGTTCATGTGTAAATGTTGCACGGAATCTTGTAATGTTTTCCGTCGACTGCTTGCGAAAATGAGATTTTATTGTAATGTTCCCTCAATTTTCTTGTTAATGGCTATATTCTGGTTTTATGTGTCTTCTTTCATTCGTGTGTATTTTCCATTTGGTCTGCTCCTCTGAAAACTTTTTCCGATTTTTCGCTGCTTGAGAAATAAATAATGATTTTTCGAAAAAGCAGAGGAATTACATATTTACAGTAATCTTAACTTGCAATAGAAAAGAAAAATGTCATTGGTTTAATTAACAATTTGTTTACGTTAATTAACCGTTTTTTTGAAATCACTCACCGTGCCCACAAGCAATAGCATAAGGCACCAGTTTTAGTAAATATAAGTGGGCCAATGTGTTCTGTTGCATTAATTAAGACGTTTTCTCTGAGTTACAAATAACACTATGCAACAAACTATTTTTTTGTATCCTAGACCTAAAAACTTTTTTTGTGTAGATTGAGGCGTAATATTTTATGAAATCGAAACAAAACATTTTTTTATAAATTCGATAAAGTCAAAAATTTCCTTTAAATTATCAGGGTTACAAATGTTGTGAATGTCATTTTCACGTATAAATTGTAGTTTAGTAGCTGTCGATAAAGCAATTAAAAAAAATTGATTTTAGTCAAAAAGAATCGATGTTTTCTCGAACGAAAAATCCCAATAAAGATTAGAAAAATAATTGCAAATATTTGTTTTATTCTATTGTCTGAAAGATAGAAATATACCAAAAAACAAGTCTTATATGAAGAAAATCGATGGAATGTAGAATTAAGAGAATTTTACAAAAATGGCGATTTTTAATTACCACACTGTGTACAGGATATTATAAATTTGTTCATGGCAGATGTTTGTAACACCTAGAAATACTACTGTTAGATCTCATCGATCGTCTCAGAATCACTATCTGAATCGATTTAACCATGTCTGCCCGTCCGTCCGTCTGTCCATCTAAAGTTGTCCGTCGAGTACATGTCGCAATTTCACGCCGATCGTGCTGAAATTTTGCAATTAAGAGTCTTTCGTACCTGGAAAGAAGCCTATTTGAAGAAAATCATTTCAGATTTAGATATAGTTCCCATATTTTGTATTTTACATCCAATCGTTTTGAAATTTAGCATGGTAGAGTTTCTTGATCCATGGACCTAAATTCCTCAATTTGAAGAAAATCCGTTCAGATTTAGCTATAGCCCCCATACATACGTTTTGTCCGATTTGTCCCTTTAACCCTATATAAGCTGTAGTTTAAATCCAATCGTTCTGAAATTTAACATGGTGGAGTTTCTTAATACATGAACTGACATTGCCAAATTTGAAGCAAATAGATCCAGATTTAGATAAGTTCCCATATATATGTTTCGTCCAATTTGACTACAAAGGCATAGATCGACCAAAACAAATTTTAGTTAAAGTATACTTTGGATATTTCATTGTTATCCAATCTTACTAGAGTGGTGTAGGGTATCATATAGTCGGTACCTCCCGACTTGAGCCTTTCCTTACTGCTTTTTGTTTAAATAGTGTTTTTACTTGATACTTTCATTAACATTTTGTTTATTTAAATTTGAACATATTGTTTATTATATGTGGATGCTTAATAAGAAATGATTGTGAGCTCTTTTTTGGCGTTTGTAGATTTCGGATATATAATCGCACATCATTCTTTCATCCCAGTCTCCTTGGTACCGCCGCTCGATGAACTTCATTTCTTAGTGAAACCTTTCGCCATGTTCATCACATACGTCGCCAAGATTCTCAGGGAAAAAGTTTAAATGAGGATGCAAGAAGTAAATTTTGAGGGACATGTTTACAACTGTTGAAATATAAAAATCGAAAAAAAAGTTACAAAAATAAATATAGGTTAAATGAATTAATAAATATATAAAAGCATTTTTCTACCATTTTTTATAATTTTTTAACAAATTGCTTCATATTGCGGGCTTTTATTGAAAAAAGGCACATTTTTATAATTTTTTGTGACGAAACTGTTAAAATTTTTTAACTGAAACCAATGGTACCGTATCATCTGATATTAAAAAATATATATTTAGTTATATAATCGTTATAGCCTGGTAACGCTGTCGGGTTTTTTTTCTAAATTTAAATTTTCCAATTTTTGGGAACACTTTGAAGTGAAAAATGCGACTAATCGACTAATTGGCTATTGTTAAATAAAAAAATTAATAAATTAATAAAAAAAAAAACTCGACAGCGTTACCTGGCTATAACCTCTAACCTGATCCTAAGTATGTTCGGCTGAAACCCGTTTTGAGAGATTTTAGTTCATTTGAGCAATGTCCGTCTGGCTGGAGTGCTCGTTAACTCTCAAAAGGAGTAACTGGTTGACTTCAAATTTGGAATGTGATAATAATAGTTGTTTATCTGTCACTATGAACTTATCTCACTATGGGCGAAGTGGATCCGTCCCATTTGGTACCTATCACACAAAGGGACCTTTTTGTAGAAAAAGTTGTCTGGTTATAACTTTAATACCAGTGCATATAAATACTTGAAATTGTGTGCAGTGTAATGCTTTTTTAGTACCTATAGTTAGGTGAAAAATTGATATTATTGCCAAAAAAGTAAAATTGTGTACTAAACTACAACATTTTGCACAGTGTAATGTTTTTAAAGTACCTACCTGTGAAAAATTTATCAATTCTGAAATGTTTGTTGTCAATATGGAGGGAGGCGGTTTCCAATTTTACCGAACTATCAACTTGGTGTTCCTTGATAACACACTTACTCGTACATGCAAAGTCAATATATGGAATGTCTTATTAAAAAATATATTGAACCGATAGCATTTTCATCAACTTGTACAAAAACTTAAGCCGTATTATTAATGCATATACATACATACACTATGTGTGTGCTTCCACATGTAGGAAACAGCATTTGAGGAAACAAGATGGAACCAAATTAATTCTATTCATGGAAACATAATAAATTCCACACGTAAAACTGTCATTGAGAATAAAGACGAAAACAACAGAACTGAACAGAACAGACTGAAACCCCATCCCTTTCTCAAGAACAAAGCTAGAAAAGGTATCACGAAAAAGGGAGCAAAGTATCATCAGAGAATGGAAATTACCCTGAAGCATGTTATTAATTTAGTATAAATTAAGATACATAAACATGAACATGTAAATATGTACATACTCACACACTTATAGATGCTATTTTGTTTTTTCTTCTTTGAAGAAAGTATACGAATTTGTGCACACAGACACTAGGTTGTACCGAACACAAATTTTTCCGTGGCAAAGGTTTTAATCTATGCCCATGGATGAGGGAATAATAAAAATTGTGTTTTTTTGTACGAAAATTTCATTGAATCCTAGTGTATTTAAAAAAAAGTTCTGTCATCATTATTTCTCTTAACGTGGAAGATATTTTTCAAATCGTAAAAGAGCTTTTTTATATAATTCTAAAGGTCTGATGAACATTTTTAAATTAACGTTTAGTTCATGAGCTCTAACATTTTCGATACAATATTATGAGGTAAGTGTACCGCTTATAGAAGTCTAAAGGTATGCTCCTATATATATACAATTTTACAATTCAAGAACCACGAGTTTTTCGGTTCAACCTAATGTATAACGACACAGTTGTGACAGGTAACCAATAACAGGAGTAGCAACGACGAAGCCAGTTACTTCAAATGAAAGCAACAAGCTATAAAAGTCTAAGAAAACAACAAAAGTTTACAAATTTAATACATTCACTTACACTCACACACACTTATTGTGTACACGACGACGCACACATGTTCGCCGACAAATTGGTATCAACAAAATTTGAGCTGGAACACTTTTACTGCGGATGCGGATACGCACGACAATGAGAGTGTTGTGCCAAACGAGATGCGAACCGAGCAAAATCGTTGGAGTGTGAGTGTGAGAAGATAATGAGTACGAGAGGCACATTGCGCTCCACAGCTTACAACAATACATAATAACAACAACAAGGCAAAAATAGAAATAGAAAATAATAGAGACCATGGAAACAAACAAGAACAGCAATAACAACAAGAACAACACCATTGACAGCGACAAACAAAAACAACAAAAGAATTTTTTATTAAAGTTTCGTAAGGCATGCAATTGATATGCCTGCTTTGTACGAGTATGTTGGTATTTGTAACAACTCATACACACACACACACACAAATTGTGCACTTCCGTGTGTGAGTTAGTACCTCTTTATCCTAACGTGACTATTGTAGGAAGTCTAAGATATATAGTACCTTAGATAGGTTCGACTTAAATGAAAGACGTAAAGAAAAACTAAACAGGGTCGTGTCGCCTGCGTCTGAAAATTGCTTACGTATAAAATATGCATAACTGTTCAGCAATAAATAAGTAAAATAATTATCAAAAGGAAGAATTAATAATTAAATCTTTGAACCCAATCAGTGGAAGCAACCATGTTGATTGGCCTGGAAACAAATACAGCAGAACCCATTACACAAGGCGAAAAAAAACAACACCTAATGGACAACAAACACATATACTGCTAGTGCAACAACAACAATTATAAGTCTATAATAAGATTGTTTACCAAAAGCAGGGAAACTCGGTTGGGACTTCTCTTCGGTGTTTCAAATTTCTATCAAATCGAATGTGGTAAGATAGTTTACGATTTTTATAGAACGCAGATATCTAAATTACCAGCACTTCCTTTCACATTATTCGTAAGTTTAAATAAGAAGGGAATTTTATAAGCTCCCTTTATTTCAAAACATGGATTGACATAGTCCTTATTTACTTAAAATATCACTGGACAAAGCAATCAAATTCGAATTGAATGATATTTACAGTTTTTTTGAAAGAATTTCTAGACTACCTTCTTTCACCTTAAATGGCGCTGCTTGTATCTTCCAAATTCCGCAAAAAAATACTGACAAGTTTGTGAACAATACACTTTTGTTCAAACATTTATAATTTCAATTACACTGTGTCACAAATTTTCAACAAAGTCGTCACCAAATGTATCTGGTACCTAATCTTTATTTAAAATTGTCCGCTGAAAACGAAAATGAAGTCAGAATTGTCAAAAGTAGAACACAACAAGTAAATATACAATGCTAAATGTTAGTAACAATAAATATTAAAAATTGTTTAAAATTGTTGAATTGTTTTTCCTATTGTGATTATTTTCTTCCTCTCGCAAAAGGAACCACCAATAGTCGCCCAACATCGCCTCATTATGGTGACTGGTTTGCAAAAAGGCTACACAAAATATTGCTGTTTTTGTGCTATTGGGACAGCCGATCCCGTCACGAATGCCCGATAAAATTGGACGGATAGAGGGAATTTTACGCTTGGTTAAAATAATTTCATATGCAAAGCTCTGGTAAAAAAGGAAAATATTATTTTGCCACCGTTTCATATGAAATTTGGCTTATTTAAAAATGTCGTCAAATCTTTGTTAAAAAGAGGAAACAGTGCAACATTTAAGTACCTGAGAACGGGGTTTCCCAACGTATCGGATGCCAAAATTAAAGAAGGGGTGTTTGTGGGACCACAAATTAGAAAGCTACTGAATATTGCTTGTTTTTATATATTTTTTAAATTAACATTCATTATATATCTTACTTAAAAAAGGAGTTAATATGTCTTTAAAAATACACCTGCATTCTTTAAAAATACACTTCTGCATTCTTTAAAAATACTAACTTTCTACCGACATAACCTTGGCTAGGAAAGTGACATGCATGGAGAGCGTTTTTAAAAACAAATACAAATAATAGAACGTCGGCATCAAGGGGCGTATGATGAAGCGATGTTGGGCGACTATTGTTGTTTCCTTGTGCGAGAGGCAGAAAATAATCACAATAGGCAAAGTAATTCAACAGTTTTAAGCCATTTTTAATATTTTATGGTATCTAACATTTAACTTTGTACATTTACTTTTTGTTTTTATATTTGATTTGATAAAAATCGAAAAGTGGGATAATTCAATTAATATTCTGTAACTTTGTCGATTTGCACCGATCTAGATGCTATTGGAAATAAACTAACATCGTAACTGATAAAACTTAAAAAAATATTGTTTGGTTTACAAAAATAACTTGAATAGAGCAAAATTGCAAAAAAAAATCATAAAATTGTACATGTAGTTTGAATTTTGTTCACTGTAACTCTGTCATTTCTTAACCAATTTTCACAAACTATTCATGGTTATTTTAGTAATCTTGTTCAATAAAAAGAATTACATAAACCGTCCAATATTTTTGAAGATATTTGCATTTAAGTTACATCCCAACAAAATTTCCCATTACCAAATAACCTGACGGATAAGCTAAATTTAAAACTAGTAACTGCTTTTAATTAGGCATCCCTTCGAATTTTTTTACATGTACATGTCATTGGAGGAAAGTGCTTCCTCTCAAGCATACAAGCAGCTGAAAAATAACCACTTACCCCCACGCTTACAATTATTCAAAAGTAAGCGTGGCCAAAAAAAATAATTTTACAAGTGTGTTTGTGTGGTAGTATCACCATCAGTGGTGGAATGTGGTGAGAATGTAGAAGAGCGCAAAATTGGGAAGAGCGTCTAGTTGGGAGAGAGTAGTTATGCATTGTTATCATCATATGACGAAAAATTTCATTTGCCGGGAGGTGGGATTGAACTCGCGACCTCAGGATTACGTAGTTTAGCATCACAACCACTGGCCCATCTCGCTATTCATAGACAATTCGCTTTAAAATTAAGTACAAAAAAATCTTGGTAAGTTAATGCAGTTACCACATTACTTTCGGTAAATAAACAACGACTAACTAAATAATGGCAAAAATAAGTTGTTATTAGTAATCTAATTTAGAGAATATAATTTGAATTTATAAACATTTCTTTAAATGATATAACTGAATACAAACTACAACGTATATACGTAAATCATTTAAGAAAAAATCGTAAATCATTTAAAAAAAAGTTTATAAATTAAAATAAGATTTTCTAACTTAGATTACTAGCAATAACTTATTTTTGTCATTATTTTATTAGTCGTTATTTATTTACCGAAAGTAATGCTGGCTATAATGAGGTATCATTACCTGGTAATGCGAGTGGTAATGATATTTACTTACCAAGATTTTGCTGCATCATCTTTTTTAAAGATGGAATATCTCGAAAACTTTTCTACTTTCCATATTCGGATTCAGCGGAAAATTTTACATAAAGATTAGGCGTCGGATAAATTTGGTCCAAAAACTTTCACGTAGTGTTATCGATATAGATCCTACCAAAACATTGATTGACATTACATCAGTAGACAGAGTCCTGGCCTAGATACGTCTGGTATGCAATTAGATCCCCCCTAATAAACACATATGAGAGTATTCCGGAGAAGCTTAAAACTTTATGTAAATAAATCACAAGCACCTCGTTCGTCTGCCGTTCCTTTTGCATGTTTACGTAGCAATCCACGGCCGAATAGGAGGGGGCTGATGTTAGAATTTGAGCAACATTGAAACCACCATCATTGCGGAACAACGACTGTCAGCGAATGGCTCGTATTGACTTAAACCAAAAAGTTCTTAACGGTTTGCCAGATCTATTGAGTGTGGGTATGTGTGAGAACAAAGGATTTCCAGATGTGGTATGTGTGTGTGTGAGAGAGGGAGCCACTTCCTTTCTGGTAGCAAAGTCGTATTTATTATTTCGACTATTTAGATGTTTCCCTTACGAAGAATAACAAGTTGATGGGTAGCAAAGTGTTGGCAGGTGAAGCCACATGCCACATATACCACCTGCACAGTTTTTCGTCTCTCATGTAAGCTGCTGCCAAGTGAAATGGAGCAAAAATTTAATTTGTTTGTAACAACAATTTGTCGCTGTCTATGTGCTACTGCTGTTGCTACTGCCACTGCTATTGCTACTCGTATTTGCTGCGGTTTACAAGCACCTGCTGTTAGCATATCTTCTATGTCTTCTACTCTAGCTTGTAACTAGTCCTCACCTCTTCCACAACACCCGTTTCGTAAAGACTCATAGACCTGCTACATGTTGCGTTTGTGGTTAACATATTCTCCGTTCGTTACGTTGCTCGTTCCATTTGTATCGTCCTGGGACCTTTGTTCCTTGTTTCGCGTAGGTGAACCACCACGAAACTTATCAATGTGGAAGGTGTTTTATGTTTAATTATTTAACATGATGACTACGGTTGCCAGCTTGCCAACTCAGCTTGTTTGCCATTTGCTGAAAGTTATAAATCAACACGAATTTTCATTACAACTGACACATCAAACGAGCGTATGTTATTCAAACGGATCCCCGGCGCCATTGTGACGACATGGAAGGCATAATTGAAGTCATCCGCAGCCTCAGCAGCAGCACACCTTGCAATCCACCTTGAATCGTGATTTTAAGACTTTCAACAAGGAGTGCCATTGGGAATCTGGAATCTCTATGCCAATTGCCATTAGAACTGCACGCACCAAGGCACCGCAGGCAGATACAGACAAGAAAGAAGGATTTAAGCTACTGCGTTTTTATATGTATTTAATAAAAAGCGAACAACCCATTCAAGTGAACTATAGTGAATGGCCAAACAATAAGCGACAATAAAATCCAGACTTCCATACAAAGTTAAGCATCACTTGCGGAGCTGCAATAGCGCATGAAAATAAGTGCAAGAAATTCAATTGGATTGGCAGAGGGTATCCGCACTTAGAGTATAGGGAGGGGGATTTGAAAATCAAACGCCAACAATCCAAAAAGTGGCCATCACCACAAGGAACTGCTTGTTCGAAGTATACGAAAAGAGAATAGACCGCGAACGAACACAAACTACGAAAATTAATGGTTGTCCTATCTTTGGCTGCTGCAGCTGTATCCTTTTTGATTTGACTGGTCCTGCCCATGGGTATAGGTACTGCAGGAACATAGCCACCTTCACCAATAACACAAACATTGCCAGGTTGGTGGGCCAGGACGACAACAAATGAGAAGTGGGTTTTTTGTATTGAAATGCAAGGAGAGTGAACGTTCAAAAACGACCAGAATGAGTTTTGTACAAACTGCAGAGGAAGGAAGGAAATGACATTGAACAAGCATTTCCGTTTCCGCTACCAACAACAACATAAGAGCCAGTCATAACGGTAGTTGAGGTTGTGTACAACGGCCAACAAACAATAAAATTCACTTTAACAAATTCCAACTCGCACCCACATACTCCGATCGACCCCTTTCCCTACTACACCCCATCCACCGAATGTGACCAGAAAACATCGGCAATAAAAAATATACAAATTTTATTTTATGAACAGAATTTAATCAGGCCATATGTTCCACTGATCCAACCTGAGCCGCCCATTGCCCTGCCTTCCAGCTCATGATGCGCAAAAATATTTCCAAATTGTTTCAAACATTAAAGTGATTACCAGCAAAATGCCACATATGGACCTCGGTGTGGCATATGCAGCACTTTGCAACAGCCCAACTACGTGTTGCAATAACCATTAGCCAAAACACTTAGCTAAGCAAAAATAAAAAATCTCGAAACGAAAAGCAAACCAAAAATAATAACAATAATAATATTCGTAACGAGTATTTGCCACGTTTGCTTTTGTTTCTCAAACTAATAAATATTGCAAAAATTTGCAAGCCATAAATTAGTTAATAACTGTAAATTTTACACAAGAATGAGCTAACAATTTGGAGTGCATGTGGCATATGTAACATACAGCCTTTGGTCGTTGCATTGGGAGAGCTATAATTTGGGTTAGGTAGAGTACACAGAAGAAACCTCTTGTCCACAGTTATAGAAAATCAAGAATTTCGTCCACTTGAATGTCCTCAATCAGAATCCAGTGAAGTCCAAACCCGAAGTAACGGGATCTTGCATTTCATGAGTATTTAAATAATTAAGATTAAGTTTAGTTAGGTCATAAATTCGTGAGAAATAATTTTTCCCGTATGAATTTGTGCAACGGAGAATAAAATATCATCTACAATATCGAAAATAAGCTTGCATGTACCAAGTAAATTCATAAAGATTTGATTACGATTTTCAATTGACTTCGATTTCGAAGTTATAAAATAATTCCTACGATATCAAAATAACTATCTCTCTCTCATAATTTAGTGGTCGGATACTTTAATAATCCATGGCAACATGTATGAAATTCAATACATACGAGCGCACTTGTCATTGGTGCATATGTAAATGCAGTTCTTTACATGTTCACATAGCGAAAATTTTGCATTTTTATGTTTGTGTCAGATTAGCTTCTATCCAACCATTTGTCTATGTGCAACTTGTGTAATCGTATACTCACTCTACGTGTACACTGAAAGAATTTTCCTCAATATTACAGGCAATTAGATTGCCTTGAAAACAAAGACAATAAAACAAAGAAAATTACAATTTATACTTATATATACATGGGGTAATTTAAGAAATATTAATCAAGTTGCCTTAATTAATTATTTTAAAGTTATAAATTCTTTGACGACAAATCAAAGCCAACAACTTGACACATTAATTTTTTCCAATGTAGACATTTAATTGAAAGCATATTCACATAGAGCCATCTAATTTCATATATCCTTTCCTTGGGTCAGGGAAATGGGGCGAATATGCCAATTCCGCGAGTATTTATGCAAAAACCCATCAAAGTTGCAATGCCCTTCCCTTTATTGAATTGCTGTCTGTCGCTTCACAAATGAAATTGTATCGCTCATAAAATAAAGTCAGATGATGGCAAACTGTTGTGAATTATGATCGATTTTCATGTGGAGTGGCAAGAAACAACAACGATGGTCGTAGTTACACGAAATTTATTCGCAGTTTCATTGTTCGCTTTTGATATAAAAATTTCCAGACAATAATGACAGGTATAATGAAATGTAAAGAGTTCTCGTATAACTTTTTGCCCATTTCTATTATAATTTGAACATTACAATTATGCAAAACTTTTGAAACAAAAGCAAATATACCTAATGACTTTTTCTTTTATTTTCGAATGAATAAAATTAATATACGTATTGTGTGTGCATAAAAATATCGCTTTGACCTTGACAAAATAATTTTTAAATATCACTAAAATCTTGATGAAATGTATAAATATATAAGGAACGCGCAATAGGCCGATCCACTGGTTTAGGTGTATGTATACACAGGGACATGAGACGTGTAAAAACGTCTCAGCAACTGAAATTTCTTTGCTATTTTTATATCCTCACTTTAGTGTGACGAGAGTATATACATTTGCTGCGAGACAAAATTGTGACACATCGAAGAAGTGACCGAAGACCCCAAATATTTTTGGCGATAGTTCGATTTGGGTCATTATTCCCTCACCTTAGCGAGGAGGGTATATATCATTTGCTACGAACCAAAAGTTTAACACATTGAAGGAGTGACCTAAGATCCCAAGTGTGTTTGGCGGAAATTTGGGTCATTTTGTGTCATTTGAGCAATGTCCGTCCGTCCGTCAATCAGTCTGTCTGCTGGCTGGTGCTCACGATAACTATGGAAAGGATTAGCCGATTGACCTAAAATTTGGTATGCGGTAATATTTTTCTCTATCTCCAACTAAGTTCAAAGATGGGCCATATTGGACCACTCCTTCTACTTACTGCCCCTCAAAGGTTTAACATTTAGTGAAATATATAACATTTATATCATTTACTCGAACCTTTTGAAATTCCACACATAGTATTAGTTTATTAGTCACTAAGACTTCAAGAAAAATGGGCGAAGTTGCCACTCCCCTTTTGGTACCTCCAGCACAAATTTACCACTTTGCTCCAACAGTTAGCAGGTTATATCGTGGGTACCAATGCACGAAAATACAACAAAATTTTGCACAGTGTAATATTTTTTATGTACCTATAGCGCTGTGAAAAATGGGCGTTTTCAATACGCCCCTTTTGGTACCTCACACACAAATTAACAGATAATTTCGTGTAATGTTCCGTATTGAGGTCTGAAACCGAAACTTTCTTACTTCTTTTTTTTTTTTTGAAAAATAATTTTCAGTTTCTTAAATGTCTATCATGTAGAAGGAATATTATATAGTATTGTCTGTGTGCAAAGGAGACTTCAAAAAATTAATTAATCTCTAAATAGCTGAAAAATTGTTTCTTTAGTATAGTGTCCCAAACATATTCTGATGTTCAGGGTACACTCGAAATATATTTGACACACGCAAATATTATATATTTGGAAAGATGCTGTTCCAAACAAATATTTGCTCCGTTCCAATTTTATTTTTTTGTTTTGTTATTATTTACGAAACAAATATTTTTTTTTTTTTCAAGTATTCAGAAAATATTCAGTTATTGCTAATTATGTCATTTTAAATCGTAAGGTATAACTGAAATCAATGAAAACTTAAAAATTAAATTCGAAAAGTGTTCAACGGTTTGAAAATCTTATTGGTGAAAATATATTTGGAGAAATTCTTAAACAATTATTTTATTTGTATATAAGTATAAACAAATATTTTATTTGAGAAAATTAGTTTGCATATATTTTTTGTTGTAATCTATATATATTAATATATGCTGCGTTCCAAATAAATTTTATTGATTTTCAAATAAAATTGATTTGCTCAGAAACATATCGTCGGTGCGCCGACGAAAACTCCTATGTGTTTTTTACTAGTTTTCAAGAGAGACAAAAAACGTTGCTATTTCGTAAAATCGTGATATATTTAATTTAGATTTTTGAATTTTTCTCTTAATTACTAACCACCAATACATCTTAACAAAAATCGTATATGTGAAAAGGCCATGAAGTGGTAAATGGTTTTCAAGAAAATCGACATATAGGATATTTTGTTTGGAGCATTTTAAATATCTATAAAACAAATAAATTGCACATAGGAGTTTTGGTATTCGAACGTTCACAGCGTGCCTCAAGTATGCGAATGTTGGGTAGATTGACGGCAAAAACGGCTAATGATGGTTTTGTTCAGAATCATCCCTCTACTCAGATAATAAGAGATCAAAATCTGATCTGCTTCCTTTCGCGAGTTATCGTTTAACCAAAAACCCGAACTTAATTACATTGAATCGCTGACATTTAAAACTATAACATAATTTCCCATATATATGAACATTTGTAAGACGCTTTGTAATGTCCGTGATATTTGCAATATTATTCTATAGCGAAATTTTTGTAATCCAGAAATTCAACTTACACCGCTAAGTTTTTACAAAAATATTATTCCGAAATTAATAAAATTAATATATTTACATTCTATGATTTCTGAACGATAAATTGGCACCAGCATTTCCGCCATAAACATCCCGCGACGAATAGATTTCGAACAAAAAACATTTAAGTTAAAAATTGTTTTACTATATAATATGCCTCATATAAAGGGAAAATCATACAAAAGTTTTAATACACTGTAAATCGTTTGATTAAAGAAAGAGTTGTAGGCCTTTCGCCTATCTCCCAAACTTCCTTTGACCAATTTCCCTAGAACTGTTCATACGCGAGATAATAGCATTATATAGTAAAATAATTCCGAACTAAATTTTATTTTGTACAAAATTTATTCGTCTAGGGATATTTTTCGCGAAAATGCTGTAATTAATCTATTCCTCAGAGATCATAGAATGCAAATATATGCATCTTATTAAATTCGGTATAATAGGTTTGGAAAAATTTGGCGGTGTAAGTCGATTTTATGGATTACACAAAATTCGCAATACAAAAACATTGCAAATGTCGCGGGCGTTACAAAGCGTCTTACAAATAATCATATTTAAAGGAAATTGTGTTACAGTTCTAAATTTCCGCGTTTGTTATTACAAATCAAAGCTATTAAGTTTGTTTTGAGTAAAAGTACTGTTTTCGCGATAACTCGTGAATGGAAGCATATTCTATTTTGAACTCTTAATTGTCGAATAGAGGGGATGATTCTGAACAGAACCTCATTAGCCGTTTTTTGGCGTGAATCTAATCAAACCTTCTATCCCATGGGACACGCTGTGCCTACAACGCATAGGAGTTTTTGTCTGCGCATTTCTATAGAGAGAAACACATAGTAGTTTTAGGTAACTTCTGAACGGTCGAAGATAGCACAAAATGCTTTGGTGGGTATTCGTATGTCCGCTAGGACATTCGAATTCGACAATAAAAGAAAAAGAAAAAATTACACATAGGAGCTTTCGTCGGCGCACCGACGATATAATATTTAAAAATTTGTGTTCCAAATATATTTTCTTCCGATTCAAACATATCATACGCGTTGAAAAAACCCGGCTTAGCGGTTATTTTTCTGCAACTAATCAGCCGCTTGCATTTTAATAAACAATGCTAGGTTTCTCAAAAACAAAACTCATTGAGCGCCTGTTTTGTTGAAACTCCAAACTGGATTTTTATATACTTCAAATAACAACAACAAATATTCGTCATTAATCAGGAAGTTACAATTATTTCGACTATACTAGAAGATCAATTATATGTGCACGACATTCGGTTTGAGAAGACCTGATTGTCAGATAGTTAGTTGTTTTTAATAAGTAAGAGAGACATACGTTTAACATTTTCATGTCAATACGGTGTCCAGGTGCTAACTTGAAAAATAATTATATTCGTTTTTGTCGAATCTTACCACTATTACACAGAGAATTTGGTTACATGCTTTTAAATAGTCCAAACATTGGTTGGATTAACAAATGGAATATTATTCTAATTGATGTTAGTCAACTAGAGAGTTTAGGTATGGAATTTTATTACGAAATAAACAATGGTTTCGGTTCTGTCTTCTACCCCAGCTTGTCTCAAATCGTTTTGAATTGTTGTAACGATTAAAGAGCAATATTCGACTCGTGTAGATTTCTGGGAAACGACATTCCGTCTCTTTTTGTCCATTTGTATATCTGTCAAAGGGGAACGGGATTTTCAAAGAATTAATTTAACGTAACATTCAGTAGGATCCTTGAACTTGGGTTTGGATTTGGGCGATAGACAGGTTCGGTGTCGTATTCAATTGTGCGGCAAAGACATAACTTCTTAATGAGATCAATTATGTTTTTTTTCGTTCGTAATGTCTCGAAGTACAAAAAAAAACAAAACTTTATATAATTTTTAATTTTATACAAAAGTTTGACACTCGTTTGCATATCATTGAGATATATGCATACATACACACGTATATGTATGTGTGATTGCAAAGACACGCACATATATATCGTCAACAAAATTTCAAAAGAGCTGAACACTTAAAAAAATCAAAATCGTTTTATGAGAAATATTAAATTACTTATGTGAAAAGTTTTTTTTTTCAATCTATCTTCAAACTGAAGTTGTTATAAACATACCTTTTTCATTTAATTTAGTTTTGCAAAAATCTCAAAATTGATGATTGGCTCTTTTGCCTTTCTGATGATAATATATACATTTACCTGTAGCGATATAAATATCAAAATTTCGCCAGATGTAGTTTTTTGTTGCAGCGAATTTCGTTTAGTACGAATTTTCAATATTTGAAATTGAATTTTTTCCATATTGACTTTATCAAATCTTATCATGAAACAATGCAATGATTGACCTTCATCCTGCTTTTTCTGAAACTCTTGTCCAAGAAAAGCTAATATTGGTTGTCAAGTACCGAATAGAAAAATATTTTAAATTCAGAAGAACTGCAATTTCATGTGAATTTACCCACCTGAACAAGCTATGCAATTTTCACCCAAATTCGGTGATTTGCCCCAGGAGTTTTACGTGGAAATTTATTGGTAAATGCTATACAATCCGTTTGCAGTTAATTTCAACATAAAATGTCCTATGGGTACAGCAACTTTCTGCATCACTATTTTACGAATAATATGGATTTTTATGAATGATTATGAATTTTTATAAAACAAAAATCAATTTGTTCAGCAAATCTTTTGTGTATTCGTGCGTAACTCTGAGTGTGATTGATATATAGTTGGCAGTTCTACATGCCTCACGGCAGCTCGTAGGTATTATCAACATCGATACCTCCATTCCAAAACAGGCTAAGTACACACAAATGTTGCCATGAAACTAACGAATGGCTGCAGAGACGTAATAAGTACACTTTTTACTTACAATTAAGAAAATTTAATTAGTATTAATTAAATTATCTATATTTCAAGTACAAATGTATTTATTTTAAAGACTAAGGACGTCTTATTGACAATTTTTTTTCAGTTCAAACAGATTGTTTTTCAGAGGGATCAAAGCTTTATGAAATTTGTAATGCAAATCGAATGACCTTTACTATTTTGTGAATAACTTTTTATTTGGTTGATCGACAAATACTAAATTTTGACAGAATATAATTTGAAATATTAAGAATTTAAAAATGCAATGTCCCTAAAAACTTGTCGACTTAGCATACTTTGGGTTATCGTGTGAAAAAAATCTCGCTTTAATCATGACATTTGCGCAACCTAATGCATTTTGTTTTATTTTGAAATAAACAAAATGTTACACAAAATAAAAAGGAATTAAGACGATAAATACACACGGCCATCCACTATTTTTTTGTGCAAATAATCAATTAGTTACACTATTGCAACAAACATAACCACTTTTTTATGTAGATTGATGCATACTATTACATAAAATTTAATTTTGTATGCTACTTTTTAGTTAAATTTTTGTAAGCCCATTTTTAATGGAAGGTACCTCCAGAATTTTGACAATATTTTTTGAAGTATAAGCTCGATAGAGTCGAAATATGAGATAAGTTTAAGGTAATTTTGATGGCTACAAATAATGGAAAAATCTCTTTCACATAAAAATAGTGGTTTAGTAACAATCTTTAAAGCATTAGAAAAAAAATAATTTTTCGGAAAAAAATGAAAAAACACAAGAAATAGGAATAAATTTAAAAATTATTTTATTCCTTTTTATAAAAACAATCATCCAAACGAAGAAAACAATGGCAATTTGTCCAATGTCAATTCATTCCAAGATTTTCCACAAAAAAACAATAGCTCAAAAATTTCGGTCCTCCGGATCTTTTAAATAGCTCTTTTTCCAATATTTGGAGGAAAAAGTCGCTTAAGCAATGTTCGTCCGTTTGTCTGTCTAGCTGGTGTACACAATAACTCTCGAAAGGAATAAACTACTGACTGGAATAAACAATAAACGACTGATCGTCGTCCCCGCTTCTCACCCCCTTATGCCCCAAAATACAATCAAATCGTATCATATGTCAGAAGTCGCGCAAATCGCCGACATTTTTAGTTGGCGTCTTTGACCGAAATATTCCTTCCTTTTTTTCTTTCCTTTCCACCGATGGATTCCACACGGTCGAAACAGGTATACCCATAGGGTACCTTTCTTTTACAGTTTTGTTTACGGGTTTAAAAGCAAATAAATGTTATTTGACTGCTCCAGTTTTGTATTCGAATTGAGATTTAACATTCTTAATGTCAGATATATTTCCATGAATTAATTTAAAGTTGCATTTAATATAAAACATGTGTTTTGGGGTTTCAAATACATATTTCCAAAAGAAGTGTTCGGGTACATATACTCGTAAAAAGCTCCTCACGATTATTTTCCTTAATTATGTAGCTTATCTCTATAGAACTAAAATATTTTAAATATGCGAAAACTTCAAAACATTGAGCTACTAAATTAAGCTGGATTTGGACGACAATCAGAGGTCATTTTCACACCAACATTAAATTTAATTGTATAGTGTTGTTTTAGTTTTATGTTTCGCTAATAGATATTTTAATGCTTTAGTATTAAACTATTAAATTTGTATAATTAATTTTTCAAATTATGAAACATAATCATGAAATACAAAAGAAATTTAAACATTGCGATAAGGCATTTTTTCATTGCAGCTTTTAAAAAGTAATGTATCCCTCAATAAGGGGGAACTAATTTGTTGCCCTAACCAATTATGTAAATGTTGTTTGTGTAGGGTTGCATACAAAGAACAAGCCGGCAAAAAGCTCTTCATTCCATTGAGATGCATTCATTTATATAATTTCTATAATGTTTCACTAGTTGCTCACTAAATGAGAGTGAGGAATTGAGGGGGGGTGAAGGACGATTCTCACTGAGGGATGGCTCAGGCCACAGTCGATATGATTAGGGTTGCCGGTTTCTAGGTGGATTTCCGTTTCCGTGCAATGGTTGGCGTTCATTTGAAAAGTGTTTCCATTTAATTGCATTCATTGCAAATTATATTTTATTCAATTGCTTGGCAACAAAATGCTACTACGACGAGGACAACGAAGACGACTACGACGAGACGACATCGCCATTAAGAATTGCAGGATACTTTGTCCTTCGGCATTCGCATGCAACACAGCAGCGACATGATGCGGTCGCTGTTATTGTTGTTGCAGTGCTTTTAGGATATTCAATTCTTTGCTCCTTTGTGCTGACGGCGACAGATGCTGTCTTGAAGGCGGTGCTGTAGTGAAACTAAAATTTCATTAACTCGTCCGCTGAGCCAAAGAAAATAATTACGTTTTTTCGCATTTGTATTTGTCTGTGCCGCCTTTCTCTCCTGTTCTTCGACTCATGCAACTAAGTACAATTTTCTCTTCATTTCTGCTCCCGCTTTGGCTGCTGATAATAAAACGTTCAGGAACGAATGTAAGAGAACAAAAAAACAATGTGGTTTTATAATTAATGCATTTACTTTCAATTCTCGATAGCAATTGCAGCCATGACTGTGCGGCTCTGGCTGATGCGTTCGTACTTTTACTACTCTATTACGCCCTGGCCGTAATGGGAGTTGTTGCCACATTTAATTGAAGGGTTTGTGGGTTTGGGTGAAATGGTTTGATTGCGTCCATAAAATGCTTATTAAATTCTCAATTATACCAAGTCCATGTCGAAAGACTTACTCAGTTTGTGTATGTTTCTGTTTGTGTTTTTATTCCACAGTTAATGCGCGGACATTGCCACATCCCCGGCACAATAATGGGGCCAACATTATGGATCACCGGGCACGCGATGATCAGATGCTAATTAACAAGGCTGTTTATATTCCGTCCCCGTCGCCAGCACCGCCACCGGATGGCTCCTACTACAACATGAACAGTGACAGATATCTCTCGTACCCGCCAATGGTAAGTACATCTCAGTCGCAAACAGCGCTTCCATTCCATTCCAGATGTGCATCACAGACAGCCGAGCGTGTAATGACCTCGACTTTACAGCTTCATTGACACTTTCACTGCAACGTTCCCAGTTCAAGCCACAGCCACATCCACACCAACGGCTGTTGACTGTTGTTTACAACATTCCAGCGTGTGGGGTTTTTGAGGGTGGTTGGTGGGGCTTCCAACACCCAATGGTGGCGGCACTAGCAAAACTATGCAAATTAATTATGAACATTTCTCAATGAAATTAATTTTCATTTTAAAGTTTTCGCTCAATGGTTGTGGTAGCAACAAATTGCCAACTGTGCCGAAGAACGAACCCCCCCAACCACCATCTTCCTCCTTGGGGGGTTTTCCAATGCCATTGCCATTGCATTATGCCATATGTACCATACTGCATCAATCCGCCTCCGTTTCCTCTTCCTCCTCAATCTACCCCTTCCATTCATCTTCTACAGCAGCGTCATTTCAAGTTAAAATTAATAAAATTATACAAAGAAAGCGGAATTTAATTTATGCCAAAACTTTGCAATAGTTCACCCTCATTACGTGGCATGAAGCTCAAACTGCTCTAGCTGCTTCTGCTCAATCGGCAGCAGTTTCAATTGCTCAGTCCGGCAAAGAACACTTCCTCCAAGTGCCGCACGTAGGAGTGCATCGCTAAAGCAAAGAACAATTTAAAAATGAGCTTCGCGAGCTCCGGCAGCGCAAAAAGTGGTTAACTAATTGCACAATATAATCCAAAACCATGATTAACAATAAATAAAATAACAACGAACATTGACTCCTGGCAAAGTCCAAGGGCGGTGTGGTGGGGTGTGATGGAGTGAGGTGGATTGTGTGGTTTTGGTAGTTGGAGTCCTTCGAGATAATAAAATCAAACTGTTGAAAATGTTTGAACGGAAGAGTGGGGGAAATGTGATGAGCATCAAAGTTTTTATAGCCGTTTTTGTTGTTTCGATAGCTGCTTTATATGTACGTATATATATTTGTGTGTGTGGGTGGGTTTGGGGTGAATAGATTTGCCGTCAATAATGTCGAAACTTCTGTTCGGATAGATTTTTTCCACTTCAATTTGGATGATTTTAATTTGCATGAGTTCTGTAATTGGATTCGTTTTTCATTGGATAGAAAAGTACTTTACGCCATTTTTTTGACTCGAAAATAATGCCAACAATTAACGAACAGTAGCGTATCATTTGGAATTGTTAGGAGGTCAAAAGGAATGACTATAGCGAAATGCTTCTCAAACCCGATCACATTTAGTGGAGGTATAGAAACAATTGGTATTTCGCAACAAACGGCAGATGCTTAACAAATGTAAATGACTGCCGATATAAATAACAGTTCAATATAAGCTGAAAAATGTTTAATGAATAAATGGTACTACTATTAGAGCAAATGTTCCACTAAATTTAAAGTAAAAACGTAAGTATAAATGAAACTATAGGTAAAGCTTTAGGCAACCGAACACACAATTTTCGGTAAACAAAACAAAAGATTCTGACCGAAAGAACCATTTGCAATTTGAATGTGCAAACATATATCCATATTAGTAGAAAAAAGTTTCAAGTGCTAAGAACATTTCTCAACAGATACGTTGAAAATTTAGCAGATAACAACTTCTTGAACCAAGAACCAACCTTGCCAAAGCTTCCGAATTGCGCTTGGATTCAAAACCGGCAGAAAGGGATTTTTATTCTAAGAACATTATTATTAGACAAAAAAACATTAATAAAACTTTGCAGTAATATGTCCTATTCTGCACTGCCTGACTTTAGTTAGACCTTTCTCACTGGTTTTCTAATGACGTTTTGACAGATGCTTCATTTAGGTGACGCTTTGAAGTATGCTTGGTTTAGTTAAAAGGTTGCCTTTTTGCAATTTTGTTTTAGATTTTGAACATTAATGGCGATTCGATTCTGAAGAAAATGTTGCCCCGCCGACACGAAATATCCCATTTTAGGTGAAACCTATGTAGTCTCTCGAGTTAGGTTAGGTTGAATAGACGAGACGTTTAAACGTCTCATGTCCATGAACATACACTTAATTCAGTGGTTCGGCCTGTTGTGCGCTCCTTATTTATGATTTTTATTCCCCATGGGTTACAGAAAATCGGTAGTGGACACGAATTTTCTCCGTATCTTCCAATCATATCCTCTGAGATGAGTCAAGTCTGGCAATATGTCGGAACCGAAATATCGGGATCTTGCATGTGTGAAAGCTGGGCAGTGACACAGAAAATGTTCCATTGTTTCGATGTTTTCCCTGCATGCCCTGCACTCGTCGTTTCCTGCTAGTCCTATGCGATGAAGATGTGCCTGTAAGCTTGAGTATCTCCATAAGTAATATAAGGACCAACATTAAACTCTCCTCGGAAAAATGGAACAGAAAGTGTAAAATTTCTAGGAATGATTCTACACTGAAAAAAAAATTGTCATAAAATTAAAGAAATGCTCCAAAGACGTCCTTAGTCTTCAAAATAAGTACAGTTTGTACTTAAAATTAAGAAAATTTACTTAAAATTAAGTAAATTACATAATATTATTGAAATTATCTATATTTTAAGTACAAAATTTACTTATTTAGAAGACTAAGGACTTCTTTGGAGCATTTCTTTAATTTTATGACAAATTTTTTTTCAGTGTAGATTGGAAATTGTCATTCAAACTTATTGCACTGAAACGTGTATGGAAGGCCATCGTCGCTTTATATTCCAGTGGGATAGCTGTAGGGTCGCTTTAGGGCCTCTTTCCTAAAATCGTTCATTGCATATAAATAGCAGTACTTCGCCCAATACTGTTGTACGGAATTGTGTGAATTTGGAGGACTGATAAACGATTCATTACCAACCAATCATCAAAGGTTCGTAGAACTAGCTGCCTATCTATAAGCGACTGAGTCTCTACTCTAATATATACTCGTACCTCATATGGGTAACTGGGCATAGGAATATCCCGGGTAACTGCAAATCCGATAAACTAGGGAATGGGGGACATTACAAATTCCTGAAGAATTTGCATATAATGATGCTCCACTGTCCACATGCATGCTTGTCCAGTGAATGATGGACAGAAATCGATGCATGTATCGTATCTAGACAAATGTGGTCAAGATATAATCTGAGAAGTTTAAAATATCTCGTTGCACTAGATAGAAAAAGACTGTCTGTATTAGTGTCAGTTTTGACGGGACACTGCCTGATCGACGAACACGCCAGAAGGATGGGTATTGACCACAATTACTTTGAGCGCATGGATATACGGTGTCGGCCTATCTAGGAAATTTAAAATAAAATAAAATTGTATATCAAACAGGTTGGTTTCGATGAGGTACATCTCCTAACATAAATGTATGAATTCTTCAATTTCAGCCAGATTAATTGAAAAATGGGCTCTCTAGAGCGTCAAGAAATGACATAGGTGGCGACCTTTATATGGGGGCTATATCAAAACATGGACATATCGTCGGCTCAATGCTATTTTGTTCCATAAGCCATTTTGTATGATCGGAGAAAACGCAATTTATTGTTTGAGTAAAAACGGGACCTAAGAGTTACACACTTTTTATTTCATAGGGTTCCCAACAGTGTTTTTGTATGATTCTCATGCATTTCTATGCCATTACATCCAAAAATAAGCAAGTTCTAACAATTTTTGTACTTGGCATTTTGGTCCATATCCACTTTTATTTAAATATTTTTTCGTATTTGTATTACATGGGCCACAAAAAGGGTCGGTATGGAAGGACACTAATTTATATTATTGTGATCGAAAGAACGTAAAATACTGAGTGAAAAATATAGGGCGATAGAAAAATTGAGACCAATATCTCGAAAACTAGGCGAGATAGGAAAAAATGATTGCAGATTCTGAAAGAGCATGCTTGGAACCCATACTATCAACACCTAACTCAAAAAACACAAAAATGGCTTATGGACCAAAATAGCATTAAGCCGACGATATATGCTCCATTTTTAATAGCGATCGTCCCCAGTCGAAGAAATTACAAGAATATATGGACAGCAGTATTGTCGCATGAATTTGACCGAAAATGTGCGCATAAAAATCGTCGAAATACTTTTTACAAATTGTCAAAAAAAAACAAAAATCTACAAAATTACATACCAAAGACAAATAGAATATAAGAAGACATTCCTTCCTGTAGCGAGTAATTGTCAGTTACGAACGAATAGGAATGTGATTCCAACGAGTGAGGTTTTTCGCGGATTTTCAGACCGTTTTCCCCGAATTTTTTGTAATTGTCACAATTAAAAAATTAATATTAATCGATAAGTGCAAAAAAAGTTCAATCAATGTTCGCGGAATACTGTTTTTCGCGTGTGACAGTTCATTCCAATTCGTTCGTAACTGATAGATTTTGACGTTTCGGCCTGAAGGAATGTCTTCTTATATTCTATTTGTCTTTGTTACATACAGCTTTTGATTTTTTTCGAGCGAAGGGCATGTTTTTGGGGCGGATATGCATTATTAAGTATTCTCTAATATTTTGTGTTCATCGAAGTGAACTTAAAAAAATGTATGTACCGATCTCACCTTCTTGAACAGAAATAATAATGAAATTTTGGATAAAAATATATCGTATACATATCAGTCCTCATCGATTTTATTTCTTTACGTCATAGAAGCCACAAACATCAACGATTGGGAAGAAATTTTACAAAATGCATAGAAATATTCACTCCAACAATTTTACCCAGAAAAATTAATGGTGAATATTTTTATATAGGAACCACTTAACCCATTGGATTGAGATTTGGTTATTTGCGTTTAATTGTACCCGTAATCATTCACACGAGTAATGACCACATTGGTCCAAAATTTGGTATAGTACGTTTTTGCAACTTTTTCGTACCACTTTCTAAAAACAAAAATATTATTTAGATAGCCCTAAATGTGCCCTTTCATTTGACACCTATATTGTCTTACTAGGACTTTCAGAAAAATTAGAAAAAATTTTTTAATAATTTTATCCTTTAAAATGTCATGTCCTTTTAAACGCGAACTCGACCAGAAATTAAAAAACTGAGTATACAGTTTTGTCCATGACCAAAAATTTTTTAACATTTCGAATTTTCATTTTAAACATATAAACAGGAGCTTAAATTATGTATATCCCGAAGGAATTATAAAAAATCCATAATATAAGAAAAATTTTTTAAGTTTTCCTTAATTTTTTTATCTCATAAAAAATCGTCAGTTCGAGGCAAAAATCGTCATATCATCTTGGCTCTAAAAATGGTTAAAATGGCGATAAGTCGTAACTTCTGCCAACACTGAAGAGAACACAGGCGGATAATGACAAATCGAGCCAAAAGGTGATTCTATAAGTATCTATATCGGTGTAATAAACTATCTCTTCACTTTTTGACCGTTACAAAGTCATAATACGAGTATCCAGTACCACAATGTGGGTCGGTGGTAATAATAAATGTTATTGGTTGATTTTGTCAATTAACAACATTTTTAATCATGTATTGCAATTATGTATCTAAGGTAACCACATTCAGAAACTCATTTAATGACCAGTTATTTTCCCTTCAGTTCTTTTACACAACTCCAGACTTTTTTGTCAAACAATTGCACACACATACAACCCCTGTGTTTACGACAAAATTTCATTGATTCGTTTAGGGGAAAAACAACGATAACAAGTACTGAATGACACTATGTGGCACAAACTGAGCCGTAAAATAGTTTTACTCCACCTAAAGCCAAACACATACAGACATTTTTTTCCAATCCTGTTAAAGAAAGAGTTTTATCTTTATTGACACCTGAAAGCCAAGGGATTTTCTTACCTTCACACCTGTCTCCAATGGATGAAAAGATTGATGCCTAACTTTGTAAGACTCATGTTGTATTTTCTGAAAGGATGTAAGAGAAAAAAGGATACAGTCGAAACGAACGTAATACAAGAAAAAAGATGTATATAAAAAAGATATGTCATTTCTTCGGAAAAAACGAACGTTTCTCTATAAATTATATTATCCCTTAAGCTGCCGGAGAATATCAAATAATAATAATAGTAATTTCATAATCTCATGCTTGGGCAATTTCAAAGCAAATTGTGGCAAAGTAAATGTTCCTCTTTCTGAAGAAAATAAATACCTAATTAACAATTTACGAATGTCTGCAATTATGACAATAATTTGAGTTTTGTGAAAGGAGTGTTGCCCATACTTTCTGTCTTTGGTGCCATTCAAATCTACTCAAGCGAATCCGGTATATATTGCTGGGCGTTTCCGCAACACTGTGCGCGCCGCTCCTCTTGTAGCTACATCAGCGGCAGCGGCTCCTCGGGCCTTTAGAGCGTACAAACAACTACTTTAACTTGTTAGTCTCGCCGGAAATCTTTGTCTAATCCTGACACACTCGCATCGTATAGTCGTCTTGTCTTCTTTCGTCATTTCCACAGCCACCACCATTTCCACTACCACTACAGTGCAATCATAATGGTTAACAAAATCATCTCCTTCGCACTTTGAAAGTGTGCAGCTTCATAGTCGTCAAGAAGAAATGAAAAACTTTTGACTTTTCCAACTTTCAAAGCTAACAAGTCTAATTAACATAACAAAGCCAAGCGGCTAGAGTTGTTCCATGACAAGATGTGGGATGTGAGGCCTGCGGGACAAATTAATGACTGCAACTGCACCGACAATATTTCTACGAACCGAGCAGCCGAGGAATGGGGATGTGTTTTATTGTGCATCCGGTTTGTGGGGATCCCTTTTTGACCGGTTACTCCATTCAGAGGTTTCTTGTGATCTGCAAAATCTTTATTTTCAATGGAAATATCTTCTATTTGCTTCCGCATCTCTGCAATAAATTATCTACAAAGCCTCAAAGCTGCCAGTGCTGTTGTTTTTTTGTGTCCGAAAATCATTGTGCAATCCAAGCACATTTATTTTGCTAAGAATTATTATGACAATCTTTATGTACTCAACGTGTACGGCTATAAATAATAAAGTCTGATTTTAAATTTATAAATTTTATATTTACCACAAAAAAAAAAACAAAAGCGGAGGAGTGAAAAAAATTCCGAATGAAAACCCCCGAACACAAATAAATAAAAATAAACTCATCATTTCAATCCTTTTGTTGCTGTTGTTGAGTTCAAAGAAATGCCAAATGGTTGTGAGGAGGGGAGGGGAGAACAACAAAGCTGAATAAAAAATTCAATTTTATTTTTGGGGAAATTTTTTGTTGTTTGGTCAAATCCATTGTGGCTTAGAATTTTGAACCTTTTGTTGCAGGACTTGTATTGTGTATTTATGTTTGTGTTCATAAATACAAGCAATACAGCAACACCAGCACCAACACCGGCAGCGACAGCAACACCAGCATCAGACATATATTACTAGAATTCCTCGTGTTTTCTTAGAGTGATCCCATACAAACATTTACACAAGAACATAGAACATACAACTCGAAATTGAATTATTTGATAAACATCATTTGGTGAAAATTGCGACTGCCTCTTTTCAACTCATTTCGTCCTTTTGAGACAACCCAATGAGGTTTCATTTTGTGCAAATGTCATTCATCCAAATCCAAAGCAGACTCACGTTCCACTCTCAGAAATCCCCCAAACCACAATAGGCAATGGCAGTGGCAGTGGCAATAAATAAGGTTTGCTATGATGACCAATATTTTGTGGTTGAAGTCTCTTTGTGCGTCTCAATATTTTATGTAAATTAACATTATATTTTGTTTTGAACTTGTTGAGGGGACATGACGATACTGGGACAGGATGTTGATGTAGTGTGTGTATTTGTACTTCCATATATATTATATTTTGTATAAAATTTTTATGTTTTATCATTTCATCTCCATGAATTGGAGCAGTTTTAAAGCATTTTTAGGTGCACTTGTCGTTCTTTATGCTTCAAAAAGTTGACTAAATAGGAGACTATTTTTCTTCAACTTTCAATAATATAATATTTTAACAGAAAAATTCAGAATCAAAACATCTACACTAGGGCTTGACAAACATATGGTATTCAAAAATGCAGAAAAAGAAGAACTTACAAACATTTGGTTTGGGTAACCTTGTTAAACTGGCAGAGATTACTCGTTGACTTCTTTGCCATGGAATGAAAATTATGTCAAATATTTTTTTGCAAGAAAAGAGTATTTTTACAAATACTCCTACGGTGGAGGATATAAAAAGAGCACTCTAATATTAGAATAACGTTCAGCATAAAAGTTTGCAATTAGTCCAAAGAAAAATTAAATGCAAAGAAAGACAAAATTGTTGCATCTCTAAAAATGAGTTTGCCCAAAAAAAAACGTTTAGCAACATTCGAAATAGTGACATCAACTTTGGTCACCAGTCACAGCAAAACTGATGTTTTAATATTGTTACTTTAATAAGCCTTTCGAGATTTCAAATGGTACTCGTATGAATTAGTGGATTGTATTAACTTTATTTTCCACCCGTAAACTTCATACCTTCCAATGAATGTGTTCAATATTTTCCCAGAATTATTTGGAGAAATATGTTTTTATGAATATGCAAAAGAATCTGTCCTTACACAGTTTTATCAGAATTTTTTGCATTCATTCATCCTTTAGTATATAATACAAATGTATTTTTATATAATGTTATGTGTTTGCTCTATGTTCTAAACGACGACGAGAAAAGGAGCAATTTTATGTTTCTAATAAATTAAATTTTCAACTACCCTTAACATCCTCATAGCCTGTTACTCTTATCCATACCCAATATTATCCAATTCCCAAATTGTTTTGCAAATTTTGTATTTTGAACACTAAAGTATCGAGACTTGGTTTATGATCGTTTGCAAACGAGCAATTTTTCAAATTTCAGTTTTTATAGTCTACTCCACCCACCCCGCACCTTTCCCTTGACTGCTGGCCAGACCCTTTCCCACTGTGTGAACTTTAACATTTGGAATATTCATTTATTTAATATTTCTTCCTCTCCCTCTCTGAACAATATCTGGAATAGTTATTTGTTGCCATAAAATAACATTTTATTCACGTTTCTCTGTTTGGTATTCTCTTGATTTGGCCTTCTTAATGCTATGGCCTTTTTTGCGGACAACGTCTGAAATGGAAATGGTACTAAAAAAGGCAATTGGTCACACGTGTTGGCGGAGTACTATTGCGATTACTATTGGTTAACACCAATATCGGCGTTTAGAGAATGAATATCTCTAAACGCCGATATTCATTCGTTTAGAGAATGAATATCGGCGTTCAATTGAAAAATAGCAAGAAAATCTGTTTTTTACCCGTAAATCCGGATTTTGGGGGTGTCCGGGGAATTCCCAAAAAAGATTCTTGTTTTACTCGACAATACCTACAGGAAAAATAGTATCGCGTCATTTGCTTCTCAACTTGAGTTTATTTTGTCGCTTTATTAACGGCATACCTTCCTCTTTATTATGAAATAAAGATCCGATCATTGATCTCAGAAAATTACATTTTTCTTTGAATACCAAAATATCACCTCTTGTTGGAAAACCCTGTAGAAGAAACTAATAAGCTCTACCAATGTTTAAAATAACACTTTCACGTAAAAACAAAAGTTAGTAACAGTCGTTAAAGTAATTCGAAATAAATTAGATTTATCCAAAAAAAAAATGTTTTTTGCTGGAACGAAAAAAAAACACACAAAAATAAAAAAATTCTTTCGTTAGGACCCCAGCTTCCAAAAAAGGGAACAAATAAATTTTTGTAAATTTTTTTAAATATTTTGTTGTTGTTTTTTTTTCGTAACTTTCTTTTCGGTAGAGATCGATTCCATTGACCTTAATATTGTAAGGTCAATGGAATAACAATATTTAAATTAAATTAAATTTTGGGGATCTTAACTGTAAAGACATATGGATATAGAGACCGATAGGCAGACGTTCTAATATAAAATATCCACGTAGAAAGACATTTTAAGTTGGTGCGAAAAATAAAAAAATCTGCTTGCAAAATTAAAAGTATTTGAAAAATGTTAAAAAATGTAACCATTTAGATTTAGAAAAAAATCAAACAAATACACGTACTTTTTAAATTTGTTCATATAGATTGTATTTTACCAAAAAACATAAAACATATTTCAAAGGCATGGTTAAACCGAAAATCCATTTTAGCAAATCTACACCAAAATTTATTTTAAAATTCTTCTTTTTCGTTAGAATGAAAATCCTTCTCGATTCAATGTTGTAATGCAACTGCTCATGTCTAAACATACAACAGTCAGTAATTGCCTTTTGGTACATAATTACTGTCCTTGTGTCGTCCCAGCGATGCACCTGTGTTTCCGACATATCACTGATATGGACATAATTATGTGCACAGAAAATAAATAAACGATCTTTCCGATTGTTGTGTAAGGATGTCGACTCTGCTGCAGAATTCCCAATATCAATTGTTCTATAAACTTTAGTCAAACAATAGTGGTCGTTTTAATTTCTGACTGTTTTTTTTTTGCTGGAAATGATTCGACACAAATCAAATCCATTCGATATTGAGTATTGTCTAATACTTATTGTATAAATGTGGCACACACCCACATCTGTGTTTACACACACATCTATGTGAATCGAACGGCAACAACTACTTCCGTCTATTACCACTACAATTGCAGATTCTCTGCTAAGCTCTGATATTTACTCGGTGTGCTGTGTAAAGTTTGTCTATAGAGTTATTGTTGTTTTTGCTGTAGTTGTTATTATTTTATAAAATACTTTCGGTTAAATGATGCCATAGAAAAGCTTTAAATTGTTTGACGGTATCGTCATCTGAACTCTGGCACATCCTTCCAGCAAACCCACCGACACAAAACCCACACGCCCTTACTGGGGCCGGTGCTGGTACTGGTGCTGGTACAGATGCTGGTATTGGTAGTACTGTTTGTCTTAGTACAATGTGTGACCCGTTCTCCTCTCCAGCAATCCGAGTAAGTCAGTCTATTTGGTTTGGTCTATTGTAAAGTATTTCTTTTGGATTTTATAAAGTTCGAATCGAGTATTGGCACTAGCAAATACACGCATACATTCACACTCTCATACACACACACACACCCACTCACCACAGAAACACAAAGCATAAGGGGGTATCTTGGTTTTGTTGTTGCCTTTTTTGTTTTATTCCTTCCATTGTTGCTGTTCCTACTGCCAGTGCTTTTGTATTGTTCTGTTATAAACTGATATCTTCCTTTGGCCAGAGCAACACACAATGGCTATTGCTTTGCAGGATTTGGGCAGAAGTAAAATTTCTTAGTTCATTTTTTATATATCAGCCTCGTTTGCCGTTCATCTCGATGATTCTGCTGTAGGGGTAAGCGAAAACTTTTGTGATTGAGTATAAAGGAAATTAATCCATTAAAGAACGAATTACCGTATTTCGTTGATGAAGACAGCGACGACTGCTGTGACGGTGACGATGGCGATGATAAAGATTAGATTATCCCCTAGAAGACGGATACAGTATCCTGTAGTCTAGAGACTATGAGAGTAATATAAATAACATACATAAATAGTATTAATTGACAAGTTAAAAATGACTAAAGTAGAAAATTTAAACAGAACACAGATTTAATACTCATCAATACAGTACAAATTTTAACATATCAAAATATGTTTTAAACTGAGATAATCTCTCTCGGCTCAAGACCAACCTGCTTCTATAAAGTGATAGAAAGCAAATATTTCTATGTACATGTCACAATGTATTGCAAGTATATCATTGCGTGCCCACAGATTATATCATGATTTCTATGTAATCTACATGGCCGGCTTTTCAATAAAGCCTTAGATAGATGATTTGAATTCGCTATCGAAGTATCTCAGTGAAAAACATAATGATTACAGACCAAAATATCTCAAATTGATTTAAACTGAGATACTCTCTCGGCTAAAGACCAACCTGCTTCTATACAGTGATAGAAAGCAAGTATTTTACATGGCAAAATATATTGCAAGTATTTCATTGCGTGCCCACAGACTATATCATGATTTCTGGGGCGTGACCCCCGTCATCAGTAGTCTACATGGCCGGCTTCTCAAAAAAGCCTTTGATTGATGATTCGATAACCAAACTCTCAAAGCCTATCACTATTCTAATGCTGTGAAAGAACTTATAACTTACATACCAAAATGTTATTTCGTTGAAATAGTTATGCGAGATCGGCAGATACTTAATATTTTATTAACACTTATATTCATATTAAAAATAACTTTTTTTCGGCTTCGAAAGAGCAAACATTTCCATTATTTACGGATCACGATTTCATTCATGTGGCTCCTTCGGCTGAATTCTTAATAACGTATGCTGTCAACCCAATTTTCCAAGACCTCGATGATGGCTCAATCTCACGAATGGATTGCTCCATATTAGCCTTTAAAGCCTAAATCGTTAGTAGATTGTTCGCATAACATCTGTCCTTCAAGTTATACCACGAAAAATTATAACGGCGTTAAAGTGCAGCCTATGCAAAAAAAAACTAGATGCACCACCCTGTATAAGAACTAATTTTTAAATATGGCAATGTTTTTCTCTAATATAGTTGCCCCATATTTTAGGAAAAATCGGAACTTACGAATATATGAGAGTTACAGTAAAATATATGCCGATATTTTTGAAAATCCACAAGATCATAACCTTATTTGTGTCACATCGCGAAGTGCTCTTACATCTTAATATATCCGAGCCTATTTCTTTAAAAACTCACAAGTTTACCATTGTTCAAAGAATTTCATTTTGACAAATTTTAGGATCGATGAAAAAAAGCTGATTTTGCAGATCGTCACTGGTCTACGGTGCTACCATCTGCGAAGCTTCGTGAGGATCGGAGAAATAATACAGTTTCTGTAGCACATTTATGTCAAATCGGGATATATTTATATATCGCTCATTTAGAAAAAGAACGTCACAACTCAAAATAATATTTTTTTGAGTCGGTTATTCTAAATTGTCCTACATTTCAATATCTATAAGATGATCCATGATTGGGCTGATTCCTGAGAAAGACAACAATATTTGGCGCACGTCAAAAGTTATTTCATCCCATTCTTCCAAATACTTATATTTGTATAGATCATAAATCAAATCAAACTTAAGTGAAATGTAATATTGTCACATTGTAGTTGTGAAGTTCTTTTTCTAAATGAGTGATATGTATGGACGCTATATTTAAATCTAAAGCTATATACCTTCGACCGAACTAAAAGTGGACAAACGAGCGACCAAACATAGTGAACTCGAATCAGCTAGTGATTCTGAGTCGGTATACTGTAATAGCCAATATTAATCTAATATGTCGGAGCTCCGAGTCCGTATATAACGTCTATATTAAATCTTTTGAGATTCGCTGGTAGGAATAATATAATTTTTTTTCATTTTAAAAAATTTTGCTTCTCGACTATTGAGGTTTACAGAAAGTAGCCCAAAGTAGTACAATGCATTCCCTTAGCTTAGATTATTTATTTAGATATATTTTTATTTTATATGAATTGGAATAGAAAGTAAATTTGTATTCTAATTTGAAGGTCCATTAAAAAACCGGTTTACAAAGACCATGTGGCTAGATTTTGCAGCGACAGACCAGAGCTTCTGGTGGGGATCGAACCCACGACTGGCAAACTCGTAGGCGATCACGCTATATAGTGTACGTGACTTTAGGGTCCAAATGGAGTAACAGACCTTTCAAATGGTGTTTATATTAGGTGCCCGGATTTAAAGCCCAATATTTTTTTGGCATAGTAAAATTTCAAAACGGAAAAGGTTTCCTATTAGCTACCTAGAAATACTTTGGTTGGCGTAGCCGGCTTTGAACAATAGATGAAAATTTAAATGAAACATTTTTTAACCCCACATAAATACTTCGTTTCACGTAGTAGGACATACTCCAAAGGAGAAAATCTTTAATCCGGCCGAAGGCCAGCCATGCAGACATATATTGGAAACCAAATTTGGTCATATTTCCGAAATATTAATGTTAACAGTATAGGAGTTCTCAAATATTTTGGGAGGAAAATGGACGCAACGCACATTGGGCTTTGTGGCCGTTTCAAAAGCGGTCGCAATGCCTAATTTTGTGTTTGAACGTTATGTCCGTTTAAGGGTCATAACGCCACACAAAAATATAAATTATAATGATAGGATATTAAAACGCACTCCAACGATATGTTATCCTCAACAAAACAACTTTTCATCAAAATGATTGAATTAGCGCATCTCTCTGTCATGCTAAATGCGAAACAGGGCTAATTTCGAGAAATGTGGCATAAAGAAAAGTTCCCCAACCCCATTACAACAAACTAAAATACTATTAATATTAAACAAACAAATTTTATATGTCTGAAAGCATTGAGTTTTATTCTTAAAATTTATTAGAGGTTTATAGAACATGTTTTCCTTATACTGCTCTTGAAAGTCCATAAATCTTCTATTATTTTTTTTATACAAATACCAACATTTTATTAGGATTCATTTCGGGCAAATCAAAAAATCGACACATAAACGTGTTATTGGAATTCAACCCTCTGTTAATTATGTAAATTTTTTTTTAAATTATTAAATATGAATCCTATTAAACGTTCGTTAAAGAAGGTTTATTAAACGTTTTTTGGCTTGAAAATTTGCTATATAAATCTGTTAAAACTTTTTTGTGAACAGGACCCTATATTTGGAAACATAATCAAATCGTTTATTTCATATACTACCTTAGTTCGTTACAACACATCTTAAATAAATCTTTTAAAAAAAGTTTACCACAGAATAAATTGATTTTCATTAAGGACCAACATATCACATGTCCATCATCACTCACCTTACAAATGACGATTGATTACCAATACACATCCATCCGTTCATCCTTTCATCCTTTCACCCAATTCATACATACATTCACAAACCCCTTGCCATTCGTGACATCTGTAACAAATATACATAAATGATTGTGTTGAAAATTCCCCTTGGAGGTTAAATGGTCCCCCACTCCCGGTTTGTTTTTGCATTTGCATAAGTCTGTGAGATTAGGGGAACCCTTCACAAAGGCAACTTTGAACATATCTTCAAATTATTTAGTCTTAACTTGATCAAACAATGCATACGTAGGCATTCAAAGCCAAGGCTTAATATTCTTACGAGTTTTAGGCCTTAAGAACTTTTATTATTTTTATAATGTTCTTAGCCAACCACTGTTACCAAAAGTCTTAAAAGTTTTCTGCAATCCTCTGTTCTGTTCCGTTCCGTTCGCTTCTCTTGTATTGTCTTCCTCCCCCGACACAGATGAACACAAACAGTCGTCATCGTCGTCGTCTCATCCTCATTCTTATCCTCGTCGTCTTAGGCCTTCGTTTGTTTTGCTGTTTTAAGGAACAAACGGATCGGATTTTACGTGAACTGCCTCCCTCTCTATCACTCACGCATTCTATTTCTCATTCACCACTGCCATACAAATACGAAGATTGGAATACGACATGACTAAACTTTTATTATGCCAAAGGCTTTAAGTTTTGTCGCTCTGCTGCTGCTACGCTTGCTGCTCTTGTTTCGCTACTCCGACGAGTATGCGGGGAGCGGGAGAAGGGAGAGTTTCAGACCTGGACAGGGACACGACTAAGTATAGACATGAGCGAAGGAGTTGAAAGTTTAGCTAAACTTGTAGCAAATTGTTTTAAAGTCATTTTCCTAGCAGTTGGTATCGTTTAAATTGAAAATGGAAAGGCTTTAGTGTTGCCAAATGTCATCTCTGTTTGTGTGTCTAAACGTGGCTCGGTATTCTCCGCTTTTTTACTCGCTCTGAAAAAGGTAAACTAAAAGTTTGTTCTTTCTTCTGTCCGTCCGTCCGCCTGCCTGTTGGTATGTGCAAAATGAAAATAAAAACTTTGTGGTGTTAAAACTATTTTTTAGTTTATTTATATTTGAAAATAGTTCCGCGTGAACTTTTTTGTTGCTCCGAGTGCAGCCGGCGTCCTAAACTTATCACGGTCTAATGGCAATCACAGACCGAGAGCATTTGTTCTAGGTGTCAGACAGTGGTTGCTTGTCAAGGAAAGGTGTATATATTCGTAATTATGTATGTATCTCATCCCTTGACAATATACGAGTAATGATATGATTTCACAGGATGGGATTTTGTATTTCTTATTATATCAAATGATATTGCATCTTTGTGATGCAATAACACATCGAAGGAGTGAGCTATGACCCTTAGTATGTTCGTCGGAAATCTGGGATATTTTAAGTCATTTGAGCAAAGTTTGCCCGTCTATCTGTCTGTCTGGCTGGTGGACACGATAGCTTACGAAAGTAGTAACGTACTGAATATGAGCCACATATGTCCACCCATTCTAGTACCTCCCTCACAAAGGGTTAACATATAATGAAATATTGATCCTCTACTAACTTCTATGCTACCTATCCGAATCTTCTGTTTTCAAAATTTGGTATGTGATACTATTTTCTTCTGTCTTATTCTATGTTCGAAGATGGGTCATATCTGTCCACTACTTCTAGGACCTCCCATACAAAGGCTTAACGTTAAGTGAAATATTAATATTCTAATAACTTCCGAATATGCTGTAATTCCACACACAGTAATGGTTTATTTCTGGCTATCACCTTGAGAAAAATGGACGAAGAGGCCTCGTCCCTTTTGTACAAAATGTTAACAGTTTGTAACATAAATGCCATAACTTATAAATACTTGATATTTTTTGCGGTATAATGTTTTTGTAGTAGATACTGTTTTGTGAAAAATTGCCGTTATTACCATGCCCCTTTTGGTACCAAAATGGACAAATCATAACAAAATATAATATCTCATAACATTAATATCTCTGCATATTAACACTCCAAATTTAGTGCAAAATAGACGTATTCGTCAATCCCCTTCTGGTACGTACGTCTCCGCCGAATTTATGGAATGAGACTGATACCATCTTCTTTATATTTACTTATACAAGTTGGCGCAAAAGTAATCCTCCTATCAGAAAATGCTATAAATTTTGCGATGCCCCTAATGTCAGTTCTGTTTTGACATTTGTGTAGTAAACACATGCGAAATACACGTTAATAAACAATGTTACGCTACACTGCTCCAGAACGCGGAATATTGCTGACTATTTATTTATTATCATTAATAAACTTGTGTTCGAAAACACTGTGCGAATCATCATCCAGAATTTATGATGAGCACCCCTGTTTGTCACAAATGAACACTTTTTCCAAGTCTAAATGTGTGTCGTGTTTTACAAGACCACTAAACTAAACCATTAATTATATTCTCCGGCTCCTTTCCACATTCTTCACTCTCCCTTCTACTGCTGCTGGCCGAGTTGCAAATGTTTGGCCTTAATACAATTTATACAACTTCGACTGAAGAGTAACGAACCGACAACAAGGCTTTAATTTGTTCTTTCTTGTTATTATTTTTTTTTTTTTTGAAGAAGTCTTTCAATGGATAGCTTTTATGGATGGCAAATTGACCACAAAAAAGGCTGTAAAAACTATATGTAGTCCCACAGACTCTGTGACACACACACACACACCTACATTGGTATGCCTCTAAAACCCAACCAGGACTCTTTTGCTATGTTCATTTAGATGTATGCAAAGTATTTCAGTTTTGTCGGTCTAATGAAATGAAATATCATTTTGACACTTTTTGAGATACTGTCATTGGGCATGCCGAGAATAGGACTAGCATTTATTGGTGTTGTTAACAACACCCGAGGACAACACCAAATACAAGCATACTCATTCACACGTACATATGTATGTAAATGTTCCATACTCGTTTATACATGGTGGTGTTCTCGTTTCCCCTTTTTTTGTTAGGTCATTTTCACAAATTACTATTTGTCCCAATTCTGTTTATGATTGTTTGAGTTTCATCGTTTGTTGCTTTGCCTGAAATTATTGTCAATATTTACAATGAGCAAATATGCATACATATGTATGCATGTATGCCTGGTTGGCTGGACAGCATTAATGTACGTCGAAAGGCATTTTACAAAATTTAACAGCACAAAAAAGTCGAAAACAAATCAATCGGAATGAAAAGGTAAATATTTGCACTATCAGCAGTTAAATATGACCGTGGGGCATTCGGCCGCCATCATGGACCGTCACAGGGTTCAATGAACGTATGAGTTATACGTGTCAAACGTTGAGTTGGAGCACATCGCTCATACGTCACTGTGACAGACAAGCGATATGGCGATAAGAAAGTCGATTTTCTTTTCATTGCATTTATTTATTGGTTACACATAAGCCATTAGTGTACGAAAGATAGAAATATTTAACTTAAATTTAACTGTTGCATTGAAGCCTATCACTCACATGTCATTGTTTCAAACAATGGATATGGAGATAATATTGCGGTTTTCTCACTCAAATTGTATTTATTTAACAAGTTTTATTTTCATACTAAATATAAACAAAAAACCAAAGATACAACAAACAATTTAATTTATGTTAACAATGATTAAAATTAAATAAATAATATGCTTACAAAACATTTGTGGAATATTTTAGCCAATGTCTGCCTATGGGATATTGCCAAACGCTCTTGAAGGACCTTAAGAAAATAAATGTAGCATGGGATGCTATTAGGAGAAATACTAATGATAGAGATTCATATAAATGTATTGTTGATGCCCTATGTTCGCACGAGAAATAACTATAGGGAAACAATTATTAAAACTAGGGCTAAGGAAATTCGTATAACAGAAGGCAGAACGTTGAAAATTTGTTCATTCTTTGTCAGCCAATAGTCATTGGAAATTTTGTCTAACAAAAAAATTAAAGCATCTAAATCATTGCTGTAGGTAACGGGGTATGTTTTACTCAAATGTCGAATACCCATGTTTTACGCTGAACATAATTAGACATTGCACAGTACTGAACAGTAAATGTTTATATGCACTCGTATTAGCGTTATGAGTCATTTATTTTGTTATGAATTGGCCACTTTGTGTGTAAGCTACCAAAAGTGGCATGGCAATAATGATCACTTTTTACCGGCCTCTAGCTGCTGTAAACGCATTACTCTGCATAAAATTGCAATTATTTATATGCACTGGTTTTAAGTTATAACATCTGGTTGATAGCTACTAATAAAATAACACTATGTGTGCAAAATACTGTGCGAAAAATCGAGATGAATCGGAGAAAAACTAACGAAGATATAGCTGTTTTTAGGAACCACTTCTGATACATGAAGCAGTACATCAGATTATTTTACAATAAAAAATTAGAAAATTTTTTTCGCAAAAATCGCCCTTTTCGCTTCAACGTGTCCCCAAAAAGTGAAAAATTTCAATTTCTAAAAACCCTCGAAGCTTTAGCTGGTGAAAAGCGATTTTGTTGAAGAAATAAATAATTCTTAATTTTTTGTATTTTTTAATAGTAAATTGATGTATGTTTACGAATTAAGTTTATATTATTCATTTTTGATTTACCATACTTCACACTGGAGTTATCGATACATGTAAGTTTGGGATATATCTAAATCTTAACTTATTTCCACCAATTTCAACAAATAGATCAGTATACTAAACAATGGGTCTAATGGTGTAAGACAAAGTATTTTAATTTTCGAAATATAGTTATTCGGGTCCGCGTAAATAGAATCCTTAGGGTTAGTAGAAGAATCATCAAGAGAAAGGAATATTAATGAGGCATAATTTCTGACAAGTATTCAAAAATGCTAAGTACAATGTTACAGATATTCAAAGATAGATAAATTGTAAAATATTTTCTATAATTTTTATTATTCTTAGAAGCAAATACATTCTATTCTTGGAATGTCTATCCAGAGTCGTAGAATTGAAATTTGAAAAATATCATAATATAGTTGCTAATGCAAAAAAAGGAAAATATCACCAATAGCCTTTTCCATTTACTGCGTTAATTTCTTTGATTCTTCCAAATATCAATTGTCGTATAATATTGATTTGTAGGCCATACATGTGTCATATATTTAATTAAACCGTATATATTTAATTAAAATTTTTACATTTTCCTATGCATTTGTATTCAATTTGGTAAATGACATGAGTGTACATATAAATGCATCCAAATATACGAGTATACATATATATATATATAAATGTGTTTTTGTATACAAAGTTGTGTAAAGGCGTTAAAATTAAATTGTTATGGCGACCCATTCACTTGATCGCTCATCAAAACTGTTGTTTATTGAGGTTTTATTGAATTTTTATGATGTGTTTTATATTGAATTTTAATTTGCAATAATAACGCCTGATGCGCATTGAGGCTTACAAATTAATAACTAAAACAAATTCACCAAAAAAAGGTTCTGTCATAATAATTGAAATTAAAATTGCAATTGCATTTGTATCGAGGGCGTTCTATTGCTTTTGTTGATGCTGTCGAAAAATAATTTCTTATTATTTCTCTTTTGTAAAATATGTTTGATTATCACAAATACAAACATTTTTTCTACTATATAAGATGCAAATTTCACAGTTGCTTAATATTGTTACTTTTACTGTAACAATATTAAGTTAACCATTTAAGCATTAATTGTGGATCCTCTAAAAACGGGGCAATTTAAAACCCTTTAATTTACCTAAATGTTGTATTGTATGGGTGTGTGTGTGTGTTGGTATCCTTCACTCCAAGGTTTAAGTGTTCATGAGTGTGTTACTCTTATAGTGAGGGGAAAAGTCAAAATCAAGAAAAAGTCCATGGAAATAAGAGGACTACATATCCACTGAGTCTTTGCTATGGAAAATTCTCGATCTCACTCGCTGCCCAAGTTTTACACACACACACATGCAGACATACGAAGGCATTTTCACTAGGCCACTTAAAGCACATGTCCTTTGCACATTTGTTGACTCAGCAACACAATTATGCTACTGTCGTCCTTTCAGTTCGGTTAATTGCCGCTTCCGTTCGGACTGTTCCCAACCCGTCATTACAAATGGACTTCATTTCCATTATAATTAGAGCACACCAAAGTCATGAGAATTACATCATCGAACGTTCACTCCATCCCATTCCAGGCACCGGTCACGACACGCCATGGCACCAGTCCCAGCGACACAGTTACACACACATACACACACATTGAGCACGTGGACCATGTTTACTTCCTTGGTCGCCGGTTCGTTACTGGCCCGACTTCTGAATTCGCTTCACTGTGTTTTTTTATTTATCATTTAACAACTTGATTAACGTGTGCATTCGCTCAAACTATGGCAATCAGTTTCAGTTTTGCTTCTTTTTTTGCCACAAAACAAATGTTAAGGGGAAGGAATGAAAAAGCCAAAAGGTGGGTGTGGAGGGGAGTGGAGCTGCCTTTTCTTTGGTATCCCCTTTAAACGGTTAAGTGTGACAAATGAAAGACATTTTTGTAAAGGACAATTGATGTGCAGCCTCTCTTCACGGGAATTTTATTTGTTGTTTGTTTTAATCGTAGGCAATATTATGCACTCCACTCAACATTCATCCGATTGACTTATTGACGGCTTTATGCAGAAGCCATAATTCAGTAGGGGCACATATGCGAGGGGTCCCATGGGTAACTGGAATGTGGTATTTAAGAAAAACGTTATAAATTTAAGTATTTATTTTTTATTAAACTTATGATCAATTAAATTTTTGTACTTTATAAGATTTTTGTTTGAACTTTTGTACATTCGAATCGTTCAGCTTTTTTTAGTCCATTTGTTTAGCTCCCTTTTCATTGAGCTGTATGCACTATTAAAGAAAAACGCTGCACAAAATTTCAAGTGTTTCTGTTTAGTGGCATAACAATTACGAACTATTTATATTTAGCAGCAAAACGGCGATGGCAATTGTTTTCAATTAGTTAGTCAATGCAGAAGCCTTCCTAGATTTAACAAAAATAACTATTTAACTATTTGCCCCAAATATTATTGTCTTCCTCAGGAATCAGCCCAATCATGGATCACCCTGTAGATATTGAAATGCAGGACAATTTAGTATGACCACCTCACAAAAAATTGTTTTGAGTTGTGACGTTCTTTTTCTAAATGAGCGATATGATAACTACAACAGCTCTTCTTCAAGAGTATTTGTCCTACTGAGGCATATGTGTCCTTTAAATGTGACACTTCACGGGCAAATGCATTTGTCTGCTCTGATTGCTTGTATACAAAGAGTTGGCAATATTCCTTGATTTCGCTCACGATCAGTGATTCCTAGTGTAACAAGGGGAACTAACAGCCGTTTGTAGAATGTTGGAGTTTATTGTTACTATTATTTTCTTTAAATTCTGTAAAATTAATAGTAATTACAAATTGCTTCCTCTTATAAATTAGTGCTGGGATTACACTTCTTTTGAGTGACAGCTATTTGTCGTCGTTTTTAAAATTCTTTGGAGGCAACGGTATGCGAAGATCTGCCGGGTTCCATGATTCGTTTGGAGCTTATAAAAGGACTTTATATTCTAGATGAGTCATTGCAACTTTGCAAGTTTCATATTAATTTGGGATAGTTTTCAATGTATGTTCTGGGATCAGGTGAAATTGTAAAATATTTCTATTAGTAGTATAGAATTTAATTGGGATTGTTTAGGCCACAATATTTAAACCATTAGTGGGAGAGGTGTCAGAAGCAGTGGGCCAATATGGTCCTTCTTCGAACTTAGCCTCAGAGTGGAGAATACATTACCACATAGAAAAGTTGAAGTCAATCTATCACTACTTTCGAAAATTATCGTATGTACCAACCTAACAGACAGAGTGACGGATATAGCTTAAATTAATTTAAATGTCCTGATATTGATTACAGCCAAACATATAAATTTTATGAAACACCTGTCGCACTTCAGTCCTTAGCACTTCACTCAATAGCAAGTAATACATGCTTCCATCACTGAAAAGTTGAGGGTAAACGATAAGAGGGAATGGTCTACAAATTTTACAATAGGTTCAGTTTCGGGTCATCTGTGTTTTAGAATTATTTTCACCGCGATAAATGGCGGAGTGGTCAACTTATTTGAAAAATACGCATTTCCAGAGCGATTTGACTGAAATTTAAAATGTATGATCCTAACCGGTAGATGGTGCTGTAGTGGACTTGTGGTCTATATACATATGTTGATGATTTCTTTCAGAAAAAAACCCCTACATCCCAGACAAAACTGGCAGAACAAGTTTGCTAGGGTCAGCTACTTTTGTATACATTTTAATATATTTATAACCTTTTTATTACTAAACTATGACTTTGGCGAAATACGAACCTTTGAATATAGCTACCTTGGTACTTACTCAGAGATTTCAACACATTTTGCTCTGCTAAATTCTTTCGTAACAACAGACAAGTATTAAAAATTGCAAGAATGCAAAAATATATGTATGTTTTTTTATATATATTGTCAAAGTTACAAATCGAGTCAGTGTCAAAAGCAGTCACAGCCAACATCCGGGACAAGACAACACTGACAATAATCGACGATTCCAGTCACGCTTGCTGCCGTAAATACCAGTGGCGCACGGGGAAGAACTTGGTGTGAAGGGAACAACAACCCAGCCATGGGCATTGGTAACATTAGCATGCGCTTGCAACACCGGTGGTGGTGCACCGTCTGATACTTGGATATGGGAAACAAGTGAAAAATTAAACAACATTTGTTAGCACGGAGCTGCATACGAATCAACCGCACCTTCCGTTTCCTTTAACAATGAGAAACTTACTCCTAGCAAGGGAAACAAATAACAGCAGCACCAACACCCACTACCCCCAACTCCCGGTGGCAACATTCATCCTGACTCCTATGACATATGTATTTACAGTTTCAACCCGGCAACTGTATTAGCCTAGGCCACCAAGTCCATTCAAGTCTGTTTGTGCCAAACAACAGAACAATTTCTGCTTTCTCCTACTTCACTTATCAATTCCATGAGATTTCCATCCCACTCCCGGGCAGCTGTTGGTGTTTAACAAGGAACAGCTGCAGCAAAAGGCAATCCAGTTGAGTTGCATTCGTTCGGAAGCCACAGTCTGTGTTCCTCGCTCGTTCTTCCATAATATTTTTATGCTGTTCTCTTTTTTTGCTCCTGTTGCCTGTTATTGTTGCTCTTGGTGTTGTTGTTGTTCCCTGGCGTTGTTGCTTTTTAAGCCCATGTTTGCCATGTTGCCTCTGTCAGTGTATTAAAATGGCAACATTTATAAAACTGAACAACTTTAAACGATGACATGAAGTTTATGCCTGCAACAGCAATAGCACCAACAGTTGCTGCAGCAGCGGCAGCAATATTAAGGGTGAAGTCCCATACTCTGCCCTGGGGGAAAAGAAACCGCACAGTCGTATTGCTAACGTAGCATACTGCGATCAGCCAGAAGGAAAAAAACTAAACAAAAAAAACATTTGAAATTCTTTGAAAACTATTGCTGCAGAAAAAAGAAGTAATAGAAAACCGCCGCCGCAAGCAAAAGGGGGCCACATTAAATCTCTTGTCCCCATCAAAGGGTAATAAAATGCACCATCTGTTGGTTGTTGCAGGAAATGAAATTAATAAACACTACTCGTGTCGTGATTGGAAACCCACAAACAATAAACGACCTAACTCCCCTACACAGCGCTCGTAACCCATGACTTTTTTGCAAAAAAATGTGTTACGGCATCTACGGCTGACTGTGCTGAAGGATTTCTGTGGCAAACACTTTTCGACTTCTTTCCATTGAGAAGAAGTGACATTTACAGATGTAAAAAATTATAGGGGACATGAGATTGTAAATCACATTTCTTCTTTCCATGCGGAGGAAATTCTAAGGCTTCAAGAACTGTTATTAATGATAACATTATGCAACAAAAATGTAAAAGCGTCAAGTTCGGCCTTGTTCTCCATAATGGATCGCATGTGAATAGCCTCGGGTACAGATATGGAGTTACGATATTAAATCGGGGACATGCTATGGATGGGGTTATATCAAAAAATGGACCGATATTGCCAATCTGCAATCCCAATATACCTGCAGATATAAGAGGTATATGTATCAAATTTTAGCCACCTAGCTCAAGTATTATAAATTGTAGCGCGATAACAACAGACAGACGGGTATGTCTAAATCGTCTTCGAGTTTTAAGACGATGTATGGGGTTTCTCATTAATATTTAAGGGTGTGAGTGAATTATCGAACCCTCAATTTCCTATGGTGGAGGGTATAAAAAGATGTCAAGTGATACGTATTGGGGTTCTTGGGACGATCTTGAGCCTATCTAAGTGCAAAAATAAAATTTTGTACGAAAGCAGATCGAATAAAACAAGAAGAAATGGTAGGGGCACAACCAAATATGTTGTTGTTACAAAATCAACTACAGCAAAACATTCGTGATCGTTGTTTACATAGTAAAGACTCACGAGAGTGGAAGTTGGTGCATGTGTGGGGGATAATGATTACTGATTGTCTTCTGATTGGAGATATGTGCTTTTTAGCAAGCAGTTCTCGTTCAACGTAACTTTAGCCGTGCGTATATCGATGGCTTATATCCAAATGGTGCTATATTAAGATTTTCGAAATGAGATATTGATGCCAAATGCTTCTGCTTCACAAGATTGAGCAGCGGTGTACATTTTAAATAAAAAAATATCGTTACACACCTTTTTAATGTTTTTGTTGTTTTATGTATTTTTAAGAAGACAAATCAGGCTATACTTTAATTTTTTACTTGATTTCCAAATTGCCAACAATTTAAAAACCGCTAAACTCAATAATATTTCAATGTAGTATGAACTTTTCCTGTAGATTTTTACCGCGTAGTTCTTTCTCAAGTGTCACAGGTCGAAAAAAATTTGATCTCTCTGAAAATGTTGTCCTAGAATGTGGGAGTAATGACCCACAAGACTAAAAAAATTAAATGAAAAGTGGGAGGGCGAGGTCAAAGTTCAGAAAAATTTACCCACAAGACTAAAAAAATTAAATGAAAAGTGGGAGGGCGAGGACAAAGTTCAGAAAAATATATTTTTTTCCTCTGTAAAGGTTTTTTGAAGTTTTTTTAATGCTGCAAAGCATAAGAAATTTAAAATGGAAAAAAATCGCGAAATGCAATTTTTTTACAATGACGTGAAGTGTATAACGCAAAAAGGTAGAAAACACTATGTTCAAATTACTCACAAATATTTGCAAAAATATTGCACAAAATCAAATAACTGTAGAATATTTTCAAAATCATTCACGCTGAAAAAATAGCTTCTGTATTATATTGTCATAAACATATTCCGCTTGAAAAATGTATATGTATAGGGTACACTCTAAATATATAATATTTGGTACACACAAATATTTTATGTTTGGAAAGATATATTTGGGACTATTACTTCTAAAGAAAGAATTATTTGCATTTAAGCATTCAGAAAATATATCGATATCTTCGACTTAATTTTTTAGAAATTTTGAATGTTCGTAAAATTCCATTATAATTTAAATAGTATAATTTTGTATAACTATAAATTTCTCGAAGGATTTACAACAAATGATGACTTGGCATGGTCAGAAACTAAAAATGAGCGCATTAAAAAGTTAATGCAAGTTTTGACTGTAAGACATAACTCGAAATTTAGAAAAATTAAAACTGAAATTCGAAAAATTCAGCAGAGTTTTTAATTATTTTAAATAAAATATATTTGAAGAAATTTCAAAACAATAGTTTTTTTGTTTGTAAACAAATATTTTATTTCACAAAGTTAGTTCGCAAATATATTTTATTGTTATATATTAATAAATAAATTTTAATGATTTTCAAATCAAATTATTTGTTCAGAAATATATAATATTTTAAAATCTCCGTTCCAAATATATTTTCTTTGTATTCAAACATATGAAAAACGGCGAAAAGATAGAAAACTGTATGTTTAAATAACTTTAAAATAAAAAAAAAAACTTTCAAACAAATCGTGAAATTCAATATTTTCGAACAACAACCTCTTCCAATCGAATTCCTACGAATAAATAGAAGCAATTACAAGAATGCTGTGATTATCATTACTTTTATCAAAATATAAAATATATAAACAATTGAATTATGTGTACTATTTGCAAATATACGAAGATCAACACTCGCGTTCTTTTCAACGTATATAAGGTTTTTGGCTACCCACACTTAATATTGTAAAATTTATGCGAATATAGCCCTAATATATCCCTAGCCACATATTTACTATTTAACAATAGACAGATCGGCGTTCAGTTTCGAAATATATCTACCTCTCTCTCTACCTCTAGTACTTCTACACTACATATTCGAATCTTTGAAATTCCACTCATAGTATAAGTTTATTAGTAGCTATTACCTCGAGAAAAATGGGAGAAGTTGCCACATTCCATTTGGTACCTGCCTCACAAATGAACCATTCGGCAGCAACAGTTACCTGCTTATAGTTTTAAAATCAGTTCATACAAATACTTGAAATTTTGAACAGTGTAACACTTTTATAGTACCTACAGTCCAGTGAAAGATGGGCGTCATTGGCACACCTCTTTTGGTACTTCCCACAGCTTCTAAGCAGCATAGATAGCCGAATTTTACATCCCATCATTATAAAATTTGACATAAAGGAGTTTCTTAAATGAATCCTCGTACTATTTTGTTATGTATTCCCTCCTTATATGTGTTTCTTCCGATTTAGAATCTATGCGCTATAGAAGCTGTATTTTACACCTGTCAAATATGAAAATTGACTGAGGGAAGTCCTTTGAATGGCCAAAGGGGTTTGAGTTCATTATAACTTTTTGTTTAAGACACAATTATTCTTATTTTTTAAAATACAGTATTTTAATTTCATACAAATCCGTACAATATCATAGATAAAGGAAACTTTTCTGCAAATTAGTTATGCACGAAACAGTGTAAATAGTTCACATTTCCTCATTCAAAATCAATACTGCATTTGATTGGTATTGAATTGTTTTCTATCCAATCGCTGATGGAAAGTTAAATTTTGCAATATTTAACATTTTTTGTTTGTCATTCTCTTGCAAATGATTGCACGATTCATGTATTAAACACACCTGTCTTCGAAATATGTAGTTTATGCAAAAATATTTCAATTCACTTCATTTACAACTCCTCCCCAGCGAGTAAATGAAATCATCATTAATTGCCCAGATTAGTGAACAAACAACACAACCAGCCCCCATATTTTTCGATAATATTTTTTTTTTGCTCTCTGGCATATAGTCTATATACGAGTATATGTATGTATGGACATATCCACATATGTTTAATATGGGGCGTACTTATGAAGTCTGGCAATATGGATTGTTATGCAAAAATAGGCGAACAAAATGTAGTGCATTTTTATATACGCAATGTGGGTATACGAGTATGTGTGAAGGTGTGTAAGCTACATATACACCCTCTTTCAAACACTGACACACACACACACACTTGCACACATACATATGTTGCCTTATCAACTTTTGGGGTTTAAGTCCAATGGTGGCTGGATCAGAAACTTTACTCTTGACTGCATAACATTTTCCAGCTTATGGGTATTAAAGCCTTTTGTTTTGTTTCCTTTTTTTTTGTTTTATTTTTGGGCAATTTCCCATCTCTTCTTTCCCCACCGCACGCCCGTCAATGTGGTGCATTTAAAGCCGTTGTTGATGTTGAACGGGTGTGATGCAGGTGTTTTTCGTGGTAATAATGGTAGTGGTGTTGGTCAGTCGCTTTCGACACGATTTTTACAAAAATCGTAATCACTGCCAACGGTCATTTGGCCCCGGCAATATGCCGCACTAGGGGTATGGTGGGCAATGGATCTATGGTTCCATGGAATGTTATAAAAAAACATATTTGCCTATATATATATATATATATATATATATATATATATGTATATATATCTAGATGTGTGCGTGTGTGTGTGTACCTGTGGCCTGGTCTGCTATGGGCCATTGTTTATTCCCCAATCCATTTTCCTTTTATTAACTGTTTTATTTTAAATTTATAACGGTATACATTCATCAACTTTAATAAATTGTAGTTTAAAAATGCAAAATAAATATGCATAGTAAAACATTTTTTATCGAAGACAAGCATTCGAACAAATAAATAATATGATTTAACGAAAAACAAATCATACGATTGAAATGAATTCCATGCCAATAGGTGCTATAGGTAAAATTTGCCAAAAAATATTTAAAAAACGAAAGCGACAAAATAACATTATTATAAAAATAAAAAAAGAGATCTATAAAAATGAAATTTTAATTTCGAATAAAAGTTTTTTCGCATCATTTTAATGACGAATACTTTTAGTTCAAAAAAAACTCTATAACATAACATTTAGTCAAATTCCAATGTTTCAAGAAAGTTTTGTCTTCTAAACATCATAGACTGGAAAATTCAAAATGTCTATATTATTTGGTTCTTATCACGTCGTGCACATGTATACAAAACGGTAACAAACCGAAATGAAAAAAATCGCTAGAGGCCAAAAACAGTTCCAGTAAATATAAGTTTCAATAAATTTATATTAACGGAAATATGTCATTGCAAGAAAATAATATTAAGAAAATATTTTCAAAATTGTTGACATATTTTTTAAATGTAAATAATATTAACGGACGTTTTTTTATGGCATCTACTGATTTTTTTTTTTCATTTTAAGTTGTTGCCCTTTTGTTAAACAGGTGCGATATGTATAAATATGATCTATAGCTAAATCTATAACATTTTCAATAAGATTCCTCCTTGGGCCAAGCAAAATATATATGCAAAATTACGTGGTGACCGAATAATAATTGATAAGTGTACTTTGATTACAAAACTACGTGAGTAGGATTCAATACAGGGAAATCGCTAAATCGATTCAGTCGACCGGTACTTGCGTCTATCTCTTCTCCTTTTGTCAATACTGACAAAAGATATACATGATATCTATAAGATTTGATATACATAATTGCTATGGGCGATTTTCTGGTCTAGATGATACTTCATTATTGTCTAAATTCTATTCGCCATACTCTTAAAGATTCAAATACAAGTGATACTTATATCTCTTTTGTGAACACAAAATATTAAATTCTTCTTCTTTTATTTTATCGGTATTATATAATTACACGTTTTATTAAAAAATGAGTTTTCAATGAATGTAAATTACGTCTTAAATATTTAGCCTAAGGTGGGAGTAATAAATCCTCCATAGGGTAGATCCATACTAAGTCCAACTTGACAAACTTAAGTGCTTCAATCAAAATTCAACACTTGTTCTATATGAAAATCAACAAAAATAGTTTATTGTGTAATAAAATCGTTAATAATTTCTGGGACTATATTAATGTAGTAGGCTTTGGACTACATGAGCTATGCTTGGAAAATTGAGGATCGAGAATATACGAGTACAAATGATAGCTGTGTAAATTCATTGCATTCACCTCTTCATCTCATTTCCCTTTCTTTCAAATAAAATCACAATCAAAAACTTGAAACAAAAAATAAAATTCAACAAAGAAAATTTATCATTTACAAATTGGCGACATGACTTCAGGACATGCCAAAAATATTTACTTCTTTGCATCTACTCTCCACAGGGAACACTTAATCTACTTCAGCATTCATACCTTTTGCTTGGGCAGAAGATTGGAATAGAATGTGATCCCAAAGTCGGAGAAAAGAAACTAACTTCGCCATCAACTCCGTCATCAACAAATAAACTATTTAGAGGTTGTGGCAAAAACTTGATATGACAATCTAGTTTTTTTGTTGGTCTCCCTTTTTTTGGAGGGGTTTTCGTTTTTCTTTTTGTTGCGACATTTGCGAACTCGGGGAAAAAGAAGCTCATCACAGGCAAAAGTTTTCCCATTAAAATGTCGGTTTATATAAAATTTCCTGAGAAAATAACGAACACAAAAAGGACTTCGGGATGAACTGTTACGAAAGACGACATAAAACTACACAAATTTATGGGAGACTGTGTGTGCTCTATTACATTTTTTCGCTTTCTCAAGGAACATATTGGCTGCAGAGGACGAGTGCAAAAGAAGCCAAATAAAATATAATTTATAAGGACATTTACATACACTGAATATTTGCTGCACGTCGTGATTGTTTGTTTTTAATTATGACTTTGTTTTTATTTCTTCTTTGCAGGATTATGCGGCTCAAATCGATTTCACACAACCTATGCCAATGGCCCATCTACAGCCCGTGTCACAGGCCTCTATGATAAGTGGCACCATACTGGCGGCAGCTCCATCCATGGGCAATGGGGGCAGCGGTACTCTAAGGCGTGGCATCCTAAAGGGGGTGTCTCACGTGCCACCGCCAGATGTCACACACCACACCACCACCAATATGGGCGGCGTGCACATGTTGCATGACCTGCACCCCCTCAATATATCATCTACCTCGTCAACCCTGACAACAACATCGAGTGTGGGCAATGGAAGTCTAATGTCGGTGCCCAGTTCTACGCCAAAGCAACCGCAAAGCATACTGAAGGATCCCAATCGCAACAAACAGCAACAACAGCATCAGCATCAACATCAGCTTCAGCACCAGCACCAGATGCAGCAACCACCCTCGCTGATAAACACGGGCATGGTGGCCATGCCTGGTCCCCCTGGCAGCTTGCAAATGCTGAATATCCCCAATTCGGTGGGCATTAGTAATAACCTGCTAATGACCGCCAGTGCAGCCTACGATCCCACAAATCCTCACAGTCTGACCACATTCAATGCCGGCGGTGCCACCGTGGCATTTACCGATGCTGATGGTCATCTCGTATAGCTGTAGGATGCCTCACAAGGGGCTCTGTTGACGGTCATCACGGAAACAACAACACCACCACCAACAACAGCATCACAACAACAACCACAACCTACCCCCCGCTATTGAGCATGAGGCATGAATTTCTTCCTCTCCTTCGGATAAGTATAAGTCAAAGATAAGCTTAAGGACATACATCAACTTAGTGAACATCTAAATACTCCCCTCTCCTCCCCTTCCACAAAAAACTTACACATAAACGCACATGTCCTTGTGTGCGTATGTCTGTATGTGTTTGTGAAGCTATGATTCAAATGAATATTAAGTTGATCTATTCATAAGAATATACCAAAAAAGAAAAAAAAATACGGCAGCTAAACATAGAAGAACACAAACGCAGAAACCCACACGCAGAGGTGGAGACGACAGTAGGACACAACCTAACGCCCCTTTAGACAAGGAAAAGAAAACAAATTAAACATAACAAACAACGAACGAACCCCACATCCACTTAAAGACGAACGAATATCCATTGGCCAAGCCAATAATGTTCAATCGCCACATATCCTCCGATCACCATAAACTCTTCAACGCCATCACACGCAATATTCGATAGCATTTGGACAGCCAATAACTCGCAAGTTCGGAACGTCCAACAAATGATTGTGAAAGTCTTTGTACTAAAGGAAAATATATCACCGATATGTTCTCATCTGAAGTTCATCCGAATCTATATGTATATACGAGTATATATATATTCCCACAATGATAAACTAAAGCAGAATCGAAAAACATAGAGGGTAATCAGATAATGAATTCGTATAAAGAAAATATAACGAGTACTATTGGAATACACCCCAATGTATTTGAGGGACAATTTGACCTTTCTAGTTTATCGAAATAGACTTACATAGAGATCACTGCCCAGCCAGAAAATTCAAATGGTACCAAAGAATGGACGAGCGTCGTGGTACATGCGCTGATCTGGGATGCTTTCATGACGCTTGGCTTTAAAGCATATATTGTAGACGGATATACACAACTTTCAATATGAAATGTGAAATTGTACTTTCAAAACTAATTTAAACATTAAATGGTTACACATATTCTGTAGGTAAAATAAAATTATATTTCCCAATGTCTCATTTGAATAAGATGCAGACGTACTTAACCAATACTTGATTTGATTGATTACTCCAACCATATTACAGCTACATAATTTAGTTGACGTAAAAATTATGGATGACGCAACCAAAACTCGGCTGGCGAAAATTTTCATATAAAATTGTAAAGTATTTCGAAAATGAATTAAAATTAAATTTTTTGGAGACCAAACCATTGAGAAATATTTTAATTTTGACACTCTAGAGCTCTTCTTCCCACGGTCCTACAACGGTTCACTGCACTTCAACAATACTCAAAGGGCAGTATTTTCTACCCCAAATAAGTTTGGGTTTAACTTAATCCTACTCGTAAATCTCTTTTATATAAGTAATTTTCTGATCTCGAATGACTTTCTAAGATGATTTCATGGTATAGTTATCAGAGCTATTTCTCAAGGCATATTTTACGTCATTAAACTTTGAAATCTTCAAATGGAAGAATAGTTTTAGGCTCAATTCAGTCGAGTAGTAGTGCGTTTTTTGGAAAAGTGAAACTGTGCAATGGTCAACATTTTCTGTATTTACAGCGGATCATTCCCCTTAAAAGTTTTATTTTTTTTTTCTCAAATGCTCAAGTTTTATGTGTGACTGAATGTTAAAAAGGTAAATTTAATTATTTAAACTGTTCGCAACATTTTTGTGGGAAACTTATGAATAACGGAATGACACATCATTTTACGCATTGAACTACGAACGATCCGACCTTCTGCTCTATTATTTATTATTTCGAATTTTAGTTTATAATTTGTAGCTTTTATTTTATTATTTGTTTAACCACTTATTGATCATTATATATTCTAGTCTTTGGAAGCAACATAATTTTTATTTTGAAATTACTCTAAATCTGTAAATGTATCTTTATTTTGGCCATAATTTTGTTAATTACAATTAGTAATAATTATTTATTTTTAAGCAACAGGATTTATAGGCTTAAATCTTGATGTAGTCTTCCACAAACAAAGATAAAGAAAATTATCGGCAACTTCTTTGAAATTAATGTACAAAAGCGAATTTTTCGTTTTTTTTTAATAATGTTAACATTTAAATTTTTAAGGTTTTATTTTATTTACTTCCCAAAAATATACATATATATATATATATATTATGAATACTGACAATGACATTATTGTTAGATTAGAATAAATTAAAAGAATAGTTAAAGATCGACAACTCTAACAAAGGTAATTATAGTTTAACCAAAGATTTCAGATTATCAGTTATATATGTCAATGTGTTTCAAATGCAATGTAAATTGTTATAGGATATTTGTTTTAACTTTCGCTATCTCAATTAGTGTACAAGATATAAGTTTTCGTAAAACGTTAAATGTAAGAAGTTATTAAATTATGTATTTATAAGTATTATGCACTTTCGGTATTTTTTCAATTAAAATTCTTTTTAAAAAAATTGTCAAACTGTACTCAAGACAAACGTGTTTTATTTTTTCTAATTTTAAGCAAAATCACAATGCCATTAGCCAAGTTAAAGCCATCCATTCGACTTCGATCAGGGCATCAAAAGTGTTCAAAAACCAAACCACATATTCACTTGGATCTCCAAGCTGGTTGTAAATATGCATTCTACAATCTGGAAGCCGTCATATAGAATTAGATGTGAGGATCAGAGGATTCATACATATAAGGTTTATAACATATCGGAATTAATTCCAAAGTGATAGTCCTCGGCTCAGAAAACTCTACTGTGCCAATTCCATAAAAATGTATATATTTCTATGTGTGTTTGCGTAACAGTATGACTTCAGTATCTATTGAGGATCTAATTACTACAAATGAGGCTCTAGCGACACAGGACTAAACAAATCGGCCAAATGCTACTTAGGCCGAATATTTAGCTCATAGCGCTGTATTCAAGTTAACAAATACTGCATTTATGGTCCAAAATCACTCATATACGCGGTATATATGCCGTTAATAATGAAAAACAACATCAGCCAAATGGAAACCACGCTTACAGGACCATATCCTTTCCATGAAATTTTCCATAACCAAATCGCAAAGTGGCTTTTGGCGTAGACCTTATCTTTCACGTGGCCCCAAAGGAAAAAGTCGCAAGGTGTTACATCACAAGATCTCGGTGGCCAATTGTAATAACCTCTTCGGTCCGGAAACTTTTCCCGTAACAGAGCAATGGTTTCGTTGCTTGTGTGGCACGTAGCGCCGTCTTGTTGAAAGTAAACGTTGTCCAGATCAATACCATACAACTCCTACCATAAAAAATCGTTAATCATCTCTCGATAGCGCAATCCATTCACCGTAACTGTTGATCCAACCTCATTTTCGAAAAAGTAAGGTCCAATGACCCCGCCGGACCATAAATCGGACCAAATAGTCACACGTTGAGGACGGAGAGGCTTCTCAACAATAACTCTTGGGTTTTCCGAGCCCCAGATGCGACAATTTTGCTTGTTGACGAAGCCACCGAGGTGGAAATGGGGCTCATCAGTCAAGATGATTTTGTATCATTCGTATCGTTTTTTTGTTCGATCGTTTTGTATTATTCAATGATCGTGTATCGTTCCCTTTTTAGTAATGGCTTAGATTCTACTTGTCAAATGTCAAAGAATAAGAGCTACAAAAGTGACAGCTACCGAAATACCGGGTGATTCAAAATAACACCTCTTGTTGGAAAACCCTTTATGAAGAAAGAGAATAATAGCTCTTGGATCCGATAGGTGGAGCTTTATGTAAATCTGGGCTGTGTTTGAGGATTGCGCCAACAATTGAATTCAAATTTGGTGATACGCTTTCTTAGTACTAGATCAACCTATTCCACGAATAACAGCCGTTTGGGTCCATAAATGAACCATTTGGTAATAGCTTGACTACAGCCCCACCTATCGGATCCAGATCTATGAAGCCGATGCGGCGCGCCGCAGTCGGCCATTTTTTTCCAGCCGGCACCGCCGTCGATTTCAGCGGCACACATCGGCTGAAACTCATCCGCCGAACTTTATTTAGTGAGTCAAAGAGATTTATTTTATGCAACCATGAAAATTAAGAAAGTGACTACTAAGTAATACAATAGGGTCAGAAATTTTAATGAAGTTCATTTTTGCGTAAACATTTTTAAAAAGAATCTAAATAGATCTCGCTATCATTTATATAAATAAATCCATAATATTTATGAGATTTGAAATTGAAAAATGCGTTTTTTGGGTTTTACGGAAATTACAATAGCTCTTGAGCGGCCGCACCAATTTTTACAAAGTCTACGTCGTTATATAGAGAAAACAACAGGCACCATATCATTCACAATAAATTCTCTTTCATAACAAAGACTAATAAGTAGAGATTTATTGAACCGATTTTGGACATTACATTAAAACTTCCCTAACTTTTATTAAATTTGTGTGTTAATTTTAGGTTTTTTCGTCTAATTATAAATATGTAATATGGGATTGACATTCGTGCGCTGTCGTTTGACGGAACTTTATCGGCTCAGCCGATTGTTGAAATTTGATCAGCCGCCGCCTCCAATCGGTATTTTTCCATGCGCCGCCGCCGCCGATAATTTTTGACGGCTTCATTGCCTGATCCAGATACAGTTACGCAAACTCACATTGATAATATAAATATAATGTATAAAACTAACATCAATCGGTCAAGCCGTTTTGAAGTTACACTAATCCAGCAGACGAATCTAAAATTCTATAAAAAAAATTTACAGGAAAAATTAGAATATTGACTCATTAAAATTGCTATATCTTTTAGTTCCATCAAGGTTCCATTTTGAGATTTTCATAGCCAGCTCATAATAGTTTGACCCTTTAGTACCAAAAAAAATCAAGGATATTAATTGATACTTTTTCAGGATATTCAAGGATTACGAATATTTTCCATATTTTCACCTCCTTTCACCAAAAGAAGATAAATGTCTTACTCCTTCAAAGTACGAGAAGCGGTTAAGAAGATGTGGCTAATTTAACAAATAGTAATTTTGAGAAAAAACCTTGAGATAGGCAACTTTTGAGCTCTGTACCACAAAAACTACAATGAATTTTGAAAAACTAAAAACGACAAAAAAAATCCCCCCACAGTAGTAGAATTATTGTGCTTAATTTTGTGAAAATTTAAAGGGGTAATTTTTTGAGTTGGTCGAAATGCTTTGGAATTACCCTATACAACGAAATTTATAATATTGCCTCAATACAATTGCTGTATCTTTTAGGTCAATCAAGGTCCCATTTAGAGTTTTTAATGGACAGTTCATAACTGTTTGACTCCTTAGTACCAAAAAAGTAAGGACCTGAATTGATACTATTCCAGGCTAATCATGTTTTAAAGAAGTTTTCTGTATTTTGACCACAGCTAGTGATTCTGACTCGATCGGTAGATATTAAGGTGGGTCTAGGTATTGCAAACCCCTGCCATAAAACAAACTTATACCACACACCACTGTACCAGAGTGTAGTATAAGATTAAATTTATAGTTTTAACTTCTATACTACACTGGGCACAAACAAGATAGTGAACGCGGCGAGGCGATAAGTTCGGCCATGCCGAATCTTATATAGCCTCCACCATGGTTCGCATGTGAATATATCGGCTAAAAATAATATGTTACCAAATTTCAGCCCAAATCGTTGCAATTTGTGGTTGTTCTTTCGTAAAGAAGTTACATCTAGAGAGACCTTTATATGGGGGCTATATCAAAACTTGGACCTATGACCACCGAAGTTCGTGTGAAGGATTCCGGGTATAAATAAACCCCAGTTAGCAATTTTACCAACATACCTACAGATATAAGAAGAATATGTACCTGCTGCATTCAATATATCGGTCCATTTTTTGATATGTTCCTACCCATTTACCAAATATTCCAAATTATTATCGGAATGACCCTTATCGCATTGTTAGGGAGGTGTAGGTATTATATAGTCGGCCCCGCCCGACTTTCTGCCTTTCCTTACTGGTTTTATGTTGGGACACTTGTCTCGAACAAATGTTCTTAGATGAATTTGTCTGTGTTTAGTTTAGTTTGTTTGTGAGAGACATAAAAGTTGGACATGTTTTGCTTGTTCGGAGATTCGGTTTTTATCTCCGCAATCGTCGCAAAACGCCGTGCTTTCATGGGTATCTTCAAATTACGGACATTCGACGTTTTTTTTGTTCAAAATTCTGCAATTTTGGAACAAACTTCGCTGCCACACGCTTCATGCCGAAAATTTCCGAAAAGATTGGTACCTGGGGTTTATTTAAACCGAAATTCTTCACACGAACCGTTGTTCGTCCATCTTTTGATATAGCCCCCATACAAAGGTCCCTCTAGATATGACTTCGTAACGCCACAAACCTCAACGAATTGGGCGGCAATTTGGTAAAATTAGTTTATTAACCATTCACATGCAATCCATGGTGAAGGGTATATAAGATTCCGCATAACCGAACTTAACCCGTCTTTACTTGTTATTTTAAGCAAGTACTCGCGAGTATACATTTTGTCGGTGCCCAGTGTACAGTCTTGCATAATTTTGGTTCGGGTAGACTTACTAAATTACCTAGATGACAGATCAGACTTTACGATAAAATAATAAAATTATTACATTTGAAGAAGTTGAAGATTACTTCATTTTGGATCCTTTAAATCCTTCGAATAAATGATTCTTGAGTAGGTTCAACCACTCTAGTTTTGCATATCGCGAGAACTAGAGACGATTCAAAGAAACAACCTTTTATCCAGATCGACCGCATAACGGGGCGCCGCAAAAATATGTTGACCAGTGTTGTCTTAGTATTGTATATGTTTAGTGCACATTGTGTTAACTGAATTATATTCCTGGAATTGGTATTCCATGTACGCATGTAGTTTGCGTATACGTGCTTTTAGGTATAGATATTTTTTGCACGATATTTCGTAAATTTTGTTTCAAAAATATTTTTTACTATATAGTTATTTTAATGGATTGCTTAACATACTGCGCTTTATATACATTAACCAAAATAATGAAATATTTTTTATGATTATTATCCGCTTGAGGATATATCTAAATGAGCTGATGCTTAATAAGTGATATAAAACCTGTCTCTTTTTTCCTGCCAAATACAGCATTGTTTCACCCCTGGGTGTCTTTGAGAAAACAAAACTGGCCACTTTTTCAAAGTGCTGCTGGATGTAATGTCTCCACCTTGCGAGGCTGATTTATGGCGAAACTGCCTCTACAAATCTTCTGCGTCAGCTAAAGTAAGTAAGCGTTAATGTCAAGCTGAGAATGTTTTCTGATTTGATTCAAATCCGCTGCCCGGCCGTAATGGGCAGCGTTGTCAATTTAACATTAGGGAACACTTCAAGTGGAAAGTGCGAGTACTCCGTTGCTACAAATCTTGTGCGACAAGTAGCGTGGAGCCTCAGACCAAAACAACATAAGACAGGAGACGTAGAGATAGCTTACAAATTAGTTTTTATGTAGGTAAATTTATTCACTCTCTTTCTGTCATCCGCTAGCGCAATGCCATCGTACATTAGGTTGTACCGAAATTACAACCATCTACCCTGGTGTCGGTGCGTTTGCTTCTCTCAAAGAGATTATAATATCGTTTCCTTTGAAATGACTTTCAAACCTATTTTAGTTTTTGCGACCATTAAGGATGAAATAATGGAATTTTTAAACATGTTTATTATTTCGCAATTTTTCCGCTATTTAAAGGTTTTTCGATACACCCTAACATTTTATAAAGTGCGGTGGGAAGTGAGACTATGTTTCAAATTAAAATTTAAATAATTCTTGATAAGAATTGTCAAACAATAAACGCATCGCGGTAGCCTACTTCCGTTTCCGGTCGTCGGTTCGTCCTAGCGGCCATCGTCTGTAGTCGTCTCTGTTTCACGAATGACCAATTTGGTAGAAAGAAACAAAGCGTAAAAGATTTATGTATGTTCTGCGAACAAAAATGAAACTAAGAACAAAGCCTAGTCAAGCAACAACGTTATAATAAAATGAAAATAAATACGAAAACATTTTGGAATACATACATACATACATATTTGAAATACAGGACTCTCGTCTTGATTTAAAAGCAAGACAGCAGCAGCAGCAACACCGAGAGAGAAATTAATGCGTTCAATGTAATTTTCGTTTGGACAGCGTAACAATACAACGACACAGCAACAAAAACAACAGCAGAGCAACACGTTTGAAATTCAAATTTGACACATTCAACATGGCATAGCAGAAAATAATGGCAACGAAATGTAAAATGTAAATTTCAGCTTAAATTTGAACACTAATTGGATTGTAACAAGAACTTCCTCAGTCCACAACAACTAACAAGTGAAACTGATCTGGAAATGCTCCAACCCCACCGGCAAGTTCATTGTCAACATTTTTGGGTTGCTGGGCGAATCAACCAGTTCAGTCGCCACAATTACACAAGTATCCCATCGCTCGTGCTCTATTCCCTGTTCCTGCAGAGGGATGCACAGTGGCATTGGAATATCCAAAAATTAAGAAAATCTTGTTCATTAAGAAAATCAGTTCTCAATAAATTGCAGGATGCGTGCTAGAAATGTGTGCCTCCGATGACACCATTAAATGAACCCTAAGATTTTCCCAAAATTTTACTCTTTTGTATAGCATCCATATTAATATTGCTTATAGTTTAGGCTCTATACATCAAAGAAGTGTTTTTTACATCCCACTGTTATGCATTTTAGCGCGGAGGAGTTTCGTTATACTAGAAAGAACACAACAAAATGGTAATTTGTTTTGTTCGGTATCATGTAATCGGCTCAACTACGCTATAGTTTTTCTTTGCATGTTTTTATTTTTTATTATAACTGCTTTGAAATAAGGTCCTACTATAACCTATAATTATGCGATCCACAATAGGACGGGATATAGACGAGAACCACGTTAAGTGATCAAGCAAAATTGCTTATGCTCTCCCATTTTTAATAAAGTTTGGTGGAAATGTTAGGTATGATACTCTAATAACGGGGATAACAGAAGATTTGTAAAGACTTTAGCTTGACATATTTGTACCCGAGCTGCGTGACATATTTGTACCCGATACCACACTGTGGTACTGGGTATTATGAATTTGTGCAATTGTTTGTAACGTCTAAAGAACAAAGAGATAAACCCAAAGTTTTTGATACCAATCGGCATAGAATCACTATTTGATAGGCATTAAATTTCCCTACTGAAAATGTGGCATATCCGACCGTGCTTTGGTATAACCGCCATATATAGACGTCACGGCTTGATACTCTGGAGAAACCTTTTTCAATTGATTTGGCTGAAATTAGGAAATTTATACTTTATATTAGACCTAATCGTTCCTAGCAAAAATGGGGTACATCGGTCCATGTTTTGGTAAATCACCCATATAAAGGTCCACACCGATGCCGCTTTTTGACACTCTAGAGAACAGATTTTTCAATTGATCTGGCTGAAGTTTAAGAATTTACACTTTATATTTATTTACTTTAACGTCCCTAGTAAAAATGGAGTACATCGATCGATGTTTTGATTTCAATTCTATTTTGACAATTATTCATCCCCACAAAATTTAATCAAATCGGTTAATATTTTTGAAAGCTAAAGAGGTTGATCTAAAGTATGCCTATTTAAGGCACAAATAAGACATTTCCAGACGATTAAGTTGACATTTTGCAGTTTGTGTTTCACACGTACATAAATGCTGCGCAACGAAAATGTACATATCGGTACATACGAAACAGACGTTTTTATTAGATCATTATTATTAGACAAACAACATTAATAAAACTTGACAAAATTTTTTTTCCTATTCTGCTCTGGGAGGGTGGTGTGTGGTATCATATATTTGGCTCCGCCAGACTTTAGCCATTCCTAATTGGTTTTTAATTAACTTAAAAATTAATAATCTGTGTTTTACTTACACTATTGCTTCCGACTGATCCCGAGTTTTAGCTGAATTTCTCCATGGTAGTGTTATTAAAATAAAATTTTCTAACAATAATTTCTGTAATACTCAATCTTTTGTACATGTCCTCCACGAAATCATTTAAAAGCAAGATGGTGACAGCGAAGTGCAATAACATTCAAAGTCCACCCAAAACGTCGTAAGGAGTGTAATTTTGGACAAAACTTATAATACCACTTTACTCGCGGTGTCTCCAATAATTGAAAAGATAGCTTTTGAAGAGAATTTTTATTCAAATATGACTAAAACCCATTTTAAAATGTTGCTGTTGGGATTCTGTCTAGCGAAGACTTAAGTTTTATTTAAATCTACTGATATTTCTCCTACTTATTTTCCTTGCGTATCAGTAAATTTGTATTCCCACTTAGCACACTGTGTCAGCTCAAATGCCAACAGCAGCAACATTGGCAAATGTAGCTGACTACTTTGTCCCTTAATTTCTTGGAGACAAAATGTTTGAAGCACTTACTTCCCGCCCACACTCGGGCGGCCCTGCGATTTCAGGTATCCCATGGGATCTGGACGAAAATACGTACTTAGACAAGTACTTGAACTAAACTCATACATAAAAAATAAGCTTGTTCCGGCTTGCAACTCCAAGCGTATCAGTAAACAAGCTTCTTTTTCCATTGCCACTGCTGCTGCTTCGTCGGCTGCTAGTTACGCGTACAGCATTGCCCCGTTAAGCATCGTCAAAGCAGTCACGTCGAGCGAAACTGTTCTACGCCGCACGCTTGAATGACCAAAGTCAGCGGACAAGAGGGCGCCCACCTCTCACCACCCCTTCCAGAACATGAAACAGGGGGGCGCCGCAACACCAAACTATTTGCTCCCTCAACCATTTAATTCATACGTCGTTTACTCTGTTTTGTTCTATTCTGTGCTTTTTCCTAATTTTTTTATTTTCTTATTGTCGCTCATTCCATAGCCGGAGTGGCTTTTGCTAGTTGGGTATACCTATCCTTTGCCCAGGCAACTTTGTGACATTTTTACGTCACGCATGGCTTTAAACGTGGGGTAATGTCACCGCACCCCACACACACATACCACATCATGCCAGGTAATGTAGGGCTACCCAGAATCCCTCTAATATCATTATGCGTATATGAAACAATTAGCCTTCCTTTTTTGTTTCATTTTCAGTAGAATTCATATGTATGTGTGTTTGGGAAAAGCAAAGAGCAGGGCGGTGACGAAGGAGCGCAGGGGATGCTTATGAACCCACTCCCCTGTAATGAAAACAACAAATGCTACGCCTCAATGCATGCCCAAGGAGGCATAAGAAAAACTCTCGTGAACAAAAAAATCACTTACAAAATATTATAAAAAATGAATTCCAAAGGAAACATTTTGTAAAATGTTTAAAGTCCTTAAATGGCTGTTCGTACTTAAGACTTTAATGGATGGTTAGTACTTAAGTCGATATGTTACACTTCAGAGGAGGATAATATCGCTATTAAAATCGTGCTAAAAATATTATATAATATAAAAAATGTTTTAATACTTCGAGCTATGCTTTACTATTTAAACTTTCTCCTAATTATTCCTTCATGTTAGATAGGACGGTATATATCATTTTTTACAATCTAAACGTGTAACCCATCGAAGGAGTGACTTTAAAAAAGATGTTACACTGTCAGAGAGCAGTATTTTTAAAATGTCGCCTTCACCCTCTTGTACTCTATAATTTTTAACGGCCAGAATCGAAAATAAAAATCCAAAAAGGCTGCCTTAAAACTCACTATAAACATAGTATGTTTCAAGGAGTCAACTAAATAAAACATCTGTCCAAACTTCATTAAAAAAACTCCACGCTAATATAAAAGCGGATAGTTAGGCTATGCCTTTCCCGTAAATCAAAGTTAAATAGATTTACCGTACCAATATCTCGAAAACTATAGGAACAAAATGTTGCAGATTCTGAAAGAGTTTACTTGAAACCCATATTATAAACTCCTAACTCAAGAAACACCAAAATAGCGTATGGACCAAAATAGCATTAAGCCGACGATTTGACGCTGAAAAATACCTGTTTGTAGGGCAGCTCTCCCTTTTTGATTTAACACAGAGTTGAAAATGTAGCATTTTTGCACAGTGCGTTTACGAAAGAAAACGAAACCCTTTCGCAGTGCAGATTTATTTACAAACGAAAACAAATGGCGTTTTTAGGGCGAAAGGCAGACAAAATTTAGAATTTTTTGGCAAAATAGAAAACACAATTGGGTCATAACTTTTGTGCTATTGGGTATTTCGAACCCACCCAGACATGTTTAATCGGTGCATATTGAGCTACGATATTTACAAAATACTAGCACACGGTAAGGGAAAAAAATAAAAATTCAATTTTCAATTGCAGATATCTCGGTAACTATACGAGATAATTCTTAGGTGTAAAAAGTTTTTTTTAGACCTCAGTTAGTAGAACACACACAAAAAACTTTACTTCTCTAACACCTCTTCATCTATCATGCCATACAAACGTTGGTCGCAATCGGTTGTTTGGTTAAGAAACGGTCGAATTATTTCCCCTTTTTGAATTCGTACCACTGTGCAGTGTTTTGCAAAAACAGATGCAAATTGACAGACTCGTCTTGGTATAACTTTTACAAATATTGAGTCTCCCAAAAAATGTTTACTTTTCTGGATTTGTGAGAGTGCGACAAATATTCTGTGAACATTTTAAGACACTTTTTTTCAAAAAATGGCGCACTGTGTCCTTCTTATAGCAAAGTACACTTTGCAAAAATCGGTTCAGCCGTTCGAGAGCAATTACAAATTTTTAAAAAACTAAAATGCCTATAAATTTTTAAAAATAAAAAAATGGTAGCGAGATCTTATTTTACCTATTTGTAACTGCCTATAAACATCTTAGCCAAAAATAAAAAACATAGGTCTATATTAAATATTCTGACCCAGTTAGTAAAATGAGCGATGTAACATTTTTCTGGTGTATTTGAAAATTTTTGAGACCAGACTTTTTTAAATCTTCTTCAATGTATAGTTGGGACCTAATTGACCAAATAGTTTTCTAAAAATTCAATTTTCTTTTTAATGGAGCATAATATTTGTAGAATGCCTGGAAGTTGATATTAAAAATTATTAAATATAATATAAATATTTCCTGTAGAAGGGCCCCGAAAAATTAAAGATACATGATCAAAATATTCCAAAAAAAATCCCCATACGATTTCACTGGAGGTATCTGTGAAGTCCGATGACACCTTCTTCTATATCTATTTGTATCAGAATTTTTTATCTTTTGTCATTTCAGAGATAGTTTGAAAAAAAACAGATATATACAGAAAGAAAAATGCCGTACTAAATTCAAGTAAAAAATTCTTATTTTAAGCCGAAATCGTACTTAAAAATTTTAGTACGTTCTTACTAAGTTTTTCTTAAAACAAGTAAAAATCGGCTTACATAAAAAAATTGAAAACAAGTAAACATTTCTTAAAAAGGAGAATTAAGGCTAATATGGCTTAAATTAAGTAGATAAAGCTTACTTTAATCTCTGAGAGGTAGAATAAATATAGAGCACAATAAAATTACCCTCTCAACCACTCTCATTGAACTGGTTGATTTTGGCTGATGCAACATCAAACACACACGCATATAAATCGACGAAATATATATGTAAAAACATTTGTGCGCAACGATATGCAATTGGTTTCTCGTTCAAGCGATGTTTGTGAATACATTACTTGGCGAGATTTTTTTTAATTTGTGACGACAGTAGTTGTTAAAAATTCTTGTTCGTTTTGTTGACGCTATCCCTTATATGTTTGGGTTTTAAATCGAATAATTACAGCCAAATTTTAACTTTTGCTGTCAAGCCATTGTATTTTGACATAACATTTGATAATTCTTTTATTCTTTGCAATATAGAGGCAAATATGGTGTAATATAAATGGTACGTACAAATGATATGATATGATATAAAACAAATGAAAGCACAAAATAAATCCCATAAAATTCTTCAATCAATCGCTTAATGCTTGAAATGAGAATATTTCGGCTTAAAATCAAGCCTACTCAGGCTAAATGAGCGCTAAGATTAAGAATTTAGGGTTTGAAAATACGTACTTGATTCAAGTATTTTGTACTCGGTTTAAGAAAAACCGTACTTACCGTACTTTTGACACCGCTACGGCTTGATTCAAGTACGGATTACTAATTTTTTTCTTTCTGTGTATGAGTTGCATTCCAACAACAAAATAATGAGAGTCATTGAACATACAACAAGCTCCCTAATCGCGAAAAAATCGGTATAAAGGGAGCAGCATTTTAAAAATTTTACCTACGCTCTACAGTACTGTTGCATTTTTAATGGTCAGAATCGAAAACGAAATTGAAAAAAGGCAAATATATAACTCGCTACAAACACAGTACTCTAAAAGTCGTCACCTAAATGAAACATCTGTCCAAACTTCATTAGAAAAAAATACTTTGACATCACGCAAATACACACTCGGATTATTATTTTTTCCCTTGACGCTGAAAAAAACATATGCTTTGTAGGGCAGCTGAAGACCACCTAGTAATTAGACACCCCAAAGGCCTTTGAGTGCGATATTTGGGAGTGCAAGAGACCTCGCACTCCCAAATATCAAAATGATTGAATGTAAAATACATCTTCATATAAATGTAAAATACAGGTAAATTTTAATGGGGCCATATCTAAATGAACCGATAACATATATATGGGTATTATATTTAAATCGAACCCGATTTTTTTAAATTTGGCACTGGGTTCATATTATTTCTTTGTGTCGAATTTCATAGACAGGGTATATTGAGTTTGTGCATTTGTTTGTAATACCCAAAAGGATAAGAGATAACCCCATACCTATGGACTTGGAATCACTTCCTGAGTCGATTTGACCATGTCCGTCTGTAGATGTATCATTGTAATGAAAATGTGATGAAAAAGATTACTAAATTTGGCATAGAGAAGTTCATTGATCCAAGAATGAAAACTGCCAAATTTGAAAAAAATCGGTTCATCGTTACTGGAAACAAAGACCGCCGAAAGTCGAAAGGGGCCAACTATACAATACTCTTCAACACCCTATTAGTAACAGAATAAGTAGATTATTTATCAATATTATTTCCCAATATTGGTACACTTACCTACTGGTGATTATATCTACGTTCGTTCATGGTTTAGAAAACTGAAAGGATGTCTCTCAAGTGCTTTTATAAAAATTTAATAATTTTCTACAAATGTGCTTTTGCTCTCTAATACAAATCAGTTGTTTTTAGCTATGTTGTTTTGTCAAAATGTCTCCGAATTAGTTTACTAGTTTTAAAGTAAAGTTATGTAGATATATGAAGCAACAGATCGTATGAATTACACAGTGCGACAAACTCGATATTATTTTTCCTATAGGTCTCGTCGAGTAAAACACGAATCTATTTTTGGAATTCCCCGGACACCCTAAAATCTGGATTTACTGGTAAAAACCCGATTTTCTTGCCTTTTTCATTTTAACGCCTATAACTTTGTTAATTATAATTAATTTAAGAGAATGGTTCAATTTTTTTCTTATAAAATATACTATATTTTGGTTTTTGGACTGTCGCAGTGTGCTATTTCAGTTAGTATTACGCATACACATTCGTAAACCAGATATACTCCTACATACAAAAGTAGTGAAAAGAATTCTATTTAAATGTCGTTAGTTCATATTTTTGCAGTATTTTTTTTTTTAGATGTCATCATAAAAATATTTTCTAAGAAAAACGTATCGATGTTCTATAGATTGTCATCTAACAAAGCATTAAATGTGAACATTTGTAAAGCGAAAAATTCTTCATACTAAATGCAACTATATATAAGTACTGCTATAACGAACTGTCATATTTCATTTGAAAAAATATATGCCTTCAAATCTGTCTTGAAGTCAAATCAAAAGGGACAGTATAACAACTTGGGTTAATAAGGTACAAATTTATTAAGATTTAGCTGTAACCCGGTGCAATTAGGAGCCTCCATTATTGAACAGAATAATTTTTTTAATATACTTTTAGATTTTGAATTTTTACTAATACTTTAATTCCAAAACATCAACCACAACATTTAAAGAATGAGACTTCCAGAGCGTTAACATGTCAAATCAGTAATCGGAACCCGGTGCGCTTCGCTGCCCTCAAGTTTAATTTCAGTGATTTATCCAATAGGCGCACTATTACTGCAACGTCAAGATAAAGCACCACGCGCTCTGTTTTTAAGCTAACGCATACCAAATTTAAAGACTCTTGTCACGCCCACTATTAATGTAACGTCAGTTTTTGGATCCACCAGGCATTTTTGGTTACACATACTTAAATTCGATACTCTCGCTGCTATTGTACTCGCAACATTGCAACATTCAATTTCAAGTTATGTGGGCAGTACCACGCCCACTTTTACCATCACGCCAGTATTTGGCAGCATACTACTACCAAGGTTACACATACCAAAGTTCGAGACTCTTTTTGCAATAGTACTCGAAATATTGCAAATCTTAATTTCAGGTTGTGTGGTCGGTGCCACGACTTCTGCTATTATCAATCCATCATGACAAATTTCGAGGCTGCGAGTCTATCGAGAACCAACTAACACAATTTCATTTATATATCCTACACCACACTGTGATACAGGGTATTTTATAATTTTGGTTCATGCCAGAAATACAAAAATACTGCCTAGAAATACTGCAGACCAATGTAAAAGTATACAGATCAACTCAGAATCACTATCTGAGTCGATTTAACCATGTTGTTCGTTGAGAACTAATCGCAATTTCACTCCGATCGTGCTGAAATTTTGCAGTTAGGAAATCTTTCGCACTTGGATTTAGATATAGCTCCCATTTTACAACTAATTGTTTTAAAATTTAGCATGGTAGAGTTTGTTGATCTATGGAACAACATTGCTGAATTTGTAGAAAATCGGTTCAGATATAGATATAGCTCCATAGACATACACTGCAGAATTTGAAAAAAAAAGCGGTTCAGATTTAGATATAGCTCTATATATATGTGACTTACCAAATGTAAATTCTGTAAACAAATAAAGAATTTCATGTCTATCATACAATAAATATTTTGCAAATATCATTTCTAAGTTTGGTTTTGTAGCTTGAAATAAAGCATTCTCTCCATTGCTATTAAATTTTGGACAAATGGTTGGGCAGACGATTGAAAGGCCTTTTCTGATTGCAGCACTTCAATTAAAAACTAAAATGCAACTGAAAACTGCTGTTTAATTACTCGCATGTAATATGTACAAATGTATTTACAGCTTAATACGCGTGCATAATCCCGGTTGGCAAAATTTACCTTGAAAGATATATCGTTAAACTTTTTTTAACGCTAAAAGAAAATTCAAGCTCGAGATCTTTTAATTACTAGAATTTTAGACTTAAAAAATCGAATAAAAAAATCGTACGTAAAGATAAAGAAAAAGCTTATTCGGAACAAATTGCAAGAAAATGTAATAAACTAATCGGCGTACTCAATGAAAAAAATCACTTCTCCAGTACATATATTTTGAGGTATAATAATTTGTTTTCTATAAGCCTGAAAAAATACTGTAATTTATTTAATCTTCGGAGACGGAGCAAAATCGGAGTTGGAATTAAGAATTTTTATAGCTATCTGTAAATTTACATTCAAGTGCATTATTTGATAAGTCATAAATATATGTGTCAAATAATTCCAACGAATTCGAAATAAAACCTCCTGAGTTTGTGGCAGAGTTGGTACACTGAAAGAATTACGAATATTAATCATAATTTTTAGCAACAAATTTGATATTTTGTTCATAAATTCAATGAAATCTTAATATCTATGATATTTGACAAATATCATGAAAGTTTTCATATGTTCATTTCATAACTAAGTTGTTTGAAAAGTCTTTCATGTAGAGAGATTTTTTTCCTTAAGTACATGCACCCGTCTAGAAACCTGACCAACCGGGTATACTTATATATGAGTGCATATGTGAATGTAAATACCTGTTTGTATGGCAAAGTTTGTATGCGTATATGTTTACATAAACTTTAAACGCACAAACAACAGCAACAGCAACAATGGCAATTGCAACTGCAACAGTGCAGCCAAACACAATGTAAACTTTTTCTGTAGACAATAAGACCGGCCGGCTAAAGTTAAAACGCTCAACATTGAAAAGTGCAAATTAAAATGTAATTTAAGTGCACAAAGGCAGCAGCGAAATGTGAAAATCCAGCAAATTGTTTTTTCAATTTGTGCTGGACAAATGATTATGGTTATCCCTCATTTAAAGAGTTGTGATTAAAAACACATTTAAAGCGAAATGGTAACCTGGCAATGGGTGTGATCAATATAAAATTATACGGTGACGTGTGAGTGTTACAAATTAACTGATAATAACACTTTGCTCGAAATTGGCACTTTAATAATGTAACACAGAATGAAGCGTGTATTCCGAATCCTTTCGCCTCAACCTCTGCCCCGAGATAACTAATCCAATTCAGCATGCTCGAAATGGGTCTATTCGTAGGGTCAACTTTCTGTTACATTTTTGGACTCGCTCAGTGTATTTTTAAACCCGAAACCATACTGTGGTAATGGTATATTATGACTTTGTGCCTTACCTTGTAACGCCCAAAAGAGAAGAAATAGACCCATATTTTGTTATACCAATCTACATAGAATCACTTTTTACGACACGTCCATTAGCTACCTATTTGAAATGAGCCATATAGATCCATGTTTTTTATTAAGCCCCGCAAATAAAGATCGCCGCCTGATTTTAGCTCCTTTAAACAAGAAGCAAATACATCCGTTTTGTGTCAGTTTAAGCCATTTGAGCAATGTCTGTCGGCTGGTACGCATGATAACTCTCGAAAGGAGTAACCGATTGACTTGAAATTTGGTAATATTTTTTTTCTATTTCTGGCTAAAAAGATGGGCAAAATTGGTCCACTCCTTATAGTACCTCCCCCACAAAGGGTTAAAATTTGGTAATATATTACTACATATTTATTCGAATCTTCTGCTACTTCCTATCTCCTTTGGTACATCCTACACAAACACCCCATTTTCTACGAAAAGTTAACAGCTTATAACTTAATAATAGCGGCAATATCAAGCCCCTTTTGGGACCTCCCGCGCAAACGTAACATTTTACAATCCTATAATGGAAGTTATCATCACACCAGTTTTAGTACCTCTCATACAAAGAGAGCCAAGACTTGCCCAAATTAAGTAACTCAGGTTTAGGTATTATTATAATATTACTACTCGTATATATACCAGTGCATCTTTACATTGCTCACAAAGTGAGGGTATACCTTAGTCGGTTTACCCGACTAAAATTTCTTACTTGTTTTTTCATTATTTTTTCTTTTTTGGGAACATAGGCTATCTATTATAACATATCTATATTACATCTTACACATATGTAACATCTTACGTTTTTCGGATTCCTGGGCCAACGTCCGGCGTTGCTCGGTCGCCCCTGTCATGCATTTGGGGTGGTTTCCTAAGTATGTGACCCATCCTACTCCATATTCTTCTCATTATTTTTAGTTCAACATTAATGATTGTCTTTGGGCAGAAAATCTTCGATATGATTCGCATGAATTTATTTATTTTAACTTGCAGTTTCTAAATGATTGTATTTGACATAAGCCATGCCTCAGTCCCGTATAGAAAAGTTGATTTTACGCACGAGTTAAATATTCTTAGATTCGTGCGTATGGATATTTGAGGTGATCTCCATATCTTGTTCAGACGCCCAAAGGCTGTTCTGAATCTATCTACTTTTTAGTTTACATCTTCGTCAACAGCCTATGTAATATATTTCGACATTTTCATTATATAGTTTATTACTGATAGTATTATTAATACATATGACATCAGTCTTTTGGATGTTGATTGCGTCTGTCTATTCACTTTTATGATTTTGGAGATTATGCGTTACAAACAAATGCACAAAGGGTTTTGTATATAATAATGATATAGGATAAAATGCTTTGGCATATGTTTCATATTACGGAAAAGATGAGGAAAAGCTTGAATAAAGTTGAAATATCGGCACCAACAGAATGGAGGACGTTTGCGTAGGCACTATTCGCCTTCTAGGAACGACGGGTATATATATATATAAGTATATAGCTTCCATATAAGAGTCCCTTCCGATTCGATATCTTGTCGCTGTAGAAAAAACTTGGTGATCGTCGGTACAGGATTCGGCTGTACGAGTATGTGAACAAAGAATTCAATATCTCTAGCACATATTGGATGAGGCCTGATCAACAGTAACCGGAGAAGCATGCAAGTACCTTCCATGCAGAGGTTCTAAGTTTAAATTATATGTATGTTGGACAATAACCAGTTTGTGTTTATACCCTACACAACACTGTGGTACAGGTAATTGTAAATTTGTATTAAGAGAAAATAACACAGCTAGACCCACCTTAAAGTATACCGATCGACTCAGAATCAGTAGCTGAGTCGATTTAAGCATGTCCGTCCGTCCGTCCATCTGTCCATGTAAAGTTGTTCGTCGACTACAGGTCGCAATTTCACTCCGATCGTTCTGAAATTTTGCAGTTTAGAGTATTTCGCAGCTGTTAAGATCGCTATTGAATTTGGTTGAAATCGGTTCTGATTTAGATATAGCTCCCATATATATCTTTCGTCCGATTTGGCCCTTTAGTCCTATAGAAGCTGTATTTTACATCCAATCGTTTTGAAATTTAGAATGTTAGAGTTTATTGATCCATGAACCAACATTGCCGAATTTGAAGAAAATCGGTTGAGATTTAGCTATAGCTCCCATATATATGTTTCGTCCGATTTTGCTCTTTAGTCCTGTAGAAGCTGTATTTTACATTCAATCATTTTGAAATATAGAATGGTAGAGATTCTTGATCCATGAACCAACATTGCCGAATCTAAAGAAAATCGGTTAAGATTTAGCTATAGCTCCCATATATATGTTTCGTCCGATTTGGCCCTTTAGTTCTATAGAAGCTAGATTTTACATCCAATCGTTTTGAAATTTAGAATGGTAGAGTTTCTTGATCCATGAACCAACATTGGCGAATTTGAAGAAAATCGGTAAAGATTAAGCTATAGCTCCCATATATATGTTTCATCCGATTTGGCTCTTTAGATCCAATCGTTTTTATACCCTACACCACACTGTGGTACAGGGTATTATTTAACTATAAAATGTCCCAAAAGTAAATTTATGTAAACAATTTATACATGAATTACAAAATTTATATATCAGAGTTATTCAATATTACGAGAGTGGTGTAGGGTATTATATAGTCGGCCCCGTCCGACTTTAGCCTTTCCTTACTGGTTTTTATCTACTATTTTTATTTTTGCTTAATTCTCTATATCTTACCAGCAACTGAAATAAATGTTATCAATATGAATTTTTATTTTCTCATTACTTTTTATATTTATATTACATTTTCCCATTACGACTTTGTATTACTCATTATGAAATTGCATGTTCTCTTTAAAACTTTTTCCAATTTGATTTTATATTCTCTTAATACAAATTTACAATTACCAATATAAATTTACATGTTCTCATTGCAAACATAAAAAGCTGTAATTAACACATTTTTTAATAAAACTTCCTTGCTCATCTTAATGTATTCTCTACTTTGTATGCGGTTATTTATTGTTATTATTTAGCCTCTTACAAATCCTAGTAACAGTGATTTAATATAAATATGCAGTTTTGTCGGTGAGGTGATGAAAATATCATTATTTAAAAATCAAATGTCTCCGAAACTATAACTCGTAGAAAAGTTTGGATGTAAATAACGAAAGCTTATTAGTGATGTCAATATGAACAACTTCAGAGAAACTAGGCGGGGTCGAAGTAATGTTCGTGGCAAAAATGGGTAGTATTGGGCGGGACCAGATTTATGGGCGTGGCAATAGTTGCTTATAAAGGCTATGTATTCCAACGCATCACTGCAGGTTCGACACAACGGCATTAAAAGATATTCTTCACTTACGATGGCGTCAACCAAGGTGGTCCATTATCACCATTACTCCATTCTAAACTATGCTATGTAGTTTTTCAGGAGGGCCATCAAAGTTTGATTTTTTCCTTAATTTTTGTGAATAACTTTTGATTGGGTTGACGGATATACACCAAATTTTGACTGAATATAATTTTGAATATTTAGAAATTGAAAATGTTCAGAATGGTGATATCCATATATCTTCTGTTGCACAACATCACCGATATACAAAATAAATCAAATGATCTGGTGGAACTTGCAATGAACGTTTGCTTAGAAATAAATACAGAGAAGACCCAGGCAATACATATGTATGTATATAGACAAATCCTTTGATCAACAACTTATAATTCAAAATCGACCAATTGTATATGTCAGAAGTTTAGGTTATTTAAATGACATCACACATCCGTGTGATGTCAGTGGATAATGGTGTCGAAGCTGAGGTATTCAGTTGGAAAAAAGGAAGAGCTGTATTTGGACGCCTTAATTCAACATGTCAAAAAATACAAAATTACGCATATACCTGTGTGAAGTACAAACACCTATGGAAGTGAAACCTGGTTGGAAACAAATAGTATAGTCAACCGAACCGAAGTATTTGTCAATAAATTCCTAAGAATAATAAGTAAAATTTTTCTGGCAAAGCAAAAGTGTCAATGTTGATCATACTGACAAGCGAAGATCCAATAATGATATAAATAGCGAGAAGAAAATGGAGATGAATTGGTCATACGCTATGCCTACAATGGAGCCCTCAACGTAGCCCTATAGTGGAACCCTTAAGGTAGCTGACGCCCCAAAAAACGACTAAAAACAAGGGTCGAAAATGATAATTTTACTGAATTGAAATTAATTTGATGAATTAAAAGTAATATGTAACGATAGATTAAGTTTAATTTCTCTTGTCTATGTTCCCCTTGTCTTGCCCTATGTTCCCCAGCGGAGTAATAAAAGAAAAAAAGTCGACTTAGCATACTTTCCACTTTCTATTCTGCATTTATGGTCTAAAGGGCAAATGTTAATTTCATCGTTTGGCAAAAAGACTGCTAAGTATTCGGCTGCAGTCCGAATTTAGCCTTTACTACTTCTTTGCAATGTTTTATTTGTACGTTTAGAAGGTGTAAATTATTTAAATGCCTTATCTTGAACCTAGAGCTGAATAATATCAGACCTTAGCGCACACAGCCAAGGAAAGGGTTCAAGTTAACACCATCCTAAGGTATCCTGCACAAAATTTAAAAAAATACAATCTTGTGATCCGATGTCATTCTGATCTAATGTCATTATTTTCGACTTCCCTTTGGGCTTCGAGATATTTTCTTATTTTCCACTTCTATTGATGCATTGGGAACATAAAGGAATCCCGCAACCACCTTTTTATACCCTACACCACACTGTGGTACAGGGTATTATAAGTTTGTTTCACGGCAGATGTTTGTAACACCTGAAAATAACACAGCTAGACCCACCTTAAAGTATAACGATCGACTCAGAATCACTAGCTGAGTCGATCTCTGTCACTCTGTCCGTCCGTCTGTTGATGTAAAGTTGTTCGTCGACTACAGGTCGCAATTTCACTCCGATCGTTCTGAAATTTTACAGTTAAGAGTATTTCGCAGCTGTAAAGATCCCTATTGAATTTGGTTGAAATCGGTTCAGATTTAGATATAGCTCCCATATATATCTTTCGTCCTATTTGGACCTTTAGCCCTATATAAGCTGTATTTTCATCTAATCGTTTTGAAAACTTAGAATGGTAGAGTTTCTTGATCTATGAACCAAAAGCGCCGAATTTAAAGAAAATCGGTTAAGATTTAACTATAGTTCCCATATATATGTTTCGTCAGATTTGGCCCTTTAGTTCTATAGAAGCTGAATTTTACATCAAATCGTAAAATTTAGAAAGGTAGAGATAGAAAATGTAAATGGTAGAAATGGTGGATCAAGAAATCCATGAACCAACATTGCCGAATTTGAAGAAAATCGGTTAATATTTAGATATAGCTCCCATACATATCTTTCGTCCGATTTGAACCTTTAGTCCTATAGATGCTGTAGTTTACATCCAATCGTTTTGATATTTAGAATGGTAGAGTTTCTTGATCCACGGAATAACATTGCCGAATTTGAAGAAAATCGGTTAAGATTTAGCTATATATAGCTCCCATATATATGTTTCATCCGATTTGGCTCTTTAGTCCTGTAGAAGCTGCATTTTACATCCAATCGTTTTTATACCCTACACCACACAGGGTATTATAAGTTTGTTTAATGGCAGATGTTTGTAACACCTGAAAATACTATAGCTAGACCCACCTTAAAGTAACTTATACCCACCGCTTATTCCCAATATACCGTATATCCACATTAAAGTATTATTTAAGTATAAAATGTCCCAAAAGTAAATTTATGTAAATAATTTATACATGAATTACCAAATTTATATTTCAGAGTTATTCAATATTACGATAGTGGTGTAGGGTATTATATAGTCGGCCCGCCCGACTTTAGCCTTTCCTTACTGGTTTATTATGTTTTTGCAAATACACTTTCTAACGCAAAATAGTTTAATAGTTCACAATGAAGAATTAGCTTTATTTCAATATAATTTTAATAAAAATCTAAAAAATAAGAAATCCTACTAATACGAGTATTAAAAATCGTTTTTTATCTCTTTGTTTAGTTGTTGTTAACACCATTACGCCTGAAAGGCTTAACCTAAAAGCTTGAAATTTGTTGGACAGATAGACCCAAGCCTGGGAAGTGTCAAAGGCTACTTTGATTTTCTATTTTTCTCCCAGCGACTTTCGATCACTTAAGCACTGAGGCTCCTGTTAGAGTTAGAAGGCTGTAATTTTTGCACACGCATCGGCAGGAGTGTTGCATAAACCAAGGGCTACAAACGAAGTCATTTTTTGGCCTGTGGTCAGTTCTAGCGCTGTCCAAAAGTTGAGTATTATTTGTTGTCCCTTCAAAAGACTCTCACAACATACAAAGATACAACTTTATAAATATTAAGTTCTACAAACGTCAAACATATACGCGAAAAATAATTTTGAATTCTCTGACTGTGGTTAGCGTAGCAGTGTCCAGAACAATTTTCATTATTTCACTCATTTTAAAAGTTCCTTAAGAACAAAGAAAATGAAAATTTATATGTACATTAGGGCGGGTCGATTTAAAAATCGCCCATTGCTCAGTGAAAATCGTATTCTAGGGATCAAAATAAGAAACTTTGCCGAAGGAACCATACCTCTAAAACGAATTCTGATGTCCCGGAAAAAATCCCACTTTGGCCAATTTAGAGTGCTCCAATCAGTCCAAATGTATGGAACCCCCAGGGGGTTCCAGGGGGTGTGCCACTGGCATGGGTGGGTCGGGCCTCCAAAGTTAGTGGGGGTCGGTCATACATTTGGACTCGATTGGAGCACTCTAAATGGGTCAAAGTGGGATTTTTCAAAATTTGCCCCTACCCAAAAGAGGTATGGTTCCTTCGGCAAAGTTTCTTATTTTGATCCCTAGAATACGATTTTCACTGAGCAATGGCGACTTTTTTTGCCTCCCCACAAATCGACCCGGCCTAATGTACATACAGACATCAAATGAGATTTGAAAACAGTTTGATGTCCAGCCTAAGGTCAAACCGTACGTAAAATCGCGTTTCAAAATGTCTAAAGACTCAACCCTTTCACTACCATTGTACACTACAGTGCACATATCGATACCTCCTTTCTAAAACATGCTAAGTCGACTAAGCATGTTTTTAGGGAGATTGCATTTTTAATTTCTAAACATTCCAATTTATATTCAGTCAAAACTTTGTGCTTATCCGTCAACTCAATCAAAAGTTATTCACAAAAGAGTACAGGTCATTCGATTTTCATCGTAAAGGAATTCCACACAAATTTTCAAACTTTGATCGCCTGTCCTGAAAAACTGTCATTTTGCACTTAGCATAGTTTATAAAGGAGATATAGATATTTTCTGATGTTTTTCCCGTTTCAACTAATTTGTTTTGTTTTTGAAGCATTATGTTGATTGAAGCCTTAGTCATACCTTCAATACACTCGAGTTATTAAAATCGACAAAATTAAAATGCATACAACTGCAGTTGTGGTCATCAGAATGCAGTCATATTTTAGATTAATACTATTTAGGCATATGCCAACTTGTCCACCAAATTTCATTCAAATTGTACAACATTACCAAAAAGAAAAGCTGGTTTCCTGGCAAATAATGCTTCATATATGATTAGGGTACACACTCAACATATATTTATATTTAGTACACACAAAAATTATATATTTGGTAAGACACATACGTACATACAACTGTACGAGCTGTATAAGTGTGAAAACGAAACGAAACCTAAAAACGGTTGTTGTCAAATACATTACTTAGTGTGATAATATATGAGTTGGAATAGGAGAAGTAAGAAATGCTTATTGTACTTTTTGATTATCATGAAATCGCGATACAGGTGCCAAACTGTCACGTAATTGTTTTGATATAATGTTTTAAAAAAACTTTGCATTATATAGCAGTATGGCGTCAAAATGGTCTACAACCAGAAGAACATTCTAGTTACAAATCAAGATTTTTAAATATTCTTTTTTAAACATAAACAAATATGTAATTTATTTAAATAAATAACATTCTCAATAATTGTATTTTGATATTTTTGTAAAAATGTAAACTTACATAAATTATCTTATGTTAGATGGGAACATTTATTTGACTCAACATAAAAATGTATTTCAAATTAATATTTGATTTATTTGCAAACTGTCAATATATAAGATATACAGGGACCTTCGTATGGTGACTATATCAAACCTGGATCGAAATAGGTTATTTTCAATCTTAAACGACCTGCTGCTTTAAGAAATAATATTGGTATAAAGGTGCATTCACCTCGCACAAACAAGTGTTTAGCTAACATTTTATATCATATTTTGCACTTTTATCAAATATTTGGCAAGTCCTTAAAAAACCAAAGTGTTGTTCACAGATAATTAAAAAATAGCATTATTTATATCTTGATCATAGCGAACAACATCATGAGCTCAATAAAAAGAATATAAATACGAATTTATCGTTGACGGTGTGTTCTACATCCAAAGTTGTATGCAACTTCTTGCGATCGTCCACCTAGCTGTCATCCCTATGACAGACAATGGGACTCAGATAGTAATCGAAGTTATAAAAATTCTGTTATGCGAGCTTCAACATGAAAGCAAGGAGATTCGATTTGTTGTTTGTTTTTGAAATTGAGAAATAAATTAAAATGCTTATCAGTTTTTCATAAATTTATGTGTGCACACACGCATACGCACCCTCCTCACACTCACGCAGAAACGGAGACAAAATAAAATTTTACGATCTTCGTTTTTGTTGGCACTTTATGTGATGTTAATGAAAACGACACTCACACAAATGCAAAATGATAATAACTCGAGCAAATATATGCGGATAGACAGGCACAGCCACACACACACACACACATATATACACAGTGGCACGCATACATGAACACATACTTAAACGAAATGTCAAAGTGATGTTTTTTCTTTATTTTTTGTTTTCTGTTAAGATTAACAAAAATGAAAAAGAAAAATAGACAAAAAGAAGGACCCCACAATACCGAACCGAATCAATGAATGAAATTGGTTTTGTTTATAAATATTCACATCTGAATAACTATACAAACATTTGGCCATACATTCTACACATTAGGCTGCAACGCAATATTATATCTAATATGAGTTCATATTTATGTTCAATACTGCTGGAAGTTAATGGCCTAATATTGGACGTACTTTAACTAGCGGGTTCAATTTTAAAATTTGGAAAAAAATAATTAGAAACCAGTAAGGAAAGACAGAAAGTCGGGCGGGGCCGACTATATAATACCCAACACCTCCCTAACAATGCGAAAATGGGCATTGCGATAATAATTTGGAATAATTGCTTTCTTTTCAGTTAAGAAAGTACTTATCTCCACCTGCTCACCAAGTCTTATTCCAAGGAGGAGTTGTTGATGCTGATCATAATAAACTAAATCTGCACAGTATTCGTTCATAGATCAACAATCACAATAGGAGGGCTATACAGGAACAAATAGATTGGGCTATACTTAATCTAAACAGATTTTCGTCAACTTGGAACAAAAACTTCATTTCTGCCAAATAATATAAAGATCGGACGTAAAATACAGTTTCAATAGCGCTTAAATATTAAATAGGCTGGATCATAGGTAGAACATAGCAGTGTTAATTCATGTAATAAGAAACCTCTTTCTGACGAATATCGTACTGATCGTATACATAAATTCAGTTTCTAAAGCGCTTACATGTCAAATCGGGTGTAACATATATATGGGGACTATATCTAAATCTCAACCGATTTTTCCCGAATTTGGCAGTGTTACTAAGCAGTATAAACAGTTTGTTTTTTACAACTGAAATTCCGAATTTTCGAAATTTTGTAAAAAGTTATGTACTTTTTGTATCGGCACGTAAAATATATATTTTGTGAAAATTATGATGTAGATGTGTGTTGTTAAATAAAGTAAATACCTTTTCAAAGAGCCAATAGATTTTAGCGATGTTGGTGTCGGATGAAAGGTTTTAATCTCCGCTTATAGCTAAATAAAAAGTAATTTGTTTTCGACGCCATGGACCACTTAATATCATGTTTTTTTTACTTACTTTAAAGTGTTTATATTGCCTATTGCCCTAAAACCTATTAAAACAAAATCTAATGCCTAATACAGCATTAGCATCAATCACAAAACCCTACTTCAACTTTAAGCACTTCTTTTAAGAAAAGCTACGAAGAAATTTACCTTTTTTACTTTTCGCAAAGATAGTCTTTGCGCGACCTTAAGGAAATTTTTAAGATCTGTTTCCTTTTAGTACAAAACTGTTGGCGTCATGACACAACTTTTGTATGCTATACAAAAGTGATTCAAGTTAATTTTTTACGCTTCACTCCGGCCCTTTGGGCATTGTAAAAAATACTGGGACAAACCTGTCATAAAGATTTAATTATTTCTCGATAAAGACACAAAAAGGCCATCGTGCTACATGGCTATATTTTAGAGGATAATTTGGCCTAAATACAAAAAAAAACAAGTAAGAAAGTTTCAGTCGGGTAAACCGACTAAGGTATACCCTCACTTTGTGAGTAATGTAATATTGAATATTCCACGAATTATTCTGTTAGATTGTATGGTAGGTACCAGAACGGGTTTAACAAATACATCTATTTTTCGCTGAATAGTAGATACTTTAAATACATTGCACTGCGCCGAATTATAAGCGTTTATTTGCACTGTTTATTAACGTTATGAGATATTAAATTTTGGTATGATTTGGACATTTTGTGTGGGAGGTACAAAAAGGGGCGTGGTGATAACGGCCATTTTTTACAGGGCTATAGACACTTCAAAAGCGTTACACTGTGCAAAATGTTGTGGCATTTACGTGCATTGGTACTCATGTTGTGAGCTCTTAACTTTCTGTGCAAAATTGTACCTTTGTGTGGGAGGTACAAAAAGGGGCGTGGCAATAGCGTCCATTTTTCACAGGGCTATAGACACTATAAAAGCATTACACTGTAGAAAATTTTAAGTATTTTTATACACTGGTTTTAATGTTATAAGCTGTTAACTTTTGGTGCAAAATGTTACCTTTGTGTGGGAGCTACCAAAAGGGGCGTGAATATAACACCCATTTTTCACTGGACTGTAGGCACTATAAAAGCATTACACTGTACAAAATTTCAAGTATTTTTATATACTGGTATTAATGTTATAAGCTGATAACTTTTGCTGCAAAATGGTGCATTTGTGTGGGAGGTACCAAAAGGGGCGTAGCAACATGGCCCATTTTTCTCGAGTTGATAGCGACTAATAAACTAATGCTATGTGTGGAATTTCAGAAGATTCGAATAAGTAGTATAGCAGTTATTAAAGATTCAATATTTTACAACATTTTAACACTTTGTGGGGGAGGTACTAGAAGGAGTGGACCAATATGGCCCATCTTCGAACTTAGCCGGAGATAGAAAAAAATATTACCACGTACCAAATTTGAAGTCAATCGGTTACTCCTTTCGAGAGTTATCGTGCGCACCAGCCAGCAGACACACAGACAGACAGACAGACAGACAGATAGACAGACAGACAGACAGACGGACGGACATTGCTCATTCGTCTTAAAATGACCCAAAACGAATATCCGCCGAACATACTTAGGGTCTTAGATCACTCCTTCGATGTGTTACACTTTTTTTCGTAGCAAATGATATATACCCTCGTCACACTAAAGTGAGAGTATAATTAAAAATAAAAAGGGGATTTTTATCCCCACACAGGGTATATATCATTTGCTACGAGACAAAAGGGTAACACATCGAAGGAGTGACCTAAGACCCTAAGAATGTTCGGCGGATATCCGTTTTTGGGTCATTTTAAGTCGAATGAGCAATGTCCGTCCGTCTGTCTGTCTTTCTGCTGGCTTGTGCGCACGATAACTCCCGAAAGGAGTAACCGATTGACTTCAAATTTGGTATGTGGTAATATTTTCTTCTATCTCCGGCTAAGTTCGAAGATCGGACATATTGGTCCACCCCTTCTAGTACCTCCCATACAAAGGGTTAACATTTAGTGAAATATTGATTATTTAATAATTTCTCTACTACTTATTTGAATCCTATGAAATTCTACACATAGTATTAGTTTACTAGTCGCTAGATGCTTTATTTCATAGTTTTAAAATACATTATAATGTGGCTAGCTTAATCAAAAATATTCGATATAACCTAATAATACATTCACATTATACATAACCATGTATGTATACGTATACATATACATACTTGTGTGACTGGGTGGAAAGCACTATACTCTATGACAGAATATTGAAAATTATGCTAACAAAGCAAAAAAATACCATAAAATGAAATTTAAATAAAAACACTTGCCATTTAATGTGTGTGTGTGCGTTCTGGGCATGGGTACGTGTGTGTGAGTGAGTGAGAACGTGCGTGAGTGTGTGTCTGCACCATTTAAAACATTAAATACACAAAATAATGATAATAGGTTTGATGGTGGTTACTGTGTCTCCGTCTTCTTGATAAATTCACAGTCGGTGCTCGCATGTAGTAGGTCCACATGGGTCTCTCCGTCTGTTTATACTGTCTTATATGTGTGTGAGTCACGCAGTCATTATCTCAAAAGATAATGATGACAATGACAACGATGACAATAATAATACTAATGCTATGGCGAAGGGAATAAGATTGGTGTCGTTTTTGTTGTTGTCAAATCGTAGTCTATTAAAATAAAATTTTTAAGACATATCCTGGGAAATACACCGCACTGTATCACACTTTAGCGATCTGGGATAAGACACATATACACACTCACATTCACCCATTTGCGCCAAGACACAAAAGGGAATTGCAGAAATGTGTATGAAATGAATTGGAGTGTTATATTTAAATATAAAACAACAAAATTAAATATATGTTCCATGTTTCACGTCGCAGAGAACATACTCGTATAGACAATAATTATGTAGAACTGAATTTTCAGTGGTGATAAAAGATTGTGGGTTTATTTTGTTACACCTAGTTTTATTACAATATTAAAAAAGAACAGGATATCAATCAAGAAATATCTGAAAGAGGCTACTCCAAAGAATATAAAAGACCTCCATTCCAATGTATGCTAAGTGGCAACAGGTAGTATTTCAGAAGAAAACATACTTTTTTATGAAATTATGGTTTTTGATATTGTTTGGCTTGACGTCTTTTTTATACCCTACACCATAGGATGGGTCGTATATTCATTTTGTCACTCCATTTGTAACTCCACTAAATATTGATCTGAGACCCCATACTACGATTAATATTGATCTGAGACCCCATACTACGATTTAGCCATGTCCGTCCTTCCGTTAACAATAACTGAGCTAGGTAACCGAAATTTGGCATAGATACTTCTTGTAGCTGAAAAGTGTTAAAATTAATGCACATTCTACGAATGGGCTCTAGCATAATTTGTATGTTCAAAAACAATATCATAGTACAGCATTTTTCAGCTCATTGTTTTTAGACTCATTGAGTCCCAAAATCATGGGTTTACTGTGTATGTAATAATCTTTTCAGAAATATCGCCGATTGCAATTCAAATGTCTTACATACTATTTTCTCATTTTCGATCAAATTCACACCCATGTATTATCTTTGGAAATTATCTTTTCAGAAATATCGCCGATTGCAATTCAAATGTCTTACATACTATTTTCTCATTTTCGATCAAATTCACACCCATGTATTATCTTTGGAAATTATGGTACGAGCCATTTTAAAAAACAAAATACAAAAAATTTCCCGCATTACTAAACGCCAATGAAAATAGCCTAAGGTCGGGCGAACCCGACTATATAAATTTTAAATTGAAAGTAATAATTCAGAAGAAATCAAATTTAGCGGTGAGAAATCATATCAGATGACACTTATACCTAGGATCGATTTTTTAGAGAACTACATTACTGTTTACGGTAACATTAATTTTTGCTCAACAATTTTTTAAGAAACAAATTATTTTCTTGCCCAACAGAAAAATTTTCAGTTTCCGTAAAGTGAGAATATTTATTTAAAATGCCGTTCCTGCGGAAATAAATTTGTCTTTGAGTGAATACACATGGAATATGCTTATATCTTAGACGATATGAACCATTTTGAAACCCATTCTTCGGGAAGATAGAATTTAATTTAACTAATAACTGAATTCTGTACCGGTTAGATGCAATTATAGTAAATGACTATTGATGCACAGTGTGTCTTGTTATACTTTTAGAATGCACAATTAATAATTTATTACATAATTCATATTATATATATTATTTATATTTATAATTTTGCGTGTTTACATCATCACTCATCGGCTAAACGCTGCGTGATGCTAACATATTTATCAGATGTTGTTTTTCTTTTGGCAAAAACTTGCAGTAAATATTTACATTTTCTAAACCTAGAAAACCTGCCTTTTATTTTGGCACTAAAAACTTAAAAGAATTCAGTGGATAATATAAAGTTTTACTCCATTAACTTTTTTCTTTACATGTAATGCTTTGGGGTGTAATTTTATTTTAATATTTTAATGACAATAATATCAATTATATTATTCAGCAACTCAACTATATTCTTTTAAATGGGCCAAGTTTTAAGAAAATGAACAAAGATAATTGCCATTATGCTCACGAGATCTCATATAACATAGGTAGCTTCAGTAAATATTTACAATACTCACACTTGTTTTTTCACGAATTGTATTTCTGTGTTTTGGATAACCATTATCTTTGGCATTGTTGTTATTGGAAATTTTGTGAGTACATTTTCGTGATATATGTACACGCTTCCATGTGTTTAGGGTACATTCCAAATATGTAATATTTGTCACCCTAATATTATATGTTTGGTAGGATGTGCCTATCAACAAAACTATGTTCCCGCCAAAATATTTTTTGATTTGGAACTAATATTTACGAAACAAGTATTAATTTGTATTTAAATATTTTGGCAATATACCGATACATTAATTTAAAGGCAGCTTTTCTGTTTTCAGAAGTTCAAAGTGCAAGTTTTAGAAATTTAATGTTTGTAAAATTCGATTAAAATTTAAATCGTATAATCTTGCGTAACGATGAGTTGCAATGACGGTTTGACAAGAAGTGATGAATAGTAATATTTATAAACTAATAATAACAGCCTGTTTCTCTATGTCGAACGAAAGCGATTTGAACGAAAATCAGCTGATTTTAGACCTACTAAAAGGTATCAGAACGACAAAACGAATGCAGACATACTGGCTGATGCCAGTAAGTAGGCCTAAAATCAGCTGTTTTTCATTCGCATCGCTTTCGTTCCACATAGAGAAACAGGCTGTAAGTGCTGAGAAACAAAAGCTAATGGTGCTTATGAATTTTTAGAAAATTTAAAATCTTTTCTAAATAAAATATACTTGGAAAACTTCTTAAACAATAATATTTTTTTGCGAAACTCTGCTCGCGTATATATTTTGTTCTAATATACTAATATATGCGTTCCAAACTAAATTTCTTGATTTTCAAATAAAACTTATTTTGTTACAAATTCATAATATTTAAAAATGTTGGTTCCAACTATATTTTCTTTCACTTCAAACACATCAAAAATGGCTGTTTTTTCTGTACTTTTTTATTATATACTATAAAATCATCAATAATTAGAGAACTTTTATTTTTGAACTTCTTGAATTCAAAAAGCTTTGAAAATTTGTGAAGTTTATCCACACTAAAGCAAACTCTACCTTCAGTCCCAAAAATATTAAAAAATTATTTTTTTGTTGTAATTGAATTATTATCAATCTAAATTGCATTCAATATATTTTATAGTATGAACTGGTATTAAAGTTATAACTTGTTAACTTTTGATGAAAAATAGTCTATTTGTGTGGGACGTACCGAAACGTCAATTTTTCACTAAATTGTGGGAAGATGTTATTCTAAACAAATCTTTGTTTCCATCCTAACACTTTTTATTTGGGTATATTATTTCCTAAACAAATAATTATTTGCATTTAAGCATTCAGAAAATACATCGTACCTTAAACTTAATGCAAGTTTTAAATTGTTCAGTAATCAAAGTTATTCTTTTAGAAGTTTTAAATGTTCGTAAAATTCCTTAAAATTGAAATCGTATAATCTTGCACAACTAAAAATTGCTCAAGGATTGACAACATATGATTACTTGGAATATTTAGAAATTAAAAATTACTACTTTAAAACTAAAAATAATGCAATTTCTAACTGTAAAACATAACTCGAAATCAAGAAGAGTTAAAACTGAATATCGAAAAATTCATCAAAGTTTTGAATTATTTTAAATAAAATATATTTGTAGAAATTTCTAAATAATAATTGTATTTGTGTGTAAAGACATATTTCATTTGAGAAAGCTAGTTCGCAAATATATTTTGTTGTAATATATTAGCATATGAGTTCCAAATAAATTTTAATGATTTACAAATACAATTTTTTTATTCAGGAATATATAATATTTAAAAATCTCTGTTCCAAATATATTTTCGTTCTATTCACGGGGTGATCTTGCACTGTGTATTATTGATGTTATTAAATAATCAATATTTCATTAAATATTAACCCTTCGTGTGGGAGGTACTAGAAGGGGTTAATGTAGTTCTCTGCCGTATTAAATTTGTTCACTTAAGCGCTGAAAAAGAGCTTCTTTTCGGGGAATCTCACTCCTCACAACAACGGTTTTATTGGAATCGAGTGTGGCACGAAGTAGTTTTCCCGTAATACTTTAGCTGCAACCGAGTTATGCAGAATGTTGGCACTATATATATTATTCACCTCTGGGTTACTTTTTACACCCTACACCACACTGTGGTACAGGGTATTATGACTTTGTGCATTTGTTTGTAACAACTAAAAGGAGAAGAGATAGACCCATTGTTTATTATACCGATCGACTCAGAATCACTTTCTGAGTCGATTTAGCCATGTCCGTCTGTCTGTCCATGTATTCTTGTAATCAAAGTGCAGGTCGTATTTATGGTCCGATTGTGATGAAATTTTGGCCCAAGGACGATCCCTATTGAAATTGGTTAAAATCGGTTCAGATTTGGATATAGTCCCCATATATATGCTTCACTCGATTTCACATGTAAACGCTGTATAAACCACAGTTTACATCCGATCTTTATGAAATTCGACAGAGAGAGTTTTATTGTTACGTGAATGAACACTACCAAATTCGGAGAAAATCCGTTCAGATTTATATATATATGGGGATATACATAAATGTTTCACCCAATTTGACATTTAAGCGCTGTAGAAACCGTATTTTACATCCGACCTGTACGAAATTTGGCAGAGAAAGTTCTCTTATTACATGAATAAACACTGCCAAATTCGGGGAAAATCGGTTCAGATTTAGATATAGCCCCCATATATATGTTTCACCCGATTTAACACTTAAGCGCTGTAGAAATCGTGTTTTATATCCGATTAGTACAAAATTTAACAGAGATAGTTTTTTTATTACATGTATGAACACTGCCAAATTCGGGGAAAATCGGTTCAGGTTTGAACATAGTCCCAATATATATGTTACACCCAATTTGACATGTAAGCGCTGTAGAAACCGTGTTTTATATCCGATCGGTACGAAAATCGGCAGAGAGAGTTTGCTTATTACATGCAAACCCCGCCCGACTTTCTGTCTTTCCTTACTGGTTTGAATCTAATTCATGTAGAGTTCCAGCAATACTGATATTATTGCACGCATAGGGAGCGCCAACAGAAGTTATACTGCTTCTAAAAACAAGACTTCTTTGCAGGTTTGTTTCACATATGTGAACTAATAAAAAAGTTTGAATATTTTAAAATGTTTTCCACTCCAATGATGCATCTATTCAAGCGTGTTTCAATGCATACCATAAAATATACTTTAATAAAAAGTCAAATAAACATTTTCACAGTCTTTTTTATACATCAGAACTTTTTGCTGATATGATTTCTTATTATTCAATGTCAAAGTTAATAATTTAATTATACCAATTTATTTTAAGGTAACGCCGAACTTCTATGACAACCTGTATGAAAAACATTAATGGTTTCTCATATACATACTCGTATGTCATTAAATTGGAATGCGTTTAACAAAATCAAATTTAAAGCGATTCCATCCGTTTTTAGGAATATTTCACTAAACTTTGATGATGAGTACGAGTATATAGGTACTTTATTGAGAGTCGGCTTTGGCAAACTTTATTTGAAAGTTGGAGTTTCAACTCCACAAAGGAACGAAGAGAATGTCAACACATAATCCCATATTTATGCAAGTATTTTTAGCAGGAAGTGGAGATGTCGAATTTCGTAGTATTTTTGCTTTCTAAGTCTCACTCCACCTGTATTTTTCCATAACAATTTCTGGTAAATATTTATTGCTGTGCAAAACTTGTCAAGCGTGTCAAATGCTGTGGTATAATTTTATTTTCCACAGCATATACTCGTACATATGTACTATGTAGACAGCTAGGTAGGTATCCATCCCACTCCATACTCTGGCAACAAGCGATTTATCAACTCAACATGACTAGTGCGGATGGTTTTAATGACATTCGAAATTTTCAACAGTCGTTAATGATAGATTTATCTAAAATACTCTCGAGCTCATTTCTTTGACGAACAGCGATGACGACTTTTTCGAAACTTCCCCGAAAAAAGATTACCATCGGATAAACATTTTAATGAATTTTCCCCAAAAACATCCGTGCACACGAAAGCCATTTCATTCTAATGAAAATTTCATACTTATCGGCAGTGAATCGAAAAGGCAATGAATTGAACTCTTCTCTGGAGAGTTATCATTATTCGCTGCCGCAGCAACAAAAGCTGCCAAATCATCACTTTGCTTATGGATTGATAGACGGATCGACGAAGGGAGTGAACAGGGGAGGTAGCCTAGCAATAGAAAATGCCAAAACACGAAAATCTCTGCCAAACTGTCGACAAAGTAGGGAAGAAAATCGAAAAGAAATCTGATAGTGTCCTTAGAATGTGAGCCACCAAATCCTTGTACCGGAGTACTTACTAAGCACAAATGAATGGAAGGCGAGCATCAGAATAAGGCAAAGTTACTCCTTTGATTTTGTTGTTTGCTTGACTGCCTGACACATTATTTATCTATTTCCATGCAACAGCAACAGAAACAGGAGCAAGAGCAAGAGTAGGAGTAGGAGCAGCGTCATCAGCAACACATGGACAAGTTTCACTAAAGAGCTGAACATTCATTCATTCATTCACAGTCTTCTAACAAAAGAAATGAACGATGAATGAATGGTTGGTTGGTAAAACGTAAGGATGTGGAGAATGTGTTTGCCTTGGTAGGATTTAGCTCAGCTTGGAAGGATGGATGAGTGCACTGTTGAAATGATAAAAATGTTATCAATCTTAACACTCAACCGACTTAAAGAAGCCAACATCTGTTACCTAAGTCAACAAACAAACACCACACACTCATACATATATAGAACAAAACACGCACATATACATACACAATGGGATGAAACGAATATCAAACCAGACAAATTTCGAAAAAAAAATAACATCGATAAATCGTATTTCTTTTTTTTTGTTCATAAACATTCTACATTAGAAAGTAGTGATATAGTTACAACAAGAAATCCGGGTTTTAAATTATAAGCGCAGTTTAAAAACAAGTAAGAAAGTTTCAGTCGGGTAAACCGACTAAGGTATACCCTCACTTTGTGAGTAATGTAATATATAACATTACACTAAAAAACTGTCAATTTGTGTGGGAGGTACCGGAAGGGGTTTTTCCAAATACACCTATTTTTCGGTAAACAGTAGATTCTTAAATACATTGAATTGTGCCGAACTATAAGCGTTTATGTGCACTGGTATATTAAAGTTACGAGCTATGTAATTTTGGTATGATTTGGTCATTTTGTGTGGGAGGTACAAAAAGGGCGGGGTGATAACGCGCACTTTTTACATGACTATAGGCACTATAACAGCAGCTTATAACTTTAATAGCAGTGCATAAAAATACTTGAAATTTTGTACAGTGTAATGTTTTTAAAGTGCCTACAGTTCGGTGACAAAAGGAGGGTAATTTCCAATCCCTATTTGGTACCTCCCACACAAAGGTACAATTTTGTACGAAAAGTTGATAGCTTATAACTATGTCTATGTATGTACATTGTAACTTTTTTATAGTAACTACAGCCTGTCACACACAAATGTACCATTTTGTAAAAAAGTTAACAGCATGATAGAAAATGTAGTCAGGGGATACACGACTTAAATTTCTTACTTGTTTGCCAATCTTTCGGACAATTTCCAAAGAAAAATAGCTGTAAGTCTTTCCCTGCGAAATTTCGGAAATGTCAATGTGTTTGGTCCAGAACGATCTTTTCAAAAATGGATCATATCAGTTCAGACATATGAGCAGATTGTATATATATTTATTGTCTACTACTATAATAATTAGGTAGTGTTGGTTTCTGTATTCTGTAGCCTTTTGTTCATTCTACTTGTTTTTAATGTTTCCTGTTAAGTATTAGTTTTGTCACTTAGGGCCATTACCAATAAGAAAATGAACTACGTTTTAGAGCTAACTATGGGTTATAGCTGTCAATTTCCTTTTAATTTAACTTTCTGTAGCACTAACGCTCGGTTAGAAGTAAGAAGTATGCAATTTTAAATTGGGTAAATAGGTATGATGATTGACAAAATTTGTTTTTCGTTACACCCTTATACATTTACTCGTACTACAACAGAACTGCATTGCAGCCATAAGAACTTTCTTAAACGCTTTAGTCATAGTGTGATAAACATGTTCTGCTTCTTCAGCACAGCGTACGTCTGTGTGTGAGTTAGATTCTATCCTTTGGGTTTGGCTAAATCCTGAATTGAAATCAAACCATTGTGAATTCATGCAAACTTTCAGTCATCTCCCATTGTTCCAGATGCTATCGTCTAATAACACTCTACAGTAATTAACAAAAGGTGTCTTGGCAAGATGCACATTCTTTGTATGTATACAGTATTTCCAAAACTTACAGCACACAAATGCCTGTGTATAATGTTACCAGAAATGCAAAAGCGGCAATCATCACGTTTAAAATTTTGCAAGAAAAGAGACAAGAAACCAAATAGAAATATTCCACATAGAAAAATGGGGTTTTCTGAATAGTACCCAAAAGCAATAACGCATATAATTATTCAAGTGGAAGTAATTTATAACTTGGTTGTGATTTTTGTTTGAAATACTCGTACGCCTCATTTAATTTTGAAAACATAAATAATTGTTTGTAAGACCCTTTTGAATTTCGTTAGCAAAATTAAATATTTTGGATAGTAGGGTGCCAAAAACTTGGTAAGATATGCATTTTAAGGCACTTAACCATTTTCTACCAATAACTCAATTCTGAACTTTTTTTCGCAATATTCGATCAAAATTTAGTAATATATATTGATTCTCTAGTATCTTCTACGTAATTGCTAATTTTCCACTATCATCCTGAGAAAATTGGCCGACGTTTCCACACTCCTTTAGTATTTCCCACATAAAAAGTAGTCCGTTTGCACAATAATTTAACATCTTTTAACGTTAAATTAAGTACTTAAAAATACTTGAAATTGTGTGAAGTGTAATGCTTTTACACTTCGTACTATCCAGTGAAAATTCAAGTTTTTGGTCACCCCTATTTTAGGCTCTCGCACAAAGCGGCCAAATACCGATGCACATAAACACTTGCATTTCCATAAAGTGCAATGTCTATGGAGGAGTTACTGTTCAGCAAAAAAATGACATATTTGTCAAGCCCCTTCTGTTAACCCCACCCACAAATTAGCAGATTCATTTGAATACAATTTATCCATAACTTCTGCAGCTATCATCTAAATAGTTTCAAGTTCTGTATTTTAGACAACTTTTGCAATGACGATAGACAAAGGGAAATCATAACATTGTTTATGTTTCGTTTCCGATTTCTTCGAAAATTTATTTTTTTACCGGTTGTTTTCCGTTTTTTTGTATTTCTGGAAAAAAAATTAGAAAACGCGTAAATTTCAATAATTAATTTATACCAGTTAGGAAAGACAAAACTTGGGTGGAGCCGTCTTTATGATACCCTACCCTCCATGATAGAGCAGAATAAGCACGCATATCGATCATTCCATGTCAAACCGAACACCTTTTTCACATCACCATCCTACTTTTTGTTGAAACCTTGTAGGATAACTCAAGTCTATAAACTATTTGATTGGTAAAAGTAAAAAAAAACCGAAATTTTTTCAAAATTTACGACCAAATCAAGAAAAAACATCGAGGTAGGAACATTGAGTTGAAATTTGTGTAGTGAGAAAACACATCGGTAAAATGCAAATAAATGAAGGCTTATTTTAAAGGTAATTACAAGTGCTTTTCGCTGGCGGTCTGACCGCTACTGACCAAAATTTCAATAATTTTGGATTTTTCTTCTTCTATAGTGTTTTTTACTATGAAAACTCCAACGATTCTGAACAAAGTGAAGTAAGTTTAAGTTAATATTATTTTAAGTTTTAAATTTAATATTATTGTCATTATATTGTTCTATAGTAAAGAATTCAATATGTATTTAATTTTTTCACAATGTTTAACACAGTCTTTAGTTCGGTCAAAATTGATTGATGGTTTATAGCTACACAGAAAGAACATTTACTAACTTTAAAGACAGTGGCAATGATTTAGAGCCAATGACAAAGAATCTTTAAAGTAAGAACATTCCACACTTAATATTAAGACAATTTAATAAAAATTAAGCCGAATTTCTTAATATTAAATAAATTATTTTTATTTTAAGTAGGAAATGTACTAACTTTAAAGCCAACTTATCATTGCCGTTGTCTTTAAAATTTTTTTCGGTGTAGCAATTCGACCGAAATCACGATTTTTGATTAAATGTGTGTACACAAATCTTACGAGTGTACTCCTGTTAGCACATCCACACACACAAAGTACGTGTGTGTGTATGCTATTTTTAAAATAATTGTTCAAAACATGCTGTTTTCGGACAACTACATTTCGTAAATGTCTTTTTAAAAATATAACCCGTTATTTCTCCAAGCTGATATTTTCAGGTTTTGTTTGAAATCGATCACGGAATATGCTTATAATTTTTCTGAATTTTTAGGTGGGTGTTTTCGTAGTAAAAAAAAACAAAAGAAAAATCAAAAAGTATTAAAATGTTGTCAGTAGCCAAGACCACTCGAGAAAAGCATTTGTAATTACCTTTAAAATAAGCCTTCATTCTTAGATTTGTGTCCAAGCGTTTTCTCACCACACCATTCACAACAAAGAGATTCAATATAAGAAGATATACCATTTCATTCACCACACGGAAAATGTGAATTCCACCTCATGAGCAAAGATGAGTTCATGAAAAATGTAATTTAAATATCGTGTATTTTATGTGTTTCTCTTGCACTTTTTCACATGCATGTCAATAAACACACAAAATGAACTTCTTATACGTTAGCAGAAACAAAGAAAACGCAGAAAATCTCTTTTTTACTCAATTTAATTTTCCTTTTTGTTCATCATTTTGATAGAAAAACTCACCTCTGCACATGAATTTTCGCCGTGGTTACTCTTTATATACAATCTCTTTGATTCACAATGTTCCTACCTCAGCACATATCTTTTAAAATAAACTTTTTTAACAGTAGAATATGTCTGGGAAAAATCGTATTCGTCATCGTAATTTTTTACGAAAATTGTTCGGTTTGATATGGAATGAACGATATATTTGATGTAAATTTGAAACGAATACCTTGAAACTCGTACTATCAGCCAATGGATTAAATCACGTTTTTGTAAATTGCATAAAATTCGTTTGGAAAGTTTAGCTTTGCCAATCCTTACATGCATAACCGATATGATTACATCGCGACCTAAGAGTTCAAAGGCGCTAAGTCCAATAATTAAAATTTTACAGGAGAATAAAAATACTTACTGAATATCTATGTTTTTACAACTGGTATATGGACTTATCGCTTTAACTGTTCAGCTATTAGAGATGACAGATCATAACTTTTTAGACTTTTTGCATCCAAATCGATGTACATTCAACTCATATCGGGTTTCGCTTCAAAAAATACAATTAGGCAAAAAGTGGGCTTAGTGCCTTTTTTCCCTTAAGTCGCGGTATGTAAATCTGAACCATTTTCTTTAAAATGTAGCTGCGTTCATTCGTAGATCAAGTGACTCCCTTATTCCAATTTTCGTAATAGAGGTCTGTAAAATATGCCTTCTATAGGCCTTAGAAGCCAAATCGAAAGGAACATATACATGGGGCTATATAAAATCTGAACCGATTCCACTAAATTTTAGTTGTCTTTATTAATTGGTAAAAGACCTCTGCCAATTTTTACCAAAATATACTTTATATAGGCCTTAGAAGCCAAACCGTATATTCTCGTAAACGGGGCTATATCTAAATCGGAACCGATTTCAACTAAATTAAGTAGTCTTTATTAATGGCTGCAGAGAATTTAGTCTGCCAATTTTTTTCTTGATCTGATGTAAAATACATCTTCTATAGCACTTACGTATAGATGTCATATGTGAAGAAACATATATATGGGCGCTTAGGTTTAGGTGGCTATTTATTTATTTAGTAGGTTTTTTTAATGGGCGAAGAGATTTTTCTCCGTAATTTTTTACCTCAATCTGGTGTATAATACACCTTCTATTCCCCTCAGAACCGACATCAAAGGAAAATATATATGGGCGCTATATACAAAACTGAACCAATTTTCACCAATAGTGATCGTCCCTGGGCAAAAATAGTGCGCTAATGTGTCACTCACTTGCAAGTATCCATTTTTCAAGTTTAGTGTTCAAAAAAATCTCGAAATATATAATTAGAAATAAGGATTTTCATTCTAGTCTAATTTTTTTAATTTCGCACTATTGTACGAGTATTTCAGTCTGAGTATATGGATATACCTATACCTATACATTAACGTTTTTCATTTCGATATTTTCATATTTCAATTAGTTTTTTCTTATAAAAGTTATTTTTTTATACCCATAATGGCTAAATAAACAAAAAAGTCGTGGACCGAAATGAACAAACAAGTTATTCAACTGAATAACCCGAAAACCGATAGGCGGCTTTTAAAGAGAAACCGACTGGCCAGTGCTTTTTTTGATCTCCCTACTATAGACTGAGCGAAACTTTTCCACTTTTCTGGATCCCACACAAAAGTACCCACATAAGTGTAATTTCCTGTTCTCGTAAACGAGAAGTGTTGCTGTCTAAAATTTCATTAATGTGAAAAGATTTTTTTCCACCTACAAATGTTACATCAAAAAAACGTATTCTTGCGAATGCCATTTATGATATTCTCAAATGTCCAAAGAAATTGTAAAATATGCGCTAATGTTCTCACAGATACTGCCTGTAGAAAAACTTTTCTTCTTAACTGTATGCATGTAAACAACCACACATTCGCATTTTGTGTGGAAGACACAGAGAGTCTTTATGTCTGCGCGAAATAATTGCATTCATTTATTATTATTTTATTAAATTTTTAAATAAATTCCAGCATTTCATTTGCACATACATTTTGATTCTACTGCATTATTTTTACTATCGGTTGCACAACTATGGATCTGTTTGTTTTTTCAGTTTTTGTGGCGATAGAATTCCAGAAACTTCCCATCTATGGCAGACATCCTTGTGCAGGCTGCTCAATGTTATTGCATTTTTCGTTATTCATCTTCTTTGGGTGGTCTTTCGTTTTCATTATGGTTTGAAATAATTAAAATTTGCAAAGTTTTGGGTTTGTTTTTTTTGCAATTCCTCTTTGACAACTAACAAAAATATGCGCATGAACTGAATGAATGAATTCATATTTCAAGCGATGATGAAATGAAAGGTGGCCAGACTAAGAAATTGTTGCGGGGCAAATATTGCTCTCAACACAATCCCCAAGAATGACCTAAAATCACTCCATATAAATGAGAAGGGGATAATGTGTAATTAGGGTAGGTCGGCTTAAATAAACTAAACATTAGCTGTGGTTCTTCACATATAAAATTAAAGCTAGCTTTGTTTTTGAATGTTTTCAAAATATGTTGGCAATATCTGTTACACCCAGGGAAATTATAAGTTAGAATTTGATCATTACAATAACAAATTATAATACAATTTATGTACAATAATAATACAATAATATAATACAATTATAATACAATAATACAATTATAAACAATTTTTAAATATATAATTGTTGTGGCAACTACTTTTAAAACGTCAGAATAACGCTCTGCAACCGATGAGTGCAGGTGGCAACAAAAACATTTTTTCAAACAGCTACAAATATAAAAATAGATTCTGGTAGAGGAGTCCAAAAAAGATATATATAATTATGACCTCACCTTAGAGAGGGGAGTATAAATTATTTGTTACGAGCCAAAAGTTTAACACATCGAAGGAGTGACCTAAGACCCACGTATGTTTGACGGAGTTATATTTGGACCAGTTTATGTCATTTGAGCCAGTTTAACTGTCGAAAGGATTATCCCATTGATTCAAATCAAATTTGGTATGCGGTACTTAATTTTTTCTCTATCTCCGCCTAAGTTCGAAGATGGGCCATATTGGTCCCCTCCTTCTAGTACCTCCCCACAAAGGGTTAACACTCAGTTAAATATTGATTATTTTATAAATTCTATACTAAGGGGTGATCCATTTCGAGGTTCCCTACTTTTTTAAAGACACCGAAAATTCATTTTGAATGGGGAATGTTTATCATCATTTGAAAGAACATTCTTTGGCATTTATTTTTTGAAGATTATGTCTATCAAATGTTGGCCGCGGCTACGTCTCAGATGGTCCATCCGTTGAGTCCAATTTTCGATGACTCGTTCGAGCATTTCGACTGGTAACTGGCGACTGACACGCGTGATGTTTTGCTCCAAGGACTGAATCGAAGCGGGTTTGTCCGCATAAACTTTAGACTTTACATATCCCGGCAGGAAAAAGTCTAACGGTGTGATATCACACGATCTTGGTGGCCAATCGACCGGCAAAAAACGTGAAATTATCTGCTCAGCGAAGTGCTCTCTCAATAAATCCATTGACCAAATGTCGCCGAGATCACGAGCTTCAATTTCAGGCATCAAATAGTCGGTTATAATGGCACGGTAACGGTCGCCATTGACTGTTACGTTCTCACCGGCATCATTTTTGAAGAAATATGGACCGATGATTCCGGTACGTCGGATCGGGAATCGGTCAATGGCAAAAAGATAGCTCGAAGGTCGTGGGTCGACTGGAAAGTGTTTATTTTTGCATTTAAGAAAAATTGACTTAGCGCAATTGGCGAACGATCATTTTGATAATAAAACTGAATAATTTGTAAAAGTTGTTCAGGCGTAAATGCCAAACAATACATAACGAAAATAACATGACAGCATGACACGACTCACACGTGATCTGTCAAAAAAGGCTATTGAAAAAAGTATCTCCACTTAGATCACCCTATACTTTCTCGAATTTTCTGAGATTCCACACATAGTATTAGTTTGTAAGTCGCTAACACCTCAAGAAAAACGGGCGAAGTTGCTACGTCCCGTTTTGTACCCATACAAATGGACCATTTTGCTCCAAAATTAACTGATTATAGCTTTAATATCAGTTCATACAAATACTTAAAATTTTTTACAGTGTAATGATTTTATATTATTTAAAGTACAGAGAAAAGTGGGCGTTATTGGAACGCCTCCTTTGGTACCTCACACACAAATTGACCATTTTGCACCAAAAGCTAACAGCTTACAACTTTAATACTAGTGCATACAAATACTTAAAATTTTTCACAGTGCAATGATTTTATAGTACCTAGAGTTTAGAGAAAAGTGGGCATTTTCCACAAAAAGTTAATAGCACATAACTTTAATACCAGTACATACTTTAAAGTTATTAAATGCAATTTAAATTGATAATAATTAAATTAAAACAAAAATTTAATAAATTTACAAATTTTTTTTTTGGGACTGAAGTTGTGGGGGGTGGGGGGGATTTTCAATCGGTTTACCCGACTGAACTTTCTTACTTTCTTTTGCCTGTTCGTGCAGCATATCAGTATATGAAATTATGTGTTATTTACTCTTGAGGTGTGGCGTATGTTCAGCAAACAATAAGGTCAAGATTTCTGTGGAACATATTAAACCTCTAGCTACCCCACATCACGTTATTCTTTCGCACTATTTTAATAAGTCGTAAAAACGATCCCCAAAACTTGGGACGGCGGGGATGAAATGTTCTACAAAAATGTTAGCCATACAATTTTACTACATATGTCGGAAAACACCAGATCCCAAAACTTAACACAAACACCTGTTTTTGGTGTCAATGTCTAGACCCACGTAAAAGAACTGCGATCAATTCAAAATCACTAACTGATTCGATTTTATAAAATTTTACTAAAAACGGACAATATTTTGGCTTTGCCCCCGCATAGATTTAGGATCATATAGTCGACTCCGCTTGAAATAAGCTTGTTCTTACTGTTTTTTTTTATTATAAAAACGCGACAATTATGGTCTAAAATTTCGCCTTTTTCATAATTTTTTCTTAAATTTAAAGCAATTCTTATAGAATTCTTATAGAAATGTCTTTGCAGCGTAACGATTTGACGACTAATTCCAAAAAATAATTCAAAAGACAATTAAAAATTTCATATTTTCTAATCTTTATAAAAGTAAAAAATGAGATAACAATAGTTGACTGTAAATCGAAAATTGTGGCCCAACATATTGCTTACCTTATTCTTAAGATGAGTTAAACAAATTTTCACTTGAAGCCAGTACCGGCCTTTACCGAAAAATGTTAATGATTTTTTTGAAACTTAGAGCCTGTTTATAATTCGTTGTGTCTATAGAAAAGCTCGAAGAAACCTCGTACCTAAAATACTTCTAACCTGCGTTTTATAGAATTCAAGTAATAGTTGAGAGATTTTTGATCGTTCGCCGTATACAAACGAAAATAAGTTACAGAAACAGGCACTTAGTGTACAGATAAACCAATATGTGGAAAATAGCATAGGGTTCAGAATATTTTATATAATTTTTGGCTCAAATGTTTATAAACAGTTATAAATAGGTAAAAAAAGATCTCGCTACCACTTTTTTTCAAAAATTTTTTTAAAAAAATTTAATGGGAATTTAAATGTAGAAAACTGAAAAAAATTGTTTTTGGGTTTTACGCAATTTGTAATTGCTCTCGAAAGGCTGAACCGATTTTAGCAAAGTCAACGTTGTTTTAATTTTCAAAATTTAATTTAAATCTAAACAGAATATGCGCTAGACTCTCACAAATCCAAAATAGTAATTGAATTTTTAGATACTCAATATTTGTAAAAGTTATGGACGAAATACTATACTATTCTGTTTTTTCAACACACTGGGCGATAGCGGCCAAACATGGCATGGTAGATGAAGAGGTGATAGAGAAGTTAAGTTTTATATTTGTGCCCCCTATGAACAAATTTCGTAAAATGTTTTTAAACATTTTTTCGAAAAAATTTTCTTTACGGCACATTACGCGTTGAGCCCTCTTTAAAACAACGTTAAAATCGTTTCAGACGTTCGAGAGCATCTTCAAATTTCGTGAAACACAAAAACCCGTTTTTCATTTTTTCTAAAATTTAAATACATAAACATAAAATTTTTTTTAAAAAAAATTTAAAATAAAAATGGTAGCGAGATCTTATATTACCTATTTATAACTGTTTATAAACATTTTAGACAAAAATTAAGAACATAGGTCGATATTAAATATTCTGACCCATAGGCTACTTTGATGTTCCATTTGTCGTCACGAGAGATAGAAAACAGAATTTTTGTATGAGTATATCCAGGATCGTTATATGACTGTTGGACAGTTCAGACCAAAAAGATAAATCTTTAAAACAAAGTAATTTGTCTATAAATTTATGAACGATAATGGCATTCGTTCTAAGACAATATAGTTTACAATATACTTAATGGCATTTGGACTTTAAAAGTATGACAGGAAAATGTATGTAATTCCAATAAAAAGTAAGGAAATGTTTACTAAAATTAATAATAACTCAAAGTAAACATGGACACAATAATATGTACCACGAAGCATTAAAGCAAAAATATTTTTTTTTAATCAAAAATAGTTTCGTTCAAATCAAGTAAATTTTCATTAGCTCACTGAAAATTTTATTTGAAGCAAAAAGACAAGAAATTTCTTTGATTTAAAGATGGCGTTGTCTTTAGTTTTACGACAATATTTCAGTGTAGTTATTAAAATTTAGCCATGAATTGAAAACTGGTCAAATTTTACAAAAATCCAAAACTGCGGGTTTCGCGGTGAGAAGCCCATTTCCACCTGAATACTACGTTAACAATCTGAATTGTCGCATTTAGGGCTTGGAAAACCCAAAGTTTATTGTTGAAAAGCCTCTAAATCCTCAATGTGTGACCGTGTGTTTTTGGACTGGCGCGGACATTGGACCTTCCTTTATTGAAAATGTGGCTGGAGCAACTGTTACGGTGAATAGATTGCGTTATCGAACAATAATAAATGATTTTGTATGGCCAGAATTGCAATTGAGAACGACTTTTATTGTAGCCGAGACGGCTCTACGTGCTATTTTTTCGCTATTTTGCGTGAAAAGAAGAGGCGATCACAATTGACCACCGAGATCTTGTCATTTAAGATAGAAGGGTCCATGCCAATGGCCCACAATCCAAAGATGGAATTCGTGAAGTTACCGAGGGCATACGTATATATAGGCAAATGTGCGAATAGGTGGTGGACATTTTTTGGGAATAATATGGATTGACTGATATTATTTTCCATTATTATTGACTTACGCTCCTCTTTCCTATGAAATAAATATCCTATGACTTTTCATACAAGCTACTGCTTTTTAAGATATCAAAAACCTCTTATTAAAAATGATAAATCCTCTCATTAACAATGAAAAAGAACATAGCATCGATGTTCTGACGAAAAATCCTATACGTTTTTTAAAAGTTTTCTGAAAACCGGGCCATTTCGTGCAGTCGCGATATATTTCATATCGCAGATTATTTTATTTATCTTTAAATTATTTATCACCAATATATCATAACAAGAATCGCATATGTGACATGGTAAATAGGTTACAAGCAAATCTACACATAAGACATTTTGTTTGGAGTATTTTAAATATTAATAAACCCAAAAAACAAGTAAGAAATTTCAGTCGGGTAGACCGACTAAGGTATACCCATCCTATATGTACTAATATGATGAGCTATTTAATTTTGGTATGTCTTGGCTCTTTTTGTATGGGAGGTACTAAAACTGGTGTGGTCATAACTGCTATTTCTAACAGGACTGTATGAATTTTAAAAGCTATGCACTGTGCAAAAATGTTGAGTATATACGAGTATATGTATTGATATTCACGATATAACCTGTTAACTTTTTGTACAAAATGATACGTTTGTGTGGGACACACCAAAAGGGGCGTGATAATATTACCCATTTTTCGACAGACTGAAAAGCTGTAAACTTTTCGTACAAAGTGGTACCTTTGTGTGGGAGGTACCAAAAGGGGCATGGCTATAACGCCCATTTTTCTCTGGATTGTAGGTACTATAAAACTACTACACTGTACAAAATTTCAAGTCTTTGTATGCACTGGTATTCATGTTATAAGTTATTTACTTTTGGTGCAAAATAGCAGAAAACAAGAATTTGCATGAAGCGTTATTAAAGCTATACGCAAGTAATTTTTGGTTGGTTTTTTTTCTCGATGTGATAGTGACTAAAAACTAATACTATGTGTAGAAGATTCGAATAAGCAATGAAGGAAGTTATTAAATAATCAATAATTCACTAAATATTAACCCTTTGTGGGGGAAGTACTAAAAGGAGTGGACCAATATGGCCCATCTTCGAACTTACCCGGAGATAGAAGAAAATATTACCACATACCAAAATTTTAAGTAATTTGGTTACTCCTTTCGAGAGTTATCGTGCTCCCCAGCCAGCAGACAGACGGACGGACGGGCATTGCTCATTCGATTTAAAATGACCTAAAACGGATATGCGCCGAACATACTTAGGGTCTTAGGTCACTCCTTCGATGTGTTACACTTTTGGCCCGTAGCGAATGATATATACTCGTACCCTCGTATCACTAAAGTGAGGGTATAAGCAGTCGAAAGTTGTCCTAGATATACGGGAAAAACGGCAAACTGTACGCGAGATAATATCATTATACATATAGTATATATAGTAACATAATTCTGTTTTTGTTAAAAGTTTATTCGTTCGCGAAGCGTTTTACAAATGATATTTTTTAAAGATAATTTCGTTACATTCTACATTTTCGCGATTTTCTTTGCAAATCAAAGCAAATAAATTTGTTTTGAATAAAAATACTGTTTTCGCTATAACTCTCATAATCGTATACTCGTAGAGGGGATTATCCTCGACAAATCCTCGTTAGCCGTTATTGGGGTCAATTTAAGCCCATTGGGGTATGCTATGCTTAAAACACATATGAGATTTTGTCGGAGAATTTATATAGAGAAACACACATAGGAATTTTGGCTATCTTTGGAACCGGTGAAGATAGCACAAAATGCGTATGACCATTAGGACTTTCTAATTCGACAATAAAATAATTTTAAAAAATACGCATAGGAGGTTACGTCGGCGCCCCGACGATAAATCAAATAGGAAAACCAGTAAGGAAGGGAGAAACATGGAACGATGTTCCCCATTTTCACTAAGAACGATTAAGTTAGTATAATTCTTAAGAATAATTTTTTAAATTTTAGCCAGGGCTATATCAAAACATAGACCGACGTACCCCATTTTATAATTTATTATGTATGAATTACGAGTACTCTATTTCAGGCAGATCAAGTGGAAAATTCATTTTCTAGGGTGACATCAGTGGGGTCCTTTCTATGGGCACTATATCAAAACATGGACCGATATGCCTCATTTTCAATAGGGATCGTCACTAGCTTAAAAATACCTTTGTACTATTTTTGAACAGATCGCTTCGAACAATTCGGCTTGCAAATAATTCGGTTGAAGTAATCAATCCGTTCTATGTGAGTACGATCATTGAACTAGATCGATTTTGCCTAACCACTAGAAATCATATTATACTAAAACAGGCCCCGCCGAATCTTATATACCCTCCACCATGGATTGCATTTAATTCTATTTCTAGAAAAGTCTTTGGATATGGAGCAAAGCATGGAACCATATTTTTTGTTTAAACAAATTATTGAAAGCCACATTTTGGGCTTCGAATTCTTTAGCCAAACTCTTCATCTGAAAAATGTGGTATTTATGGGTTAAATTAGAATTATTAAGAGCGACCTCTTCACGGGGACTGCAACAAAATATAAACTGATTTTTATAAACTGCAAAGTTCCAGCTAAATTGCTTAGAAAATGTGGTGTTTGTAGCTTAAAAACCCTTTTTTGTAGCGACATCTATAGGTGGACTATAACAAAATATGAACCAGATTTAAACAAATTTCTACTGTGTTGAATTCTCGTCTAAATAAAATACAAACTGCAAAGATTCCGTTAAAATGTTCGAAATTGTGGTATTTATAGCTTAAATAAGAGTATTTAGGAGCGACCTCTATAGGGTGTATATAAAAAAATGTGAACCGATTTGTAAATTTTTTATTGTGATGAATTCTTTTCAAAATAGAATACAAACTGCAAGGTTTAAGCTAAATTGCTTTAAAAACCTGGTATCTGTGACTCGAAGCCCGTATTTTGGAGCGACCTCTATAGGGGAGCTATATCAAAACATTGACCGATATGGCCCATTTGCAATCCCTAACGACCTGCAACTATAAGAAGTATTGCTACCAAATGTGATCAACCTAGCACTATTATTACTATTTGAGCGTGATTTCAACAGACAGACGGACATGGCTAAATCGTCTTAGAATCTCACAACGATCAAGAATATACATATATTTATGGGATCGAAGATCAATATTTCAAGTTGTTGCAAACGGAACGACAAAGTTAGTATACCCCCATCCTATGGTGGAGGGTATAAAAATTAACAAACCAATAAGTTCAAAGAAGATAGCTGGTTATTAAAACCAGTAAAGAAAGGCTAAAGCCAAGCGAAGCCCTACACCACTTACTTAGAGCCGAATTTATTTATTTATTTATATGAATTACAATACAAAGTAAATTTATATTCTAATTTTAAGGTCCAGGGAAAGGCCGGGTTACAAAGACCATATGGCTGAATTTCGCAGCGACAGACCAGAGCCTCTGGTGGGAATCGAACCCACGACCCCCAAACTCATAGGCGAGTACGCTACCAACTTGCCTACTGGGGCGCTCACTTAGAGCCGAATAAGAACAGACATACTCGTAGTTACTCTAAATCTGAATGTGTACCTTGTTACTCTCAAAGTTCGTACTTGACTCAACAAACTCCTCTCATTGAAGCTTAATAACGATCGGTTGGAAATGCGGGATCTGTGGAATTTGTAAAATCGGACAATGTCATCCCCAATAAGAAAACAAATCACATATGAAACAAATCAAGGGAATGCAAAAGCTATAGGCTATTTAACAAATTAAGTAGTTCGAAAAAAATGTTGCATATTCTTAAGTTCTGCATTTTCAGCCGTTACTAAGGTTAAAATTTTAAAGCTTTGTGGCTGAAATATTCCATCTTATCTGATTACTATAGCATATAACCGATATCTGGAAAATCATATAAAATATAAGTTATCTGATTAATATAGCATATGACCGATATCTGAAAAATCGTACAAAATATAAGTATACATAAATTATTGGGTATTTTATACTTCGAACAGCAAACAATTTGAAACTTTAACACATGTTATATTTGTATTAAAGAATTAACTGGTTTTAAAGACCTTCGGTTCCTATGTTCTGAATCACACGAGGCAATTTTTTCCAAGCAAGTGTCAAAGTCTCTCTCCTACAAATTTCGACACTTGATAGGGAAAAAATACCTCGTTTGATTCAGGACTATATTTGTTCGTAAAGAAATTCATAACGCTCAGTTGTGAATTAAGGGCACAAATCACATAACACTACACTAAGTGTTGCCTGGCGCCATCTGACATTTCCATTGGAAAGATTGACATTTTTAGCATAAACGTACTCAGAACGTTTTGACGTACGACCATCATTTGTGATGTTTACAGTGATTTGAAAAAATCAATTTGGCAAAAAATGGAATTAACTCGTGATCATTTTCGTGCGATCATTTTTCACAACTTTCGACGTGGATTATCACGACAAGAGTGCATCGATTAACTTAAATCTTTGTATGGCGATGAAGCACCATCCTATAGCACTGTGAAAAACTGGTTTAATGAATTCAATCGAGAACATTGATGTCGTGCGTGAACTGATAATGCAAGATCGTCATGTGACATACCGTGAGATAGAGGCATCCTTGGGCATACATTCGATATTGCATGAACACCTGGCCGTAAAATAGGTTTGTTCTCGTTGGATCCCGCACAATTTGACAATCGCTCAAAAAAAGGCTCGTGTCGATTGAAATTTGAAACAAGTAAGAAAGTTTCAGTCGGGTAAACCGACTAAGGTATACCCTCACTTTGTGAGTAATGTAATATGGAATATTAAACGAATTATTCTGTCAATTTGTATGGGAGGTACCAGAATGTTTTTAACAAATACACCTATTTTTCGCTGAATAGTAGATTCTTTAAATACATTACACTGCGCCGAATTATAAACGTTTTTTGCACTGGTAGACGGACGGACATTGCTCATTCGTGTGCAATGTCCGTCCGTCTGTCTGTCTGTCTGTCTGTCTATCTGTCTGTCTATCTGTCTGTCTATCTGTCTGTCTATCTGTCTGTCTATCTGTCTGTCTGTCTGTGTGTCTGTCTGTCTGCTGGCTGGTGCGCACGATAACTCTCGAAAGGACTTCAAATTTGGTACGTGGTAATATTTTTTTCTATCTCCGGTGATGGGCCATATTGGTCCACTCCTTCTAGTACCTCCCCCACAAAGTGTTAGAATGTTGTGAAATATTGAATCTTTAATAACTGCTATACTACTTATTCGAATCTTCTGAAATTCAATGACCCAAAAAGAATATCCGCCGAACATACTTAGGGTCTTAGATCACTCCTTCGATGTGTTACACTTTTTTTCGTAGCAAATGATATATACCCTCGTCACACTAAAGTGAGGGTATAAAAATACGATCGCGGTGCTTCAAAAGACGTTTATAAGATCGTCACAGGTGACGAATCTTGGATCATTGCGTATGAGCCCGAAACAAAACAGCAATCGACCGTGTGGGTCTTCGAAGACGAGCCAAATCCAACGAAAGTTGTTCGTGGAAGAAGCACTTCGAAGCAAATGGTCGCCTGTTTCGTCGGCAAAACTGGTCATGTGGCGACTGTTCCGCTTGAGCAACGAAGGACATTCAATTCTGAGTGGAACACCACAATTTGTTTGCCTGAAGTCTTCGGAGAAATTCGAAAAACGAACAAGATTAGACGAATCATTGTGCACCATGACAATGCGAGCTCTCACACATCGGCTCAAACCAGCGTCTTTTTGACAGGCCAAAACGTCGAATTGATGGGTCATCCGCCATACCGCCCAGATTTGACACCCAATGACTTCTTCTTATTCACTCACATCAAGAAAAAACTGCTTGTTCAACGTTTTTCTACGCCTGAAGCAGCTGTTGAAGCGTTCAAAAACCATGTTTTGGAGGTGAATTTTCAACACATTGTAACCAAAACATTTCGCGCCCAAATGACAAAACGGTCTGAGTGAAGTTATGCTAAAAAATGTCATACTTTCCAATGGAAATGTCAGATGGCGCCAGGCAATACTTAGCGTTGCCTAGGCCAGAAATATATACAGCAACCCTCGTACATGAATTTTTAAAATTTTAATTTTGCTTTCGTCGCCGATGTATGTAAAAAAATCATTACAAGCGCTACAAAAAATTGTTAAAAAAGCTACCGTAGTGCTTTTTCTGAAAAATTACTACATATAAAAAACAGTGATATTTGGAGATCAAAAATCACCAAGTTGGCATCGCTGCTTACCACAGTATATGGTATAAATACTCAAGGAAATTATAATATGAAATATTTTCGTCAATATGTTGTTGTCATTTGCTTTCATAACAAAATAATGAGTATCTGCATGCATTCGCTTCAAAAATATAAATGTCATGTTCATCAGTATCTGTTTTTCTGTGGTCACCTCGTCTGGACAATAAATGTACATTTCCATAAAAACATTACATTTTTTAAGGGTAATAAACTTTTTCTCTATTTTCTTTAAAAACTTCAAAGAATTCTCATTTTATTTCTCATTCTCCTTTCCTGAAAACTCGTTCGTACATGAATCTGCAATGTAGGCCAACATGCACGTTTTATAAAAGGACATTCACACTTAGGGCAATTAAAGGCTACACACCCCCGTCGCATACACCTACACACGCACACACACAGGCACTCTAAAGGAATGTCCTCGTGTGTGAGCGACTAAATGCTGTAATTTTGTAGGCCAGTTGTTGTAATAAATATTTAATGAACTGCAATTAGAGAAATTGATTTGCACTCGTTTCAGCAGGGACCAACCGACTCCCGGGGCGAACGAAGAAAATGAATGGGCATGAAGCCACAGCCCAAAGATAATTTGTAGTTAGGTCGTATATGGGCAGGCGGACTTCTTCTTTCCGACTCCGCCCACCTAGTGCCACAGTTGGAATTCCTGTGATCAAAAATTAATATGACCGATATGTACATATATATATAAATATATATTTTATTAGTATATATAATGTCTTTGCATGTCGAACGGAGTACACATTTTGTCCAACTCAAGGAGAATGCAACATTCATTTTCAACTATTTCATACAAACTACGAACACACACAGTTCATTGTGTTGCAGTTATCTACAAGTTTTCCAGATTTATATGTGGCGCTTGCAGTTTAACTGGAAATATTTGTGCAAAACACTCCAACATCAAAAATTTTTAAAACAGAATACAATATGCATAAATTCCTATTTACGCAAATTATGCAAAACTGGACCCCCGTAGTAGAAGGGAACGGGCGGTGGCATCTGGAAATGTTCGTACAATCTCTGCTGCAAATTCCGAACGAAGAAAAATGCAACAAATAGGAAGCAAATACTTACTTACAATAGAATAGGAATAACGTCCGTATCAATTTCCCTTTATAAATGTTTTAATAGTTACAACAAATTAATGTATCGCTTTTCGTCCTCCGCCTTGGCTCTGCATTCAAAGACCGAATAAACACATATGTACGGGTATATGTAAATGCATGTGTGTGTTTGCATTCCTATAGTAAACTTCTACCGTATCTTCCAGTGTCCGAGTAATTGTATAGACCGATACTTACAAGTGCATACTTGGAACACATGAATTTGTTGATATTGCATATTTGCCAAAGGATTCCTTTGGCACTTGTTCATGTTGCGAAAATAAAGTGCATTGGACTGGACACCGACTGATTCCGGCGATGATTTGCACAATCGGAGAAGTCGGGGGAAAGTCCACTTTTTTGCATCTTCTGGATTCTAGTCTCCATTTATTTATGGGTATGAATGTCTGAATGACTGCACTTACGGAAATGAGCAGGGAGAACTCAGAAGGGGAGGGGAAGTAGTAACTATTGTACCCGGTTAAGATATTCAAACAAAACTGACCTCAGTAGCACACAAGATAAACAGACTAACCCATCATCAGTGTAACACCAAGTCAGATTAATAAAAGATTGCAGTCTTTCAAATTTGTATCGAAAGAAAACATTTTACTTGGGTTGTCCTACAGTGTTTAAATATAATTATACCTTAATTATCCGATTCTGAATATCAATCACAATTGGAAACGCCAGCATTAATATTAAATACTAATTTATCATTTAAACTTTATTACATTTCAAAGCACAAGGAAAATTCAGTAGTTACACATCTCCAATCTGTCCAACTATATGAATATTTTCCACTACGAACGACGCTAAAAAAAATATAAAGATCAATCTGTCCTTTGCTGTATCTATAAATATATAAAAAAAAGTGGAAGTTTAATAAATTTGAGCAGTGTCCGTCCGCCTGTCATCAAATTTGATGAATTCGAAGATGGGCCATGTTGGTCCACTCTTGTTGGTACATCCCATACAAAGGGTTAAAATTTAGTGAGATATTGGTTCTCAAATAATTTATATACTAAATATCCGAATCTTTTGTAAATACAAATAGGACAAGTTTCTCTACCTCTTTTGGTACCTTCCACACAAAGACATACTACGAAAGTCTTTAATATTTAGGTTATTGCTGAAGATATTATGGGGAAATTTTGTTCGAATGACAATTTGTGTGGGGCTACCAGAAGGGGCTTGGCAAAATCGCCTGCTGTGCGCTGAGCTGTAATATAATTACTATAAAGGAATTACACTGCACCAAATTTTAATTATTTGTATGTATTAGCATTATAAACTGTAAACTTTTTCACCAAATGGTACCTTTGTGTGGAAGGAACCAAAAGAGGTGGAGAAACTTGTCCTATTTGTGTTTACAAAAGTTTCGGATATTTTAGATAACTTTGCATCTAAATCTAGAGACAATTTGTCAACCGATTTGGCCAAAATTTAATTTAATTGAAATTTTTAATATATATTGCGTAAAGAACTGAGTGACCTTGGTTCTACATAAAATATCACAACTAAAGGAAAAGCTACTTCTAAATGATTAATTTATACAATGGCCTGAATAAGCGTTTCTTCCATTTTATTGGCCTGAAGAACAATTTTAAATCAAATCTCTTCAATAATTTACATTAATTCAACAAATATTTTTCATCTATTTGAAGTAAACGGTATATCAATTTGATGTAAAATGTACTTTGCACTGAATATTAAATTTGATAAAAAATATTTTTAATCAAAGTCAAGTTACACCAAGAGGAATCTAAAACTGCACTGAAAAGATGTCAAATCTCGAAAGAAAAGAGCGTTATGAAAGTCAGACGAAATCGATTTCAAAGTTAAGCCCTTTAATAATACTAATTAAATTAATTAATTAAATTAATTTTATGAAATAAAAACAAAAAACATTTTCTGATAATACTTTTTTTTTAATTTTTTTCTAAAATTCCAGTTTTCATAGAATGTACCTTTAGTATTTGAACCATCCATTTGTTTATTCTATTTTTGTTAAAGCAAAAATCCTAACGAAGAAAACATTGCCTATTTGAAAAAAATCAAGGTAAATGTAAATGTGGGAATCTCAAAAAATCTCTTATAATAATAATATTGTAAATATGGGAAACTTAAAAATAATACATTTCAAATGTTTTATTTTATACATTTTGTTTGGGAGGTACCAAAACGGGCGTGGCAACAACGCTATGAGTAGTATAACATTGTACAAAAGAACCAACTTTCGTACAAATTTTTTTTAAAAAATTTGCAAAAATCGGTTCAGCCGTTCGAGAGCAATTACAAATTTCGTAAAACACAAAAACTCATTTTTTAATTTTTTCATTTTTTAAAAAAAATTATAGCGAGATCTTATTTTACCTGTTTTTAACTGCTTATAAAAATTTTATGCAAAAATAAACTACATATGTCGATATTAAATATTCTGACCCTAACACCAGTTCATACTTTAAAATTATTAAATGCAATTTAAATTGATAATAACACTGTGCTAGTCCAAAAATGTAACAGAAAGGAGACCCTATGGATAGGGGGCGGAGGGGGAGGGCGGGGATGAAATGTTATAAAAAAATGTTCGCCATAAAATTTTACTATGTATATGTTTCAGAACACACCAAAACCCAAATCTTAACACAAACACCCAAAAAACGATCAAATTCCAGTCAACAACGTTCTTTACTGGTATCTTTATTGCTTCAACCACTAGATCGTACGACTAACATTCCTGCACGATCAGGAATTTGACCTTTTTTTTGGTGTTTGTGTTATGTTTTGAGCTCTGGTGTGTTCTGACACATATAGTAAAATTTCATCCCCGCCCACCCCATTTTAAGGGGGGTTTTTTACGATTTGTTAAAATGTGGCCAAAAATTACAGTTATGTGGGGGAGCTAGAGGGTTAAAATGTTCCACAAAAATATTGGCCTTAATATTTTCTATAAAGAGGCTGAACATACCCTATACCAGAAAAATATATTTTTGTTACATAACAGTGAAATACTTACATTTTTGGGTACAATGTGGTTTTTTGAGCTAGTTAGGGTGCCTAGACACGTTAAGATTGTATTGATATGTTCATAAAAGTTGTTCAGATATACGTTGGCTACAATTTTGCCAAGCATTGTTAGTGAAAAATTACGATTCCCTGGAAGTTATGCTAAAAAAAGTGAAAAAAAAAATATTTTTTCCTTTACTTTTTCGAAAAAACATTATTGTCAAACATAGTTAAGCGATAACACCAAGTCTGAAATAGTTGTTGGATAAAAGCTGACGACACCTTTTTCGAGGGGGCTGATTTTCAGAAACTTTTGGAGGCCCATAACAAGAAATTTGTCACCAATTTCGCCAAACCGAGTATAGGGTTATACTACCCTTTGACAGTAGAATCGAACCTATACTGTCAAGTCCGTGTATTTTTTTCACTGTTGCACAGTGTTATTTTTGGTTAGTGTTAATGGAAATTGCAAAGGTATCCAACAAAACCTGCTAAATTGTGAAACCTGTTCAGTTTTCATTAATATGTTGAAAGGAGGCTCATAATAATTTTTCGCGAGGAATATTTTTCTCAAAGTCACAAACTAAAAATGTCGACGATTTGTATGACGTTTGACATATGGTAAGATTTGATTGCACTTTTTCGGGGGTAAAGGGGTGAGAAGCGTGGTTGATTATTTTGAGAGAAATAATTCTCGAAGGGTTCCCTTTATTTCGTTATTTGGATTGAAGCGCGTTTTCGAAAGTCTTCCACTTCAAAATGACCTCCGAGATAACTAATCTCTCTGATTTTTTTGCAAACTTTGTGGTCGAATATCGCGAAAACAAGAGCTAACCTAGAAAAACGGCTAGCTCCATTGGATTCAGCAAGGTCGAAGTAGGTATATCCATAGGGCCTTCTTTCTGTTACATTTTTAAAGTGTCCATTTCAAGCAAAGTGTAATTAAAACAAAAAAATAAATAAATGTCATAACGCCCAAAAATTTTTTTGGGCCTTATGATCTCTGAAAGTGCTGTCATAACGCCCAATTTTGTTGTGGGCCTTATGACCGACCAATGCTCGAACATAAGGCCCAATTTTTTTTTTTGGGCTTTATGTCCTTTTTTTGTTTTTGTAATAATAAGTAGTAATAATTTAAGTGGTAATTTATATTTATTGGAAGTACATACCCAGCTAACAAAATTATCCGACTTTGTCTGATATCCGACATGTCTGCACATAATCGGATCGCTTACGACGATTCTTACCGACTTCGGACCGAATTCTGTCCGACAAGTCTGAGGGAATTTGGTGTTTTTTGTTCCGACTGTTTTCAGCAATATCGTAACGTTTTCTGAACGGTATGTCTGAATGATATCGGAACTCAGCGTGTGTTGTACTTTTTGTTACAGCGTATGTGTGCCTGTGTGTTTTTTGCTCATAAACATTTTTTGTGGAATTTTGTGTGGCACCGTTAGATAAGCAACCACCAATTGTATGCTGCTTTGTTCTTTGGAATTTTTGTAAGTTGTAAGCATTGAATTATTCTTGTTTTCTGAAAAGTGCAACTTTTTTATGTTTTTATCACTAAGCATTGAATTCGTTTTTTTTTTTCTGAAAACTAAAACTATTAATAAAACTAGTAAAAAATACTCAAAACTGTAAAATTTATAAAAACATCACAGGGAAAGTAGTATTGACTTGGTAAGAATTCGATCCAAAATCGGACCGCATTATCGGCAAAAGGATTCGAATTTTGCGTGACATTGGTTAAGAATTCGTCGGTCCGACTCACTGGGGAAAAATATTCTAATTTTATATGTAATTCGGCAAGAATTCGATCCGAATTGTGTACGTTATTCGGTAAGAGTTCGGTACGGCTTTTCTAATTTCCCAAGAATTTAGTTCCGAAGTCGGTACGAATACGGTACGACACGTCTGCACAAGCATCAGATTTCCCTCCGACGTGTCGTTCCGACAACATGACAACCACTTCATGTTTTTTTGGTACCGATTTCTGTCCGACAACGGATACGATATCGGATGATTTATCCGATTGTCGAACAGATTTCGGACCGAAATCTGAATATTTTGTTGGCTGGGTACTTTAAAGCAGTTTTCGGCATAAAGAGAACGTGCCAAAATTGTGTCTGTATTGGTGTGTTTGCACTGAACAAAATTGTTGGTTTTGTTATTATGTGCTGTGTTCTACAGAGTGGAAAATTATTTTTTTACTGACTAAGTATATTGTGAATTGGTGTGAACGTTTTAATAACGCACATGTTGCTAATAACGGAAATGTTGCAGAACATGTTATATACCTCCCTTCGACAAAAAAATAAACTAGTGTTATTACCATCACGTATTCTTAAGTGTCTTACTTTTTTTGATTACGGCAAATCAGTCGTATGTAAATTTCGTTGGTCATATACTCATTTTATTTTGATCTTCATATACTAAATATTTTTACTGATATATGTATGTCTATCTACAAAATTAAATTTTTATATGTGTTTTTGGTCATAATACATTTTACATTTACAATAGAGATCCATATTTTCCCATATGAGCGACTGACACATTTTTTTCTTACTTTTGTGCTCTTTGTTATGCTGTTCGTGTTGTGTACGTGTGAAAACCCGATTGCGTTCGGGGCTCGGCCTAACCAGCCGCCGAACACTGCTTTAAATATATGGTTCAATTTAAATCAAATGTAAATTTCTTCCACCTGCCCCACAATTTCCCAAAAAAGCAAAAGGAAAAACCTAAATATGGAAGCATTGGCATTATTTTCAATAGGGTATGATATAAGTTGATATTAAGTCTTAAAGCAAAACGTATGATGAAGATAAGAACTTGCAGAGAAGCCTAGTGTAAAGAATTCTACGAGCAGTCGCGCGCGCTATTTCAAATATGGTAGTATTAAATCGAAAAACAATATATGCGATGTAGTTTAGAACTTGCAGAAACGCTTCTCTGCAAGTTCTTATCTTCCTCATAAGCATAGGGCCTTATTCAAATTTAATTTCCCAAACATTTCAGATATGGTAGTATTAAATCGAAAAGCAATATATGTGATGTAGTTAAGAACTTGCAGAAAATCCAAGTGTAAAGAATACTACGAGCAATCGCGAGCGCGATTTCGCGTTGAATTCTTTACACTCGGCTTCTCTGCAAGTTCTTATCCTCATCATACGTATAGGGCCTTATCCAAATTTAATTTCCTAAAACTTTCAAATATGGTAGTATTAAATCTAAAATAATATATGTGATGTAAATAAGAACTTGCAGAAAAGCCGAGTGTAAAGACTTCTACGAGTAAACGCGCGCGTGTAGAATTCTAGGTTAGGTTTTTCCTTTTGAATTTGGTATTAACTAATTCGCAGTTTCTGCGAGCACCCCCAACAAACTGAAATTCAACTTTATCACCCATTCTCGTCACTGTTTCAAAAACAACTTAATGCATGTTTCAATTATAACCATCGAAGGCATTTCTGAAACTGAATTAACTATAGAACCGTTACTTCTTTTACAATCACAATACATTTTTCACAAAAGTATTCGATTTTACACATTAATAGAGAAATAATACAAAATAATATTTGGGCGTCCCTTCTTTTTTGGGCCTTGTGTCCGCACCTAGAGAGGTCATAAGGCCGAAAACAAAATTGGGTGTTATGAAAGCACTTAGAGAGGTCATAAGGCCCAAAAAAAATTGGGCGTTATATCCGTTGGGCGTTATGACAGGTCGCCATACCGATCGACTCAGAATCACTAGCTGAGTCGTCTGTCTGTCCATCTGTCTCTGTAAAGTTGTCATGTCGCAATATCACTCCGATCGTGCTGAAATTTTGCAGTTAAGAGTCTTTCGTGCATGGAAAGAAGCCTACTGAATTTGAAAGAAAATCGGTTCCGATTTACATATAGCTCCCATATATATGTTTCGTCCGATTTTACCCTTTAGTCCTATAGAAGCTGTAGTTAACATACAATCGTTTTGAAATGTAACATGGTGGTGTTTCTTGATCCATGCACTATAATTTAAAGAATATCGGTTCAGATTTAGCTATAGTCCCCATACATATGTTTTGTCCGATTTGGCCCTTTAGCCCTGTAGAAGCTATAGTTTACATCCAATCGTTTTGAAATGTAGCATGGTGGTGTTTCTTGATCCATGGACAGAAACCAGAAAATGTTATGCACCGCCCATTGACAAAAATATTGTAAACTAGTGTAATCTGAAGTCGATGTTGAACAATTTCATGTCGACGATACAGAGCTACGGGACTATAATCAAATATAAACCGACTTGGATAACTTTTGTTGTGGTGAGGTTTTAGGCTTAAAGAAACATATTTGGGAGCGACCTTTATAGGGGATAGAGTTGTGTAGTTCAACGAACTAGTTCAGTTGAACGGGTCACTATACGGAACTGAACGAACTAGTTCACACCACTCGTTAATTTCAGCTCAGTAGTTCACTATGTTTTTTTCTTCAACCATTGTTCTCTCTTCTCTGCTGTTATGTGTTGTTTCCATTTTTATGTCATCAACAATGTATGATTCCACCTATACAAACGCCTTTGTATTAGTTTTTCCAACTCTTCCATTCCAATTAGATTCCTTTAATAGCGACTTATTGAACTGGTGATCTACTGAACGAAATTAACTATTTAAGAAGAGTGAGCTGGTGAGCTAAAGAGCTGGTGTGCTAAAGTAACTCAATTGAACTGAACTAAAAAGAGCGATCACTTAAAAGAATTATAGTGCCCAACTCTAATAGGGGAGCTATATCAAAATGTTAACCGATACGATTAATTTTCTTTACCAAATAATCTTGAATTATAATAAATATTTTTTCCAAATTTCCCAGCTTTATTATTACAGACTGTAGAGTGATGTTAACAGACAGAGAGACAGGCGGACATGGCTAAATCATCTTACAATTTTACGTCGATCAAGAATATACATATGTATACACCTTATGTGGTCTCAGATCAAGTTAGTATACTTCCATCCTATGGTGGATGGTATACAAATTATAATAACTCTAAATGCTGCTGTCTCTTAACATAAGCTCCATTGCATTCTTTCAAATATCTGAAAGTCTCATTCATGAAAACCTTAGGTAAAGAAGAAAAATGGTCTATTTAATTTTTGCTGCATTTGCAAAACAATATGCACTTTTCAGAATATAAAACTGGAAATGTAGTATGTTTGTAAGCTGTGTGGTTGCGAATCAAGAGCTAAATGCTTTGACTGTCAGGATACGACACTCCCATTCAGATGCCTCATCAGCACCGGTATCATGCAGTCATGGCAGAGAATCATCCCACAGTGCACAGAAGACCACCACAGACATGTACGAAGCATACGAATTGTGCTCAGTTTGTCTATTTAATCCTTCATGTTGCTTCCCAGCCCAGAGATAATTACAATGTTCACATTTAATTTTCCCATTGCCATATACCCACACACACACACTGGAATACCTACTCTAATAAAAAAAGTAATTCTATAGGTATTGAGACTATGTTTGGATGTGGAATGGTGCATTCCCGGCCAGTTCTTCCTTACTCTGCAGTTCGGGAGTGAAATTTGCATCCTTTGAACGAACATGCAACTACTAGGTCTGCTTTGTTGTACTCCAGTTCTGATGTCCTGCTCAGAGTAGCATAAAGTGACATTCCAAATGTTTGCTTAGCAACCAACCATCCAGGCAGCAGGCAATTGCCAAAGATCAAATGATATTTTATTAAAACTTGTAATAATTTCCTTTTCAAATGTAGTACGATAACAGTAAAATCCCATAGAAAAAACTGTAAGAATTTACGAAGTAGCCAATGCTTTTGGTAAATCCTTTCTCACACACAGACACGCATTCACACACACAACCATACAAATTTGGATAAGTAACGAATGGGACATTTAAATTTTAAGGAGTATTCAAACAGAGAGAAGAGAGTGAGAAAGAGAAAGGCTGAGGGATATACAAAGGATACAAAAAATGTTTTAATTTACATGCTATTATCATTCGAACAAGCAAAAGTTAACACTCGCACCGACACAAGCATATTCACAATCGCCATACACACACAGGCACAGAGAGTGGGGCAGATACATGGCTATGTTGCAAAGGATAAAACAAATTAAAATTTAACTAGTCATAAGGTCAGAATGGTAAAAAGGTCTAAGGATCCATCCACAGAGAAAAACTCACATACCGTGTAACCGAATTCAAACGTTAATGTCTTTTAAATTCTTACACTTTGGCAATATCTCTCCCCTGTGGGTGTATGTGTGTGTGTGTGTTGTAATTTTATGTGAATAAGAGTGCGTTTGTGACATTGTCGGTGTCTTAATCTTGTTACAAAAGCATTTGACTGTAACTATCTCTCTCGCAGTGAGTGTGTGTGTGTGTGTGTTTGTGTCTGCATTTGTGTGTAATCAAGTGAAGTAAGCATTTTAATATGCATTTAAATGTAATTACCACTAACAATCATGAACTCTACCACACTCGGCTCGTTCGTTGCTCGAGTAACTCTAATACCAGTTACTGCGACTACTCCTACTCGCCCACCCCTCACCGTCGAATGGATGCATCTGCCGTTGGCCATTATCCCAAACACATACTAAGACAATATTTCATTTGTAGACAACGACACACGCACCCACACACAAACACTCAGTACCATTAAGTCTGGCATTTCCAAGATAAATACCCGGGCAAAGACTTATGGCGAGCATTCATTCATTGTTACCGTACAAACCATGTCTTAAAGTCAGGATTACGTTTTCAATGCAAATGTTTCCTTAACTGTGTACGACGACACAGTTCAGGATGACGACCACGTCGAGTATTCCATTGACTGTCATTAGGGGATAGCGGGAGTAAGCGGGATGGGGGAGAATAACGAATGTTATTCACCACTTGTGGATCTGTGCAGAGATTAAAGCATAAAACTCCAATGGGAATATGTTTCCGGCGATGTAATTAAAAACTATGGCTAATGAAATGAATGTTGTAGACATTTCAACTGCCATCCTTGAGTCCATTAGGAGTTCCAGAACGAGCCAACCAAACCCAACGAAATGTAAAAGAAGTCAATTTAAATATTTTATTTAAATTTATGGAAACCCCTTTGGTTTAGAATAATGTTAGTAGTATGTGTATTAAGGTGGGGCTATTAACTTTAATAATGCATTTTCAACATTAAGATCGGGCTAACTGTTTCCCTTGCATTTTGCAAAGTATTTCATGGGAACATTTGGGGACAATCGGATTCAGCAGTGGAGTTTGTGAGTTCATCTTCCCCTTAAAGATATCACAGGCCAATGAACACCATCATAGGATGTAGGCAGTGATACACATTTATACTTAGCTGGATGAAATACTGGGATTTGTATTTCAGAGGTTTAAGGGCCAAAAGTGTAACACATCGAAGAAGTGACCTAAGACCTCTAGTATATTTGTCTGGCTGATGCGCACGATTACTCTCGAAAGGAAAAACCGGCTGACTACAAATTTGGAATACGGATTTTCTTTTCTCTGGAGATAAGTGAGATGTTGATACCACCCCTCAAAGGGTTAAAATTTTGTTAAATATTGATTCTTTAATAATTTCTATACTACTTATCGGAATCTTCCGCAAATCCACGTACTCGTATAGTATACATTTATCAGTTGCTATAAAAATTTTGAAAAATAGGCGAAGTGGCCAAGCCCATTTTGGTACCTCCCACACAAAGCGACCATTTTGCACAAGATATTAACCGCTTACACGTTTGATTCCAATGCATGCCAATACTTTAAATTTTGTCCGTCCATACAAATACTTGAAATACTGTGCAGTGTAATGATTTTATAGTACACATAGTCCATTGGAAAATGGTCGATATTGCCACAACCCTTTTGGTCACAATACAAAATTGTATAATTTTCTTAATTTACAAAATAGGTCATATTTTTTGCTGTTTAGGATACAAAATTTAACCAGAAAACGTTATGCACAGCCCTTCGGCAAAATTGTTGTAAATTAATGCAATGCGAATATCAGTACCGGCAGACGTGGTTTTCTCAATGCGGGACAGTAACAAAGCAGGTGTTCGATGCTCTCCACATTTTGTTCATATCCACAGCTTCGGCAGAAGTCATTGGGCTAATTTCCCAACATTCTGCCGGGCCGCGGATACGGCAGTGTCCCGTCGGAGCTGACACCAACATAGACAGTATTTTCCTTTCCAATGCGAGGAGATATTTTGACCTTCTCAGGTCGTATCTTGATCAGATTTGTCTATTGACCCAACAAGTGTCGATTTCTGTCAATATCTCATTGGGCAATGTCTTGCCGAAGCCAAAGCTTGCGTGTGGACAGTGGCGCACCAATATATTCTTCGAGAATTTGTAATATCGTCTCTTTCTAGCAAGTAAATCGGTTTTACAGTTCCCCGGGATATTCCTATGCATAGGTACCCATATGATTTACGTCAAACTATTCAGCCATCTCGTTAAGAAATCTGAGTTAGTCGAGGGAGATTTGGTGGCAACCTGACTGCCCGAGTAAATAACCACGCCAATGTTGGTCACAAGATTGCGACTCAGCCACTTGGCGACTTCCCATATTGTCATTAATTCTGATTGATTGACACTGCAAGTTTCGGGTAGTTTATGAGCTGTATCCAGACTTAGTTCTTTACAATGTAATCCGAAGCCAAACTTGTTATCAAGCTTTTAACCATTTCTATAGAAGTGGAGACAGTTTATATATCCTGGTATTCTGCCAGTAGTTCTTGTACCACAATGATAGACAGATTAATATTATTGCCGCTCTGGTTGCAACTCCTTTAGCCACAATATCAATTGACACTAGATGGAGTAGGACTTGTAGAGAATTTGTCGCTTAAAACGTCGCCTTTGCTTAGGCAATCAGTTCTTCATTAATTGATTGGTGATGGATCGATTTTTCAGTTGCCGTCCACCACACCACAATAGTGTACAAAAGTATTTGGCGAACTACTGCTGTATACAGGGTGGCGCAGAATGAGCTATATGGTTTGAATTCTTTATAACTTTTTTAATTATTATTCTTTCTTTGTTTTTTCAGCATTTTGTGAAGGAGGCTTGGGGAATTAATTATGAATCGAACAACGTACAGAAATAATTGAATTTTTGCGAAATTTTTCGTTTGTTTCATAAAAAGTTAAATTTTACTTCGAAAAGTTAAATTTTGCGAAAAGTTATGGAAAATATGCTAAAAAGAGCACGTATGTGTGGACATCACTAACAGGATATCACTTTTCAAAGCTAATTGCAAAAAAGCCACAAAAAAAGTTGCAAATGTACTCCCCTACAAATAGAGATAGATATGTTTTAAAATGATGCCCAAAATATTTTGCAGTCAGTAACATATGCGATATTATTCTTATATTTAAAAAACAGCGAAATATAATGGAAAAACGACCGAGCTTGGATTCTGCATTTAAAAAATTTTAAAGTTTGTTTTTACGCTTCAGACGTTAGGATTTTTGTGCGATTTTTCATATGATTTTCATGAAATTTTAAATATATCGCATGTTTTTCATCGTAATTTCGATTTTGAAGGTGAATAGGTTAGGTTGAATAGAGGAGACGTTTAAACGTCTCATGTCCATGGACATACCCTTAAGCCAGTGGTACGGCCTGTTGTGCAAAAAAAGTCGATTTTAGTGTACCGTCGGAAAGATCGTTTCCTATTCTATCCACCACTGTTCTTATTAATCAATTCTGATAAGAAATATTGTACCAATTCTAATAACAAACAGGTCGATTTAAATAAATACTTGGTTTAAGGAATTGTTATGATATCGAAAAACATCAATACGAGTATATCATTCCAATTTCATTTAAAATAGCTTAAAAATTTTACACATAATTTTATAAATTATTGTCGTTTCCAAACGATATATTCTCCACGCGAATTAATAAAAAAAATTGCCAAGGTGTTGCGATGTAATACAACACTTACTGTTTTTTTCTACAAGGTTCTACAATTTTTATGAAGTTGCAACCAATGAGTTTCTACAGGTTTGGAAAAGCGCACAGCTTCCAATAATAAGTAGGATTTCAATTCGTAAAAAGCTAGTAGAACGGTGTCGCGATAACATAAGGAATCCATCGCATAATATAGAGAAACAATGGAATGAACTATTTTTTGTAACCAGCTGCAGATGTCATCTAAAGAAAATGAACCTATGTATTGCTTGGTGAAAAACAAGTTCCACTAAATATGTGGAGATTTTAACCATGAAATTAGCCAACATATGTATTTGATCTAAAAATTGGTTAATTTAACTAATTATGGTCCAGATACATTAAGTTAATATTTATATTCAGAATTGGTTTAAAAGATTCAGAAATATATAGAATCGGAAAAGACCTTTCCATAGGTACCCTGAAATCGAAATTACGATGGAAAACATGCGATATATTTGAAATTTCATGAAAATCTTATAAAAACGAAAAAAAAAGTCCCACCAAAATCTTAATATCTGGAGCGTAAAAACAATTTTATAATTTTTTTAATGTAAAATCCAAGCGCTTTCATTTTCCCATCATATTTGGCCGTTTATTTTAATATAAGTATGGGTGATTTCGACATTATCGGATAATTTGTTTTCCTTGTGTATTTAAATTAGGAAAAATAAAATATATACCAATTTGAAATTTACTTAAGTACAAAGCTTTATAGGTCCTACACGGTCACTAAAATATACACTTGAAAAAAAATTATTAAAAAAATTGTCTACTCATCGTGCTCAAAAGTCATTCCCCTGGCTTTCCCTGACCCTACTTTCATTTAATTTGTTCAAAATTTTTGACACAAATAGTTAAAATTTATTTAATAAAATTGGTTTGATGAAAAATATAATATTTTATGATTTAGGTTTTCTATTATTGTTTATAATTTTGTATCAATTACTATTTTTAAGGATGATTATTATTCTTAACTAATTTGGAAAGAAGAGACCTAGACCTTTCGAACGATGTATATTTTATAATTTGTTTATTTGAAGCTGTATGAATATAGGTTTATTTGTTCTACAAATACATTTTTTTAATTTTTGTCCGTAATTTTTTAGGTAAGGCAATGTTTTTACCAATTATATTGTGAGATAAACGTACGATTAATTAATTTATATATCGAGCCCTAACAGCCAAAAACACGTAAGCGCCACCATGATTTACTTTTAATTTTGTTCTGTCTTGGCCTATCTGGCGCCAAAAACACGTAAGCGCCACCATGATTTACTTTTAATTTTGTTCTGTCTTGGCCTATCTGGCCAATTTGTTCAGAGCACCATGTATAATGTCTCTGAGGACGTTGGGGAATTTGCCGGTTACTGGGATTGCAACGTCGCCCGCATTTGTCACGGCTTTGCACCCATAATGTTCCAGATCTAACAGGATCCCATTCAACACGTTATTCAAAATTAATGGAGACAGTACTCTTGCCTGTGGCGTCCTTGTGTTTGCAAATCTCGTAAGAATTTTTGTCCCGAGACTTGTGCGACTTCAGGAGACAAAACTTAGTATTTGTATAATCAAGATATAGTTCACCCTTAGATGCGACAGCGCCGCAAATACAGCAGTCGTTAAAAGCCCCTTCAATATAAAGAAAGGTCCCATAGCGAGATCCTTGATATGTAGGGACGATTCGGTAGTGCGCACCAGTCCAGGCATGGTTAACACGTAAATTGTAATCACGTTATTTTCCGGACAAGAATTTTGTATCCAGGTTTTCTCTAATGAAAGAATCTAATATTATTTCCAGGCATTTCAGAAGAAAAGAATCCTAACGTCCTCTGGCCTAGTGGGTAATATCTTTTCCACTGTTGGGGATATACGAGAGATTAATCGTTCCTTCATATATCTTCTCCAGCCAGGGGATTATGTACTTCATCATTTTCTGCATTTCTGTTGGAGAAATGTCATCTGGTCCTGGTGATTTGAAGGGTTTTCTTAGTTTTGCTGCCAAATAAATATTGTATAATGATTCTTCGAAAAGGAGAAAAAATAAACCCGTAATTTACTTATTTCAACAATCGAACAGCAGCACTTTCCGTATCCATTTAGCCATATATACCCGCTTACCTTTCTGTTTATATATCAAAGAGATCAGAGTCCCTCCCGTAAATATGAAGCGATCTTACCGAATATTTGTTGAGTCAGAAACGAACCCTGCATTATTTTGTGCTCTCTGTAACTTAGAAAGTACAACTGATCCGAATAAAATTTGGCACTTTTTGCATTAACCATTCTTATAAAATTGATCCATATACATAGGACAATGTTTTGATATAGGACCTATATAAAGGTCCCATCCCTTTTCATCTTTTTTTCCTAATTTTACCTTAAACAATTCCTTGTAAAACATAAAAGTTCAAGAGCAATTTTCGACTGTTAACCATCTGCAGTAACATAAGAAAACGAAATCACATTCGTAATTAACTGCCACTTTGTAAAAACAATTGGGATAAAGATACTAATTTATGTGTTCAACTACAAAATATTCTCTACACATCTTTGAAGAAGCCATAGCAATAGTAATACGCTCAGACACAGTGTTATGGAATGACGTTAAAGCAATAGTTTCAATAATACTAAACAGAAAAATCCTAATTGCGCATTAATTTTGCACCACTGTGCAGTCGACGATGTGATATGAATGTAAGGATATCCGCTATTGAATAATTGCGATTGTGATTGCGGCAAAGAGATAAATGTTAAATGAACAGGAAAATAAGAACACGATAATAAAAACTTCTCTGTCGACATGAAAGGACGAAGGAGCGGAAACAAAAACTAACTCCTCTCAACAATTATCTTCACACATAAACACACGCACACACACACACACACACACATAACCCCCTGGACTCGACTCAAACCTATCTTTAGACGTCAGTGAGAGGTGAATATGGCCCTCGCCATCGCCTTCTTCTTCTCCTTCTCCTATTACTCGGCTAAATTTACAAAGGATAACAACGGTTTAAGTATTACTTATAATTATCAAACTAAATAAGCGAAAAAAAACAAAAAGAAAACTGTGTAAACTAAAAGCGTGAGGAGTAAATAATGAAAAGTTGTTGAAGATGCATAAATAAGCAAACAACAAAATGAAACATATGTTTATTTAATATCAAACAAACTCAATGTAAATCCTTCAAGGACTTGGATGTGTTCAAGGGTTGTCTTGTTGAACACACACGCAATCAAACAAATGAAGAAAAAACTGTATTTAAAAGGCAAACAAAAAATTGCCGCAAATGTAAATGTAAATAGACATTCGTTTAGTGTAATTCTTCTATTCAGATGAGTGATTTAAATTTTCATAGAAATAATAACTAACTTTAATAAGATTAATACAAATAATAATAATAGAAATAGAAATAATGGATTCGCAAAATTATTAGGCAGAGATTGTTAAGTTTTTAGCATTTAACTAAATACAAATAAATATATTTAAACCAAAAATAGGTAAATTAAAGTAAAGAAAGTGAACAGAAAACCACAAAAACTAAGAAACAAATAACTCGTAATGGAGCAGAATTTATGTAAATAAATTGTAATCAATATATTTTTATTTCTCAAACTTCTACTCTGAAGCGAACTGCCAAAAATACATTTTTATTAAAAAAAACATATTTTACAAAAACCATTAAATCTTCCAAAAACAAAAATAAAAAAAAATTTAATATTTATAAATACAATAACTCATTATAATTTGTTTATAACGAAAAATACATGCTAAACTCATACAACGTCAAAAACTGGCATTGAAAAAAATCAGAAACACATTTGAACTCCCACAAACGAGAACTCGCTAGATGTGATAAATGCAAACCCAATTGGGGAATGTAAAGTGCAACAACAAAGTTTAGGAACAGAAATCAAACAGAAGAGAACACCACAAATTTGTGATTTTTTCTTTATTTCTCAACATAATCTCCCTTTAGCTAAATACACATTAAGGCGATTTTCAATAGCTTCGTTACTCCGTTTATAGTAAGAACTGTCTGGCTCCTGAAAATAGCCATCAACCGCAACTTCCACCTCTTCATTTATGGCAGTTATTTTTCCGCCGAGCAATTTTTTCAAGTATGGAAAAGAATATAATTCGAGGGAGCTAAATCTGGCGAATAATGTGGTTGCTGAAGCAAATCGAACTTTAATTCATTGGTTTTGGCCACCGCAATGGTGGATGTGTGAACTGGAGCATTGTGAGCAAACGCGGCACTCATCTTACGCACAGCTTTCTCATCATCAAAATTTCCAGCACTATGCGATGTATAACACCTTTTCAAATGCCTATAACTTCAGCTAGCTCACGAACCTTCAACCGACGGTCATTTTGTGTTTTTTTAACCATTTCTGGCAATTGGACGACAACAAAGGGTTTCGTCTTGGTAGCTCGTACTGCCCCGTTTAAACTCTGCCACCTAATATTTTATAGTTGTAAACGAAGGAGCAGACTCCCCTAAAGTACGATCTAGCCCGGTTTTAATATTGTTTGGACTGAGGTCTTTTAAATTAAAGTATTGTATTCCATATCGGTGTCCACTTGTTTCCATTTCTACAAATTCACTGAGATCGTTTAGATCGTTATGTGTTAAAAAAAACTAAACAACGTGGAGCATTGAAACTTAAAACATGTTGTATTAGAAAGTTGCCACTTTTTACGAAAGTATTTTTTTTAAACTACCACCGCCATCTATATGCCGTATAATAATTTGGCATAAAATAAAAAGTTTTCGAAAAATATTAGGAGATAAATTACACTAGTTTTCAAAAATTTTGTCGAAGGGCTATGCAAAACATTTTCTGGTGTAGTTTAATATCATAAACACGAAAATATATTAAAAAATTTATTTAAGTTTTTTATTTTGTTGAAATTCCAAATTGTATATTCTTTGTCTTTAGTATTTTGACCTTATCTTTTGAAGCATACGTCCGATAGAGCCAGGATATGCATCAAATTTAAATAGTAATGGGGGCTAAAAATTATATATATTTCACATTTACGTATAAATTTTGTTTTTATAAAATTCGTCAAAAGTATGATTTTTTCTTGAAAAAAGAGCATTTTGCTTGCCCAAAAAAATCCATACAAATAGTAAAAATCGTTGAACTTATTTTGTTCCATAAAAACTAGCACGATATTGCAGGAAACAATGGCTATTGGAAAAAATCTATGGATAAATAAAGTTACGACCCATATTGTAAAAGTAACTATGTAAGGTCAAATGATTTAAAATGGCGCAAACCGAATTTCCACCAAATATACTTGAAGTCTTAGGTCCCTTTGATGTGTTACAGCCGTATTTATAAAAAAGCCTTATTATGATTTAAAGTGCACATTAGTTAACAAACAGCTTTGGCAATAAACAGCAATTTAACTAATAAACATTTGAATGAACTCGTCAAAGTAATGCTGTCAACACCATCTTTTTCACATACCACTTTCTCTCTTAATGATGCATTAATAGGATTATCAATTGTAAGAGTAGTCGAATATATAAATTGTTTTATTGTTTATTTGAAAAACAACTGTCCTAATTAACAAAAATATATGCTCACTTGTCCAATAATTAGAAAAACAACAACTAAAGATCAAATAAATTACGAATTCAGATCATTTTTTGTATTACATACAAAAAGGTATTCGAATAACGAATAATACTTAACACATGTTGATTTTTTACATATCACTAGTGAATTTTGTACATTTTGCATTTATTGTGTTGTGGTTTTGCAACAATAACGTTTTTGGTCTTTTATGAAACAATATCGAGAAAAGAAGAATGCAAAAATGCATTTATTATACCAATTTTTGTGAAACAATATGAAAAAAAGAAGAATGCAAAAATGCATTTATGCATGTCCGTCCATCTATGACAACCAATGTACTACTCGAAGAAATAAACCAATCCTTACGAAATTTTCGGGATAAGGAGCAGCTTATGTTGCACAATGCCTTTAACTCTTCCTGGAAAAATGAGACAAATAGGTTCACGTTTTTGTATATCTCCCATTTAATGGTACATTCTGTTTTGACATAAACACGTTCTAGAACGCACAGTGTCGTATTTTATTCTTTTATTTATTTTAACCTAAACCAATTCTAGAAAATATGTTCAAAATCAGTCTTCAATATATTTTTTTAATTAAAATTGTCCATAAAAATGTTTTGCAAAGCACACACACACACGATGAAAATCCAAATGTCACTTTAACAAATGCTTAAAGTAGGGTCGAACCAATATTAAAATGCACACATTTAACAATGGTTTGCCAAAGGTGATTTATGCTAATAATCGTTTATGAATACAGTTTTAACAAATTTTGTTTAACAAAGGTTTGTTCAGCTGTTATTAGTTTTTCTGAATACAGCTGTTAAACTTCTGGACGGTATCAAATGGTATATACCCTTATTCACAAAACACGATTTCTTTAAATGTTCTTACTTCTACCAAAAGGGTTATAATAAATGTCGAAATTATCCACAGATTATTTTCAAGTTGCAATTGCTTTCTTCATTAGGATGCTGGATATAGAAAAATGGAATAAAATATTATAAGATTTTTCCTGTTGTTTTGTTTTTTCTATTGTTTTAAAGACGGTTACTCCTTGAAATAAATATTTCCAATATTTGTAGCCCCCATAATTACCATAAATTTAACGCGTATACTGTGTAATCTATGGGGCTTATACTTAAAAAAATAGGGTCCAAATACTAAAGGTACGTTCCATGAAAATTGGAATAAAAAAGCTTTACTATAAACAACTTTTTGATTTTAATTATAAAATTTTAATTTTATAAAATAATATTCGCAAAATCTACACAAAAATATTTTTAGGCCATGGACACAAAAGACATGTTCTTGTTGCATAGTGTAATAGTCGAATATACAGTATTTAAGAACATGATTGCTGCATAAGTTAAAACGTGAACGTGAAGAATTCAAATTGGCAGGTACCGTTATATAGGGATATATCCAGTTATATAGAGGGTACCCTACAAAGGTATTGTAACATTTATTTTATATTAAAATATATATGTAAGTTTCTAATGACAAATAATTTGCATTGTTAATTTTGAGAATATATCGTTATCAGAAATTCAAAAGGGCCAATTAACAAAACAAATCTAAAATATTGTTATTGATGTTATTGATAGAATGCTTCATAATACATACCCCAAAATCTTTTGGCGCTCTGTTATCAAAAACGACGAATTTATTAACGAATTCAAGAGGGCCTAACAAAATTTTTTTAATTATACCCTCAATTTTGTGCCCAAAGTGTATCACATCGATGGAGGATGGAGGCCTTAGGTCAGTCTAAATATTTTCGGCTGAAATCAAATTTAGGACATTCTAAGTCATTTGAGCAATGTCCGTTCGTTAATGATCTTCATTGCATATTCACTTGTATATTGCCAGAGAATTTCTCCGGATGTTGTAATGGACATTGTAAATTAATTTCTACCGATTTCGTTTTTAATTTTAGATTTGAGATATGTTTTATTTGAGAGACAAATACATAAGTATAATTAATAAAAAATTAATTTAATATATTACACACTTGAACCGGATGATATACGTCTACAACTATATTCAAAATATAGTTAATTGGCATTTTAAGTTTTTGATTTCCTGGTCCTGTTGCTCTTTAAAAGGACTTCAACTTTCAATTGATAACTTTTTTTAAAAAAAAAATATTTTAAATGCCTATACACGCCATACGATATCGATATAGGTGTCAAATTAAAGAGGAGAACTTTGGCTATTTCTAATATTTTTTTTATAAATACTTTTTTACTTTTTTTTTTAAACAATAAATATTTTTATCAGTTGTTCAATGTCAAACTGTGCCATACCAAAATACTTGATATTTGTACATATGTATGGGTGAAAGTAAAAATATCTTTGCTTGTGTTAAAGTTTTTTTTAGTTTTGTTGAATATAAATCATATCGTAAATTGTCGCCATCCTTTCACCTCATGTCAGCTCTCCTGAAAATGATCTATATCTGTATATGGGCCCATGTCTTTGTTTGGCTCTCCCTGCAGTTAGTGGGTTATATTTGATATATTTTCTTCGAGTTTTATCTTAGTGTAGTATTTCAGCAAACCATAAAATAAAACAACTGGAATCGTCTGTATTCATATGAATTTTTATATTTATTTAGCATTTCAAGGTTCTCTATGTTTTTCTGGATTATTCAAAAATACTTTGGCAGACCATATTTTTTACTGTTGGAAATGATTTAATATGTCTATAAACTTTGTTGTTATACTAAAGTCAAAATGCCTAAATTCAATTTCAATTTACTTGTATTTGCTTGGAAAAGAAAAACAAATGAAAGGCGGAGTAATAACCGAGTTTACCTTTGCTACCGACTAACAATGCAAATAGCAAAAGTGATTTCTTAAGCAAATAGAAGTGAGTAAATAAATGAAACTATATTTTAAACGCAAAAAAGCTAAATGAAAAAATTGTTTAAATAAGTTTGCGGTCGAACTTCTCCAGTAAAGGAACGTCGTCGTTATTCATCCTCCTCAGCCCCACCCACATACGAGTTTCCCACATCTATATATAACACCCACACACACACACCCGAACACATGGTCAGGACTTATACACCTAGATGTGTACGTTGTATTGGTGTTCATTTGTAACATTTAACAAAACAAAATAAAAAGAAATCTAGTATTAGTCCTTGTATAGAATAAAAAAATGAACGACTTAAATGAAGAAAATAATACTAATACAAATACAACAACTCTCTCAATTTCGACATTTCTCTTTCTCTCTATTCATACATATATACATACATATATTTATAATAACTAGATCTCGGTATTTGTCTTTGTAAGTACATAGAATATTCTCATAACTTTATGCATATAAAAGTATATCTATTTAGTATATACAATATATTTGTACTATTACACCCACACTGACACAAACACATACACACACGTGCATACATTCACATGTATATGACAATATCTTCACTTCACTGTTTTCTGTTTTTTTTTTCATTTTAATTTGATTTTTTTGTTTCTTCTTTTTTTGGACGATTTGTGGTGTCATCCCCAAAATAGTTTATGATAATTGTATCTATGTTGTATGTATGTATTCGTAACACGTTAACAAGTATGTACATAAACACCCACACATACATATGAATTGTACATTGTACAATTGTATACTGTACAAACTTATTCAATGTATGATGTATAAACTTCATAAAACCACTTTTTATCTACTTACGACGATAATAACAAACTCAGAATTTGAGTATATTTACAAAGAAAGAAATACACACACACACACCCATACTCATACAAAAAAAAGAACGAAATCATAAAAATCCCATATTCGTTGTATTAACAATAATTTTTATCGTGTGTACAAAGCCTCATACACAGCCACAGACATCGACACCAACACACACTCCTCTCTCACTCAAGAAAGTAAAAAAAAAAACGTGAAACATTCAAAAGATGCCAATTTTAGTAAGTAATTGAATAAACAACAAAAATTAAATTAATGTTCATTGTTTATGTTTATGGAATATAAAATATTTATAAACAAATCTACCCCCTCCCCCTTCCCAATTGTATTTTTATGCAAATGTGTAAACTGTATTGTATTGTAGTTAATTGTAAAACAAAATTGAATCGCATCGTATCGAATCGACTCAGTTACTGATGGTCGTCTTCGAATGTCCTTTTATTTCTTAGACAATTTGTTTATAGGCCCATTTATTTAATGCTGTCTTCCCCACACATTTGGGATAATTATTTATTTAAGTATCGAATCTTGTCAGTCATCCATCCATTCGGTTTGGAATGATACTCTCGTAATTATGCCCAATATTCGTATAGTTTTAGATGAATAAATTAATTTGGATTCTTTGTCTAATTTGAATTTTGTTTGAATTAATCATTAACCAAATAGATATCATCAGCCTTAATTAATACAAACGACAACAACATCCCAAATATGTATATGTAAAATAATTGTAATCAACATGAAAATAGATACAAAACGTAACGAAACGAGCAGAAGCAACAACAACAACAAGTCTATTAATTTAATTATGAATTGTTATATTTACCAAAGAGAGTGTTTTGTTTCGACAAATTTTGTGTTTTTATTTGTAAACCAATGACAAACAACAAAACCAAACCATGAAAAAATAAAACCTATTTATGTAATTATAATTAATAACGATAATAACAAAACAAAATATAATTAAGATAATTCAAACAAACAAAAAAGAACAAAATCAACAAAAAAAAAGAATAAAAAAGAGCAAAAAATACTCCCAAAAACAACAAATCGGGACACACGAAAATGTCTCTTTGTTTATAAATAATTATACGAATATTTAACATTTAATTCTATTGGTTCTCATTTTATTGGTTTTTTGTTTGTTAACAAATGTATAGGATGTTAACTGTCCAGCTTAAGCCTAAACATTGGTTAGACTGAATTTTAAGAAAACAAGAGAAATGTTTAATAAATGAATTTAATAATATTAACAAAATGTACTGCGTTTTTGTTTCTCTGATAACACATGCAAAATATCGACCTTGGTGAGTATAATAGGGTAATTCCAAAAGAAACCGACCCACTCTGACTATTAATTGATTTAGATTTCAATGAAATTTTACACACAAAAATGAAATTAAAAAATCATATCCCATTTGTAATAAATAAAGTGAATTTGCTGATCAAAGTGCTATATCCCTTTATAAACCGCAAATCTCATCTTAGTCTAACTAATAAAATGTTAATATTTAAGTCCATATTTCAATCGGCGATGAAGCACCATTGTGGTATTCAAGTGCTAACTGTCATTTAAAGAAGTTACAAGTTACACAAAATAAAATATTAAAATTAATATTAAACCTACCTTTCTACTATTCTACGAAACGACTACATGAGCATGCAAAAATTCACCTCGATAAGATTGAAATATTGACGCAAAATTTTAATACAAGATGTTCTTCATCACGTTTTACTTATATTAATGATATAGCAAATTCATAGTTAGTTTGTAAGTAGTGTTAAGTTTTTATCATAACAAAATTAGTATTCATATAGGTTTTTTGTAAATTTTTTCCTCCCCTTGTATATATTTTGGTATTAACTAATCAATTTTGTAAATCATTATTAATTACAAAGTAGAAGAAGAGATAAGTCTTAAACTCTTAAATAGTATTACAAAGTTGAAATGAAGTGTAAATATTATAAAATAAATAAAAATGAATTGAATTGAAATTTTACACGCGTATACCAAATTCATAATATTTTGTAGGTGACAAACTCAAAACCGAGTTGGTCACCTACAAAATTTTGTTACAAATTTAAATCTACATAACTTTTTGAATCTACATAACTTTTGAACGGAATATCAAATCTGAATGATATAAGTATCATTTATCATCCTCTCGATTCGTTGCTGATCATTCGCAGTGAACGGACGTGTTTATCACATAGCGGATAGTTACCAGTACCTATTACGCAATAGCAAAAATCTGTACAAAGTCTGTAAGGCCTACATCGTAGTACCTATTACGGTCTAATACAGACAAAGGCCAATGAGTCGGCTGAAAGAGCCACAAATTTAGCTGTGTTAACGGCTAATAAAGTAAAACGAAACAGATCACCTGATGAACCCCTGCCTTTGAAAAGGGCAAGAGGCCCTAATGTCACCATCAACAGGACACTCACAAAGCCCTTCAATGAAGTGGCGAAGGAGAGTCTAGTGATGGCTGTTATAGACAGAAGTAGTGAGGATGGATCCATCCTCAAGGACAAATGGAGTCATGTACAGGGTTGCCCATATTCGACGGACCCATGTTTTTTTAAAAAAAATCAAAGAAAAAAATAAAAATTTGGCGGTTGGCAATCTTAATCATTTAATTTGTTCCAAGTAGATTTGTTTACATCAATTTTTGAATATGATATCTCTCAAATGGCCGCCTCTGGCGTTGATGGCGTATTGTGCCCTTTTTGCAGCATTTTCCATCGTTTTCGCCAACATTTCAGCCGGAATAGCGGCTATTTCTTCACGAATGTTGTCCTTGAGCTCTTCGACGGTCCTTGGCTTGTTAACGTAAACCTTTGACTTCAAATATCCCCACAAGAAGAAGTCAGGCGGCGTCAAATCTGGCGAACGCGGTGGCCAGTCCAAATCACCACTTTTCGACATCAAACGGCCCGGAAACAAATTCTTCAGAAAATCGATTGTTATGCGACTTGTGTGCGGTGGAGCGCCGTCTTGTTGAAACCAGAACTGCCTCATACGCTTTCGACGAATAATTGGCATCACAAAATTGGTCATCATGTCGCGATAACGCTCCTGGTTGATGGTAACAGCATGGCCATTTTCGTTTTGGAAGAAAAACGGCCCAATGACCGTTTTCGCACTAACGCCGCACCAAACTGTGACTTTTTCGTCATGAAGAGGCAATTCTTGAATCTCCTGAGGATTTTCAGTGGCGTAAATACGGCAATTTTGCTTATTTACGGTCCCATTCAATGTGAAATGGGCTTCATCGGACATGATAATTTTGTTCCAAAATTGCTCGTCATCATCGGCCATTTCGATGACTCGTTGGGCCCATTCCAATCGACGAGGCTTGTCCGCAGGCAACAATCTTTGCGTCAATTGAATTTTGTACGGGAACAAATGCAAATCAACGCGAATAATCCGTTGTAAAGGGGACCGAGCCATGCCCAACTGCTGAGAACGGCTTTTTTGGGATGTTCTTGGGGACCTCTCAACACTGGCTCGTACGGCAGCGATATTCTCGGCCGATCGCCGTGGTCGACTTTTATTTGGCCTCTTCGGATTAGAAAGAGCCTCACCAGTCGAAAATTTTTCGTATAAACGCTTAATGGTGTTCTTAGAAGGCGCACTTCTCACATTTTTTAATATTTTAAAAGCACGTTGAGTTTTCACAATTGACTTCTTCTGTTGAATGTAAATTTCAACTATTTCAGAGCGCTCGCGTGGCGTGTATTGTTCCATGGTAAAAATCTGCTTGGACTGACGCTTCAAACGCGGTATGTCATTAAGCGATCTGACATCTCTGTCAAAAGTTATGGCATTGCCAGATGGGTCCGTCGAATATGGGTAATGAGCCATAATGGCTGTACAATCAGCCATTATGGCTCATTACCTCGATGTCCGTAGAGAAATGCCGGGCAAACCACCAATCTGCAACGATGCAGGATGGCATCAGGGGAGAGTAAAGCTCTTATATTTCGGTGATGCCAGATCAGTAGACCTGTATAAGGTTGCTCTGAGTCGAGCGGGTGAGGTGTGGCCGGGTGCCCAGTTGGATGTTGTCGAAAAAAACAACATCCCTAGTCACCCTAGAGCCATCACCTGGGTTACAGAAGAGCCCTCCAACCCGGCTGACATCTTAGAAATAATAAAAGATTCCAATCCTGGTCTGCCGGCCCATAATTGGAGAATCAGCAAGGTGGGTGAGGCGGATGGTAAAAAGCGGCAGGTCAATCTTATCCTAAACGCTGAATCCACCTCCCATATACAAAGTGCGAGTGCAACCCTACAATATGGCTTCGAGACTATAGTCTTGAAGATATACAAGCAGGATATAGCTCCCACTGCAGAAGGTGAGTCGTCAACCGTGGCACTTTCTGAAAGTGCGGAGGTACCCACGCCTATTATTTCTGGTGACTCCAAATCTAAGAGAAGATCTGTAACGTCCTTCTCTGAGGACAAAAGCTTTACTTCGGACACAGAGAGGCTGAGGGGAGTCTCCGGACTCTTTGACGCATCTGGCGGGGATATGCTTCTCGACGATACGGACGAAGAGTTCGATAACACCCTTGTCGGGGTGGATGTTAATCTGTCAATTACCAATGATGGTAAGAATTCTACAGATTAACCTCCATCACGCTAAAGCAGCCTCAGCGGCTCTATTGCTGCGCCTGTCCACAGGTTCAGTAGACATCGCCCTACGCAGTGGGAGGAAGGGTGTGCGGTATCAGGACAGCTAGACAAATCTGGCCAAGGTATGACCTGACCTCAAAATATCTCCTCGCACTAGAGAGGAAACGATTGTCTACGTTAGTACAGGTTCTGACGGGACACTGCTTGATCGGCGAACACGCCAAAATATTGGGTATTGACTCCAATGACTTCTGCCGAAACTGTGGAGATGAGGAAAAAGTGGAGAGCATTGAGCACTTGCTTTGCGACTGTCCCGCTTTGTGTAAACGACGACTGGACATACTGGGGTCGGCCTTTTTAGGCAGCCTAACAGATCTTTCCAGTACTGATATTCGTACTATCGATAAATTTATATATCAAACAGGTTGGTTTCGATGAGGGGCATTTCAGCCCGTGGTAACACTAGGCTTGTAAAAAAATACGGCTGCCACCCTAACCTAAACCTAAACCTAAAAATCATCCTCTCTAAGAATTATGAATAAAGTAATTAATTTTTATTTCTATCAAGGACATCAAAAGGACGAAAATTATCCTGAAAAGCATATCTTCCATATTTTTCGTTTTTTTTTTTAAAGTTACCTATATATTTTCTCACAAAATGTAAAAATTTCACAAAAGTCCTCCATGGGTTAATAAAATATGAATAAATTATTGTCCGTCCGTCTGTCAGTTCGACTGAATGGTGCTAACGATAAGGAGTGACCGAATGACTTAAAACTTCGTACGTTATAATATTTTATTCAAACCCAGTTTATGTCTGATGGACAACCATATCGGCCTACTCCTTGTGGTACCTCCCCCACAAATGGTTAAAATTTTGTGACATGTTAAAGTTCTTATAACTTCTGTACTACTGATGGGTATCCTGTAAAATTGCATATATAGTAATCATTTTACCGCCTCTAGCAGCTGAACAAAAATTGGCGAAAATGCCACGCCCTTTTGGTACCTCCCACACAAAGGGAGCAATTTGTACAAAAGTTCACAGCTTATAATATTAATACCAGCTCATACTAATACTTGAAATTTTGTGCAGTGTAATAATTTTATAGTACCTACAGTTCAGTACAAAGTGGGCGTTATTGCCCCGTCCCTTCTAGTACCTCTCATTAAAGTAAATATATAAATAAATAGTTTTAACATTTCACAAAATTGTTACCATTTGTGTGAGTGGTAATAGAAGGGGCGGGGCAATAACGCCCACTTTGTACTGGACTGTCAGTCAAGTTGGCTCAAATAATAATTTAATGGCCATACGAATTTTTTTGTCCCAAGGTGGATATTTTTGCTATATTTTTATACCCTCACTTTAGTGTGACGAGGGTATATATCATTTGCTACGAAAAAAAGTGTAACACATCGCAGGAGTGACCTAAGACCCCAAGTATGTTCGGCGGAAATCCGTTTTGGGTAATTTTAAGTCGAATGAGCAATGTCCGTCCGTCTGTCTGTCTGTCTGTCTGTCTGTCTGTGTGTCTGCTGGCTGGTGCGCACGATAACTCTCGAAAGGAGTAACCGATTGACTTCAAATTTGGTATGTGGTAATATTTTTTTCTATCTCCGGCTAAGTTCGAAGATGGGCCATATTGGTCCACTCCTTCTGGTACCTCCCCCACAAAGGGTTAAAATGTTGTGAAATATTGATTCTTTAATAACTGCTATTATACGTATTCGAATCTTCTGAAATTCCACACATAGTATTAGTTTGTTAGTCGCTATCCACTCGAGGAAAATGGGCGAAATCGCCAACCCCCTTTTGGTATCTCCCACACAAATGCACCATTTTGCACTAAAAGTTAAAAGCTTATAACATTAATACCAGTGTTTAGAAATACTTGCAATTTTGTACAGTGTAATGCTTTTATAGTGCCTACAGTCCAGTGAAAAATGGGCGTTATTGCCGCGCCCCTTTTGGTACCACCCACACAAATGCACCATTTTGCACCAAAAGTTAACAGCTTATGTATAAAAATACTTGAAATTTTGTACAGCGTAATGTTTTTATAGTGCCTACAGTCCATTGATAAATGGGCGTTATTGTCACGCCCCTTTTGGTACCTCTCCCACAAAGGTACCATTTTGCGCCAAAAGTTCACAGTTTATAACATTAATATCAGTATATACAATTACTTGAAATTTTTATAATGCCTATAGTCCAGTGAAAAATGAGAGTTATCACCACGCCCCTTTTTGTACCTCCCACACAAAATGGCCAAATTATACCACAATTTAATATCTCAACGTTAATATACCAGTCCATATAAACGGTTACAATTCGGCACAGTGCAATGTATTTAAAGTATCTACTGTTTAGCGAAATATTGGTGTATTTCTTAAACCCCTTCTGGTACCTCCCACAAAAATTGACAGAATAATTTGTGTAATATTCAATATTACATCACTCACAAAGTGAGGGTATACCTTAGTCGGTTTACCCGACTGAAACTTTCTTACTTGTTTCTATATTTTTTTTTCGGTAGATTTTGGATTAGGTGGATTTTTAGCACTTTTTCTATATTTTTTTCTCGGTATATCGTAAGGAATATCGCTTTTGTGTCTGATGCAAAGTTGTAGATGTTGAATAGAAGAAAAAATGCGGAAAAACCTACCCGAAAAAAATGCGATAAAAATTTGGAATAATTGGTAAATTGGTAGGAACATATATATGTTAAATAAATATATATGTTAAATAATAAATCCGATTATCGCTAAATTAGCCAATATTCGATACTAAATTGAGAAACATCTTTCTGCCAAATTTTGGAATGATCGGAAGTAACTTCTATAGCGCTTTGATACCAAATCAGGAGGAACATATGTATATATGGAGCTTATATCTAAATCTGAACCGATTGTCCCCGAATTTGTCAGTATTCCTTCCTGTAATAAAAAACCTCTTTCTGCCGAATTTCGCACTGATCGGATATAAAATAAAGGTTCTGCAGCTCTTACATGTCAAATCGGGGGAAACATATATATGGGGGCTATATCTAAATCTGAACGGATTTTCCACGAATTTGGCACTGTTAATTCATGTAATAAGAAAGCTCTTTCTGCCAAATTTCGTACTGATCGGATATAAAATACATTTTTTGCAGCGCTTACATGTCAAATCAGGGGTAACAATATGTAGGCTATATCTAAATCTGAACCGATTTTCCCCAAATTTTGTATTGTCTCGAAGTGTATTACGAGACTGCTCTCTGTCAAATTTTGAACAAATCGGTTCAAAAATTTTGCTTATACAGTGCATATATGTCAAATCGGAGCTATATACATATATCGCGAATTTTTAATTTCCGCGGGCTACATGTATTTAATTTTTGATATTTTTGTAGAGTTATGTTGGTACTCATGTCCCTTACTTATGCTGACAAGGTCGGCCATTTTGACTGTTTAGTAAATTTTTAACAGCTGTTGTGTCAACCTGTCTTCGATTTTTATCTACATATTTCAGAAAATGGATCAAAGAATCTGCATCAAATTTTTTATGAAAAACAAAATAAAGTGCGCTGACGCATTCCGAATGTTGGCTGTGGCATATGGTGAAGCTACCTTGGACCAAAGCAACGTTTATCGGTGGTACAAAATGTTCTTAGAGGGCCGAGAAGATGCGAAGGACGAACGGCGCACGATGGGAAAATATGATGAAATATGCGCGCATAGGACTTTGAAAACATCTTTCAAAAATCAATTTTTTGGAGTGTTATTTTATTGTGGATAACATTTAATGAAAATACCTACAAATTTTATGAAAATATCTCCAGGAGATTTCGAGTTATGACCATTCAAAGTTTGTCTTTTTTACTAATAAAGGCAAATAACATTGCGATGATAAAATGCATATAGTAAAATGCTTGTAGAATTCGCGTTTATTGGTGACTTGCAACATATAATAAGGTACTATTCATCTTATTTTTTGTGTATAAAACGTATTTTTAACGCCTTCCAATAAAGATATATTTCAAAGCAAAAAAAACATTTTTTTTTGTTTAAAAAAAAATGATCCACAGTAAATGGAATACAACTTTTTTGGATCAAGTGGCATCACTACCATATGACATAGAGAATAGAGGTGACTTAGGAGTGAATCCAACGGTACCTAGTTTATCTGCGACTTTTTGCGATTATGGCAGATTTTTGTACTTTAAATATGTGCGGGAGCTATATCATTGGTTAAAAAAAATATATTGGTTAAAAAAAATAACGTTTGTGAAATTTCGGCAAAATCGGATAATAATTTCGAAGGGTACTGAACGGACGAGAATAAATGGATTAACACGCGGCTGCAAGTTTTATCAAGTACGATTAAAAATAGAGATCTTGTTAATATTATAAGGATTATAGTAATTTTTATCCTTCACTTTTTCTACAAAACCTATAAAAATATAGTTACAATAAAATATATACGCTTCCGCAGTTTGTGTGTATTAGCGTGGACCGATTATTTTTTGTTTTTAATTTAACTTTCTATTATTATCAGTCTACGAACCATTGTGTAAAGTACATTATAGTAAAATTTCAGCTTTCAAAAATATTGCAGCCCACAATTTTATCCTATTTAAGTTGTCTTAGTTTCAATTTTAAAAGCATGGCAGGTTTTGTAGACTTTTTTCGCAATGTTGACAAACATATTTTTTAACTTCAATGGTCTGCTTATTTAAAACGCAGCAACACACAATCAAGCACCTGAAACAGATTTTAAACTAAATTTTTTCAGCTTTAATTTAAAATCAAGATCACTGAATTTGGCACGATATTCGGAGTTTTACACTAATTTCCACAAAGTCGATTTTGAAGCCCCACTGTGCGATAAATGGTAAAAGTAAGAAAAATCAGATTATTCTCCAAAGAATTCTCTTGAAGATGGTCCAAACCGTTGGACTCTATCTCTAACGGTATAGTCGTGAGATTAAAAATACTGCTATGAGCGCGTATTTACCCTTTTTTCCCATTGTGCGGCGTGCCGGACACCCGTTTTTTTTTTGCTCACAGTTTTCTTTGATTGCAGGGGTGTGGTGCATTATGAGTTCTTGCCACAGGATAGTACGGTCAATAAAGAATATTACCTGCATGCTAAAGACGGCATCGAAGGAGGAGCTGAACAAGATCACAAAAATTGACTATTTGAAGTGCCTCGAGGATTGGAAAAAACTTTTGGCAGAATTGTATTATATCCGAAGGGAATTACTTTGAAGGAGACAAAATAGATATTCATGAATAAATAAATACTTTTTGAAAAAATACAAAATTCGCGATATTTTTTGAACATATCTCGTATATGGTAGCTATCTGAACCTATTATATTCAATAGGGATCGTCCTTGGGCAAAAAAATATGTGTGTAGATTCGTTGAGATCGGACCATAATTTCGACCTGTACTTTGATTACAGGAATACATGCACAGACGGACGGACAGGCAGACATAGCCAAATCAACTCAGAAAGTGATTCTAAGTCGATCGGTATAATAAACGATGAATCATTTCTTCTCCTTTTGGGTGTTACAAACAAATTCACAGGGGTAGGGTATAAATACTTATACGTATAAAACAGAACATTAAACAAAATAAAACAGAACAGAACATTTTTGCAATTTTAAGGCACTGGATGCACTTAAATGACTGTTGCCATTATTTTTAAGAATACATACTTTTAAATTAACTCTCCCTGATGGAGAATTATTCTCTCTCTCTCTCTCTCTCGGAGAATCAGAGTTTATTTATTTATTTATATGAATTACAATACAAAGTAAATTTATATTCTAATTGTACGGTCCAAGGAAAAGCCGGGTTACAAAGACCATGTGGCTTGTGTTTGCAGCGACAGACAAGAGCCTCTGTTGGGAATCGAACACACGACCCCCAAACTCATAGGAGAGCACACTACCAACTCACCTACTGGGCCGCTTCAGAGAATCAGAGTTGTTTATTAATGTTTGAATCAATTGAGTCAAGGAACGCTAGAAGAGCTTCACTCTCAAAGAGTAACGCCGGTTTCGTTTCTAGAAAAAATGTTGCCTCTTCCTCGTGAAATACTTGAAAATATTTGCACCTTATAAATCGAAATGATGTAGTCCCTCGAATAAAACTTAACTACAATTTTCAACATTCCAAAATGTGTGGAAAAAGTGCAGTTTTCGGGAAAAGGGCAAAGAAAATGCTGCACTTTTTCTAGAAACTATGTAAGTAATCTATGCTTACAAAGGTGTTATTTTATTTAAATATATTTTACTTTTCTTTATTGCACTGAAAATAATTTTAGTTTGAACTGTTAGCAGTTATTTTAGCTTTTTTTTCCAATTCATTACATTCTTTTTTATTGAATCTTTCATTATTATACAATGAAAATAACAATAAGTGGACAAATCTTAACCTAAAATACTATTCTCTGGGTTATTGCCATTGCGAATAAACCATTGAGACTTTACACGATTTTTTTACTTAAACAAAAAGGTTAACATTTCAAATTTAGGAATTCATAATTTCATTTCATTTTTTTGTTTTAGATTTTGATTAGGATTTGTTTTAATTTATATCATGTCCAGCGTATCTCTCCTTCTAAGGCGGTCATGACCTTCAAAATTTAGTAGTTCTCGAGCCAGGATGTTTGGATGATTGAATAGTTTACCCACGTAACACCGGCAATATTTTTCAATTTCCTCTTTTACTGTTGGCATGTTGAGATCCTTATGGATGTTAGCGTTTCTTATATACCATGGTGCACCTGTAATTAAACGAAGAATATTTGATTGTCTTCTTTGTAATTTGCATACATTTGAAGCGCACGCTGTACCCCAGAGCTGGATACCATATGTCCAAATTGGCTTCAATACCGTTTTGTATAAAAGAACTTTATACTCTGGATCTAGGGCAGATCTTTGGCTGATTAGCCACTGAAGTTGATTAGTTTTGAGTTTTATTTGAGTTACTTTAGAGTCTATGTGGCGCGACCACGTCAAACGCCGATCTAAGTGGATTCCAAGGTATTTTACATGACCCTTTTGGGGAATCTGTGAGTTGAAAATAGAAATTGGAGGACTTGCATCCCTTCGCAGGGTAAAAGTAACATGAGTACACATTGAGGCATTCACCATTATTCTCCATTTTTTAACCATTCTTCTAGGATTCGGACATGCGACTGCAGTTGATCGGACGCAACTGAAGGGTTTTTGTGAGTACTGACGAAAGCAGTATCGTCCGCAAAAGTAGACGTGAGCGTAAAGTTGGTTATGGGCATATCTGCCGTAAAAATAACGTACAGTATAGGGCCAAGAATGCTCCCCTGTGGGACACCGGCATTTATTTTCTTAGGGCTAGAAAAAATGCCATTTGATTTAACTTGAAAAGACCGGTTAGTCAAATAGCTCCTGAACAGTTTATGCGGGATGATTGGCAGAAGGTCGCATATTTTGTACAAAAGTCCTTCGTGCCAGACTTTGTCAAATGCTTGGGAAATATCTATGAATAACGCCGAACAGTATTCTTTATTCTCAAAAGCTCTTCTGATGCAGGTTACGATACGGTGTACCTGTTCTATAGTATTATGACTTTTTCTAAAACGAAATTGATGGTCAGGTATAATATTGTGAGAAATTATGTGAGGTGTGATTTTCTTCATGAGAATGGACTCAAACATTTTTGAAAGTATCGATAGCAAGCTTATAGGGCGATAGGATTTGACTTGAGTTGGATCTTTGCCTGGTTTCGGTATCATCACGATTTCAGACCTCTTCCAAGATAGGGGGAAGTAACCTACACGGAGAATTGCATTGAATAAAAATAACACAATTTTCAAGGCTGAAAAGGGAAGTTCTTTAATCATTTTCGCTGTTATACCATCTCCTCCTGGCGATTTCTTTAATTTTAGTTCTTTGACTGATTATTCAACATCCTTTATTCTAATCTTGATTGGGCCAGGAATTATATCATCTATCACGGGCTGATAGATTGGGCGACGAATTAAATCATCTATCACGGGCGGATAGATTGGGCGTGGAGTTATATCGTCTATCACGGGCGGATAGATTGGGCGAGAAGTTATGTCATCTATCACGGGCTGATAGATTGGGAGAGGATTTAAGTCATTTATCCCGGGCGGATAGATTGTGTGAGAAATTGTATCATCTATCACGGGCGGATAGATTGGGCGAGGAATTGTGTCGTTTATCACGGGCGGATAGTGTGGGCGAGGAATTATATCTATCACGGGCGGATAGATTTCAGATGTATCACTGTTGGGTGTAAAAACGAACTCGAGGTAGTTTGCGAATGCATTTACTTTCTCTTCTGTGCTTTTTGCCCAGTTCCCATTTTCAAGGCGAATTGGGGATTCATGCGCAACAGTACCTCGCATATTTTTTGTGGCCTTCCAGAGACTATAATCTGTTTTCTGGGTTGGATCCAGAGATTGCAAATATACTTTTAGATCACTTTCCTCGGCTGATTTTAGGGCTGATTTCAATCTCTTCTGGCATTTTTTTAGTTTTTTTCTCAGTGCTGGGGAGCGATATTGTTGCCACTCTCTTCTTACGCTTCTTTTTTCATTGATTAACGCTTGGATGCCTATTGGGTTATTGGAGTTATCTCTTTTGAATGCGCTTTTTCGAGTAGCCACTTTAACAGCACTGTTTACAACGTCTGTGAATAGGTTTACCGCGGCTTCAATTTCATCCGTTGTACGTAACGATACACCATCGGATAGGTGTGAGCTAACGTATTTTTATACCCTCACTTTAGTGTGACGAGGGTATATATTATTTGCTACGGAAAAAAGTGTAACACATCGAAGGAGTGACCTAAGACCCCAAGTATGTTCGGCGGAAATCCGTTTTGGGTAATTTTAAGTCGAATGAGCAATGTCCGTCCGTCTGTCTGTCTGTCTGTGTGTCTGCTGGCTGGTGCGCACGATAACTCTCGAAAGGAGTAACCGATTGACTTCAAATTTGGTATGTGGTAATATTTTTTTCTATCTCCGGCTAAGTTCGAAGATGGGCCATATTGGTCCGCTCCTTCTGGTACCTCCCCCACAAAGGGTTAAAATGTTATGAAATATTGATTGTTTAATAACCGCTATTATACGAATTCGAATCTTCTGAAATTCCACACATAGTATTAGTTTGTTAGTCGCTATCAACTCGAGGAAAATGGGCGAAATTGCCACGCCCCTTTTGGTACCTCCCACACAAATGCACCATTTTGCACTAAAAGTTAAAAGCTTATAACATTAATACCAGTGTTTAGAAATACTTGAAATTTTGTACAGTGTAATGCTTTTATAATGCCTATAGTCCAGTGAAAAATGAGAGTTATCACCACGCCCCTTTTTGTACCTCCCACACAAAATGGCCAAATTATACCACAATTTAATATCTCAACGTTAATATACCAGTCCATATAAACGGTTACAATTCGGCACAGTGCAATGTATTTAAAGTATCTACTGTTTAGCGAAATATAGGTGTATTTCTTAAACCCCTTCTGGTACCTCCCACAAAAATTGACAGAATAATTTGTGTAATATTCAATATTACATTACTCACAAAGTGAGGGTATACCTTAGTCGGTTTACCCGACTGAAACTTTCTTACTTGTTTATATTTTAGCCAGTTGGTATACTTATACTTGTTGGTTATTTTAGCTAAATGAAAACCTTGTTCAAAACAAATATCCGAAACAATCAAAATAAAAAGTGGACATGAATAGATTGGCACAATCTCATAGCAACAAGAACAAAGAAAATCCCAAAAAGGCCTACCTAATTGTATATAGATTTCGTATGCGTGTATGCATGCGTGTGGTTATGTCTCGTTGCTAAAGAAAATAAATGGAGATTGTCCGTCTGAGTCGTATTTACGAGTTTTTTAAGAAGTTAGTTAAAAGAAGTATAACATATTTACTACTTTCTTAAAGGACACACTCCAGAGAATGTTCTCAATAAAAGAACGGGTCAAAAATATTCACTGGCATTGTTGCCAAGGTTCTCCAATTTACACAATTTTTTACACCAATTACAAAAGAAAGCCACATTTTCTCCAATCGCAAAGCTAAAATGTTAAAACTATTCCCATATTTACTCATATATGTGGAAAGGTGATGTACGATGAACTGTAAAGGGAATCTGAATCCCGGCTTTTAGTATAGTAGATATATGGCAAAAATTAAAAAAATAAATTTTAGGGGATTTTCGAAATTATTGTGGGAATTATGGGATTAACTTTTAGAAATATAATGAATCGCGAATTACATTCGATTTATGATGTCAAGATCTACAAAATACAAAATATTTAATTGAAATATGTTAAATTTTTAAATATTGTTTGGCGGTTTTACATTTCTCTCTGCATTTGAAAATTTAATTTTTTCCTGACCCTGTCCTAGCATTGGCTTAATATCAGTGCAGAATATAAACCGAATTCTCTGACATTGATTTTTCTAAATTGACAAAAACTTACTATACAATGTAAAAAATTTAGACATGATGTGCCCACGAGACAAAAGTTATGGCCATATCAATTTATATTTTTAAAATGTATGTATTTTTGGTATTTTATTGTGAAAAGGAAACTTCCCGGAGAATAATTTCGAGAAAAGAATAAGTATTTTTTTTTATTAATAGTGTTGCCACGCTTCTGCAAATTACAACATTTTTTTACGAAAATTGGGTTAGGCAATTTTAAACCTTATACAACAGTGGACAGAATAGGAGCGTTCATCAGAAACACTCAGCATATAGATCTCATCAATAAGGTTTTCTGATCATATCGTTATATCTAATACTTCTAATTTTATTAACAAAAGTTGCCTTGTTCCCTATTTTAAGAGGTCGTTTGTATTCAAAAATTATATAAGGGCTTGTCCCTTTCTATTTCCTAACAAATATAAAGAAAATACAGATTTTTTATTTTCCCTCAAAGTTGAAAAATAGTGAAAAATTTATAGTTTTTAAATGGTGATTTACCTGGAGAAACACAAAGCAAACATCACATTTTTTTATTATTTTACATTTTATAAATCCATCAATTAATAGAAACAAAAAAAGACAATTCGTTACCTAGTTTTCGCGATACTATCGGATCAAATTACCTAAAAATTTTGTTTTTTTTTTAAACCGAAAATCGATTTAAGGGTAGCATACTTATAATCGTTGAAAATTTTTCTTGATTTTTCCAACCTCGTTTGTAGACATTCTTAATTAGTTACAACTTATTAAAATAATAAAAATACAATTATTATGATTTTGTCGATGTTTTTAAGAGTCAGTCGCCGTCAGTCGTAGCGAACGGACGTGTTATCGGATAGTTTTTAACCTATTATGCAATACCTATTCACCTACCTTCTACGCAATCACATGGTTTGTTGTTTTAAAAGTGTAGGTTGAATTGGATACATCGGTCTCTGGACAGAAATTTCGGAGCTTAGTCTGGAAGGCCTATATCGACGCATCTACTACGGGCTTATACTGGCTATGGGGGTGTCTCCCCCAACCAATTTGTGATTAAACCAAAAAAAATAAAGGAGCATGCAACTTCTACGAGCTTTGTTGCCTTGGATCCCGTAGTCGAAAATGATAAAAGAGCGCATCCAGCGGCAGGCAAAACAAATTATAAGATAGATGAAGCAGAACCCAGATGGGGCTCTAAGCAACCCCAGCCTTTAATTGCCAGTGGGGACTCTGACGCTGAATCATCAAATGAAAACAATAGGACTACGAAACTAAATAAATTGAACCGACAGAACCTATTACGGGATTAACCTGACAATTCTACCTCCAACACAAACATGGAGACCGCAAAAATATTCAGGTCTCAAGAAGAATATAGCGCTGTGAAAGTGACTAAGAAGAAAAAGGGCTCGCCGTCTTTCAGAAATTTGGAGAAGCCTAACGTAACCACACAAAAGGAAGTCTCCAGTCGGGGTCCTTCGATCGTAGGCGGTAATGTTGATCCAGTAACGCAGGTCAAGTCAACCAAATCATCCGTTAAGGATGAGGCTTTAAACAAAAAGACTCTACAGACACGGAAAAATCAATTGGCCATAAAGAAGGGTAAGAAGCCACCATCTTATTCTAATATAGCTAAACAACATTTTCGAGATGATCTATGCTACGCCATAATTGATAAAAGTAGTGCATCTGGCAGAATCCCCGAAGACCAAAAGAGTAACTTCGAAGATTTGGTCTATACGAGGGAAGCGGAATACGTCCTCGAATCTAAGGATGAACCACCAATCGAATTAATGAGTAGCAAGTTTGAGAGGGGTGTTTTGATGCTAAGGCTGGCATCACAACGCTGCGCTGGTGTCCTCGTAAAACTTGTGGATAGCTTCCCCTCAACTTGGGACGGCGCAAAGCTAAAATTGGTAAGGAAAAGCGACATTCCTGAACTCATAAAAACGACCCTATATGTTAAGGGATGTCCCAGTAAGTTCTCATCAGAGTACATACTCGACATCATTGGCAAACAGAATTCAAAACTTTCCGTGAGAAGGTGGGAAGTCTTCTACAGGAAGGATGATACCGAGGGTACTCTCCTCGTGGTGGGCATAGACCCAGAATCCAAGAACAATGTTGTCATGGCGAAGGGCATGGCGTACTTCTTGATATGGACAGTCTTTTTCAAAATTGGAAAGGTCCCGATTGGCAGGACAGATGAATCAAGTCCAAATTTACTGTCTGAAGAGGCAAACACAGGTATTGAACGGATGGAGACAAGTGAGACACTGCCAAAAACTGATGTGGAAGTAGTCAATTTACTCGGACAGCCAGGCTGCCATCAATTCTCTGGAGGCAACATCCCTAAATTCACAAACAGCCCTCGACTGCCGCAGATCTCTTAACGAGATGGCTGAGCAGTTTAATATACACCTCATATGGGTGCCTGGGCATAGGGATATCCCGGGGAACTGCAAAGCCGATGAACTTGCTAGGAAAGGGACGACATTACAAATTCTCGAAGAATTTGCATATATTGGTGCGCCACTATCCACGTGCAAGCTTTGGCTTAGGCAAGAGGCAATCAGGCAGTCCAACGAAAGATGGACAGAAATCGGCACCTGCAGGGTAGCTAGACAAATCTGGCCAAGGTATGACCTGAGAAGGTCAAAATATCTCCTCGCACTAGAGAGGAAACGATTGTCTACGTTAGTACAGGTTCTGACGGGACACTGCTTGATCGGCGAACACGCCAAAAGATTGGGTATTGACTCCAATGACTTCTGCCGAAGCTGTGGAGATGAGGAAGAAGTGGAGAGCATTGAGCACTTGCTTTGCGACTGTCCCGCTTTGAGTAAACGACGACTGGACATACTGGGGTCGGCCTTTTTAGGCAGCCTAACAGATCTTTCCAGTACTGATATTCGTACTATCGATAAATTTATATATCAAACAGGTTGGTTTCGATGAGGGGCATTTCAGCCCGTGGTAACACTAGGGACCTAAACTGGTCTATGTGAGCTTGTAAAAAAATACGGCTGCCACCCTAACCTAAACCTAAAAACCTAAACCTAGTCAATAACACCACCAGTTCACCAATAGTACCGCCACTTTTGCAGGAAGTTCCCAGCAAAGGTGGTGATCAAAATAAAAAGAGGCACAAAACGATTCAAAACAATGAGGGAGCGACAAAAAATAAAACCGCCTCCCAAAATTGTCGACTGGAAGATGGTGTAATAGGTAGTGAACAAAAGGAGGAGAATGACCCACTACCAAATAATGAGGGGGTGCCACCAGATAGGATTAGACTCCCAAAAGAAACTTTTACTGGAAGGACAACGATTGAGGTCATCCAAATAAACCTCCACCGGAGCGAGACAGCATCCAACGCTCTGATGGACATCATAAATAAAGGCAGGGTTCATATTGCTTTGATCCAGGAACCACGGACAACTAGCAACAAGGTTACTGGAATAAACCATGTGAACTATAACCTGTTCTACGCTAACACAGGTACTCGTCCAAGGACTTGTATTCTGTGCCATAAAAACTTATGTTTTATTTTCACTCCAGAGTTGTCAACATCGGACGCAACGGTGCAGAGGCAAGGTAATGGAAATATGTACCTGGCGTCAATATATCTGCCATTCGATGCGCCGACATTGCCATCTACGTCGGAATTACAACGTCTGGTGAGGGAATCCAAACACACAAGTAATGAGTTATTAGCTGGATGTGACGCCAACTCCCATCATATCGCTTGGGGTAGTACTAACACCAATAAAAGGGGACACGCCCTTATAGAATTTTTGAATACAAATGACCTCATAACTCTTAACATAGGAAACACTTTTGTTAACAAAATTAGGGAAGAAGTATTACATAGCTATAACGATATGTTTAGAAAATCTTATTGATGAGATCCATGAGTGGAGGGTTTCGGATGAACACTCATATTCAGACCATCGTTATATAACGTTCAAAATTTGCACGGCCACCGCCAAACCCAATAAGTTTCCATAATAAAGCTAAGACCGACAGGACTAATTTCGGAAATCTACTTAGAAATCTATTGGGGCAGCCTACACCCGATTATCTATGTGCAGAAGACATTGATATCAATGTGAAGAAGATTACCGGGGCTCTCGTAAAATCATTCGAAGATAGTTGCCCACTTCGAGAAAGGAAATCGAAGTATGAGAAACCCTGGATGACTTTGTAATACTTCTAAGGGGCTTTTATCCAAATCTATTATGCAGAATCTATTATAACTGGGCACAACCAAGGGGATTAAATGTCAACCCAGGGATTAAATTAGCCAGACAACGATCGCCGTTGACTGTAACGGCCACTTGCTCATTTTCACCAAAATCCGCAACAAACAGTGACTCGTTTTGGGTGTATCGGCTTTTCAATGTATGCGTGCGGGTTTTCTTTGCCCCAAATGCGACAATTTTGCTTGTTTACATACCCGCCATGATCAAAATGAGCTTCATCTGAAAAGATGATTTTTTTTGGCAAAATCGGCATCTTCTGTAAGTCGATCGCAGACCATATTCGTTCAGCGGAAGGATAAAACTAATTATCTGTCAAATCAGACATGAGCTAAGTGTTACCATTCACGAAATAAGCACTAGTTGAAAAAAAAACGTTAGATGGCGGACCCTGTATAACTGGGCACAACCAATGGGATTAAATGTTAACCCAGACAAAACTGAAATATGTCTATTTACAAGGAAAACGAAGATCCCACGTTTTACCCGTCCTCGATTTCTGAATAAGACAATTGCTATAACTAAAAAGGTAAAATACTTGGGAGTACTCTTGGATCTGAAACTGTACTGGAAAGATCATCTTGAAGAAAGAGTTACAAAGACCCACAGATGTTGGTCGTTGTGCAGAAGAGCTATAGGTTCAAAATGGGGACTACGCCAAAATATGACTCACTGGCTTTACATGAGCGTGATTAGACCAATAATCAGCTACCTCTGTGTAGTGTGCTGGACATCAATGGACAAGAAGTGCAACGTAATACCTTTGCAAAAAATTCAATGTGCTGTCTAGGCATAAGCGGGGCTTAGAACTGCACCAACAAAAGCGTTGGAGACTATAATACACATCCAACCAATAGACAGTCGTATAAAGTATGAGGCAGCCCTCACAGCAAGACGTCTACAAGTGCTGGGTGAATGGATAAATCGAGGCCACAAGTCGTACCATCAGAAGATTTTAGAATCTCTAGTTGGTCACATTCAAACGCCAGAAATCTCCGACCGCATTCCTGAAGTGCGACTGCCACACAGACGCTCCTGGGAAAATGGAAATTTGGCCCATGTGCCAGTGGGAACCAGCTGCTACACGGATGGGTCCAAGCGAGGAGGCCTGGGACTTTTTATTGATGAACCAGAAGTCGAACTTCACTTCCGCCTCCCTGACTGTAACACGGTATTTCAAGCAGAAGTTCGAGCAATCACGGAGTGTGTGAACTGGCTCAGTAACACCACAAAGCCTAAATATGCCAACATCTTCTCAGATAGCCGAATGGCGATTAAAGCAATAACATCGGAAAGGGTCAAATCCAGAACTGTGTTGGACTGTAAAAGAACGATAAATGATTATGGTCAATTGCGTATTTGCTGGGTACCAGGACACAACAGAGTGATTGGAAATGAACGGGCAAATAGCTTGGCTTCAAAGGGCAGAGAACTTCGAGTAATAAACTTGGAAAATTGGAAACCTTTCGAAACCGCGAGAAATGAGTTGACGCACTGGGCAGTGATGGCTCACAAAACTGTGTGGAATAGCGCAACAGTAGGAGCAACGGCAAAGATACTGTGGGGTGACCCAAATGAAAAGAAAACAAGAAGTCGTCTGAAACTAAACAAGATCGATATTAGTAAGATGATGAGTGTGTAAATGATTGGACGTAGTAAATGAATGGTTTGTATTTTTTTTGAGGGCAACTTTAGTCGCCCGTTTTTATTACTTGATGATATCTTGACAATTGACAATTGATTTTTGGGAAGCGAAATGCCTCCCTTTTATACCATATTCAAATGGATTTACTTAACGCTGATTAACGTATTAATATATATATATGTATGTACATACTATTCTTATGGATTTACTTAATGTTAATTTACATATTAATATATTTACTTATATATGTATGTATGTACTATTCCTATTCAAAATATGCATTTATGTTGGCGTCGTCAAATTCCAACGTCAATGAACAACCTTCACATGGGACAGTGACTGTCTGCATGTCGAGGTAATTTGATATCCTCTTTTAGTTAACTGTGTGTCGGTATCAGTGACATTAGATTTGCGCTACACCTCCGCCTTTCAGAAGAATGGTCATATAATGTTGAATTTATGATCATTCTTTACATATTCCAAGTAAGATAAATCTAATCTCCTTAAATCAAGAATTTTATTATTACTGTTATTATTTATATTGGATCCAATTGTAATATTGTTTTTCATGTTCATTGATTATAAAACTTAATCCGATTCTTATGTACTATTTGTTCTTTATTTGTTGATACATCTATTATATTAACATTATCTCTTAAAAGTAGTTTTTTAATTTTAAAAGGGCCAATGTATTTTTGGTCTAATTTATGCCCTGATTCATTTTTCAATAATACTAAATCTCCTACATTAAAATTGAAACTTATGCTATTCTTATCATAAATTTGTTTTTGCCTTAATTTATTCCTATCCAATAATTGTTGTGCTCTTTTATGAGCGACCTCCATTCTAAATTTTGCCTCTTTGGCATAATTGTCAACATTATATAGTGGTGTTATATGATCAACTTCATTAAATTCATGAAAACCGTTAGGGAGTTTCGCATACACTAATTCGTACGGGCAATAATTATGTACCGTTGAGGGCGTTGTATTGAAACAATACGTAAAATACTTTAACCACTCATCCCAGTCGCTCCTATCCACAGATATGTAAGATCGTACGTACTCATTGAAAGTTCGGTGGCTCCTTTCAATGGTACCAAGTGTCTGGTGATGGTATGCCGTTGATGTTAGTTTTCGAATTTTGAGTATATCACATAGTTCAGTAATTATGGCATTTTTGTACTCCGTTCCCATGTCCGAAATGAACGTCTTCATTGGACCATAGGTTAGGATGAAGTTTTCGAAAATTGCCCTAGCGACTGTTTTAGCGCTTTTGTCGGGTATTGGTATGGTGACTAAATACTTAGTCAGGTCACATATTATGGTAATGGCGTATTCGTTTCCGTAGATAGATCTTGGAAATGGGCCAATGGTATCTACAAAAACCGTATCAAAAGCTCCTACTGGTGTTGGAGTTATTATCAATGGACTTTTCAAATGTTTAGTAATCTTAGCTGTCTGACATTTATGACATGTTTTGACATATCTAGTTATGTCCTTTGTCATATTTTTCCAGAAATAATATCGTCTAATCTTCTGTATTGTCCTAAAGATTCCACAGTGACCACCTTGAATGGGGTCATCATGGTACTTCTTCATAATGTCTTGAATATTCTCAGCATCTTTGCAATCAATGTGGGTCACCTTATTTAGTAGCGCTACTTTAATATTCATCAATTCTTTATTGCCCATATTTTTAAATTCATCAATTGAGACAAATTCGAAAATCTGCTCACTAGGTGCCACTTGTAAATTATCAATTCCATGTTTACAGGCCACTTCATCGAGCCTTGGGAAAAATTGTCCTAAGTCAAATTTCCCATTTATAAACAAGTCATTGATTTGTATATATGCAATTATAGATTTTCCTCGTTTTATGTAACATTTACCGGGGAAAATCTTTAATTTATAATATTTCCTGACGTCAGTGTTATTCAAAGGAACATATATACTGGGCCTTTCCATATTATTTGATTCATGCTGGCTATTCAAGGTATTATTTCCATTTGTACCCTTATCCTGTCGCGTCATCGACCTCGTCGTGACTTTAAGTACGCAGGTTATCTCCCTGTTCATGTCCATAAGGTCTTCTATCGTTATACGCGATAGCGCGTCAGCTACATAGTTGTCCTTATGTGTATGTGGTATACGGTAGTTCTTAATGTATACTGGGTTTTTATCCTTAACTCTTAGCTCTTGCTCATAAAAGTTGTTAGTTGTGATTGTTTCCGATTCTAAGCCAAAGATATCACTATATTCTGAACAAAGATCAGATAGCGTATTTTCAAAGGTTTTTGGAAAATTTTCCCTCAAAATTCGTAAAATTTCTGATTTTCTATTATCGCTATTAGTGTTGTTTTTTAAAACATCATAATTATTGATATCTTCGGTTTGGATGTCGGGTTTTGTAAGTGTAACAGGATGTATGTTTGTGTTTACAATTCGAATAAATGCTCTGTCAGATTTTACTAATGTACTTGCCACAAAAACTCCAGGTTGAAGTTCTTGATTTGGTACTAATACTTCTCTATGTGAGGTTAAAAATTTCACTTGACGAATGACTTCAGACCTTGCCGGCAGCGTTATGTTGTCATTGCATGTATTCGATATTGGTATTTCGATGTGCTGTGGGAAATTAAAGGGGCGTAGGATAAGGTAATCGTGATCCTCATTGAATTCCAGTACACAATTGTACTTTTTAATGAAATCCATACCTATGATTCCATCACAAGGTATTGGGAAATCATCAGATACCACATGAAAAGTATGAGGAATTAAGAAATTTTTGAATTTCAGGTCGAAAAATGTTGTTCCAATTGATCTTATTTTACCTTGTCCTATTCCGCTTAATGTTGTTATCCTATTTGTGTTAATTTGGTCGTTAGTGAAGTGTATTAATTTTATTAACGAGACGTCCGCTCCTGTATCTACCAGTAATGTTAGTGTTGTATTGGTTTGGTCTATTTTCACATGTATGAAAGAGCTTAAGTTGAGGTTAAGGTTATACACTTTTCCATCTATCTTAGGGGTGTATTCGGGTTTTCCGAACTAGTTTCGTCCGTGTGAGTCGTTCTTACATTATTATCATTGTTATTGTTCCAGGCGCCGCGATTGTACGAATTTCGGCCGCGCCCTTGTCGACCTCTACCATTGTTTTCATTGTACCCGCGATTGTTCTGATTCCTGTAGCTTCCACCTCTACCACGGAATCTTTTGTCATTCCTGCGATTGCGGTTATTATTGGGTCTCTGCCCGTAATATAATACAGTATTTTGCTGGCCTGTGGCAGCAGTACAGCTGCTTATGAACTTGCCTACTGCCTCGTTCATATTGTCAAATTTACCTGCTTCCATGATAAGTTTAACCTTCTCAAGGTTGCAATTTGTTGACATTGCCTTTACTGCGACTTGCGTTGAATATTTCGCCGCGAGTTCACAAGGCAGGCCATCCGATATATATGCGCCTTCTAGTGACTTTGTCAGCGACTCAATTTCACTACAATATGCGTTAGCGGATTTGTTATTTTGCCTAACATTTTGAATCTTAGCGGATAATACATCCACTGATTCACCTTTTACTGATTTGTTCAACGTATTTATTATCTGATTTATAGTCGTTTCCTCATTAACGAGGTTTCTCGCATGACCCTTTAATTTTGTCTTTATTAGGCTCACCGCCACTGTTTCGTGGGTGCCTTTGAGAGAATCCAGTAATCTCAGAGAATCTGTGAATGATCGCAAATTCTCGGGTTTCCCGTCAAATTCCGGTACTAACCTTGAAGCGGTGTTTAAAAACTCAATCGGAGTTTGAGACATGATCGGTTCATTTGTAACGAGAAAAGAAGGTAATTTTATCTCTATCTGATGAGTTGTTGGTAACTCAATGTCTATTCCCCGTCTCGCCGCAACGCTTATCAGTCTTCCTCTTACATCGGAGAAGAAACTTTCCGCTGCAGTTTTATGTGCTGTGCTGAATTTTCCGTAATTTACATTCAGCAAGACCCTAATTTCCTCTAGGCTCTGGAAAAGGTTTATTAGATGTTTATTTACCGTCTCATCACTAGTCGGTCTGTCGGTGTTGAGACATTTGTGTGACCTATCAAATTTTTCCCTTATATATCTACAGTGGGTAACTATTTTATCCCAATCCATAAATTGTCCCGTGGTGCTTAGATTTTGTCTAAGTTATCCGCACGACTCGTGTATCTTTTCCTTAGAGATCTCTTATGCAGGAGGTATAGTTTCAGTAATAAGTCTACTGCACTCAATGTTGTCGAGGCCAATAGGATATACCATAATGAATCTATTTGTGTAGTGTGATCGACCACTTCCACATTATTAACGACATTTGCAGTCGGGTTACTTATTTTTGAGTTTCTATGACCCATAATTAAAATTATTCTACAAATTATTATTAGTTTCTACGGTTTTTCCTTTTATATTTTCCTTTTCATACAATTAATAAAAAAATGTATTTATTTCTATTTTCTACCTATATTTTTTCATTGCCGGCGCTTAAAAACGCCTTGTGGCCGTATCTATCTTGTCGGCGCTCAAAAGTGCCAAGACAAGACAAATTTACATATATTATTTTAAAATATTATAATATTTATTCTAAATTTTCTGCTTGCCCGGATGTAATTCTTTTTCAATTGCTTCAACCTCTAACCACATCTCGCCTGATAGGTACCATGGTGGTGGTGGATCCGCGTTTATAATGCTTTTCAGGAAAGCCAATCTCCTCCTTAGCCGCACAGTTTTACCTCCTCTTCGATGTTTTGGTTTTCCTGTAGGCGGTATTGCCGTCAATTTTTGTTCAGTCGCTAGTTGCTGGCGTAGTCGATACTGCTGGATCGTCAACGGCTGTGGTCCGGGTAGATGCGTCTTCTGTTGTCCTGGCATTATCTTTTAGGCAAGACAATTTTTCCTTTTTTCCACAATCCACGGCTTGGATTGGACTGAGGTTTTATCAGTATCTTCAAAAATTTATTCTTTATCAGCTCAGCAGGGAGCTGTTTGTGGTTATGTTCGTAGCTCAACCAGGAGCTAATAACCTGGCAGGATCGCCATGTAAATGATTGGACGTAGTAAATGAATGGTTTGTATTTTTTTTGAGGGCAACTTTAGTCGCCCGTTTTTATTACTTGATGATATCTTGACAATTGACAATTGATTTTTGGGAAGCGAAATGCCTCCCTTTTATACCATATTCAAATGGATTTACTTAACGCTGATTAACGTATTAATATATATATATGTATGTACATACTATTCTTATGGATTTACTTAATGTTAATTTACATATTAATATATTTACTTATATATGTATGTATGTACTATTCCTATTCAAAATATGCATTTATGTTGGCGTCGTCAAATTCCAACGTCAATGAACAACCTTCACATGGGACAGTGACTGTCTGCATGTCGAGGTAATTTGATATCCTCTTTTAGTTAACTGTGTGTCGGTATCAGTGACATTAGATTTGCGCTACAAGTGTTCTAACGGGACACTCAAGCTTACAAGCACATCTCCATCGCATAGGACTAGCAGGAAACGACGAATGCAGGACATGCAGGGAAAACATCGAAACGATGGAACATTTTCTGTGTTACTGCCCGCCTTTACACATGCAATATCCCAACATTTCGGGTCCGACATATTTCCCGACTTGACTCATCTCAGAGGATATGACAGAGAAAATTCGTGATACTGAGAAAATTCGTGTCTAGTACCGATTTTCTGTAACTCGTGAGGTATAAAAAGATCATAAATAAGGAGCGCACAACAGGCCGAACCACTGGCTTAAGTGTATGTCCATGGACATGAGACGTTTAAACGTCTCCCCTCTTCAACCTAACCTAAGATTAAAAAATTATTAAAAATTTTAAATCTTAAAAATAACATAACTGCCTTTTTATACCCTCACTTTAGTGTGACGAGGGTATATATCATTTGCTACGAAAAAAAGTGTAACACATCGAAGGAGTGATCTAAGACCCTAAGTATGTTCAGCGGATATTCGTTTTGGGTTATTTTAAGTCGAATGAGCAATGTCCGTCCGTCTGTCTGTCTGTCTGTCTGTCTGTCTGTCTGCTGGCTGGTGCGCACGATAACTCTCGAAAGGAGTAACCGATTGACTTCAAATTTGGTACGTGGTAATATTTTTTTCTATCTCCGGCTAAGTTCGAAGATGGGCCATATTGGTCCACTCCTTCTAGTACCTCCCCCACAAAGTGTTAAAATGTTGTGAAATATTGAATCTTTAAAAACTGCTATACTACTTATCCAAATCTTCTGAAATTCCACACATAGCATTAGTTTATTAGTCGCTATTAACTTGAGAAAAATGGGCCAAATTGCTATGCCCCTTTTGGTACCTCCCACACAAATGCACCATTTTGCACCAAAAGTTAACAGCTTATAACGTTAATACCAGTGTATACAAATACTTGAAATTTTGTACAGTGTAATGCTTTTATAGTGTCTATAGCCCTGTGAAAAATGGACGCTACTGCCACGCCCCTTTTTGTACCTCCCACACAAAGGTACCATTTTGCACAAAAAGTTAAGAGCTCACAACATGAGTACCAATGCACAAAAATGCAACAACATTTTGCACATTGTAACGTTTTTGAAGTGCATATAGCCCTGTAAAAAATGGCCGTTATCGCCACGCCCCTTTTTGTACCTCCCACACAAAATGACAAAATCATACCAAAATTTAATATCTCATAACGTTAATATACTAGGCGAATAAACGCTTATATTCGGCGCAGTGCAATGTATTTAAAGTATCTACTATTCAGCGAAAAATAGGTGTATTTGTTAAAAACCTTCTGGTAAATCCCATACAAATTGACAGAATAATTCGTTTAATATTCCATATTACATTACTCACAAAGTGAGGGTATACCTTAGTCGGTTTACCCGACTGAAGCTTTCTTACTTGTTATGTCTCCATTTTAGCACAGCAGACTTCACAGTAGCAAGAGTGGAATTAGAAAATGGCAAGCAGTTCCTCGTCGCCTCTTGCAACACGGCTCGTTCATGTGATGCTCCACCGCAATGAAAGCCATACACCAACACGACACCATCATTTTGGGCTGTGATGCATATGCGAGACCCACATAAATAAACGACAGAGGTGAGTCCGTTTTAGATCTCATAAATAATAACAAGTAAGAAAGTTTCAGTCGGGTAAACTGAATAATATAATGTTACACGAATTAATCAGTCAATTTGCGTCGGAGGTACCAGAATTGGTTTAACAAATACACCTAATTTTCGCTGTTACCAACGTGTTAGTTGTTTGTTCTCGCAATGAAACTGGAGGTGGATTGGCTTCTACAGTAGTTTCATTCTTCGTTATTTTCCTCAGAGCTGAGGAGGGAAAATCGGTCGAACTTACCGCATTCATTCCCTTGGGAACTTTGGGATCATGTTCCTTATATGGAGACCTTTGCAGACGATTAAACCAGGTTCCATTTACTTTCAAGGTTTAATTTTATTTTCTAAAATGGAATTGATTTCTTTCCATTACCGTTCCAGCCCAAATAAAAATTGCGCAACTCTGAAAGTAAATTAATACCGAAAATACGAAAGGCTACACGCTGAAAAAAAATCGCTTCTGTAGTATATTGTTCCAAACATATTCTGCTGGAAACATACATATGTTTAGGGTACAGTCCAAATATATAATATTTGACACTCACAAATATTATATGTTTGGGAGGATGTTGTTCTAAACAAAATTATGTTTTGATCCTTATATTTTTTTATATGAAAATAATATTTCCGAAACAATGATTAATTTGTATTTAAATATTTTGGCAATGTATAGATGCCTTAATTTAGTTTTTTTTAGAAATTAAAGGTTAAATTTTTTGGAAATTTTATATGTTTGTAAAATTCTATTAAAATTTAAATCGTATAATCTTTGGTAACGAAAAATAGCATTGATGGATTGACAATTGGACTATTTATAAATTAAAAATTAGTGCTGTAAAACAAAAGAAAATGCTGCTTACGACATTTTTAACTATAAAGTACGAGTATAACACGAAATTTGGGAAAAAATAAAATTTAAAATTGACAAAGTCAGCAAAGTTAAAATATTTTTTTAAATGTAATGTATTTGGATGAATTCTTAAACAATATCTTTGTTTGTGTCTAAACACATATTTTATTTGTTACAGTCAGTTCGCAAATATATTTTGTTGTAATATATTAATATATGCGTTCGAAGCAAATTTTGTTGATTTTCAAATAAAATATATTTGTTCAAAAATATATAATATTTAAAAAATTTGGTTACAAGTATATTTTCTTTGAATTCAAACATATCAAAAATTGCGATTTTCCTCCGTGTATGCTTCATTGGAATATTGAATGTTGTGGACTACATTTCCACGAAATTTAATGAAGTTGACCGGTCGCAAAAATCACAGCAATTAAATTTTTTATGTCATTCCATGGTACTGTGAAGAAATTTTTGGTGTCAACTTCCAAGTCCTAATATTACTTCGCTGACAAGGAAAACCTTTTTGGGCGACATTTGTCCAATGCGTAAACGCACGTAATACTTTTCGTTATAATGGACCTCCAAGTGTCACTTTTAACCAAATTTGAACGCCATAAAAAATGAATAATGGTCACAAGAAAATTGTTTATTTTATGTGAGTTTTATTGCAACACAACGGAGAAAACGAGAAGCACCAACAACAGCTACAGCGGTGTCAAAGGTCGACAGCGAATGAGACCGCAGAGGTTAAGATGGGCAAAGGCACTAACAACAAAATTTATGGAAATTATGTTGTTTTGTTCATTTCATATGAATACAACACCACCAGGTAAAGGGAGTTTTCTTCCATTCCAGCTGAGATTTTTATTTCCAAAATTTCCCCACACACGTATTTGTATGTACATACATTAGGGGGGAACTTTGTTTGTCGTTCAGGTTTATTGATTTGCTCCAAGCTAAAATAACAGTTTATGGGGAAAATCTTCGTTTTTGATTAGTTTTGATTGAAAGAATTGACATTTTCTGAAAGAATTTTTTTGAAACCCAGTAAGGAAAGGATAAATTCTGGCGGTGCCGACTATATGATACCCTACACCACTCTAGTAAGATTGGATAACAATGAAATATCTAATATTTTAAACAAAATTTGTTTACACAATTTGCATTTGGTACGTCTCTGCCTCTGAAGCCAAATCGGACGAAACTCATATATTGAAGCTATATCTAAATCTGAACCGATTTTCTTCAAATTTGGCAGAGTTGGTCCATAGATCAATAAACTCGACCATGCTAAATTTCAAAACAGTTGTATGTAAAATAAGCTTCTATAGTGTTAAAGGCCTTCCAGGTGCGAAAGACTCCTAACTCCTAACATCTTGTACCACATTGTGGTGTAGGGTATAATAATACCCTGTACCACAGTGTGGTGTAGGGTATAATCAGTACAATTTATTTGAAACATATTCATAGTACATCAAAATATATTTGCTATCTAATGTTCTCAAAAAAGATAGCATTATAATATTATTGTATCCTAACATCTACAAATACATGTTATTTTAGTAGATTTTAGACATCTGCGTCAAGAAGTCTAATCGGAGGGGACATTTATGTAGGGCTTTATCAAAACATGGGCCGATGTTCACCATTTTCACTAAACACGATTAAGTGCAATATATATAGGGTGATCAAAGTAGAGATACTTTTTTCAATATCCTTTTTTTGACAGATCACGTGTGAGTGGTGTCGTGCTGTCATGTTATTTTTGTTAAGTATTGTTTGGCATTTCATCATGGAAAGTCTTACGATTGAACAACGTTTACAAATTATTCAGTTCTATTAATAAAAAAAAAGCGTTCGCCAATTGCGCTAAGTCCACTTTCTTTAAATCCAAAAAAAAAAACACTTTCCAGTCGACCCACGACCTTGACACCCATGAGCAATATTTTAACTCTCGTTAAGAGCTATCTTTTTGCCATTGACCGATTCCCGATCCGACGTACCGGAATCATCGGTCCATATTTCTTCAAAAATGATGCCGGTGAGAACGTAACCGTCAATGGCGACCGTTATCGTGTCATGATAACCGACTATATGATGCCTGAAATTGAAGCTCGTGATCTCGGCGACATTTGGTTTCAACAAGACGGCGCCACTTCCCACACATCGCATCAATGAATGGATTTATTGAGAGAACACTTCGGTGAGCAGATAATTTCACGTTTTGGGCCGGTGGATTGGCCACCAAGATCGTGTGATATCACACCGTTAGACTTTTTCCTGTGGGTATATGTAAAGTCTAAAGTTTATGCGGACAAACCCGCTTCGGTTCAGGCCTTGGAGCAAAACATCACGCGTGTCATTCGCCAGTTATAGTCGAAATGCTCGAACGAGTCATCGAAAATTGGGCTCAACGGATGGACCATCTGAGACGTAGCCGCGGCCAATATTTGATAGATATAATCTTCAAAAAATAAATTCCAAAGAATGTTCTTTCAAATGATAATAAACATTCCCCATTCAATTTGAATTTTCTGTGTTTTTTCTTTAAAAAAGTAGGGAACCTCGAAATGGATCACGCTATATTATTAATGCTTACTTTTCTGCGAGGTCAATTGAAAAATTTATTCTCTAGACCGTCAAAAAGTGACCCCGATGATCTACATATGGGGGCTACATCAAAATATGGACCGTCGTCGGATCGTCGCTAGTCTAAGAAATGCCTCAGTACAAATTCCAGTAAAGATCGGTTCATATTTGTGATATGCACTTTAACAACAAAAATATATCGACAGATAGACGAAAGTTATTCTATGCCGATAATAAACTATTGGTCTATCTCTTTTCTTTGTATGCGTTACAATCAAATGAACAAAACCATAACACCCTGTACCACAGTGTGGTAAGGGTATAAGAAAGAAAATAATAAGGTTCTTTAATTTTTTTGTTGACTCTGTAAAAGTATTTTTTTAGTATCAAAGATGTACATATTTCTCTCACATCAACTTTTCTAAAGTAATCAGTGATCAGAACAATTTTCATTATTTCACGGATTTTTAAATTCCTTATATCAATATATCAACCTAGCTAGAATCTGTATTTAAAATTTGAGGTAAGGGGAAATAATCAGCTGTTTTACTATAAAAAATAAAAAAGTAATAAAAAATTGAGAAATGTTGACTTTTTATTTCAATATATAAATACGACTGTTTAATACCCTCCATCATTGTTTTCGAACAAACGCGCAGATAACCATTATTACTATTAACTGTTGCAGGTTAAATAGGGTATGTTCATAGTTACTTATACTTATCAAAACACAGACCGATATACTCCATTTTCACTAGAGACGATTTAATTCAATATGAAGTACAAAAGCTTAAATTTCCGCATGATTGGTTAAAAATGCGTTCCCTAGAACGCCAAGAAGTCTAATAAGAGGAGGCCTTTACATGGGAGCAATATCAAAATATGGACCAATGTTTCTCATTTCCAATAGGAACGATTAAGTGCAATATAAAGTATCAGTCACCGCCAGTTGTAGCGAACGGACGTGTTTTTGCAGAGCGGATAGTGTTTTCAACCTATTACGCAGTACCTATATACCTACCTAAACTGAATAAGATGAACCGGCAAAAGATATTACAGGATGAATCTGACTCTTCTATATCTACTAAAAGAGTCAGATCTCCCGAAGAGCATAGCGATGCGAAATCAATTAAGAAGAAAAAAAGCTCACTTCACCTCATGGTGGAGTGTGAAGTTGATCCTGATGTTGAGAAGGTGAGCAAGTCCACCAAATCATCCATAAAGGAGGGGGCCTCAAACATAAAGACCAATTCTAAAGGAAAAAGCAAGGTGGCTATAAAAAGGGTAAGGAAGCACCATCTTATTCCCAAATAGCCAAAAAACATATCCAGGACGAACTACACTATGCCATAATTGATAGCAGTAGTGCGTCTGGCCGAATTCCCGAAGAGCAAAAGAGCAACTTCGAAGATTTGTTCTACACAAAGGTATTGGACCACATTCTCGAATCTAATGATGGACCAACAATCCAAGTAATGAGTTGCACGTTTGAGAGGGGCGTTTTGATGCTGAAACTTGCATCACAATGCTGTGTCGATGTCCTCGAAAAACTAGTGGAGAGCATCCCCTCACCTTGAGACGGCGCAAAGCTGAAACTAGTAAGGAAAAGCGACATCCCTGTACTCATAAAAATATTTTTCTATGTCAGAGGATGGGCCAGTAAGGTACCATCGCATACTCAGCGTCATTGGCAAAAAAGATTCAAACCTTAAAATGGGGAAGTGGGAAGTCTTCCAAAGGAAAAATGATCCCGATGGTTCTCTTCTGGTGGTAGGCATACATAGACCCGTATTCCAGGGATAGCCTTGTCAAGACAAAAGGCATGGCATTTTTCGGGATTTGGAAAATCTTCTTTAAGATTGGAAAAACCCCCATTGGCAGGACAGTCAAATCGAGCCCAAACACGAACGTACCGCCTGCAGTGGCAAACGAAAATAGTGAACTGAAAGAAGCGAGTGAGACAATTCCAAAAAGTGAGGTGGAAGTGCTCGATAACATTACCAAATTGCCGATAATATCACCAACTTTGCAGAATGTTCCCAGCAATAGTGGTGATAGGAATAGGTACATAAAGAATCAAAACAAAGAGGGAACGACAAAAAGTAACACCGCCTCCCAAAGAGGTCTACTTGAAGAGTATGTAATAGGTAGTAAACGAAAGGAGGAGAACAACTCACTACCAAATACGGTGGGAGTGCAACCAGAGTGTATAGATGAATCCCAAAGGAAACTTTTACTGGAAAGACAATGATTGAGGTCATCCAGATAAACCTCCACCGGAGCGATACGGCCTCCATTGCTCTGATGGACATAATAAATAAAGGCAGGGTTCACGTTGCTTTGGTCCAGGAACCGTGAACTACTAGTAACAAAGTTACTGGATTAAACCATATGAACTACAATCTTTTCCACGCTAACACAGGTACTCGTCCAAAGAATTGTATTCTGTGTCATAAAAACTTATGCTATCTTTTCTCTCCAGAGTTGTCAACATCGGATGCAACTGTGCTGATGCAAGGTAATGGAAGTATGTACCTGGCGTCAGTAAACCTGCCATTCGATGCGCCGACATTGCCACCTACGTCGGAATTACAACGTCTGGTAAGGGAATCCAAAAATACAAGTAATGTGTTAACCAAGATGGTGTAACAACCAGCTGGTATATATATGCTCAGAAAACCTCATTGATGGGATCCATGAGTGGAGAGTTTCGGATGAACATTCCTATTCGGACCACCGTTATATAAGGTTTAAAATTGCACGGCCACCGCCTGACCCAATAAGGTTCCGTAATAAGGCTAAAACCGACTGGACCAAATTCGGAAATCTGTTTAGAAATCGATTGGGACAGCCTAAACACGATTATCCAAGTACAGAAGACATTGATATCAATGTGAGGAGGATTACGAAGGCTCTTGTACAATCATTGGAAGATAGTTGCCCGCTTCGAGAAAGGAAATCTGCCTATGAGAAACCCTGGATGACAGGGCAAATTCGCTCGATTGGCAAGGATGTCCGCAGACTTTACAACAGAGCTCGACGTAAAAAGCTATCAGTATATTGGGATGACTACCACAGAAGACTCAAAGAATACAATAAAATCATTAGACTGGCGAAACGTAACTCCTGGAAGCTTTTCTGTGAGCAGGTGGACAGCGTTAACAGCATGTCTAAAATAAAAAAGTTCCTCTCAAAAACTCATATCCAAACCGAAACACTGGTGGATGAAACGGGTAAAAGGATGGATACTGTAGATGACACCGTAAGGCTTTTGATGAAAACTCATTTTCCGATTGGTAATGCTGGCCAACAGAGGAACAGATACAGACCGAAAATGTGATGCACGAAGTACCTATTACGGATGCTATGGTTAAAGATGCAATAAAAAGCTTCTCTACCTTCAAGGCTGCGGGACCGGACGGAATATTTCCAGCGCTTCTTCAGAATGAGGTGGATCTGGTATCAACTCATCTGGTTGGTATTTTCACTGCATGCCTACCTCATGCATATACCCCAAAAAATTGGCAGGAATCAAGGGTGGTCTTCATACCCAAGCATGGCAAGGCGAGTTATACGATCCCAAAGGCTTATCGACCTATTAGTCTAACTTCTTTCCTGTTAAAAACAATGGAGCGAATAATTGACGACAGGATCAAAAGTAAGATAGCCGATGACAAGCTAAAATTCAAGCAACACGCATATGTTAAAGGAAGATCAGTGGAAACAGCTCTACATGAGGTAGTACACCACACAGAACCGTCCTTCACTGAAGAAATGTACACACTTGCCGTTTGTATAGACATTGAGGGCGCTTTTAACAACGATCAGACCGATATACTTATCCAGTCCTTAGACGAGTTTCAGGTTGACCGGGCGTTGATAATCTGGATCAACAATATGCTAAGGAATAGGTGGATTATTTGTGGGTCATACGACGTAAAAATCAGAGACAAGGTAAATCGTGGTATACCTCAGGGGGCATCCTTAAAGCCATCACCAATGAAGGACTTAAACTAGTCTGTTATGCAGACGACATTATAATACTTCTAAGGGGCACACATCCAAACCAACTATGCAGAAGAGCTGAGGAGGCACTTAACATAGCATATAACTGGGCACAACCAAGGGGATTAAATGTCAACCCAGACTAAACAGAAATATAAATAAATAAAAAAAAAATAAAATTCCTTTTCGTCCTTTTACCGTGTCTCGATTCCTGGATAAGAATATTGCCATATCTAAAAAGGTAAAATTCTTGGGAGTAATCTTGGATCAGAAACTGTACTGGAAAGATCGTATTGAAGAAAGATTTACAAAGGCCTACATATGTTGGTCGTTGTGCAGAAGAGCTATCGGTTCAAAATGGGGACTACGTCCAAATATGACACACTGGCTTTACATGAGCGTGATTAGACCAATAATAACATACGCCTCGGTAGTGTGGTGGACATCAGTGGACAAAAAGTACAACGTAGTACCATTGCAAAAAGTGCAACGTATGTGCTGTCTAGGCATAAGCGGGGCAATTAGAACCGCACCAACAAGAGCGTTGCAGACTATACTGCACATCCAACCAATAGATATCCGTATAAAGTATGAGGCAGCCCTCACAGCAAGAAGTCTACAAGTGCTGGGTGAATGGAAAAATCGAGACCACAAGTCGTACCATCAGAAGATATTACAATCACTGGTCAGTCATATTCAAACAACGGAAATCTCCGACGCATTCCTGAAGTGCGGCTTACAGCTACCTGTGGAAAACGGAACACTATGTCATGCGCCAGTGGTAACCAGCTGCTACACTGATGGGTCCAGGTTAGGAGAAAGGACGGGTCTGGCACTTTTTATTGATGAACCAGAAGTCGAACTTTATTTCCGCCTCCCATACCATAACACAGTATTTCAAGCAGAAGCTCGAGCAATCACGGAGTCTGTTAACTGGCTCAGTAATACCACAAAGCCTAAATATGCCAACATATTCACAGATAGCCAAATGGCGATCAAAGCAATAACATCGGAAAAGGTCAAATCCAGAACAGTGATAGACTGTAAAAGACCGATAAACAATTACTCAGTCCATGGTCAACTGCGTATTTTCTGGGTACCGGGACACAACGGAGTGATTGGAAATGAACGAGCAAACAGCTTGGCTTCAAAGGCCAGAGAACTTCGAGTAATAAACTTGGAAAATTGGAAACCTTTCGAAGCCACGAAGGATGAGTTGAAGCACTGGGCAGTGATGGCTCACAAAACGGTGTGGAATAGAGCAACTGCAAAGATACTGTGTGGTAACCCAAATGAGAAGAAAACAAGTAGTTTTTTGAAACTAAACAAGATCGAGATTAGTAAGATGATGAGTGTTCTAACGGGACACTCAAGTTTACAGGCACATCTTCATCGCATAGGACTAGCAGAAAACGACGAGTACATTTTCTGTGTCACTGCCCGTCTTTCACACATGCAAGATCCCAACATTTCGGTTCCGACATATTACCAGACTTGATTCATCTCAGAGGATATGACTGGAAGATACTGAGAAAATTCGTGTCTAGTACCGATTTTCTGTAACTCGTGAGGTATAAACAGATCATAAATAAGGAGCGCACAACAGGGCGAACCACTGGTTTAAGTGTATGTCCATGGACATGAGACGTTTAAACGTCTCCTCTATTCAACCTAACCTATCCTAAGTATAAACTCTTACATTTCAGCCAGATTGAAAAATGTGTTCTCTAGAGCGCAAAGAAGTGACATCGGTAGAGACCTTTATATGGGGGCTATACCAAAACATCGACCGATGTACCCAATTTGTACTAGGAGTGATAAGGATCAATATTAAGTATGAATTCTCAAATTTCAGCCAGATCAGTTGAAGAATCCGTTCTCTAGAGCGCCAAGAAGTGGCGTCGGCGGGAACCTTTATATGGGGGCTATTGCAAAACATGGACCGATGTGCCCCATTTTTCCTAGGGACGATTTGGTTTAATATAAAGTGTAAATTCTTAAATTTCAGCCAGATCCATTGAAAAATGTGTTCTCTAGAGTGTCAAGAAATGACATCGGTGGGGACCTTTATATGGGGCTATATCAAAACATGGACCGATTTGCCCCATTTTCAATAGGGATCGTCTCTAGTCTATGAAATGACCCTGTACCATTTTTTGTAAAAATTGTTTTATATTTACGATATGCACTTTGATCACAAGAATAATGATTCTTTAATAGCTTCTATACGACTTACTCGAATCTTCTGAAATTCCCCATATAGTATAAGTTTATTAGTCGGTGTCACCTCGAGAAAAATGGGCGAAGTTTCCTCGTCCCTTTTGGTACCTCCCACACAAATTGAACATCTTACACCAAAACTTAACTGCTTATAGCTTTAATATCAGTTCATAAAAATACCTCAAATTCTGTGCGGTGTAATGCTTTTATAGTACCTACAGTCCAGTGAAAAATAGGCGTCTGTGACACGCCCCTTTTTGGTACCTCCCACACAAATGGTCCATTTTGCACCAAAAGTTAATAGCTCATAACTTCAATACCAGTGCATACTTTAAAGTTATTAAATGCAATTTAAATTGATAATAAATAAATTAAAACAAAAAATACAAAAATTAAGAATATTTTTTGAGGCTGAGGTGAGGAGATTCGTCGTTTTACCCGACTGAACTTTCTTACTTGTTTAATATATATGTTCCTCAGGATTTGGTATCAGAACGCTACAGAAGTTGTACTTTACTTCCAAATATTAGAAAATTTGGCAGAATGTAGTTTCTTAATTTAGCAACGAATAAAGCTTAATTTGGGGATAATTGGTGCAGATTTTTGCACGGGACATTTACATTCATCTCTCGAGGACGAAAAAAATATAAGTTATTATGCTTTATAAAGCATAAAGAAATCATATGGTGGGGGTAAGGAAGCACCAACTTATTCTCAAATAGCCAAAAAAATATTCAAGACGAACTACACTACACCATAATTGATAGCAGTTTTACGTCTGGAAGAATTCCCGAATAGAAAAAGGGTAGCATCGAAGATTTATCCAATAACAAGGTATTGGACCACATTCTCGAATCTAATGATGGGCCAACAATGCAAGTAATGAACTACAAGTTTGAGAGGGGCGTTTTGATGCTGAAACTGGCATCACAATGCTGCGCCGATGTACGATGTACAAAACTAGTGGAGAGCATCCCCTCACCTTGTGACGGCGCAAGGCTTGTCGACAGGTATAGAGTTCGATAACTTAAACAATTGTTCATTTGTTAGCCAGTTTGGCCAAAAGATGCGGAGGACTTGTCTCAAGCACGTCTACAATTTACGTTTCTGTTGTTGCGTGATGCCCTATGCATCCGTATAAAAGTACAGACATAACACTCACATTAAATATTTTGACTTTTGTTGGGCAGGAAATGTCACACTTTATATAGCGATTGGAAGGCTACTCTAGCTTTGTTGATTCGTAAATTGATGTCGTCGTCAGTGCCCCCGTTTGCAGTTAGCATGCTTCCTACTAAATAGCAGAATTTCTCGACTTCTTCAATTTGCTATCCTTCCAAAGAATGGGCGTGTCGATCGTTGAGTTTATGCGTAGCAATTTTGTCTATTTGATATTGATTTTCAATCCAACAACAGCAGCATTTTTTGCATGTTTCTCTAGTTTTAAACTTATGTACGAGAAATTTTACGCTACAGAGTCGGCATCATCCACGTCGTGTAATTGTTCGGTTAAAGACCATTGGATTCCACGAGGTGCATCTTTAGTTGTTTGGTGCATAACGGTGTCTAACAGGATCAAGAAAAGAGTTGGAGAAACGACAAAACCTTGTTTGACTCCAGAAAGAGAGGAAAAGTTGCAGAACGAAATTATGATGCATCAGGTAGCTATTACGGATATAACAGATGTTATGGTTAAAACAGCGATAAAAAGCTTCTCTCCTTTCAAGCAGTGTTCAGAAAAAACAAGGCTCTTTTAACAACGTTCAGACCGATACACCTTTCCAGTCCTTAGATGAGTTTTAGGGTCATATGACGTAATAATTAAAGACAAGGTAAATCGTGGTATACCTCAAGGGGCATTTTATCGCCTCTTCTATGGGTGACGCTGATACACATTCTCCTTAAAGCCCTCACCAATAAAGGATTTAAACCAGATTGTTATGCAGACGATGTTATAATACTTCTAAGGGACATACATCCAAACCAATTATGCAGAAGAGAGGAGGCACTTAACATAGCATATAACTGGACACAACCAAGGGGATTAAATGTTAACCCAGACAAAACAGAAATATGTCTATTTACAAGGAAAACGAAGATCTTGCCTTTCTGTGATTCGTTTGTGCCAGGCAGATGCTCCAAGGAAAACGAAACGCTGGCTCATGTGCCAGTAGGAACCATCTGCTACATGGATGGATCCAAGCCAGGAGCAAGAACAGGTCTGGAACTTTTTATGAACTAGAAGTCGACCTTTGCTTCCGCCTCCCCGAACCATAACATGGTATTTCAAGCAGAAGTTAGAGCAATGGCGGAGTGTGTGGACTGGTTCAGTAATACCACAAGACAACATCTTCACAGATAGCAAAATGTCGATTAAAGCAATAAAATCGGAAGAGGTAAAATCCTGGACTGGGTTTGACTGTAAAAGAAAGATAAATGATTACTCAGCCCATGCATGGTCAACTGCGTATTTTCTGGGTACCAAGACACAACGGAGTGATTGGAAATGAACGGGCAAACAGTTTGGCTTCAAAGGGCAGAGAACTTCAAGTAATAATAAATGCTGATTCGCACGGGACAATTTTTTTCAAGAAAGTTTTAAAGTCTGTTGGAGAGTGAGGCAGGCGTAAAGAGCTCTCTGCCTCTCTCTCTCCTACAAACTTTGACACTCGCGTGGTAAAAATTGACTCGTGTGAACCAGGATGATGATATATTTTCTAACGGGACGCTCAAGCTAACAATCAGAAATAGATATTTTTGGCATACAAAAATATTTAGTTAAAAGCATCGAATATTGTATCCTTCTTTTGTACCAAAATTGTTTTCCCAACATTTTTTGAGTGCGAAATTTCTATCACATAAATGATACATTTTGCACAATCCATCTCGGAGTAGGAGTCGACCATAATTTTTCGACTCCGGACTCCGACTCCGGGCAAATTTCCCAGACTCCGACTTCAATACTCCGACTCCGACCCCACAGCCCTGATAATAACACCCCATTTTCGACAGACTGTAGGAACTATAAAAACAATACACTGTACAAATTGTTAGTATTTGTATGCACTAGTATTAAAGTTATAAGTTGTTAACATTTCGCACAAAATGAGAGATATATATTATGTGGGAGATATCCCAAGGGACATGGAAAGCCCATTTTTCACTATTGGTACTATAAAACCATCACACTGTACAAAATGTCAAGTATTTTTAGGCAGTGGTATTAAAGTTATAAGCTGTTAATTTTTGGTGCAAAATAGTCCTTTTGTGTGGGAGGTGTGGACTATAGGTACTATACAAGCAATACACTGTACACAATATTAAGCGTATGTATGAAGTTATATTAAAGCTATAAGCAGTTAAATTTTGTTCACAAATTGTCCATTTGTGTGGGAGGTACCAAACGGGGCGTGACAACTTCACCCATTTGTGTAATTTCAGAAGATTCGAGTTAGTAGTATAGAAGTTGTGGGGGAGGTACTAGAAGGCGTGGACCAATATGACGCATCTTCGAACTTAGTCAGAGATAGAGCAAAATATTACCACATACTAAATTTGAAGTCGATCGGTTACCCCCTTCCAGAGTTATCGTGCGCACCAGTCAGCAGACAGACGGAGGGACGAACCTTGGTCAAATTACTTAAAATGACCCAAAGCGTGGTTCCGCCGAACATATTTTGGGTCTTAGGTCACTCCTTCGATGTGTTACACTTTTGGCCCGTAGCAAATGATATGACAAGACAAAGTGAAAAGATTTTGTTTTACTTTTTTGAAGAGATATTTTTACATCCTACGAACTTCCAAAAATAACATTTGCATTACTTTCTAAACACTGGTTCAAATGCACAGCAAAAGAACAGCGTTATCGTGCGACAAGCCGTTGTTAAATCCATTGGTGATGATCCAATTTTGAACAACTTTCGGACCATACGTTTTTATCACTTCTTTGGATATGGGCCATGTAACATTATTATTGTGGATCAAGAATATTCATATTTCATAATGAGAACAGCTAGCAACATTTTATTTCTTAATACACTCTGAGAAACATATTCATAATTTTCATTCATAATTTAAAAGCATGAAAAGTGTTTTGCATAGCGACAAATTGTATTTAAAAACTGGGATATAATTAAAATTGTGTGGGGTAAACCAATAGTTGAAGCTACTTGTGATATTCTTTATTTACAATCAAGAAATCATGGAAAAATTAAAACTGAAATTCAAATAATCATAAAAAGAAAATTTACTGACCAGAATTGAAGTGTTCACTGACCTAGAATGGATAACAATCGTATGTTTTACTGAATTTAATGGTTAATTTGGTGTATTTATTCCGTAGAATTTACACTACGTACTTTAAACCTCACACGGTTTGTTTTCAAACTTCACAGCACCAAATTCAGTTGCATATCCTTCATTACAACATTTTACAAAATTACCCTTATACACTGCAGTCGAGCAGTATTCTACTTCAATCGACAAAATAAAAAACCAAAAGGTGTTTTTGTTCGTTATAAAAATATTTACTCGGAAAAGGTCCACCCTACTACACACATTCTCGCAGACATTGTATATACTTTATACATATTTCTGAAATCGTGTCACAAACTCAAACAGCCTAAGTACCATGTGTCCTGTTTCACAGAATGTTAGCCAAGTCTAATCAAATTAGATTTTATTTGATGTAATAACGAAATTTATTGGAAACAAATTGAGGAAGTTGGGAAATTTATTACCGAAAATGGCCATAAAGCGAATAAACCCAACACCTAATGCCTGAGAGCAAACCAACCATGGTGGCGTTCACTGGAATCAGACCAAGGAGACTTACGCACACATTCACATACATACAAACATATTGTTTCTTAGCACACTCAACACATATGCGAAAATTCTCAACAGAATTTCTGCCCAAAAGGTGTATAAAGTTATGTGATAAAAACATCACCGATATCCGATATCCTGAGCAAGGAGTCGGACGATTGCTGGAAGAGACGGTACATAATAAATGGTTGCCACCATACGACAGGTAGACATATTTATTGTCTCGGAATGTATCAATGTTGGTTACCATATGGAGGTGGCCAAAGAGAGAGAGTGAGAGTATCGAGAAAAGGCGAGCAACAATGGCAACAGCAAGAAAGCAGAAGTCGCATTAGCAAAATGGTATCATTTTTTAAACGGTCCCCGAGTGTAGCCACACACTCACCTGACCTGACACACATCCCTGCTCACATTTACCCAGTAGAAGTCAGACAACACATGCTGCGAACTCTAGCATCGTCAAGGCCACTGGACGGGGACGAGGTGGACACAATGATAGCGCACAAGAAAAACAAAACAATTGAAAAGGCTAAAAGAATGAGGAAAGAACAAAGCAAATACAACAAAAGACAGGTTAATGGCAAAACTTACAAATCAATTTTCACCGGAAGCTCGCCATCATACAAACAAACAAACACAGAAACGGAACGCAAAGCATCGAAGTGAAAACCTATCCAACGCCCCTATTGAAGCACGAACGAACTCAATCATTTGTGGCATACTCACTCATGGACGAACAGAGGCAACAACCGAGAGCAACTTTAATTCCGTGAAAAGTGCAACATTTTCGTATTTTCATTCCGTAATGATCCATTTGTACTGCAAAATAAATACAAAACAATTTTTCATACATGATCCAACGGATCATGTTAAGTATTCGGAATTAAATAAGTTTCACTAAAAAAAACAAGTAAAACCAGTAAGGAAAGGCAAATTCGGGCGGGCCCGACTATAAAATACCCTACACCACTCTCGTAATGTTGAATAACACTGACATATAAATTTTGTAATTCATGTATAAATTGTTTACATAAGTTTACTTTTGGGACGTTTTATATAACTCAACGTTCGATTTATTTGCAACGTTCATCCATAGACTAAGAAACTTTACCATAGCAAATTTCAAAACACTTGGATGTAATATACAGCTTCTACAGGACTAAAGAGCCAAATCGGACGAAACATATATGTGGGAGCTATAGCTAAATCTTAACCGAATTTCTTCAAATTCGGCAATGTTGTCCATGGATCAAGAAACTCTACCATGGCTTAATTTCAAAACAATTGGATGTAATTTACAGCTTCTATTGCGCCAAATCGGACGAAACATATATATGGGAGCTATAGCTAAATCTTAACCGATTTTCTTCAAATTCGGCAATGTTGTCCATGGACCAAGAAACTCTTCCATTCTATGTTTCAAAACGATTGAATGTAAAATACAGCTTCTATAGGACTAAAGGGCCAAATCGAACGAAAGATGTGTACTTGAGAGCGACAAATAAACTATTACTATTTGTGGAATTACAGAGGTTTCCGATAGGTAGCATAAACGTTATTAGAGAATCAATATTGCACTAAATTTTAACACTTTGTGAGGAAGATACAACAGGGTTTTCCAATAAGAGTGATATGATTTCTTTGAAAAAAAAACACGATTGTTGTTAAGGAAATTCAAAAGTTTTTTATTTAATGTGAAGTACAATTAAGTTCTAAATACAACGTCATTCAAATGTCCTCCACGACTTCTTCTGCAGGAACGAATTCGATGAACCCAATTTTCGAGCACTTTTTCCACAAAATGAAGCCGTATGTCATGAATGGCACGTTCAATATTGACTTGTACAGCTTGAAGAGAGTCTGGTTAATTTCGAAAGACCAATTACTTCAAATAACGCCACAAGAAATAGTCTAATGGTGTTAAATCACAAATTCTTGGAGGCCATTAAATATCACAATTTCTTGAAATAATCAATTCTCCAAACTTTTCTCGCAACAATTCAATTGTTTCATTTGCTGTGTGGCACGTAGCCACAATCGGATAGCTCTTAACGAGAGCTAAAATATTGCTCATGGGTGTCAAGGTCGTAGGTCGACTGGAAAGTGTTTTTTTGGATTTAAAAAAAATGGACTAGCGCACGAAAAGTTGCAATTGGAGAACGATTATTTTGATAATAAAATTGAATAATTTGTAAACGTTGTTCTTGCGTATATCTCTCCAAGATTAAATTGTAAGCACTATTGAATACAATGAAAAACGAATAACAGATCATGACATATTACAAATGGCCGAAACGTCACTTCAAAATCATATCATCCCTATTGTAAAACCCGTTAGAAGGAGTGGACCAATATGGCAAATATTCGAACTGGTCAGAAATATAAAAAAAATATTATCACATACCAAAGATGAAGTCAATCCGTTACTCCTTTCAAGAGTTATCGTGCGTACCAGCAAGACAGACAGACTGACGGATATTGCTCAAACGACATTTAATTTCCTAAAAAGGATTTTCACCGAGCATACATTCATATTGTATTAGGTAACTCCATTGATGATTTACGCTTTTACTTTACGGTGGTGATACGAGTATGGTCGTTAAGCCAAAACCTGAAACAAAGAAATATATACGATTGTATCTCTGCGAGATGATTAGCAATTGTATGAAATCGTTTTTGACCGAGCCCCTTAAGTTGTTATGTTGTGTTGCAAGGCATTGAGGGACGAAGGTTTAAATCGAAGCAAGACCAAACAAGTAAAAGCGGCGAACAGTGAGTGAACAATTCTCGAGAAGGCGGTCAAAAATCTATAACTATTGATTGTATTGGAATTTTGATACGTGGTTTTTTGTTTTGTAAGTGGGTCTTTAGACTTTAAGTTTTGCTGTTTATCTTATGGTGTATTATTTGCTTTATAGTTGCTTTTACAAACAACACTTATTAACAATTTTCTTACCAGAAAATGCCTAACATTAGCCCCCGTAAACTTTTAAGTCCTAAGGGCCAAAGGTCGGCTTTTTTGACAAAGCCTGAGATGAAATATACTTTATTAAGAACGTAAAATTTGTCTGATATTGGTCAAAATTCAGCTAATATAGTGAAGTTTTTTTATAAAAAAGTATTTATTTAGTTAAAAAGTTTTTATTTTTTTTTGTAAATTTATAAAATAAATTTGGAATAATTTACATAAATTTTTAAATTGTTATCTACATATTTATACATATAACCAGTAAGGAAAGGCAGAAAGTCGGGCGGAGCCAACTATATAATACCCTACACCTCCCTAACAATGGGTCATTGCGATAATAATTTGGAATAATTAGTAAATGGGTAGGAACATATATCTAATTCTGAACCGATAATCGCTAAATTAAGCAATATTCGTTCATAAATTGAGAAACATCATTCTGGAAAATTTTAATGATCGGAAGTAAAGTACAACTTCTATAGCGCTTTGATACCAAATCAGGAGGAACATATATTAAATCTGAACCGATTTTCCCTGAATACTCATTCATGTAAAAAGACCCCTTACTGCCGAATTTCATTCTGGTCTGATATAAAATACAGTTTTTACAGCGCTTACATGTCAAATCGGGGATAACATATATATGGGGGCTATATCTAGATCTGAACCGATTTTCTCCGAGTTTGGCAGTATTCCTTTATGTAATAAGAAACCTTTTTCTGCCGAATTTCGCACTGATCGGATATAAAATAACATTTTTACATCGCTTACATACATGTCAAATCGGGGATAACGTATACGAGTGTATGGGGGCTATATCTAAATCTGAACCGATTTTCTCCGAATTTAGCAGTATTCCTTCATGTAACAAGAAACCTCTCTTTGCCGAATTTCGCACTGATCGGATATAAAATAACATTTTTCCAGCGCTTACATGTCAAATCGGGTGTAACGTATATATGGGGGCTATATCTAAATCTAAACCGATTTCTTCAAAAATTAACAGTGTTCATTCATATAATAAGAAACCTCTTTCTGTCGAATTTCATACTGATCGGATATAAAATAAAGTTTTTAGAGCGCTTACATGCCAAATCGGGGTAACATATACATATTTGGGGCTATATCTAAATCTGAACCGATTTTAACCAAATTCAAACTAAAAAAAAATAAGTAAAGTTTCGTCGAGATCAGACCATAATTGCGACCTGTACTTTGATTACAAGAATACAGACGGACAGACAGACGGACATAGATAACTCAACTCAGAAAGTGGTTCTAAGTCGATCCGTATAATAAACGATGGGTCTATTTCTTCTCCTTTTGGGTGTTAAAATTTTATATACTGTGGATGGCACATATCTCCAAGAGTATTTTTCGTTGTAAAGTACAGCTGTTTTTCGGCCGCATGATATAACTTGTAGTATGATTTTCAACCATCTTAGTTATTCATGGTGTAAACATGTAATAGATGCTGCTGTTTGTGTATCGGAAAAAATTCCTTGCCGTGTTTATTTGAGTTCCCTTCACCTTGAAGATATTTTTCTTGAATTTGTTTTATTTATACACGAAATTGCTCGCCTTGGGTCAGAAAAATTACTCTGGGGTATAGTGTCGTAGGGAATGGTTCGGGCTATAAGATGGTGCAAGATTTCTTTGACGTGTTTTGAAGAGTAGGAGTTATGCTCTATTAAGTAAATGATTTTAGTGCAATTTGTACCATTTTAATTTTTTAAATTGCATAGATTGACAAATCCTTCAGGTTTCGTGCACTAACAGCTTATAGGTTGCATAATTATACTAAATTAATCTTGTTAAAAAATCTCTTAAAGCAAAAAAGTTTTAGCCATTTAAAAATTTAAATTTACGAAGTAATTTTAATCCTATCGATGTATTCGATAGGCGGACATGGCTAAATCGGCACAATAAACTTTAGGTCTATCTCATGTTTTTAAGACGTTACAAACAAATTCACAAAGTCATAATACTCTGTGCCAGAGTGTGACATCGGGTATAAAAACTTTAAAGAAAAAAATAAATTTTCGGAACTTTGCCCTCGCCTTCAGACCTCAATTTTCATTTAATTAATTTAATATTGTAGGCCATCACGCCGACATTCTAGCGCATATATGCACCTCCGATTTGTCATATATGTACAGTATAAGCAACATTTTTAACCGATCTTTAAAAAAATTGACAGCGAGAAGTCTCTTGATACACTAACCCCCATTAACACAAAACAAAATAACCGAGCATTAGAGCTAACGAAAGTTAAACTGTATGGAATTTGACAGCTATAACCGGTAGTTAGCTCTTAAACATATTTTATTTATTTATTGTTAATGGCCCTTAGAGACAATACTAAATTTGAGGAAAATCAGTTCAGATTTAAATATAGCCCCAATATGATACCCCCGATTTGACATGTAAGCACTGCAGTAGCAGTATTTTATTCCCGATCGGTACGAAAAAGGAGGTTTCTTATTACAGGAATGAACACTGCCAAGTTTGGGGAAAGTCGGTTGAAATTTAGACATAGGCCCCATATATATGTAACCCCCGATTTCACATGTAAACTGTGTAGATATCGCCTCCATATATATGTTATGCCCGATTTTACATGCAAGAGCTGTAGATACTGTATTTTATATCCCATCAGCCTTGATGAGGAGTACTAAGTAATTTGTTAAGTGAAACGAAACCTTTTATTCCAAATTAATATCACAATGCGCCTTTTCGCATTGTTAGGGAGGGCTATGGTATTAAATAGTCGGCCCGCCCGACATTTAGTCTTTCCTTACTGGTTTTTATTTAATTTCGATGTTTTGTTTAAATGAATTAGAATTGTTTTTTAGTTTTTATGTGTACTTATTTTAATGAACACAATTTTTCCGTTTTTAATACCCTACACCACACTGAGGTACAGGGTATTACAACTTTGTGCATTTGTTTGTAACACACAAAAGGAGAAGAAATAGACCCATCGTATATTATACCGATCGACGTAGAATCACTTTCTGAGTCGATTTAGTTATGGCGTGGCAACTTCACTCATTTTTCTCAGAGAAATCAAATAAGTACTATAGAAGTTATTAAATAATCAATAATTCACTAAATATTAACCCTCTGTGAGGGAGGTACTAGAAGGAGTGGACCAATATGGCCCATCTTTGAACTTAGCAGGAGATAGAAAAAAATATTAGCACATACCAAATTTGAAGTCAATCGGTTGCTCCTTTCGAGAGTTATCGTGCGCACCAGCCAACAGACAGACGGATGGACGGACATTGCTCCTTCGACCTTAAATGACCCAAAACGAATATCCGCCGAATACACTAAGCGTCACTGCTTCGTTTTGTTACACTTTTGGCCCGTAGCAAATTAAAGGGTTTTTTCCACAACCCACGTTTTCAAAGTCGGTGTCATCATTTCTGCAAAACTACTGCACCTAACATTTTGAACACTACTCGTATTTCAGTACATAATTTAAGAGGTAACCCTGGGGAGTTTTTTTCAAATTAGTTTATATTTTTATTTTACAACAACAAATAAGCCGATGTTTTATTTGCAAAAATCTCGTTTTTAACTTCTAAGTGTTCCCAAAAAATTTAAAAATATAAATTTCGAAAAACCCTCCCATCGTTACCTGGGGAAAACGATTATCTAACGAAATAATTTCGGTTTATTGAACTTTAACTTTACCCCCCTTACCCAAAGCTCTTATACACTAAGATAGTGTTGAATATGTAAAGATGTCTTTATAGGACGTTCACTTGCAACGATCACGGCTGTATCGTCCGAATATGGCGATACTGTAACATCATCATTTGTTGGTATATCTGAAGTACAAATGGTCCAAGAACACTTCCTTGGGAATACTTTGCTTGGGGAATGCCTGCTTTCGTTTTCGTTAACTCAGATATTACATCATTTACTTTAACGTAAAGTGCCTTTCACACAAATAGGGGATATAAATGACAGAATAGAAACGCTTGCTGCACATTAGGAAATACTGCTGAACAATACACATATTTTCCAACGCATCTGTTGCTATATTTACGATATGATGAACTTGCTCAGGTGTAACGTGATGGTATCTAAAACCGAACTGATGATCAGGTATGATTCTATCATTCTCTAATATCTTCTCGAATATTTTAGAGAAATTTACTAAAAAACTTATCGGCCCGTATGATGTCTTCAGATGCTCTGACTTATTAGGTTTTCTTATCATAATAATTTCAGCGCACTTACATTGAGATGGGAAGTAGTAGAGTCTTGAAATTGAATTATAAATAAGTGTAAGGACGACAAAGGTGTTCTGTGACGCTACAATAATTTTTCTAATTCTTTTTGGATTTCGGTTGGGGATATGGGTTTAATTGGAAAATCTATTTGTAGTGGATAATATAAAAAACAAGTAAGAAAGTTTCAGTCGGGTAAACCGACTAAGGTATACCCTCACTTTGTGAGTAATGTAATATTGAATATTACTCGAATTATTCTGTTAATTTGTGTGGGAGGTACCAGAAGGGGTTTATCAAATACACCTTTTTTTTGCTGCACATTAGATACTTTAAATTCATTGCACTGTGCCGACTTATAAGCATTTATGTGCACTGGTATAAACGTTATGAGACATTAAATTGTGGTATGATTTGGGCATTTTGTGTGGGAGGTACAAAGAGGGGTGTGGCAATAACGCCCATTTTCACAGGGCTATAGACACTATAAAAACATTACATTGTACAAAATTTCAAGTATTTTTATACACTGGTTTTAATGTTATAAGCTGTTAACTTTTGGTGCAAAAAGGTACCTTTGTGTGGGAGGTACCAAAAGGGGCGTGACAACAACACCCATTTTTCCCTGGACTGTAGGCAATATAAAATCATAATACTGTACAAAATTTCAAGTATTTGTATACACTGTTATTAATGTTATTAATGTTGACTTCGCCCATTTTTCTCCAGTTGATAACGACTAATAAGCTAATACTATGTGTGGAATTTCAAAAGATTCGAATAAGTAGTATAGCAGTTATTAAAGAATCAATATTTCACAACATTTTAACCCTTTGTGGGGGAGGTACTAGAAGGAGTGGACCAATATAGCCCATCTTCGAACTTAGCCGGAGATAGCAAAAAATATTACCACATACCAAATTTGAGGTCAATCGGTTACTCCTTTCGAGAGTTATCGTGCGCACCAGCCAGCAGACACACAGACAGACAGACAGACAGACGGACGGACATTGCTCATTCGACTTAAAATGACCCAAAACGGATTTCCTCCGAACATACTTGGGGTCTTAGGTCACTCCTTCGACGTGTTACACTTTTTTCCGTAGCAAATGATATATACCCTCGTCACACTAAAGTGAGGGTATAAAAAGATTAAACTTAATTTCAATATGCAGTGTCGATAAATGAAAATGGAGTAAGTATGTTTTCCAAGTGATCTGCGAAAGTGTCAGCTATGCTCTTGTCGGTTCTGCAAAATGAGCATCTCCACTTCGTATTAAAATATTACCTTTTATTGGTATTTTTATGTGTTTTCTCGCTTTCCAAAAAGCGTGTTCGTCGTATTTTGAATTGCTTATTTATAAATCGAGCGGTTTTTGTGTTCTGAAAGCATAACACGCTTTATTAAAGATACCTTTGTCATAGAAGTTTCTACTTTCATCGTCGCACAGTGGCGGCTATAGAGCAAACAGGTTACAAAAATCAAAATTTTCATATGAGCCTACGGAGTTTTGAATGAACTCATATTATAGGAAGCTTTTCAAATATGCTACCCTTAATAATGTCAGATTTTTAGTAAAAGACATGGTTCGAGATATTATATTATATATATATCATAAAAATTGGTATTTTAAAGTCGTTGATCATCAAATTACATTTCCATATGAAACTATCTGATAGGTAGAGATACCTACTTGGTATTTTATTTTACCTCTTGGTTGAAGTTATGGGCATAAATCGGCTGCTCTGCCAGAGTATGATCCCAATATTCTGTTAAAGACACAGATGTACAAAAAACTTCTCTTTTAAAATTATCAGTTATGCACCTCTTAAAAATTACTTTGACGTACAAATAGTCTATTCACAGAACAATATTGACTTATGGTCTCTACGGAAGGCACAAATCTTATTCGGACACATGTATAATATCAAAATTGCACAACTCAACCTAAATCCATATGTATGCAGGTAACGGGTACCTTTTTTAGGCATGGTAGCATAACCCTTTTTATAAACCCCTAATCCATAGGGTACCTATCAGGTAACAGATTAGACTATATGTTGCAAAATAAGCATAATCGCTGGATTAGTCTACGACAGGAATTTGGCGCAACTAGTAATGAAAACATGGCGTTGAACATAATGCCGTCATCAGTGCATTATTTCCGAGCAGTAATGTTTAAGATTGCAAAGGAATCGACGGAACTCATAGGTACCACGGAGAAGGACATTGAAGAACAAATAAGCAAGATTAAGCCCATAGAGCTGTAATTTGGAGAAGGAAAATATATTGAATGTAGTTACGAGTTCCGTCTGACCATGGTTGATGGAAAAGTCGCTAACGAACTGACAGGAACAACCTCAAAATTGTCGTGCCCGATTTGCAAAAAGAGTCAGAACAACTTCGGTAATTTGAACGATTCTACAAACGAGGAGAACTACGAATATGGAGTGTCCCCATTGTACGCAAGGATAGTGTGTGTAGTTCTTGCTAAAATTGGCGTATACCCTACCACAAGAGGAGCAAAACTTCCATAAAAATACATCAACTAAGTATAAGGAAAAGATTCCAAAGAAGCAAATAAAAGTATACTGTCCCAACCACGGATACGGAACGATGGAAACACTTCTAGGAAACTTTTTGAAAATGATGAGGCAGTAACTAGAATCACTGGAATTGAGAATCAAATCGTCAAAAAGATTAGGAACGATCTTGAATGTTTTAAACTGCAAAGAAAACATCAATTCTACAACATATGGAGAATATGCATCGAAAACGGAACTACATTGGAAATGTATCCACAGAAGAAGTCCTTAAGATATTGGCGCTTGGCAAAGGTATATGTAATAGCCAATTGAATAGCTTTCTGAAGAAGCACAGGAACCTCTTCATAAATGGGGTGTAATGGTATATAGCTTCCACGTACTGCACCCTGGGTAACGCCAAATGATCTGCCAAGTAGCGGTTCTACTTAAAAAACTCCCTAACGCGGGGTGTAAAGCGACCTCGTGCCCATCGATGTATGGTTTATATATACTTATAACAAACTCTCCTAAGTCCGGAGTGCTATGCGTACCATGCTCATCGGACTTTTCGGTTGGCAGTCGGGGGTTATCATAGACTGTGTTTTGACGGCTGCTGTTGCTGATACCTGGAAGCCTCAGCAACGACTCAGTCCTTGTCATGTTTTTGGGGCCTATGACGTGATGGACCTGCCCTGCCCCACACTCGTGGGACCTGTATGAGTCATTCCATGCCAAACGGGACGGTTTTTGACATCACTATTTTTGATTGCTTCGAAATTTTGTGAATGCATGATTTACCTAAAAATATCTTATACGTAGCTCAAGAAAAAATTTTAAAAAAATTTCTTTAAGAGTTATGAGCAATTTAAAGTTGACGAAATTACGTTTTTTTCTAAAAGGTGTGTTCATTCTTTTACTTGTATCTCCTGAAATACGTGACCGATTTTAATGTGCTATACCTTGTTTTGAAGGTAATTTCAACTACTACAACTAACTGGATTAAGCACTATAACAAATATATTAATTTTTAATGTTTTTGCCCTTTTATGCTTTCTATTGCAATTTTCAAAATGATTACACCCTTCGATTTTTTTTAAATTTTAATGTCGTGTTCTTAGATGTCTTTGTTAGCTACTGTATGAATTTGGAAGTGGTGAATTGATTGGAACTATTTTTTAAAATTTTTTATAAAAAAAACCATTTGCATAATTTCTGTGAATGTGCTTTAAATAATTAACAGAATGATAATTTTTAGTATTAGTTTATTAAAACAGTAAGGACAATAAAACATTTAAGAAAAGAATGACAATTATTAATAATCAGTATACTAATGTAAAAATAAGAACAATAAAAATGTATTAGAAAGATTCGAATCAAGTATACTATTAACAGTAAAAAAGGAGAAAATGGGTATAAAAATATTAATCATTGTACACCGTCTTAAAACAGTACTTGTCGGAAGTTGACGATGTCTGAACTCTAATTTTTTTATCGGACGTGGTAGTTTTGAGTTCAATAAATTACTTTCGCTTTATTATTGCTTTCCTTTTTCTTTGAATTGTCGAATTGAATGTGAAAAACGGACTAACAAAGTTATTGTATTTTTTTCTTCATCAAAAACTGAAATCCAGGTTGCTGTGATTTTAAAAAAAATTTCATCTCAGAGTATAGTTTAACAAGTACTTTCTTATTTTTTGACTCTTGCTATTAAATGAGTTTTGTTTTTTAAATATCAAGTCATCGCTGATTTTTGCGTTTTTGCAAATAATTTTGCAAAATTAATAATAGTTATTGTTGTTATTGTTATATTAATAAACTAACGGCTAAAAATTATCATTCTGTTAATTATTTAAAGCACACTCACAGAAATTATGCAAATGGGTTTTTTTATAAAAAATCGTAAAAAATAGTTCCCATCAATTCACCACTTCCAAATTCATACAGTAGCTAACAAAGACATCTCAGAACACGACATTAAAATTTAAAAAAAATCGAAGGGTGTAATCATTTTGAAAATCGCAATAGAAAGTATAAAAGGGCAAAAACATTAAAAATTGGTATTTTTGTTGCAGTGCTTACTTTAAGTTAGTTGTAGTAGTTGAAATTACCTTCACGTATTTTAGGAGATACAAGCTAAAGGATAAACACACATTTTAGAAAAAAACGTAATTTCGTCAACTTTAAATTGCTCATAACTCTTAAAGAATTTTTTTTTAATTTTTTCTTGAACTACGTATAAGATATTTTTAGGTAAATAATGCATACACAAAATTTCGAAGCAATCAATAATAGTGATGTCAAAAATGGTCCCGTTTGGCGTGGAATGACTCATATGCAACCCTTAAAACCAACAAAAACGGACACACAACAACCAACCGATACGACTACGAATACAAGAACTGATTACGATACAACTACAACGAATATGACGACGACTACGACAAATACACGTGGATCTAAACCTTGGCTTGGAAACAAGCCAAGTGATTCAAAGACCTATGGTAAGCATACCCGTCCTTCAAAGAGGAAGTTTAATGATCGGCGCATGGCTCTCGAGATCCTTGAGAGACTTGAGAAGGCCGATCCTGCATCTCTGACCAACAAGCAGAGAGAATCCCTGAAGTGCGCACGGAGTATTTCTGAAGAACAGGATACCGCTTCAACTTCCATATCGCAGGCGCCAACTAAACAAAAGGGTTTAGTGGTAACGCTGCTCCTCGGTCCTTCGCTGATGTTACTAAGGACAGCTTGATACTGACGGTCATCAACAGGGGAGAGGAAGACGGCAACATCCCCAAGTGCAGGTGAAGTGAGATAGAGTACGCACTGTGCTCTGTTTTCTTCGATGTCCTTGAGGAGATCCCGGGACCGGCTCCCGATTGTTTCGACGCAGGGTGGTTTCAGGGCCGCCTAAAACTAATACAATTTAGTAAAATGCGCTCTGTTGAGTGCTATCGCTGCGCTTCGAAGAAAATTAGCGACATCTAGCCGGGTGCGACGCTGGATGTTGTCAACAAGGAGGACATCCGGTCTCGGCCCAGGATGCATGAATGGATTCCGGCTATAGCAGCCGACGTGGAATCCGTGACTAAGATGCTGAAGGTTTGCAATCCCGAGTTTCCAACTGGCAACAGGAAGGTAGGTCGATTGGATGAGGCGGATGGGCATCGGAGTCACGCAGTATTTATACTGAATGCCGAGTCCGGTTCCTATAGATAAATCTCTCCATGAACAATATTTTGCCTTCTCTGGATATGATGGGTGTCAGAGTTGTTGCCTATGCCGATGACGTGGCAATAGCTGTTATAGGGAAGTTTCTGGATACTCTCAGAGACATCCTACAGCAGGCCCTTCATACAACCACAAGATGGGCTTCCGGCAATGGTCTTGGTGTTAACCCGACCAAGATTGAACTAGTTCTTTTCACCAGGAGAAATAAGGAGCTTAGTCTGGAATGCCTATATCGACGTACCTATTACGGGCTAATAGTGGCTATGGGGGTGTCTCCCCCAAACAATTTATGATTAAACCAAAAAGACAAAGGAGATTACGGCGCAGGAGAGGGAAAACCCAGTTCCGGCGACAAGCGTTGATTCCCTCACGAGTCATGTATCGTCGTTATCAAACAATCGTGAGCATGCAACTACTACGAGCTTTGGTGCCTTGGATCCCGTAGACGAAAATGAAATAAGATCACATCCAACCGCAGGCAAAACAAAATATAAAACAGATGAAAATGAAGCAGAACCCAGTTGGGGATCTAAGCAACCCTAGCCTTTAAAAGCCAGTGGGGACTCTGCCTCTGAATCATCAAATGAAAACAATATCATTGTTGCTAACTCAAAGAGACTGTCAGGGGCACAAAGAAGGAAACTGAATATGTTGAACCGACAGAACCTTTTACGGGATGAATCTCACAATTCTACCTCCAACACATTCACTGAAAACATTATCTTCGTGAATATCACGAAATGTTTCTTACATACGAGTATTACGAAATCTGTCTTAGAAGAAATGTTTCATATGATATATGAAAAAATCATATATTTTACGAAGATTATTCTTCTTTTTTTGTCATTATTACATATTTTTAATGAAACTATTTCATACTTTTTATGAAACTATTTCATACTTTTTATAAAACTATTTCATACTATTTATGAAACTATTTCATATTTTTTATGACAATATTTCATATATTTTATGAAACTATTTCATATTTTTTATGAATTTACTTCATATTTTTTGTGAAATTATTTCACATTTTTTATGAAATTATTTCATATTTTTTATGAAATTATTTCATATTGTTGTTATTTATTGTTGGTCTGTGCTTTTGTTATTCAGTCAGAATTTATTTTGGTTTGAGACCATATGTTTCATTTACTTTCTGTATATTGCAAAAAAGTAATAGAAGCAAATACAAAAATTGGTAGAGTTTTAATTGCTTGGTAGAATTGACTGCAGTTTCGATAGACACCACTCTATCATCTTCAGAATTCTGTAGCAACAGTGCATGTCTTTAACTTAAATCAGCTGAAATACTTATGGAAGCAGTAAATTGAATTTAACAAGAACTGCTAACCAAACCCGTATTTTGGCGAACTAAGTCAACATACTAAAACTCTCATATGTTTTTTGCTTGGGTTTGCATCGCGAACCACGAAAACAAATGTAGTTTTGTCAATGGCTAATGCCGACGTCATCGTACCTCATGTATTTGTATGTGTTGTTGTTATTTATTGTTGGTCTGTGCTTTTGTCATTCAGTCAGAATTTATTTTGGTTTGAGACCATATCGTCGGTGCGCCGACGAAAACTCCTATGTGTTTTTTTACTAGTTTTCAGGAGAGACAAAAAACGTTGCTATTTCGTCAAATCGCGATATTTTTAATATCTCAGATTTTTGAATTTTTCTTTTAATTACTTGCCACCAATATATCATAACAAAAATCGAATATGTGAAAAGGCCATGACGTGGTAAATGGTTTTCAAGAAAATTGACATATAGTATATTTTGTTTGGAGAATTTAAAATTTTTATAAAAGAAAAAAATTACACATAGGGTAATTAAAAAGAAAATCGACCCAAAAATGACGATTTGAAAATTTTACATTTTTGATTTTGCTGAAATTGTGCATGCGCATACTGCAAGATGTTACGAAATAATGATAGTTTACCGTATGTCAAAATTTGTAGCGGTTTAGATTTTATAGGGTGACAAAGTAGGACATCTACATTGTTTTGTAAAAAATTAAGCTATGTTCAAGTCGCCATGACTTTTGAACGGAAAGTCAGATTTAATTGAAATAAGTACCATCTTAAAGATATTAACGTTATTTCTAAGTATTATACACATAAGGATAAGTATATGTGTATTAACGATATCAAAAGGACGAAAATGTCCTTAATCCTTGATTATCCTGAAAAATGTATTTTCAATTTTTTTAATTTTATTTCTGAATATTACCCCCATATTGCTCCATAAAATATAAAATTTTCAGAATGGGTGCTCAATGGGTTCAAAAGATATGATTTATTTAACGTCCGTCTGTCTGTTCGTTTGACTGGTTTATGCCAATGATATCTCTGAAAAGGAGTGACCGAATGACTTACAAATTAGTATGTGGTAATATTTTCCTCAAACCTACGTAATGTTTTGAAGTGGCCCATGTCGGACCCCTCCTTGTGGTACCTCCCTCACAAACGGTTAAAATTTTGTGACATGTTAAAACTCTTATAACTTCTATACTACTCATAGGAATCCAATGAAATTTCATACATAGTAATTATTTCACCGTATTTATAAGCTGAACAAAAATGGGCGAAAATGTCACGCCCCTTTTGGTACCTCCCACACAAAGGGACCAATTTTTACAATAAGTTCACAGCTTATAACATTAATACCAGTACATAAAAATACTTCAAATTTTGTGCAGTGTAATATTTTTATAGTACCTACAGGCCAGCACAAAGCGGGCGTTATTGACCCACCCCTTCTAGTACCTCTCACACAAATTCTAACAATTTTGTGAAATGTTGAAAAATTATAAGCTCATTAAAATAAACTTATAAATAAAAAGCTCTAACATTTCATAAAATTGTCAGAATTTGTGTGGGAGGGGGAGGCCTATAGTAGGTACTATAAAAATATTACACTGCACAAAATTTGAAGTATTTTTATGCACTGGTATTATTGTTATAAGCTGTGAACTTATTGTAAAAATTGGTCCCTTTGTGTGGGAGGTACCAAAAGGGGCGTGACATTTTCGCCCATTTTTGTTCAGCTTATAAATACGGTGAAATAATTACTATGTATGAAATTTCATTGGATTCCCATGAGTAGTACAGAAGTTATAACAGCTTTAATATGTCATAAAATGTTAACCGTTTGTGTGGGAGGTACCACAAGGAGGGGTCCGAAATGGGCCACTTCAAAACATTACGTAGGTTTGAGGAAAATATTACCACATACTAATTTGTAAGTCATTCGGTCACTCCTTTTCAGAGATATCATTGGCATAAACCAGTTAAACGGACAGACAGACGGACATTAAATAAGTCATAACTTTTGAACCCATTGAGCACCCATTCTGAAAATTTTATATGTTATGGAGCAATATGGGGGTAATATTCAGAAATAAAATTAAAAAAATTGAAAATACATTTTTCAGGATAATCAAGGATTAAGGGCATTTTCGTCCTTTTGATATCCTTAATACACATATACTTATTCTTATGTGTATAATACTTAGAAATAACGTTAATATCTTTAAGATGGTACTTATTTCAATTAAATCTGACTTTCCGTTCAAAAGTTATGGCGACTTGAACATAGCTTAATTTTTTACAAAACAATGTAGATGTCCTACTTTGTCACCCTATAAAATCTAAACCGCTACAAATTTTGACACACGGTAAACTGTCATTATTTCGTATCATCTTGCAGTATGCGCATGCAAAATTTCAGCAATATCGAAATTCATAAATTTTCAGAGTGGGTCGATTTCCTTTGGAATTACCCCATAGGAGTTTTGATATTTGAATGTTCACACCGTACGTTAAGCAATCGAAAGTTGGTCTGGATTGTGGCCAAAAACGACTAATGAGGTTTTGTACAGAATCATCCCCTCTACTTAGATAAGAAGAGATCAAAATCTGATCTGCTTCCTTTCGGGAGTTATCGCGATAAAAACAATTTTTAACCAAAAAACCGAAGTTAATTATTGAATCGCGGAAATTTAAAACTATGACATAATTCCCCATAAATATGAACATTTGCAAGACGCTTTATAATGTCCGCGATATGTGCAATATTATTCTATAGCGAAATGTTTATTATTATATTATATTATATTATTGCGAATTTAATAAAATTAATATATTAACATTCAATGATTCCTGGGGATAGATTGGCACCAGTGTTTCCGCCATAAACATCCCGCGATGAATAAATTTCGAACAAAAAACATTTATGTTCAGAATTATTTTACTATATAATGCTATTATTATTTCTGTATCCTGATTTTGAATCTAAGCGCCATGAAAAAACATTTTTTAAGATATTATTCTCATTAATAAAACAACTTTGATAAAATTTGACAAAATATTTTTCCTTTTATTCGGCTCTGATGGGGCGGATATAATATTGTCGTCTCTCCCGACTGAAGCAACGTTATAGTTTAGTGCCTTTTTACGCTTTTTCAATTTTTCATAACGCTTTTGCTGCGGAAAGAGTTGGTATCACTGATGAAGTTATTTCATATTTTGTATAAAATTGTTTAATATTTTGTAGATATTATTTCATATTTTGTATGAAATTATTTCATATTTTGTATGATATTATTTCATATTTTGTATGAAATTATTTCATATCATAATAAAATTATTACGACTTTTTTACAATTTGAATAAAGTTGTAATCAAAGCAAACTCGTCAGCATCTGAAATGTATAACATATACACTGATAGAAAAAGCATCGTCATTCGTCAAAAGTCAGCTAACGTACGGATAATCCTATCTATGAATTTGTTCGTCGCCATTACGAATCTCTGTTTAGGTATACTAGAACACTAGAACCCACTGGGTGATTACATATCATCCCTACGATGAATCGTGCTCACAAATAAAAAAATTATATATACCCTACTCTCTAAGGTGAGGGGATAAATATGGGGATTTATTTGATTTATAATACAAATATCAATAAGTGTATATATAACATATAGCAAACGGGTAACGTATCAAAGGAGTGGCCTAAGACCCTAAGTTTATGCGGAGGAAATCCGTTTTAGAAAACATTAAGTCATTTTACTTATGTCCTCCATCCGTAAGCCTGACTGGAGCGAACGATAACCCTCGAAACTATAGTTTCCAGAGATTCGACAGGGCGACGAATGACGAATGACGAATGACGAAGCTTTTTCTATCAGTGTATAACACATAAACTGTTGTTAAGTAGGTAATAAATTTGCATAGATCTTCTTTTTTGTTCCAAGGTCGGACGCTTTTTAAATCCATACTGATATAAGAACAAAATAAAGTACACGAAAATCTTCGTAAATAGTATGAAGAATATAGTATGAAGAATGTTTCGTAAATAGTACGAATAAATTATTTTCAGTGTACATGAAGGCCGCTAAAAGAGTCAGGTCTCCCGAAAAATAAAGCGCCGTGAAAGTGACTAAGAAGAAAAATGGCACGCCGTCTTCCAGTAATTCGGAGAAGCCTAACGTAACCATACAAAAGGAAGTCTGTATACGGGTCCTTCGATCGTGGGCGGTAGAGTTGATCTAATAACGCAGATAAAGTCAACCAAATCATCCATTAAGGCTTTACACAACAAGACTCTACAGACATGCAAAATCATTTGGCCATAAATAAGGTTAAGAAGACACCATCTTATTCTAAAATATCTAAACAACATTTCCGAGACGATCTATGCTATGCCATAATTGATAGCAGTAGTGCATCTGGCAGAATCCCCGAAGAGAGTAACTTCGAAGATTTGGTCTATACGAGGGTAGCGGAGTACGTCCTCGAGTCTAAGGATGAACCAATCGAAGTAATACGTTGGAAGTTTGAGAGGGGTGTTTTGATGCTGAGGCCAGAATCCAAGAACAATCTTGCCATGGCGAAGGGCATGGCGTACTTCTAGATCTGGATAGTCTTTTTCAAAATAGGAAATGCAGGAAGTTCCCGGCAAAGATGGTGATCAAAATAAAATGAGCCACACACCGGTTCAAAACAATGAGGGAGCGACAAAAAATAACACCGCCGTCCTAAAATGTATACTGTAAGATGGTGTAATAGGTAGTGAACGAAAGGAGGAGAATGACCCACTACCAAATACTGAGGGAGTGCCACCAGATAGGATAGACTCCCAAAAGAAACTTTTACTGGAAAGACAATGATTGAGGTCATCCAGATAAACCTCCACCGGAGCGAAACAGCATCCAACGCTCTGATGGACATCATAAATAAAGGCATGGTTCATATTGCTTTGATGCAGAAACCATGGACAACTTGCAACAAGGTTACTGGATTAAACCATGTAAACTATAACCTTTTCTACGCTAACACAGGTACTCGTATTGTATTTTGTGCCATAAAAACTTATGTTTTCTTTTCTCTCCAGAGTTGTCAACATCGGACGCAACGGTGGTCAAGGTAATGGAAACATGTAGCTGACTATAATATATCTGCCGTTCGATGCGCCGACATTGCCACCTACGTCGGAATAACAACGTCTGGTAAGGGAACCCAAACACACAAGTAATGAGTAATTAGCTGGCTGTGATGCCAACTCCCATCATATCGCTTGGGGTAGTACTAACACCAATAAAAGGGGACACGCCCTTATAGAATTTTTTAATACAAACGGCCTCATAACTCTTGACATAGGAAACAATGCAACCTTTGTTAACAAAATAAGGGAAGAAGTATTAGATATGTATAACGATATGTTCAATAAATCTTATTGATGAGATCCATGAGTGGAGGGTTTCGGATGAAGACTCCTATTCGGACCACCGTTATATAAGGTTTAAAATTGCACGGCTACCGCCAACCCCAATAAGTTTCCGTAATAAGGCTAAGACCGACTGGACTAAATTCGGAAATCTACATAGAAATCGATTGGGCCAGCTAACACGCGATTATCTACGAGTATGTACAGAAGACATTGATATCAATGTAAAGAAAATTTCCGACTGGTAATGCTGGACCAACAGAGGAATAGTTACAGAATGAAAATGTATTGCATCAAGTACTTATTACGGATATAACAGATACTATGGTTAAAGAAGCGATAAAATGCTTCTCTCCCTTCAAGGCTGCGGGACCGGTTGGAATATTTCCAGCACTTCTGCAGAATGAGGTGGATCTGGTATCAACTCATTTAGTTGGAGTGTTCACTGCATGCCTAACCCATGCTTATACCCCAAAAACCTGGGAGGAATCAAGGGTGGACTTCATACCGAAGCCTGGCAAGTCGAGTTATACGACCCCAAAGGCTTATCGACCCTCATTTCTTTCCTGTTAAAAGCAATGGAAGGAATAATTGATGACATGGTTTAAAGTAAAATAGCGGATGACAGGCTAAAATTCAAACAACACGCCTATGTCAAAGGAAGATCAGTGAAAACAGCTCTGCATGAGGTAGAGCACCACATAGAAGAGTCCTTAAGTAAAGAAATGTATACACTTGCTGTTTGCATAGACATTGAGGGTGCATTTACCAATGTGCAGACCGAAACACTTATTCAGTCCTTAGACGAGTTTCAGGTTGACCAGGCGCTGATAAACTGGATCAACAATATGCTAAGGAATAGGTGGATTATTTGTGGGTCATATGAAAATCAGAGACAAGGTAAATCGTGGTATACCTCAGGGGGCATTTTATCGCCTCTCCTATGGGTAACGACGATACACAGTCTCCTTAAACCCTCACCAATGAAGGACTTAAACCAGTCTGTTATGCACACATCCAAACCAACTATGCAGAAGAGCTGAGGAGGCACTTAACATAGCATATAACTGGACACAAGCAAGGGGATTAAATGCTAACCCGGACAAAACAGAAATATGTCTATTTACAAGGAAAACGAATTTCCCACGTTTTACCCGGCCTCGATTCCTGAATAAGACAATTGCTATAACTAAAAAGGTAAAATACTTGGGAGTAATCTTGGATCAGAAAGTGTACTGGAAAGATCATCTTGAAGAAAGAGTTACAAAGGTCCACAGATGTTGGTCGTTGGGCAGGAGAGCTATAGGTTCAAAATGGGGACAACATCCAAATATTACTCATTGGCTTTACATGAGCGTGATTAGACCAATAATAACCTACGCCTGTGTAGTGTAGTGGGCATCAATGGACGAGAAGTGCAACGTAATACCTTTGCAAAAAATGCAACATATATGCTGTCTAGGCATTAGCGTGGTATTTAGAACTGCACCAACAAGAGCGTTGGAGACTATGCTGCACATCCAACCAATAGACATCCGTATAAAGTATGAGTCAGCCCTCTCAGCAAGACGTCTACAAGTAATGGGTGAATGGATAAATCAAGACCACAAGTCGTACCATCAGAAGATTTTAGAATCTTTAGTTGGTCATATTCAAACACCAGAAATCTTCGACCGTATTCCTGAAGTGCGTCTTACAGCTACCTGTGATTCGTCTGTGCCAGACAGAAGCTCCTGGCAAAAGGAAACACTGGCCCATGTGCCAGTGGAAACCAGCTGCTACACGGATGGGTCCAAGCTAGGAGGAAGGACGGGTCTGGGACTTTTTTTGATGAACCAGAAGTCGAACTTCACTTCCGCCTCACTGACCATAATACGGTATTTCAAGCAGAAGATCGAGCAATCACGGAGTGTGTGAACTGGCTCAGTAATACCTTAAAGCCAACATCTTCACAGATAGCCAAATGTCGATTAAAGCAATAACATCGAAAAGGGTCAAATCCACAACTATGTTAGACTCTAAAAGAACAATAAATAATTACTCAGCCCATGCATGGTCAATTGGGTATTTGGTGGGTACCAGGACAACGGGGTGATTGGAAATCAACAGACAAACCGCTTGGATTCAAAGGACAGAAAACTTCGAGTAATAAACATGGAAAATTTGAAACCTTTCGAAGCCAAGAACGATTAGTTGAAGCACAGTAGGAGCAACTGCAAATATACTGAGGGTTAACCCAAATGAAAAGAAAACAAAATGTGTTCTGAAACTAAACAAGATCGAGATTAGTAAGATGATGAGTGTCCTAACGGAACACTCAAGCTTACAAGCACATGTTCATCGCATAGCGGAAAACGACGAGTGAAGGGAAAACATCGAAACGATAAAACATTTTCTGTGTCACTGCCCGGCTTTCACACATGCAAGATCCCAACATTTCGGGTCCGACATATCACCAGACTTGACTCATCTCAGAGGATATTACTGGAAGATACTGAGAAAATGTGTGTCTAGTACCGATTTTCTGTAACTCGCGAGGTATAAAAATATAATAAATAAGGAGAGCATAACAGGCCGTACCACCGGCTTAAGTGTATGTCCATGGACATTAGACGTTTAAACGTCTCCTCTCTTCAACCTAACGTAAGTATTTTACTAGACAGGAAGTTGCACTTCAAACCCTACATTTTGGAAAGAGCAAATATGATAACGCTATATGTGAAAGGGCAATAGGAAAACGCTGGGGTCTGAACCCCAGCAGTAGTCAGACCGATAATGCTGTACGGCATTGTCGTCTGGTGGACAACTCTGCAGAAATCCACCTTCTGTGCGATACTAAACAAGGTTCAGGGAATGGCTGCTATATGTATTATTGGTGCGCTGAGAACGACACCAACTGCGGCACTAAATGTTGTACTACATTTAATGCCGTTAGATATTGTAGAAGTGGAAAATGCCGCATGTATGTACTGCGATTAGACTCAGGGAACTGTCAATGTGGTCAGGAAATGCCTACGGACATAGTGTAATTCTAGACAGAATGCCTGACCTTCCGGGCACTGTTGATCACACTATGACTAAACCACTCTTTGACAAGAAGTATCTCACTCTTATACCTGATAGATCAGAATGGAATGGTCGCACCCCGGACCGGACGAGATTTAATAACTTCTATACAGACTTTATCTTTTCTGAGGAACTTCAGCTATCACTTGCAAAAAGACTGCCTGATCGCTGTACTGTTTACCAGGCAGAAATCTTAGCTATTAAAGAGGTATCGGAATGGATGAGAATGATTGTGCCGGTGAATGAATGAAGTCGGTATAAATATTTTCTATGATAGTCAGCCCCTGACTGTCGCAGATCTCTTAACGCGATGGCTGAACAGTTCAATATTCACCTAATATGGGTGCGGGGCCACAGGAACATACCAGAGAACTGCAAGACTCATGCACTTGCAAGACAAGGAACTACCTTACATGCTCCAGGGTATCTGGAACATGTGGGCATGCCTCTACCAACGTGCAAGCTCCTCTTGAGAGATAGTGCACTTACGGCAACAAATGACAGGTGGTCACTAGACAGGAACTGCATACATTCCAGGCTGATGTGGCCCGGCCTAGACTCAAAACGCACCAAGCACTGCTGTCGTTGTCGAGAACGGACGTCTCACTTATCGTGTCTGTCATGACAGTTCGCTTATAGGACGACACGCAGAGAGATTGAAGGTCTTGCATAATGACTTTTGAAGAAGCTGTGGAGACGAAAAGAAGGAGGAATCAAGAGAACGCCTTCTGTATCTGTGCCCCGCTCTCCCAAGAAGGCGACATACAACCTTGGGCTCTTATTTCTTTAAGGAGTAAGCTAACTTGGCTGATGTTGGAATCCGCCGACTTTTGAGCTTTTTAAAGCAATCAAATTGGTGCAACGGGAGGGACTAGAGATAACTAATGTCTTCCCTTACGTCCCTGTGGTAACACAATGGACTTGTTAGTCTATGGGAGTCTGTTTTACAGGCTGCCACTCTTAACTTAACCTAACCCTTTAGAATAGAAATAGAAAAAGTTTGGAACGATAGTTTTCAAATAAAATAAAAAAGTTCAAGAACATTTGTAAAAGGGCTTTTAAGGATGATAATACGATCAAATAGTGTGGGTTTGTCATAACATCCAAATTACTAAATTGACTTTTTTAAATATTATATGATAATACTAAATCAAACCAACATCAAACCATCAAAACACAAAAGTACAGTGATGTGTGATGCCTTATTTTCGGAACGAAAATATTGCCTGAATTTGACGTTTGTCATAAATAACTGTTTATTCAAGCCATTTTTTCTTCAAAATATTTTATCTTTTTCGAGCTTGGCAGAAGGGCGTAGAAAAGAAGAGAGAAATAAAATTCTTCTTAATTAAGAAGTGTATTCAATAGAAAAGGTAAATTTTGAAATTTCTCGCGCTATGTGCATTCTATTAGCTTTTTATACCCGACACCACACTGTGGTACAGGGTATTATAACTTTGTGCATTTGGTTGTAACGCCTAAAAAACAAAGAGATAGACCCATAGTTTATTATACTGATCGGCATAGAATCACTTTTTGAGTCGATTAAGCCATGTCCGTCTGTCTGTCCCTCTGTCTGTCCATGTATTCTTGTAATCAAAGTGCAGGTCGCAAATATGAAGCTGTCTTTACGAAAATTGGTACAGAGGCATTCCTTAGACTTAGATTCCTATTGAAAATGGGGCATATCGGTCCATGTTCTCATATATCCCCCATATAAAGTTCCCCACCGATGCCACTTCTTGACGCTCTAGAAAACACATTATTGAATGGATCAGGCAGAAATTTAAGAATTTACACTTTATATTGGACCAAATCGTCCGTAGAAAAATTGGACACATCGGTCCATGTTTTTGTATTTTGTGACATAGGTGGGGACCCCATATAACGGTCCCCACCTATGTCACTTCTTGACGCTCTACGGAAGGGATTCTTCAATTGATCTGTCTGATGTCACTTCTTGGCGATCTAGAAAAAACATTTCTCAATCTTAATCATTCCTAGTGCAAATGGGTAATAACGGTCCATATTTTAACATTGCTCCCATATAGAGGTCCCCTTCGATTAAACGTCTTAGCGATCTAGAGGACGAATTTTTTAACACATCATGCGGAAATTTAAGCTTTTGTGCTTCATATTGAATTAAATCGTCTCTAGTGAAAATCGGGTGTATCGGTCTGTGTTTTGATAAGTATAAGACCCTCATGAAGGTTAAGTTTTTTAACATGTGTGTCTGGAATTTAGAAATGTACTCTATTTAACCTGCAATTGTTGATAGTAATAATGGTTATCTGTGCATTTGTTGGCAAACAATGCACTGATAGAAAAACCGTTCGTCACAATGACGAATCAGTTTGGTCAATATATCTTTGTACTGGTGTCGAAAAGTTTCGTAAAAGCGATTTTTTTACGTCAATAGAACGAACACGATTGTCAACCCTTGTTTTTTGGTGATTTCGAAATTCGTTGAGGGAACGATAAGGTTTCATTCCCACTACAAAAAGGTTTATTGACCATTTTGCTGAAAATTTGATAAAACGAAGCAATCAATTTATATTTTGTGCTTAAGTGGTGATGAATGGAATTCGTCGTGATTATGAATAACGTCGTTGTAATGAACTCGATTCATCGTAGGAATGAAATGTGATCATCCTGAGGACGAAAGTTTTTGGAAAAAGAGTTTCGTCATGGTGACGAAAAAAATTCATCAAGAGGATTATTCTGTACTTTATCTGACTTTTGACGAAAAAATAATCGTGATGATGTACAAATTCATCGTCATGACGAAGCTTTTTTCTATCAGTGTGGTGGAGGGTATTATACGCCCTATTTTAATCTTTCCATGCTGGTTTAATGTTGACACAATTTGATCAAAGCCACCTGTATACTGCGATTACAACATCGTCCGCATATGCCACGACTTTGCAGCCACAACCTTCCAGATCTAACACAATTCCATTCACCGCTAGATTCCAAATTAGTGGATACAGTACACCTCCCTAGCTAGAGTTGTGGGTCCGAGACTTGCTGTTATGCGTCTTCTGGTAAGCAAACCCTAAATTAGACTAATCAAGATATATTTCACCCTTAGATGCGACAGCGCCGCAATACCGCATATGTGTGAATGTCGTTAAAAGCCCCTTCAATATAAAGAAAGGCCTAATAGCGCCGCAATGTCAAGAAGGCCACCATATGTTGGTTTCCGACAAGAGTTTTGTACCCAGGTTCTTTCTAATGAACGAGTCTAAGAGTAGACGTTTTAATAGGAACTAGGACAGACAAATTGCCCTTAAGTAATTTGCCCTAGTTTGTGATATATTTCCCGCTTTGGGTATGAATACCACTTTGGTGTAAGTCAATGGGTTACTTCTTCCGATACTGACGGACGTGTTACCATTAGCCATAGCAATTGATATATACTCGTACACGTCCTCCGCTAAAGTGACGGTAGAAAATGAAAGGTCTGAGCACCACCTTCACATTTTCAGGGTCCGTTTAGAATATAAAACTGTAAGGAAAGGCAGATGTCGGGCGGAGTCAATTATATGATACCCTGCACCATCGTATTAGATCGGAACATATTGTTGCTCTAAATCTGAAATGGTTTCCGATTGGAAAATGTGTTGCTTTTTGATATCTGATACTCGTATCGCTTTGGTGGACATCGCTAAATCGACACAGAGAGTGATTCTAAGTCGATCGGTAGAATAAACGATCTTATCTCCTTTTTGATGATACAAACAAATACTTAAGGTTACAATACCATGTACCACATTGTGCACCCTGTATAACAGTTTGTTCTAATTTTGATTTATTGGACAACTGCAAATAGAATGGTCTTGAGCTGAGAGTAGACGTGCACTTTTAAAGTGCATCGGCGATTTTGAGAGCGTTTACAGCCAATTCCGCGTAAATAGAAAGGAGAAAAATCTTATAAAAACGTCTCAGTTAACAGCGATTTTTATTACGTAGTCGTATACAAAATGTAAATATGTGTGAATGTGCATTTCACATAAAAATCACGAATGTCAATGTGTCCTTGGGGAGCATGTGCAGATTTTCTATTTATGGAAATCTGTTTCAAAGGTCCCACTGTAGTTTTGGTAACATTCAATTGCACTGTCCCACCCTCATGAATAACCTTTTACACGACCATATACTGATATTTTCCGCTTGACTTTCTCCTGGCATATGTTTGCAGCTGGACTTTTTTTTGGTCTCCAATGCCAAGTGTGTAAGAATTCTTTGCTTCATCTCCTTTTACCTTAAAAGTGTGTAACTTTTCAATGCCTTTTTAAACTAAAAACTCATGTTAGAGACTCTCAGGAGTACAGTTACGAATGTATCCGTGTTTATAAGGCAGTGGGGTGGCGGGGACAAAAAATTATCTAGAAGTGTAAGTCCTGTATTGTGTTACCGAACGAACAGAGGACCAACTTGTGGAGGTATGTGTATCGCAGTCAGGGTTCACTGGTATTGGCTGCCCGCATATGTTGAAATAGTATTCGGCGAGAAATTGAATTTCTCTTTAAACTTATGGGATCACATTAATTTAACAACTCCGCTGGGTTCACTTAAGAGTGACAAGAGTGTTATGAGGATACCTTTTGTCAGTCTCCTTCGAGCATCGATGGGAGGATGTGTGAGAACACAAAAGTTTGTAAAGGCAGTGTGCGACGCACTCAAGTGTTCGACTAAATCCTATCAATATTTTTTTACATCCATATTCAGTTTCCAAAGGACATTCGCTCACACACACACATGTTCGGAGATTCACATAATTTACGCTAAACTAATTCTTTTAACGGAACACTGATTGAAAGGAGGACTAATGTACATACACACACGCACGTCAGCTAACGTAAAAATACGTTTATATCCACAAATACACTTACGAGTATCTCTCAGAGACACTGCATAGCTGCGAAGGACACATAGACATCCGTCCGTCCATCTATCCATCCTGTCATCCATTCACTCATTCATTTGGTGACGGTGGAGGTGGTGTCGAGCGTTTTTATCGCTTTTGGCGCATAAAGAGAAACTCAAGGATTTATTTGAAAGTGAATTCGCGTGGCTGCAGGCACCACCTGATTGTACATTCCAAGTGGAGGACTATCAAGGAGAAGACGTCAATTAAGCGCCTTTGATAGTAATTTAAGGCGATAGGTACGAAAGTATGCCCAACGGGCGAAATATCCTTTCAGCGTTTAAAGACGATCCAATAAGTAGTTAATAATGGCCAAGGGTTTGCAGTAAAGTGAATTCGTAATATATACAATTTTATTGGATTTTTGAATATCTAATAATGCGCGAGTATCAATTGCGAATGGTGGATTATGTTGACGGCTGAATAAGTGTTGATGCACCCTATATTTATCCCTATCGTCATAAACATCCGCAAACACATAAATTATATTATTTTGTTGATAATACAAAGAATTATTGGAGTGTTCTATAATTCTGAAAGGGCATATTGAGTAGATCATTTTAGTAGATCCAGCTGGTCTGAGTTTTTTACAGGGGCTAAAAGTTTTAATTTTTGGTCGAAGCGATCATTATACTAAATGAAAAAATTCTGTAAGTTAATGTCTGATGGCGATTTCGATTCCGGAAAAAGTGCAACATTTTCTTCCGCATTTTTCCGAAAACTGCACTTTCCTTACACATTTTGAAAACATGGAAATTGAAATCAAGTTATGTTTGAGGGACAACATAAATTCGATCTAAAAAGTGCAAATATTTTCCAGTATTTCTCGTCGACGGGTAACATTTTTTCCAGAAACGAAATCACCATGAGAAATTTCTTTTTGTCAGAGCTATATAGTTATATACAAATTGAGAGGTCGAGATCCATTTATCCAAATTGGTTCAGGAGAAATTTAAAAATCCAAAATTGTGTAGTTTTCAACTTCTTCTAATATAATTGTTGTATCCGTTCTGCGGTTTCGACTATACCTTGCAAGATACTACCAAAAAATTCAATTTTTTAAATTTATAACATCCTACCCCTAACAAATTTGTTATGGTAAAGTTCTTTTTTTTTAAAATTTTTCTTTTAAATTCCTACTTTCATGGAAGATACCTTTAGTATTTGGACCATATTTTTAGAAGTATAAGTCCGATAGAGCAACATTTCCTTTAAATTGAGGGAAAATATCGGGACTACAAGTGTTGTCAAAAAAATCGCTTCTGTAGTATATTGTTCAAACATATTCTGTTTGATACATAAATATGTTTAGGGCATACTCCAATACTCGTATATAATTTTTGACACACATAAATATTATATGTTTGGGAAGATGTTGTTCTAAACAAAACTATGATTCCGTCCTAATATTTTTTTATGTAGAACTAATAGTTCCGAAACGAATATTAATTTGTATTTAACAATTTTGGCAATCAATGCCTTAATTTAAATGCAAGTTTTTGCAAGTCTGTTTTTCATAAGTTCAAAGAGCAATTTTTTAGAAATTGCGTATGTTTGTAAAATTTTATTAAAATATAAATCGTATAATCTTTCGTAACGATTAATTGCATATATGGATTGACTAAAAATGATGAATTGAAATATTTATAAATTAAAAATTAGTGCTGTTTATCAAAAGCTAATGCTGCTCATGAGATGTTTAAATATAAAGTATAACACGAAATCTAGGAAAAATTTGAACTAAAATTCGAGAGGGTCAGCAAAGTTTAAAAATGTTCTTTAAATAAAATATATTTGAAACACTTCTTAGTAACTGTCGATAAAACAATTGAAAAAAATATTTTTTGTCAAAAAAAATCATTTTGTCTCGTACGAAAAATCCTATAAAAAATAGAAAAAAAATAATTTTATTCTTTTGTCTGAAATCTGAAATCTAACGAAGTAAAAAAGCATATTGAAGAAAATCGATGGATAAACGATAAAATTATAGCACATTGTTGTAACATTAGGAGAATTTTATAAAAAGGGCGTTTTTAAATTTTTATTTAAATAGTGTTTTTATTTTATAATTTCATTAACATTTTATTTATTTGCATTTGTACATTTTTGTTTATTTGTAGATTTGCATGACACACGCTACACAAAATACTACACGCTGAAAAAAATCGCTTCTGTAGTATATTGTCCCAAACACATTCTGCTTGAAACATACATATGTTTAGGGTACACTTCAAATATATAATATTTGACACATACAAATATTATATGTTTAGGAGGATGTTGTTCTAAACAAAACTTAGTTCCCAACCTAATATGTTTTTGTTTGGAACTATTATTTCCGAAACAAAGATTAATTAGTATTTTGTCATTATATTCATGCATTAATCTAAAAGGATGTTTACTGTTTTTCAGAAGTTCAAAGTGCAAATTTTTAGAAATTTGTATATGTTTGCATAATTCAAGTAAAACATAAATTCTATAATCTTTCGTAACTATAAATTGCACTGATGGATGGACAAAAAGTGATGAATTGTAATATTTGTTAATTAAAAATTGTCTCTGTAAGAGAAAGATAATGCTGCTTATGACATTTTTACTATATAGTATAACACTAAATCTTGAAGAAACTAACTAAAATTCGAAACATGCAGCAAAGTTTTAAAAGCTTTTTTAAATAAAATGTATTTGGGAAACTTCTTAAACAATAACTATGTTTGTCTGTAAACACATATTTTATTTGTGAAAGTTAGTTCGCAAATATATTTTGTTCTAATATATTAATATATACGTTCCAAACTAAATTTCTTGATTTCCAAATAAAATTTATTTCTTCACAAATATATAATATTTAAAAAATTTGTTTTCAAGTATACTTTCTTTCGATTCAAGCATATCAAAAATGGCGATTTTGCCCCGTGTAGGTGTCCACAGTTCGTTCACAGATATACCAAAATATTTTCCGTAAATTGATTTTGTTGTTTAACATAACGGTCGTCGATTTTTTTAAATGCAAATTATGCGCAGATATGCCAGGAATTGTTGGGATCATTTACACATTGAAAAGTTCGTTGCCTTTTACTCATAGCTTATAATTTTTACGACTTATCACTTTAAGAAGTTGAATTACGAATGAAACAAAATTCATTAATGGATGCGACTTTAAAGAAAATGGGTAATTCTTGGGATTCCATTAATGCCCTAAAAAGGGATAACTATACGGAAACCTCATAAACCTCATGTTTATTGCCTTTCTACCTCTGTTTATCTCATTTAATGTAATTCTCATACTGTACATATATTTTTTGGATAGATACAAACAATTTTATAATGACATCAAATAGTCGATGCTCATAAAATAAAAGTGAGGCACAATGCCTGATTTGAAAGTCAATAAGCAAAAACAAAGCAGAAACATTATCCTTTTAATCATACGTAAAACCAGTAAGGAAAGGCTAAAGTCGGGCGGGGCCGACTATTTAATACCCTACACCACTCTCGTAATATTGAATAACTCTGATATATAAATTTTGTAATTCATGTATAAATTGTTTACATAAATTTACTTTTGAGACATTTTATACTTAAATAATACCCTGTACCACAGTGTGGTGTAGGGTATAAAAACGATTGGATCTAAAGAGCCAAATCGGATGAAACATATATATGGGAGCTATAGCTAAATCTTTACCGATTTTCTTCAAATTCGGCAATGTTGATTCATGAATCAAGAAACTCTACCATTCTAAATTTCAAAACGATTGGATGTAAAATATAGCTTCTATAGAACTAAAAGGCCAAATCGGACGAAACATATATATGGGAGCTATAGCTAAATCTTAACCGATTTTCTTCAAATTCGGTAGTGTTGGTTCATGGATCAAGAAATTCTACCATTCTAAATTTCAAAACCAGAAAGGAAAGGCTAAAGTCGGGCGGTGCCGACTATATAATACCCTACACCACTCTCGTAATATTGAATAACTCTGATATATACATTTTGTAATTCATTTATAAATTGTTTACATAAATTTACTTTTGGGTCATTTTATACTTAAATAATGCCCTGTACCACAGTGTGGTGTAGGGTATAAAAACGATTGCATCTAAAGAGCCAAATCGGATGAAACATATATATGGGAGTTATAGCTAAATCTTTACCGATTTTCTTCAATTTCAACAATGTTGACAATTTTTGACGTGAGTAATTCTTAAATTCGCCAAGGGTCTCAAATGGCTGTGGGTGACAAACAAGTAATAAAGTTGTCAAGTCACATCTGTCCCATAAAGCTAAAAGCATAACTAGGATCTCCCTAATAACAATCTCTAAATAATCTAGTTTCTATATCTTTTTATTTATTTATTTTAACACTTATTAATCCATCAAACACCTTTCCAGCTATTTTGCTGTCGTTCCACTATTATTACCACACAGAAAGAAAAAAAATGAGTAATCCGTACTTGAATCAAGCCGTAGTGGTATCAAAAGTACGGTAAGTACGGTTTTTCTTAAACCAAGTACAGAATACTTGAATCAAGTACGGATTTTTAAGCCCTGAACTCTTAATCTTAGCGCGAATTAAGCCTGATTAGGCTTGATTTTAAGCCGAAATATTGTTATTTCAAGCATAAAGCGATTGATTGAAGCATTTTATGGGATTGATTTGAGTGCAAAACGGGCTTCAGTGAAGAAAATTTTGATTGAATTAAGCCTGCACAATACTTGATATAAGCCTGATAATACTTAATTTAAGCCTTATCAGTTCTTGATTTAAGCCTAACCTATACTTGTGCTTTATTTCGTTTTATACCTTTATACCATTTATATTAATTATACCATTTTTGCCACTATATTGAAAATAATGCAATTTTTTGTCAAAATGGTATGTCAACAATTGCTTGACAGAGAACGTAAAACTGTAGATGTAATTATTCGATTTAAATATCTATATCTATATACATATATAAAATTGTTGCGTGACTGGCTGACTGATTGACTGACTGATCATCGCCCAGACCAAACGGCTGAAGCTAGAATCATGAAATTTGGTGGGAGGGTAGCCTTCGGGATGCAGACGAGCAATAAGACGGGTTTTTTCAAAATTCGTACTATTAGCCCCACAATGGGGCAAAAAGGGATAAATATGGTACCACCGCCAAATCCAAACGAAATGAGCTAGAATCTTGAAATTTGGTATGAGGGTAGCCCTAAGGAGGTAGATTCAGCAATTGGCAGGATTTATCGAAATTCGAACATTTACGTACACAGTGGGGTAAAAGGTGATAAATGTGGTACATCAGCCAAATGTAAATGGCAAGTGCTAGAATCGTGACATTTTTTGTGAGGGTAGCCCTTATGAGGTAGACTCAGAAATTGCCAGGATTTTTCGTAATTCGAACATTTACGTACACAGTGGGGTAAAAAGGGAAAATGGGACAAATGGCAAGAGCTAGAATCGTGAAATTTGGTGTGAGAGTAGCCCTTATGAGGTAGACTCTGAAATTGACAGGATTCGAACATTTACGTACACAGTGGGGTAAAATGGGAAAAATGTGGTACAACAGCCAAATTCAAATGGCAAGAGCTAGAATCGTGAAATTTGGTGTGAGGGTAGCTCTTGGGACGTAAACAAGAACAAGGAGTGATTTTTTTTTAAATTTAGGGGCACAGTGGGACAGAAAAGTATAAATATGGTACCACCGCCAAATGTAAAGCCTAAAATTGAATCGAGGAATGTCTTTATAACAACTGATAGGGATATTCAGTTTTTTTTATTCGTTGTTTTGGGGGCACAGTGGGGCAAAAGTGTAAAATATAGTACAGTGGCTTAAAAATGTCAAACATTGATCAATGGTTCCGGGGTAACTTTTGGAACATAAACTGAGACTGGAAGTTATTTTTAGCAATTCTAACTTTAAGAGGCACAGTTAGACAAGACGGGTTAATTATGGAGTATGGGGAAAAAAGGGAACAATCTGCCAAAATTGGAACTTAAACATGAGATATGAAGAGTTTATATGGTTTTAGGAGCACTGTGGTCAAAACTGGTTAAATAGTGGAGTGGAGAAAATATGATTAAATATGTTACAGTCGGGGAAAAAGGTTTAAGTATGCTAGCGTGGATACACTTTTTAAATAAGGTACAGTGAGATAAAAATTTGTTAAATATGGTACTGTGGGGTAAAAATTTTGTACAGTGAGATAAAGAGTTGAATGGGGCACAGTTGTGCAAAAAGGGGTAACTGTGGTACAGTGGGGTAAAAATTGTTATATGTATATGGTAAAGTGGGACAAAATGGGTTAAAAAAGGTACAGTGGGGCAAAAAGCGTTAACTAGGGAAAAGTGGGGCAAAAATGTGTTAGCTATGGTACAGTGGGACACAAATGGTTAAATAAGGTACAGTATGACAAAAATAGTTACAGTGGGGACAAATAGGAAAATATGGTAACGTGGAACAAAATGGGTTAAGTATGGTACAGTGGGGTAAAAAGCGTTTACTATGGAACAGTGGGGCAAAAATGTGTTAACTATGGTACAGTGGTGCAAAAATGGTTAAATATAGTGGACAAAATATAGTAGGACAAAAAGGTGTTAAATTTGATTCAGTGGACCAGTGGATTCAGTGGTACAGTGTGACAAAAATGGTTTACTATACAGTACAGTGGGGCATAACTGTGTTAAATATTGTACAGTGGAGCAAAGAGGGTTAAATATGGTACAGTGGGGCAAAAACTGTTAAATATGGTACAGTGAGACAAAGGGTTTAATATGACACAGTGGGGAAAAAAGAGTTAACTATGGTACAGTGCGGCATAATTAGTTGAATAGGTAACGTGGGACAAAACGGGTTAAATGTGGAACAGTGGGTCAAAAAACTTTAACTATTGAACAGTGGGAAAAATGTGTTAGCTATGGTATAGTGGGACACAAATGGTTAATATGGTATAGTATGACAAAAATGGGCACAGTGGGCACAAATAGTAAAATATGGTAACGTGGAACAAAATGGGTTACGTATGGTACAGTGGGGCAAAAAGCCATAGTAAACGCTTATTGGGCAAGGAAAAAAGGTGTTAAATTTGATTCAGTGGACCCAAAACGGTTAAATATGGCACAGTGGGTCAAAAAGCGTACATTTAGTACAGTGGGTAAAAATATGGATGCAGGGGGAGAGGGTAAGTTAAATATGAAATAAGAATGTTTTTTTTCAAGATTTATGCGTTTAGTAGCACTGTGGTGCAAAAAACTTAAAATTATGATGCAGTTGGGGCAAGCAAAAATTGTTCAATATGTTACAGAGGGGAAAAAATGTGTTAAATATGGTTTAGTGGAGCAAAAAGGGTTAAATAAGGTACGGTGTGGTCGCTGAGTGCAAAGGTAACTCTTACAGTATAAACCAAAGCTAAGAAATTGTTATTTCCAAATAGGTTCTTCTACTTAAACCGTAGGGAAAAACAAGTTAAATAAATGGCACAGATAGGGGACAAAAATGTTGAAATACGGTCTAAGCCTGCGAATTTGGATCTTGAAATATCAATTATCTTCTTAAAATATTGTACAATCGTGCAAAATGGGTTTATTATGACAAACAAAGGGTTAAATGCGGTACAATGGAGCGATTCCCCTTCGTAGGGGAAAGTTGCTAACGTATGAACCAAAAAAATAGTTTTTCAACGTTCAGAGGTACAGTGGGAAAAGGAAGAAATATTGTACCATGATGTCAGGGTAACTCTTGCAACACAAATGAAACGAGGGTTCGTATTTGATATATAAAAAAAGCTGCCAACAAAAACGATTTTTTGAGCAGCGTTTCGGCAAATTTTGCATTCTTAACTTAAGAAAATACTAATGGCGGTTGTAAGACATGGCATGTACACCGTCAAGAAGTTTAATTCGTCTGGAACCATTATATAGGGGGACGTGAACCAATTTTAACAATTTTCTATACTGGACAAAATAAAATGTAAAGTCAATTAATTTTATATTAAAACCTGGACCCACCCGTTCTCTAGAGTCTATATCAAAACATGGACCGATTCTGTATCAATTTTCGTCAATATCGGTTCATATGTGCGACCTGCACTTTGATCAGAAAAACATTTGGCAGATATCGATTCAGAAAGTGGTGGTAGGTCAATCGGTATGTCCCTTTCGAGTTTGAAGTAACACTTTTTATTACATTGTGTTTGTCCTGTCAGTAATAAAAAAAATACTTTTTTATATAAAGTACACAGAAAGAAAAATGCCATGCTAAATACAAGAAAAAAATTCTTAATTTAAGCTGAAATCGTAGACTTGCAATAAGTATACAATACTTGAAATCATGTAAGCCTAAAAAACCTAACCTAACCTAAGAAGCACAAGCTTATTTTAATCTCTGAGAGGCAGAGTAATTTTAGAGCACAGTAAAATTACCCTCTCAACGACTTTCATTTAAGTGGTTGATTTTGGCTGAAGTAAAATCGAACACACATGCATATAAATCGACGAAATGTATTTATCCAAATGGTTTCTCGTTCAAGCAGTGTTTGTAAATACATTACTTGGCGTGATTTTTTTATTTAAGTTTTTTGATGTTGTTAATAATTCTTGTTCGTTTCGTTAATGCTCTTCCTTATATGTTTGATAGCTTAACGCGGTGCGCTTCGCAGCCCCCATCTTTTATTTATTTTCTGTTTAGGGTACTGTAAAAGAGTTAAACCTCGTTCTTTCAAAATTACATAATTATTACATATGGTGCAAAATGAAGAAGATTTGATTACTTTTATATATCAAATACAAACCCTCGTTTCATTTGTGTTGCAAGAGTTACGCTGACATCATGGTACAATATTACTCCATTTTCCCACTGTGCCTCTGAACGTTGAAAAACTATTTTTTTGGTTCATACGTTAGCAACTTTCCCCTACGAAGGGGAATCGCTCCATTGTACCGCATTTAACCCTTTGTTTGTCATAATAAACCAATTTTGCACGATTGTACAATATATTAAGAAGACAATTGATATTTCAAGATCCAAGTTCGCAGGCTTAGACCGTATTTCAACATTTTTGTCCCCTATCTGTGCCATTTATTTAACTTGTTTTTCCCTACGGTTTAAGTAGAAGAACCTATTTGGAAATAACAATTTCTTAGCTTTGGTTTATACTGTAAGAGCTACCTTTGCACTCAGCGACCACACCGTACCTTATTTAACCCTTTTTGCTCCACTAAACCATATTTAACACATTTTTTCCCCTCTGTAACATATTGAACAATTTTTGCCTGCCCCAACTGCATCATAATTTTAAGTTTTTTGCACCACAGTGCTACTAAACGCATAAATCTTGAAAAAAAACATTCTTATTTCATATTTAACTTACCCTCTCCCCCTGCATCCATATTTTTACCCATTGTACTAAATGTACGCTTTTTGACCCACTGTGCCATATTTAACCGTTTTGGGTCCACTGAATCAAATTTAACACCTTTTTTCCTTGCCCAATAAGCGTTTACTATGGCTTTTTGCCCCACTGTACCATACGTAACCCATTTTGTTCCACGTTACCATATTTTACTATTTGTGCCCACTGTGACCATTTTTGTCATACTGTACCATATTAACCATTTGTGTCCCACTATACCATAGCTAACACATTTTTCCCACTGTTCAATAGTTAAAGTTTTTTGACCCATTGTTCCACATTTAACCCGTTTTGTCCCACGTTACCTATTCAACTAATTATGCCGCACTGTACCATAGTTAACTCTTTTTTCCCCACTGTGTCATATTAAACCCTTTGTCTCACTGTACCATATTTAACAGTTTTTGCCCCACTGTACCATATTTAACCCTCTTTGCTCCACTGTACAATATTTAACACAGTTATGCCCCACTGTACTGTATAGTAAACCATTTTTGTCACACTGTACCACTGAATCCACTGGTCCACTGAATCAAATTTAACACCTTTTTGTCCTACTATATTTTGTCCACTATATTTAACCATTTTTGCACCACTGTACCATAGTTAACACATTTTTGCCCCACTGTTCCATAGTAAACGCTTTTTACCCCACTGTACCATACTTAACCCATTTTGTTCCACGTTACCATATTTTCCTATTTGTCCCCACTGTAACTATTTTTGTCATACTGTACCTTATTTAACCATTTGTGTCCCACTGTACCATAGCTAACACATTTTTGCCCCACTGTTCCCTAGTTAACGCTTTTTGCCCCACTGTACCTTTTTTAACCCATTTTGTCCCACTTTACCATATACATATAACAATTTTTACCCCACTGTACCACAGTTACCCCTTTTTGCACAACTGTGCCCCATTCAACTCTTTATCTCACTGTACAAAATTTTTACCCCACAGTACCATATTTAACAAATTTTTATCTCACTGTACCTTATTTAAAAAGTGTCTCCACGCTAGCATACTTAAACCTTTTTCCCCGACTGTAACATATTTAATCATATTTTCTCCACTCCACTATTTAACCAGTTTTGACCACAGTGCTCCTAAAACCATATAAACTCTTCATATCTCATGTTTAAGTTCCAATTTTGGCAGATTGTTCCCTTTTTTCCCCATGCTCCATAATTAACCCGTCTTGTCTAACTGTGCCTCTTAAAGTTAGAATTGCTAAAAATAACTTCCAGTCTCAGTTTATGTTCCAAAAGTTACCCCGGAACCATTGATCAATGTTTGACATTTTTAAGCCACTGTACTATATTTTACACTTTTGCCCCACTGTGCCCCCAAAACAACGAATAAAAAAAACTGAATACCCCGATCAGTTGTTATAAAGACATTCCTCGCTTCAATTTTAGGCTTTAAATTTGGCGGTGGTACCATATTTATACTTTCCTGTCCCACTGTGCCCCTAAATTTAAAAAAAAATCACTCCTTGTTCTTGTTTACGTCCCAAGAGCTACCCTCACACCAAATTTCACGATTCTAGCTCTTGCCATTTGAATTTGGCTGTTGTACCACATTTTTCCCATTTTACCCCACTGTGTACGTAAATGTTCGAATCCTGTCAATTTCAGAGTCTACCTCATAAGGGCTACTCTCACACCAAATTTCACGATTCTAGCTCTTGCCATTTGTCCCATTTTCCCTTTTTACCCCACTGTGTACGTAAATGTTCGAATTACGAAAAATCCTGGCAATTTCTGAGTCTACCTCATAAGGGCTACCCTCACAAAAAATGTCACGATTCTAGCACTTGCCATTTACATTTGGCTGATGTACCACATTTATCACCTTTTACCCCACTGTGTACGTAAATGTTCGAATTTCGATAAATCCTGCCAATTGCTGAATCTACCTCCTTAGGGCTACCCTCATACCAAATTTCAAGATTCTAGCTCATTTCGTTTGGATTTGGCGGTGGTACCATATTTATCCCTTTTTGCCCCATTGTGGGGCTAATAGTACGAATTTTGAAAAATCCCGTCTTATTGCTCGTCTGCATCCCGAAGGCTACCCTCCCACCAAATTTCATGATTCTAGCTTCAGCCGTTTGGTCTGGGCGATGATCAGTCAGTCAATCAGTCAGCCAGTCACGCAACAATTTTATATATGTACTAGCTTAACCGGTGCGCTTCGCAGCCCCCATCTTTTATCTATTTTCTGTTTAGGGTACTGTAAAATAGCTATACCTCTTTCTTTCAAAATGACATGATTATTACATATGGTGCAAAATGAAGAAGATTTGATTACTTTTATATATATAATACGAACCCTCGTTTCATTTCTAGTTTATGTTCCAAGAGTTGCCCTGACATCATTTTACAATGTTTATCCTCTTTCCAAAAGTACCTCTGGACGTTGAAAACCCATTTTTTTGGTTCATACGTTAGCAAATTTCCCCTTGTTTGTGTTCCAATATCTACATTCACACCCTGGTACACTATGTGTCTATAAAGATACGAATTTAAAAATCTAAAGTAAATCGCTCCATTGTACCACATTTAACCTTTAGTGAGTCATAATTAACCACTTTGCACGATTGCACAATATTTTAAAATGATAATTGATATTTCAATATCCAAATTCGCAAGCTTAGGCCGTATTTTAACATTTTTGTCCCCTATTTGTGCCATTTAGTTAACTTTTTCCCCAGGGTTTAAGTAGAAGAACCTACTTGGAAAAAACAATTTTTTAGCTTTGGTTTATGCTGTAAGAGCTACCTTTGCACTCAGGGACCACATTCAACACCTTTTGCACCACTGTTCCATATTAAACACTTTTTTATTACATTGTGCTTCTAAAGTGCGAATTTTTATACATATCTGGGACTATTTTGTTCCCTTTTTCCCCACTTACCACATTTAACCATTTTACCGTATTTTACTTTTTTGCTTCACCGTATCATATTTAACCCTTTTTGCTCCACTAAACCATATTTAACACACTTTTTCCCCTCTGTAACATGTTGAATAATTTTTGCTTGCCCCAACTGCATCATAATTTTAACCTTTTTGCACCACAGTGCTACATAATTGCAGTGCATCATAATTTTATCCTTTCTGCACCACAGTGCAACTAAAAGCATACATTGAAAAAAAACATTCTTATTTCACATTTAACTTACCCTCTCACCCTGCATCCATATTTTTACCCACTGTACTAAATCTACGCTTTTTGACCCACTGTGCTATATTTATCCTTTTGGGTCCACTGAATCAAATTTAACACCTTTTTGTCCTACTATATTTTGTCCACTATATTTAACCATTTTTGCCCCACTGTACCATAGTTAACACATTTTTGCCCCACTGTTCCATAGTAAACGCTTTTTGCCCCACTGTACCATACTTAACCCATTTTGTTCCACGTTACCATATTTTACTATTTGTGCCCACTGTAACCATTTTTGCCATACTGTACCATAATTAACCATTTGTGTCCCACTGTACCATTCTAACACATATTTTTCCCCACTGTTCCATAGTTAAAGCCCCACTGTACCATATTTAACCCATTTTGTTCCACGTTACCATATTCAACTAATTGTGCCCCACTGTACTATAGTTAACTCTTTTTGCCCCACTGTATCATATTAAACCCATATTAAACAGTGGGTCAAAAAGCGTACCATGTTTAACAGTACCATATTTAACCCTCATTGCTCCACTGTACAATATTTAACCCAGTTATGCCCCACTGTACTAAATAGTTAACTATTTTTGTCACACTGTACCATATGTAACCCTTTTTGCCCCACTGTATCATAGTAAATAAATTTTTGCCCCACTATTCCATAGTTAACGCATTTTGCCCCACTGTACCATTTTTAACCTATTTGTTACACGTTACCATATTTTACTTTTTGTGCCCACTGTAACCATTTTTGTCATACTGTACCATATTTAACCATTTGTGTCCCACTGTACCATAGCTAACACATTTTTCCCACTGTTCCATTGTTAAAGCTTTTTGCCCCACTGTGTCATATTAAACGCTTTGTCTCACTGTACCATATTTAACAGTTTTTGCCCCACTGTACCATACTTAACCCTCTGTGCTCCACTGTACAACATTTAACACAGTTATGCCCCATAGTACTGTATAGTTACCCATTTTTGTCACACTGTACCATATTTAACCCTTTTTGCCCCACTGTATCACAGTAAATACATTTTTGCCCCACTGTTCAACATTTAACGCTTTTTGCCCCACTGTACAATTTTTAACCCATTTGTCCCACTTTACCATATACATATAACTATTTTTACCCCACTGTACCATAGTTAACCCTTTTTGCACAACTGTGCCCCATTCAACTCTTTATCTCACTGTACAAAATGTTTACCCACTGTACCATATTCAACAAATTTTTGTCTCACTGTACCGTACTCGTATTTAAAATGTGTCTCCACGCTAGCGTACTTAAACCTTTTTCCCCGACTGTAACATATTTAATTATATTTTCTCCACTCCACTATTTAACCGTTTTTGACCACAGTGCTCCTAAAACAATATAAACTCTTCATTTCTCATTTTTAAGTTCCAATTTTGACAGATTGTTCCCTTTTTCCCCATGCTCCATAACTAACCCGTCGTGTCCCACTGTGCCCCTTAAAGTTAGAATTACTAAAAATCACTTTCAATCTCTAGTTTATGTTCCAAAAGTTACCCTGGAACCATTGATCCATGTTTGACATTTTTAAGCCACTGTACTATATTTTACACTTTTGGCCCCACTGTGCCCCGAAAACTACGAATACAAAAAAAACTTAATACCCCGATCAGTTGTCATAAAGACACCCCTCGCTTCAATTTTCACCATTCTAATATTAGGCTTTAAATTTGGCGGTGGTACCATATTTATACATTCTGTCCCACTGTGCCTCTAAATTTTTAAAAAAAATACTCCTTGTTCTTGTTTACGTCCCAAGAGCTACTCTCACACCAAATTTCACGATTCTAGGTCTTGCCATTTGGATTTGGCTGTTGTACCACATTTTTCCCTTTTTACCCCACTGTGTACGTTAATGTCCGAATTTCGAAAAATCCTGTCAATTTCAGAGTCTACCTCACAAGAGCTACCCTCACACCAAATTTCACGATTCTAGCTCTTGCCATTTGAATTTGGCTGTTGTACTACATTTATCCCATTTTTCCCTTTTTACCCCACTGTGTGCGTAAATGTTCGAACTACGAAAAATTCTGCCAATTTCAGAGTCTACCTCATAAGGGCTACCATCACACAATATTTCACGATTCTAGCTCTTGCCATTTGGATTTGGCTGATGTACCACATTTATCACTTTTTACCCCACTGTGTGCGTAAATGTTCGAATTTCGAAAAATCCTGCCAATTTCTGAGTCTACCTCCTAAGGGCTACCCTCATACCAAATTTCAAGATTCTAGCTCATTTCGTTTAGATTTGACGGTGGTACCATATTTATCCCTTTTTGGCCCATTTTGCGGCTAATAGTACGAATTTCGAAAAATCCCGCCTTATTGCTCGTCTACGTCCTAAGGACTACCCTCCCACCAAATTTCATGATTCTAGCTTCAGCCGTTTGGCCTGGGCGATGATCAGTCAGTCAATCAGTCAGTCAGTCAGCCAGTCACGCAACAATTTTATATATATAATAGATATAGATATTTAAATCGAATAATTACATCTACAGTTTTACGTTCTCTGTCAAGCAATTGTTGACATACCATTTTGACAAAAAATTGCATTCTTTTCAATACAGAGGCAAAAATGGTATAATTAATATAAATGGTATAAATGTATAAAACGAAATAAAGCACAATAAATCAAGTATGGTCAGGCTTAAATCAAATATAAGTTAGGCTTAAGTCAAGAACTGGTAAGGCTTAAATAAAGTATTATCAGGCTTAAATCAAGTATTGTGCAGGCTTAATTCAATCAAAATTTTCTTCACTGAAGCCCGTTTTGCACTCAAATCAATCCCATAAAATTCTTCAATCAATCGCTTTATGCTTGAAATAACAATATTTCGGCTTAAAATCAAGCCTAACCAGGCTTAATGCGCGCTAAGATTAAGAATTCAGGGCTTAAAAATCCGTACTTGATTCAAGTATTTTGTACTTGGTTTAAGAAAAACCGCACTTACCGTACTTTTGATACCACTACGGCTTGATTCAAGTACGGATTACTCAATTTTTTTCTTTCTGTGTGGTAATAATAATAGTGGAACGACAGCAAAATAGCTGGAAAGGTGTTTGATAGATTAAGAAGTGTTAAAATAAATAAATAAAAAGATATAGAAACTAGATTATTTAGAGATTGTTATTTGGGAGATCCTAGTTATGCTTTTAGCGTTATGGGACAGATGTGACTGGACAACTTTATTACTTGTTTGTCATCCACAGCCATTTGAGACCCTTGGCGAATTTAAGAATTACTCTCACGTCAAAAATTGCGAGTATCTGTCTTTAAAAAAGCATTTTAAATTGTATTTTCGATTTTAAATGATGCGTTTCGGATATTGAACAATTATATATGTGCTTATTCTGCTCCAACATTGTGGTATAGGGTATAATACAGTCGGCTCCGCCTGACATGAGTCACTTCTTCTGAACGTTTATATAGTATCTAGTAATACAAATTAAATGTTTGATGCTTCTATAACTTTCTAGAAGCTTGTTGTGAATAAATTGTTAATTTAGTACTCTATCTCAACAATTTGTATTTTAATATTTTAAGACTGTATTTTTGTACCTGTTTTTTTAATAAATGCTATGAAAATAACGCTTTAATACAATATGCCTAATTTTGGTTGGTTACATGTATATTTAAACAATTTTTTAAATTGGTACTTTTTGGGTCGAAAAAGTACCTTTTTAGAACGATTTTTGTACCACTCTAAATTATCATCCCTATATGAGCACACACATTGAGTGAGAGTTCACTTCAGTGATGGGATTGGAAAATTTTCTAATTGTACCACAATGATCAAGAAATTGTACCAAGTGTACCAAATTACCAGAAGTGAGAAATTTAGTTTGTTTTTAAAACTTATTTCGATATCGATACCTCCATTCTACACTATGCTAAGCGCAAAAAGGTAGTTTTTCAGGAGAGGCGATCAAAGTTTGATGATTTTTTTAAGTTTGTGTGGAATTCCTTTATAATGCAAATCGAACGACCTGTACTGTTTTGTGAATAACTTCTGATTGGGTTAACGGATAAACACCAAATTTTGACCGAATATAGTTTGGAATATTTAGATAACCAACTGACAGAACTGGCAATTTTTAGGAAATTGAGTTAAGGCCATTATTGGCCTTGCCTAGTCATTGTACAACGTGTGTGTACATTTAGAGTTTGTAGCTTTTCAGTGGTATCGAAAAAACGATAAACATTATCGACGTATCTGACAATATGTATGTTACTTAACTTTTTATTAGGAATATTGAGAAATAAGTTTTGTACATAATAAGAAAAACAAACTATAAATTGCTTCTTCCCAATGGTGTATTATAAATATTACTCCATTGGGAAGAAGCAAACTTGTCTCAAAAACAGAAAATCTGCTCTACTGAACAATTTTGAAAATGTTAGTTCCGTCAGTTGTTCATCCAAGCGACGATATATCCCCTTCTTCCGATTTGATTTCTAATCGCCATAGAGACCACAAATTTCAAATGATCGGTCTGAAAATTGGTATTTTGGGTGTATCACACGAACAACGGTCCATGATTTAATATAGCCCCACACAAAGATCCCTCTAGATTTTTCTTCTTAATTTGGGTTTATTGAAGTTTACTTGTACCATTCAAGTGCGATCCATGGTGGAGGTTATATAAGATTCGGCATCGCCGAATTTAACGCTATCTTCTTGCTTAATTGTTTTAAACAACGATGCAAATAATAGTCGCGGTGTATACTGCAACGAAAGGCATACGTACAAAATGGTATCGTAAGTAGGTACCCTTTTCTTCTTTTAAAATGGTGTAAATAGGTTTTTTTTATTAATTTTACCAGCCAGAGAAATGTACCAAAAATTGTTTGATTGTACCAGCGTACCAAAAATTCCTCAATTTTACCAAAAGTGGTACAATTGTACCACGTTTTCCATCACTGGTTCACTTGCATTCAGTCGCGCTTGGACATTCGATCGACGAGGTTGTGTTGTTGCTTAGCGTGCACATAAAGAATTGCAGCAACATTTTTTGTTTGCGGTATTTTTTTGATAAATACAAATTTTTTACACTTAATATGTTAGTATGCACGTTTTTATAATAGTAGAAGCATATCTGATATTCTTTGTTTACCTTTAAATATTGTTTATAACATATTTAAGGGTTCAAACATTTTTAAATACCCAGAACCAAAAGAGGTTGGACACTCGAAAAATTTAAATAAAATAAATAACGAAAAAACTACATATAACGGGTGATCCAAGTAGAGATACTTTTTTCAATAGCCTTTTTTGACAGATCACGTGTGAGTCGTGTCATGCTGTCATGTTATTTTTGTTAAGTATTGTTTGGCATTCAAAAAATAAATGCCAAACAATGTTATTTCAAATGGTAATAAACATTCCCCATTCAATTTTAATTTTCTGTGTTTTTTTTCTTTAAGTAGGGAACCTCGAAATGGATCACCCTATAGAATATATCCAACATTTCTTTTTTCTCACAAATACTTCATAAGATATTGAATTTTCATTCTCTGCTGTTGATGGCAGAGAGACGAACGTGTCGATCTGCAACCACCAAGTAGGTACCAAGCAAGTACTGTTAAGCAGTTCAGATAATCGTTTTTGCTGACAGAGATGCGAATGGGTATGCAACTAGCTTATGACAAGTCCAATACGCAACTAGAAATGATTTTAGCTGCAGGTCGCTTCCAAAATACGAGTATCTTTCGGTGTTGAATGTCAATTGTATTCCTACCGTCTGCGGTAATATTAGAACACCCCTGCACCCCTAACAGGATATTTTAAAGTAAACAAACCAGTTCTGAACACATTTAATGGCAAGAATCGCGTACCATCGCCTAGGCTTTACACATATGCGATGAATGTGCGATCGCACACAAGTAACGAAACATTTTATTGATTCGCGAAATGAGAATCGCTCGCGGTTCGCCAAATGAGATTCGCTCTTCGCGGTTTTTGTGTTAAGTTTTTGGCTTTGGTGTGTTCTGACACATATAGTAGAATTGTATGGCCGACACTTTTGTAGAACATTTCATCTCCGCACTCCACTTTTTAAGAGGATTTTTTTTAAGAATGGGGGCCAACAATTACAATTATGTTGGGGAGCTAGAGCGTTAACATGTTCCACAAAAATATTGTCTTTAATATTTTCTATAAAGTTGCTGAACATACCCTACCCCCCAAAAAATATTTTTGTTACATAATAGTGAATACTTAAATTTTTGAGGTACAATGTGGTTTGAATTTTGTAATTCATGTATAAATTGTTTACATAAATTTACTTTTGGGACACTTTATACTTAAATAATACCCTGTACCACAGTGTGGTGTAGGGTAAAAAAACGATTGGATCTAAAGAGCCAAATCGGACGAAACATATATATGGGAGCTATAGCTAAATCTTAACCGATTTTCTTCAAATTCGGCAATGTTGGTTCATGGATCAAGAAACTCTACCATTCTAAATTTCAAAAGGAATGGATGTAAAATACAGCTTTTATAGGACTAAATGGCCAAATCGGACGAAACATATATATGGGAGCTATAGCTAAATCTTAACCGATTTTCCTCAAATTCGGCAATGTTGGTTCATGGATCAAGAAACTCTACCATTCTAAATTTCAAAAGGAATCGATGTAAAATACAGCTTCTATAGGACTAAAGGGGCAAATCGGACGAAACATATATATGGGAGCTATAGCTAAATCATAACCGATTTTCTTCAAATTCGGCAATGTTGGTTCATGGATCAAGAAACTCTACCATTCTAAATTTCAAAAGGTTTGGATGTAAAATACAGCTTCTATAAGACTAAAGGCCCAAATCGGACGAAACGTATATACGAGAGCTATAGCTAAATCTTAACCGATCTTCTTCAAATTCGGCAATGTTGGTTCATGGATCAAGAAACTCTACCATTCTAAATTTCAAAAGGATTGGATGTAAAATACAGCTTCTATAGGACTAAAGGGCCAAATCGGACGGAGGGATGTAAAATACAGCTTTTATAGGACTAAAGGGCCAAATCGGACGAAACATATATATGGGAGCTATAGCTAAATCTTAACCGATTTTCTTCAAATTCGGCAATGTTGGTTCATGGATCAAGAAACTCTACCATTCTAAACTTCAAAACGATCGGATGTAAAATTCAGCTTCTATAGGACTAAAGGGCCTAATCGGACGAAACATATATATGGGAGCTATAGCTAAATCCTAACCGATTTTCTTCAAATTTGGCAATGTTGGTTCATGGATCAAGAAACTCTACCATTCTAAATTTCAAAACGATCGGATGTAAAATACAGCTTCTATAGGACTAAATGACCAAATAGGATGAAAGATATATATGGGAGCTATATCTAAATCTGCACCGATTTTCTTCAAATTCGGCAATGTTGGTTCATGGATCAAGAAACTCTACCATTAAAATTTCAAAACGATCGGATGTAAAATACAGCTTCTATAGGACTAAAGGGCCAAATCGGACGAAACATATATATGGGAGCTATAGCTAAATCTTAACCGATTTTCTTCAAATTCGGCAATGTTGGTTCATGGATCAAGAAACTCTACCATTCTAAATTTCAAAACGATCGGATGTAAAATACAGCTTCTATAGGACTAAAGGACCAAATCGGACGAAAGATATATATGGGAGCTATATCTAAATCTGAACCGATTTTCTTCAAATTCGGCAATGTTGGTTCATGGATCAAGAAACTCTACCATTCTAAATTTCAAAACGATCGGATGTAAAATACAGCTTCTATAGGACTAAAGGGCCAAATCGGACGAAACATATATATGGGAGCTATAGCTAAATCCTAACCGATTTTCTACAAATTTGGCAATGTTGGTTCATGGATCAAGAAACTCTACCATTCTAAATTTCAAAACGATCGGATGTAAAATACAGATTCTATAGGACTAAAGGACCAAATCGGATGAAAGATATATATGGGAGCTATATCTAAATCTGCACCGATTTTCTTCAAATTCGGCAATGTTGGTTCATGGATCAAGAAACTCTACCATTCTAAATTTCAAAGCGATCGGATGTAAAATACAGCTTCTATAGGACTAAAGGGCCAAATCGGACGAAACATATATATGGGAGCTATAGCTAAATCTTAACCGATTTTCTTCAAATTCGGCAATGTTGGTTCATGGATCAAGAAACTCCACCATTCTAAATTTCAAAACGATCGGATGTAAAATACAGCTTCTATAGGACTAAGGGACCAAATCGGACGAAAGATATATATGGGAGCTATATCTAAATCTTAACCGATTTTCTTAAAATTCGGCAATGTTGGTTCATGGATCAAGAAACTCTACCATTCTAAATTTCAAAACGATCGGATGTAAAATACAGCTTCTATAGGACTAAAGGGCCAAATCGGACGAAACATATATATGGGAGCTATAGCTAAATCTTAACCGATTTTCTTCAAATTCAGCAATGTTGGTTCATGGGTCAAGAAACTTTACCATTCTAAATTTCAAAACGATCGGATGTAAAATACAGCTTCTATAGGACTAAAGGGCCAAATCGGACGAAAGATATATATGGGAGCTATATCTAAATCTGAACCGATTTCAACCAAATTCAATAGCGATCTTAACAGATGCGAAATACTCTAAACTGCAAAATTTCAGAACGATCGGAGTGAAATTGCGACCTGTAGTCGACGAACAACTTTACATGGACGGACGGACGGACGGACGGACGGACGGACGGACGGACGGACGGACATCGTTAAATCGACTCAGCTAGTGATTCTGAGTCGATCGCTATACTTTAAGGTGGGTCTAGCTGTGTTATTTTAAGGTGTTACAAACATCTGCCGTGAAACAAACTTATAATACCCTGTACCACAGTGTGGTGTAGGGTATAATTACGAGTCCATGAAAGTTATGCTGAAAAAAGTGAAAAAATTTTTTTTCCTTCACTTCTTCAAAAAAAAAAAATAACGGAAAAACTTTTTTTTAAGAAGCTGTGTTCAGCATTTTCTTAGCTACATTATTGAATTAGTTGTTGGACATATCTCTCAATGAGTAATCCCCAGTCCCCAGCGTTATATTCCATTGCCAATTTATTCACAAAATCTTTGATGTAATTGCAGTACGTGAACGTATTTTTGTTGTCAACGTGCAAACGTGTTTGTGAGCAAAACTATAAGGGGTGTTCCTAGATCACTAAAAGTTGACACTCAAATGGAATTTCATCAAAAAAACTATGACGTAGACATGTTATAGTTTTAATGCCGAATCGGACTTAATTGACAGTATGAGGTTGCCTTGGTAAGAAAATAAATTAATCGCTCTCTCTCTCGCTCGGAGAATCAGAGTTGTTTGTTAATGTGTGACTAAATATTTGCTATGGAATGCTAGAAGAGCTCTCTGAAAATGTTATTTATGAGCGATATAGGGAAACGGTTGTGTGTTTTTGGGACGCGGATTGTGAAAAATGAGATTGCGGTGAATATGTAAGTATACTCGTACGTGCTTACATACATAAGTGCATATAGCAACGAACAAAATTTTAATATGGACTGTTAACAGATATTTTTGCTAAAGGAATCCATTGTCCAAAATACATATTTGAAACAATTGAAATAAAGAGTGGACATTAATAGTTTGACACATTACCATAGCAACAGACTGATAGAAAAATTCTGATTGGACCAAAATTCGTTTCAAAGAAAAAGAAATCGAAAAACAGGTGCATATTTTTAATTTTTTTTGCATATTTGCATATTTGCGATATGCAAAATATATGGAAAATATGCAAAAAAGCTTGCGATATTTGAATCAAAAATGCGAAATTTTAGAAGGATATGTCAATACTATCTAAAAAAACCAGTAAGTAAAGGCAGAAAGTCGGGCGGGGCCGACTATATAATACCCTACACCTCCCTAACAATGCGATAAGGGTCATAGCCATAGTAATTTGGAATAATTGGTAAATGGGTAGAAACGTATTATCTAATGCTGAAACGATAATCGCTAAATTAAGCAATATTCGTTCCTAAAGTGAGAAACATCTTTCTGGAAAATGTTAATGATCGGAAGTAAAATACAACTTCTATAGCGGTTTGATACCAAATCAGGAGGAACATATATATGGAGCTTTAATACAAATCTGAACCGATCTTCCCTGAATACTTACTCATGTAAAAAGACCTCCTTCTGTCGAATTTCGTACTGATCGGATATAAAATACAGTCTCTACAGCGCTTAGATGTCAAATCGGGGGTAACATATACATGGGAGCTATATCTAAATCTAAACCGATTTTCTCCAAATTTGGCAGTATTCCTTCATGTAATAAGAAACCTCTTTCTGCCGAATTTCGCACTGATCGGATATAAAATACAGTTTTTACAGCGCTTACAGGTCAAATCGGGGGTAACATATATATGGGGACTATATCTAAATCTGAACCGATTTCTTCCAAATTTAAAAGTGTTCATTCATATAATAGGAAACCTCTTTCTGACGAATTTCATACTGATTGGATATAAAATACAGTTTTTACAGCGCTTACATGTGAAATCGGGGGTACATTATATATGGGGGCTATATCTAAATCCGAACCGATTTTCTCCGAATTTAGCAGTATTCCTTCATGTAATAAGAAACCTCTCTTTGCCGAATTTCGCACTGATCGGATATAAAATAACATTTTTACAGCGCTTACATGTCAAATCGGGGCTAACATATATATGGGGGCTATATCTAAATCTGAACCGATTTTAACCAAATTCAATAGGGATCGTCCTTGGGCCAAAGAAAAGATATGTGTAAAGTTTCGTCGAGATCGGACCATAATTGCGACCTGTACTTTGATTACAAGAATACATGCACAGACGGACAGACAGACAGACAGACGGACAGACGGACATAGCTAAATCAACTCAGAAAGTGATTCTAAGTCGATCGGTATAATAAACGATGGGTCTATTTCTTCTTCTTTTGGGTGTTACAAACAAATGCACAAAGTTATAATACCCTGTACCACAGTGTGGTGTAGGGTATAATCATGACACAAAAATGGATGATTTCAAAAATCATCCAAAAAAGTGCCTAAATATATGGAAAGTATGGGGTAATTCCAAAGGAAACCGACCCACTCTGAATATTTATGAATTTAGATTTGGATACAATTTTGCACGCGTATACTACAATACAATACGGAATTAACGGATTGTTCAACAGGGACTCTACAAAAGTAGACCGACAGGGACAGCAAACGACGCCATATTTTTTGCCGCTCTTTTGACATTTCTCTTCTGTAAGGTTTGCCATTTCATGATGGAAAGATATACGAGCCAACAACGAGTCGAAATTATTAAAATTTACTACCGAAATTCGGAGTCAGTGGCCTCAACGTTAAGAGCGCTATCATCTTCAGCGATGAGGCTCATTTCTGGCTGAATGGCTTCCTCAATAAAGTAAATATGCGTTATTGGTCAGACAGCAATCCACACGTACTCCATGAGTCATCATTGCATCCCGAAAAAAATACGGTTTGGTGCGGTTTATGGGCCGGCGGCCGTATGGGCCGTACTTCTTCCGTGATGATCAAGACCGGCACGTTACTGTGAATGGGAATCGCTACCGTTCAATGATAACCGAATATTTTTGGCCCCAATTGGATGATATGGACTTGGTGGACATGTGGTTCCAACAGAACGGCGCTACAAGCCACACAGCGAATGCCACAATCAATTTATTGGAAACAAAGTTTGGAGAACGTGTTATCTCACGAAATGGTCAAGTCGATTGGCCGCCTCGGTCGTGCGATTTGACGCCGTTAGACTATTTCCTGTGGGGCTACGTCAAGTCTATGGTCTATGCCAACAAGCCAGCGACGATTGATGAACTTCGTACGAATATCGAACGTGTAATTGCAGCAGTATCGGCCGATTTATGCCTGAAAACCGTCGAAAATTGGGTTCAGCGTCTGGACTTCTGCAAGCGTGCCCGTGGTGGCCATGCAAAAGAAATCGAGTTCCATACATAATGGCATCGGACGTACTTTCACAGGAATAAAGTATTTCATTGATATCCAAAACCGTTTTTGTTTTATTTAAAAAAACTTTTGTAGCGCTCTTATTGAAAAACCCGGTATGACCAAATTCAAAGCAGTTTAGATTTTATAGGTCATCTCAAATTTTTTTTTTAAATATTTAGCTATTTTGAAGTCGATATAACTTTTGAACGGAATATCAGATGTGAATGATATTCAGTACTCCTATATACTCGTACTAGTTAATAAAATATTGGACCCTTATTCTATAAACTGTCTGTAAATCATGGAGGCGGCAATGTCATTGTCTGTGGATGTTTTTCCGGTAAGATATTTACAGGTTTAGGTACAGCGAAATCTTGGAGAATGCCATGTTTCCCTATTCAGATTCAGAGATATCTCAGTTTATATTTTTATTTCCGCGAAAAGTGACCGAAATAAACTGTTTAGATACAGTTCGTATTTTTTATGTAAAGTACGTGGAAGAGCTTTAAGAAATGATATTTTCTATTTTCAATTTCTTATGCTTTGTAGCATTAAAATTAACTTCAAAAAACCATTACAGAGGAAAAATCAATTTTTCTGAACTTTGACCTCGCCATTTTCCTCCAATTTTTATTTAATTTTTTTAATATTGTGGGTTATTGCTCCCACGTACTTGGGAAACATTTTCTGAGAATTTAAGAAAGATCTAGTTTTTCGTCCTTTTGAGTCCTTAATACACAAAAATGTGTAACTTAATATATAATTCTTAGAGAGGATGTTAAAATCTTTTAAATGGTACTTATATTATTCAAATCTGATATTCCGTTCAAATGTTTTGTCGACTTCAAAATATCTAAATTTGTAAAAAAAATTGTAGATAACCAACTTTGGCTCCCTATAAAATCTAGACCACTATGAAATTGGTCAAACGGTAAAAAGCTTTAATTCAGCACTGTCTTTTAATATACGCATGCAAAATTGCATCCAAATCTACATATGTTAATATTCAGAGTGGGTCGGTTTCTTTTGGAATTACCCCATACTTTTCATATATTTAGGCAATTTTTTATTTTTGTGACATGATTTTTTAAATAGTATTGACATATCCTTCCTTCTGTTATTTTGCATTTTTGATTCGTATATTTTAGCATATTTTTTGCATATTTCTGATATGCACTCAAATTATTTAAATTTGAGCGATGAAACGTCTAAATACAAAATTCCGAGGTCTAGTGATAAGGGAGTGCGTGCCTCGTAGTTGTTTTTCTGAACATGTTTTAATTGAAAGTACTCGTATACCTATATTTATTAAAAATAACTGCTAACAGCGCATAATGCAGAAATGTAAAATTATTTCTGGCAATATAGAAAATTGTTATTAATAATATGTTATGTAACTATCTTTTTTAATTTTTTTAGTAAAACAATTTTAGAATGGGTCTTTTGGGAGAAGAGTGACAAATTCTAGCAAATATTTCATCGTAAGTATTATATATGAACGGTTGAAATATTTCTCTTAGTTTTCAGCGTTTTCCTATTGTAAAATGATGAAATTTATTTGTATTTTTTTTCGCATACACACTGAAAAAAATAGCTTCTGTAGTATATTGTCCCAAACATATTCGGCTTGAAACATATATATGTTTAGGGTACACTCTAAACATATAATATTTGGTACACACAAAATTTGTGTATTTGGGAAGATGTTGTTCTAAACAAATATTTGTTTACATCCCAATGCGACTGTTATTTTCGAAACAAATATTTATTTGCATTTAAGACTTCTTCGTTGCTGATCATTCGCAGTGAACGGACGTGTTTATCACATAGCGGATAGTTACCAGTACCTATTACGCAATAGCAAAAATCTGTACAAAGTCTGTAAGGCCTACATCGTAGTACCTATTACGGTCTAATACAGACAAAATAAAAAATAAATTCTCTTGACGGGGATGCCTTCGTGTTCCGATGGAGCGCGGTTCCCCAATCGTCCGACTGTCCGTCCGTTGGTCTTGGCCAAAGCCGACCACACCAAAAATGGTGAAAATCTCCCCCAAATACTCACAACAAGTGGTGCGGTGAGTGGGAAACGTCATGTCCGACCGTCAAAACGGAAGCACAATGAGCATCGTGTAGCGCTCAGAGTTTTGACGAAGTTGGAGGCTGTTGAGGTTTCAGCTCTTACCGAATAACAAAAAGAGTCACTTACCTGGGCTAAAGGCGTCATAGATGCTTCTAAGGCCAATGAGTCGGCTGAAAGAGCCACAAATTCAGCTGTGTTAACGGCTAATAAAGTAAAACGAATCAGATCACCTGATGAACCCCTGCCTTCGAAAAAGGCAAGAGGCCCTAATGTCACCATCAACAGGACACTCACCAAGCCCTTCAATGAAGTGGCGAAGGAGAGTCTAGTGATGGCTGTTATAGACAGAAGTAGTGAGGATGGATCCATCCCCAAGGACAAATGGAGTAATGTACAATCAGCCATTATGGCTCATTACCTCGATGTCCGTAGAGAAATGCCGGGCAAACCACCAATCTGCAACGATGCAGGATGGCATCAGGGGAGAGTAAAGCTCTTATATTTCGGTGATGCCAGATCAGTAGACCTGTATAAGGCTGCTCTGAGTCGAGCGGGTGAGGTGTGGCCGGGTGCCCAGTTGGATGTTGTCGAAAAAAACAACATCCCTAGTCACCCTAGAGCCATCACCTGGGTTACAGAAGAGCCCTCCAACCCGGCTGACATCTTAGAAATAATAAAAGATTCCAATCCTGGTCTGCCGGCCCATAATTGGAGAATCAGCAAGGTGGGTGAAGCGGATGGTAAAAAGCGGCAGGTCAATCTTATCCTAAACGCTGAATCCACCTCCCATATACAAAGTGCGAGTGCAACCCTACAATATGGCTTCGAGACTATAGTCTTGAAGATATACAAGCAGGATATAGCTCCCACTGCAGAAGGTGAGTCGTCCACCATGGCACTTTCTGGAAGTGCGGAGGTACCCACGCCTATTATTTCTGGTGACTCCAACTCTAACAGAAGATCTGTAACGTCCTACTCTGAGGACAAAAGCTCTACTTCGGACACAGAGAGGCTGAGGGGAGTCTCCGGACTCTTTGACGCATCTGGCGGGGACATGCTTCTCGACGATACGGACGAAGAGTTCGATAACACCCTTGTCGGGGTGGATGTTAATCTGTCAATTACCAATGATGGTAAGAATTCTACAGATTAACCTCCATCACGCTAAAGCAGCCTCAGCGGCTCTATTGCTGCGCCTGTCCACAGGCGCAGTAGACATCGTCCTGATACAGGAGCCCTACGTAGTGGGAGGAAGGGTGTGCGGTATTAGGACACCCAACTTTAAACTGCTTGTGGCCAACTGTGAAGGCACTCCAAGACCCTGCATTTTGGCCAGGAAAGATCTAAGTATCTTTCTCCTGACTAATTTAAGTGGTAAAGACCAAACAGCTGCTAGCCTGGAGATCGGTAATCGCATATATTGGGTCGTCTCCAGCTACTTGCCATATGAATCTGTAGTACCGACTGCTCTATTCAGGGAAGTAGTAGAAGAAGCAACGTCTGACGAGCTCGAGCTGATTATTGGCGCAGACACGAACGCTCATCATACTATCTGGGGTAGTACGGATATAAACAATAGGGGTGATTCGCTTCTTGACTTTATTCTAACTACCAACCTTAGTATTTGTAACATAGGTAATAAACCGACCTTCACAACTAAAGACAGACAAGAAGTACTCGACGTAACGTTTGCTACTGACCGGCTGTCAGAAAAAATTATTGGGTGGAATGTACTGGACGACCACTAATTCTCAGATCACCATTATATTGAGTTCAAACTCGCGGAAAAAGCGCCTAAACCCGCCGTCCATAGAAATGTAAGGAAGACAAAGTGGCATCTGTATGAGAAGAATTTCAAGAAAGTCCTCAACTCTAAACTTCTGTACGAACCGAATGACAAAGCCGGTCTGGATAATCTGGTCGATCATATCACCATATCATTCAATAGATCCCTTGAAGAAGCCTGTCCAAAAACAAGGTACAAGGGTAAAACTAAACCCCAATGGTGGACTTCTGAGCTAACGGCTATGAAAAAGACCTGCAACAAGCTATTCAATAAGGCTAAATATACTAGGGTCGCTAATGATTGGGATGCCTATAAAGAGCAACGCAAGATCTATAAGAAGGAGCTTAGAAAGGCGCAAAGGCGCTCTTGGCATACCTTCTGTGGTGAAGTGGAAAAGGTCTCCGACGCCGCTAGGCTGAGGAAGATATTATCAGCTTCACCCTGTACAGTGGGTTACATGCAGGATGAGGCAAATAATTGGACCAAAAACAGCGAACCAAGGATCAGAACCAAAACAGAGGATCAGCAGGACCAACAAGAGCGCTAGTGGACTGCGAGCGTCGCTAGCTTGTTGATTGAGAGATCCAGAATAAGCTGGGCTATTAATAGCTTTGAGCCCTTCAAGTCACCTGGACCAGACGGCATCACTCCAGCAGAAATGCAGAAAATTTTGAAATACATTATCCCCTGGCTGCAGAAAATTTATGTAGGCTGTATCAGGCTTTCATACATCCCGAATCGATGGAGGGATACCAAAGTGGTATTCATACCAAAAGCGGGGAAGACATCACACACTAGGCCAAAAGACTTCAGACCAATTAGCCTATCCTCCTTCCTATTGAAAGGTCTGGAAAGGCTTTTAGATTATTTCATTAGGGAAAACTTGGATACAAAACTCCTGTCAGTGAACCAACATGCTTACAATAAGGGGAAGTCTACAGAATCAGCCCTGCACAGTGAGCACCATCGAATCGTCCCTGCATTTGAAGGAATTCAACATGGTGGCATTTCTTGACATAGAAGGGGCTTTTAACAATATTCACTCAGATGCAGTAATTTCGGCACTGTCACATCTAAAAGTTAACTCTAGTTTGATTAGACTAATTCAAAGTCTGTACAACAGAAGACGCATAACAGCATGTCTTGGGTCCACAACTCTAACAAGGTTTGTAAACAGAGAGACCCCACAAGGAGGAGTACTGTCTCCACTAATTTGGAACCTAGCGGTGAATAAAATCCTGCTAGATCTAGAACGTTGTGGCTGCAAGGTCGTGGCATATGCGGACGACGTTGCAATCGCAGTGATTGGCAAATTCGTAAACGTCCTCCGAGACATTCTACAGGTGGCGGTTTGGGCATAAACCCAAACAAGACAGAATTGGTCCACTTTACTAGGATGAATAAAGTCCCACATGTGCACCCTCCACCTCGGATAAATGGAACAGATCTAGTCTTTTCTCCAACGTTTGTACACCTTCGAGAGAAATTACATCACTATGATTCCCGCCAGAGATGAATGGGTCGGCAGAATACCAGGTATTAGAAACCATCTCCACTTTTACACGGATGGTTCGAAGCTTGATGAAAAGGTTGGCTTCGGAGTACACTGTGAAGAACTTAGTCTGGATATAGCTCACAGACTACCAGATACCTGCAGTGTCTATCAAGCCGAAATAATGGCAATATGGGAAGTCGCCAAGTGGCTGAGTCGAAACATAGTAACCAACACTGGCGTTGTCATTTACTCGGACAGCCAGGCTGCCATCAATTCTCTGGAGGCAACATCCCTAAATTCACAAACAGCCCTCGACTGCCGCAGATCTCTTAATGAGATGGCTGAGCAGTTTAATATACACCTCATATGGGTGCCTGGGCATAGGGATATCCCGGGGAACTGCAAAGCCGATGAACTTGCTAGGAAAGGGACGACATTAAAATTTGCATATATTGGTGCGCCACTATCCACGTGCAAGCTTTGGCTTAGGCAAGAGGCAATCAGGCAGTCCAACGAGAGATGGACAGAAATCGGCACCTGCAGGGTAGCTAGACAAATCTGGCCAAGGTATGACCTGGGAAGGTCAAAATATCTCCTCGCACTAGAGAGGAAACGATTGTCTACGTTAGTACAGGTTCTGACGGGACACTGCTTGATCGGCGAACACGCCAAAAGATTGGGTATTGACTCCAATGACTTCTGCCGAAGCTGTGGAGATGAGGAAGAAGTGGAGAGCATTGAGCACTTGCTTTGCGACTGTTCCCCACCCTAACCTAAACCTAAACCTAAGTATTCATAAAATACATAAATTGTATTCATAAAATACAAAAAACAAAAACAATGATGAATGAGGCAGAGTGCGGCCGAAAGTTTGTTGTCGCTGTAAGAAGCGACAACAAATCGTGTGCCTTCCCCGCAAATTGCAGGGACACACAAAAAACCAAACAAGAAGTGTGGGGATGTATTAAGGTTGAGAAATACTGTCTGCAATGTTTTGGAGATATGGGACTTAGAAGCCAGTTCTCAATTATTTCATATTGAGCTGCTCTCATATTGTGCCAATTATTGACAGGGTATTTTGTCCAAGGTGCCGATGAGGTTGCTTGGTAGCTTCCGAAACGATATCGTCCACCAACCAGTGACCACCCTTAATACATTTCACACATTTCTTATTCTTCTTATTTAAAGAAGGTTTGTTTTTCTGTTTAACAGAAAACAAAAACAACGATCTCGAACAGCGTTGCCGTTTTGGTCATTTCCGACCAAATTTGGTCGGATGGATTTGAAATTTTTATATTTGGTCGGATGGTCGGACCAATTCCATTTTGGTCGGTTTTATCCTACAATATTTAATTTGTATTATAATACAGAATAATTTGAAGTAATATCAAAGTAAATTACTGAAAGTTAAAGCCATTCACCGTTTGGAATACTCTCAAATGTCGATTGTGAATCCCAAATTTGTTGAACGCGGGAAGCAGTATCGATTGAAATTTTAGACGAATATATTGTAATAAAAATTAGCTTGAAAATATTTATTTCAGGTTCGTATATTTTAGCATATTTTTTGCATATTTCTGATATGCACTCAAATTATTTAAATTTGAGCGATGAAACGTCTAAATACAAAATTCCGAGGTCTAGTGATAAGGGAGTGCGTGCCTCGTAGTTGTTTTTCTGAACATGTTTTAATTGAAAGTACTCGTATACCTATATTTATTAAAAATAACTGCTAACAGCGCATAATGCAGAAATGTAAAATTATTTCTGGCAATATAGAAAATTGTTATTAATAATATGTTATGTAACTATCTTTTTTAATTTTTTTAGTAAAACAATTTTAGAATGGGTCTTTTGGGAGAAGAGTGACAAATTCTAGCAAATATTTCATCGTAAGTATTATATATGAACGGTTGAAATATTTCTCTTAGTTTTCAGCGTTTTCCTATTGTAAAATGATGAAATTTATTTGTATTTTTTTTCGCATACACACTGAAAAAAATAGCTTCTGTAGTATATTGTCCCAAACATATTCGGCTTGAAACATATATATGTTTAGGGTACACTCTAAACATATAATATTTGGTACACACAAAATTTGTGTATTTGGGAAGATGTTGTTCTAAACAAATATTTGTTTACATCCCAATGCGACTGTTATTTTCGAAACAAATATTTATTTGCATTTAAGACTTCTTCGTTGCTGATCATTCGCAGTGAACGGACGTGTTTATCACATAGCGGATAGTTACCAGTACCTATTACGCAATAGCAAAAATCTGTACAAAGTCTGTAAGGCCTACATCGTAGTACCTATTACGGTCTAATACAGACAAAATAAAAAATAAATTCTCTTGACGGGGATGCCTTCGTGTTCCGATGGAGCGCGGTTCCCCAATCGTCCGACTGTCCGTCCGTTGGTCTTGGCCAAAGCCGACCACACCAAAAATGGTGAAAATCTCCCCCAAATACTCACAACAAGTGGTGCGGTGAGTGGGAAACGTCATGTCCGACCGTCAAAACGGAAGCACAATGAGCATCGTGTAGCGCTCAGAGTTTTGACGAAGTTGGAGGCTGTTGAGGTTTCAGCTCTTACCGAATAACAAAAAGAGTCACTTACCTGGGCTAAAGGCGTCATAGATGCTTCTAAGGCCAATGAGTCGGCTGAAAGAGCCACAAATTCAGCTGTGTTAACGGCTAATAAAGTAAAACGAATCAGATCACCTGATGAACCCCTGCCTTCGAAAAAGGCAAGAGGCCCTAATGTCACCATCAACAGGACACTCACCAAGCCCTTCAATGAAGTGGCGAAGGAGAGTCTAGTGATGGCTGTTATAGACAGAAGTAGTGAGGATGGATCCATCCCCAAGGACAAATGGAGTAATGTACAATCAGCCATTATGGCTCATTACCTCGATGTCCGTAGAGAAATGCCGGGCAAACCACCAATCTGCAACGATGCAGGATGGCATCAGGGGAGAGTAAAGCTCTTATATTTCGGTGATGCCAGATCAGTAGACCTGTATAAGGCTGCTCTGAGTCGAGCGGGTGAGGTGTGGCCGGGTGCCCAGTTGGATGTTGTCGAAAAAAACAACATCCCTAGTCACCCTAGAGCCATCACCTGGGTTACAGAAGAGCCCTCCAACCCGGCTGACATCTTAGAAATAATAAAAGATTCCAATCCTGGTCTGCCGGCCCATAATTGGAGAATCAGCAAGGTGGGTGAAGCGGATGGTAAAAAGCGGCAGGTCAATCTTATCCTAAACGCTGAATCCACCTCCCATATACAAAGTGCGAGTGCAACCCTACAATATGGCTTCGAGACTATAGTCTTGAAGATATACAAGCAGGATATAGCTCCCACTGCAGAAGGTGAGTCGTCCACCATGGCACTTTCTGGAAGTGCGGAGGTACCCACGCCTATTATTTCTGGTGACTCCAACTCTAACAGAAGATCTGTAACGTCCTACTCTGAGGACAAAAGCTCTACTTCGGACACAGAGAGGCTGAGGGGAGTCTCCGGACTCTTTGACGCATCTGGCGGGGACATGCTTCTCGACGATACGGACGAAGAGTTCGATAACACCCTTGTCGGGGTGGATGTTAATCTGTCAATTACCAATGATGGTAAGAATTCTACAGATTAACCTCCATCACGCTAAAGCAGCCTCAGCGGCTCTATTGCTGCGCCTGTCCACAGGCGCAGTAGACATCGTCCTGATACAGGAGCCCTACGTAGTGGGAGGAAGGGTGTGCGGTATTAGGACACCCAACTTTAAACTGCTTGTGGCCAACTGTGAAGGCACTCCAAGACCCTGCATTTTGGCCAGGAAAGATCTAAGTATCTTTCTCCTGACTAATTTAAGTGGTAAAGACCAAACAGCTGCTAGCCTGGAGATCGGTAATCGCATATATTGGGTCGTCTCCAGCTACTTGCCATATGAATCTGTAGTACCGACTGCTCTATTCAGGGAAGTAGTAGAAGAAGCAACGTCTGACGAGCTCGAGCTGATTATTGGCGCAGACACGAACGCTCATCATACTATCTGGGGTAGTACGGATATAAACAATAGGGGTGATTCGCTTCTTGACTTTATTCTAACTACCAACCTTAGTATTTGTAACATAGGTAATAAACCGACCTTCACAACTAAAGACAGACAAGAAGTACTCGACGTAACGTTTGCTACTGACCGGCTGTCAGAAAAAATTATTGGGTGGAATGTACTGGACGACCACTAATTCTCAGATCACCATTATATTGAGTTCAAACTCGCGGAAAAAGCGCCTAAACCCGCCGTCCATAGAAATGTAAGGAAGACAAAGTGGCATCTGTATGAGAAGAATTTCAAGAAAGTCCTCAACTCTAAACTTCTGTACGAACCGAATGACAAAGCCGGTCTGGATAATCTGGTCGATCATATCACCATATCATTCAATAGATCCCTTGAAGAAGCCTGTCCAAAAACAAGGTACAAGGGTAAAACTAAACCCCAATGGTGGACTTCTGAGCTAACGGCTATGAAAAAGACCTGCAACAAGCTATTCAATAAGGCTAAATATACTAGGGTCGCTAATGATTGGGATGCCTATAAAGAGCAACGCAAGATCTATAAGAAGGAGCTTAGAAAGGCGCAAAGGCGCTCTTGGCATACCTTCTGTGGTGAAGTGGAAAAGGTCTCCGACGCCGCTAGGCTGAGGAAGATATTATCAGCTTCACCCTGTACAGTGGGTTACATGCAGGATGAGGCAAATAATTGGACCAAAAACAGCGAACCAAGGATCAGAACCAAAACAGAGGATCAGCAGGACCAACAAGAGCGCTAGTGGACTGCGAGCGTCGCTAGCTTGTTGATTGAGAGATCCAGAATAAGCTGGGCTATTAATAGCTTTGAGCCCTTCAAGTCACCTGGACCAGACGGCATCACTCCAGCAGAAATGCAGAAAATTTTGAAATACATTATCCCCTGGCTGCAGAAAATTTATGTAGGCTGTATCAGGCTTTCATACATCCCGAATCGATGGAGGGATACCAAAGTGGTATTCATACCAAAAGCGGGGAAGACATCACACACTAGGCCAAAAGACTTCAGACCAATTAGCCTATCCTCCTTCCTATTGAAAGGTCTGGAAAGGCTTTTAGATTATTTCATTAGGGAAAACTTGGATACAAAACTCCTGTCAGTGAACCAACATGCTTACAATAAGGGGAAGTCTACAGAATCAGCCCTGCACAGTGAGCACCATCGAATCGTCCCTGCATTTGAAGGAATTCAACATGGTGGCATTTCTTGACATAGAAGGGGCTTTTAACAATATTCACTCAGATGCAGTAATTTCGGCACTGTCACATCTAAAAGTTAACTCTAGTTTGATTAGACTAATTCAAAGTCTGTACAACAGAAGACGCATAACAGCATGTCTTGGGTCCACAACTCTAACAAGGTTTGTAAACAGAGAGACCCCACAAGGAGGAGTACTGTCTCCACTAATTTGGAACCTAGCGGTGAATAAAATCCTGCTAGATCTAGAACGTTGTGGCTGCAAGGTCGTGGCATATGCGGACGACGTTGCAATCGCAGTGATTGGCAAATTCGTAAACGTCCTCCGAGACATTCTACAGGTGGCGGTTTGGGCATAAACCCAAACAAGACAGAATTGGTCCACTTTACTAGGATGAATAAAGTCCCACATGTGCACCCTCCACCTCGGATAAATGGAACAGATCTAGTCTTTTCTCCAACGTTTGTACACCTTCGAGAGAAATTACATCACTATGATTCCCGCCAGAGATGAATGGGTCGGCAGAATACCAGGTATTAGAAACCATCTCCACTTTTACACGGATGGTTCGAAGCTTGATGAAAAGGTTGGCTTCGGAGTACACTGTGAAGAACTTAGTCTGGATATAGCTCACAGACTACCAGATACCTGCAGTGTCTATCAAGCCGAAATAATGGCAATATGGGAAGTCGCCAAGTGGCTGAGTCGAAACATAGTAACCAACACTGGCGTTGTCATTTACTCGGACAGCCAGGCTGCCATCAATTCTCTGGAGGCAACATCCCTAAATTCACAAACAGCCCTCGACTGCCGCAGATCTCTTAATGAGATGGCTGAGCAGTTTAATATACACCTCATATGGGTGCCTGGGCATAGGGATATCCCGGGGAACTGCAAAGCCGATGAACTTGCTAGGAAAGGGACGACATTAAAATTTGCATATATTGGTGCGCCACTATCCACGTGCAAGCTTTGGCTTAGGCAAGAGGCAATCAGGCAGTCCAACGAGAGATGGACAGAAATCGGCACCTGCAGGGTAGCTAGACAAATCTGGCCAAGGTATGACCTGGGAAGGTCAAAATATCTCCTCGCACTAGAGAGGAAACGATTGTCTACGTTAGTACAGGTTCTGACGGGACACTGCTTGATCGGCGAACACGCCAAAAGATTGGGTATTGACTCCAATGACTTCTGCCGAAGCTGTGGAGATGAGGAAGAAGTGGAGAGCATTGAGCACTTGCTTTGCGACTGTTCCCCACCCTAACCTAAACCTAAACCTAAGTATTCATAAAATACATAAATTGTATTCATAAAATACAAAAAACAAAAACAATGATGAATGAGGCAGAGTGCGGCCGAAAGTTTGTTGTCGCTGTAAGAAGCGACAACAAATCGTGTGCCTTCCCCGCAAATTGCAGGGACACACAAAAAACCAAACAAGAAGTGTGGGGATGTATTAAGGTTGAGAAATACTGTCTGCAATGTTTTGGAGATATGGGACTTAGAAGCCAGTTCTCAATTATTTCATATTGAGCTGCTCTCATATTGTGCCAATTATTGACAGGGTATTTTGTCCAAGGTGCCGATGAGGTTGCTTGGTAGCTTCCGAAACGATATCGTCCACCAACCAGTGACCACCCTTAATACATTTCACACATTTCTTATTCTTCTTATTTAAAGAAGGTTTGTTTTTCTGTTTAACAGAAAACAAAAACAACGATCTCGAACAGCGTTGCCGTTTTGGTCATTTCCGACCAAATTTGGTCGGATGGATTTGAAATTTTTATATTTGGTCGGATGGTCGGACCAATTCCATTTTGGTCGGTTTTATCCTACAATATTTAATTTGTATTATAATACAGAATAATTTGAAGTAATATCAAAGTAAATTACTGAAAGTTAAAGCCATTCACCGTTTGGAATACTCTCAAATGTCGATTGTGAATCCCAAATTTGTTGAACGCGGGAAGCAGTATCGATTGAAATTTTAGACGAATATATTGTAATAAAAATTAGCTTGAAAATATTTATTTCAGGTTCGACAAATGTTGTTTGTAGTTGTCTAAAATATTGGCCCTGGGGAAAGAAATGTTGCTTTCACTCCAGTTCCGTATTCCCATATCGGATTTAAACCGAAATTTTGGTTGATAAATCTCACCATAATTGCGGAATTTAATTTATTTGGCAAATAAGGAACAAAAGCAATTGACAAGTGTTGATGTGTAAAGTATGGCCCATCCGTTCTGGAATAGGTTCGTATTTTACTTTTATCAATATTAGTGGGATATATAAGAGCAATGTTCTTGGGGTTTATATAAATGTAGTGTTGGCGTTGAAAGCATTTATTGTTGTCAAAATAATGTGGCGTAAGTACAATTGAGATTTCTTTTTTAAAATTGATTGAACATTTAAATGCAGAATTCCGTTTGATTTATACACATACCTAATTTATAAATTGATTTTTGCCACATTGGGACGAAAAGGTGACGAAAAAGACTATATTGAAACATAAGGGTTTGGCGAAGGTGATACTTAGGCTTAAAATACAAGCTAAAAATATCAAAAACAAGTAAGAAAGTTTCAGTCGGGTAAACCGACTAAGGTATACCCTCAGTTTGTGAGTAATATAATATGGAATATTAAACGAATTATTCTGTCAATTTGTATGGGAGGTACCAGAATGTTTTTAACAAATACACCTATTTTTCTCTGAATAGTAGATTCTTTAAATACATTGCACTGCGCCGAATTATAAGCGTTTTTTGCACTGGTATATTAACGTTATGAGATATTAAATTTGGTATGATTTGGCCATTTTGTGTGGGAGGTACAAAAAGGAGCGTGGTGATAACGGCCATTTTTTACAGGGCTATAGGGACTTCAAAAGCGTTACACTGTGCAAAATGTTGTTGCATTTTCGTGCATTGGTACTCATGCTGTGAGCTCTTAACTTTTTGTGCAAAATGGTACCTTTGTGTGGGAGGTATAAAAAGGGGCGTGGCAATAGCGCCCATTTTTCACAGTGCAAAAGACACTATAAAAGCATTACACTGTACAAAATTTCAAGTGCTTTTATACACTGGTATTAATGTTATAAGCTGTTATCTTTTGGTGCAAAATGGTACCTTTGTGTAAGAGGTACCAAAAGGGGCGTGAATATGACACCCATTTTTCACTGGACTGTAGGCACTATGAAAGCATTACACTGTACAAAATTTCAAGTATTTTTATGCACTAGTATTAATGTTATAAGCTGTTAACTTTTGGTGCAAAATGGTGCATTTGTGTGGGAGGTACCAAAAGGGGCGTAGCAACATGGCCCATTTTTCTCGAGTTGATAGCGACTAATAAACGAATGCTATGTGTGGAATTTCAGAAGATTCGAATAAGTAGTATAGCAGTTATTAAAGATTCAATATTTCACAACATTTTAACACTTTGTGGGGGAGGTACTAGAAGGAGTGGACCAATATGGCCCATCTTCGAACTTAGCCGGAGATAGAAAAAAATATTACCACGTACCAAATTTGAAGTCAATCGGTTACTCCTTTCGAGAGTTATCATGCGTACCAGCCAGCAGACACACAGACAGACAGACAGATAGACAGACAGACAGACAGACGGACGGACATTGCTCATTCGACTTAAAATAACCCAAAACGAATATCCGCCGAACATACTTAGGGTCTTAGATCACTCCTTCGATGTGTTACACTTTTTTTCGTAGCAAATGATATATACCCTCGTCACACTGAAGTGAGGGTATAAACAATAATTTTACTGAATGAGGAAATAACGAGTTTTCCAACAAGAGGTTTTATTTTGAATCACCCAAAATTTAGGTAGCTGTCACCTTTGAAGCTTTTATTCTTTGACATTTGACAAGTAGAAACTTCGCTATTACTAAAAATAGAACGATACATGATTCAACAACGCATTGAAATTATTAAAATTCGAAAATCATCTTGACTGATGAGGCCCATTTCCAACTCGGTGGCAACAAGCAAAATTGTCGCATCTGGGGCTCGGAAAACCCAAGAGTTATTGTTGAGAAGGCACTCCATCCTCAACATGTGACTGTTTGGTGCGTTATGGTCCGGCGGGGTCATTGGACCTTACTTTTTCGAAAATGAGGTTGGATCAACAGTTACCGTGAATGGATTGCGCTAACGAGAGATGATTAATGATTTTTTATGGTCGGAGACGGCGCTACGTGCCACACAAGCAACGAAACCATTGCTCTGTTACGGGAAAAGCTTCCGGACCGTGTTATCTCTCGAAGAGGTGACACAATTCACAATTGGCCACCGAGATCTTATGATTTAACACCTTGCGACTTCTTCCTTTGGGGCCACGTGAAAGATAAGGTCGACGCCAAAAGCCCAGCGTCGATTCAAGACATCAAAGATATAATTCGTGAGGCTATCGAGGACATAGGGCAGCCACTTTGCGATTTGGTTATGGAAGATTTCATGAAAAGGATATGGTCCTGTAAGCGTGGTCGTGGTGGCCATTTGGCTGATGTTGATTTTCATTATTAACGGCATACCTTCCTCTTTATTATGAAATAAACATCCGATGATTTATCTCAAAAAATGGAATTTTTCTTTGAATACCAAAATATTCCTATCATTCAAACGAGAAATTCCAGATATTTTTCCCATTATAACAGTGAATGAGATTCATGATGTTTGGTATATACATTTCAGGCGGGCCACATTTTAACTTGTTGTAAAATACTTTTCAGTATTTTTATATCTTGTTTACATATTTATACCCTCACTTTAGTGTGACGAGGGTATATATCATGTGCTACGGAAAAAGGTGTAACACGTTGAAGGAGTGACCTAAGACCCCAAGTATGTTCGGAGGAAATCCGTTTTGGGTAATTTTAAGTCGAATGAGCAACGTCCGTCCGTCTGTCTGTCTGTCTGCTGGCTGGTGCGCACGATAAATCTCGAAAGGAGTAACCGATTGACCTCAAATTTGGTATGTGGTAATATTTTTTTCTATCCGGCTAAGTTCTTCGAACTGGGCCATATTGGTCCACTCCTTCTAGTACCTCCCCCACAAAGGGTTAAAATGTTGTGAAATATTGATTCTTTAATAACTGCTATACTACTTATTCGAATCTTTTGAAATTCCACACATAGTATTAGCTTATTAGTCGCTATCAACTCGAGAAAAATGGGTGAAGTCGCCACGTCCCTTTTGGTACCTCCCACACAAATGCACCATTTTGCACCAAAAGTTAACAGCTTATAACATTAATAACAGTGTATAAAAATACTTGAAATTTCGTACAGTATTATGCTGTTATATTGCCTACAGTCCAGGGAAAAATGGGTGTTGTTGCCACGCCCCTTTTGGTACCTCCCACACAAAGGTACCTTTTTGCACCAAAAGTTAACAGCTTATAACATTAAAACCAGTGAATAAAAATACTTGAAATTTTGTATAGTGTAATGTTTTTATAGTGTCTATAGCCCTGTGAAAAATGGGCGTAATAGCCACGCCCCTTTTTGTACCTCCCACACAAAATACCCAAATCATACCACAATTTAATGTCTCATAACGTTTATACCAGTGCACATAAATGCTTATAATTCGGCGCAGTGCAATGAATTTAAAGTATCTACTGTTCATCGAAAAATAGGTGTATTTGTTAAACCCCTTCTGGTAGCTCCCACACAAATTGACAGAATAATTTGAGTAATATTCAATATTACATTACTCACAAACTGAGGGTATACCTTAGTCGGTTTACCCGACTGAAACTTTCTTACTTGTTTTTATTTTCTATTATAACGAGCATGTTTTTATGTCAATTAATCTGAAAATGTTGTCACCAAGCTTTAGAAGATAGCAACTACTTTAATTTCATAAATTTGGTCGGCTACAAGGAATTTTGGTCGGTTTTAGAGAAAATGTTGGTAGGAAAAAATTTTTTGGAGTGGCAACACTGATCTCGAACTCAATAGTCAAAAACAAAACTATGAAAAGTCACAACAGATCGAATAACAAAAAACAAAAACAATGATAATAATTTTATATGTATTTAAACCTATATTTTATTTGAGAAAATTAGTTTGCAAGTATAATTTGTTGTAATATATTAATATACATATGCGTTCCAAATATATTTTATTGATTTTCAAATAAAATTTATTTGCTAAGAAATATATAATATTTAAAAATTTGTCTTCCAAATATATTTTCTTTCGATTCAAACATATCAAAAAAGGCGATTTTGCCCCGTGTATAAATCATTCTATTTGATTTCTTTTCAGAAAAATTTTAATTATTTTAATTTTAGATCGCGCAATATTTGAAGATAAAATGCAGTGCTGAATAAATGAGCATACACCTACACGGAGGATGTTTGAATTGAAAGAAAATATATTTGGAAACAAATATGTATGTATTATGTATATGGTAACAAATACATACAGTATTTGTGAACAGATACATTTTATTTCAAAATCAAGAAATTTAGTTTGGCACGCAGTATATTATTATATTAGAACAAAATATATTTGCGAACTGAATTTCACAAATAAAGTATTTATTTTCACACAAACAAAGTTATTGTTTAAACATGTTTCCAAATTTGTTTTTAAGATTTTCTTTTTCGAATTTTAGTTTAAATTTTTCCTAGATTTCGTGTTATACTTTACAGTTAACCCTGCTGTTAGTTTAGGCTCATTTGTAAAATGTTTGCATCATTTCCTTTATAAACGGTAATATACATGTATTGCCATATAATTTGGCACATGGGATGTTTTTGTTTTATTAAAATCAAAATAATAACTTTTTTGTTCAAAAATAGTTTGTAAATAAGCTGCTTTCTATTCACGAATTATTTAATAAATAAAATATAATAAATTGAATGATATTAAATATTGGGTTATATATTCATTTTGAATGAAAAATGTAATATGGACCTAGGTAGGATTGGTACATATTTTCTAATCTAGCGGCAGGATTAAGAATGTCATAACCAGCATTCGCTTTTGTTTTGCAGTACAAATTTTTATTTAAGTAATAAATATTCCAATTTATCACTTTTTGCCAATCCATCAATGCAATTAATAGTTAAATACAAATAAATCTTTGTTTCGGAAATATTACGTCCAAATAAAAAATATTAGGATGGAACCATAGTATTGTTTAGAACCATATCATCCCTAACGTATAATTTGTGTGTGTGTCAAATATTATAAATTTTGAGTGTACCATAAACATATGTACGTTTCATGCTGAATATGTTTGGGGTAATATACTACAGAAGCATTTTTTTCAGCGTGTATACAATTTTATAAAAACTTTATTTAAATTTCAGCCAAATTTAATGTTCAAAATCACTAAAGGTTCCAAAGAAATTGGATGTTTGGGGAACATATAGAAAGATGAATCCGCTATAAGTTTACAAATCGACAATAAAAATAAACGAAACTTAAAACTTTTGTATTTTCTAATATAAAATGTAGCAAACCCAATTCTTAAAAAAACGAAGTGTTGTGTTTTTAATTTATTGTGGTAGCTGGTATACAAGAATCATATTTTCTATGAATATTGAAATGATTTCAGTGGTTTTAAAACAAATGATTCTTTAGTATGAGTGGCGTTAGAATAAATACAATGTAAGGAATTTTCCATACATATTTTAAAAGCTGTATTTATGCCTTAAATTAATTACCAGTATATGCTTATATCAAGGACAGACATTTTAAAATTTAATACGATAAAGTTTTAAATTTTATGATATATTACTACATATAAGCACTAGTTACACTGAAATTTACGCCAAAACGTGCTTATTTTAGGACTAAAGTTAATTAGTTTTATTACCAAAAGTTCTAGATTCTACGAAATGCATCATCAAAACATATACTCTTATTTTTATAGCGATTGTCTTTGGCTCGAAATCATTGCCGAAATCTTAAACTTTACGACAAATTCTTTGATTTTCAGTACGTTTTTTTTAGTGCAGGGTAATGACGGGAGAGTATAATATCCGAGACCTCTCGATCTGGTGTTGATATTTGGATAGAGAAGAATATATAAGGTGCATTTCTATCGATATCTCGCTTAGGTATCGAGTTATCGGGGCTTGTTTCATTATGGGTTTTGGGGCTTGTTTCTTTATGAAATAAATTCCAAAATCAATGAATTTTGATTTTTTTGAATTGAATTTTTTTTGCAAATGATTAAACCCCAAATAAAACAAATAAGAAAGTTTCAGTCGGGTAAACCGACTAAGGTATACCCTCACTTTGTGAGTAATGTAATATTGAATACTACCCGAATTATTCTGTCAATTTGTGTGGGAGGTACCAGAAGGGGTTTATCAAATACACCTTTTTTTCGCTGAACATTAGATACTCGTACTTTAAATTCATTGCACTGTGCCGACTTATAAGCATTTATGTGCACTGGTATAAACGTTATGAGACATTAAATTGTGGTATGATTTGGGCATTTTGTGTGGGAGGTACAAAAAGGGGCGTGGCAATAACGCCCATTTTTCACAGGGCTATAGACACTATAAAAACATTACACTGTACAAAATGTCAAGTATTTTTATACACTGGTTTTAATGTTATAAGCTGTTAACTTTTGGTGCAAAAAGGTACCTTTGTGTGGGAGGTACCAAAAGGGGCGTGGCAACAACACCCATTTTTCCCTGGACTGTAGGCAATATAAAAGCATAATACTGTACAAAATTTCAAGTATTTTTATACACTGTTATTAATGTTATAAGCTGTTAACTTTTGGTGCAAAATGGTGCATTTGTGTGGGAGGTACTAAAAGGGACGTGGCGACTTCGCCCATTTTTCTCGAGTTGATAGCGACTAACAAGCTAATACTATGTGTGGAATTTCAAAATATTCGAATAAGTAGTATAGCAGTTATTAAAGAATCAATATTTCACAACATTTTAACCTGTTGTGGGGGAGGTACTAGAAGGAGTGGACCAATATGGCCCATCTTGGAACTTAGCCGGAGATAGAAAAAAATATTACCACATACCAAATTTGAGGTCAATCGGTTACTCCTTTCGAGAGTTATCGTGCGCACCAGCCAGCAGACAGACAGACAGACGGACGGACATTGCTCATTCGACTTAAAATGACCCAAAACGGATTTCCTCCGAACATACTTGGGGTCTTAGGTCACTCCTTCGACGTGTTACACTTTTTTCCGTAGCAAATGATATATACCCTCGTCACACTAAAGTGAGGGTATAATGAAATAACCCCCAAATTAATATGTGGGGGTTGTTTCATTTTATTTGGGGTTTATTTTATTTCCAAAAAATCAACATTTTTGAAATAATTTGAAGCAAAAACCGCTAGAAATACCGTTGTGAATTTTGGAAAAATATATTGGAATCAATGTAATGATTCTTGTTAAAATTATTGTTAGTTTCTATTGAGCTTTGGGAGCTTTGTCTACCAATTTCACGAGCCCTTTTTTTCTATTCCAAAGCTTTTCCCCTTCTGCACTCTTCTCATCTTTATATACCTATGATCCCCACTACACTAAGTTGCAAAATATATTTGTATGCTCATTCTCAGTGAGCGTTGTTTTTATTCAAAAAGCATTTTTATTAACCTTGATCACATTTTTTCCTTATATAGGTTTTTCCTTTTTTATTTGTTTTGCTAAATAAAAAATCGAAAAAGCGAATTGTTATTCACATTTATTCAGATTTATAAATTCAGAAATCTTGAATTTGGATGGCTCAAAATTCATAACAGACTATGGAAGTGGTTTGAGAAATGCAATCCAAAGAGTGTATCCCACATCAAAATTGTATGGGTGCTGGTTTCATTTTTGCCAGGCAGTACGCCGGCATATTACAACAAAAACTAAGGGCCTAGCAGCGTTCATCGGAGAGAATAAGGGGACATCACTCTTATATCATAAGCTTTTGTCGCTTCCCTTGTTACCACCGGGTCACATATACAGTTCTTTTGAAGTAATCAAAACGGAAATAGAAAAAATTGACAATCACTTTTAGTTTGCGTCCTTTTTGGAATATTATGAAAAGACAGTGGCTACAGAAGGTATTATTTGGTTTTTAAATACTTACTTTATACCACATTTCTATGAGTTTTAGATTGGCCCCGAAGGCATTTCTGTATTTGGTACAACTATTCGGACAACGTCAGCGTTGGAAGCGTATAATGGCGTTCTTGCTAGGCTAATTCCAAGACACGTAATTTTTTTTTTAATTTGTTCAAGTTCTCCAATATGGAGAGTTCTCAAAAACTAGAGAATTCGAATTATTGGCCAATAGTGGTGGATCTCATGGAAAAGCAAAGCGAAAAAGAACATCCATAAACAAAGCCGATATCATTGAGAACGCCAGCACTGAGTTGCAGAAAGGCAAAAAAAACTGCGATGGCTTTTCTAAATCGCATGGTTTTCCCCAAAAATCAAACATGTACTCAAATGGAACCTGAAGAAGATCTCTTTGAAGGCATTACATACCTGGAAGAAGAGCAGCAAGATGAAGATACTCAAGTTATAAGCGTTTCAGAAAAAACGCCGGAACCTAAACTATGTGTAGTATGTACAGTTGTGGAGCCAAACGTCCTTTTGCTGCCATGTAAACACATGAAAGTATGCAACGAATGCGTACTTAAATTACAGGCTGATGCCATTGCCAAAGATTTAGACACCTTTAAATGCCCAGTTTGCCGTCAAGCTGTTAATGATGAGTTTTCCTTTTGGGGGTTATTTCGCTACGTAATAAGTCCCAAAGTTTGGGGATTATTTAATTTTTCTTATTTGGGGGTTATTTCGTTGGGGGTTATTTCGTAGTGCCATATTCTAAAAATGTACCTATTATCTAAGAAATTGCATCAATGTACCAAAAAAGTCGCAATTTGGCTGCTTATATTATTTGAAATTTCAAAATTTATTTCACAAATAACAAAAAGGTCTACTAAGATTTTGTGGAAAAACATTTGTTATCAAGAACGGCGTTGCTTCTTCTTGCATGGAATCAATAAAATTGCTGGTTATCTTTGTATCTATGGAGTTCCAAGCATCTGTAATCCCAAATATTTTCAATGGGATTGAAGACTACGGTTGAGCTGGCCACCTCATAACGTTAACCCCTTCCTTTCTAACTCAATCATTAAATCATTGCGCGGTATTATTATTTCGGTAGTAGCCGTGTTGAAATTGCCGTAATAGAGCAACATTCATCTCAGGATAGGGAAACATGGCATTCTCCAAGATTTCGCTGTACCTAAATCTGTAAATACTTCCGTTTATTGTATGGAGGGATCCAACCAGATTACCGGAAAAACATCCGCAGACCATAACATTGCCGCCTCCACGATTTACAGACAGTTTATAGTATAGAGGGTCCAATATTTTATTAACTAGTACGAGTATATACTCGTACTGTATATCATTCACATCTGATATTCCGTTCAAAAGTTATATCCACTTCAAAATAGCTAAATATGTAAAAACATGTTAAGATGACCAATTTGGCACCCTATAAAATCTAAACTGCTTTGAGTTTGGTCATAATTCCGTATTGCATTGTAGTATACGCGTGCAAAATTTTATCCAAATCTAAATTCATAAATATTGAGAGTGGGTCGGTTTCCTTTGGAATTACCCCATACTTTCCATATATTTAGGCACTTTTTTGGATGATTTTTCCATATATTTGGCATATTTTGCATATGTTTTTATTTTTTTTTTGAAAAAATATGCAATTGGATATTATCCGAGGTCTACCCTTCACCAAGATCGATGGAGACGGCGACGGCATAATCACATACATACACACTTGTACACGAATCCCCGTGATTTACAGCAGCCGTTAGTTTGGGTTTTATTTGCTGTTGTTGCTATGGGAATGTGCCAAACTATTAATGTCCACTCATTATTTCAATTGTTTCAAATATGTATTTTTGACAATGGTTTCATTTAGCAATTATAACTGTTAACAGTCCATAATAAAATTATTTTCGTTGCAATATGCACTTTTGTATGCATGTATACTTACATATTCACCGCAATCTCATTTTTCACAATCCGCGTCCCAAACACACACAACTCCGCGTCCCAAAAACACACATCCATTTCCCTATATCGCTCATAAATAACTGAATACTGGTACGCACGATAACTTTCGACAGCAGTAACCGATTAATTTAAAATTTGGTATGTGTCAATATTATTTTTTTCTATCTCAGGCTACGATCAAAGATGGACTATGTTGGTCCACTCTTCGAGTACCGCCCCCAACAAATGGACAATTTTGCACAAAAAGTTAACGGCTTATAACTTCGATTCCTGCATACTAACACCTGAAATTTTTTACAGTTTTGGCGATTGGCCTGAAAAAGAATAGGCTGTTTTTTGAAGAGACACTGATTAACCGGTGCGTTGTTTGATCAACGTAAATAGTACTATTATACCACATTCATGTAGCGTTTGAAGCATTCCCGACAAATTCGATAATATTAACCACGCTAAATCGAACAATAACCTAAATAAAATTTTTCAAGATTATAACATTTTTAATTGGTAACAATATGAGCACCAACCCCTGCTCAGTCTGGCATCCATTTCATCTTGTTTAGCCTAAAGCTATGTACACACGATTGTCAGATCGGACAACGCTGTTAAAGTGCTGCAAATGTACGGACAATGACAGATTGTTAGGCAAAGGTGAATTGCCAGTTCAGATGATTGCAAGAAAAAAGGCAGAGTTGCCAATAAAATGTTTCTCTGACAATGGCGTCTTTGTCACATGCATAAACTTCGCACATCTGACAATCAATAGTGTCTGCAAATTGTCTCACAGTGGTAACGTTGTGTGTTTACATGATTTGCAGATGTCTACCAATATTATTGTCTTACAATGACTCTTCTGCAAACGTTGCAAGACAAAAATTTTATGTTCGCACGGTTTAAAGTTCACAGGGTTGCATTTTCCTGACAATATTGTTAAATCTGACAATCGTGTGTACCTAGCTTATGAAAAAGTATTAAAAACAATTTAAATTGATAATAATTTAAATGAAAAAAAAACAGTAAATACATTTACGAATATTTTTTGGGTCTGAAGGTGAGAGGTTTCATAAGTCCCACAAACATACCGGGTTTTCCAATAGAGACATAACAATCTCGTATCTTTATGTCAATATTTTTCAATGATCTTTCAAACATTTTTAATGATCTTTAAGTTTCAAAACGTTAGTCGAAGTCAACATTTTTATCATGGTAAAGTTCACTTACGTGCAACGTTTGGAAATCATTAAAAATTACTACCGAAATTCTGAGTCGGTGGTCGCAACGAAAATCCAGAATTTCATCGAAAAATCATCTTCAGCGATGAAGCTTATTTTTGGCTAAGTGGTTTTGTCAATAAACAAAATATGCGTTATTGGACAGCAACATACCCACATGTGAATTAAAAGACACAATTGCATTACTGTGTGGCGTGGTTTTCATGCCGGAGGTGTGATTGGCCGTATTTTTTCGTTGGTGAAAACAATCGTCATATTACCGTCAATGAAGAGCGCTATCGTGCCATGTTATTTTTGGCCAGAATTGGATGAGCTTGACATTTGTAGTTCCAACAACACGCGTTACAATCGAATTACTGAAAGACAAATTCGGTGAACGTGTTATCTCAAAAAATGGCCCGGTCAAATGGCCACCTCGTTCATGCCATTTAACGCCAATGGATTTCTTTTTATGGGGCCACATCAAGTCATTGGTCTATGCCAACAAGCCAACAACTTTAGACGAGCTCAGAGACAACATCCAACGCGATATTGGCAACGTTCCGGTCAAAATGTGTGCAAGAGTGGTGGAAAATTGGGTCCAAAGAATAGATCGCTGTAGACGGGCCCGTGGTGGTCATATGACCGAAGTCGAATTTCATTGTAAAAATGCAACATTTTCAGTACACTTTGAATAAATTAGAAATCTATATCTTAAATATTCTGTGTTTTATTAATATATAATGGAAACCCCTTTACTTGGGGTCTTACTTCACTCCTTCGATGTGTTAAATTTTTTACTAGTAGTAAATGATATATACCATCCTCTGAAAGGTGATGGGATCAAAATGGAATAGATAGGTCTTTCGACATAACTTTTGTATATTTAAAAAAATCTGACAAAATTCGCTAGTCAAGTTTCTCTTGAACAGACGAAATGTTGGTGAGACATACCCATACTCCATACGATATGTGTGTCCAACATCGAAAATATCTAAGTCATTTTGATCTTCGTCCAACGAGCTTGCGCACACATTATGCACCACCTTACACGTAAAATAAATTGCATGATAGTGTAAACTGGTCTTTAGAAGACAATATTGTACCAACAATTGCCGAGATATGGGCCCCATTGCTTGAACCAGAATGCGACACAACCGCGCCGCCAACATGCTCCAAATTATATTGAAACACTAATGTCATAAAATTAGCTTTTTAATTAAGTACATTTTCGGTTACAAATTATTTGATCTCATTATTTTATTTCAATTATATTCGAAACACATTGTGAGGCAATTAATGTTTTAGGTGTTATATTTTATGAACGGTGTACATTAGACCGTTTATAGCACATGATGCAATCCTTGATTTCCGGACCGAAAAAGTTTCCATTTGGCCTACAAGACTTCCATAAAAAATTTTGTGCCGATCGGATAACCCTAGGGTCTGCCCAAAGTTCATTCAAAATTTAGAACACACTTTATAGGGGAAATATTTTTTTTATTCAAAAATCGTATGTTTAAGTATGTAAAATTACATTTCTTTGTATTATTAATTAATAAATAGTTTTTAAATATTGAGATCGGTGAAAAAAAAACAAAAAATACACTTATTTCAATATTATATTAGATCTGACTTGTTATATACTTGCTCTTCGTCTTTCGTAAGTATTCTGTTGTAATCCTTCATAAATTGTACACCGCGTTCAGCAGTGTCGTTAACAACAAACGGATTACGACAAACATCGAGAGCATCTTGATAATCTTCATTTACTTCCCAAATGTATGGGTCATGCTTTAAAAATTCAGTACTCAATCCAAAAGAACCGAAAAATTGTTTGGTTTTATATGAGACGAAATCGCTCAAATTATTACACAGCAATAGTTTCGGGTCGGAGAATTTTAGATCGTTTTCCAGATTTACGACGGGTTCTGTTGATTGCAGATGCCTAACCATTTTTCGTTTCTCTTCGAGTGAAACATCCGAATCGAAAAATGCCAAAGCCATTGATTCTAGGGCCAAATACCACAAATGATTTTTCCATTTCTTCAAAACCGCTTCAGAAACATCTCCGTCGATTTCTGCATACGATGGAGTCTTTCAACAAGTGTATATCTTGATTTGGTGCTCGAATGGCATTTGTGCCACAGCCGCACGAGAAAAAAACATATATCCCGTAGTCCACTGGACTCTCGTTTTGCCAATGCAAACTGCTCTCGAAATACGTATATTTTTAAGGCATGCCTTTTCCCATGAACCTTGCGTGGGATGTTGGACCAGGTGTTCGGAAGTTATCTCCGACACCACCAAGAAACAGTATTGTTAATTGTAATAGTTCCTTGTAATCAACTCGGGTTTGTGTTTCATTTAGCTGTTTAATGCAGAATTTCTTAATGACTTCGCAGTCAGCATTACTTATTTTTGAGCGTACAATTGGATATTCGAGTCCGTTTTTAAACGATTTGTGGTCGAGACCTACCCATACGGCAGCAAAACGATTAAAAATAGGCACTTCAGGACCACAAGTCGCGAAAGTTTAACCTCAAACACATGTTTCTAATTTGATCTGCAACAAAATGCACGATCCTGTGTTTTGACCTGTATTGACGACGTGGTATCGAAAACCATGGCGGAAACTTTATTAGAGATATCCCAATTGATGAGTGTATCATGAACGACTTTGGCCATATTTTCTCCAGTAGCAGCCGGGATTTTGGGAGCGCCCAAAAATTTTGATGTGCCTTCATAACTGGCGATGATTGCTATTCTATCAACGATTTTTCTGCCGAATAGCTCCGGCAAAAGTTTTCCCTCCCAGTGAATAATTAATGAATGTACGCTATTGATCTACGTACAAAACAAGTAAGAAAGTTTCAGTCGGGTAAACCGACTAAGGTATACCCCCACTTTGTGAGTAATGTAATATTGAATATTACTCGAATTATTCTGTCAATTTGTGTGGGAGGTACCAGAAGGGGTTTATCAAATACACCTTTTTTTGCTGAACATTAGATACTTTAAATTCATTGCACTGTGCCGACTTATAAGCATTTATGTGCACTGGTATAAACGTTATGAGACATTAAATTGTGGTATGATTTGGGCATTTTGTGTGGGAGGTACAAAGAGGGGCGTGGCAATAACGCCCATTTTTCACAGGGCTATGGACACTATAAATACCTTACACTGTACACAATTTCAAGTATTTTTATACACTGGTTTTAATGTTATAAGCTGTTAACTTTTGGTGCAAAAAGGTACCTTTGTGTGGGAGGTACCAAAAGGGGCGTGACAACAACACCCATTTTTCCCTGGACTGTAGGCAATATAAAAGCATAATACTGTAAAAAATTTCAAGTATGTTTATACACTGTTATTAATGTTATAAGCTGTTAACTTTTGGTGCAAAATGGTGCATTTGTGTGGGAGGTACCAAAAGGGACGTGGCGACTTCGCCCATTTTTCTCGAGTTGATAACGACTAATAAGCTAATACTATGTGTGGAATTTCAAAAGATTCGAATAAGTAGTATAGCAGTTATTAAAGAATCAATATTTCACAACATTTTAACCCTTTGTGGGGGAGGTACTAGAAGGAGTGGACCAATATGGCCCGTCTTCGAACTTAGCCGGAGATAGAAAAAAATATTATCACATACCAAATTTGAGGTCAATCGGTTACTCCTTTCGAGAGTTATCGTGCGCACCAGCCAGCAGACACACAGACAGACAGACAGACGGACGGACATTGCTCATTCGACTTAAAATGACCCAAAACGGATTTCCTCCGAACATACTTGGGGTCTTAGGTCACTCCTTCGACGTGTTACACTTTTTTCCGTAGCAAATGATATATACCCTCGTCACACTAAAGTGAGGGTATAATTAAAAATACTTGAAATTTTGCACAGTGTTATGCTTTTATATTGCCTACAGTCCAGAGAAAAATGGGCGTTGTTGCCACGCCCCTTTTGGTACCTCCCACACAAAGGTACCATTTTGCACCAAAAGTTAACAGCTTATAACATTAATACAAGTGTATAATAATACTTGAAATTTGTACAGTGTAATGTTTTTATAGTGTCTATAGTCCTGTGAAAAATGGGCGTTATCGCCACGCCCCTTTTTGTACCTCCCACACTAAATTGCCAAATCATACCACAATTTAATATCTCGTAACGTTTATGCGTTATCACCCCGCCCCTTTTTGTACCTCCCACACAAAATGACCAAATCATACCAAAATTACATAGCTCGTAACTTTAATATACCAGTGCACACAAACGCTTATAGTTCGCACAATGCAATGTATTTAAGAATGTACTGTTTACCGAAAAATATGTGTATTTGGAAAACCCCTTCTGGTACCTCCCACACAAATTGACAGATTTATTGGTGTAATGTTATATATTACATTACTCACAAAGTGAGGGTATACCTTAGTCGGTTTACCCGACTGAAACTTTCTTACTTGTTTTTGGTGCAAAACGGTGCATTTGTGTGGGAGGTACCTAAAGGGACGTGGCAACTTCGCCCATTTTTCTCGAGTTAATAGCGACTAATAAACTAATACTATGTGTGGAATTTTAGAAGATTCGAATAAGTAGTATAGTAGTTATTAAAGAATCAATATTTCACAACATTTTAACCATTTGTGGGGGAGGTACTAGAAGGAGTGGACCAATATGGCCCATCTTCGAACTTAGCCGGAGATAGAAAAAAATATTACCACATACCAAATTTGAAGTCAATCGGTTACTCCTTTCGAGAGTTATCGTGCGCACCAGCCAGCAGACACACAGACAGACAGACAGACGGACAGACAGACAGACAGACGGACGGACATTGCTCATTCGACTTAAAATGCCCCAAAACGGATTTCCTCCGAACATACTTAGGGTCTTAGATCACTCCTTCGATGTGTTACACTTTTTTCCGTAGCAAATGATATATACCCTCGTCACACTAAAGTGAGGGTATGAAAATAAAATACAAATCGATGGATTCGTAAAGCTATAAATTATATATATGTTTAGATCTGAACTAAATTACTTTTGCAATGAATTCTGTTTGCACCTTCTCCGCTTCTCGCTTACGATTTTCTTTTCGTAGCTCATATATTGTAGATCGATTAATCACAAGCTCACCAACAGAGGTCAGAGACGTCGCAGCATTATTCATTACAGTTATCACATCATGAGCGCATGCTATCAAAATATGTACAGCATCTGAACAGCTAACTTTGGCCCTATCAAGGACTTGCAATATCTGTCTGTTTGACTGCAGTTTGGCTCCAGATATTGTATGTGATACATGCACAACTGATTCTACGGTGCGAAATTTATCACTGGATCTAGTAACCATTTTGGATGTGGTCGATCTGGAGACTAATAAGAATATGACTAAAATTAAATTTTGTGCGAAGGTGTCCCTTTCTCAATTCACTTAGGCTGGAGGCAGAGCGCGTTCTGTAAACGACCCTGTTGCATGGGCGTATAGCGCGCTGCAAAGTTCTGCTTATGTTTTTCTTATTTGACCAGTAAAAAATGTCAGACTGATGCGAAAAATCAACTATCATGCAAATCCGTCCAACATGTAGATCCAACCATTTTTGCTTGTTGTTTTATTTTTCATGCATGCACAAGCATGTTATATAATGACCTATTTTTTATTGTGATTGCTCTTAGGTCTACATATGTACATATATGCCTGAGGCCATGTCGGTGTGCATGCATGCCCTGTCATGACGTAAAATTCAAATGAAAACTGCTGTAACTTTTTCGTTTTTCGGCCGATTTTGATTGAGAAAGAAAATTTTATTCAAAGATCATTTAAAAACTTTTCATGCTAATAAAATATTTTTTAATTACTTGCACATGTGACATTTGATTAAAACCCAAATTTTGTTCATGTAAAGTGAGTTTTGTGTTTTCAAACAACTTTGGGCAGACCTTAGCGTTATCCGATCGGCACCAAATTTTTTATTGAAGGTTTGTATGTCAAATGGAAACTTTTTCGGCCCGGAAATCAGTAGCGAAAAAATAATAAATAGTCTAGTGTACATCAGCCATGCAGCATTCTTGAATCATGTCTATTTACGTTTTTCGGCTAGAGCTTTTGTCCACTGAAAGAAACATTCAATTTTAGTCTTCTATTCGATTAAATCATATTTTAAAATCTCAAATTGATTTCAGTTTAAAATCGGTCTCGCAAAGTTCATGTTTTGCTTTTAAAATTAAGTTTTAAATGATGTCAAAGTACTTAGAATTACCCAGTTCAGAAATAACGGCTTTTATTAATTTGACATATGAATATTTAAAAGTTTCGTAAATGTTTTTCTATTAACATTTCAGCAGAAGTAATCCCCGACAAAATTTCAAAGTGTGCACGAGGTGATACCATGAGATACTGTTCTCCTGTGGTACTTTACAGTAAATCCTTCAACATATTTAAATAAGACATCCCTTGAATACACACCCCACACACGGATAATTTTTAACTTTTGGAAGTATATCGAACTCGTGTTTAGTTTATTCACGTTTTAATAATCTTTCTTAAATCTTCATTAAACTGATCCAACTCTCGCCCTTCCATCCACCCTTTGACGATGTCAAAGGAGATGAGCTTCGACGCTTGGTTGCCAGTCTGGCAAACGAGGCGAAGCAAAAAGTATCCTTTAATTGGAAGTTTTGTAATTCAGTTGGCAGAACATAAAATAATATTACATTATGTAAATTTTTCGTTAACCTACCACAACTTTGCAATAAGTACTCAATACAATGGATGCCCCTCCAGTTGTTGTTGTCACTGCCGTTGTTGTTTCTATTGTCCTTGAAGAAAAAAAAGTAGTCGTCCTCGTCGTCTTAGCAGGGTGAAGTGGGTGATGTTAGGATAGGGAATCGAAGAATCCGAGAACGAACAACATGAAGAAGAATCGGCATTAAGGCTTAAGTTTCGCAAGTAACAAATCCATTTGAAGTGAATGGTAGCCATAGTGGTTCCCTCGATGGTACTTAAGTTGATTTTACAAAAACGAAATATGCGAGTGAGTTTGTTGAAAACTCCTACATTAAAACTTTACAATTTCGAAATAACTTTTACACCGACCGAAATAACTAAATACGAATATTCCTCTGCACCTCTATCTCTCTCTCTGTTGTTGTTACGTTTGTCTTTGGCCCGAAATAAGCTTCGAATAAAAAGAGATATAAAAGCAACTCGAGGATTGTCTTCTGTCCGTAAGTCAGAAAAGTTGCCATCGCAAAAAGGCCTTTCAATTAGTTCGATGGTGCCATTAACCGAAGAATAACCACCGCCAGTGAAGAAGGCAGAATAATGGCAAAAATGGAAGAAATGGCAGAAATGACCAGGGAAAAGGGGAACACCACTAAAGCAACGAAACAAACTGAAAACTGTTAAGCCATTCAAGACCGATGTAAAAATTTAACTGAATTTGGGCTTAAGGTAGTTTAGCCAAGATTTGCTAGATTCGCATTTTGTTGCTATTATTGTTGTGTTTTTTCGGTCTCTCTCGTTTCTTTGGTTTAGTTTCACCGAGCAGGTGAATTTGTATGCCTTGAATACGAAAGTCATAAAAAAAATAACACCAAGCACAGAAATAGCCCATGAAGAAAAAGTTACCTACAATCCAAACAGAGAAGGTATGGATGGAAGAGGAAATAACCATTCATCCCATTGCAGCAGAATGCCAAAACAGAACCGGTGGAAAAGTAGTCCGATTTGAGCAAAACTTTTTACGATTTTCATTAGGGAAAGACAAACAAAAATACTCGTACTACTCCTATGTAAGTTAAGGACATTGTTGATGCCGCTCTCTCTCTATCTATCTATTTTGTAGTTAGAAGACGTCGTATTACGTTACATCTTGGTTCTTAAACACTTCATGAAGGGACATGACCCTTCCCAAAAAAAGACAAAGAAGGACTTCATAATATTCATAGCTTAGCAAGCGATGGGAAGGGGTAGTCGCATTAACACGCTGTACAGCACAATAGCAACACGAATAGCGACAGCTAGGAAACGCGTGAAAAGTTTTGTAAGTAGGCGAACATTACGGAAGTTGGGGTGAAACAAGTTTTGATAACCCCATGTCTTGTGATTTTAGCACGACACTTCTTAATTCACTAGTCATGGCACAGTAGAACGATTCGCAATAAAAGGTGAAAAGAAGTTCCAAATATATAATTCTAAATTCGTATGCTCATCAATTGAGCCCTAAGTTCGTAGTAGTGACAATTAGACAGTTAAAATATTGTAGTAGGTGTACGACTATTATGCTCTAGATAAAAATTAGTTTAAGCGTTCGAATGTTGATCACCTCTGGACGTTATGCCTAAAGGATACTGAGTTTCATATAGCATGTCTTTAATTATGCTTTTTGAGATGATGTATTATCATCTTTACAACTTGTGTTTCCTTTTTGAAGGTCAATCAAATAAAATTTGACTTTTATCTATAAATATAATTCTAAGAACACAATTTTATCCTTAATTTGTATACCGTCACTTCATTTGCTATAAACAAAATTGTAACACATCAAATTATCGCTAAAACCCTATTTATATTTGACAGAAATCCGTTTCAGGACATTTTAATGTAATATGTCCGTCCGTCCGCCCCAATATCCGTCTGGCTGGTGCGTATGATAACTGTCGAAGTATATGGTAATATTTTTTCATAAATCAGGGTAGCTTCCAAGATGGATAATATTCGTCCACTCCTTCTCTAACACAGCGATAACGTTTAATGAAATATTAATCCCTTACTTGTGCAATATTTTTCTGAAACTTCTGTAATTCAACTGGATACGGTTTGTTCAATAGAAAAGGATTTTTTTTTTAAATTATCAGGCTAAGTGCATTCGATTAGCGCTTTTTTATATTTACACACCTGTCTTGAACATATATTTTCTTAGCTGAATTAGTTTGTGTTTAGATTAGTTTGTTTGTGAGAGACGTAACAGTTAGATGTGATTTCCTTGTTCGGCGATTCGGTTTTTATGTCCTCAATCGTCGAAAAACCCCGTCCTTTCATGGGTCTTTTCAATTTTGGGAACAGGAAAGGCTCGACAGTTTTTTGTTCAAAATTCAGCAATTTTGAAACAAACTTCTCTGCCACACCTAACAATTGCAGCGTTCGTTTTTTTTAATAATTTACTTAAACAAAAAGGATCGTTTATTGATTTGCTCCATACCCAACGATTTTTCCAGTAATAAAATTTAATGCAATCTATGGTGTAGGGTGTATAAGATTCGGCATGGCCGAAAATGACAAATTCTTTAGCCAATCGCTTCACCTGAAAAATGTTGTATTTATGGTTTAAAAGAGCTTTTTCGACATCTACACGGCGACTACAACAAAACAAAATTGTATTTGTATATATTTTATTGAGACGTTTCTTGCCTAAAAAACTGCAAAGCTTCAACTAAATTTCTTGGAAAATGTGTATTTATAGCTTAAATAAGAATTTTCGGGAGCGACATATAGGTGGATGTTAACAACGATTCAGTTAAAATGCTTAGAAAATATGGTATTTATGGCTTAAATACGTATATTTTGGATGTTTAGGTTAGGATGGCAGGTTCGGTCAGGCTCACATAGACCTGTTTAGGTCCCTAATGTTACCACGGGCTGAAATGCCCCTCATGGAAACCAACCTGTTTGATATACAATCGATAGTACGAATATCGGTACTGGAAAGATCTGTTAGGCTGCTTAGAAAGGCCGACCCCAGTATGTGCAGTCGTTGTTTACTCAGAGCGGGGCACTCGCATAGCAAGTGCTCAATACTCTCCACTTCTTCCTCATCTCCACAGCTTCTGCAGAAGTCATTGGAGTCAATACCCAATCTTTTGGCGTGTTCGCCGATCAAGCAGTGTTCCGTCAGAACTAATACTAACATAGACAATCTTTGCCTCTCTAGTGTGAGGAGATATTTTGATCTTCTCAGGTCGTACCTTGGCCAGACTTGTCTAGCTACCCTGCAGGTGCCAATTTCTGTCCATCTTTCGTTGGACAGCCTGATTGCTTCTTGCCTAAGCCAAAGCTTGCACGTGGATAGTGGCGCACCAATATATGCAAATTCTTCGAGAATTTGTAATGTCGTCAATTTCCTAGCAATTTCATCGGCTTTGCAGTTCCCCGGGATATCCCTATGCCTAGGCACCCATATGAGGTGTATATTAAACTGCTCAGCCATCTCGTTAAGAGATCTGCGGCAGTCGAGGGCTATTTGTGAATTTAGGAATGTTGCCTCCAGAGAATTGATGACAGCTGTCCGACTAAATGACAACGCCAGTGTTGTTTACTATGTTGCGACTCCGCCAGTTAGCGACTTCCCATATTGCCATTATTTCGGCTTGATATACACTGCAGGTATCTGGTAGTCTGTGAGCTATATGCAAACTAAGTTCTTCACAGTGTACTCCGAAGCCAACCTTTTCATCAAGCTTCGAACCATCCGTGTAAAAGTGGAGATGGTTTCTATTACCTGGTATTCTGCTAACCCATTCATCTCTGGCTGGAATCATGGTGATGTAGTTCCTCTCGAAGGTGTACACAGTTGTTATATAGCCACTCGGTCGGTTACCATAGCACTACACCTTGATATCCTCATGTGACCGTAGTTCTTGTACCTCCACATTAATCTTATTGCCGCTTTGGTTGCAACTTCTCTTGCCACAATATTAATCGGCAGTATATGGAGTAGGGCTTGTAGATACTCGGTCGCTGTAGTCCTTAAGGCTCCGCTTATGCTCAGGCAGGCTGTTCTCTGAACTTTTGTTAGTAGGTTGGTGATGGTTAGTTTGTCAGTTGCCGTCCACCATACCACCATACCACAATGCCGTATAACAGTATAGGACGAACTACTGCTATATATATCTAGAGGTTGGCCTTCCTTACACGTTCCAATACGTTAAGTCTAAATAACAGATTCTTATCTAGAATTATTCCTAAAAATTTTGCATTTTCAGAAAAGACTAGATCTGTTCCATTTATCCGAGGTGGAGGGAGGGTCCACATGTGGGACATTTATTATTCAGAACCAATTCTGTCTTGTTCGGGTTAACGCCCAACAAGACAGATTCTGTCCCATCTAGCCAACTTGTTCAGAGCCACCTGTAGGATGTCTCTGAGGACGTTTACGAATTTGCCACTCACTGCGATTGCCACGTCGTCCGCATATGCCACGACCTTGCAACGTTCTAGCTCTAGAAGGATTTCATTCACCGCTAGGTTCCAAATTAGTGGAGACAGTACTCCTCCTTGTGGGTTCCCTCTGTTTACAAACCTGGTTAGAGTTGTGGACCCAAGACATGATGTTATGCGTCTTCTGTTGAGCAGACTTTGAATTAGTCTAATCAAACTAGAGTTAACTTTTAGATGTGACAGTGCCGCAAATACTGCATCTGAGTGAATGTTGTTAAAATCCCGATTCGATAGTGCTCACAAGTTCGTGCAGGGCTGATTCTGTAGACTTCCCCTTATTGTAAGCATGTTGGTTCACCGACAGGAGTTTTGTATCCAGGTTTTCCCTAATGAAATAATCTAAAAGTCTTTCCAGACCTTTCAATAGAAGGAGGATAGGCTAATTGGTCTGAAGTCTTTTGGCCTAGTGTGTGATATCTTTCCCGCTTTAGGTATGAATACCACTTTGGTATCCTTCCATCGATTCGGGACGTATTAAAGCCGGATACAGCCTACATAAATTTTCTCCAGCCAGGGGATAATGTACTTTAACATTTTCAGCATTTCTGCTGGAGTGATGCCATCTGGTCCAGTTGATTGAAGGGCTCAAAGCTATTAATAGCCCAGCTTATTCTGGATCTCTCAGTCAAGAAGCTAGCGACGCTCGCAGTCCACTCGCACTCTTGTTGGTCCTGCTGATCCTCGTGTTCTGTTACATGTGTGTCGAGCAGTACATTGAGCGACTGCTCGCTGTTTTTGGTCCAGTTATTTGCCTCATCCTGTAAATATCCCACTGTACAGGGTGAAGCAGATAATATCTTCCTAAGCCTAGCGGCGTCGGAGACCTTTTCCACTTCACCACAGAATGTATACCAAGAGCGCCTTTCTAAGCTCCTTCTTATAGATCTTGAGTTGCTCTTTATAGGCATCCCAATCATTAGCGACCCCAGTAGATTTAGCCTTATTGAATAGCTTGTTGCAGGTCTTTTTCATAGCCGTTTGCTCAGAAGTCCACCATTGGGGTTTAGCGTTACCCTTGTTCCTTGTTTTTGGACAGGCTTCTTCAAGGGATCTATTGAATGATATGGTGATATGATCGACCAGATTATCCAGACCGGCTTTGTCATTCGGTTCGTACAGAAGTTTAGAGTTGAGGACTTTCTTGAAATTCTTCTCATACAGGTGCCACTTTGTCTTCCTTACATTTCTGTGGACGGCAGGTTTAGGCGCTTTTTCCGCGAGTTTGAACTCAATATAATGGTGATCTGAGAATGAGTGGTCGTCCAGTACATTCCACCCAATAATTTTGTCTGACAGCCGGTCAGTAGCAAACGTTACGTCGAGTACTTCTTGTCTGTCTTTAATTGTAAAGGTCGGTTTATTACCTATGTTACAAATACTAAGGTTGGTAGTTAGAATAAAGTCAAGAAGCGAATCACCCCTATTGTTTATATCCGTACTACCCCAGATAGTATGGTGAGCGTTCGTGTCTGCGCCAATAATCAGCTCGAGCTCGTCAGACGTTGCTTCTTCTACTACTTCCCTGAATAGAGCAGTCGGTACTACAGATTCATAAGGCAAGTAGCTGGAGACCAACCAATATATGCGATAACCGATCTCCAGGCTAGCAGCTGTTTGGTCTTTACCACTTAAATTAGTCAGGAGAAAGATACTTAGATCTTTCCTGTCCAAAATGCAGGTTCTTGGAGTGCCTTCACAGTTGGCCACAGGCAGGCTGCTTTAGCGTGATGGAGGTTAATCTGTAGAATTCTTATCATCATTGGTAATTGACAGATTAACATCCACCCCGACAAGGGTGTTATCGAAGTCTTCGTCCGTATCGTCGAGAAGCATGTCCCCGCCAGATGCGTCAAAGAGTCCGGAGACTCCCCTCAGCCTCTCTGTGTCCGAAGTAGAGCTTTTGTCCTCAGAGAAGTACGTTACATATCTTCTGTTAGAGTTGGAGTCACCAGAAGTAACAGGCGTGGATACCTCCGAACTTCCAGAAAGTGCCACGGTGGACGACTCACCTTCTGCAGTTGGAGCTATATCCTGCTTGTATATCTTCAAGACTATAGTCTCGAAGCCATATTGTAGGGTTGCACACGCATTTTGTATATGGGAGGTGGATTCAGCGTTTAGGATAAGATTGACCTGCCGCTTTTTACCATCCGCCTCACCCACCTTGCTGATTCTCCAATTATGGGCCGGCAGACCAGGATTGGAATCTTTTATTATTTGTAAGATGTCAGCCGGGTTGGATGGCTCTTCTGTAACCCAGGTGATGGCTCTAGGGTGACTAGGGATGTTGTTTTTTCGACAACATCCAACTGGGCACCCGGCCACATCTCACCCGCTCGACTCAGAGCAGCCTTATACAGGTCTACTGATCTGGTATCACCGAAATATAAGAGCTTTACTCTCCCCTGATGCCATCCTGCATCGTTGCAGATTGGTGGTTTCTCTACGGACATCGAGGTAATGAGCCATAATGGCTGATTGTACATGACTCCATTTGTCCTAGAGGATGGATCCATCCTCACTACTTCTGTCTATAACAGCCATCACTAGCCTCTCCTTCGCCACTTCATTGAAGGGCTTGGTGAGTGTCCTGTTGATGGTCACATTAGGGCCTCTTGCCTTTTTCGAAGGCAGGGGTTCATCAGGTGATCTGATTCGTTTTACTTTATTAGCCGTTAGCACATCTGAATTTGTGGCTCTTTCAGCCGACTCATTGGCCTTAGAAGCATCTATGACGCCTTTAGCCCAGGTAAGTGACTCTTTTTTGACACTATCGCAGAGCGGATAGTTTTTAACCTATTACGCAATACCTATTCACATACTCACCACGTGGTTTGTTGTTTTTAAAGTGTAGGTTGAATTGGATGCATCGGTCTCTGGACAGAAATTTCTCAGCTTAGTCTTGAATGCCTATATCGACGTACCTATTACGGGCTAAACTGGCTATGGGGGTGTCTCCTCCAAACAATTTATGATTAAGCCAAAAAAGACAAAGGAGATTACGGCGCAGGGGAGGGAAAACCCAGTGCCGGCGGGTTTTAGCATGCAACTTCTACGAGCTTTGGTGCCTTGGATCCCGTAGTCGAAAATGAAATATGAGCACATCCAGCCGCAGGCAAAAGAAAAGATAAGTCAAATTAAGCAGAACCCAGCTGGGGCTCTAGGCAACCCCAGCTGAAATTGGCAAGGAAAAGCGACATTCCTGAACTCATAAAAACGACCCTATATGTTAAGGGATGTCCAAGCAAGTTCTCATCAGAGTACATACTCGACATCATTGGCAAACAGAATTCAAAAATTTCCGGGAAGTGGGAAGTCTTCTATTGGAAGGATGATATCGAAGGTACTCTCCTCGTGTTGGGCATAGACCAAGAATCCAAGAACAATCTTGTCATGGCGTACTTCTTGAACTGGATAGTCTTTTTCAAAATTGGAAAGGTCCCGATTGGCAGGACAGATGAATCGAGTCCAACTATACTGTCTGAAGAGGCAAACACTGGTAGTGAACGGAGACACTGCCAAAAACTGATGTGGAAGTAGTCAATAACACCACCAGTTTACCAATAGTACCACCACTTTTGCAGGAAGTTCCCAGTAAAGGTGGTGATCAAAATAAAAAGAGCCACAAAACGATTCAAAACAATGAGGTAGCGACAAAAAATAACACAGCCTCCCAAAATTGTCTACTGGAAGATGGTGTAATAGGTAGTGAACGAAAGGAGGAGAATGACCCACTACCAAATAATGAGGGAGTGCCACCAGATAGGATAGACTCCCAAAAGAAACTTTTACTGGAAAGACAATGATTGAGGTCATCCAGATAAACCTCCACCGGAGCGAGACAGCATTCAAAGTTCTGATGGACATCATAACTAAAGGCAGGGTTCATATTGCTTTGATCCAGGAACCATGGGCAACTAGCAACTGGATTAAACCATGTGAACTATAACCTTTTCTACGCTAACACAGGTACTCGTCCAAGGACTTTTGTGCCATAAAAACTCACGTTTTATTTTCTCTCCAGATTTGTCAACATCGGACGCAACGGTACTGAGGCAAGGTAATGGAAATAGGTACCTGGCGTTAATATATCTGCCATTCGATGCGCCGACATTGCCACCTACGTCGGAATTGCAACGTCTGGTGAGGGAATCCAAACACGCAAGTAATGAGTTATTAGCTGGGTGTGACGCCAACTCCCATCATATCCTTGGGGTAGGACTAACACCAATAAAAGGGGACACGCCCTTATAGAATTTTTGAATACAAATTACCTCATAACTCTTAACATAGGAAACACTGCAACCTATGTTAACAAAATTAGGGAAAAAGTATTAGATATAACGATATGTTCAGAAAATGTTATTGATGAGATCAATGATGAACACTCCTATTCAGACCACCATTATATAAGGTTTAAAATTGCACGGCCACCGCCAAACCCAATAAGTTTTCGTAATAAGGCTAAGACCGACTGGACTAATTTCGTAAATCTACTTAGAAATCGATTGGGGCAGCCTACACGCGATTATCTATGTGCAGAAGGCATTGATATCAATGTGGAGAAGATTACCGAGGCTCTTGTAAAATCTTTCGAAGATAGTTGCCCACTTCGAGGAAAGAAATCTGCCTATGTGAAACCCTGGCTCGATTGGAAAGGATGTCCGCAGACTTTACAACAGAGCTCGACGTAAAAAGCTATCAGTATGTTGGGATGACTACCACAGAATACAATAAAATCATTAGACTTGCGAAACGTAACTCCTGGAGGCTTTTCTATGAACAGGTAGACAACGTTAACAGCATGTCTAAAATGAAAAAGTTCCTCTCAAAAACTCATGTCCAAACCGAAACAGTGGTGGATGACAGGTAAAAGGATGGAAACTATAGAGGATACCGTAAGGCTCTTGATGAAAACTCATTTTCCGACTGGTAATGCTGGACCAACAGAGTAACAGTTACAGAATGAAAATGTATTGCATCTAGTACCTATTACGGATATAACAGATGGTATGGTAAAAGAAGCGATAAATTTCTCTCCCTTTAAGGCTGCGGGACCGGATGGAATATTTCCAGCACTTCTGCTGAATGAGGTGGATCTGGTATCAACTCCACTGGTTGGAGTGTTCACTGCATGCCTCTTCTATGGGTTACGACGATACACAGTCTCCTAAAAGCCCTCACCAATGAAGGACTTAAACCAGTCTGTTATGCAGATGACGTTTTAATACTTCTAAAGGGCTTTCAACCCAAATCTATTATGCAGAAGAGCTGAAGAGGCAATTAACATAGTATATAACTGGGCACAACCAAGGGGATTAAATGGTAACCCAGACAAAACAGAAATATGTCTATTTACAAGGAAAACGAAGATCCCACGTTTTACCCGGCCTCGATTCCTGAATAAGACAATTGCTATAACTAAAAAAGTAAAATACTTGGGAGTAATCTTGGATCAGAAACTGTACTGTACTTACAAAGGCCCACAGATGTTTGTCGTTGTGCAGAAGAGCTATAGGTTCAAAATATTTTTACTTGAGCGTGATTAGACCAATAATCACCTACGCCTGTGTAGTGTGGTGGACATCAATGGACTTCTTCAGCTGAAGAAGTTCAACGTATGTGCTGTCTAGGCATAAGCGTGGTAATTAGAACTGCACCAACAAAAGCTTTGGAGATTATACTGCACATCCAACCAATAGACATCCGTATAAAGTATGAGGCAGCCCTCACAGCAAGACGTCTACAAGTAATGGGTGAATGGATAAATCTAGACCACAAGTCGTACCATCGGCTTACAGTTACCTGTAATACTTTTGTGCCAGACAGACGCTCCTGGGAAAATGGAACTTTGGCCCATGTGCCAGTGGGAACCAGCTGCTATACGGATGGGTCCAAGCGAGAAGGAAGGACGGATCTGGGACTTTTTATTGATGAACCAGAAGTCGAACTTCACTTCCGCCTCTCTGACCATAACACGGTATTTCAAGCACAAGTTCGAGTAATCACGGAGCGTGTGATCTGGCTCAGTAACACCACAAAGCCTAAATATGCCAACATCGTCACAGATGCGTATTTGCTGGCTACCAGGACACAACGGAGTGATTGGAAATGAACGGGCAAACAGCTTAGCTTCAAAGGGCAGAGAACTTCGGGTAATAAACTTGGAAAATTGGAAACCTTTCGAAGCCACGAAAAATGAGTTGAAGCACTAGGCAGTGATGACTCACAAAACTGTGTGGAATAATGCGACCTGTACTTAACTAACAACTGTAAATGGACAAACAGACGGACGGACGTGGTTAAATCGACTAATATAACAATACTGAGTCGATCATAGTAAACCGATCGACTCAGTATTGTTATATCTATAGTGGGTCTATATATATATACAAGTATATAGTGGGTCTATCTACAGTATTTTTGGGTGTTAATTATAATACAAGTGAAAACGCCGTTAAGTACGGCCATGCCGACTGTTATATACCGAGTATAATTCATGTGGAGGTTTATATTGTTTGTTTAAAAAGTTGAAATTGTTTCAAAAGGAGGACAACTCCAACATTTTTGAAAAAGGAGGGAGGACGGGTCCTCTTTCTTAAAGAGGAGGACATTTCCTCCGAAAGGAGGACGAATGGTAACCCTGAATTTTGGGCCGTAATAAACGATGAAGCGATGAATTTAATTTCTGGCTGAGTAGTTTTGTCAATAAACAAAATATGCGTTATTGGACAGCAACACAACCACATGTGCTTTAGGAGATGCAATTGCATCCGCAAAAAATTACTGTGTGGAGTGGTTTTCGTCGATGAAAACAATCATCATGTTAACGTCAATGGAGAGCGCTACCGTGCCATGTTAGAAAGTAATTTTTGGCCAGAATTGGATGAGCTTGACAGTGCCGATATGTGGTTTCAACAAGACGGTGCCACTAAACACACATCACGCGTTACAATCGATTTACTGAAAAGCAAGTTAGGTGAACGTGTTATCTCGAGAAACATGCGATTTAACGCCATGGGATTTCTTTTTATGGAGCCACATCAAGTCATTGGTCAATGTCAACAAGCCAACAACTTTAGACGGACTATGACACAACATCCAACGCGAAATGTGCGCAAGAGTGGTGGAATATTGGGTCCAAAGAATATATAGACGGGCTCGTGGTGGTAATATGATCGAAAACGAATTTCATTCTTAAAATGTAACATTTGCACTACACCTGGAACAAATTTGAACTCTATATCTTAAATATTCTATGCTTTATTATACCCTACACCACACTGTGGTACAGGGTATTATAAGTTTGTTTCACGGCAGATGTTTGTAACACCTGCAAATAACACAGCTAGACCCACCTTAAAGTATACCGATTGACTCAGAATCACTAGCTGAGTCGATTTAACGATGTCTGTCCGTCCGTCTGTCCATGTAAAGTTGTTCGTCGACTAAAGGTCGCAATTTCACTCCGATCGTTCTGAAATTTTGCAGTTTAGAGTATTTCGCGGCTGTTAAGATCGCTATTGAATTTGGTTGAAATCGGTTCAGATTTAGATATAGCTCCCATATATATCTTTCGTCCGATTTGGCCCTTTAGTCCTATAGAAGCTGTATTTTACATCCAATCGTTTTGAAATTTAGAATGGTAGAGTTTCTTGATCCATGAACCAACATTGCCGAATTTGAAGAAAATCGGTTAAGATTTAGCTATAGCTCCCATATATATGTTTCGTCCGATTTGGCCCTTTAGTCCTATAGAAGCTGTATTTTACATCCAATCCTTTTGAAATTTAGAATGGTAGAGTTTCTTGATCCATGAACCAACATTGCCGCATTTGAAGAAAATCGGTTAAGATTTAGCTATAGCTCCCATATATATGTTTCGCCGATTTTGCTCTTTAGTCCTGTAGAAGCTGTATTTTACATCCAATGATTTTGAAATTTAGAATGGTAGAGTTTATTGATCCATGAACCAACACTACCGAATTTGAAGAAAATCGGTTAAGATTTAGCTATAGCTCCCATATATATGTTTCGTCCGATTTGGCCATTTAGTCCTATAAAAGCTGTATTTTACATCCAATCGTTTTGAAATTTAGAATGGTAGAGTTTCTTGATCCATGAACCAACACTGCCGAATTTGAAGAAAATCGGTTAAGATTTAGCTATAGCTCCCATATATATGTTTCGTCCGATTTGGCCCTTTAGTCCTATAAAAGCTGTATTTTACATCCAATCGTTTTGAAATTTAGAATGATGCAGTTTCTTGATCCATGAACCAACACTACCGAATTTGAAGAAAATCGGTTAAGATTTAGCTATAGCTCCCATATATATGTTTCGTCCGATTTGGCCCTTTAGTTCTATAGAAGCTATATTTTACATCTCCCATATATATCTTTCGTCCGATTTGGCCCTTTAGTCCTATAGAAGCTGTATTTTACATCCAATCGTTTTGAAATTTAGAATGGTAGAGTTTCTTGATCCATGAACCAACATTGCCGAATTTGAAGAAAATCGGTTAAGATTTAGCTATAGCTCCCATATATATGTTTCGTCCGATTTGGCCCTTTAGTCCTATAGAAGCTGTATTTTACATCCAATCCTTTTGAAATTTAGAATGGTAGAGTTTCTTGATCCATGAACCAACATTGCCGCATTTGAAGAAAATCGGTTAAGATTTAGCTATAGCTCCCATATATATGTTTCGCCGATTTTGCTCTTTAGTCCTGTAGAAGCTGTATTTTACATCCAATGATTTTGAAATTTAGAATGGTAGAGTTTATTGATCCATGAACCAACACTACCGAATTTGAAGAAAATCGGTTAAGATTTAGCTATAGCTCCCATATATATGTTTCGTCCGATTTGGCCATTTAGTCCTATAAAAGCTGTATTTTACATCCAATCGTTTTGAAATTTAGAATGGTAGAGTTTCTTGATCCATGAACCAACACTGCCGAATTTGAAGAAAATCGGTTAAGATTTAGCTATAGCTCCCATATATATGTTTCGTCCGATTTGGCCCTTTAGTCCTATAAAAGCTGTATTTTACATCCAATCGTTTTGAAATTTAGAATGATGCAGTTTCTTGATCCATGAACCAACACTACCGAATTTGAAGAAAATCGGTTAAGATTTAGCTATAGCTCCCATATATATGTTTCGTCCGATTTGGCCCTTTAGTTCTATAGAAGCTATATTTTACATCCAATCGTTTTGAAATTTAGAATGTTAGAGTTTCTTGATTCATGAACCAACATTGCCGAATTTCAAGAAAATCGGTAAAGATTTTGCTATAGCTCCCATATATATGTTTCATCCGATTTGGTTCTATAGATCCAATCGTTTTTATACCCTACACTACACTGTACAGGGTATTATTTAAGTATAAAATGTCCCAAATGTAAATTTATGTAAACAATTTATACATGAATTACAAAATTTATATATCAGAGTTATTCAATATTACTAGAGTGGTGTAGGGTATTATATAGTCGGCACCGCCCGACTTTAGCCTTTCCTTACTGGTTAATATATAAAATTGTTATGTCGTTAATGAAAAACCCTTTAAATTTATATGTATATCCACGTCTTTCAGAGTAAATATAACACTCGAGCAATATGCATATGTATGGATGTAGCCAAAAGTATCGTGCAACCAGTTCGTAGACAAATACTTCTAGCAACACCTTTAATACGAGTAACTAGGCAGATATTGTGCGCGTATTCACAGAGGGTGGAACAATTTACTTGGAAACGTTCTTTTTCACTGAATCACAAGTGCTCTATCTGTTTGGAATGTCATTCATACTCTAATGGCGATATTGTTGACTCTAACTTGTTCCGTTGCTGACGTTTTTTGTTCTTCATTTATTCGACATCTCATTTTCCCTAACTGTTTGCTGTTGGATGCTGTTGCCAAAGTTTATATTAACAAATTATCACATGCTGGAGGAAAGTATCTCAAGCATCCATTCGGTACTCGGCTGTAGTACAGGTCGAAATCATGTCACTTAACAAACATCCAGTAGTCTGTATAGCTGACGGTGGCACTCATCCTGTCGTTGATGGAGGCCAATGAGACTGAGCAGGAGGTGGATGAGGAGGTGTCATGCATCTGCTACCAAGTGTAGGTACTTGCGAGTAGCAAAGTTGAAATTGTTAATTGGATTACACGTTTACACACGACACTTTCGTCATTGTATCAAAAGGTAAATAAAACGACAATAATAACAACAACACTTCTACTATTTTCATTGTAGGACCATAGAACAGTAGCAATAAAGAGAAGCGACAGCAATAAACCGCCTAAACAAGTAATTGACTTTTATTATTACTGAAATATCTACACACCCTCCCTCGGTTAAGTATTAAATATACTCGTATGAGCAACAATTTATTTATCTGTTTCAAAATGTTGGGTAATTTTATCGATATCTCCTTTAGATTTGTATAATCGTAATATAGTTAAAGTAATTTAGTAAAGCCCAAAATACCTGAGTTGTAATAGATCAACGGGATGACCTATGTTTCGAGAAAATTAGTTATTATACTATAGTGGTACTATCCGGTTTGAGTTTTTCGAGTCCCAATAGTCACATTCAGAGAATGAAGCCGAGCCAAAATTGGCGGCGGCGACTGCCATTGAAAATTATATATCGGCGGCGGCGGCTAAGCCGACATAAAATTGACATACGGCGGCTCTATGATAGACATTTTTACATTTAAAATAATAGTTGAAAAGTTAAGCTCTGGCATTTATTTTTTAATATTAGATGTTTTTAAGTTAATTGTAAGATATTGTGAGGTGAAAAAATCATCGATTCCATTCCGCTAGGCGGCTCTATGATATACTCTATTTTCAAAGTATGCTAAAGCTATGTATAAACGATTGTCAGATCGGACAACTTTATCAACCCTGTTAAAGTGCCCCAAATGTACGGATTATGACAGATTGTTAGGCAGAGGTGAAGACGATTGCAAGAAGCCGTTACAATTTCATATATTTAAAATATATTTTGTAAATATTTATATGCAGGATTGCCAAAAAAATATTTTATAGACAGTGGCCAATAAAATGTTTTTCTGACAATGGCGCCGTTGTCACATCCATAAACTTCGCACATATTACAATCTGCAAATTATCTCACAATGACTTTTCTGTCAACGTTGCAAGACAAAAATTTTATGTTCACAGGGTTACATTTTTCCGCCATTCGTCTATACATAGCTTAAGTCGAACAGGTTGTTTCCAAGAGAGGCGAATCGCCGTTTTAGTGAAATTTTAAATTTGTGTGGAATTACCTTGTGGTTTAAATAGAATGACCTCTACTGTTTTCAGCTTAGCTTGATTGATTCTTTAGAATGGAGGTATTAATTTATATGTTATACTATTCTTTAATACTCCATTGATTTTTTCCGAAAATATGTTTATCTCTATAGGTACATAACCTAATAATAAATAACAAATCTTATTATTTCCTTTAAAAAGAATTGTTATAATTATTTTTCTATTACTATCAATATTATGATTTTTAAGACATGTTAAGCTCCCGCTTGTGACAATAAACGAATCAAAACGAAAATCACTCGCTTCCATATCGTCCACCCAATAAATGAATAGTGTATAATTTATTTGTCGTTTCGAGAAAATCATATTTGCAGTTTTTGTGAAATTGAAACTCGGTATTATTATTTATTAATGAACAATTTCAAACACCCAATAAACCAAGTTGTGGAAGTAGAATTTCAGCAGATATAGGGCCAATTGCGTAGATTCTTATAATGCAATAAAAAATAATAGTGTATATACGTACACATAATTCTTCTATAAAGGGGACGATATATCTGCTATATAGCTATTTGCTTATCAAAAATGTAAATTGTATCTATCCATATTTTAAAGTTTTTCTATGGAACGGCGGCTGTGTTTCAGCCGATTTTAGCCGCAACGATAGGCGGCGGCTTCGGCTGATGAAAAAAGGTCGGCGGCTCGGCTCGGCGGCTTCATACTCTGGTCACATTACACAATATCAGCGGCTAAAGGTTGGCAGTTTTTATTTTAACGTAAATCATTGAAGGCCGGAATAGAACATGTCGGCCAACGCACAGTATATACGTTTGCAAAAATGTAATAATAAATATAGATCTTCTTTTCTGATCCTCAGTTCGTTTCACAATATTCTTGAGATTTGTAGGGGAACCACCCTGTTGCAAGGGATGATTGTGATACAGGTTCTCAAAGCAGACCACTTTTGACATGTCGAATATTCTAATATTTCAGAATTTTTCTGTAACATTTAAATATGTTTATTGGCGTTAAGAAAATTAAGCTCAAAAGTTGTTGGATTCCTACAATAGCCAAGTTCGCTAACTTCCCAAAGAAATAAGAATCGTATGCCGCCTTTTAGGGATAACAGGACAGAGACACAGAAGGTGTTATATTGATTCCTCCTCCTCCTCGTCTCCACAGCATCTGCACAAGTCAGTGACCTGTCATGACAGACACGACAAGTCAGACATTCGTTCTCGACAATGTCAGCAGTGCTTTGGTGCGTTCCGAGTCTAGGTCGGAGCACATCAGCCTGAAATATATGCAGTTCGTGACTAGTGACCGCCTGTCATTTGTTGCAGTAAGTGCAATATCTCTCAACAAGAGCTTGCAGGTCGCTAGAGGCATGTTCACATGTTCCAGTTCCCCTGGATCGTGTAAGGTAGTTCCAAGTCTTGCAGTTCCCTAGTATGTCCCTGTGGCCCGGCACCCATATCAGGTGAATATTGAACTATTCAGCCATCTCGTTAAGAGATCTGCGACAGTCGAGGGCAGTTTTTGAATTCAGGAATATAGTTTCCAGGGACTTTGTAGCAGCACATTAATTTTTAGCCATTCCGCTACCTCTTTAATAGCTAAGATTAATGCCTGGTAAACACAACTGTGACCAGGCAGTCTTTTTTCAAGTGATAGGTCAAGTTCCTCAGAAAAGACACCAAAGTGAACATGGTTATTGAGTTTGGAACCGTCTGTATAGAAGTTATCTCCTCTGTACTGGGATAGGACCATTCCCTTCTGATATATAAGGTATACGAGTCTGATACTTCTTGTCAAAGAGTGGTTCCTGAGTCTTTTTAAATGGCACAAATCTATGGAGGTCATTTGACCCTACGGTAGCTGAAGTGCATCTCTTAATTACAACGTTATGATTGAACCTTATGTATACCGCTGTCAACCCCCAGGGTTTGTAAAGCCGTAATTATAGCGGCTGGATTTATGTTATTTAATACAGCTTACTGGATCATGCAAGGGGGTTACGGTGGACTTGCCCTTGCTGTAGGCATGCTGTTGAGTGGACTGTATTCTGTGATCAATTTTAGTCCTGAGGTAACAATCTTTAATATCTCCAGAGTTTTAAAGAGAAATGGCGATAGATTAATTGGCCGGAAATCCTTACCTCCAGTGTGGGACAGCTTTCCCGTTTAGGGATGAAAACAACCTTGGTTTCTCTCCATTATGTTGGTATGTAGGCCTGGGGTCTAATTCCCGCATCAGTTTCGTATCCTAATCCGATTACGTGAGATCTAATAACTCTAACATTTATGTGCAGAGATTGATGAAATTTCAGCATATTGTTCCAAAGGTGATTTATAACTTATTTATATAAAAATAAGCGAACAAATAATTTCCCAATTACTCGTTTTATGCTGTCGAAAATTCAGATTACGACACGAAACGGATGCGGTAATTAGACCCCTGCTTGATATAACTTGCGTATATCTCTTAAGCCAGGTAGCAATTGTTACAGGTTCTCAAAGCAGGCCACTTTATTCTAATACATCAGAATTATTCTGTAACTTTTAAATAAGGTTATCGGCGTAGCATCCGTGATACAGCTATACGAGGAGCTTTACCGTTTTTAAAGAACTTTGCATTATATAATACGTAAAAGAGGCATTCTACAATACATAAAGCCGGGAGAATATCCTAGTGACAAATCAATGGATTTAAGAAAATTTTGTGAAAATCTTCTAAACAAGACAAAAAAATCAGTAAAGAACGACTAACGGTGGGTGGGGCAGAATGTACTGAGATATGTTTAGGGACTATATACCATTACGACTGCGAATTATTGCAGGTTAAAACGGTGGATCTACAACGCCAATAAGTTAAATTCGTCTGTGACCTCATATGGGGTAATATCAAAATATGGACCGATATACTTCATTTCAAATGAAGACTTACATTTTAGAATGCACGGTTCAAAAAATTTTCTCTAGAGTTTCAAGAAGTGTAATCGGACGGATATATTAATAAACACATGAACCGATGTAATAAACGCGTTATATGTTATAAGAAAGTAAATTTCATCACGATAGGTAAAAAAAAGTATTCTCCAAAGCGTCAAGAACTGACATCAGACGGATATTGGAACGATGTGCACCATTTTCACTAGGGACGGTATAGTGCAATATAACGTAAAAATTGTTACAGTTCAGCCTGACCAATTTAAAAATTTCATCTCTAGGACGCTAAGAAATTACATCACAGGGTCCTCTATATGGGGGCTATATCAAAGTGCACAACTAATTTTCCCCTCAATCGAAGAATTTTGGAGTACAGAACACCTGACCGACGAACTAAGAGAGGGAATTATTGTTAAAATACCCAAAGAAGGGAACTTGTCTGAATGTACCAACTAGAGGGGAATCATACTCCTGAGCATCGTGAATAAAGTAATAGCTCAAATAATAACAAGCAGACTCACATTAACCTTGGAGCCGGATCTACGTCCAGAGCAAGCAGGTTTCCGTCCAGGAAAATCATGCGTAAACCAAATAAACACTCTGAGAGTAATCGTTGATCAATCCGTTGAGTGGAGGTCTCCTTTGTACCTGGAATTTATAGACTTTACAAAAGCATTTGACAAGCTTGATCAGAAAATAATATGGAAAACACTTGCATGTACGAGTAAAGGCACTCCGCCAAAGCTAATATCGCTTATCAAAAAATCATGCGTAAACTAAATAAACACTCTGAGAGTAATCGTTGAACAATCCGTTGAGTGGAGGTCTCCTTTGTACCTGGAATGTATAGACTTTACAAAAGCATTTGAAAAGCTTCATCAGAAAATAATATGGAAAACACTTGTATGTACGAGTAAAGGCACTCCGCCAAAGCTAATATCGCTTATCAAAACCGTTGCTCCACATTCAAAGTACTACACAAAAACAGGTTAAGTGACAACATCAATGGCAAAACCAGGGTGAGGGATGCGTTCTGTCGCCCTCCCAGTGCGGACTGTACAGGCGCGTAGGAGACCTAGATTACGCAGACGACATATGTCTCCTGTCACACACATTCAGTGATATGTCTCAAAAACAAAAATCTCTAGAGATGGTTACGGCAAAAGCAGGCTTAAAAATAAACCTGGGGAAAACTAAGTCCATGCGAGTCAACACAGACATCAGTCTTCACCTCCAGATAAAAGATACGGCCCTTGAAGACGTTGACAGCTTTTGCTATCTCGGTAGCATAATTGATAACAGAGGCGAATCAGCTGCAGATATTGACAAGCGTATCAACTGTGCAAGACAGTCATTTTGTCTTCTAAATACCTTATGCAGAGCTTCCCATATATATCGAAGAATAAAAATCGAAATATTCAACTCCAGCGTGAAGTCTACCCTCCTGTACGGTATGAGACATGGAACGCGCCTGCTTGCGACATGAACATGCTGCAACAAATGTCTGAAAAGAATATTGAAAATATTTTGGCTAAACACTATCACCAACGCAGACTTATGGGCGACCACAAATCAAGCACCCTTGTACATCCAATTAGTGAAACGCAAGTGGAATTGGCTAGGCCACATTACGCAAACCAGCAGATGAAATAGCACAAACAGCCATCGAATGGAACTCGCATGGATGCAGAAGAAGAGGAAGACCAGCTCATACGTGGAAAAGGTAACTTGACCGATGTTCCATATTTTCACTAGGAACGATTTGGTGTTATATAAAGTACTGTTGATTATACTATGACTGAACTACTCTTTAACAGGAAGTATAGACGTTATAAAGTTTTAACAAGAGAAAATTGTAAGCATTGGTGGGGGAGGTACCATAAAGCATGTGTGTCCTTACAGAACATAATGCTTACAAGCACATCTACATAGAATAGGAGTTTTATATGACAGCGTAGGCAGGGCATGCGGGGAGGATGACGAAACGTTGGAGCATTTCCACTGCCAGTGCCCAGCGTTCGCGAACAGTAGATCCCGTTTCTTAGGAAGTGATACTATACCAGATTTAACCCAACTTAGGGGCGTAGACTGGAAAACAATTAAGGACTATATCGATAGCACCGAGTTCCTAACTTTCCAAGGCCAGTCGTTAACAATTACTGGCTTATGTGTATGTCCAAGGACATGAGGCGGAGTTTGGCTGCCTCCTCTTCTCAACCTAACCTAACCTAACCACAAAGAGTATGTCGATATGGTTGCTCAAAATTTTAAGTTATTCGGTCACTCCTTTTCAGAGCTATTATTAGCACCTTTCAGTCGAACTCACAGACGAACGGACACTAATTAATTAATATTTTGTTAATCCATGGAGGACCCATGCTGAAATTTTTACATTTTGTGGTAAAATATGTGAGCAATTTTTAAAAATAAAACGTAAAAAATTTACGATATGTGTTTCAGGATAGCAAGAACATTTTCGTCCTTTTGATGTCAAAAATTAATTACTTAATTTATAATTTATTCAGTCAGAATTTATTCGGTTATGACCATATGTTTCAGTTACGTTCTGTCTATTGCAAACATGTAATAGAAACAAAAACAAAAATTGGTAGAGAGTTTTAATTGCTTTGTAGAATTGACTGCAGTTCGATAGACACCACTCTATCATATTCAGAATTCAATAGCAATAATGTATGTCTATAACTTACATCAGCTGAAATACGTAACAAGAACTACTAACCAACTAAGTTAACATACTAAAACTCTCATAGCAATAAATTGGACGTTATGAATTTGGACAATCGGTTACAGGTGATAAGTCTGCATGGTCTTCTAGTATACGCGTGAAATCATTAAAATCGAAAGGGTCAAATATTTAAATTTTAATTCTTGGTTCGTTTTATTTTGGAATTACCCATTTTCGACCTGAACTATGATCACAGGAAAACATGGCAAAATCGACTCAAAAAGTGATTGAATGTCGATCGATATGATAAACTACCAACTTTCGTAAAAGGACCTTTATATCGGGGCTATATCGAAACATGGGCCGATGTGCTCCATTTTTAATAGTATCGCTTCATATTTGCAATCTTTACGAAAATGCTTCATATTTCTTCTCTTTTTGGGCGTCATATTATATAGACAACACTTGGAGAATTTATAATGGAGATGTTCACAATTGAACAGAGAGCCAGAACAATAGAATTTTATTATTTAAACTAGAGATCAATTATTTTAACGCAAAGATCATATCGTCGACATTTTAACGTCAGAATTTCGCCCTCTGAAGCAATGTTTCGTTGCTTAGTTGATCGTCATCACCAACATGGCAGCGTAAGAGATTTGCCTCGAACCGGCACCAGAAACATCTGTCAGAAGGCGTTCTGCTCAGCTAGAAATGTCTCGTACGTCACCCCTCATTGTGCACCCCATAAGGTGTACAGTATGGTGTGGGATCACATCTGAAAATGTCATTGGGCCTTACTTCTTCGAGAATGAAGATGGAAGTGCTGTAACCGTAAATGGAGAGCGGTATCGGTTTATGATAGAAAATTTTGTACGTCCTGCTCTTGAAAACAGACCTGGTATGTGGTTTCAGCAGGACGGAGCCACTGCCCATACTGCCCGAGACACAATGGCACTTTTAAGTCAAATTTTTGGAGAGCGAATAATTTCCAGAAATTCGGAAATTATTTGGCCAGCGCGATCGCCAGATTTGACAGCACCCGACTATTTTCTTTGGGGTTATTTGAAGGGGCGAGTGTATGTGAACAAGCCAGAGACAATCCTTGAACTCAAGGCAAACATTGTTGCAGAAATTCGAACGCTACAGCCACAAGTTTTGAAAGGTGTTATGGAAAATGCTCTAAAAAGAGCCCATCAGTGCGAAGCTGCAAACGGTGGCCATTTAAGAGACATTATTTTTCATACTTAGTGTAAAAAAATTTGCATTTTGTATATTATATAATCTGGAAGAAAAAATAAAAAAAAAATTAATAAACGAAAAAGTTATTAAACTTTTACACCCCTTGGTTTCTTTAGGCCCACCCTGTATATCTATATATATATATAAAATTGTTGCGTGACAGGCCAAACGGCTGAAGCTAGAATCAAGAAATATGGTGGGAGAGGTAGAAGGGACAAATATGGTACCACCGCCAAATCTAAACGGAATGAGCTAGAATCGTGAAATTTGGTGTGAGGGTAGCTCTTATGAGGTAGACCCAGAAATTGACTGGTTTTTTTTAAATCCGAACGTTTACGCGCACAGTGGGGTAAAAAGGGATAAATGTGGTACAACGGCCAAATCCAAATGGTAAGAGCTAGAATCGTGAAATTTGCTGTGAGAGTAGCTTTTGGGACGTAAACTAGAAAATTTTTTTTAAATTTTAGGGGCGCAGTGGGACTGAAAGTGGTAAATGTGGTTCCACCGCCAACTTTAACGCCTAGATTTAGAATGGTAGGAATTGAAGCGTGGGATGTACTTAGGACAACAGATCGGCGTAGTCAGTTTTTTTTATAATCGTAGTTTTTGGGACACAGTGGGGCCAGACGTGTAAAATAGCGTACAGTGGTTTAAAATGTTCTAGGGTAGATTTTGTAACATAAACTAGAGATCGAAAGTGATTTTTGGAAATTCTAACTTTAAGAGGCACAGTGGGGCAAAACGGGTTAATTATGGTGCATTGGAGCAAAAATGAATCAATCTGGCAAAATTGGAACTTAAACATGAGATGCGAAGAGCTCAGTGGGTCAAAAACATTAAAAAATGTATAGTGGGCAAAAATGGCACAGTCGATATATGGCGCAGTGGGGCAAAATGAGTTATGTATGGTACAGTGGGGCAAAAATAGTTAAAAATGCTAAATTAGGACAAAATGGATTAAATATGGTACAGTGGAGCAAAAATGTATTAACAAACCAGTAAGGAAAGCCAGAAAGTCGGGCGGGGCCGACTATATAATACCCTACACCTCCCTAACAATGCGATAAGGGTCATTGCGATAATAATTTGGAATAATTGGTAAATGGGTAGGAACATATTATCTAATTCTGAACCGATAATCGCTAAATTAAGCAATATTCGTTCCTAAATTGAGAAACATATTTCTGGAAAATTTTAATGATCGGAAGTAAAGTACAACTTCTATAGCGCTTTGATACCAAATCAGGAGGAACATATATACAGATGTTATATATAAATCTGAACCAATTTTCCCTGAAAACTCATTCATGTAAAAATACATCTTTCTGTCGAATTTCGTACTGTCGGATATAAAATACAGTCTCTACAGCGCTTACATGTCAAATCGGGGGTAACATATATATGGGGGCTATATCTAAATCTGAACCAAGAAGGAAACCTCTTTTTGCCGAAATTCGCACTGATCGGATATAAAATAACATTTTTACAGCGCTTACATGTAAAATCGGGGGTAACGTTTATATGGGGCTATATCTAAATCTGAACCGATTTCTTCCAAATTTAACAGTGTTCATTCATATAATAAGAAACCTCTTTCTGCCCAATTTCAGACTGATCGGATATAAAATAAAGTTTTGACAGCGCTTACATGTCAAATCTGGGGTAACATATACATGGGGGCTATATCTAAATCTGAACCGATTTTAACCAAATTCAATAGGGATCGTCCTTGGGCCAAATAAAATATATGTGTAAAGTTTCAGCGAGATCGGACCATAAATGCGACCTGTACTTTGATTACAAGAATATATGCACAGACAGACGGACAGACAGACGGACATAGCTAAATCAACTCAGAAAGTGATTCTAAGTCGATCGGTATAATAAACAATGGGTCTATTTCTTCTTCTTTTGGGTGTTACAAACAAATGCACAAAGTTATAATACCCTGTACCACAGTGTGGTGTAGGGTATAAAAAGGGTTAACCATAGTACAACGGGGAAAATATAGTTAAAAATGGTAAAGTGAGACAAAATGGGTTAAATATGGTACAGTGGGCCAAAAAGCGTTACCTCGGAAATAGTGAGACAAAAATGTGTTAACTATGGTACAGAGAAACGAAAATGATTAAATATGGTACAATGTGACAAAAATGGTTGGCTATTGTACAGTGGGTCAAAAAGGGTTAAATATGGTACAGTGGGGAAAAAATGGTTTATAATGCTACATTAGGACAAAAAATTTTAAATATGGTAATGTAATACAAAAAGGTGCTAATATAGGCAAAATCATGGATCTAGGGAGAGAGGGAACATAAATATGAGATAATAAGTCCTTTTTTCAAATGTTATAATTTTAGTTAAAGTCAAATAATATGGTGCAGAGTGGCTAAAATGTGTTAAATATGGTTGAGTATAGCAAAAAGGGTTAAATGTGGTACAGTGAAACAAGAAGGGTTAAATATGGTACAGTGGGGTAAAAAATTTTTAAATACGGTAAAGTGTGGTAAAATATTAAATGTGGTAATTGGGGAAAAGTGTTAAATATAGTCCCAGATATGTATACAATTACATACTTTAGAAAAACAGTGAAATAATAAAATGTTGACTTATGATAAGTAGTGCTGTGATTCATAACGAATCACAGAGTGCGATGCTTCTATGTAAAAAGTGGGAAAAAGAAAAACGTGTCACAGATAGCGGACATAAAGGGTAAAATACGGCCTAATTTTGCGAATATGGCTGTTGGAATATAAACTATGATTTCTCTAAATGCACACTTTTTTTGGCACTGTTGGGGCAAAAACGATTAAATGTTGTACAGTGGTGCAAAAATGGTAAATCATGACACATTGCGTTGAATGAATGGAGCGAAAATGATTAAATATGATTCATTTTACCTTTTTTTAATTAAAACTTTTAAAGACACGGTGGGGCAAACATTGTTTTATATTGTATCAGGGTGTGAATGTAGCTATTGGAACATAAACTAGGGAAAAAGGTAACATATGGTCCAAAAAAATTGTTTGGACCTTTTGAGGCACTGAAGAGAAAAGGGATAAATATTGTACCTTTTTCATATGACTATTTTCATGTTTTACATGCCAACATTTTACAGAAATATAAAAAAACTGCAAAAACTAAAAAACGGGCAAGTAATCTAAAGCCGTTTTAATAGAAATGGTGCACCCAATCTTTCAATTTCAATTACACCGGTTGACATAAACAAAATGTTTTGTTGGGTTTCTGGTTTAATGTATGATGCTAGACATCAAAAAACGGCAAAATGCTGGCAATAAGAAAGTTTTGTAGATAAAACATTGCTAAATTAGCTACAACTTTTTAAATTATGCATCGAATTTCTTCGGATAGGTTTCATTTTGTAATGACCGATCAGACAATAAAATCATAAAAATATAACAATTGAGCGTTCTTAGGTGTGAAGGTTGAAGGCTACTTAATTTTAAATTCTTAATTACTTTCCTGAACCAATTCGGATAAATGGTTTTCTAGTTATGCCAAAATATGGGGTTCAACTTGTGTACAGATTTACAAAAATCCATTGGAAAAATACGGACGAAGGAAATAATTTGTTAATTAATCGTTAAATCTTTTAAGATATTATAATATAGTTCAACAATAAATAATTAAAAAAAGTTTCCCTTTATTAGTAATAGAAAAGAAAATTGGGCACTTAAAAGTCAGACTCAAAAATCGTGTCGGCCTGTGTTGCTTTTTTTTTCTAAATCCGAGACATCGGCAAGCACAACTGTATAATTTTAATATATTCTTGGCATTTACCCTACAACTATCTTGACCTACTATACATACTCCTTTTTCTTTAATATTTTTTCGATATGTTCTTGTTAAAAAGAAGGAAAGAATGTGCTTAATTTGCAAACTTATTGAGACCCTATTATACAGGGTTTTCCAACAAGAGGTGTTATTTTGAATCACCCGGTATTTCGGTAGCTGTCACTTTTGAAGCTTTTATTCTTTGACATTTGACAAGTAGAAACTACGCCATTACTAAAAATGGAACGATACACGATCATCAAATGATACAAAACGATCAAAAAACGATCGAACAAAAAAACGATACGAACGATTCAAAATCATATTGACTGATGAGGCCCATTTCCACCTCGGTGGCTACGTCAACAAGCAAAATTGTCGCATCTGGGGCTCGGAAAACCCTAGAGTTATTTTTGAGAAGCCTCTCTATCCTCAACGTGTGACTGTTTGGTGCGATTTATGGTCCGGCGTGGTCACTGGACCTTACTTTTTCGAAAATGAAGTTGGATCAACAGTTACGGTGAATGTATTGCGCTATCGAGAGATGATTAATGATTTTTTATGGTCGGAGTTGGATGGTATTGATCTGGCCAATGTTTACTTTCAATAAGACGGCGCTACGTGCCACACAAGCAACGAAACCATTGCTCTGTTACGGGAAAAGTTTCCGAACCGTGTTATCTCTCGAAGTGGTGATCAAAATTGGGCACAGAGATCTTGTGATTTAACACCTTGCGACTTCTTCCTTTGGGGCCACGTGAAAGATAAGGTCTACGCCAACAGCCCAGCGTCGATTAGAGACCTCAAAGATAGAATTCGTGTGGCTATCGAGGACATAGGGCAGCCACTTTGCGATTTGGTTATGGAAAATTTCATGAAAAGGATAAGCGTGGTCGTGGTGGCCATTTGGCTGATGTTGTTTTTCATTATTAACGGCATACCTTCCTCTTTATTATGAAATAAACATCCGATCATTTACCTCAAAAAAGTGAATTTTTCTTTGAATACCAAAATAACACCTCTTGTTGGAAAACCCTTTATTACATTACTATTAATGTGATTTCACCTCTGTCAAATCAATGGGAATAATTGACATACTCTAAAATTAATGAGATCACATTTTATTCGGCCATAGAATAACTTTTCAAAGAAGGCCATTTTCGGACAGAGTGGATTTCGATATGTGCGTGTGTATGTTTTTGGTCAATTTGAATCGCCGCATTCTTCCAAACACTCCTGATGTCGCATTTAAATGCCCTCCCATTTCTGTACTTAAATACAATTCATAAGACTGATTTAGAAGTTATTGCTGTATCCCAGTAAAGAACTATTTGTTTTACTCGTATTATCACGATGGGACAGAAAGAAACACACTTTCAATATAGCGGCCTTTCTATACGAGGGAATGATGAACAGTTTTTGGTAAATAAACCAATATTGTTCTATTCAAATTATATCCAGACAAGTGTGTCATCATAAAAAAACGCTAATAGAATGCACGTAGTCCGAGAAATTTAAAAATTCACCTTTTCTATTGAACACACCTTGTATACACACACATTTTCACAGGTCCGATTAACATAAGAATGTACACCAAGTTTAAAGATGGTCGGTATTTCGTTCCTCCTTCATCAAACGATTTGATATTTAAAACGATCTTCTTTCGTTTAATAATGCCCCGCCCACTAATCCCATGACGCCCACTGTTGGAAAAAATCTAATATTCTTTGTTTGTTTGTTCTTAAAATTTCGTGCACAAATAGACCAATACCTGGAAAGAGTCGTAGCCTTCTTTGATTTTTCGCCATGTGATTTTCTATCACTTGACCCCTGCGGCCTCTGTGGGAGCTAGAAAGCTGAAATTTGCACAATTTTAGACAGGACTGTTGTATACACCACGGACTATTCACGCATTCTTTTTTTTTGCCCTGGTAAGTTCTCGCGCTACCAAAATCTTTACAATTTTTTTTTGTTATTTGTGAAGCCTATTATAACATGCAAAGTTAAAACGTTGTAAATATGTAGTACTATAAAGCGGCAAATATATATAAATATATATCGCCAACCACTTACTATGGTAACGTATCTAAAGCTGTCAACTCGGTCCATTATCAGTCTGTGGTCAGTGTAGCGGTTACATACTAGTGCCCTATATTTTAATTGTATATAATCCGTTTCGTGGGAGGGAATAATATTATTTTTTCTCAGTGTCCTTAATATATTATATAGGCTGTGGAGTTCAAATAATTGTTATTCCTTAGAGGGCTGATATTTTAATATGTTTTGTGTCAGTTAGAGTTCAACATGTATTTTTTCAGATTTTTAGACTCACAACTTTGAAGGATATTCAAGCATAAAGATTTAAAAGGACAGTTTCTTCTAATCTTCGTCCTTGCGAATTGTTTCCAAAAATTTTATTAAATAGTGTGAATTCTCCCCTTTCATTTGATATGCATATTTATCAAAACACATTGTAATAAGTGCAAAGAAAAATATTTCAAAAATGTTGTCCTTGAAATTTTAAAAATCCTGTATAAAGGACAAACGATCGCGAAATAAAAAACTGAGTATGCAGTTTATCTACTTTTGGCCATTATTTTTACTTATAAAGGGTGGTTAAATTATAAGGGCCGACGTTGAATGTGAACCACACCTAAACGTCATGTTTTTTTTCTGCATTTCATTTCACATTTCTCAATTTCAAACTAACTCAATTAAAGTTTTTTAAGCCTTTCACGAAAATGGGTGTTCAAATCAAAATGCATTTCGTTCACTTCGTGATGTTTTTTCGTTAGCATAATTGACCAAATGTGTCCACAATCGAATCGATGCGAAAATTTCAGCAAACCGGGTCTGTAGGAGATGTGAAAACACCTGTACATGCTCGCCCAGTTCGTTTGGTGCGGCTTATGGGCTGGCGACGTCATCGGGCCATACTTCTTCGAAATGAGGCCGGTCAGGCAGTTACTGTGAATGGTGTTCGCTATCGTGAGATGATAACGAACTTTGTATGGCCCGAATTGGAAAATATGGATGTGGACAATATGTGGTTTAAACAGGACGGTGCCACTTGCCACACAGCTAACGAAACAATGGCTTTTTGGGCAACAAATTTAATGGCCTCACGTCGTGGCAATGTCAATTGGCCGCCAAGATCATGTGATTTGACACCGTTGGACTTCTTTCTTTGGGGTTATTTGAAAGAAAAGGTGTACGTCGATAAGCCAGCAACAATTCAAGAGCTAAAGGATGAGTTAGTTCGGCACATTAACGGCATAGAAACTCAATTATGCCTCAGCGTCATCGAAAATTTGGACCATCGGATGGAGGTGTGCCGCCGAGGTCGCGGCTGCCATTTGGCCGATATTTTGTTCTATACATAGTTGAACCATACCAATATTATCATAATAAAAATAAGTGACAATAATTTCCTAAATAATTTGTGTTTTACGAGTATTCAAAATCAACACCGGCCCTTGAAATTTTACCACCCTTTATATAGTCTCGTTCTTGGGAGAGAGGTAAGAAGTTTTGTTGGCCCTGTCGCGGCCCTTTGACCAATCCGACAATTTACTCCACTGTGCCACTGTTCAATACGAATCCATCAATTTCAAGAAAGTGAATATTGAACGATCCGTTCTCGAATGATGAGGTTATGTTGACCGCGACACACCCGTTTGACCAATCCAAAATTGTCTTCCATAGTATCTAGAGGCAACATTTTCTTTGTATAGTACTACATATTTACAAAGATCTAGGTTTGTTTCTTATAAAAGGATTCTAAAAGGATAAAAATAACACTCACGTTTTTGATAGCGCGAGAACTGACCTCTGGCCAAACTCCGATTCTGTGAAAGGTCCGTCGTTTTTACAACACTCGAGTCTATCCATATGCAAAATTTCAGCTGTGTAGCTCTTACAGGAGACTTAGCGTCCGAGTGGTCAAAAATCACTTGGAGTAAAGGCAAATCCGTTGTACATATGTATGCAGATAGTTCTGAAAAGACTTTTTAAGTACTGAAAGGGTGACAAAGGGTTTAGTCACTGCAGTTTGACCTCAGACTGGACATTGAATATTTGTTTTCTAATCCCCTTTGAGACATGTATCGTCGGCTTAATGCTATTTTGTTCCATTCGCCATTTTGTATGAACGGAGAAAAACGCAATTTATTGTTTGAGTAAAAACGGGACTGAAGAGTTACACACTTTTTATTCCATAGTGTTCCCAACAGTGTTTGTATGATTCTCATGCATTTCTATGTCATTACATTCAAAAATAAGCAAGTAATAAAAATTTTTGTATATGGCATTTTGGTCCATATCCACTTTTGTTTTAATATTTTTTCGTATTTGTATTACATGGACCACAAAGAAGGTCGGTGTGGAAGGAGAGTAATTTACATATTGTGATCTAAAGAACGTAAAACAGTGAGTAAAAAATATAGGGCGATAAAAAAATGGAGACAGAACAAAAATATCTAAATTACTATTTCCCGTAAATCAGAGTTAAATCGATATTCCCCACCAATATCTCGAAAACTAGGCGAGATAGGAAAAAATTATTGCAGATTCTGAAAGAGCATGCTTTAAACCCATAGTATCAACTCCTAACTCAAAAAAACACAAAAATGGCGTATGAACCAAAATAGCATTAAGCCGACGGTATGTACATTTAAATTTTTATATCCTTAGCTCTTAAATAACTTTTAAAATCACTGAAATAATGAAAAAAAGTGTGTTAACTGCTGCACTGACCACAGTCAGAGAATTCAAAATTATTTTTCGAGTTTATATTTGTCGTGTATAGTACTTTATATTTACAAAGTTGATCTTATAAGATGTTTCTGAAAGGACAAACACAATACTCAAGTTTTGATAGCGCTAGAACTGACCACAGTGCAAAAAATTACTACGCGAAAAGTCAGTTGTTTATACAACTCTCTGGTCAAAGCTTGTGCAATATTTCAGCTTTCTAGTTCTTACAGATATTTGTGAACAGTATTATAAAATTCCATTTAATATGGTGTTTATATGTCGAAAATTCAAAAAAAAAATTATATTTATGTCATCGGAAAAAAATTGTAAAGATTTAATTTTTTTTCGCAAAAAATTATTAATGCCATATCCTCTTTAAAAAAAGTATATAAAAGTTGCAATTATTCGTGCACAATATTACGAAAAAGTACCATTGCTTTAGGTCTAAAAATTTCTTGCGACAAAAAATTACAGTAATGCATTTAAGGAGTTCCTAATAGCAACAAGGATAAAAATTTGGCGCGCTTCCAATAATATTATATGTCAGTAGTGTACATAAAGTAGTAATTCATGGTTACGATGTTATTAGTTAATTTAATTTTCCAGTAGGTATATAAATATTGACAATTTTATTTCCGAAAACATTTAATTAATTTAAAGTTGTTTATCTGAGGAAGACAGTCACAAAATTATCCAAGAAGCTTGCGTGTTCCATACCACACGGGGCAAAATCGCCTGTTTTGATATGTTTGAATCGACAGAAAATATATTTGGAACAACAATTTTTAAATATTATATATTTCTTAGCAAATACATTTTATTTGAAAATCAATAAAATATATTTGGAACACATATATTAATATATTACAACAAATTATATTTGCAAACTAAATTTCTCAAATAAAGTATGTGTTTAAATACAAATAAAATTATTATTTAGGAATTTTTCGAAATATATTTTATTTAAAAAAGATTTCCACAGATTTTTCTGACTTTTTCGAATTTCAGTTTAAATTTTTCCTTGGTTTCGAATTGTACCTCCCAGTTATGACACCATATGCAGAATTAACTTTTGTTTTAAATCAATCATTAAACATTTCTGAGTATTCCAAGCCATCAATAGTTGTCAATCCTCTATGTACTTTTTATTGATCCAATATTATACCATTTCAATTATTATTATTTTTACGAACATTAAAAATTTCTAAAAATAACTTTGAATTGCTGAAAAAATTAACACAATTTATGTATTTTATGAATACGAGTATCTAAATGCAAATATATATTTGTTTCGGAAATAAAAGTCACATTGGGATGTAAACAAATATTTGTTTAGAACAACATCTTCCCAAATACACGATTTTGGTGTGTACCAAATATTATATGTTCAGAGTGTACGCTAAACGTATATATGTTTCAAGCCGAATATGTTTGGGACAATATACTACAGAAGCGATTTTTTTTCAGCGTGCAGAAAAAATTGTCCAAACAACACAAACATAGGTTTAATGACGTACCTTATAATAAATTCTGACCCTATTATGTATAAGTTCAATACGGTTTAAAAATTTTAACATTGCCAATATTTTTAAGAGTAATATATCAAGTATCCTTCAAACGAAGGTAAATCTATGCGGTATTTTTGATGACATTTTTGACGAAGACTAATTTGACTATTATTTTAGAAGTCAACGAAGGAAACTCTTCTGACAAATACATGCATTAAACTTTTAAAACGAAACAATACAATGCAATACTACGAAAAAACACCATGGTCCACGTACCCGACGTTTGACATACAGAAATTTTCCCTATTGAGTCTTCAACTCACCACATTTGTAATCTACGCAAAATTCCCAGCGTCACTCTTGAGCGAGTTCTTTATATATTTATTCTTAAGACCTTTGAACCCTTTGTGTGGGAGGTACCAAAATGACCCGCTATATCCCGTCGAAATTTTGCACCGCAACTTAAATACATATATGAAATATTATGACATGTTAAATTTCATAAATGTACAATGCTCCAATTTAGTGTTATAGTCTGGTCAATTTTGTGATGGCCCGGAATAATTTGCATGGGGTTACGAGACCCGCGGTTCGATTGGGTCAAAATTTGTCCTAACTATGACCAAATACAGCTTGGTACCCTTCTATATTTGTCACATCGATACATGAAGACAGAGCACTGTGGCAGTGTCTCAACATGTTTCCAAATGAAAACCCGGTGTTTTATCATGAAATTTTGTTCAGTGAGGATGCACATTTCTGGCTCAATATATACTCGTACATTAATTAACAAAATTGCCATATTTGGGCTCATGAGTAACCCGAAGAGTACCAAGAGCTCCATTACATCCATTAAAATCAACGGTATGGTGTTGTTTATGGGCTGGTGGAATCATTGGCCCGTATTTCTTAAAAATGAGGAAAATCAGAATGACACCGTAAATGGCAACCGTTATCGCTCCATCTTAAAAGACTATGTGCTTCCTGAAATTCAAGCGCATGACCTCTGTGAGCTCTGATTTCAACAAACGGCGCTACGAGCCATGTAGCGCGTGAAACAATTACCTTGTTGAGAAATCGTTTTGGTGAGCACTTAATGTCACTTGTTGTTACGGTAAAGTTGCCACCGTAACAACATCATGCGATATCACACCTTTGGACTATTTTCTCTGGGGATATGTAAAGTCTGAGGTCTGAGGTCTGAGAAATAAGCCAGCTACAATTGACGCTTTGGAAGTCAACATTACTCGTGATACTCGCGAATACCTGTAGCTATGCTCGAACGAGTCGCCCAAAATTGGACCTATTCCAACAAGAGTTTCGAAATTTGGCATGTCTGACCTTGGTACCAGAGCTTTGATGGAACTAAAAACGGGTGTGATAGTAAAATTGGGCATGACAAAGACCACACGCTGAAAAAATCACTTCTGTAGTATATTGTCCCAAACATATTCTGCTTGAAATATATACATGCTTGGCACACACTAATACTACTATTTACGAAACAAATATTTATTTGCATTTAAGTATTCGTAAAATATATCAATACCTTAATTTTAAGCCACATTTTATGTTTTTCAGTAACTCAACGTTATTTTTACTTCAGATATGTTAAATGTTCGTTAAATTACTTTATAATTGAAATAGTATAATATTTCATAATGATACATTGCTTGATTGGTTGACAACAAATGATGACATGGAATAAACAGAAATTATAAATTAGTGCTTTAAAGCAAAAATTATTGCAATTTATGCCATTTTAAATTTGTAAGGTATAACTCGAAATCAAAGAAAAATTAAAAATAATATTCGAAAAATCTTCAACGTTTTGAACAGCTTTTTTAAACAGAACATATTTGGTGGAATTCCTAAACAATAATTTTTTTGTATATAAACACATATTTTATTTGAGAAAATTAGTTTGCAAATATATTTTTTTGTAATATATCAATATATGCGTTACAAATTAATTTTATTTATTTTCCAATAAAATTTTTTTGCTCAAAAATATATAATATTTAAAACTTTGTGTTCCAAATATGTATATTATCTTTCGATTCAAACATATCAAAAAATGCGATTTCACCCCGTGCACATATATCGAAATTGTATAACGCAATATTTCTAGTAATATAACGACGATTTTGGATAGTCATACGCGCAATCGAGGAAAAATTAGAGGAATAAGGGCACCGCTCACACAAACACTAATAATATTAATAATACTAATAATACGATAAAAAACAGAAATAAGTAGTAATAGCAACAATTTTGTGTATTTGTCCTTGTAACCTTGCCAGGGTCGTCAACTAGTGTATAGTTGCATAGTCCGGTGGTAGGAGTGGTACCTTATATTAGTACTTTTTTGAGCCTCCGAACATGCCTCAGTGAAGAAATACCGCTGTGTTGGGGCCGTCGAAACAATACTATGCCGCGCCTCCCATTGTCTGTAATGTAACCATACCGGTTCCCGCAACCACTGCCTACATACAGTACTTCCAACCGGTGAGCAGGAAGGTTTTTTTGTCAGGCTCGGATATTTTATTTCTTCAATACGTGGTGCATTATGTCTACAATACACTCGCGCTTTCCCCTATCCGCCACCTGGGCAGCCTCCCGATGTGTTAAACCTTCAAACCCCACTCGGGAAAATCCGAAATAAAATTAGCTCATACTGTTAATCTATCAGAAAGAATGAAACCATCTTGACCACAACTGTTCTGACCTCTCACATTGCCCTGTTTCATGCCACAAATCAGAAAAACGGATTTGCTTCGAATTTAATTTGTTTCGTATCATTCTAAAGGTAATAGTCAAACTAAAAACCAGTAAGGAACTATACTGCCGACTATATGATACCCTACACCACTCTTTTAATATTGGATAACAATGAAATATCCAATGTCTACTTCAATTCACATTTGATACATCTCTTCCTCTGTAGCCAAATCGGACGGAACATATCTATCTATATATATAAAGAAGAATGTGTGTTTGTTTGTTTGCTTGTTTGTACCGGCTGGACCGATCTTCTTGAATTTTCGATATATCAAGTGGGCGTGTCCCCGCCCACATAAGACAAATTTTAAAATTGAGATATCTTGCACAATTTGGTAGCTAGAGTGCTGTAATTTTGTACATATGTATCTAATGGCAGTCTACGTGATTGGTCCAGAAATGGACGGGATCGAACCAATGGGCGTGGCACCGCCCATATAAGCCAAATTTTAAAAATGATATATCTTGCACAATTTGTTAGCGAGAGTGCTGGAATTTTGTGTATATGTATCTGGTGGCAGTCTACGTGATTGGTCCAAAAATGGGTGTGGCACCACTCATATAAACCAAAATTGAGATATCTTGCACAATTTATTAGCGAGAGAGCTGGAATTTTGTGTATATATATCTGTTGGCGATCTACGTGATTGGTCCAAACATGTGCGGGGTCGGACGAATGGGCGTAGCCCCGCCCATATTTTGTATATATATATATATCTGTATACGTGATTGGTCCAAAAAAGGGAGGGGTCGGACTAATGGGCGTATCCCGCCCCTTCAAGGCAAATTTTCAAAATGATATATCTTGCACAATTTGTTAGCGAGAGTGCTGTAATTTTGTGCATATGTATCTGGTGGTAGTCTACGTGATTGATTTAAAAATGGGCGGAATCGGGTCGATGGGCGTGGCCCCGCCCATACAAGCCACATTTTGAAATTGAGATATCTGGCACAATTTGTTAGCGAGAATGCTGTAATTTTGTGCATATGTATCTGGTGGTAGTCTACGTGATTTGCCAAAAAATGGGCGGGATCTGACTAATGGGCGTGGCACCGCCTATATAAGCCGAATTTTTTAATTTAGATATTTTTCACAATATGTTAGAGAGAGTGTTGTAATTCTGTGGGTAGACTACGTGATTGGTTCAAAAATGTGCGTGATCGGAACAATGGGCGTGACCCCGTCCATATAAGTAAAAATTTTGAATTGAGATATCTTCCACAATTTTTTGGCGAGAGTGCTGTAATTTAGTACATGTGTATCTGGTGGTATTCTACCTGACTGATTTAAAAATGGGCGGGCAATGGGCATATAAGTCAAATTTTGAAATTGAGATAGCTTGAAAATTTTGTTAGCGAGAGTGCTGTAATTTTGTACATATATATCTGGTGGTAGTCTACGAGATTGTTCCAAAAATAGCCGGGACCGGACCAAAGGGCGGGGCCCCGCCCACATAAACCAAATTTTGAAATTGAGCTATCTTGCACAATTTGTTAGAGAGAGTGCTGTAATTTTGTGCATGTGTATCTGGTGGTAGTCTACGTGATTAAAAATGTGAGGAATCGGATCAATGGGCGTGGCATTGCCAATATAAGCAACCTTTTGAAATTGAGGTATTTTGCACAATATGTTTGCGAGAGTACTGTAATTTTGTATATATGTGTCTGGTGGAAGCCTACGTGATTGATCTAAAAATTAGCGGGATCAGACCAAAGGTTGTGGCCCCGCCCATGTAACCCAAATTTGAGCTATCTTGCACAATTTAGTAGTGATAGTACGGTAATTCTGTTTATATGTATCTGGTGGCAGTCTACGTGATTAGTTAAAAAGTGGGCGAGATCAGAGTAACGGGCGTGGCCCCGTCCATATAAGTCACATTTTGAAATTGAGATATCTTGCACAATTTGTTAGCGAGAGTGCTGTTATTTTATGTATACGTATTTGGTGGCAGGATTCGTGATTGGTTCAAAAATGGACGGGATCGGAAATCTTAATCTGGGGTAACGAAGAGGACCGGGTCCATCTAGTCTATATATATAAAAGGCATGTTTTCGTTACAAGCTAGCACTTTTACTTTAGCACTTTGCAACGAAAACAACTGACTCCCACTAACTGGCACATAAGCCATAAGTGGCGGATTTTCACTATCTGGTAGCAATGGTGTCATGAGTTGCGAAGAAAGAACAGTGCGAAACAGACAAAAAATTCGTGAAAAGTATTTATAAAACATATATTTACTATTCTATGTTCAATTGTTTACACTCTTTTGCAAATATTAAAATAATTTCCCATTTTTGTTCTTCTTCTTCCCGTTAATTCACAATAATTGATAAAATCGCTCCAAAAATGGGATGCCATATTGCTAAATATAGGGTGCCCAATCTGGCAACATCATACTCGATTAAGACATGAACACAAGCACCAAACTTCATCGGGAACTAATAGTGCTTAAAAGTGCTTAGCTCCCCATACAAATTAAGCACTTATGGTGTAACGAAAACACGCCTAAAAGAGAGTGTCTGTTTGTGGGTTTGTTTGTTCCGTATAGACGTCTAAACGGCTTGACCGATCATCTTGAAATTTTCACAGAATGTACATGTATTGGAGGTGCTGAAAATAGGGTACTTGAATTTTCGATATATCAAGTGGGCGTGGACCCGCCCATATGGGTAAAATTTTGGTATTGAGAAAATTTTTTAGCTAGAGTGCTGAAATTTTGTGTGTACGCATTTAGTGTCAGATTATGTGAATTTTCAAAAAATGGGCGGAATCGGACCAATTGGCGTGGCCCCGCCCATATAAGCCAAATTTTGAAATTGAAATATTTTCCACAATTTATTAGCGAGATTTCTGTGGTTTAGTGTATATGTATCAGGGAACAGTCTACGTGATTGGTACAAAAATGGGCGGGATCGGACCACATAGACCAAATTTTAAAATTTCGATATCTTGCACAATTTTCTATCGGGAGTGCTGCAATGCTGTGTATATGTATCTGGTGGCATTCTACGTAATTGGTCAAAATAAGGCCGGGATAGGACAAATGGGCGTGGCCCCGCCCATATAAGCCAAATTTTGAAATTGTTATATCTTGCACAATTTGCTAGCTAGAGTGCTGTAATGTTATACATATGTATCTGGTGACAGTCCACGTGATTGGTCCAAAAATTGACGGGATCGGACCAATGAGCGTGGCAGCGCCCATATAAGCCAATTTTTGAAATTCAGATATTTTTTTTTTCCAATTCATTACATTTTTTATTGAATCTTTCATTATTATACAATGAAAATAACAATAAGTGGACAAATCTTAACCTAAAATACTATTCTCTGGGTTATTGCCATTGCGAATAAACCATTGAGACTACACGATTTTTTACTTAAACAAAAAGGTTAACATTTCAAATTTAGGAATTCATAATTTCATTTCATTTTTTTGTTTTTGATTAGGATTTGTTTTAATTTATATCATGTCCAGCGTATCTCTTCTTCTAAGGCGGTCATGACCTTCAAAATTTAGTAGTTCTCGAGCCAGGATGTTTGGATGATTGAATAGTTTACCCACGTAACACCGGCAATATTTTTCAATTTCCTCTTTTACTGTTGGCATGTTGAGATCCTTATGGATGTTAGCGTTTCCCAGAGCTGGACACCATATGTCCAAATTGGCTTCAATACCGTTTTGTATAAAAGAACTTTATACTCTGGATCTAGGGCAGATCTTTGGCTGATAAGCCACTGAAGTTGATTAGTTTTGAGTTTTATTTGAGTTACTTTAGAGTCTATGTGGCGCGACCACGTCAAACGCCGATGTAAGTGGATTCCAAGGTATTTTACATGATCCTTTTGGGGAATCTGTGAATTGAAAATAGAAATTGGAGGACTTGCAACCCTTCGCAGGGTAAAAGTAACATGAGTACACTTTGAGGCATTCACCATTATTCTCCATTTTTTTAACCATTCTTCTAGGATTCGGACATGCGACTGCAGTTGATCGGACGCAACTGAAGGGTTTTTGTGAGTACTGACGAAAGCAGTATCGTCCGCAAAAGTAGACGTGAGCGTAGAGTTGGTTATGGGCATATCTGCCGTAAAAATAACGTCAAGGGCCAAGAATGCTCCCCTGTGGGACACCCGCATTTATTTTCTTAGGGCTAGAAAAAATGCCATTTGATTTAACTTGAAAAGACCGGTTAGTCAAATAGCTCCTGAACAGTTTATGCGTGTTGATTGGCAGAATGTCGCATATTTTGTACAAAAGTCCTTCGTGCCAGACTTTGTCAAATGCTTGGGAAATATCTATGAATAACGCCGAACAGAATTCTTTATTTTCAAAAGCTCTTCTGATACAGGTTACGATACGGTGTACCTGTTCTATAGTATTATGACTTTTTGTAAAACCAAATTGATGGTCAGGTATAATATTGTGAGAAATTATGTGAGGCGTGATCTTCTTCATGAGAATGGACTCAAACATTTTTGAAAGTGCCTGGTTTCGGTATCATCACGATTTCAGACCTCTTCTAAGATAGGGGGAAGTAACCTACACAGAGAATTGCATTGAATAAAAATAACACAATTTTCAAGGCTGAAAATGGAAGTTCTTTAATCATTTTCGCTGTTATACCATCTCCTCCGGGCGATTTCTTTAATTTTAGTTCTTTGACAGATTTTTCAACATCCTTTACTCTAAGCTTGATTGGGCCAGGAATTATATCATCTATCACGGGCTGATAGATTGGGCGACAAAGTAAATCATCTATCACGGGCGGATAGATTGGGCGTGGAGTTATATCGTCTATCACGGGCGAGAAGTTATGTCATCTATCACGGGCTGATAGGTTGGGAGAGGAATTGAGTCATTTATCCCGGGCGGATAGATTGTGTGAGAAATTGTATCATCTATCACGGGCGGATAGATTGGGCGAGGAATTGTGTCGTTTATCACGGGCGGATAGTGTGGGCGAGGAATTATATCTATCACGGGCGGATAGATTTCAGATGTATCACTGTTGGGTGTAAAAACGGACTCGAGGTAGTTTGCAAATGCATTTACTTTCTCTTCTGTGCTTTTTGCCCAGTTTCCATTTTCAAGGCGAATTGGGGTTCATGCGCAACAGGACCTCGCATATTTTTTGTGGCCTTCCAGAGACTATAATCTGTTTTCTGGGTTGGATCCAGAGATTGCAAATATATTTTTAGATCACTTTCCTCGGCTGATTTTAGGGCTGATTTCAATCTCTTCTGGCAATTTTTTAGTTTTTTTCTCAGTGCTGGGGAGCGATATTGTTGCCACTCTCTTCTTACGCTTCTTTTTTCATTGATTAACGCTTGGATGCCTATTGGGTTATTGGAGTTATCTCTTTTGAATGCGCTTTTTCGAGTAGCCACTTTAACAGCACTGTTTACAACGTCTGTGAATAGGTTTACCGCGGCTTAAATTTCATCCGTTGTACGTAACGATACATATTTTAGCCAGTTGGTATACTTATTGGGCAAACTGTCACACCCATTTTCATGATTGTTGTAAAGCAGTGTCAAAATGGTAGGCGAATGATCCGATGATAGATCAAGTGATGGACATAGAGATAATTGTTCACGCCTTATATTTTTTATTATAGCGAAATCAATAAGGTCAGGCGTTTTGTTCAGATCTGAGGGCCAATATGTTGGGTGACCGCTCGAAGCTATATCTAGTTTAGCAGATGTTATGGCTTTAAGTAGTTGTCTACCTTTTGGAGTAGTGAGGCGAGAGCCCCAAAATGTGTGCTTGGCATTGTAGTCACCTGCTACCAAAAACTTTGTGCCAAGAGTGGAGAAGAACTCCATGAATTGATCTTTGTTAATATTGTGCCTAGGGGGACAATATATCGACGATATCACCAGATTTGTGCCTGTGATAGCGATAGAAGTTGCTTGTATCTGCTCAGTCCTATATTTGGGCATAGGATAATGTTTGATTTTATTTTGGACAATAAGAGCTGTACCACCACAGGCTCTCCCGCTAGGATGTTTAGTGTCGTATGTGGAATAACCACGTATCCTAAAACAATTTCTGGTTGAAAAATGTGTCTCAGAGACTAATAAAATATCTATACAGTGGTTTCGGAGAAAATGTTCTACCTCATTTCTGTGTTGGCTCAGGCCGTTTGCATTCCAATAACAAATTCTCATTGGATTTAGTTTTGATTTAACACGAGTTGCATAAGCGTACTTCGATTTCTCATCATTTCTTGCATCATGCTTTGCATATTCAACATGAATGAATTCATAGTTTCTATTAATTTTTCTATTGACTTTTCGAGGGGAAATTGAGGGGGTAACGAGTTACCATTTCTTGTCATACGGGCGTATGACATATTTGGATGAATTGTATTCTTTGGGATTCGGTTTACGTTTGGGTCGCTAGAACTAGCATTTTCCGCAGGAGATACAGTTCTTAAGCCTGGGAAAGGCGATGGAATATAGCTTGCATATGTTGGAGTTTTATTAACATTGTTTGATTTTTTCATGTACTTATAGACAGGGCAACCCCTGTAGTTTGCTGTATGGTTCTCACCGCAGTTACTAAATTTTTTTACGCCGGTATCTGTTCTAGGATGGGGACAGTCAACGAACTTGTGCACATCGCCACATCTGAAACAAACGGCCGGTAATTTACAGTATGCCTTGGTATGTCCAAATTCTTGACAATTTGTACATTGGGGATGATCGACTCGTTTTAAAGGTTCCTCGACTCGAATTCTACGGTTGCACAAATATCTTAGGTCGTAAATAGGATGAGGTGCGCCTTTTTTCTTTATTCTTGAAGAATCAAATTTTAGTTCAACCTTAAACATGGGCTGAGGAATTTTCTTTTTATTTATAATGTTTATTATGGATTTAACTTCGTAACCCTCTTTAGCAAGTTCATCGATTATTTCAGCTGTTGAAACTGTACTATCAATACCCTTAATTACTACCACAAGACCTTTTGAACTCTTAAGCTGGTAAGTGTAGTAATTCTTTTTCTCGAAATCGATCAACCCAACCACCTTTCTATAAGACACTTCGGTGTATGTCTGAATTTTTGTTTCGTATACATTGCCTCTACGAAGTGAAGCAACATAGAAGTTTTCTTTGTCTAGTAGCTGGGACAGCTTATTTACCAACGCGTTAGTTGTTTGTGGAGGTGGTTTGGGTTCTCTTTTAGTTTCATTTGTTTCTTCACTACTATCCTCAGAGCTGAGGAGGTCAAATCGGTTCGAACTTACCGCATTCATTCCTTTGGAAACTTTGGGATCTGGTTCCTTATGAGGAGACCTTGCACTTGCCTTTCGTTTTGTCACTAAAATATATCTATCTATACCAGTTTTCTCATCTTTGCCCGTTGTACTGTTTGGATTTGTACCTTTGGGGATTGTTCCTGTTGCTGTGGCAAAACTATTTCCATTCGGATTAGCTACGGAACTTGAAAGCATACTGTTAGGCACTACGTTATTTTGGATTGTATTTGTTAGCATTTCTGTTTGATTTGTTTCACTACTTGACTACTGCGATGAGAAAGAGCGCGCATTGTTTGGGGTTTTGGCGGTCAAAAAGAGGCTGTCATCTCTTCTAGGCGTTGTTGTTGCGTTACTTTCTGTATTTGTCACAGAAATGTACGCATTTCTGCCATTAAGACTTAACCGCCTCTCAACGGAGGGAGTGAGAGACATGCACGAATATTTGTTTTTGTAAATTTCCTTTGTTTATTTATGAACAACCAACACAGCAAGCACTATGATTTTTAACTTGATTATTTTTCTTGCAAAAAGTTACACTTTAACAATAAACTTTAACACAGAATTATAACCAAATCACTTGTTAATAGCGTCCAACTCGCTTTATATGCTTTAGCAGGGTTAATCCCAAAGAAAATAATTTTTTAATAGAATTTTTGTGAGAACCACTATAAACACGTCTGTACGCAACTATGTTGCCAGATGCAACCAGATATATTGAACAATTTGTTACCGAGAGTGCTTTAATTTCGTGTATATATATCTGGTGTATATGTATCTGATGACAGTCTACGCGATTCGCCCAAAAATGGGCGGGATCAGACCAATGGACGTGGCACCGCCCATATAAGCCAAATTTTGAAATTGACTTATGTTGTTCAATTTGTTAGCGAGAGTGCTGTAGTTTTGTGGATATGTATCTGGTGGTAGTCTACGTGATTGGTTCAAAAATGGGCTGAATCGAACGAATGGGCGTGGCCCCGCCCATATAAGCCAAATTTTGAAATTGAAATAACTTGCACAATTTGTTAGCGAGAGTGCTGTAATTTTGTGCATATGTATCTGGTTGCAGTTTACATGATTGGTTTATAAATGGGCGGAAACGGACAAATGGGCGTGGCACCTCCCATACACTGATAGAAAAACCGTTCGTCACCATGACGAATCAGTTTTGTCAATATATCTTCGTACTGGTGACGAAAAGTTTCGTACATGCGATGTTTTTGTACGTCAATAGAACGAACACGATCATCAAGTCATGTTTTTGGTGATTTCGAAATTCGTCGAGAGAACGATAAGGTTTCATTCCCACGACGAAAAGATTTATTTGGCCATTTTGCTGAAAATATGATCAAACGAAGCAATAAAATTATAGTTTCTGCTTAAATGTACTGTTCTATATGCGTTCTGATTACCTTAGTTAAATAATTTGTTGTAAAAGATCAATTTAAAAAATCTAATAGTTAATGACGAACACCGTTCGTCAATAAGATTATCCATTCATCATGAGAACGATCGACTTATTCGCCCTTTACGGCAACGTCAACTCCTACAGCAAAACAAAGTAAGACATGCGACGTTGTTATGTTCGCCCACGTGTGTGTTCCACGCAGCACCGATTGGTTCAAACAAACCGCACTGGCACGGCGTAACTGATATTTGTTTAACAATACATCAAACACATGCATACATGCAGCTCGACACGCTGTATAAGTGTGAAACATTTGTGCTAGTGGTCTGTTGGCAAATACATTACTTGATGTGATTATTTTTGATTAAAAATAGCAGAAGTAATGAATACTTCTCGATTGTTTGATTTCAGTCTTACCTGATAAGAACTGCGTCTCGAAACGAATATTCACAACTAAACCTAGCAATGCAGTCAAATAATTTTATTTTCTATACCATTTTAAATGGTTTAAAACTAGAAGAACATTTATTGGAATTTTTAAAATTTAAATAGTCGTTGGCATGAATTCGTCGTGGTGATGAATGGGATTCGTCGTGATAATGAATGGGATTCGTCGTGGTGACGAATGGAATTCGTCGTGGTGATGAATGGAGTTCAGCATGGTGATGAATAGAGTTCGTCGTGGTGATGAATGCTATTCGTCGTGATGAAGAATGGGGTTCGTCATGATGATGAATGGGGTTCGTCGTGGTGATGAATGGATCATTCTGAGGACGAAAGTTTTTGGAAACAGAAATTCGTCATGGTGACGAACAAATTCATCAAGAGGATTATTCCGTACGTTAGCTGACTTTTGACGAAAAAATAATCGTGATGATGTACAAATTCGTCGTCATGACGAAGCTTTTTCTATCAGTGTATAAGCCAAATTTTGAAATTTAGATACTTTTCACAATTCATAAGAGGGTGTTGTAATTCTGTGTATATGTATCTATTGGTAGTATACGTGATTGGTTCAAAAATGGGCGGGATCGGACCATTGGGCGTGGCCCCGCCCATATAAGTCAAATTTTTGAATTGAGATATCTTGCACAATTTGCTAGCGAGAGTGCTGCAATGTTGTGTATATGTATCTGGTGGCATTCTACGTAATTGGTCCAAAAATGGGCGGGATAGGACCAATGGGCGTGGCACCACCCATATCAGCAAATTTTAAAAATGTCATATTTTGTTAGCGAGAGTGCTGGAATTATGTGTATATATATCTGGTGGCAGTCTACGTGATTGGCCAAAAATGGGCGGGATCGAACCAATGGGCGTGGCACCGCCCATATAAGCCAAATTTTGCAATTGAGATACCATGCACAATTTGTTATCGAGAGTGCTGCAGTTTTGTTTATATGTATCTGATGACAGTCTAGGTGATTGCTCCAAAAATGGGCGGGATCAGACCAATGGACGTGGCACCGCATTTTGCAGTCTACATGATTAAACAAAAAAAGGGTGTGATTCAACCAATGGGCGTGGCCCCGCCCATATAAACGTAATTTTGAAATTGAGATATCTTGCACAATTTGTTTAAATGAGCGCTGTATATTGTATATATGTATCTGGTGGCAGTCTACGTGATTGGTCAGGAAATGGGACGGATCAGACTAATTGGCGTGGCCCCGCCTATATAAGCCAAATTTCAAAATTGAGACACATATCTTGCACAATTTTTTAGCGAGAGTGCTGTAATTTTGTGAATATGCATTTGATGTCAGTCTACGTAATTGGTTAAAAAATGGGCGGGATCGGACCAAATGGCGTGACCCTGCCATATGAGCCATTTTTTGGAATATATCTCGAAAAATTTGTTAGAGAGAGTGCTGTTATTTTATGTATATGCATTTGATGGCGGTATTCGTGATTGATCCAAAAATGGACGGAATCGGAAATCTGAAGTCTGGGGCAACGAAGTGGACCGGGGCCAGCTAGTATAAATATATAACATAATCTGAACCTATTTTTTTAAATTCGTCATTGTTGGTCCATTTATCAAGAAACTCTGCCATGCTAAATTTCAAAATGATTGGATGTAAACTACAGCTTCTATAGGGCTAAAGGGTGAAATCGGACGAAACATATATCTATACCTCTATTGTAAACTATGCTAAGTGCAACAACGTAGTTTTTCAGGAGAAACGATCAATGATTTTTGTAATTTTGTGTGGAATTCCATTATAATGCAAATCAAATGACCTGTACTGTTTTGTGAATAACTTTTGATTGGGTTGACCCATAAACACCAAATTTTGACTAATTATAATTTGGAATATTTAGAAATTCAAAATTCAATCCCCCTAAAAAAATGCTAAGCCGGCTTAGCATGTTTTATAATGGAGGTATCGATGTATGGAAGCTATATCTATATCAGAAGCGATTTTCTTCAAATTGAGCAATGTTGGTCAATGGATCGAAAACTATACTAAATTTCAAAACAGTTGGATGTAAAATACAGCTTCTATAGGGCTAAAGGGCCAAATTGGACGAAACACATATATGGCAGCTATATCTAAATCTAAACCGATTTCAACCAATTTCAATTTTCAATCCAGGTGAAAACTGCAAACTTTCAGCACGATCGGAGTGTAACTGCGAAATGTACTCAACTAACAACATAAGATGGACGGACAGACATTGTTAAATCGACGCAGCTAGTGGTCCTGAGTCGAAACACAATTATTTCGGTAGTCGAAACACATTTCAATGGCGTTGGAATACAATGACAATAAGTTCGACAATCCTTCAGTTTTTTTATTATCGACTGATTGTATAAAATTGTATTTATTTAAATTTTTTCGAAATTTCCCCAGTGCGCGATGTTCGGTTTTATGAAATTTATCATGAATATCCAATGAAAATTCAAAGAATATTTAAATCGTTTCACGGCATTTTATTAAAAGTCATTTAAAACATTCAATAAAGAGCTATTAAAATTCACACATTTATTTTTACGGTAACTTTAGCCATAGTTATTTTTACGGAAACTTTATTTTACAACATATTTAATGGCGAACCGGAATGTATACTCGAATATTAAGTAGTTTTTGTGTAAACTCAGCGAAGGACACGAAAACGAATATGCGAAGGTGATATGACATTTCTTACATAAAGTTGCCGTGCAGTACTAAAATTTACATAAAGTTTTTTGTAAAAATTCAACAATGTCAGAATCATTTTAGCGGGTTTAATAGCTTTATCGGCTGTAATATGTATACTTTAATGTGGTCTAATTACGATATATGATTTAAGTCGTGGAACCAATAGCCTTCGTTCAGTGAATGTTACCCTCATTACTTTAAAATATACACGCTGCAAAAATAGCTTCTGTAGTAAATAGTCCCAAAAATAGTCTACCCAAACATATATTGTTTTGAATACACTTCTAATGATATATAACACAAATTGATATTTTGTATTTGGTAATATGTTGTCCTAAATATATCCTTTGAATATCTTTGGATATGCAAAGCACGATGCAAGAAATGATGAGAAATCAATGTATGCTTATGCAACTCTTGCTAAATCAAAAAGAAATCCACTGAGAATTTGTTATTGGAATGCAAACGGCCTCCGAAACCACTGTATAGATATTTTATTAGTCTCTAACACACAATTTTCAACAAGAAATTGTTTTGGGATACGTGGTTATTCCACATACCATACTAAACACCCTAGCAGGAGGGCCTGTGGTGGTACAGCTCTTATTGTCCAAAATAAAATCAAACATTATCCTACGCCCGAATATAGGACTGAGCATACACATGCAACTTCTATCGCTATCACTGGTACAAATCTGGTGATATCGTCGATATAGTGTCCCCCTAGGCACTATATTAACAAAGACCTATTCATGGAGTTCTTCTCCACTCTTGCCACAAAGTTTTCTGTAGCAGGTGACTACTATGCCAAGTCCACATTTTGGATCTCTCGCCTCACTACTCCAAAAGGTAGACAACTACTAAAAGCCATAACTTCTGCTAAACTAGATGTACCTTCGAGCGGTCACCCCACATATTTGCCCTCAGATCTGAATAAAACGCCAGACCTTATTGATTTCGCTATAATAAATAATATAAGGTGTGAACAAATACGAGGTATGTTCAAAAAATATCGCGAATTTTGTATTTTTTAAAAAAGTATTTATTTATTCATGAATATCTGTTTTGTCCGCTTCCCCTCGGATATAATACACTTCTGGCAACGTTTTTTCCAATCCTCGAAGCACTTCAAATAATCATTTTTTGTGATCTTGTTCAGCTCATCCTTCGATGCCTTCTTTATCTCCTCAATCGTGGCGTAGCGTCGTCCTTACATGGGCCTTTTCAGTTTTGGGAACAAAAAATAGTCACAGGGGGCTAGGTCAGGGGAATACGGTGGCTGCGGCACCATTACTGTGTTGTTTTTGGCCAAATATTCGCGCACAAGCAACGATGTGTGTGCAGGGGCGTTATCAATTTTGGCACGAATTTAGCGGCGACCCGACTCATGCCCAAATCATTGGTTAAAATCGAATGGCACGAGCCAACCGATATGTTTAGATCCTCAGCAACTTCTCTAATGGTAATTCGTCGATTGGCCAATATTATTTTATTCACTTTATCAATGTTTTCGTCTGTTGTTGACGTGCTCGGGCATCCGGCACGCTGTTCGTCCTTCGCATCTTCTCGGCACTCAAGAAAATTTTGTACCACCGATAAACGTTGCTTTGGTCCAAGGTAGCTTCACCATATGCCACAGTCAACATTCGAAATGCGTCAGCGCACTTTATTTTGTTTTTCACACAAAATTTGATGCAGATTCTTTGATCCATTTTCTGAAATAGATAAAAATCGAAGACAAGTTAAAACACATCCAAGCACAACAGCTGTCAAAAATTAACTAAACATTCAAAATGGCCGACCTTGTCAGCATAAGTAAGGGACATGAGTACCAACATAACGCTACAAAAATAACAAAACTCAATAGTTTGTCAATAGTTTGCCCACATAACATCCACAATATTTTTCAATTTCCTACACTGAAAATATTATCTTCGTGAATATCACGAAATTTTCTTACAAATTACGAAATCTGTCTTATTTTTTCTGCCAAAGAAATGTTTCATACGATATATGACAAAAAAATCATATATATTACGAAGAAGATTCTTCATATTTTTTATACCCTCACTTTAGTGTGACGAGGGTATATATCATTTGCTACGGAAAAAAGTGTAACACATCGAAGGAGTGATCTAAGACCCTAAGTATGTTCGGAGGAAATCCGTTTTGGGTCATTTTAAGTCGAATGAGCAATGTCCGTCCGTCTGTCTGTCTGTCTGTCTGTCTGTCTGCCTGTCTGTCTGTCTGTGTGTCTGCTGGCTGGTGCGCACGATAACTCTCGATAGGAGTAACCGATTGACTTCAAATTTGGTATGTGGTAATATTTTGATCTATCTCCGGATGAGTTCGAAGATGGGCCATATTGGTCTACTCCTTCTGGTACCTCCCACACAAAGGGTTAAAATTTAGTGAAATATTGATTCTTTAATAACTTCTATACTACTTATTCGAATCTTTTGAAATTCTGCACATAATATTAGTATATTAGTCGCTATTAACTCGAGAAAAATGGGTGAAGTTGACATGCCCGTTTTGGTACCTCCCACACAAATGGACCATTTTGCATCAAAATTTAACTGCTTATAACTTTAATACAAGTGCATAAAAATGCTTGAAATTTTCTACAGTATAATGTTTTTGTAGCGCCTATAGTCCGGTAAAAAATTGGCATTATTGTACAGCCCTTTTGGTACCTCCCACACAAATGGACCGTTTCGTACCAAAAGTAAACGGCTTGTAACTTTAATACCAGTGCATACAAATACTTGAAATTTTGTACAGTGTAATGCTGTTATAGTGCCTATAGTCCTGTAAAAAGTGGGCGTTATCACCCCGCCCCTTTTTGTACCTCCCACACAAAATGACCAACTCATACCAAAATTACATAGCTCGTAACTTTAATATACCAGTGCACATAAACGCTTATAGTTCAGCACAATGCAATGTATTTAAGAATGTACTGTTTACCGAAAAATATGTGTATTTGGAAAACCCCTTCTGGTACCTCCCACACAAATTGACAGATTTATTGGTGTAATGTTATATATTACATTACTCACAAAGTGAGGGTATACCTTAGTCGGTTTACCCGACTGAAACTTTCTTACTTGTTATGAAAGTATTTCATACTTTTTATGAAACTATTTCATATTTTTTATGAAACTATTTCATATTTTTTATGAAACTATTTCATATTTTTATGAAACTATTTCATATTTTTTATGACAATATTTCATATTTTTTATGAAACTATTTCATATTTTTAATGAAATTATTGCATATTTTCTATGAAATTATTTCAAGTTTATAAGAAACTAATTCATATTTTTTAAGAAATTATTTCATATTTTTTATGAAATGAATTCGTATATTTTATGAAATTATTTCATATTTTTTATGAAATCATTTCATATTTTTTATGAAATCATTTCATATTTTTTATGAAATTATTTCATATTTTGTATCCCTCGACCTACACTATTTTAAAATTGTCTATACATATTCTTCTAGGTTTAGACCGTTTTTTGCCTCTAATTCGGTTCGATACGCAGTTCTCTCTTATCAGGACAGGATTAAAGCAAACGAACAAGAATTATTCCTTACTTCTGCTATTTCAAATCAAAAATAATCACATCAAGTAATGTATTGCCATATTTGTATGAAATTATTTCATATTTTCTATGAAACTATTTCATATTTTGTATGAATTATTATTTCATATTTTACATGAAATTATTTCATATTTTGTGTGAAATTATTTCGTATCATAATAAAATTATTACGATTTTTTACAATTTTGATAAATTTTGTAGTTGTAATCAAAAAAAAGCAAACTAGTCAGCATCTCAAATGTATAACATATAGAAAATAAAAAGTTTTTGATAATTTTCAGGTTTTCCTCCGAACGCTGTCAGTAGGTGATAAATTTGGCATATATCTTATTTTTGTCGAACGCTTTTGAAATTATTGGAAATTGGTACGGATATAAGAACTAAATAAAGTGCACCCCTAAAATTTAGAAATTATGATACTCTCACAAAAATTACGAAATTGTTAAGACGTCATTTCATACAAAATAAGAATTTTTTCATAATTTTACGAAGCTTTTATGACGATTTCTTAAGAAACCCTTTCGTAAATTCGTAAAATATTCTTCATAATATGAATGAAATTTACGATAATCTTCGTAAATAATATGAAGAATATACGTTAGGTTAGATTAGGTTGAATAGAGGAGACGTTTAAACGTCTCATGTCCATGGACATACACTTAAGCCAGTGGTTCGGCCTGTTGTGCGCTCCTTATTTACGATTTGTATACCCCACGGGTTACAGAAAATCGGTACTAGACACGTATTTTCTCAGTATCTTCCAATCATATCCTCTGAGATGAGTCTGGCAATATGTCGGAACCGAAATATCGGGATCTTGCATGTGTGAAAGCTGGGCAGTAACACAGAAAATGTCCATCGTTTCGATGTTTTCCCTGTATGCCCTGCACTCGTCGTTTTCTGCTAGTCCTATGCAATAAAGATGTGCCTGTAAGCTTGAGTGTCCCGTTAGAACACTTATCATCTTACTAATCTCGATCTTGTTTAGTTTCAGAAAACTACTGGTTTTCTTCTCATTTGGGTCACCCCACAGTATCATTTCAGTTGTTCCTACAGTTGCTATTCCACACAGTTTTGTGAGCCATTACTGCCCAGTTCTTCAACTCATCCTTCGTGGCTTCGAAAGGTTTCCAATTTTATTACTTGAAGTTCTCTGCCCTTTGAAGCCAAACTGTTTGCTCGTTCATTTCCAAACACTCCGTTGTGTACCGGTACCCAGAAAATACGCAGTTGACCATGGACTGAGTAATTATTTATCGTTCTTTTACAGTCTAACACTGTTCTGGATTTGACCCTTTCCGATGTTATTGCTTTGATCGCCATTTGGCTATCTGTGAATATGTTGGCATATTTAGGATTTGTGGTATTACTGAGCCAGTTAACACACTCCGTGATTGCTCGAACTTCTGCTTGAAATACTGTGTTATGGTCTGGGAGGCGGGAGTAAAGTTCGACTTCTGGTTCATCAATAAAAAGTCCCAGACCCGTCCTTCCTCCTAGCTTGGACCCATCAGTGTAGCAGCTGGTTCCCACTGGCGCATGTGCTAGTATTCCGTTTCCCTGGAGCGTCTGTTTGGCACGAACGAATCACAGGTAGCTATAAGCCGCACTTCAGGAATGCGGTCGGAGATTTCCGTTGTTTGAATATGACCGACCAGTGATTGTAATATCTTCTGATGGTACGACTTGTGGTCTCGATTTAACCATTCACCCATCACTTGTAGACGTCTTGCTGTGAGGGCCGCCTCATACTTTATAAGGATGTCTATTGGTTGGATGTGCAGTATAGTCTCCAACGGCCTTGTTGGTGCAGTTCCAACTGTCCCGCTTAGCCTAGACAGCACATACGTTGAATTTTTTGCAAAGGTATTACGTTGCACTTCTTGTCCATTGATGTCCGCCACACTACACAGGCGTACGTTATTATTTGTGTAATCACGCTCATGTAAGCCAGTGAGTCATATTTGGACGTAGTCCCCATTTTGAACTAATAGCTCTTCTGCAAAACGACCAGCATCTGTGGGCCTTTGTAACTTTTCTTCAAGATGATCATTCCAGTAGAGTTTCTGATCCATATGTATTGCTTCCAAGTATTTTACCTTTATAGATATAGCAATTGTCTTATTAAGGATTCGGGGCCGGGTAAAACGTAGGATCTTCGTTTTCCTTGTACATAAATAGACATATTTTTGTTTTGTCGGGGTTAACATTTAATCCCCTTGGTTGTGCCCAGTTATATGCTATGTTATGTGCCTCCTCAGCTCTTCTGCATAATAGCTTTGGATGTATGCCCCTAAGTATTACAACGTCGTCTGCATAACAGACTGGTTTAAGCCCTTCATTGGTGAGGGCTTTTAGGAGCGTGTTGTTTAAATTTTAGCCTTTCATCCGCTTTTGATACCCTACACCACACTGTTGTACAGGGTGTTATAACTTCGCGCATTTGTTTGCAACACCCAAAAGGAAAAGAAATAGACCCATCGTTTATTATACCCATCGACTTAGAATCACTTTCTGAGTTGATTTAGCTATGTCCGTCTGTCTGTCCGTCCGTCTGTCTGTCTGTGCATGTATTCTTGTAATCAAAGTACAGGTCGCAATTATGGTCCGATCTCGACGAAACTTTACACATATCTTTTTTTTGGCCCAAGAACGATCCCTATTGAATTTGGGTAAAATCGGTTCATATTTAGATATAGCCCCCATATATATATCGATACCTTCATTCTAAACTATGCTACGTGCAAAAAGGTAGTTTTTCAGGAGAGGCGATCAAAGTTTGATGATTTTTTTAATTTTGTGTGGAATTCCTTTATAATGCCAATCGAATGACCTGTACTGTTTTGTGAATAACATTTGATTCTGTTGACGGATAAACACCAAATGCAACATCCCTAAATTTACAAACAGCCCTCGACTGCCGCAGATCTCTTAACGAGATGGCTGAGCAGTTTAATATACACCTCATATGGGTGCCTGGGCATAGGGATATCCCGGGGAACTGCAAAGCCGATGAACTTGCTAGGAAAGGGACGACATTACAAATTCTCGAAGAATTTGCATGTATTGGTGCGCCACTATCCACGTGCAAGCTTTGGCTTAGGCAAGAGGCAATCAGGCAGTCCACGAAAGATGGACAGAAATCGGCACCTGCAGAGTAGCTAGACAAATCTGGCCAAGGTATGACCTGAGAAGATCAAAGTATCTCCTCGCACTAGAGAGGCAAACATTGTCTACGTTAGTATCAGTTCTGACGGGACACTGCTTGATCGGCGAACACGCCAAAATATTGGGTATTGACTCTAATGACTTCTGCAGAAGCTGTGGAGATGAGGAGGAAGTGGAGAGCATTGAGCACTTGCTATGCGACTGCCCCGCTCTGAGTAAATGACGACTGGACATACTGCGGTCGGCTTTTCTAGGCAGTCTAACAGATCTTTCCAGTACCGATATTCGTACTATCGACAAATTTGTATATCAAACAGGTTGGTAACACTAGGGACCGAAACTGGTCTATGTGAGCTTGTATAAAAAAACTACGGCTGCCACCCTAACCTAAACCTAAACACCAAATTTTGACTGAATATAATTTGGAATATTTAAAAATTAAAAATGCAATCTCTTTAAAACTCTGCTAAGTCGACTTAGCATGTTTTAGAATGGAAGTATCGATATATGTTAGCCCCGATTTGTCAAGTAAGCGCTGAAAAAACTTTATTTTATATTCGATCTGTATGAAATTCGCCATAATGAGGTTTCTTATTATATGAATGAACACTGCTAAATTTGGAACAAAACGGTTCAGCCCCCATATATACGTTACCCCCGATTTGACATGTAAGCGCTGCAAACATGTTATTTTATATCCGATCAGTGCGAAATTCGGCAAAAACAGGTTTCTTATTACATGCAGGAATACCCCATTACATGCAATAGCCCCCATATATAGTTAACCCCCGATTTGATATGTAAGCGCTGTAGAAACTGCATTTTACATCCGATCAGTGCGAAATTCGGCAGGTTTCTTATTGAAGGAATACTGCAAAATTCGGAGAAAATCGGTTCAGATTTAGATATAGCCCCCATATGTATGTTACCCCCGATTTGAGATGTAAGCGCTGTAAAAACTGTATTTTATATCCGATCAGTATGAAATTCGTCAGAAAGAGGTTTCCTATTATATGAATGAACACTTTTAAATTTGGAAGAAATCGGTTCAGATTTAGATACAGCCCCCATATATACGTTACCCCCGATTTGGCATGTAAGCGCTGTAGAGCGCTTTTCCGATCAGAACGAAATTCGACAGAAAGAGGTATTTTTACGTGAATCAGTATTCAGGGAAAATCGATTTAGATTTATATATAACCTACAGATATATGTTCCTCCTGATTTGGTATCAAAGCGCTATACTCGTAGAAGTTGTACTTTACTATTGACAGTGGTGCAAAAATTTATTTACTATGAAACTGTTAAATATGGTACAGTGAGACAAAGCGTTTAATATGACACAGTGGGGCAAAAGGGTTAACTATGGTACATGGTAACGTGGGACAAAATGGGTTAAATATGGTACAGTGGGGGCAAAAAGCTTTAACTATGGAACAGTGGGGAAAAAATGTGTTAGCTATGGTACAGTGGGACACAAATGGTTAAATATTGCACAGTATGACAAAAATGGTTACAGTGGGCACAAATAGTAAAATATGGTAACGTGGAACAAAATGGGTTAAAAATCGTACAGTGGTGCAAAAAGGTTAAAATTATGATGCACTGCAATTATGTAGCACTGTGGTGCAAAAAGGTTAAAATTATGATGCAGTTGGGGCAAGAAAAAATTGTTCAATATGTTACAGAGGGGAAAAAATGTGTTAAATGTGGTTTAGTGGAGCAAAAGGGTTAAATATGCTATGGTGAAGCAAAAAAGTTGAATACGGTAAAATGGTTAAATGTAGTCAGTGGGGAAAAAGGGAACAAAATAGTCCCAGATATGTAAAAAAAATCGTACTTTAGAAGAACAGTGTAATAATAAGTGTTTAATATGGAACAGTGCTGCAAAAGATGTTGAATGTGGTCCCTGAGTGCAAAGGTAGCTCTTACAGCATAAACCAAAGCTAAGAAATTGTTTTTTCCAAATAGGTTATTCTACTTAAGCCGTGGGGAAAAACAAGTTAAATAAATGGCACAGATAGGGGACAAAAATGTTGAAATACGGCCTAAGCTTGCGAATTTGGATCTTGAAATATCAATCATCATTTTAAAATATTGTACAATCGTGCAAAGTGGTTAATTATGACACACTAAAAGTTAAATGTGGTACAATGGAGCGATTTACTTTAGATTTTTAAATTCGTACCTTTATAGACACAGTGGGACAAACAAGGGGAAAGTTGCTAATGTAGGAACCAAACAAAATAGTTTTTCAACGTCCAGAGGTACAATGGGAAAAGGGATAAATATTGTACCATGATGTCAGGGTAACTCTTGGAACATAAACTAGAAATGAAACGAGGGTTCGTATTTTATGTATAAAAGTAATCAAATCTTCTTCATTTTCCACCATATGTAATAATCATGTCATTTTGAAAGAAAGAGGTATAGCTATTTTACAGTACCTTAAACAGAAAATAGATAAAATATGGGGCTGCGAAGCGCACCGGGTTATAGCTAGTCTGTTATATCCGTAATAGGTACTTCATGCAATACATTTTCATTCTGTTACAGTTCCTCTGTTGGTCCAGCAGTACTAGTCGGAAAATGAGTTTTCATCAAGAGCCTTACGGTATCCTCTATAGTTTCCATCCTTTTACCCGTTTCATCCACCAGTGTTTCGGTTTGGACATGAGTTTTTGAGAGGAACTTTTTCATTTTAGACATGCTGTTAACGCTGTCTACCTGTTCACAGAAAAGCCTCCAGGAGTTACGTTTCGCCGATCTAACGATTTTATTGTATTGTTTGAGTCTTCTGTGGTAGTCGTACCAATGTACTGATTGTTTTTTACGGCGAGCTCTATTGTAAAGTCTGCGGACATCTTTGCCAATCGAGCGAATTTGTCCTGTCATCCAGGGTTTCTCAAAGGCAGATTTCCTTTCTCGAAGTGGGCAACTATCTTCGAATGATTTTACAAGAGCCTCGGTAATCTTCTTAACATTGATATCAATGTCTTCTGCACATAGATAATCGCGTGTAGGCTGCCCCAATAGATTTCTAAGTAGATTTCCGAAATAAGTCTAGTCGATCTTTGCCTTATTACGAAACTTATAGGGTTTGGCGGTGGCCGTGCAAATTTAAATCTTATATAACGGTGGTCCGAATAGGACTGTTCATCCGAAGCCCTCCACTTATGGATCTCATCAATTGCATTGTTTTCTATGTTAAGAGTTATTAGGTCGTTTGTATTAAAAAATTCTATAAGGACGTGTCCCCTTTATTGATGTTAGTACTACCCCTAGCGATATTAGGAGTTGGCGTCACAACCAGCTAATAAATCATTACTTGTGCGTTTGGATTCCCTCACCAGGCGTTGTAATGTCGTAGGTGACAATGTCGCAGCATCGAATGAGAGATATATTGACGCCAGGTACATATTTCCATTACCTTGCCTCAGCACCGTTGCGTCCGATGTTGACAACTCTGGAGAGATAAGAAAACATATGTGGATGCTCTCTATCATTGCCTTTCCAGTAAAAGTTTTTTTGGGAGTCTATCCTATCTGGGGGCAATACCTCAATATTTGGTAGTGGGTCATTGTCCTCCTTTCGTTCACTACCTATTAAACCATCTTCTACTGTACATTTTTGGGAGGCGGTGCTATTTTTTGTCGCTCCCCCATTGTTTTCAATCGTTGTGTGGCTCTTTTTATTTTGATCACCACAGTTGCGGGGAACTTCCTGCAAAAGTGCCGGTACTATTGCTAAACTGGTGGTTTTATAGACTAGTTCCTCATCAGTTTTTGGCAGTGTCTTACTTGTCTCTATCCGTCCACTACCAGTGTTTCCCTCTTCAGACAGTATATTTTGACTCGATTCATCTGTCCTGCCAATCGGGACATTTCCAATTTTGAAAAAGACAGTCCAGATCAAGAAGTACGTCATGCCCTTCGCCATGATACGAGTAAGATTGTTCTTGGATTCTGGGTCTATGCCCAACACAAGGAGAGTACCCTCGTTATCAACCTTCCTATTGAAGACTTACCACTTTCTCACGGAAAGTTTTGAATTCTGTTTGCCAAAACAGAAATATGTCTATTTACAAGGAAAAGGAAGATTCATCCTTTTACCGTGTCTCGATTCCTGGATGAGAATATTGCCTTATCTAAAAAGGTACAAATACTTGGGAGTAATCTTGGATCAGAAACTGTACTTGAAAGATCATATTGAAGAAAGAGTTACAAAGGCCCACAGATGTTGGTCGTTGTGCAGAAGTACTGTCGGTTCAAAATGGGGACTACGTCCAAATATGACACACTGGCTTTACATGAGCGTGATTAGACCAATAATACCCTACGCCTCTGTAGTGTGGTGGACATCAATGGACACAAAGTACAACGTAATACCATTGCAAAAAGTGCAACGTATGTGCTGTCTAGGCATAAGCAGGTTAATTAGAACCGCAACTACAATTCTCGTTTACGACGACTGAAATTTCGCTTACGCGATATAACTTTCTGTAACATCAAACGAAATTTCAGTTCCGGCAAACGAGAATTGTAGTTGTCTAATATTTCGTTTCGCAGAAACGAATTTTTTCTTTGCGTGCAGCTACCTGTGATTCCTTCGTGCCAGACAGACACTCCTGGGAAAACGGAACACTAGCTCATGCGCCAGTGGGAACCAGTTGCTACACTGATGGGTCCAGGCTAGGAGGAAGGACGGGTTTGGGACTATTTATTGATGAACCAGAAGTCGAACTTTACTTCCGCCTCCCAGACCATAACACAGTATTTCAAGCAGAAGTTCGAGCAATCACGGAGTGTGTTAACTGGCTTAGTAATACCACAAAGCCTAAATATGCCAACGTATTCACAGATAGCCAAATGGCGATCAAAGCAATAACATCGGAAACGGTCAAATCCAGAACAGTGTTAGACTGTAAAATAACGATAAATAATTACTCAGTCCATGGTCAACTGCGTATTTTCTGGGTACCGGGACACAACGGAGTGATTGGAAATGAACGAGCAAAAAGCTTGGCTTCAAAGGGCAAAGAACTTCGAGTAATAAACTTGGAAAATTGGAAACCTTTCGAAGCCACGAAGGATGAGTTGAAGCACTGGGCAGTGATGATTTTGATTTGTAATAGAGGGCATGAAACTACCTTTATCACCAGAAGGTAGTTTGGACACTCATAGCAACTCTTAACGACTTGTTACAAGCCGCATGTCTCAAACAGAACCCAATGGGGACTACAAGGCATATGAACTTGCAAGACTAGGAACTACCTTACACGCTCCAGGGGACGTGGAACATGTGGGCATGCCTCAAGCAACCAGCAAGCTCCTCTTGATATATAGTGCACTTACGGCATCATATAACAGGTGGTCACAAGTCAGGAACTGCATCCATTCCAGGCTGATGTGGCCGGCCTAGACTCAAAACGCACCAAAGCACTACTGTCGTTGTCGAGAAGGGACGTCTCACTTATCGTGTCTGTCATAACAGGTCACTGTCTTATTGGACGGCACGCAGAGAGATTAAAGGTCTTGCATAATGACTTTTGCAGAAGCTGTGGAAACGAAGAGGAGAAAGAATTAATAGAACACCTTCTGTGTCTGTGCCCGCTCTCTCTAGAAGACGGCATACAACCTTGGGCTCTTATTTCTTTGAGGAGTTAGCTAACATGGCTGATGTTGGAATCCGCAAATTTTTGAGCTTTTTAAAGCAATCAAATTGGTATACGGAAGGGGCTAGGGATAACTTATGTTTTCCCTTACGTTCCTGTATTTGTTCACAACTATATAATATTTACGATTTTTTTCTACATATATTTTCTTTCAATTCCAACATATCAAATTAAAAATTAGGATTTTTCTCTGTGTATGTATTCGTACATTTTGGAAAAACTATGTCAAATAACTACCTTCAGTGCGTTGCTTGGTAGAGCACTGACTGAGGTCAGTGAATTAAATTTTAATCTGTAATACTTCTGTTTGCTTGAAACCAATTTTATTTTTTCAATTCATAACACTATGCAACAAAAATCCGAGACCAAAAAACATTTTTTACATAGATTGAGGCATACCATTCCATAAATGCAAAACCAAAATTTTTTAGGATACAGTTTTTTAAATTTCAATTTTCATGGAAAGTTCCTCCAGCATTTTGACGTTATTTTTTGAGGTATACGCACGATAAAGCAGGAATACACGTCAAGTTTAAAGAGCAATTATGATGGCTACAAGTGAAGAACCAGTGGTCTAGTAACGGACGTTGAAAAAGTAGATTTATTTTTTAAACAAAATCTTTGTTTTCAGGCACAAACAAAATTGTATTCCTAACGAAGAAAGCATATCGAACTTTCCAAAATCTATGGATAAATGTCGAAATTATAACCCTGTATAAATAAGAGAATTAAAAAAAAATTATGACCCTATACATCATTTTTTTATTCCCTATACATTATTTGCTACAAGCGAAGACCTCAATTATGTGTGGCGGAAATCCGTTTTGACCTAAGCATACGTATTTTATACGCTCTTTTAACAGTAAAGACGAGCCGAAACTCAGTGGTTATATACCTATGAGATCCATAATATAATATAAATTAATCGGTGTCAATTCAGAAATATGGATACTTCAGTTCCTAGATACAAACGTATAAAGAGCTATTACAAACATTTGACAAATAGTGCTCTAATACTGTAAAATTTCATTAAATTCTGCACAAATTTATGTGATCAAAGTTTAAAAGTCGAGTACAGTAATAAAACCTTTTTAGCGTTTTTGAATTATGTGCAAACTTTCTTGGAAAATGTTATTAAATATTTATGTGCTTTCCAAAACAAATTGTTTGATATGAATTAATCGAGATTCTGCGATTGGTTAATGAAGAGTTTAACAATTATTTGTGGAAAATTAATTTAATGATCACATTCAGCTCATTTCGACTTTTGAATCTTATGAACTGAACCACCTCAAACTCGCTGGGGGGTTCGTTTGGCAGTTCGACAAGCTTCAAACTGATCATGGGAGGAGTACCCACTCGAGACAATTGACTGGTGTGTGTGTGTTTTGGCAAAGCATAAAACCATGTCCTCAAGAAAGAAATTTATTCGCATAGGAGCCTTATAAAATGACATAAAACAAATCCCAACAAGAAAGTTTGCAATTCATTAACGCAAAAATCCATTGTCTCTTGCTGCGGTCGCTGCCGATGCTGTAATTAAAACGAGACAGTAGTTACCCACAACGAAGTGCGTCGGCCCAGCCACATGTCTACTAGAACCCGTTGGAAGGATGGAATAAAAAGAAGCACACGACTCCATACGGTGAGCAGAGAACATGACACAAAAAAACAAAATGAGGAAGAAATAAACACCGCCGGAAGAACAAAAATAATAAAATCAAATTACGTATTAGAGCAAATGAATGGCCGTACAACAATAAAGCAGCTAAGGAAGTACAGAGAAAAGAAGTAAAAATAAAAAAAGTGTTTCAACTGCGCCGTCAGTCGCTTCAGTAAGTAATTAAACAAACGTACTTGGAAAACTTGAAAATCATAACATGGGCCCGAATCTGTGAATCCAGACATTGAAAGGAGTACAATCAATGCTCACCAAGCCCTAAAATAGCGTTGTAGCAAAATAATAATATAACGACACGTTAGCGGGGATTAAAGAGAAGAATGTATCTGTGGTACAGCGTATTATTAGTTTGTTTTGACACAGATATTTGTAACACCTACACGATGAAAATCACCATTTTTTATATGTTTGAATTGGAATAATATATATTTGTAACAAACATTTTTAATATTTTGTTGTCGTGTTAGGAGCAGAAGGAACCTCGTCAGTTTGAATGGCAGCGGGCGCTGATAACAGATTTTCAGGCAACGGCACTAGCTCTTCGGTTTGGATCGTAGTTGATGCTTACAAGCTCCTGCCCAGACGGAGCACAAAACCCAATTTCCAAGCTTTTTTTAGGGGTGGCGGTGAGCAAAACTATGCTGTGGATCATACAGGACCGCCAAAGAAGACTACTAATATTAAAAAGTTTATATTAATTTAAGCTTAACCTTCATGCGCTCGGGATTGTAAACTTATGTGTGCGGTCGGATGACTACATTTGTAGCAATCATCGAGCTTTAAGAAAGAAACACTTAAATAGTGATCCAAATCCAAGTTGCTTTTTCAAAAAATAACAGAAATCAGAATATTATTGGTGTATTCGAAAGAGGAAATATTCCAAGTATTTAAGGAGTACGATTTTATTCAAGTGGCATTCCTCGGTCGGTTTTAGTCTAGTTTTTAGTCAACAAAATTTAGCAAGACCTTGGTGACTGTTTCGGGCTATATCTTGCAAACGACTCGCTCCATATTCGCCTTAAGGCGCTGCATCGTTAATTTAACGTTCGCATAAAATAACCGAACGATTACACTAAGCAACAAAAAAATTTTTTTGTATACATTGTGTGTTTATTGGATCCAAGGAAATTTGAAACTACAAGCATTAACGACCTCCTTGCTGCAATTTCATCCGACGTCAAATATGATTCGAAATTCACATCTTTCACCAGGTTCCTTATTTTAGGCCCATCAAAAACTCCTTCTTCGATTTTTTGAAAAGAAAGACGTTTAAATAAACTTTTTAAATATGAGAGTGAATTGCCATCTTCCCTTAAGGCTTTTACAAAATATTTAAAGAGCCCCAGATTAATATGCAGTTGTGGCTATCCCAGAGGTATAACATACCAACTACTTTTAAATCGCAACAAATGTTCCAGTCATGTTCATATTTTATATATTTTATCAATTTAGCCATTGTTTCGTATGATTCCTTAGTGTTGACAACATGAGCAATGGGAATCGACGGTTTCTGATTTCCGTTGTGTAAAAGTACTGCTTTCAAACTTTCTTTACTGCTAACAAGTAACCGCCATTCCTTTGAATTGTATGTTTGATTAAGTTCCTCGAACAGTTGTATAAAATTGTTTGTAAGGTATATCACGGACTCTATAATATGATATGTTAACATCTGGGGCCAAAATATTGTACTGTTTCATCCCAGATGCATGTAATTCTGCCTTATATTTGGTCAGTTCCAAATATCTCACTAGATCAATTAGTTGAAACTGAGTTAAAAGCGATGACTTCTGACTCAAACTTGAATCGCTCAGAGTTGAGTTTGAGTACTCAGTTGAACTTGATGATGTATCCGTTATTAGGCTGTTAGCGATACTTGGGCAATTCCTACTCCAAACTATTAACTTAGACAAAAATAGCAGTCCGTATCGTGAGTGAATGGTTGTCTCCAAATCATTGGTATTCCAAATTCCAGGTGAAGTCTAAAATTAAAACGTTTTATTCCACAAAACATTGTAATACATTAATTGTAAAGTACTTACCGCATGCTTCCACTACTCCATCGAGTAAGATTTACATGGCACGAATTATAAAAAATACTAGGTGTCCACGGTTCGTTCATATTTTTGTCTCGTATACCAAAATATTACACATATATTTCATCTATTATTTTACTAAAAGCACGTCGATTTTTTAATAACATATTTTCGACAGATGTAGCAGAAATTGTCGGGATCATTTACACATTGAAAAGTTCTTTGCCGATTACTCATACTTCGAAATATAACTTTATAATATTTTTCAGAAAATCAACTTATCTCTTTAAGGCGCTGAATTACTCTGACATTGCATATCATGTTTTATGGATGGTTACGAACAACCATAAAACCTCGTCCTCTCTATAATTTTATAATGTCTGACATCAATCCTCATAAAATAAAATGCAAGTGCAATGTCTATTATATGTCTCTCTCACATATGGCGAATTCAATATACATATCTATATATATAAAATTGTTGCGTGACTGGCTGACTGACTGATTGATCATCGGCCAGACCAAACGGCTGAAGCTAGAATCATGAAATTTGGTGGGAGGGTAGCCCTTGGGATGTAGACGAGCAATAAGACGGGATTTTTTGAAATTCGTACTATTACCCGCACAATGGGGCCAAAAGGGATTAATATGGTACCACCGCCAAATCTAAACGGAATGAGCTAGAATCGTAAAATTTGGTGTGAGGGTAGCCCTTATGAGGTCGACACAGAAATTGGCTGGATTTTTTTTAAATCCGAACATTTACCCGCACTATGGGACAAAAATTCGATAAATGTGGTACAACAGCCAAATGGCAAGATCTGGAATCGTGAAATTTGCTCTTGGGACGTACACTAGAACAAGGAGCGATTTTTTTGAAAATTTTAGGGGCACAGTGGGACGGAAAAGGATAAATATGGTACCACTGCCAGCTTTAACGCCTAGAATTAGAATGGTGAAAATTGAAGCGTGGGATGTCCTTAGGACAACGGATCGGGACAGCATTTTTTTGTAATCGTACTTTTCGGGGCACAGTGGGGCAAAAAGTGTAAAATAGGGTACAGTGGTTTAAAAATGTTAGATATGGGCCCATGGTTCTAGGGTAGCTTTTGTAACATAAATAGAGATCGGAAGTGATTTTTGGAAATTCTAACTTTAAGAGGCACAGTGGGGCAAAACGGGTTAATATGTTGAATTGTGGCAAAAATGTATCAATCTGGCAAAATTGGAACTTAAACTTGAGATGTGAAGAGCGCAGCGGTTCAAAAACATTAAATAAAAAAATAATAAAATGGTACGGTGGATAAAATGTGATTAAATATGGTACAGTGGGCGTTAAGGGTTAAGTATGGTAGAGTGGGGACAAATTTTAAATACGGTACAGTGAGACAAAAAGTGTTAAATATGGTACAGTGAGACAAAAAGTGTTAAATATGGTACAGTGAGACAAAAAGTGTTAAATATGGTACAGTGGGTCAAAAAGGAGGGTTAAGTATGGTAGAGTGGTGACATTTTTTAAATATGGTACAGTGAGACAATAAGTGTTAAATATGGTGCAGTGAGACAAAAAGGGTTAAATATGGCACAGTGAGACAAAAAGGGTTAAATATGGCACAGTGGGACAAAAATAGTTAAATATGGTACAGTGAGACAAAAAGGGTTAACTATGGTACAGTGGGGCAAAAATAGTGAAATATTGTAAAGTGAGACGAAATGGATTAAACATTGTACGGTGGGGCAAAAGGTTTAACTATGGAGCAGTGGGGCAAAAATGTATTAACTATGATACATTGGGGCAAAAAAGATTAAATATGGTACAGTGTGACAAAAATGGTTAACTATGGTACAGTAGGTCAAATAGGGGTTAAGTATGGTAGAGTGGTGAAAATGTTTAAATATGATACAGTGAGACAAAAAGTGTTAAATATGGTACAGTGAGACAAAAAGGGTTAAATATGGCACAGTTGGACAAAGTATATTAACTATGATACAGTGGGGAAAAAAGGATTAAATATGGTTAACTAGGGTGCAGTGGGTCAAAAAGGGACAAAAAGTTATTAAATATGATACAGTATAGCAAATAGGATTATATATGATACAGTGGGGCAAAAAGTGTTAAATATGTTATAATGAGGCAAAGAGTTTAATATTGCACAATGAGACAAAAAAGGGTTAACCATAGTACAGGGGGGAAAAATAGTTAATAATGTTAAAGTGGGACAAAATGGGTTAAATATGGTACAGTGGTCCAAAAAGCGTTACCTCGGAAACAGTGAGGAAATGTGTTAACTATGGTACAGATGTGTTAACTATGGTACAGATGTGTTAACTATGGTACAGTGGGACAAAAATGATTAAATATGGTGCAATGTGAAGAAATTATTGACTATTGTACAGTGGGTCAAAATGGTTAAATATGGTAGAGTGGGGATAATGGTTAAAAATGGTACAGTAGTACAAAATTGGTTAAATATGGTACTGTAGGACAAAAAGGTGTTAAATATGATTCTGTGGGCAAAAGGCGTTACATATTGGGCAAAAACATGGAACATAAATATGAGTTATGAAGTCCTTTTTTCAAATGTTATGCTTTTAGTTAAAGTTTAAAATTATGGTGCAGAGTGGCTAAAAGGTGTTAAATAGGGCTAATTGTAACAAAAAGGGGTTAAATATGGTAAAGGGTGGCAAAATTATTAAATGTGGTAAGTGGGGAAAAAATGTGTTATATGTTCCAAATATGTATACAATTTCGTACTGTAGAAGAACAGTGGAATAATTAAATATTGAATTAAGTTAAGTAGTACAATGATTCATAGCCAGAGAGGTTCTATGCTAACCGTAAAAAGTTAAACGTGTTACCGATAAGGGACATAAAAGGTAAAATACGGCCTAAGGATGCGAATATGGCTCTTAGAATATAAACTATGATGTTCTCTAAATGCACACTTTTAGTGACAGTGTTGGGGCACAAACTATTAAATGTTGTACAGTGGTGCAAAAATGGTTAATTATGACACATTGGGTTAAATGTGGTACACTGGAGAGAAAATGATTAAATATGATACCAATGACAATTGTAAGTCTTGCAACTTAAACTTAATTTCTTGCATACTTAAACTATTTATTTTACCTTTTTTTAAATTAAAACTTTTGAAGACATCGTGGGGCACCAGGGTGTGAATGTAGCTATTGGAATATAAACTAGGGGAAAATAGCAAACTATGCTCCAAATAATAGTTTTTGACATTTAGAGGCACAGAAGGGAAAAGAGATAAATATCGTACCTTGATGCCAGGAACATAATCAAGAAATTAATCTGATATTTTCGTATTTTATTGTACAAATTAATATTGTATTCCCATATGGAATACTCATTTGTTTTTACATATTCTACAGTACCCTAAACAGAAAATAAATAAATGATAGGGCTGCGAAGCGCACCGGGTTAAAGCTAGTATTAATATATTACAACAAAATACATTTGCAAACTAACTTTCTTAAATAAAATATGTGTTTATATACAAATAAAATTATTGTTTTGGAATTTCTGCAAATATATTTTGTTTAAAAAGGGTTTTCGAAACGTTGCAAATTTTTGGAATTCAATTTTTATTTTTTTATTGATTTTGAGTTATACATTATTTAAAAATTTAAAATGACATGGGTAGCAATAGTTTAGGTTAGGTTAGGTTGAAGAGAGGAGACGTTTAAACGTCACATGTCCATGGACATACACTTAAGCCAGGCCTGTTGTGCGCTCCTTATTTATGATCTTTTTTATACCTCACGAGTTACAGAAAATCGGTACAAGATACGAATTTTCTCAGTATCTTCCAGTCATATTCTCTGAGATGAGTCAAGTCTGGTAATACGTCGGACCCGAAATGTTGGTATCTTGCATGTGTGAAAGTCGGGCAGTGACACAGAAAATGTTCCATCGTTTTGATGTTTTCCCTGCATGCCCTGCATTAGCAATAAGATTTGTTTTAAACACTAATTTTTAATTTCTACTTATTCAATGTCATTATTTGTTGTCAACCAATCAAGCAATATACCTAATGCAAGATTATAAGATTTCAATTACAAAGCAATTTGACGAACATTTAAAATTTATGAAAAAAAAGTTGTACTACTGATAAACATAATACTTGTCTTAAAATTAAGGTAATGATATATTTTTTGAGTACTTAAATGCAACAAAATATTTATTCATATATAATAGGCCCAGATAAAAAATATTAGGGCGGAACAAAGAATACTATAAAACAACATCTTCCCAAATACCTAATATTTGTGTGTGCCTAGATAGAGTGTACCATAAATATGTGAATATTCCGAGCAGAATATATTTGTAACCATAAACTACAGAAGCGAATTTTGTTCAGCGTGTGAATGTGATGAGAATAAAGTTAAGTATTTGTTGACTTTTCCATCGTGAAACCAGGTGGATATGCTTTGGCAAAATTTTCGACGTCTCGAAACCTGTTGTCTATTGATTGGCGTCAAAAAAATTCGCGTTGTTCAATACACATTTTGCAAAATATCTCGTTTCAGCGATCGCGAAATTATGGGCTATTTTCGGTTAATAACTTCTAAAATCAAGGTTTCGCTTAATAAAACAGTCATTTTTTATTACTCTTAGGAATTGGCCACTGGAAATTAAAATCTGGACCATTATTTATAGGGCGACGTTACTTCCTTTAAAAGAAAATGCAATATAGTAATTTTTTCTCAATTTTACTGCTATTTTTAAAGCATTTTTTACAAAATCGGAAAACTTTGTACAATTTTGGTCTGATTTTCCCTTTTCATGGTCTGTTAAAAAACTGTTGATCTCTGGATTTAATTTTTATAAAAAATGTACCCTTTCAAGGCCATAAACCTTTTATTTGCTTATTGGTCCCAAATTGGTTAAAGCCAATTATTTGCCATAAAAATGATCGTATACTTATTATTTAAACCTCAAAAGCTGACATTTTCATGAAGCTAAAAATTTTGTACATTTTTCTATAAAATAGTACAAATTCAAGTGATAATGAAAATTAAAAGTCGAAAAATATTAAAATTGTCCCTGCATTTCAAGGAATTCGCCATGGTGGCATTTCTTGACATAGAAGGGGGTTTTAACAACATTCACTCAGATGCGGTAATTGCGGCACTGTCACATCTAAAAGTTAACTCTAGTTTGATTAGACCAATTCAAAGCCTGCTCAGCAGAAGACGCATAACAGCATGTCTTGGGTCCACAACTCTAACAGGGTTTGTAAACAGAGGGACCCCACAAGGAGGAGTACTGTCTCCACTAATTTCGAACCTAGCGGTGAATGAAATCCTGCTAGATCTAGAACGTTGTTGTTGCAAGGTCGTGGCATGTGCGGACGACCTGGCAATCGCAGTGAGTGGCAAATTCGAAAACGTCCTCAGAGACATCCTACAGGTGGCTCTGAACAAGTTGGCTAGATGGGCCAGAAGCAGCGGTTTGCGCGTTAACCCAAACAAGACAGAATTTGTTCTCTTTACTAGGATGAATAAGGTCCCACATGTGGACCCTCGTCTTCGGATAAATGAAACAGATCTAGTCTTTTCCAAAAGTGAAAAGTTTTTAGGAATAATTAACTACGGCTAGGCACTCGTGCTCAGTCACAGAATAGTTCTTTGGTGCAATTATGCGTTTCTGCGAGAAGAAAGCAATGGGATGCTCCCCTTCAATTTCATCTTCTTGAAATAACACCCACTTATTTCCACGTCTGAGGCATCACACTTCACACAGAAGTGCTTGCTGAAATCTGGATGTCTCAGTATTGGCCTGCTGGTTACCGCATCGTTTCAGTTATCTAAAGATAACCATGCCTTTTATTGAATTGAAATAATACCGACCTCTTAAGTCTGTTGAAAATTGGAGTAGCTATAGTCGCTTAATCGGCAATGAACCATCGGCACCATCCCGTAGGCACTTGACTAACGTTTTGGGATAATCGTATCCCAGAATAGTAGACACTTTGCGGGGTCCACTTTCAACTGCCCCACAGCAACTATGTACCCTATATATCGGAGTTCCTTAAACGAAATGGCTAACAGCTCAATATTAACCTATCACCATTATGTAGAGTTCTAATTCGCTAAAAAAGCACCTAAACCTGCCGTCTACAGAAATGCGAGGAAGACAAAGTGGCACCAGTATGAGAAGAATTTCAAAAATGTCCTCAATACTTCTGTATGAACCGCATGACAATGCCGATCTGGATAATCTATTTAATGAATCACCAGATCATTAAATAGTTCCCTTACAAGGATAAAACTAAACCACAATGGTGGACTTCTGAGTTAAAGCTATACTGGGGTTACTAATGACTGGGATGCCTATAAAGAGCAACTCAAAATCTATAAGAAGGAACTTAGAAGAGCACAAATGCGTACTTGCCTATTGAGAAGTGGAAAAGGTAGGTGGCATCCGACACAAGTCTGCGTAAGATATTACCCACTGCTCCCTGTACCGTGGGATATTTGCAGGAAGAGGCAAATAACTTGACAAAAAATAATGAACAGTCGCTAAATGTACTGCTCGACACACATTTATCGGGGAACTCACCAACAAAACCCGGGGATCAGCATGACCAACAAGAGTGCGAGTGGAGCGCAAATCACCTGGACCAGACGGCATCACTCCAGCAGAAATGCGGAATGTGTTAAAATACATTATTCCCTGGCTGGATAAAATATATGTAGGCTGTGTCAGTGGATACAAAAGTGGTATTCATACCGAAATCGGGAAAGATATCGCACCCTAGGCCAAAAGATTTCAGGCCAATTAGCCTATCCTCCTTCCTATTGAAAGGTCTGGAAAGACTATTCATTAGGGAAAATCTGGATACAAAACTCTTGTCGGGGAGCCAACATGCTTACAATAAGGGAAAGTCTACAAAATCAGCCCTACAGAAAATGTGAACATTATCGAATGGTCCCTACATTTCAAGGAAATGTAGGGAAATGTGGCGATAACTTGGCGAAATATCGCGAAATATCGAAATATCGCTGTACAAGCATTTAAAATTCATAAATGTTAAAATGGTTGTAAAGTTCATTATTTTAGAGAGTATTTTGTAAACCCAAATCTCCGAAACTATGGAACTTCGTTTAATTCGTAGAATACAGAACCTTTTGAAGTGTTATTTTGCATTAAAAAAAACTATTGTTATGTTGACATTTTCCTTTTCAAGCAGCGGTTTACCTGCAACTTTCCGAAATTCAGGGTGTTTAATTTTCTCCAGTATAAAACAAAATGCGCGAGGCCGACCGATGTCTTGGCATTATCAAAAATTGATAAACTTGGTTCTTAGTTAACTATTGCAAAATGAAAATTCTGCCTATATCTGCCCATGTTGGTTTAATTACAGAAATGGTAAAACTTACTCGGCAAAAAACAACCAACGATTCACTTTATTATACCCTACACCACACTGTGGTACAGGGTATTATGACTTTGTGCATTTGTTTGTAACACCCAAAAGGAGAAGAGATAGATCCATTGTTTATTATACCGATCGACTTGTAATCACTTTCTGAGTTGATTTAGCTATGTCCGTCTGTCTGTAGATGTATTCTTGTAATCAAAGTTCATGTCGCAATTATGGCCCGATCTTGACGAAACTTTACACATATCTTTTTTTTTTGGCCCAAGGACGATCCCTATTTAATTTGGTTAAAATCGGTTCAGATTTGGATATAGCCCCCATATATATGTTACCACGATTTGACATGTAAGCGCTGTAAAAACTTTATTTTATATCCGATCAGTATGAAATTCAGCAGAAAGAGGTCTCTTATTATATTAATGAACACTGTTAAATTTGGAAGATCTCGGTTCAGATTTAGATATAGCCCCCATATATATGTTACCCCCGATTTGACATGTAAGCGCTGTAGAGACTGTATTTTATATCCGATCAGTACGAAATTCTACAGAAAGAGGTCTTTTTACATGAATGAGTATTCAGGGAAAATCGGTTCAGATTGATATATAACCTCCATATATATGTTCCTCCTGATTTGGTATCAAAGCGCTATAGAAGTTGTACTTTACTTCCGACCATTAATATTTTCCGGAAAGATGTTTCTCAATTTAGGAACAAATATTGCTTAATTTAGCGATTATCGGCTCAGAATTAGATAATATGTTTCTGCCGACTTACCAATTATTCCAAATTATTATCGCAATGACCTTTATCGCATTGTTAGGGAGGTGTAGGGTATTATATATTCGGCCCCGCCAGACTTTCTGCCTTTCCTTACTGGTTTTTCCTTGATTTTAATATGGTTTTCCTATTCATGTACTCGTTTTAAGGACTATTGAACTCCTAAAACTCATGTTTTCCATTATTAGTTTATAATTTCCTAACATATAGGTGGAGTATCCATCGCATATGTCTTTATTTGAATAAATTTATTAATGTATAAATGTATTTTTCAAGAAAATGTATTTTATTAAAAATATGTTTTATTTTTTTGTAAATTAACTATTCGTTCAGCATGTTTTTGCAGTTAGAGCTAACCTACAGTTATAGCTGTTAAATTGTATGAAATTTTTATTTATTAACTGTGAGTTAACTCTAACCGGAAGTTGTAAAATTGGGGGTTAGAAAATAAAATTTCTTACTTTCAAGAAAAGAAAAAAACTCAATATGAGTAAAAAATCTTCAACTAGGTTCAACAAGACGACTTGTTGAAACTTCTATGGAAATGCTTCAGACATAATGCCTATGTTATGTAGCGTACGAGTTCATGACCTCTAATGCTCCTCGAAGCATTACGTTAGGTTAGGTTGAAGAGAGGAGACGTTTCAACGACTTATGTCCATGGACATACACTTAATTAAGCCAGTAGTGCGGCCTGTTGTGCGCTCCTTATTTATGATCTTTTTAACACATCGTGGGTTACAGAAAATCGGTACTACACCATTTCCAAATGTAATTCAGAAAATATCAATTGAAATTCAGAAATTCCATTTGAAATTCAGAACTCGTCACTTGAAATTCAGATTTTCAATTTAATTTTCAGAATTCGTCAATTTAAAATCAGAATTTCCATTTGAAGTTCAGAACTCGTCAATTGAAATTCAGAATTTCCATTTGAAGTTCAGAACTCGTCAATTGAAATTCAGATTTTCCATTTGAAATTCAGAACTCGTCAGTTGAAATTCAGATTTTCCATTTAAAATGCAGAATTTGTCAATTAAAATTCAGAATTTCCAGTTGAAATTCAGAACTCGACATTTGAAATTCAGAATTTTTCATTTGAAATTCAGAACTCGTCATTTCAAATTCAGAAATTCGATTTTTAGAACATTATAATGTGAAATTAAGTATGTAGGCTTGAAGTCATATACATACATCTTCAGCCAGAAAAAGCATGGCTGGTCGTGATTAAGGTGGTGCAAGTAAAACCAGCTTCTATGTGGCCAAACATAATTTTGTAGAAACAAGTGGCCATCTCATCAGTGGAATTTACAAATCTTTATTCACTTGAGTCAAATCCATTGCAAACTGTCCCTTATCTAAATAATGTGAAATTAAAAAGAACTACGGCGGCATACGATTGACATGAGATTGTTCTTAATTCAAAGTATTTCCCATATGTAAATTTTAAATAACTTTGATATTAATATACGTAATAACCAGTGGACAGTAGGCCAAAAAAATAACGCTACTGAATCCGAGGTGTTGACTAACCACCTCCAAAACGTCATGCGTTGGTTGGTGTTGGATTTCAAGACGTTTTCTTTTTCACTTCACTATTCAAAATACCTGAGAAAACCATGAAATTAAAAAAAAATATTTTCTTATTTTCAAATAGAAATTCTGAATTTCAATTAATAGTTTCTGAATTTCAAATGAAAAGTTCTGAATTTCAAATGAAAAATTCTGTATTTCAAATGTCGAGTTCTGAATTTCAAGTGTCGAGTTCTGAATTTCAACTGACGAATTCTGAATTACAAATGGATATTCTGAATTTCAATTAATGAGTTCTGAATTTCAAATGTAAAATCTGAATTTCAAATGACGACTTCTGAATTTCAAATGGAATTTCTGAATTTGAATTGACAAGTTCTGAATTTCAAATAGTAAATCTGAATTTCAAGTGACGAGTTCTGAATTTCATATGGAATTTCTGAATTTCAAGTGACGAGTTCTGAAATTCAAATGGAATTTCTGAATTTCAATTGACGAATTCTGAATTTAAATTGATTTTTTCTGAACTACATTTGGAAATGGTGTAGAAACGAATTTTTTCAGTATCTTCCAGTCATATCCTCTGGGATGAGTCCTTAAAGCAATAATACCGATGTAAATTCGTTGTAGAATTCATTCATTGCAGAGAGTGTTCTCGGGCATGAACATTTCTATTCAACGAGTATACAGATCTGACCCACATACATACGCAGAATCATGTATGTCGTATATGTTTACATATGTACACACATTCATATCTACATCCTTATCTTATTGTCAGAATAGAAACGAATAAACTGGAGCAAATAGCAAATACGAACAACAAGAACAAGAACCACAACAGTGACTGCGACACCGGCAACAAAACAATCTTCAGGGGACACACCACAACAATGCTCCGTTAGTTGTACTTGTAATAAGGACAAGAATATATTTCTCTTCTTTGCCGATAACGCTGCTACTGCGGCTGCTGTCTAATGTTGTTACTGTTCGTTGTTGTTGTTATTGTTGCTAAGAGTAGGGGGCGATTTCTGTGAAAATCAACAGTTACACAAAGCCATGAACAACTGTGATGATAATGAAGTCGCCATCAGCACCCAAAAGGGGCGGCATGGCAGGCATTTGCTATTTTTTTATTTGGCCTCTTGCATACGCTGAGAAACAGCCATACGCGCGCAACCAAAACTGCAAAGGCGAACCAAAAGTACACAGCATTAAAACCTAAAAACAATATTTTGAAAACCCCGCGAAACGGTTATAAAACAAGCCGCACACAGGCATGGAAAAACAGACGTAGCAACATTAAACAGACAATAATTTACTCCAAGGGGCAAACAGGCTAAACGTTGTGTTGCGCCCACCCTTCCATCGCCAACTTCGACTGGAGTGGGATTGAAAATTCGAGAGGCAATGGACCAAGAGAACTCCAAGTTCTGCGTTACTTCACCACCCACCGTCACTGTCAGATTCAACCGCTCTGGCTGCAGGGGTCCCATGCAAACCGTCGTTCGTCGTGTAAGCCAGAGGCACTCGTATCCCGGTTAAGAGATGATGAGTCTTTGTGCTTACTGAAGCTGTCGCTATAGCTCCGGTAGGCTCCAACCTTTAAAAGGACATGTAATGGTTTCATTACTGTTTCGAATTGATATAAATTTAAAAAGGAACAAAGAAGGCAAAAATTAATCTTTAATTGCTGTTTCCAAAATAAACCATGGCGCATGTATTTCATTTGCCCTGAAAGTGAAACCCATAACATTAAGGACTTGTGGTTTTCCTTTTAATGACAGTTACACCTACATCCACACGCACACTTACACCAACATACACTTTAAGTCAAAGTACCCCCCGCACGGCGACAAACAAATTCAAACAGGTACCCCGAAATAATAATAATCATAAAATCTATTAAATTTGTACAAACTGAGCAATTTAGAAGAAACACCACCTCACCGAAGCCAACCATTCCCCTGCGACCGAGGGTCCGCAAGCCGCCACTCTCTTCTATCGTCCTCTTCAACATTAGTGAACCGCAAAGTAATTATTATCACGAAAACAACCACAAAAGACTTAAAATGTCAACAGTCTCCGTGGTACGAGACGGTTTTGCCACAATCTCCCACAATTCCCCGGAACAAATTCATGTGAATTGCTCGCAATTTATCTGAGACGTAAATTAAAAATTAACTGTTTTATAGCCGCCACTCATGTCTCATTCCACATTTCTATCGCGCCATCAGCCAAAGGGGTGAAATGTCAATGTCTCCAAACGACTTTCGTAAATGAGGCTTTCTTCATCCAATACACGCAGGTATCTTTATGTGCGCAGATATAATCCGTGTATGTTTTCAAGTGTCTTCAAAAATTGCACAAAATTAAATTATCTATGTAAAAATGACACAATTGCTTAAAACTCCAGAACCAGACACCTTAAGAATTTTTAAAACTTTCTCTGTTTATGTCAAAAACTTACGGTAGGAATAGACTCACGTAACCGAAATGCTGCCCCAAACAAACAAGTGTCCAAACTTGAATAACATAACCTTCTGAAATTTGATTTGAACGGCAGATTTTCGGGCATTTGCAAATAGCTGACTAAAAATTGAGGTTCTGTTCCCAGTAAATGACGCAATATTTTTGCAGTCCTATGAAAAATAAAACCAGTAAGAAAATGTCAATGTGCGAAGCCAACCAACTATGTAAGTATATAATACCGTACACCACCTTGTTAGAGCAGAAATAACTCAGAATCACTAGCTGTCCGCCTGTCTGTCTGTTCATCTTAAGTTGTTCGTTAAGTACGGGTCGAAATTTCACTCCGATCCTGCAGAAATTTGGCAATAAGAACTCTTTCACGCCATGGGGGAAAACTATTGGAATTGGTCAAAATCGGTTCAGATCGAAATACCAATTCCCCAGGTATATCTAACAGCATAATACGGAAACATCATCAAGTTCAACTGAGTTCTCGACTCACAGCGGTACCAGTTTCAGTCAGAATCCCGCGCTTGTAACTCAAGCTCAACTCAATGATCTAGTGAGAGATTTGGAACTGACCAACGATAAGGCTGAAATACTTGCTTCTCGCATGAAACAATACAATATGTTGGCCCCAGGTGTTAACATACCATATAACAGAGATCGTCATATATTTATACCCTCACTTTAGTGTGACGAGGGTATATATCATTTGCTACGGAAAAAAGTGTAACTCATCGAAGGAGTGACCTAAGACCCCAAGTATGTTCGGCGGAAATCCGTTTTGGGTCATTTTAAGTCGAATGAGCAATGTCCGTCCGTCTGTCTGTCTGTCTGTCTGTCTGTGTGTCTGCTGGCTGGTGCGCACGATAACTCTCGAAAGGAGTAACCGATTGACTTCAAATTTCGTATGTGGTAATATTTTTTTCTATCTCCGGCTAAGTTCGAAGATGGGCCATATTGGTCCACTCCTTCTGGTACCTCCCCCACAAAGGGTTAAAATGTTGTGAAATATTGATTCTTTAATAACTGCTATTATACGTATTCGAATCTTCTGAAATTCCACACATAGTATTAGTTTGTTAGTCGCTATCAACTCGAGGAAAATGGGCGAAATTGCCACGCCCGTTTTGGTATCTCCCACACAAATGCACCATTTTGCACTAATAGTTAAAAGCTTATAACATTAATACCAGTGTTTAGAAATACTTGAAATTTTGTACAGTGTAATGCTTTTATAGTGCCTACAGTCCAGTGAAAAATGGGCGTTATTGCCGCTCCCCTTTTGGTACCTCCCACACAAATGCACCATTTTGCACCAAAAGTTAACAGCTTATAACATTAATACCAGTGTATAAAAATACTTGAAATTTTGTACAGCGTAATGTTTTTATAGTGCCTACAGTCCATTGAAAAATGGGCGTTATTGTCACGCCCCTTTTGTTACCTCTCCCACAAAGGCACCATTTTGCACCAAAAGTTAACAGTTTATAACATTAATATCAGTGTATACAATTACTTGAAATTTTGTACAGTGTAATGCTTTTACACTGTATACTTTTTTTTATGCCTATAGTCCAGTGAAAAATTAGCGTTATCACCACGCCCCTTTTTGTACCTCCCACACAAAATGGCCAAATTATACCACAATTTAATATCTCAACGTTAATATACCAGTCCATATAAACGGTTACAATTCGGCACAGTGCAATGTATTTAAAGTATCTACTGTTCAGCGAAATATAGGTGTATTTCTTAAACCCCTTCTGGTACCTCCCACAAAAATTGACAGAATAATTTGTGTAATATTCAATATTACATTACTCACAAAGTGAGGGTATACCTTAGTCAGTTTACCCGTTTATCCTACAGTTAGAGCTAACCTACATTTATAGCTGTCAAATTGTATGAAATTTTTATTTTTAAACTGTGAGTTAGCTCTAACCGGAGGTTGTGAAATTGGGGGTAAATGGTATATCTAAAGTATGGGTACGTTTAAGCCTCCTAGTTTCGTTGATGTCATCAAGTGCGGATATGGCCAAAAGGTTAACATTATCTCTTAGCCGTTGTAGATATCTTTCACTACATCTGCGAATTTCTTCTTTGATGAAAGGTATTTGGATATCTTTTTTAGATGTTTTTTTGACACAAACCAGGGGGCTCCCGTGATCAGCCTCAGTGTTTTAGACTGGTATTTTTCCACAATCTCAATATTTGAATTACTTGATGTACCCCATAATTACATATATACCGTGTGTCCATGCGGGTTTTAATATTGATTTATATATCCTTATTTTGTTCTTAAGATTAAGTTGAGATCGAGGCCTATTCAGCCAGTCGAGCTCTCTGTTCTTTTTATTAAGTTGCAGTCGTTTTGCCTTTATGTGTGGTTTCCACGTGAGTCGTCTATCTAGAACTAGGCCTAAATACTTCACTGTATTGCCAGTTGCAATGACTTCATGTTTAATTGAAACGGGAGCACAGTAGCCGCGCCTTAATGCGAAAGTGACATGTTTGGACTTTTCTGAGATTACTTGTATGTTCCATTTTAATAACCAAGTATGCAGTATATTCAATCCATTTTCCAATAATGTTGATGCTTCGATAGGCGATTGACTTGTTGCCATCAACGCCGCACAGTGGTTCAGAATCGTTTCTTACTGGCCAAAACTCTGTAACTTTGGAACCGATAGAGATATTTTAGTATTTTTTTTGTTCGACAGGTAACTTCTTAAGCCAGTTTCTATAATTATGAAAAGAATGTCATATGTTGATAAATAAACCATTTTAATAATAAATTTTGTAAAACTAAAAAAAAAATTGTTTTCGACAAAAAAATGTCCTCGATATTTAAACAAACACTTTGGATAGCAAACTTTTATTTATATTTTGTATTTGAACAACATTAAGGGAAAGCATTTAGTTTTACTTATATATGTAACAAAAACAGTAAATTATAATTTTTATTCGTTCGGTTGAAAAATTGCCTGCAAATAATCCATATTTTGTTCCGTTTTATATATGTCCTCTAGCAACCCTCTTGCATCTTCATTTAAGTCCCGATGTTCTACTTTCCATTGATTTCGAATGCTGGATATGAGGGAATCTGACGTTGCCAACAAAATATTAAATAGATCTTCGTTTGTACAATTTCGAAATACTCTGGGCTCTTTATAAAACCTGTAATCCTTATTTCTTTTTTCCTGGGCTTCCTCTGATAGATCTCCGATTGGTACCAAATGATGCTTAATGACATCTCCTCCATGATAAAGAATTTTGTGCACTGTTGCAGACATATTTCTCCATGAATATTTGGTATTATATATTCGTGCAGTTTCCTTGGTATATTAATTAATTTTTATACCCTACACCACACTGTGGTACAGGGTATTATAACTTTGTGCATTTGTTTGTAACACCCAAAAGGAGAAGAAATAGACCCATGGTTTATTATACCGATCGACTTAGAATCACTTTCTGAGTTGATTTAGCTATGTCCGTCTGTCTGTCTGTGCATGTATTCTTGTAATCAAAGTACAGGTCGCAATTATGGTCCGATCTCGACGAAACTTTACACATATCTTTTTTTTTGGCCCAGGGAGGATCCCTATTGAATTTGGTTAAAATCGGTTCAGATTTAGATATAGCCCCCATATATATGTTACCCCGATTTGACATGTAAGCGCTGTAAAAACTTTATTTTATATCCGATCATTATGAAATTCGGCAGAAAGAGGTTTCTTATTATATGAATGAACACTGTTAAATTTGGAAGAAATCGGTTCAGATTTAGATATAGCCTCCATATATACGTTACCCCCAATTTGACATGTAAGCGCTGTAAAAACTTTATTTTATATCCGATCAGTATGAAATTCGTCAGAAAGAGGTTTCCTATTATATGAATGAACACTTTTAAATTTGGAAGAAATCGGTTCAGATTTAGATATAGCCCCCATTTATACGTTACCCCCTATTTGGCATGTGAGCGCTGTAAAAATGTTATTTTATATCCGATCAGTGCGAAAGTCGGCAAAAAGAGGTTTCTTTCTACGTAAAGGAATACTGCCAAATTCGGAGAAACTCGGTTTAGATTTAGATATAACACCCATATATATGTTACCCCCGATTTGATATGTAAGCGCTGTAGAGACTGTATTTTATATCCGATCAGTACGAAATTCGACAGAAGGAGGTCTTTTTACATGAATGAGTATTCAGGGAAGATCGGTTCAGATTTATATTAAAGTTCCATATATATGTTCCTCCTGATTTGGTATCAAACCGCTATAGAAGTTGTATGTTACTTCCGATCATTAAAATTTTCTCTATTTAGGAACGAATATTGCTTAATTTAGCGATTATCGTTTCAGAATTAGATAATATGTTTCTACCCATTTACCAATTATTCCAAATTATTATGGCAATGACCCTTATCGCATTGTTAGGGAGGTGTAGAGTATTATATAGTCGGCCCCGCCCGACTTTCTACCTTTCCTTACTGGTTTTAGCATCAATTTGTTATGGCACGCAAGGACATCGATAATTGTTTTAAATTTTGAAATGAGATTTATATCAACACCAGTTATTTTAGATGCTTTTTCGGGATCAGAAAAGAACCTTCTTGCTGTATTCCCATCATTGGTATTGCCTGATGCTTGTTTTAGTTGATCTATAATCAACCCACATTCGAGAAATTCATCCTGAACTTATTACTTTTTTAAATTTCTTAAATCCTTGTCATGGTTTCTTATTGATCATGTAGGTCCAAAATCCAAATCATAACTGATTTTAAGTATGTGTTTCATAAATCGTATTCTTGTATGTAGTGGCGATAATCCAAATTCATATGCATCAGTATTAGCTACTGATTTTTTCGGGACTTGGTTTAATTTGCGTGATGTGGATTGACATATAATGCAGCTGGATGAAGCCTTTGTGTCAGTCAAAGCCTGGCCAACTTTTCCATCTATCATCGCTAATTGGTAGTTAACTTCAATTGTCTGGCCTTCAATTTCTACTTCTAATGGCTGCAGTCTTGTAATTTGGGTTCTTATATCATTGACTTCTTTTTTAATGGTATCATGAGTTTCTTTTTTAAAATCAAATATGATTGGTCTGCAGTATTTCGTAGAAGATGGTGTTTGATTTTTCCAAATATCCTTTGTCTGCATCGTACTGGCCGAAGGTTCCGGCCACTTCCATTGAGATGGAAAATAATAATTTCTTAACATAGCTTTAAAGGTGGACGTTGGAAGATTACACATTTTTTAAGCAAATTTTTAATAACAAACCCATTTATCTAATCATATCCTGGAGATTTTCTTCCATTTAGTTTAGTAATTTCTTGTTTGACTTCACTAGGTGTTATATAATCATCTACGTTAGCGATCTGAAATGGCCGGAAAACTATCTCCAAATGTTCAGCATATGATTCAATTTTGCTATATTGGATCGACACCATGATCCATCTATATTTCTAATTAGAGCATTTCGTTTGATTGGTCTTTTAATATATTTTGTTGCTTTCCACAGAATATGTTCGTCATATTTCGAGTTGTTGATTTCATCAATGAAAGAAGCAGTTGATTTGTTTTTGTATCCACCTGTAGATTTTTACGGTCTTTGCATGCTTTATTATACATTTTTCCATCATGGGGATGCCTACTTAATTGCCACTTCGCTAGTAGTCTTCTTTTCATTTTAATAACTTTTCTAATTTCAGCCCAAATATTTAAATTATTTTTCTTCTTGGTTGGCAACGGTGTTGATAAGGCGTCAGCTTCATGTATAAGGCATGTAAAATTCTCAACTGCGTTATCGATCTCGTATTCGTCTTTCAAACTTACGTTGAAAGTAAGATTAGTTTCAAGCCAATTTTGGAAGAATCCTATATCAGATTGTGGCGATAAAATATGTGTCGGTGTATCAATATTATTACAGCAAGAATAATTGATGTGTAAAGGTGTGTGATCAGAACTCAGCTCATTGGAGTTTTCAATTTCTAAATAAAGGGTGATTAAATTTTAAGGGCCGATGTTGATTTTGAATAGAGCACAAATTATTGTCACTTCTTTTTATTATGATAATATTGGTATGGTTCAATTATGTATGGAACAAAATATCGGCCAAATTGTGGTTATATGCCGTTAATATGCCGAATTATCTCATTCTTTAGCTCTTGAATTGTTGCTGGCTTATCGACGTACACCTTTTCTTTCAAATAACCCCAAAAAAGAAGTCCAACGGTGTCAAATCACATGATCTTGGCGGCCAATTGACATTGCCACGACGTGAGATAACACGGCCATTGAATTTGAGCCATTGTTTCGTTAGCTGCGTGGCAAGTGGAAACGTCCTGTTAAAACCACATATTGTCCACATCCATATCTTCCAATTCGGGACATAAAAAGGTCGGTATCATCTCACGATAGCGAACACCATTCACAGTAACTGCCTAACGGGCCTCATTTCGAAGAAGTATGGTCCGATAACGTCGCCAACCCATAAGCCGCACCAAACGAACTGGGCGAGCATGCACAGGTGTTTTCACATCTCCTACAGACCCGGTTTGCTGAAATTTGCGCACAACTCTCCCGATTGTGGACACATTTGGTCGATTATGCTGATCAAAAAAACATCACGAAGTGCGCGAAATGTACCTGAAGATAGCGTAGAGTAGTAACTGGTAGAGATAAATTTTTAAAGTTCCCTGCCTTTAGGTTTTATGAGCCTTGATCCCCACCATCGGTGCGTTGCATTGAAATCTCCACAAACTAAGAATTTATTACCCAAGGATTTAAAAAACTGCTGATATTGTGGAACAAGGATTGAGTGTCTTGGAGCAAAATATGTTGATTTGAACAGCCCAAAAATGGACGGGATCGGAAATTTGAAGTCTGAGGCAACGAAGTGAACCGGGTCCAGTTAGTATTTATATATTTATATATTCATCTAACCTATATTTATGCTAGTATCTAATTTTTCGCTTTATACATATATTCCAACAGGTGTAAACATATCCCTCAAATTTCATTTCTTGCATTCTCATTTAAACTTTTTCCCTGAGAATCTTGGCGACGTTACTGAAGAACATGGCGAAAGCTTTCACCAAGAAGTGAAGTCCATCGAACGGCGGTACCAAGAACACTGGGATGAAAGGATGATGGCGATTATATTTGGTTCCTCTTTAGAGAAACCGATTCCGAAATCTACAAGCGCCAAAAAAGATCTCACAATCACTTCTAATTAAGCATGTAAATAATCAAAATGTTAATGAAAGTATCAAATAAAAACACTTTAATAAAAATTTTAAAAAACTCCATTTTTATAAAATTCTCTACAAAAAGTGAAATAATTTCTTTATTTATCCATCTATTTTCTTTAAATAAGCTTTGTATTTTGTTCGCTATATTCCTAGATTTTAGACAAAAAAAAATAAAAAATAAATATTTTTTTTCTGTTTTTTATGGGTTTTTTCGTACGAGAAAAAATCGTTTTTTTACGTTAAATCAATTTATTTCTAATTGTTTTATAGACAGCAATTTATACGTGAAAATGACATTCACAACACTTGTAGCCCTGATAATTTCCCTCAGTTAAATTTTGGCTCTATCGGATTTATACTTCAAACAATATGGTCCAAATACTAAATTTATCTTCCATGAAAATTGGAATATTAAAGAAAAAAATTTTTTGTTTCGGTTTCATAAAATATTTAGAATGCCTCAAAGTAATTATATCATATTTATATTTACTACACCATTTTCAACTGTAATTCGAAAAAAATCAATTCAATTTCGAATAAGATCAATTGAAATTCGAAGATTTCATTTGATATTCGAAAAAGGTTAATTGAAATTCGAAAATTCCATTTGAAATTCGAAAAATATCAATTGAAATACGAAAAAAATCAATTTAAATCAATTGCTATTTTTCGAATTTCAAATAATGTGTTTCGAATTTCAATTGATGTTTTTCGAATTTCAATTGTTGTGTTTCGAATTTCAATTGATGTGTTTCGAATATCAAGTGATGTATTTCGAATTTCAATTGATGTTTTTCGAACTTCAATTGTCGTTTTTCGAATTTCAATTTAACTTTTTCGAATTTAAAATGGAATATTGGAATTTCAATTGAAGTTTTTCGAATTTCAAATGGAATCTTCGAATCTTAATTGATTTTTTTCGAATTACAATTGAAAATGGTGTATATCTGAGCTTATTCTGCTCTAACAAGTTTGTGTACGGTATCATATCGAGCCTTAACACCGAAAAAAACTTAACCGACAAAATTATCGATTTTCGTTTTTTGCTGAAAATCGATTAAGAAGCGTAATTTCCATCACCGGCAAAAATTTCGTAGCTGACAAATGTACCGTTACGAAGAAAAAGACAAAACAAAAATAACTCAAACGACATTTACATTTTGTTTACAAATTTCCTGACCGCGTAGTTTCATTTAAGTTAAATTTTCATTCTGAATTTTATTTGAACGGCGTTAAAAAAGTTAACATTTTTGCGTCGATTGTTTGATAATATTTATTAAAATGGCATCTGGTATAAAAATGGTAACTATGTTTTTGTTGATTATGGAAATTTCGTCGAGTTTGGCCAGATTTTCAATACACATGTGATGTGTCCAATAAGAAACAAATGCAAATCATTTTTGGCTGCTTTTTCCTAAATATGATTTTTATAACCTACACCCCAATGTGGTCCAGGGTATTATAAGTTTGTGCACTTTTTCTAACACCCAAAAGGAGAAGAGATCCATAGTGTATTATACCGATCGACTTGGAATTACTTCCTGAGTCGAATTAACCATTTCCGTCTCTAGATGTATCGTTGTAATCAGAGTTCTGGTCGTATTTGTGGTCCGATCGTGATGAAATTTAGCAGAATGCTCATTATAGGCCCCATATACTTTTACCTCCGATTTGGCATCTATGCGCTATATAAATCAAATTTTACATCGGATCATTACCAAATTTGGCATAAAGGAGTTCATTGGTTCAGGAATGAACACTTTCAAATTTGAAAGAATTCGGTTCAGATTTATATATAGCCCCCGTATATACTTTCCTTCCGATTTGGTATCAATGTGCCAGAGAAGCTTTATTTTACATCCGCTCATTTTAAATATTTGGCAGGTAGGAGTTTCTTGACACAGAAATAACGATGTCTTAATTTGATAAAAATCTGTTGAGATTTATATTGCCCCATATATGTTTTCGTTTCAAGTTGGTATCAAAGAGCTATAGAAGATTTATTTAATATTTGTGTACAGAGTGTACTTTAAATATCGATCACAAATTTAAAATTTTATCTCTCAATGTTGTGAATTTGATTCGTTTTGTACGTAATCCACGCCTAACTTTAGCCTTTCCATACTGGTTTTTATTATATTTAATGTTAATGTATTTCCCTCGTTTTGAGTCGTCCACATTTCCAAAATAAATTTAAACAATTAAAAACGTTAAATTCGGCCATGCCGAATCTTATATACCATCCACCAAGGATCGCATGTGAGTGGTTACGGGTACTAATAAACTCATTATACCAAATTTCAGCTCAATTTATTGAATTCGTCGGTTTTTGTGGTGTTAAGAAGTCATATCTAGAGGGACCTTTGTATGGGGGCTATGTCAAAACATGGACCTATGGCTACCGTTGCATATGTGAAGGATACAGGGTATAAATAAATCCCAGTTGCCAACTTTCAGCGCGATCTGTTGACATTTGTGTTCTCTATGACGTTAAGAAGTAAAATCGGGGAGATGCCATATATAGGGGCTATATCCAAAATTGGACCGATATTACTCATTTTCAATCCCAACATACCTGACGATATATGAAATCAAATTTCAGCCACCTAGCTCAAGTATTCTAGATTTAGCGTGATTACAACAGACGGACGGATGGACGAACGTGGCTAACTAGTCTTACAATTTTACGACGAATAATAATATATATACTTTATGGGGTCTCAGATCAATATTTAGTGGTGTTACAAACGGAGTGACAAAATGAATATACCCCCCATCCTAGTGTGGAGGGTATAAAAAGATGCTAGTGCATATTTCTATGCAATTGTGTTTAACTTAACCGACACAAATACATCAGCTTGCTACAATGACAGCGAAAAAAACGTAAGTAACAAAAATCGTACTTTTTTGCGAAAAAGGACTAATGCAACGATTAATACTAATTTATTACTCCAAAAAAAGCTTAACTTGAAAAGTTTATGTTAATACCTGCACTGAGTGCAGAGAAACTAAAAAACCTTCTCCTGAAAAATTTACTTTTTGTTGGTTAAGTTTTTTTCGCTGTTAGGGCTCGATATAGTTGGCTTCGCACTTCCTTGGCCTTTCCTTACTGTTTTTACTCGCTTAGGAATATCGTATTTTTTGTTAGCAGCTCATTCCTCTTGCTAAATTGAACACATTTATAACACCGTGTGACAAATTTGAATAAAAATTATTGGTCACGAAAATGTCTATATAATTCTGAAAACTGACTAGAAACAAAACCAAACTGTGTACTCAGTTTTTTAATTTCTGGTCGAGTTCGCGTTTAAAGACATGACAATTTGTAAGGATATAATTATTAAAAATATTTTTCCAAAGTTTCTACTTTGGATCTTAAAGGATAATGAAGGAAATCCAGTTTTGCAACTTTTTAGTTCCACTTTCTGAAAACAAAAATATTATTTAAATATCCCAAAATGTGCCCTTTCATTTGACACCCATATTGTCTTATTAGGACTTTCAGAAAAATTAGGAACAATTTTTTTTATAATTATATTCTTAAAAAATGTCATGTCCATTCAATACGAACTCGACCGGAAAATAAAAAACTGAGTAAACAATTTTGTTTCGTTTCTTGTCAGCATTCAAAATTATGTAGAGATTTTCGTGTAATCAGAGCTTTCCTAAAACTGTTTTTACATAAAAAGTCGGTTGAAGTTCTATCACATTTTGCACAATCCATGTCGGAGTCGACCATAATTTTTAGACTCCTGACTCCGACTCCGGGAACATTTCCCCGACTCCAACTCCACAGAACTGCCTACACCAACTTGTTAGAGCAGAATAAGTACACATACTCGTAGTACAGCTGTTCTAAATCGGAAACGCATACATTTAAAATAGCAACGTTCGAACCTATACACTGTATAACACGAAAAAGTAACGGGGTTCTGACAATGGATTCTGGTAGAGAAGACCAAATAGATATAAGTGTAACGGCGTTCTGTAGGATCACATCGGAATTTTATTTTGGAAGGTTACAGTTTTGCCCATTTTGTATGTTTGTGCAGCATATCGGAATATTACAACTGCATGGTAGTTAGACAAATCTGTCCACCATACGATTTGAGAAGGTTAGAATAAACTACTTACGTTAGTGTGAGTTCTGACCTGCTTTGTTACAGCTCTTACATATCTGGCCACACCAATATTCGTATTATTGATAATTCTACGTATCAAACAGATTTATTCCAATGAGGGACAACTAGGACTCAGGCACTAGCGACCTCAATTAGGCTGTGTGAGCTGATAACTCCGGGTGCCAGTATTTGACATTTTTGTTTGGGTTGAAATATTTTCTCGATTTTTAGTCATTAGACGCCAAAGGCAAAAAACTCAAATAACACGATATTACGTTTCACTCACAAAAGAATTATAAATATTGATCCCATAAACACGCTCTTTAAAAAATACAAGCTCAATTTTTGCTACTTTACGTTAGCGGTATATCTGTACTATTCAGATGAAAGCAATGAGATACATATATATCAAACGACGTCTATTGTATGAGGCTATTATTTCATGCATTGACATTTGTTATATCAGGAGGGACACTCCGGCCATATGAAAAATTCAGTGAGCTCTTTTAAATATGTTTTCGGCAGAACGCAGCAAAATAATATAGGGTGATTGAGATACTTTTTTCAATAGCCTTTTTTTGACAGATCACGTGTGAGTCGTGTCATGCTGTCATGTTATTTTTGTTAAGTATTGTTTGGTATTTCATCATGGACTTACGCCTGAACAACGTTTACAAATTATTCAGTTTTATTATCAAAATAATCGTTCGCCAATTGTGCTAAGTCAATTTTTCTTAAATCCAAAAAAAAACACTTTCCAGTCGACCCACGAGCAATATTTTAGCTCTCGTTAAGAGCTATCTTTTTGCCATTGACCGATTCCCGATCCGACGCACGGGAATCATCGGTCCATATTTCTTCAAAAATGATGCCGGTGAGAACATAACCGACAATGGCGACCGTTATCGTGCCATGATAACCGACTATTTGATGTCCGAAATAGAAGCTCGTGATCTCGGCGACATTTGGTTTCAACAAGACGGCGCCACTTCCCACACATCGCATCAATCAATGGGTTTATTGAGAGAACACTTCGGTGAGCAGATAATTTCACGTTTTGGGCCGGTCGATTGGCCACCAAGATCGTGGGATATCACACCGTTAGACTTTTTCTTGTGGGGATATGTAAAGTCAAAAGTTTAAGCGGGTCAGGCCTTGGAGCAAAACATCACGCGTGTCATTCGCCAGTTACCAGTCGAAACGCTCGAACGAGTCATCGAAAATTGGGCTCAACGGATGGCCCATCTGAGAAGTAGCCGCGGCCATCATTTGATAGACATAATCTTCAAAAAATAAATGACAAAGAATGTTCTTTCAAATGATAATAAACATTCCCCATTCAATTTGAATTTTCTGTGTTTTATACCCTATCTTTAGTGGGGGGGGACATATATCATTTGGTACAGTCCATAAGTATAACACATCGAAGGAGCGACATAAGACCATAAGTGTGTTCGGTGGAAATCCGTTTAAGGATTTTTCAAGCAATGTCCGTCAGTCTGTCTGGCTGGAGCGAACGACAACTTTTGAAAGTAGTAAACGATATTACAATAAAATTTGTATCTATTTCAGTATAAGTTCGAACAAGTAAGAAATTTCAGTCGGGTAAACCAACTAAGGTATATCCTCACTTTGTGAGCAATGTAAATATGCACTGGTATATGTACTTATATTATGAGCTAGAGACTTTTGGTATGCCTTGGCTCTTTTTGTATGGGAGGTTCTAAAGCGGATGTTGTCATAACTCCCATTTTGTCACAAATCCCATTTCTAACATTTTAAAAACTATACACCGTGCAAAAATTTTCAGTATTTATATTCAAAATGGGAGAGGTGTGTGGGAGGTACCAAAAGGCACTAAAAAATCATTACTCTTTACAGTATTTCAAGTATTTGCATGAATTTGCATTTAAGCTATAAGCAGTTAACATTTGGTGCAGAATGGTCCATTTGTGTGGGAGGTACCAAAAGGGGCATTCGAATGACGGTCATTTTTCACTGCATTACACTGTACAAAATATCAAGTATATGTATGTACTGTCATTACAGTTATAAGCTGTTAATAATTTTTGGAAAATTGGTCCATTTGTGTGGGAGGTACCAAATGCGGCGTGCCAGTAACGCCCACTTTTCTCTCGACTCTAGGTACTATATAAGCATTAGACTGTACAAAAATTCAAGTATTTGCATAAACTGATATTGAAGCTATAAGCAGTTAACATTCGGTACAAAATGGTCCATTTGTGTGGGGATAACCAAAAGGGGTGTGACAACTTCGTCCATTTTTTTCGAGGTGATAGTGACTAATAAACTAATACTATACTACTACTATACTATTACAGAAGATTCGAGTAAGAAGTATAGAAGTTATTAAAGAAACAATATGTCACCAAATGTTTACCCTTTGTGGGGGAGTTACTAGAAGGAGTGGACCAATATGGCCCATCTTCGAACTTGTCCGGATATAGGGAAAATATTATCCAATACCAAATTTGAAGTCAATCGGTTACTCCTTTCGAGAGTTATCGTGTGCAACAGCCAGCAGACAGACATACAAACACACATACAGACAGACAGACGGACGGACCTTTCTCAAATGACCCAAATCGAATTTCCACCAAACATACTTGGGTCTTAGGTCACTCCTTCGATGTGTTACACTTGTGGCTCGTATCAAATAACATAAACCCTCCTCTCTAAGGTGATCGGATAATAACATAAATAATTCCAAAGTTTCAATAAAGATCCAAAACTAAAGTATGCAACTTTCAAAATATTTGCACCAACTTGAAGAAAATAGGCCCAGCCTTGTAGATATAAATAGTAATTTCATGATCGGCCTGTTGTCAAACCGACAAAAATATTTGAGACCCAAAAATATCTGTTATCATTGCCTAAATTTTTTGTTTTCGTGTTATAGTCGGTGCGTACGCGATGAAATAGAATATGAGACTTCATGACTTCAAACAATCTACTCTTATTATTAGGTATCATAAATTGTACCCAAAGTGATTTCCGAGTTTTGTACAATATTGTAAAAAGTGCCAAACATAAAATATTCTCTCGCATGGGAGATATAACACAGAAGTTCCAGAATCAGATGGTCGACATTTACGAAAAATCACGTTTTCGAAAAAAATTTAGATAGAAGCTTTTAAAAATTCTGAATTTAACTGAATTAGCTCTAACCCGAGATTATGAAAGTGGAGTCATGAGTTTTAATATTTGTGTTTATAGTTACAGAACCACTGCTTGAAATTTCTTACGCTCCAGAGAATTATCATTAGACGACCACTCGAAGTATATTTGCCTAAAATGTGTTAACTTTACGTGTGGTTAGTAACAACCCCACTTGAAGCAAGTTCAATAACCCTTCAGTTACTGCTAACTGTGACATTACAATTGTTGCCTTCTGCATAATCCGCCTCAAAATATCGACGTGGCATGAGTTTAATGTTCGTACGAGCAATGGTACAATGCGTGTTGCGGCAATAAAATGATGCATTAATGCGCTAAACTTTATTCCGAACGGATAAGCTTTACAAAATGTTAAACAAACTTGAGCGACTACGAGTACATCGGATGGCAGGAAACTTTTGCAAGTACGAGTTGGCACATCTTCATCTTCTACTGCGTCCTCGTCGTCATAATCCTGAGAATATCATTAATTTTCTCTATTCCAAATGGCGACTAGTACAAACGAAGATGACCGACTCTTTACCCACATAATCAGCCTCTGGGTAGGAAAAATTGCTAACTCACACAATGAATGCATTCCGATGTGCATGTGACAACTTCCAATCAGTGATGGGATTGGAAAATTTTATAATTGTACCACAATGGTCAAGAAATTGTACCAAGTGTACCACGATTGTACCAAATTACCAGAAGTGAAAAATTTAGTTTGTTTTAAAACTTATTTTGATTTGTATACCGTTCACCATAGGAAGGGGGTATATTCATTTTGTCACTCTGTTTGTAACACCTCGAAATATTGATGAGAGACATCATAAAGTATATATGTCCATACACATATTATTAATTGTCGTAAAATTCGAAGACGATATAGATTATATTGTCTGTTGATATCAAGGTACAATCTACAACTATTGAACTAGATGACTGAAATTTGGTACAGATATTACTTATTGCTACCATAAATTTTTTAATATAGCCCCCACATATAGCCACATAGATGACCAACAGACAGAACTGGGAATTTTTCGAAATTGAGTTAAGGCCATTATTGGACTTGCCCAGACATTGTACAACGTGTGTGTACATTTAGAGTTTGTAGCTTTTCAGTTGCATCCAAAAAACTGTAAACATTATCGACGTATATGACAATATGTTACATAACATTTTTTTTATGAATATTGAGAAAGAAGAAATTTTGTACATAATAAGAAAAACAAACTTTAAATTGTATAATGGAAAAAGCAAACTTTGTCTCAAAAACAGAAAATCTACACTCCTGAACAATTTTGAAAATGTTAATTCCGTCAGTTGTTCATCCAAGCGACGATATTTTTCTTCTTAACGCAATAAAAACTAAAAAATCAACGAATGGGGCTGAAATTTGGGTTTATTTGAGTTTATTTGTACCTGAAACCATTCAAGTTCAATTTATGGTGGAAGTTATATAAGATTCGGCATCGCCGAACTTAACGCTGTATTCTTGCTTAATTGTTTTAGTCAACGATGCAAATAATAGTTGTGGTGCATACTGGTACGAAAGGCATACGTACAAAATGATATGGTTTTCTGCTTTTATGTGTGAATAGGTTTTTTTTATTAATTTTACCAACCAGAGAAATGTACCAAAAATTGTTTGATTGTACCAGCGTACCAAAAATTCCACAATTGTACCAAAAGTGGTACAATTGTACCACGTTTTCCATCACTGCTTCCAATATGGTCGATCTTCGAACTTAGCCGGAAATAGAAAAAAAAGATTACCAAATACATACCAAATTTGAAGTCAATAATTTACTCCTTTCGAGAGTTATCGTGCCCACAAGCCAGCAGACAGACCCAAAACGGATATCCGTCGAACATACTCAGGGTTTTAAGTTACTCTTTCGATGCGTTACCCTCACTAAAGTGAGGGTACAAAAATGGCCGGGTTATATTGGTTAAATCCTTCAATACTATTTTTCTATACTATATATTCGCATCCTCTGTAATTCCACACATAGTAATAGTTTATCTGTCGCTATCACCTTAAGAAAAATGGGCGAAGTGGTCCAGCCCCTTTTATTACTCCAACACAAAGGGACCATTTTGTATAAAATGTTAAATGCCAGTTCATATACAGAAAGAACAAATTTAGTAATCCGTACTGGAATTAATGTACGGTTTTTCTTAAACCAGGTACAAAATACTTGAATCAATTACGGATTTTCAGCCCTGAATTCTTAATCTTAGCGCTCATTAAGCCTGATTAGGCTTGGTTTTAAGCCAAAATATTCTTATTTCAAGCTAAACCAATTGATTTAAAAATTTTATGGAGTTGATTTGCGTGTGAATTAAGCCTGCCCAATACATGATTTAGGCCTAATCAGTACTTGATTTATGTGCTTTCGTTCGTTTTATGCATTATACACCATTTATATTATAAAATGTTTGGCTCTACTTTCCAAAGAATGCAATTTTTTTAAACCGTATGTCAAAATACCATTGCTTGAGAGCTAAAAGAAAAAGTTTATCTGTAATTATTTAAAATCTGAAACACATAAGGAATAGCATCAACGAAACGAACAAGAATTATTAACAACTTCTGTCATCTCAAATCAAAAAAATCTCGTCAAGTAATGTATTTACAAACACGAAAAACCACCCTGCAGGAAATGCCATGAGTAAAATTGTAGCGATTTGAATTCTTGTGACATTGTCAGTAGTACTACTAACAAAATGTACCCAATGTAATCTCTTCTATTGACATTTAACATTAGCTGTCATTGAAAAACCACCAGAGGATATTTGAACCAAAGATTCAGTTAGGTTAGGTTAGGTTGAAGAGAGGAGACGTTTAAACGTCTCATGTCCATGGACATACACTTAAGCCAGATTCAGTAGTAAATGTTAAATGTCAAAGTAAATCATATGGACACATTTGAACCAAAGATTCAGTAGTAAATTTTAGTGACCCTGGTCAACAACTTTATAAGGGTGGGCGCAGAACAATAAAACACATATATTTATATGCTCACTTTCTTCGAGGCTGGCTAAACCTTTTATTAATTCGATTATCAACAAGTAAGAAAGTTTCAGTCGGGTACACTGTGGGAGGTACCAGAAGGGGTTTAAGAAATACACCTATATTTCGCTGAACAGTAGATACTTTAAATACATTGCACTGTGCCTAATTGTAACCGTGCAAAATGTTGTTGCATTTTCGTGCATTAGTACTCATGCTGTGAGCTCTTAACTTTTTAAATGGTACCTTTGTGTGGGAGGTACAAAAAGGGGCGTGGCAATAGCGCCCATTTTCACAGTGCAAAAGACACTATAAAAGCATTACACTGTACAAAATTTCAAGTGCTTTTATACACTGGTATTAATGTTATAAGCTGTTATCTTTTGGTGCAAAATGGTACCTTTGTGTAAGAGGTACCAAAAGGGGCGTGAATATGACACCCATTTTTCACTGGACTGTAGGTACTATGAAAGCATTACACTGTACAAAATTTCAAGTATTTTTATGCACTGGTATTAATGTTATAAGCTGTTAACTTTTGGTGCAAAATGGTGCATTTGTGTGGGAGGTACCAAAAGGGGCGTAGCAACATGGCCCATTTTTCTCGAGTGGATAGCGACTAATAAACTAATGCTATGTGTGGAATTTAAGAAGATTCGAATAAGTAGTATAGCAGTTATTAAAGATTCAATATTTCACAACTTTTTAACACTTTGTGGGGGAGGTACTAGAAGGAGGGGACCAATATGGCCCATCTTCGAACTTAGCCGGAGATAGAAAAAATATTACCTCGTACCAAATTTGAAGTCAATCGTTTACTCCTTTCGAGAAATATCGTGCGCACCAGCCAGCAGACAGACAGACAGACACACAGACGGACGTACATTGCTCATTCGACTTAAAATGACCAAAAACGGATTTCCGCCGAACATACTTGGGGTCTTAGGTCACTCCTTCGATGTGTTACACTTTTTTCCGTAGCAAATGATATATACCCTCGTCACACTAAAGTGAGGGTATAAAAAACTCTGTGCAACAAATTTTGGGACATCAAATCTTTCCCGAACGAGACCAATTGGACATTATAGTACATCACATGTATATCAAAACCCCAAAGGGCTTTGCAAAGTTAGCTGGAATTTTGATGTTGGGCTATTTTTTGTAAAATTTCCAGCAAAAGTGAACTATAGCGGGCAGATGTTAAAACAAAAAAACACACAAAAAATATGCGCGGTAGGGCAACGGGACCCGGCGCCCTCAAAAACGCATTAAAGCACAAAGATATACGAAATGGTACTCATATAAAAGGAAATGTCGATAAAAGAAGAAAAATCGAGTTGCTGTGACCAGGTCTTAATTTTTTTATTTAATCCAATGGAGTGGAATCTTGAGGCATTTCCTTTCATTTGAGTACCACATCGTATATCTGTAGGCCTTAGGTCCAACAAAAAATCTCTACCTGCTGACTGCGCAGCTATTATATTGTGCAGTCAGACACAAAATACAAACTGTTGGCGCGTTCGTTGACAATGTCGCCAGAAATGCACTACAACTGTTGTCTGTAAAGTTTTTCTTCTCGCGCCTAAATAGAAAATTGTCGACATTTTACCTTGTGGAAATGTCACTATAGAAAAAGTGGTGACATAGAGACATTTGGTTCTAGGCTGGCGACAGGGCAATTGGATATCGTTGCAAATGATTATACATATATATCCCGTCGAATTATATCAGGAACAAACATTTCTTTGCACAATTCTGCATTCAACAACTCACACTGATGACGATATATCAAAAACGAGAAAGGGCCTATCACCATATATGAAAATTTTACTGGAGAAGCAAATGACTAAATAAAATTAAATACTGATGAATATTGCTACATATACTCAAATAACTTTTTTTTCAGTATATGGATTTCAGTTTTCTTTAATTCATGTTAAAGCTCATTAAATTTAATTAAATATAGCTTAATTAGTTTTAAAAATAATGGAATTTAAATGCCCCCTGCTCGTTGATGCATGTGCAGGGTTACCATACGTCCTCCTTTCGGAGGACATGTCCTCCTTTTCAACCAGAGTCCTCCCGTCCTCCCTCCTTTTTGAAAAATGTTGGATGTGTCCTCCTTTTCTTACAAATTTATCTTTTTCATAAACAGTAAACCTCCTCATGAATTATACGAGCAACTACATTTGTACAAAATTAGTGAGTGAGTTTAACCCTTTGGGGGTATACTAATTTTGTCACTCCGTTTGTAACATCTTTGAATATTGATTTGAGGCCCCACAAAGTGTATATATTTTAAATCGTCTTAAAAATCTTAGACGATTTAACCATGTACGTCTGTCTGTTGTAATCACGCTACAATCTACAATAACTGAGCTATATAACTGAAATTAGGTACAGAAACTTTCTTGAGATTGATAATGGAAAATATCGGCCCATTTTTTGTTGTAGCCACCATATATATAATCTACCTGTTTTAACCTCATTACGCCATAGAGACCATTAATTTATACTGATCTGGTTGAAAATTGGTAACTAAGGGTTATTTATACTCGGAACCACGGTAATCAAAGTTCCAAGTTTAGATATAGCCCCATACAAAGGTCCCTCTAGAATTGACTTCTTAACGCTACAAAAGACACAAACATTAACGAATTGGGCTGAAATTTGGTAATGAGTTTATTTAAACCGAAAACCATTGTCATGCGATCCATGGTGGGTGGTTATAAGATTCGGCGATCGACTTAGTATCGTTATACGAGTCGATTTATACATTCAAAGTTGTTCGTTATGTATGGGTCAAAATTGGTTCAGATTTAGATAAATGCCCCATATATATTTTCTTTCCGAATTGGTCTTTTAGCGTTAGGTTAGGTTAGGTTAGGTTAGGGTGGCAGCCGTATTTTTTATACAAGCTCACATAGACCAGTTTAGGTCCCTAGTGTTACCACGGGCTGAAATGCCCCTCATCGAAACCAACCTGTTTGATATACAAATTTTTCGATATTACGAATATCGGTACTGGAAAGATCTGTTAGGCTGCCTAGAAAAGCCGACCCCAGTATGTCCAGTCGTCGTTTACTCAGAGCGGGACAGTCGCATAGCAAGTGCTCAATGCTCTCCACTTCTTCCTCATCTCCACAGCTTCTGCAGAAGTCATTAGAGTCAATACCCAATCTTTTGGCGTGTTCGCCGATCAAGCAGTGTCCCGTCAGAACTGATACTAACGTAGACAATTTTGCCTCTCTAGTGCGAGGAGATATTTTGATCTTCTCAGGTCATACCTTGGCCAGATTTGTCTAGCTACTCTGCAGGTGCCGATTTCTGTCCATCTTTCGTTGGACTGCCTGATTGCCTCTTGCCTAAGCCAAAGCTTGCACGTGGATAGTGGCGCACCAATATATGCAAATTCTTCGAGAATTTGTAATGTCGTCCCTTTCCTAGCAAGTTCATCGGCTTTGCAGTTCGCCGGGATATCCCTATGCCCAGGCACCCATATGAGGTGTATGTTAAACTGCTCAGCCATCTCGTTAAGAGATCTGCGGCAGTCGAGGGTTGTTTGTGAATTTAGGGATGTTGCCTCCAGAGAATTGATGGCAGCCTGGCTGTCCGAGTAAATGACAACGCCAGTGTTGGTCACTATGTTAGGACTCAGCCACTTGGCTACTTCCCATATTGCCATTATTTCGGCTTGATAGACACTGCAGGTATCTGGTAGTCTGTGAGCTATATCCAATCTAAGCTCTGCACAGTGTACTCCGAAGCCAACCTTTTCATCAAGCTTCGAACCATCCGTGTAAAAGTGGAGATGGTTTCTATTACCTGGTTTTCTTCCAACCCATTCATCTCTCGCGGGAATCATAGTGATGTAATTTCTCTCGAAGGTGTACACCGTTGGTATATAGTCCACTCGGTCGGTTACCATAGCACTACACTTTGATATTCTCATGTGACCGTAGTTTTTGTACCTCCACATTGATAGGCAGTTTAATCTTATTGCCGATTTGGTTGCAACTTCTCTCGCCACAATATTAATCGGCAGTATATGGAGTAGGGCTTGTAGAGACTCGGTCGCTGTAGTCCTTAAGGCTCCGCTTATGCTCAGGCAGGCAGTTCTCTGAACCTTTGTTAGTAGGTTGGTGATGGTTAGTTTGTCAGTTGCCGTCCACCATACCACAATGACGTATAGCAGTATAGGACGAACTACTGCTATATATATCCAGTGGACGATTTTAGGAGAGAGGCCCCACCGCGACCCTACAGCCATTTTGCAGGAATATAAGGCGACGTTAGCCTTCCTTACACGTTCCAAGACATTAAGTCTAAATAACAGTTTTCTATCTAGAATTATTCCTAAAAATTTTGCACTTTCAGAAAAGACTAGATCTGTTCCATTTATCCGAGGTGGAGGGTGCACATGTGGGACTTTATTCATCCTAGTAAAGAGAACCAATTCTGTCTTGTTTGGGTTAATGCCCGAACCGCTGCTTCTGGCCCATCTAGCCAATTTGTTCAGAGCCACCTGTAGAATGTCTCGGAGGACGTTTTCGAATTTGCCACTCACTGCGATTGCAACGTCGTCCGCATATGCCACGACCTTGCAGCCACAACGTTCTAGATCTAGCAGGATTTCATTCACCGCTAGGTTCCAAATTAGTGGAGACAGTACTCCTCCTTGTGGGGTCCCTCTGTTTACAAACCTTGTTAGAGTTGTGGACCCAAGACATGCTTTTATGCGTCTTCTGTTGAGCAGACTTTGAATTAGTCTAATCAAACTAGAGTTAACATTAAGATGTGACAGTGCCGCAATTACTGCATCTGAGTGAATGTTGTTAAAAGCCCCTTCTATGTCAAGAAATGCCACCATGGTGAATTCCTTGAAATGCAGGGACGATTCGATAGTGCTCACAAGTTCGTGCAGGGCTGATTCTGTAGACTTCCCCTTATTGTAAGCATGTTGGTTCACTGACAGGAGTTTTGTATCCAGGTTTTCCCTAATGAAATAATCTAAAAGTCTTTCCAGACCTTTCAATAGGAAGGAGGATAGGCTAATTGGTCTGAAGTCTTTTGGCCTAGTGTGTGATAACTTCCCCGCTTTTGGTATGAATACCACTTTGGTATCCCTCCATCGATTCGGGATGTATGAAAGCCTGATACAGCCTACATAAATTTTCTCCAGCCAGGGGATAATGTATTTCAACATTTTCTGCATTTCTGCTGGAGTGATGCCGTCTGGTCCAGGTGACTTGAAGGGCTCAAAGCTATTAATAGCCCAGCTTATTCTGGATCTCTCAGTCAACAAGCTAGCGACGCTCGCAGTCCACTCGCTCTCTTGTTGGTCCTGCTGATCCTCTGGTTCTGTTAGAGAGTTCCCCGGGAAATGTGTGTCGAGCAGTACATTGAGCGACTGCTCGCTGTTTTTGGTCCAATTATTTGCCTCATCCTGCAAGTAACCCACTGTACAGGGTGAAGCTGATAATATTTTCCTCAGCCTTGCGGCGTCGGAGACCTTTTCCACTTCGCCACAGAAGGTATACCAAGAGCGTCTTTGCGCCTTTCTAAGCTCCTTCTTATAGATCTTGAGTTGCTCTTTATAGGCATCCCAAACATTAGCGACCCCTGTAGATTTAGCCTTGTTGAATACCTTGTTGCAGGTCTTTTTCATAGCCGTTAGCTCAGAAGTCCACCATTGGGGTTTAGTTTTACCCTTGTACCTTGTTTTTGGACAGGCTTCTTCAAGGGAACTATTAAATGATGTGGTGATATGCTCGACTAGATGATCCAGACCGGCTTTGTCATTCGGTTCGTACAGAAGTTTGGAGTTGAGGACTTTCTTGAAATTCTTTTCATACAGGTGCCACTTTGTCTTTCTCACATTTCTGTGGACGACAGGTTCAGGCGCTTTTTCAGCGAGTTTGAACTCAATATAATGGTGATCTGAGAATGAGTGGTCGTCCAGTACATTCCACCCAATAATTTTGTCTGACAGCCGGTCAGTAGCAAACGTTACGTCGAGTACTTCTTGTCTGTCTTTAATTGTAAAGGTCGGTTTATTACCTATGTTACAAATACTTAGGTTGGTAGTTAGAATAAAGTCAAGAAGCGAATCACCCCTATTGTTTATATCCGTACTACCCCAGATAGTATGATGAGCGTTCGTGTCTGCGCCAACAATCAGCTCGACCTCGTCAGATGTTGCTTCTTCTACTACTTCCCTGAATAGAGCAGTCGGTACTACAGCTTCATAAGGCAAGTAACTGGAGACCACCCAATATATGCGATTACCGATCTCCAGACTAGCAGATGTTTGGTCTTTACCACTTAAATTAGCCAGGAGAAAGATACTTAGATCTTTCCTGGCCAAAATGCAGGTTCTTGGAGTGCCTTCACAGTTGGCCACAAGCAGTTTAAAGTTGGGTGTCCTGATACCGCACACCCTTCCTCCCACTGCGTAGGGCTCCTGTATCAGGACGATGTCTACTGCACCTGTTGACAGGCGCAGCAATAGAGCCGCTGAGGCTGCTTTAGCGTGATGGAGGTTAATCTGTAAAATTCTTACCATCATTGGTAATTGACAGGTTAACTTCCACCCCGACAAGGGTGTTGTCGAACTCTTCGTCCGTATCATCGAGCGTGTGCCCGCCAGATGCGTCAAAGAGTCCGGAGACTCCCCTCAGCCCCTCTGTGTCAGAAGTAGAGCTTTCGTCCTCAGAGTAGGACGTTACAGATCTTCTGTTAGAGTTGGAGTCACCCGAAATAATGGGCGTGGATACCTCCGCACTTCCAGAAAGCTGTGTATCAACCGCGGTGGACGACTCACCTTCCGCAGTGGGAACTATATCCTGCTTGTATACCTTCAAGACTATAGTCTCGAAGCCATACTGTAGGGTTGCACTTGCACGTTGTATATGGGAGGTGGATTCAGCGTTAAGGATCAAATTGACCTGCCGCTTTTTACCATCCGCCTCACCGACCTTGCTGATTCTCCAATTATGGGCGGGCAGACCAGGATTGGAATCTTTTATTATTTCTAATATGTCAGCCGGGTTGGAGGGCTCTTCTGTAACCCAGGTGATGGCTCTAGGGTGACTAGGGATGTTGTTTTTTTCGACAATATCCAACTGGGCACCCGGCCACACCTCACCCGCTCGACTCAGAGCAGCCTTATACAGGTTTACTGATCTGGCATCACCGAAATGTAAGAGCTTTACTCTCCCCTGATGCCATCCTGCATCGTTGCAGATTAGTGGTGTGCCCGGCATCTCTCTACGGACATCGAGGTAATGAGCCATAATGGCTGATTGCACATGGCTCCATTTGTCCTTGAGGATGGATCCATCCTCACTACTTCTGTCTATAACGGCCATCACTAGACTCTCCTTCGCCACTTCATTGAAGGGCTTGGTGAGTGTCCTGTTGATAGTGACATTTGGGCCTCTTGCCTTTTTCGAGGGCAGGGGTTCATCAGGTGATCTGATTCTTTTGACTTTATTAGCCGTTAACACAGCTGAATTTGTGGCTCTTTCAGCCAACTGATTGGCCTTAGAAGCATCTAACACGCCTTTAGCCCAGGTAAGTGACTCTTTTTGTTTTTCGGTAAGAGCCGAAACCTCAACAGCCTCCAACTTCGTCAGAACTCTGAGCGCTATCCGGTGCTCATTGTGTTTCCGTTTTGACGGTCGGATATGACGTTTTCCACTCACCGTACCACCTGTTGTGAGTACTGGGGGGAAATTTGTGGTCGGCTTTGGCCAAGACCAACGGACGGACAGTAGGACGATTGGGGAACCCCGCTCCATCGGAACGCGAAGGCATCCCCGCCAATGAATTTTTTTTCCGTATTAGCCCGTAATAGGTACTACGATGTAGGCCTTCTAGACTTTGTACAGATTTTGTTTTGTTTTTGCGATTGCGTAATAGGTACTGCGTAATAGATTTTAACTATCCGCTCTGTGCTAAACACGTCTTTGAAATTAAGCTGGATCGAGTTTCTTGATCCAAGGACACACATTGTCGAATTTGGTGAAAATCGGTTAAGATTGAGATGTGGCACCAAAGTAAAAACCTTGCCAAATTTAAATAAAATCTGTCCAGTTTTAGATATAGCGCTCATTGGCATATAAATAGCCTCTGATTTTGTATCTAAATACATAAAATACAAATTGTCATTGTCATTATCATTAGAAAAATAACAATTATAAAACTTGACATTATTTTTTTTATTCTGCTCTGCCCGACTTTAGACCTTTCACGGGTTTAAAGTTTGATTTCCCATTCCTGTATTTATTTTAGATGTCCTCCGAAATTTCAAAACTCTCTTTGTAAACGTCACAAATGTCCTCCCTTTGTGGCACAAAGGTCCTCCTTTCCGAAAAATGTTTATGGTAACCCTGTGCATGTGCGGCATCTTACCAAAAAGTTGTTCATTACTGCTTGGAGAGTTGAGACGGGAATAGCCGCAATTGTTTCTCGAATGGATTGCTTTAGTTCATTCAAATTTGTTGGTTTTGCTTTGTAGACTTCCAGTTTGCAATAACTCCACAAGAAAAAGTCAGGTGCAGGCGACCTGGGGGACCAATGGAATGTGGAGTTTCTGGATATCAGCTTATTGGGAAATTTTCGCCGCAATCCTGTCATAACAGGCCGGGCTATGTGAGGAGTTGCACCATCTTGCTGAAACCACACAGAGTTGAAAGAAATGCTCATTCGGCGTAATTCTGGATAAAAAAAACTCTCTCAACATGCTCAAGTAACGGCCTCCAGTAACTGTAACGGTGTGACCGTTTTCTTCGAAGAAGTAGGGCCCGACAATGCAGCGTGATGAAACTGCACACCACACTGTGACACAAAGTGGATGCAATTCCGTCTCATGGAGTATCTGTGGGTTGGAAGCACTCCATATTCGACAATTTTGTTTGTTTATGTTGCCGTTTAAATCGAAATGGGCCTCGTCAGACATGAAAAGACAGTTCAACATGTTTCCGTCCTCATCCACCATTTGAAGCATCTTCTGGCAAAATTCCAAGCGAATCGGGAAGTCTGCTTAGTTCACTTTGTTGGCCATATGAATTTTATATGGGAATAACTCCAAATCTTTGTGCATAATTGACTGCAATGACTGTCTGCTTATACCCATTTGAGCAGATAAGGTACTTGTCGAAACTTTTGGATTGTTTTGTATGGCATCAGCTACAGCAGCGATTGTTTCCTCCGTCCGAACTGAAGGGTTTCGATGGTAAGGTCTTCTGTTGACTGTCCCATGCTCGGAAAAATTTTTAACAAGTCTCTTTATGGTCCATCTGCTCGGAAGATTGCTGCCAAACGTGCCCCTATACTGTCTTTGAACCGAAACTACGGACTTCAGTGTAATAGCGGCGGACAATCCAAATTCTTGTTGCAGTGTCCCAGTTATCCATTTTTGTTAAATCTAAAAATCAATCTGCAAAATAAAAAAAAATCAGCCACCCTGTATGTTGTCGTTAGAAAAAAGGGGTTTTCAGGATAATACCCAAACATAATGATGCATATGAGCGCCCCAGTAGGTGAGTTGGTAGCGTACTCGCCTATGAGTTTGGGGGTCGTGGGTTCGATTCCAAACAGAGGCTCTGGTCTGTCGCTGCAAAAATTTAGCCATATGGTCTTTGTAACCCGGCCTTTCCCTGGACCTTATAATTAGAATATAAATTTACTTTGTATTGTAATTCATATAAATAAATAAATAATGATGCATATATAAATTCACACAAAAATGATTTATAGCTTGTTTATGAAAATAACGTGAAATAAGAGTTTTTAACTATGAGAAAAGAAATAATTTGAATTTCCTTGATAAATTCGCCATTTTTGATATTAAGTCGCTAAAAATTTGTCAGGATGTGTTTTTGATGCTGTGTACCGAAACCCATCAAAAACTGAATTTCCATTTTTCTTGCTGTTAAGCCCTTTTTCGTTTCTGATGACCACATTCTTGTGCCCTCTCTTTAGAAGGATGCATATTGCTTGGCAGAAACCGTTTGTTTTAATAACTGTTCCAACAGGTGTCATGTCCCAAGAGGTCAATGTCATAGCCAATCCCAAAGAAATTACACGTAGTAGCAATTCTTCCAGAGCTTCTGTACAAACTAACTCGGTCCAATATTATCCGTTCACCAATGTTTACTTGGCGTGGACCATCTGTGTTAATTTTACCTTGTAATGGGAGTACATCACAAGCCGAAAAAATCGAAATGGCTTAATTAACTGATTTTGATAGCATACATTAGGTAAATTTATTATGGCCCCAAAACGAAACCAATTGCTCGTCAACGGTGATGAATTCATATGACTTGTATGCTCTCTCTAAATTACTAGTCAACATTGTCCAGATGTTCCTTATTGGCGCGGCTTCATCCGTTTACATACGTTACGAACGTGTATTTTCATTGTCAAATCGAATAAATCTGAGCATCATCCTGAAGCGATGAAGTGACATTGCAGCACGTAAAATAGGTAGAGAATTGCACTTCCACATATTTCAATATTCATTTTGGTATCTCTGTGTACGCCAGTAATAACACTAGGCAAAACAAAAAAAATTTTTGTGTCCTAGATCTAAAAATTATTTGTTTGTATAGATTGTGGCATACTGTTATATAAAATTAAAACAAAAAATTTTTTTATGGATAATTTTTTTTTTAAAAAATTTGTTATTAAAAATATTATTATCGTCGAAGGTGTATATGCCCGATCAGGTCGACTTATACGTTAAATTGAAGATATTAATGTGGGCTACCAATATCTTTCACTTAGAAACAGTGGTTTAGTAACAGTCATTAAACAAATTGGAAAAAGTAGATTTAAAAAAAATCCTGGGGCAAAAAAAAACATAAAAAATAGAAAAAAAATCGAAAAAATATTTTATTTTATTTTTTAAAAGTTTGCATACTAGCGAAGAAAATAATGCCTATTTGAAATCTATGGATAAATGTAGAAATTATAGCCCTTTTGGTAGAGGTAAGAGAATTTCAAAAAATCTTTTTTTTTTAATTTCTGTCTAAATAGCGATATTATTTATTACTTTTGTTTATATTATGTACATTTGAGTTTATTTACATGAACAAGTTTCATTAGAAGTAATTGTATGTTCTTTGTTGACGTTTCGTCGGCTTAATGCTATTTTGTTCCATACGCCATTTTGTATGATCGGAGAAAAACGCAATTTATTGTTTGAGTAAAAAGACTGAAGAGTTGCACCCTTTTTATTCCATAGGGTTCCCAACAGTGTTTGTATTATTCCCATGCATTTCTATGCCATTATATTCAAAAATAAGCAATTTATAACAATTTTTGTACATGACATTTTGGTCCATATCCACTTTTATTTTAATATTTTTTCATATTTGCATTATACACGCTGGAAAAAAATCGCTTCTGTAGTATATTGTCCCAAACATATTCGGCTTGAAACATATATATGTTTAGGGTAGACTCTAAGCATGTAATATTTGGTACATACAAAAATTGTGTATTTGGGAAGATGTTGTTCTAAACAAATATTTGTTTACATCCCAATGTGACTGCTATTTGTGAAACAAATATTTATTTGCATTTAAATATTCATAAAATACATAAATTGTGTCAAATTTTTCAGTAATTCAAAGTTAAATTTTTAATGTTCGTAAAAAAAATAATAATTGAAATCATATAATCTTGGGTCAATATAAAGTACTTAGAGAATTGACAACTAATGATGGCTTGGAATACTCAGAAATTTGAAATGATTAATTTAAAACAGAAGGCAATGCTGCATATGGTATCATAACTGGGAGGTACAATTCGAAATAAAGGAAAAATTGAAACTGAAATTTGAAAAACTCAGCAAAAGTTTTGGAAATCTTTTTTAAATAAAATATATTTGGAAAAATTCCTAAATAATAATTTTATTTGTATTTAAACACATATTTTATTTGAGAAATTTAGTTTGCAAATATAATTTGTTGTAATATATTAATATATGCGTTCCAAATATATTTTATTGATTTTCAAATAAAATTTATTTGCTAAGAAATATAAAATATTTAAAAATTTGTGTTCCAAATATATTTTCTTTCGATTCAAACATATCAAAAAATGCGATTTTGCCGCGTGTATGGACCACAAAGAAGGTCGGTATGAAAGGAGAGTAATTTACATATTGTGATCGAAAGAACGTTAAATAGTGAGTACAAAATATAAGGCGATAGAATAATGGGGATATAGAACAAAAATATAAAAATTATTTCCCTTAAATCAGAGTTAAATCGATTTGCCCTACCAATATCTCGAAAACTAGACGAGATAGGAAACTATTGCAGATTCTGAAAGAGCTTGCTTGAAACCCAACTCCAAAAACGCAAAAATGGCGTATGGACCAAAATAGCATTAAGCCGACGATTTGTAGATTCCGGAATCGGTTTCTCTAATGAGGGACCGAATATAATCTCCCATCATTCTTTCATCCCAGTGCCCTTGGTAACGCCGCTCGATGGAATTCAATTCTTGGTGAAACCTTTCGCCATGTTCGTCACTTACGTCGCCAAGATTTTCGGGGAAAAAGTTTAAATGAGAATGCAAGAAATGAATTTTGAGAGACATACTTACACCTGTTGGAATACATAAGGCGAAAAATAAGTTGGAAGAATACATACATATGTGTTATATACACGCTGAAAAAAATCGCTTCTGTAGAATATTGTCCCAAATATATTCAGCTTGAAATATACAAATGTTCAGGGTACACTCTAATTATTTTATATTTGACACATATAAATATTATATGTTTAGGAGGATGTTGTTCTAAACAAAACTTTGTTTCCACCCTAATATGTTTTTATTTGGAACTATTATTTTCGAAACAAAGATCAATTTGTGTTTAAGTACTTTGGCATTATATGTTTGTAAAATTCAATTAAAACTTAGATTCTATAATCTTTCGTAACTATAAATGGCATTGATGGATGGAAAAAAGTGATGAATTGTAATATTTATTAATTAAAAATTAACTCTGTAAGATACTCTGCTTATGACATTTTTAACTATAAATTACAACACTAAATCTAGGAAAAACTAACTAAAGTTCGAAAAATTCAGCAATGGTTTAAAACCTTTTTTTAAATAAAATATATTTGGGAAACTTCTTAAACAATAACTTTGTTTGTGTGAAAACACATATTTTAATTGTGAATGTTAGTTCGCAAATATATTTTGTTAAAATATATTAATATATGCGTTCCAAATAAAATTTTTTGATTTCCAAATATAATTTATTTCTTCACAAATATATAATATTTAAAAAATTTGTTTCCAAGTATATTTTCTTTCGATTAAAAAACATATAAAAATGGCGATTTCCCCCCGTGTACATAAATATAAAAAAATATATATTTCTAACCAATTTCTTCATAATTTGTTAACAAATCATTAATCATTGTTTCATATTGCTTTTATTGGATCCAAGGAATTTTAAAACTGCACGGAGAAAAAAACAGGAAGCATAATATGTTTGGGATCAAAATTTAAATAAAATATACTTTGGTGCAAATATTTTATATTTAAATACCGGAAAAGAGTTTGAATATCTCTCTTATCAATGTTATTATCCCCTCACCTTAGAGGGGAGGGTATATAACATTTGCTACGAGCCAAAAGTGTAACACACCTAAGGAATGACCTAAGACCCTAAGTATGTTCGGCGGATATCCGTTTTGGGTAATTTTAAGTCGTTTAATCAATGTCCGTCCGTCCGTCTGTCTGTGGGTCTATACGAGTATGTCTGTCTGCTGGCTGGTGCGCACGATAACTCTCGAAAGGATTAACGGATTGACTTCAAATTTGGTATGAGGTAATATTTTTCTCTATCTCCAGATAAGTTCGAAGATGGGCCATATTGGTCCCAAAAGGGTTAATATTTAGTGAAATATTGATTATTCAATAACTTCTATACTTCTTACTCGAATCTTCTGAAATTCCACACATAGTATTAGTTTGTTAGCAGCTATCACCTCGAAATGGGTAAGGTTGCCACTCCCCTTTTGGTACCTCCCACGCAAATTGACCATTTTGCACCAAAAGTTAATAGCTTATAACTGGTATTACCAGTGCAGTCAAATACTTGAAATTTTGTACAGTGTAGTGCTTTTATAGTATCTACAGTCCAGAGAAAAGTGGGCGTTATTGGCACGCCCCCTTTGGTACCTCCCGCACAAATTGTCCATTTTGTACAAAATGTTTACAGATTTTTACTTTAACAGCAGTGACTATAAATACTTGAAATTTGCACGGTGTAATGCTTTTATAGTATCTAGAGTCCATTATAGTATCTAGAGTCTTTTATAGTATCTAACTTTAATACCAGTACCTACTTTAAAGTTATTAAATACAATTTAAATTGATAATAATTTAATTAAAACAAAAAAATAAATAAATGTACGAATATTTTTTTGGGACCCAAAGTGGGAGGATTCATAAGTCGCGTTACCCGATTGAACTTTCTTACTTGTTTTTTTCGGAGTTTTGGTGCAAACTATCTTTAAAAACGGGGAAATATTTAAATCAACTACAGAATTTGTTTAGGAAAAAACTAATTTTTCCCAAATATAATATGTTTCCAGAAAATATACTACAGAAGCGATTTTTTTTCTTAGGATATAGGCTTAAACGACCTCCATGCTGCAATTTCATCCGACGTCAAATATGATTCGAAATTCACATCTTTCATCAGTTTCCTTATTTTAGGCGCATCAAAAACTCTTTCTTTGATTTTTTGAAAAGAAAGACTTTTAAATAAACTTTTTAAATATGAGAGTGAATTGCCATCTTTCCTTAAGGCTTTTACAAAATTTTTAAAGAGCTCCAGCTTAATATGCAGTGGATGCAAAATATCGGCTATCCCAAAGGCATAACATACATACAACTACTTTTAAATCGCAACAAATTTTCAAGTCATGTTCATATCTTATGTATTTTATCAATTTAGACATTGTTTCGTATGATTCCTTAGTGTTGACATCATGAGCAATGGGAATCGACGGTTTCTGATTTCCGTTGTGTAAAAGTACTGCTTTCAAACTTTCTTTACTGCTGTCAACAAGTAACCGCCATTCCTTTGAATTGTATGTTTGATTAAGTTCCTCGAACGATTCGGGAATGTCCTTGCAAAAGCATCTGTTATCCACAGTTGTATAAAATTGTTTGCAAGGTACATCACGGACTTTATTATATGATATGTTAACATCTGGGGCCAAAATATTGTACTGTTTCATCCCAGATGCAAATAGTTCTGCCTTATCTTTGGTAAGTTCCAAATCTATCACTAGATCAATGAGTTGAGTACTCAGTTGAACTTGATGATGTTTCCGTTATTAGACTGTTAGCTATACTATTTTTAACTCGTAAACCAAAATGATAGACATATATTTCTTCTATTATTTTACTAAACGCACGTCGATTTTTTTAATTACATATTTTCCGCAGATGTAGCAGAAATTGTTGGGATCATTTACACATTGAAAAGTTCTATGCCTTTTACTCATACTTAGAAATATAACTTTGTAATATTTTTCAGAAAATCGACTTTTCTCTTTAAGGCGCTGAATTACACCAATTTATTAATAAGAAATTTCATTCATAAATTCCGGGTTTAAGGTTCATAAGTTGCAGTACCTGTAGCTGACATATAGTTTGCTTCGAAAGTAGACACCCAATATTTTCAAGACTGCCGCGTACTACTTTGTATTGCGTACATATAATTTTACTACCTGTATATTAGGGCGGGTCGATTTAAAAATCGCCCATTGCTCAGTGAAAATCGTATTCTAGGGATCAAAATAAGAAACTTTGCCGAAGGAACCATACCTCTAAAACGAATTCTGATGTCCCGGAAAAAATCCCACTTTGACCCATTTAGAGTGCTCCAATCGAGTCCAAATGTATGACCGACCCCAAATCAGTAAAGTGCTCAGTGAAAATCGTATTCTAGGGATCAAAAATAAGAAACTTTGCCGAAGGAACCATACCTCTAAAACGAATTCTGATGTCCCGGAAAAAATCCCACTTTGACCCATTTAGAGTGCTCCAATCGAGTACAAATGTATGGAACCCCCAGGGGGTTCCAGGGGGTGTGCCACTGGCATTGGTGGGTCGGGCCTCCAAAGTTAGTGGGGGTCGGACATACATTCGGACTCGATTGGAGCACTCTAAATGGGTCAAAGTGGGATTTTTCAAAATTTGCCTCTACCCAAAAGTTCGACCCAAATTCCGGGACATCAGAATTTGTTTTAGAGGTATGGTTCCTTCGGCAAAGTTTCTTATTTTGATCCCTAGAATACGATTTTCACTGAGCAATGGCGATTTTTTTTGCTTCCCCACAAATCGACCCGGCCTACTGTATATACGACTGGGATGTCCAAGCCCCTAAAAGGCTTAACTGAATGGAAACCTCATAAATTAGCGGATCTCATCCAATATAGCTCTCACATTGCATATCATGTTTTATGGAGGGTTACGAACAGCCATAAAACCTCGTCGTCTCTAGAATTTTAGAACGTCTGACACCAATCCTCAAAAAAAAAAGGCAAGTGCAATGTCTCTTATATGTCTCTCTCCCATATGGCGAATTCAATATAAGCAAAAACATAATTTAAAAACGAAAAAATATGGAACAAGATTTTTTTGAATTTCCCTAACATTTACAAAATGGCTCATAACTTTTACATATATCCATAGATTTTTGATTTGTCATTTGTTCGTTAGCATGCTGGCTTTTTAAAAATGTGATAAAATATTTTTTCGATTTTTTTTATATTTTTTAAGGTTTTTTTTACCAGGAAAAAGTGTTTTTAAAAAAATCATTTTTTCTCATATTTTTGACGACTGTTACTAAACCAAAGATTCGTGAAAGCGATATTAGCTGCATATGTAGCCCTCATAATTCCCTTTAATTTGAGGCATAACACGTCTCAATCAGGCTTATACTTGTACTTTAAATTTAAAAAAAAAAAATTACCATAAAAAATATTTTTTTCGTGTTTGTGACACCAGAAACTATTATCCACATCCCTTGGACAAAAATGTTGTTGCACAGTGTAATCAGAAGCCCAAGATGTACATCAAGTTCATTTTCAGAAAATGGCTGGAATGTTTTATGTAGTTGACGATTGACAGCATCGGGGAACTTTTGAATGTCTTCCTCTCTATTGAATGTCTCAAAAATGTTATATGCATTCTTATTTGTATGTCGCAGAACTCGTCATACATTTTCAGAGAAAAGATAGACTTTAAAGCTCCTTTTTGTATACAGTTTACTGATTGTTGGAGGACCCCCTCTTTTTCCTTATTCGAAGATGGACGTGGTTCAGAGTTCAATTTGGTCCTATCCTTGGCAATCCAAAAGTAAACCACGAAGGTACAATTGCACTTTTAAGTTTTTTACGCAAAAACTTAGTACGAACAAACTTAAATTTTTAAGCACGATTTCGGCTTCAAAAAAATTTTTACTTGAATTTTGTATGGTATTTTTCCTTCTGTATATAAATACTTGAAATTTTATGCAGTGCAATGCTTTTATAATAACTACAGTCTGGTAAAAAGTGGGCAATAATGCCACGCCCATTTTGGTAATAGCCACACAAAATGGACAAATCATACCAAAATTAAATGGCTCATAACCTTAACGGTAAAGTGCAACGTCTTTGACGATCAACTATTTAGGTTTAGGTTAGGGTGGCAGCCGTATTTTCTTTACCAGCTCACATAGACCAGTTTAGGTCCCTAGTGTTACCACGGGCTGAAATGCAGCTCATCATTCATTTTCATTTCATTTTCAAAATTGCCATTTATTGATTCATAAAATTGCTTACATTAAATTACAGCATGGCTTAACTGCTAAAAACTTAACATCTAATATTACACCCTTGTATTTTAAATCTATCAGGGTCAACGAAATAATACATTAAAATGTCGCAGTTTAACTGCAGGCATACTCTTATACTAATTACATAAAACTATCTTCATTTATTGTCCAAAAAATTGAATCATTAACAAAATGCAGCTCATCGAAACCAACCTGTTTGATATACAAATTTATCGATAGTACGAATACCGGAAAGATTTCTTAGACTGCCCAGAAAGGACGACCCCAGTATGTCCAGTCGTCGTTTACTCATCTCCTCTCATCTTTGGCGTGTTCACGGATCAAGCGAATCTCGTTAAGTGATCTGCGGCAGTCGAGGGTTGTTTGTGAATTTAGGGATGTGGCCTCCAGAGAATTGATGGCAGCTGTCCGAGTAAATGACAACGCCAGTGTTGGTTACTATATTGCGACTCAGCCACTTGGCGACTTCCCATATTGCCATTATTTCGGCTTGATAGACACTGCATGTATCTGGTAGTCTGTGAGTTATATCCAAACTAAGTTCTTCACAGTGTACTTCGAAGCCAACCTTTTCATCTACACCATTTTCAATTGTAATTCGAAAAAAGTCAATTGAAATTCGAAGATTCCATTTGAAATTCGAAAACCATCAATTGAAATTCGAAACACATCAATTGATATTCGAAGAACATCAATTGGAATTCGAAAAACATCGATTGAAATTCGAAACACATCATTTGAAATTCGTAAAATTGCAATTGAAATTCGGAATTCGTCAATTTAAATTCGAATTTTTCCATTTGAAATTCGTAATACACCAATTGAAATTCGGAAAACATCAATTGAAATTCGAAATTCATCGTTTGAAATTCGAAAAATGTAAACAAAATCAATGCTGTATATTAGATGGGGTAGCAGTGATAAATAAGTATTAAGTGATAAAATTTGACTATGTTAAACCTTTAATATTAAAATATTTAAATATGTTTTGTTTCAACTAATTTTGAATAAATATTCATAAAAGATAAGATCATCTATATGTTTTCTGTTCGTCATATTATATATTAAGATTTAGTCAGCAAATGTGTTTATATAAATTCTACCCAATCTAATGTACAGATTTGTTTACATTTTCGAATTTCAATTGATGTATTTCGAATATCAAGTGATGTTTTTCTAATTTCAAAATTCGAATTTCAATTGATGTATTTCGAATTTTAATTGATGTTTTCCGAATTTTAATTGATGTGTTTCGAATTTCAATTGATGTTTTTCGAATTTCAATTAATGTGCTTAGAAATTCAATTGATGTGTTTCGAATTTCAATTGATGTATTTCGAATTTCAATTGATTTTTTTCGAAGTTCAAATGGAATCTTCGAATGTCAATTGACCTTTTTCGAATTTCAAATGTAATCTTCGAATTTCAATTGATTTTATTCGAAATTGAATTGATTTTTTTCGAATTACAGTTGAAAATGGTGTAGCTTCGAATCATCCATATAGAAATGGAGATGGTTTCTATTTCCTGGTATTCTGCCAACCCATTCATCGCTGGATGGAATCATAGTGATGTAGTTCCTCTCGAAGGTGTACACCGTTGGTATATAGTCCACTCGGTCGTTACCAAAGCACTACACTTTCATATCCTCATGTGACCGTAGTTCTTGTACCTCTACATTGATAGGCAGTTTAATCTTAGTGCCGCTCTGATTGCAACTTCTCTCCCCACAATATAAATCGGCAGTATATGGAGTAGGGCTTGTAGAGAGTCGGTCGCTGTAGCCCTTAAGGCTCCGCTTATGCACAGGCATGCAGTTATCTCACAGTAGGTTGGTGAAGGTTACTTTGTGAGTCGCCGTCCACCATACCACAATGCCGTATAACAGTATTGGACGAACTACATCTATATATATCATATGTATATATCATATATATAAACAATTTTAGGGGAGAGGCCCCACCGCGACCATACAGCCTTCCTGTAGGAATATAGGGTGATGTTGGCCTTCTTTACACGTTCCAGTACGTTAAGTCTGAATGACAGTTTCCTATCTAAAATGATTCCTAAAAATTTTGCACTTTTAGAAAAGACTAGATCTGTTGCATTTATCCGAGGATGAGGGTCCACATGTGGGACATTATTCATCCTAGTAAAGAGAACCAATTCTGTCTTGTTCGGGTTAACGCCCAAACCGCTGCTTCTGGCCCGTCTAGCCAACTTGTTCAGAGCCACCTGTAGAATGTCTCGGAGGACGTTTTCGAATTTGCCACTCACTGCGATTGCAACGTCGTCCGCATATGCCACGACCTTGCAGTTACATTGTTCTAGATCTAGCAGAATTTTATTCACCGCTAGGTTCCAAATTAGGGGAGACAGTACTCCTCCTTGTGGGGTCAGTTTACAAACCTTGTTAGAGTTGTGGACACAAGACACGCTGTTATGCGTCTTCTGTTGAGCAGGCTTTGAATTAGTCGAAAAAATAAATAAATTCTCTTGACGGGGACGCCTCCATGTTCCGATGGAGCGGGGTTCCCCAATCGTCCGACTATCCGTCCGTTGGTCTTGGCCATAGCCGACCACACCAAAAATGGTGAAAATTTCCCCCCAGTACTCACACAGGTGGTACGGTGAGGGGAAAACGGCAAGTCCGACCGTCTAAACGGAAGCACAATGAGCAGTGGGTAGCGCTCAGAGTTTTGACGAAGTTGGAGCCTGTTGAGGTTTGGCTCTTACCGAAAAACAAAAAGTGTCACTTACCTGGGCTTAAGGCGTCATAGATGCTTCTAAAGCCAATGAGTCGGCTAAAAGAGCCACAAATTCAGCTGTGTTAACGGCTAATAAAGTGGGGAAGGAGAGTCTAGTGATGGCTGGTATAGACAGGAGTAGTGAGGATAGAGCCATCCTCAAGGACAAATGGAGCCATGTGCAATGAACCATTATGGCTCATTACCTCGATGTCCGTAGAGAAATGCCGGGCAAACCACCAAACGATGCAGGATGACATCAGGGGAGAGTAAATTTCTTATACTTCGGTGATGCCAGATCAGTAGCCCTGTATAAAGATGCTCTGAGTCGAGCGGGTGAGGTGTGGCCGGGCGCCCAGTTGGATGTTGTCGAAAAAACAACAACCCTAGTCACCCTAGAGCCATCACCTGGGTTACAGAAAAACCCTCCAACCCTGCTGACATATTAAATATAATAAAAGATTCCAATCCTGGTCTGCCGACCCATAATTGGAGAATAAGCAAAGTGGGTGAGGCGGATGGTAAAAAGCGGCAGGTCAATTTTATCCTTAACGCTGAATCCACCTCCCATATACAATGGTTTCGAGGTATACAAGCAGGATATAGCTCCCACTGCGGAAGGTGAGTTGTCCACAGTGATAGATACACGGCTTTCTGGAATTGCGGACGGAACCACGCCCATTATTTCTGGTGACTCCAACCCTAATAGAAGATCTGTATCGTCCTTATCAGAGGACGAAAGCTCTACATCGGACACTGAGGAGCTGACGGGAGTCCTCGGACTCTTTGACGCATCTGGTGGGGACATGCTTCTCGATGATACGGATGAAGAGTTCGATAACACCCTTGTCGGGGTGAATGTCCAAGAACTGAATTTTGGCCAGGAAAGATCTAAGTACCTTTCTCCTGACTAATTTAAGTGGTAAAGACCAAACAGCTGCTAGTCTGGAGATTGGAAATTGCATATATTGGGTGGTCTCCAGTTACTTGCCTTATGAAGCTGTAGTACCGACTGCTGTATTCAGGGAAGTAGTAGAAGAAGCAACGTCTGACGAGCTCGAGCTGATTATTGGCGCAGACACGAACGCTCATCATATTATCTGGGGTAGTACGGATATAAACAATAGGGGTGATTCGCTTCTTGACTTTATTCTAACTACAAACCTAACTATTTGTTACATAGGCAATAAACCGACCTTTACAATTGAAGACAGACAAGAAGTACTCAATGTAACGTTTGCCACTGACCGGCTGTCACACAAAATTATTTTGTGGAATGTACTGGGCGACCACTCGTTCTCAGATTACCTCGCTGAAAAAGCGCTTAAACCTGCCATTCACTGAAATGTGAGGAAGGCAAAGTGGCACCTGTAAGAGAAGATTTTCAAAAGAGTCCTCAACTCTAAACATCTTGATGAACCGAATGACAAAGCCGGTATGGATATTCTGGTCGAGCATATCACCACATCAATCAATAGCTCCTTTCAAGAATTCTGTCTAAACTAAACCTTAATGGTGGACTTCTGAGCTATCGGCTATGAAAAGAATTTCAACAAGCTATTCAACGGGGCGAAATCTATTGGGTTCGCTAATGATTGGGAGGCATATAAAGATCAACTCAAGATATATAAGAAGGAGCTAAGGAAGGTTAATCTATAGAATTCTTACCACCATTGGTAATTGACAAATTAACATTCACACCGACAAGGGTGTTTTCGAACCCAGACGCCAGATGCGTCAAAGTGTCCGGAGACTCTCCTCAGCCCCTCAGTGTCCGAGGTAGTGATTTCGTCTACAGAAAAGGACGTTACACATCTGTCAGAGTTGGGGTCACTAGAAATAATGGTCGTTGCTAAGTCCACACTTTCAGAAAGCCGTGTATCAACCACGGTGGACGACTCGCCTTCCACAGTGGCTGCTATATCCTGCTTGTATACCTTCAAGACTATAGTCTCGATTCTCCAAATATGGATCGGCAGACCAGGATTGGAATCTTATATTACCTCTAATACGTCAGCCGAGTTGCAGGACTCTTCTGTAACCCAGGTGATGGCTCTAGGGTGACTAGGGATGTTGTTTTTTGACAATATCCAACTGAGCGCCAGGCCACACCTCACCCGCATAGCAGCCCTATACAATTCTACTGATCTGGCATCACCGAAATATAGGAACTTTACTCTCTGATGCCATCCTGCATCGTTGCAATTTGGTGGTTTGCCCGTCATTTCTCTACGGACATCGAGGTAATGAGCCATAATGGCTGATTGCACACGGCTAGGGTGGATCCATCCTCACTACTTCTGTCTATAACAGCCATCACTAGACTCTCCTTCGCCACTTCATTGAAGGGCTTGGTGTGTGTCCTGTTGATGGGAAGCTGTTTGTGCCGATAATAGACCTTCCCAAATTTGAAGAAACCCAGTTTAGTTTTAGAGATAACCCTACTTTGCATCTAAAGTTTACAGGAGTCAAGAGGTCAAGATGAAAACAAAAACCTCGATCAAAAAATGTTTAAATATCTTTTCGAAATATATCGCTCGCCAATTACAGCGGTATTTAATTCAATATGTATGCACGTGATCAGTTTTTGAATTATGTGATTTGATTTAAATTATCACGACGTAACCAATTTAAACATACACCTAGTTAAGGGCATTGGTGGAATTAACTATTCACATTCATACGATTTGTACTGCGGTCATTGCAGTAGTGACCAAAACAATTTTCAACCTTTCTACAGTCACTTAGGAGCTAGAAGCTTTAAATTAATTTACAGATCTTCAAGAAGATGCGGAATCAATTATTCTATGTTCAGCCAGTAACAACGAACCGGTCCACCACCGGTTTCGTTTCGTTTTCGTTTAATTCTCTCTAATATAACAACATAACCGATTAACTCGAAACATGGAACGTAGATATTTAAGTATAAAATATGCAATAGTATGATAAACCATTTGATTTTCAGAGACGCGTTTGGCGACCTCTTGACCTCTGAGAGGTATTATGAAGAAAGTTTGCACATCCTTCTCAGATTAAAGAAATTTTAAGAGTTGGCACCAAAGTAATATAATTCTTTCTGATATTTAAAGCGTCGATTAAGATCTAAAAGAGGAGGAATTTACGGTCAGTGTAGTCGCGATCAAAAATATTTTCATAACGTTTGTGTTTTTGAGAGGGAGTGACTTTCAAGTAGAATGATTGTAAATATTCAAGCAATTTTGTATGATCGGCGTATGATCAAACAGACAAAGCTATTTTTGAATCAAAGATTATAAATACTAATATCTATCCTGTAATGTAGCCATTTTTTTGAGTTTTTTGTTCTGGTTTTTGATTCAACAAGTAAGCAAGTTCAGTCGGGTAAACCGACTTAAGAATTCCCTCACCATCAGTCCCAAAAAATATTTGTAAACTTATTTTTTTTTTTTGTTTTACTAAATATAAATTATTATCAACTATAACTGCATTTAATAAATTTAAATTATGCACTGGTATTAATTTTATAAGCTTTTGGTGCAAATAGTCCATTTGACGCCCACTGTAAAATTTCAAGTTTTTGTATGAAGTGGTATTAACGTTATAAGCTGTTAACTTCTGTTGCAAAATAGTCCATTTGTGTGGGAGGTACCAAAAGGGGCATTCGAAGGACGCCAATTTTTCACTGCATTACACTGTACAAAATATCAAGTATTTGTATGCAATGTTATTATAAGCTGATAACTTTTGTTGAAAAATGGTCCATTTGTGTGGGAGGTACCAAAAGGGGCGTGCCAGTAACATTAGACTGTACAAAAATTCAAGTATTTGTATGAACTGATATTAAAGCTATAAGCAGTTAACTTTTGGTACAAAATGGTCCATTTGTGTGGGAGGTACCAAAAGGGGTGTGGCAACTTCGCCAATTTCGCCTACTATACAATTTCAGAAGATTCGAGTAAGAAGTATAGAAGTTATTAAAGAAACAATATGTCACTAAATGTTAACCCTTTGTGGGGGAGTTACTAGAAGGAGTGGACCAATATGGCCCATCTTCGAACTTGTCCGGAGATAGGGAAAATATTATCGCATACCAAATTTGAAGTCAATCGGTTACTTCTTTCGAGAGTTATCGTGCGCACCAGCTAGCAGACAGACAGACGGACGGACATTTCTCACATGACCCAAATCGAATTTCCACCAAACCTACTTCACTCCTTCGATGTGTTACACTTTTGGCTCGTAGCAAATGATATATATCCTCCTCTCTAAGATGAGGGGATAATAACATAAATAATTCAATGCTTCAATAGCACCACGACTGACATAGCTGATTTTTTTATACGGGTACAATCGGCTGTCATGTGGTCTAAAATCATTAGGCAAAGATCCAAAACCAATGTATGCAACTTTCAAAATATTTGCACATCTGTCCACCAACTTTGAAATTATAAATAGTAATTTTATGATCAAACCGACAAAAATGCTTGAGACCCAAAAATATCTGTTATCATTGCCTACATTTTTTTGTTTTCGTGCTATAGTCAGTGCGGTCGTGATGAAATAGAATATGAGACTTCATGACTTCAAGAACAATCTACTCTTATTATTAGGTAACATAAATTGTACCCAAAGTGATTTCCGAGTTTTGTACAATATTGTAAAAAGTGCCAAACATCAAATATTCTCTCGCATGTGAGATATAACACAGAAGTTCCAGAATCAGATGGTCAAAATTTACAAAAAATTACGATTTCGAAAAAAATTGAGATAGAAGCTTTTAAACATTCTGAATTTAACTGAATTAGCTCTAACCCGAAATTATGAAAGTGGAGGCATGAGTTTTAATATTTGTGTTTATACTTACTGAACCATTGCTTGAAATTTCTTACGCTCCAGAGAATTATCATTAGACGACCACTCGAAGTATATTTGCCTAAAATGTGTTAACTTTACGTGTGGTAAATAACAACCCCACTTGAAGCAAGTTCAATAACCCTTCAGTTACTGCTAACTGTGACATTACAATTGTTGCCTTCTGCATAATCCGCCTCAAAATATCGACGTCGCATGAGTTTAATGTTCGTACGAGCAATGGTACAATGCGTGTTGCGGCAATAAAACAAGTAAGAAAGTTTCAGTCGGGTAAACCGACTAAGGTATACCCTCACTTTGTGAGTAATGTAATATATAACATTACACCAATAAATCTGTCAATTTGTGTGGGAGGTACCAGAAGGGGTTTTCCAAATACACATATTTTTCGGTAAACAGTACATTCTTAAATACATTGCATTGTGCTGAACTATAAGCGTTTATGTGCACTGCTATATTAAAGTTACGAGCTATGTAATTTTGGTATGATTTGGTCATTTTGTGTGGGAGGTACAATAAGGGGCGGGGTGATAACGCCCACTTTTTACAGGACTATAGGCACTATAACAGCATTACACTGTACAAAATTTCAAGTATTTGTATGCACTGGTATTTAAGTTACAAGCCGTTTACTTTTGGTACGAAACTGTCCATTTGTGTGGGAGGTACCAAAAGGGGCTGTACGATAATGCCCATTTTTACCGGACTATAGGCGCTACAAAAACATTATACTGTAGAAAATTTCAAGCATTTTTATGCACTTGTATTAAAGTTATAAGCAGTTAAATGTTGATGCAAAATGGTCCATTTGTGTGGGAGGTACCAAAAGGGGCATGCCAACTTCACCCATTTTTTTCGAGTTAATAGCGACTTATATACTAATATTATGTGCAGAATTTCAAAAGATTCGAATAAGTTGTATAGAAATTATTAAAGAATCAATATTTCACTAAATTTTAACCCTTTGTGTGGGAGGTACCAGAAGGAGTAGACCAATATGGCCCATCTTCGAACTCATCCGGAGATAGATCGAAATATTACCACATACCAAATTTGAAGTCAATCGGTTACTCCTCTCGAGAGTTATCGTGCGCACCAGCCAGCAGACACACAGACAGACAGACAGACGGACGGACATTGCTCATTCGACTTAAAATTACCCAAAACGGATTTCCTCCGAACATACTTAGGGTCTTAGATCACTCCTTCGATATGTTACACTTTTTTCCGTAGCAAATGATATATACCCTCGTCACACTAAAGTGAGGATTCATTAATGCGCTAAACTTTATTCCGAACGGATAAGCTTTACAAAATGTTAAACAAACTTGAGCGACTACGAGTACATCGGATGGCAGGAAACTTTTGCAAGTACGAGTTGGCACATCTTCATCTTCTACTGCGTCCTCGTCGTCGTCATAATCCTGAGAATATCATTAATTTTCTCTATTCCAAATGGCGACTAGTACAAACGAAGATGACCGACTCTTTCGCTATGACTTTACCCACATCATCGGCCTCTGGGTAGGAGAAATTGCCAAGTCACACAATGAATGCATTCCGATGTGCATGTGTATCCAGAACAAGACTACGTTCCTTTCGTACTCGCTGAGTGGGAAGGCTGAGAGAGAGAGGGTCTGTTTGCTTTAAGGTTTATGGAGGTTTATGACAATAAACGATAAAGAAACAAAACAAAATTAAATGAAAGCCATTTTAAATAAATTTATGAATAACAATAAACTGTGAATGCGCAAAATGCGTCTGACTGCACAACAAGCACGCAAACCTAACCTAACCTTTGTCTTCCACTAATTCTGCAGTTTTCCAGTGCACAGGGCTGGTTTATGTATACAGTCAGATGAGGCATTTCATTGAGGGGCCGAAGTGATAGAAAGGGCGTGAGTTATGATATCACTTTCCCAACATTAATAGACCTCCCGGATACATTGACAGGCATTGAAAACAAACAGGAATACTTTGTCACAGTTTCGAATTGCACACTAATGTATATTCATTCTCATCATAAATATAATTTCTAAAGAATTGTTTACTACATTTCTGCATCAGTAAGGATAACAAAATTATGTCGAAATGTTCAAGCAACCATTTACTTTATATTTATTATTGCGAAATGCTAAGCTATATTAAGCTAAAATTGAAGTGAGCATTAGGTTATAACATTCTGAAAAATTAAAAGAAGTTCAGTAATAAAGTAACTAAAGTAAATTCGTGTACACCAGAAGAAAATAATATTTTCACATGGACGAAATCTAAGACAACTGTATCCCACATTTCCTGTTAACAAAATGTCCTTTGTTGAATCGAAAAATTATTTCTGTCGAACAAATTTTTATTAGGTTAGGTTAGGTTGAAGAGAGGAGACGTTTAAACGTCTCATGTCCATGGACATACACTTAAGCCAGTGGTTCGGCCTGTTGTGCGCTCCTTATTTATGATCTTTTTATACCTCACGAGTTACAGAAAATCGGTACTAGACACGAATTTTCTCAGTATCTTCCAGTCATATTCTCTGAGATGAGTCAAGTCTGGTAATATGTCGGACCCGAAATGTTGGGATCTTGCATGTGTGAAAGCCGGGCAGTGACACAGAAAATGTTCCATCGTTTCGATGTTTTCTCTGCATGCCCTGCATTCGTCGTTTCCTGCTAGTCCTATGCGATGAAGATGTGCTTGTAAGCTTGAGTGTCCCGTTAGAACACTCATCATCTTACTAATATCGATCTTGTTTGGTTTCAGAAGACTTCTTGTTTTCTTTTCATTTGGGTCACCCCACAGTATCTTTGCAGCTGCTCCTACTGTTGCGCTATTCCACATAGTTTTGTGAGCCATCACTGCCCAGTGCTTCAACTCATTTTTCGTGGCTTCGAAAGGTTTCCAATTTTTCAAGTTTATTACTCGAAGTTCTCTGCCCTTTGAAGCCAAGTAGTTTGCCCGTTCATTTCCAATCACTCCGTTGTGTCCTGGTACCCAGCAAATACGCAATTGACCATGGGCTGAGTAATCATTTATCGTTCTTTTACAGTCCAACACAGTTCTGGATTTCACCCTTTCCGATGTTATTGCTTTAATCGCCATTTGGCTATCTGTGAAGATGTTGGCATATTTAGGCTTTGTCGTGTTACTGAGCCAGTTCACACACTCCGTGATTGCTCGAACTTCTGCTTGAAATACCGTGTTATGGTCAGGGAGGCGGAAGTGAAGTTCGACTTCTGGTTCATCAATAAAAAGTCCCAGACCCGTCCTTCCTCCTCGCTTGGACCCATCCGTGTAGCAGCTGGTTCCCACTGGCACATGGGCCAAAGTTCCATTTTCCCAGGAGCGTCTGTCTGGCACAAACGTATCACAGTTAGCTGTAAGCCGCACTTCAGGAATGCGGTCCGAGATTTCTGGCGTTTGAATGTGACCAACTAGATATTCTAAAATCTTCTGATGGTACGACTTGTGGTCTCGATTTATCCATTCACCCATCACTTGTAGACGTCTTGCTGTGAGGGCTGCCTCATACTTTATACGGATGTCTATTGGTTGGATGTGCAGTATAGTCTCCAACGCTTTTGTTGGTGCAGTTCTAAATGCCCCGCTTATGCTCAGACAGCACATACGTTGAATTTTTTGCAAAGGTATTACGTTGCACTTCTTGTCCATTGATGTCCACCACACTACAGAGGCGTAGGTGATTATTGGTCTAATCACGCTCATGTAAAGCCAGTGAGTCATATTTGGACGTAGTCCCCATTTTAAACCTATAGTTCTTCTGCACAACGACCAACATCTGTGTGCCTTTGTAACTCTTTCTTCAAGATGATCTTTCCAGTACAGTTTCTGATCCAAGATTACTCCCAAGTATTTTACCTTTTTAGTTATAGCAATTGTCTTATTCAGGAATCGAGGCGGGGTAAAACGTGGGATCTTCGTTTTCCTTGTAAATAGACATATTTCTGTTTTGTCTGGGTTAACATTTAATCCCCTTGGTTGTGCCCAGTTATATGCTATGTTAAGTGCCTCTTCAGCTCTTCTGCATAATAGATTTGGATGAAAGCCCCTTAGAAGTATTACAACGTCGTCTGCATAACAGACTGGTTTAAGTCCTTCATTGGTGAGGGCTTTTAGGATACTGTGTATCGTCGTAACCCATAGAAGAGGCGATAAAATGCCCCCCTGAGGTATACCACGATTTACCTTGTCTCTAATTTTTACGTCATATGACCCACAAATAATCCACCTATTCCTTAGCATATTGTTGATCCAGTTTTTCAGCGCCCGGTCAACCTGAAACTCGTCTAAGGACTGGATAAGTGTATCGGTCTGTACATTGTTAAATGCGCCCTCAATGTCTATGCAAACAGCAAGTGCATAAATTTCTTTACTGAAGGACTCTTCTATCCGCTATTTTACCTATGACCATGTTATCAATTGTTTTTAACAGGAAAGAAGTAAGGCTAATGGGTCGATAAGCCTTTGGGGTCGTGTAACTCGCCTTGCCAGGCTTTGGTATAAAGACCACCCTTGATTCCTGCCAGTTTTTTGGGGTATACGAATGGGTTAGGCATGCAGTGAACACTCCAGCCAGATGAGTTGATACCAGATCCACCTCATTCTGCAGAAGTGCTGGAAATATTCCATCCGGTCCCGCAGCCTTAAAGGGAGAGAAACTTTTTATCGCTTCTTTAACCATACCATCTGTTATATCCGTAATAGGTACTTGATGCAATACATTTTCATTCTGTAACTGTTCCTCTGTTGGTCCAGCATTACCAGCCGGAAAATGAGTTTTCATCAAGAGCCTTACGGTATCCTCTATAGTTTCCATCCGTTTACCCGTTTCGGTTTGGACATGAGTTTTTGAGAGGAACTTTTTCATTTTAGATATGCTGTTAACGCTGTCTACCTGTTCACAGAAAAGCCTCCAGGAGTTACGTTTCGCCGATCTAACGATTTTATTGTATTCTTTGAGTCTTCTGTGGTAGTCGTCCCAATATACTGATTGTTCCCAATATACTGATTGTCCTGTCATCCAGGGTTTCTCAAAGGCAGATTTCCTTTCTCGAAGTGGGCAACTATCTTCGAATGATTTTACAAGAGCCTCGGTAATCTTCTTAACATTGATATCAATGTCTTCTGCACATAGATAATCGCGTGTAGGCTGCCCCAATCGATTTCTAAGTAGATTTCCGAATTTAGTCCAGTCGGTCTTAGCCTTATTACGGAAACTTATGGGGTTTGGCGGTGGCCGTGCAATTTTAAACCTTATATAACGGTGGTCTGAATAGGAGTGTTCATCCGAAACCCTCCACTCATGAATCTCATCAATAAGATTTTCTGAACATATCGTTATATCTAATACTTCTTCCCTAATTTTGTTAACAAAGGTTGCAGTGTTTCCTATGTTAAGAGTTATGAGGTCATTTGTATTCAAAAATTCGATAAGGGCGTGTCCCCTTTTATTGGTGTTAGTACTACCCCAAGCGATATGATGGGAGTTGGCGTCACATCCAGCTAATAACTCATTACTTGTGTGTTTGGATTCCCTCACCAGACGTTGTAATTCCGACGTAGGTGGCAATGTCGGCGCATCGAATGGCAGATATATTGACGCCAGGTACATATTTCCATTACCTTGCCTCAGCACCGTTGCGTCCGATGTTGACAAATCTGGAGAGAAAATAAAATATAAGTTTTTATGGCACAGAATACAAGTCCTTGGACGAGTACCTGTGTTAGCGTAGAAAAGGTTATAGTTCACATGGTTTAATCCAGTAACCTTGTTGCTAGTTGTCCATGGTTCCTGGATCAAAGCAATATGAACCCCGCCTTTATTTATGATGTCCATCAGAGCGTTGGATGCTGTCTCGCTCCGGTGGAGGTTTATCTGGATGACCTCAATCATTGTCCTTCCAGTAAAAGTTTCTTTTGGGAGTCTATCCTATCTGGTGGCACCCCCTCTTTATTTGGTAGTGGGCCATTCTCCTCCTTTCGTTCACTACCTATTACACCATCTTCCAGTCGACAATTTTGGGAGGCGGTGTTATTTTTTGTCGCTCCCTCATTGGTTTGAATCGTTTTGTGGCTCTTTTTATTTTGATCACCACCTTTGCTGGGAACTTCCTGCAAAAGTTGTGGTACTATTGGTGAACTGGTGGTGTTATTGACTACTTCCACATCAGTTTTTGGCAGTGTCTCACTTGTCTCCATCCGTTCAATACCAGTGTTTGCCTCTTCAGACAGTATATTTGGACTCGATTCATTTGTCCTGCCAATCGGGACCTTTCCAATTTTGAAAAAGACTGTCCAGATCAAGAAGTACGCCATGCCCTTCGCAATGACAAGATTGTTCTTGGATTCTGGGTCTATTCCTAACACGAGGAGAGTACCCTCGGTATCATCCTTCCTATAGAAGACTTCCCACTTTCTCACGGAAAGTTTTGAATTCTGTTTGCCAATGATGTCGAGTATGTACTCTGGTGAGAACTTACTGGGACATCCCTTAACATATAGGGTCGTTTTTATGAGTTCAGGAATGTCGCTTTTCCTTACCAATTTTAGCTTTGCGCCGTCCCAAGGTGAGGGGAAGCTATCCACAAGTTTTACGAGGACACCAGCGCAGCGTTGTGATGCCAGCCTTAGCATCAAAACACCCCTCTCAAACTTGCAACTCATTACTTCGATTGGTGGTTCATCCTTAGATTCGAGGACGTATTCCGTCCTCGGGGATTCTGCCAGATGCACTACTGCTATCAATTATGGCGTAGCATAGATCGTCTCGAAAATGTTGTTTAGCTATATTAGAATAAGACGGTGGCTTCTTACCCTTCTTTATGGCCAATTGATTTTTCCGTGTCTGTAGAGTCTTTTTGGTTAAAGCCTCATCCTTAACGGATGATTTGGTTGACTTGAACTGCGTTTTTGGGTCAACTCTACCGCCCACAATCGAAGGACCCAGACTAGAGACCTCCTTTTGTGTGGTTACGTTAGGCTTATCCGAATTACTGGAAGACGGCGAGCCCTTTTTCTTCTTAGTCACTTTCACAGCGCTATGTTCTTCGGGAGACCTGACTCTTTTAGCGGCCTCCATGTTTGTATTGGAGGTAGAATTGTCAGGTTCATCCCGTAATAGGTTCTGTCGGTTCAACTTATTCAGTTTCCTTCTTTGTGCCCCTGACAGTCTCTTTGAGTTAGCAACAATAGTGATATTGTTTTCATTTGATGATTCAGAGTCTGAGTCCCCAATGGCTTTTTATTAGCAGCAACAGAAATTTCAGTAGCCGGAAAGACTCAGTGTAGTTGTATACAATTTCGTTCATGTCAACTGCATTTTTTCTTTACGAGCAGTTTTAAGATTCCGTTAGAAGCCAGTAAAATATTGCACATGACACTGAAATTGTTCAGTATTAGTCCTTAGATAATGAAACACGTCTCAGCAAATTTTCATAATGATTGGATATAATATAGAGTGTGTACCCGTATAGCGCATAAATGAGATTAGCTTAGACAGAAGGATATATGTAACTCGACTCAGAAAGAAATTCTGAGATCGACTCAAAGTTTATTATACCGATCGGGATAGAATCACATAAAATTGGTACAAATACATAGCTTACTATATTGAAAATGGGGCAAATCGGTCCACGTTTTGATATAGCCTTCATATAAAGGTACCTACCGATTAGACTTAAGGACGATACAGGGGACGTATTTTTCAAACGATAGTTCCGAAATTTAATCTGTACTTAAGATGAAAGATATTCCAGTGAAAAACTCTTATTAATGAAAACATCACATTTAATCACTGGTCAAATCACGTAAATCTGAGTATCGAATGATTCTAGCCATGTTCTTAGCAATATGTGTGTAAAATTTCTTAAAGAGATATCAGTGTCAAGAAGTGGCAAATGGCGTGGCGGAGAATCACCATTTGTTATACCATTGACCATTTCACATAATATGCTACCTGTGTTCCAATACGCGCTGTAATCAGATTAGCACGAGTCATCCTTTTGATAGCGCTCATATTGACCACAACCTGAAATTTTCTACAATGTATTTAGATAAAGTTATTATGTCATTAATTGCTGATCGATATATTTCAATAAGAATTAAAAAAACAATCGATCGCTTACTGGACATCGAATAGCTGCTTTAAGTTCGCAGATCTTAAGGGACTTTTAAAAGTACTGAAAGAGTAAAAATGGTTCCAGAAGCTCCCCGACTCTCGTGGTACCAGATTACAGACTCTGGTCAGACCACGTAATGGAATATACTACCAGTTAGACTAAAAGTCTAGGACGGGGCCCCATCTGGGACTACAGTCCAATCCCTATCCTGGGAATAGGTGTCATCTTCACTGACCGCAGAAGGCGAATTCAAATTGACCACGTTAGATATGTTACCACAGAGGTTAGAGATATATATTTTGAAAATTGTTTTGGTCACAGCTACACTGACCACTGTCAGAGAATTCGAAATAATTCATCGCTCACATATTTATCGTTTATAGTATTTCATATGTACAAAGTTTGAACTTTGTATCTTTTAGAGCCTGCTGAATAACAAAAACAAAACTCACGTTTTTGATAGCGCTATAACGACCAAACGGTCAAATTGTCGAAAATCACTTGGCTAAAACTCAAAAATCACCTAAATGTACATATAGTGTAAAACAAACTCCCCCAACACCGCACAGTGGGACGGATTCAAAAAAGGTAAATAATTCGGCTGTTTTCTAAACAGATTGCGACAAAATTTGACATGATTGTAGAAGAGGTATTAGAGAGTTTATGTCTCAAAGCCACCTCGGGTGAACAAAATGTTCAAGAGCGTGTAACTTTCGTCTTTTTCGTCTGATTTAAAAAAAAACATTTTACGAATAAGAGTAAGCTCTTATAGTTATCGAGAAATTTTGCAATTGAAAATTGAATTTTTTCTTCGAGCTTGTCCTAGTATTTTGTGTTACGGCCATTTGAAGTTATAAACTATTTTCAAAAAATTTGATGTTTGTGGGGGAAAAAATGAGTCATATTTCGGATTTATAGAAGAAGTTTTTTAAATAAGTATAAAAGTACGGGTCAAAAATAGACACTGGAATTGTTGCCAAGCTTCTCCAATTTATACAAATTTCAAAAGTAAGCCACGTTTCTGCAATCGCGGTCGTTGCTGATCAGTCGTAGTGAACGGACGTGTTTATCACAGAGCGGAAGTTGTAACCTATTACGCAGTACCTATAACGCAATCGCAAAAAAAAATCAGTACAAAGTCTGGAAGGCCTGCATCGTAGTACCTATTACGGGCTAATACATACACAGAAATAAAAAAACTGTCTTGACGGGTATGTCTTCATGTTCCGATGGAGCGTGCCGACCACAGCAAAAATGGTGAAAATGTCCTCAGATACATCTATCAGGCGACTCTGAACAGGTTGGCTAGATTGGCCAGAAGCAGCGGTTTAGGACAAGACCGAATTGGTTCTCTATACTAGGATGAATAATGTCCCACATGTTGACTCTCCACCTCTGATAAATGGAACAGATCTAGTCTTTTCTGAAAGTGCAAAATTTTTAGGAATAATTCTAGATAGAAAACTGTTATTTAGACTTAACGTATTGGAACGTGTAAGGAAGGCCAACGTCGCCTAATATTCCTGCAAAAAGGCTGTAGGGTCGCGGTGGGGCCTCTCTCCTCAAATCGTCCATATAGCAGTGGTTCGTCCAATACTGTTATACGGCATTGTGGTATGGTGGACGGCAACTGACAAACTAACCATCATCAACCTACTATCAAACGTTCAGAGAACTTTCTGCCTGACCATAAGTGGAGCGTTAAGGACTACAGCGACTCTACAAGTCCTTCTCCATACACTACCGATTAATACTGTGGCGAGAGAAGTTGCAACCAGAGCGGCACTAAGATTAAACTGCCTATCAATGTGGAGGTGCAAGAACTACGGTCACATGATGATAACACTTGCTCGGACAGCCTGGCTGTCATCAATTATCTGGAGGCCACATCCCTAAATTCACAACCAGCCCTCGACTGCCGAAGATCACTTAACGAGATGGCTGGGCAGTTTAATATACACCTCATATGGGTACCTGGGCATAGGGACATCCCCCCAAAACTGCTGAACTGGCTAGAAAAGTGGCGACATTAGCACTTGCAAGCTTTGGCTTAGGCAAGAAGCAATCAGCAGTCCAACGAAAGATGGACAGAAATTGGCTCCTGCAGGGTAGCTGGCTGGCCAAGTTTTGACCACAAATCGAAAGTAATAAGCGAAACATTACATTTGCAAAAGTCAATCCCACAATTCCCAAAATAATTTAGAAGATCTCCAAAAATGTTTTTATTTGCATTTCCCCTATATCTACTATAAGTACTAAAAACCGGGCACCAAATTCCAATTGCAATTCAACGTACTACACCTTTCCGCATATAAAAATAGTAAAGGTTTCAATATTCTGGCTCTGCGATTGGTGAAATGGTGTAAATTGGAGAAGCTTGGCAACAATACCACTAAATATTTTTGACCCGTTCTTTCTTCGAAACCATTCTCTAGGAAGTTTCCTTATGATGAGTATAAATATGTTATACTTTTCTAAATAATTTCTTCTATAACTGCAATATTACCATTTACTTTTTTAAAAAAAAAATAACTTTTTTTTGGAAAATATAACTCCATAACCATAGCTTTTGTCTTATGCATATATCGCATCGATTTTTTTCATCATTTAGAAAATGCTGTTGTCAATTCTGAAAAGTTAACGTTGCATATTCTGATCCGATATTCACAAAATACTAGCACAGGTTCGGGGAAAAAAGAAATATGCAATATTATATCTCGGCAACTATATGAGCCAAATTTTAGGCTCTGTAGCTCCGCCATTGTATAACATAGAGGCGCAAACTAAAAAAACTGAAGCTCTCTAATACCTCTTCTACGCTCATGCCAAGTTTTGTCGCAATCGGTTGTCTGGTTAAGAATCGGCCGAATTATTTCCTTTTTTTTTGGTTCGTCTCACTGTGCATGTCAAATCGGGAAGAATATATACATGAGTGCTGCATCTAAACCTGAACCGATTTTCTCCGAATTTGGCAGTGTTCATTCATGTAATAAGAAACCTCTTCATCGGGAGGAACATATTAATAGGAGCTATACCTAAATCTGATCCGATTTTCCCGGAATTTGGCCGTGTTTATTCATGTGAATCCTCTTTCTGACCAATTTCGTGATATTGGGATATAAAATAAAGTTTCTACAGCGCTTACATGTTAAATCGGGTCTAACATATATATGGGGGCTTTATCGACATCTGAATCGATTTTCCCCAAATTTGGTTCATTCCTGTAATAAGAAACCTAAAATACAGTTTCTACAGCGCTTACATGTCAAATCGGGGGAAACATATACATATATGGGGGCTATCTAAATCTGAGCCGATTTTCCCCCAATTTGGCAGTGTTCATTAATGTGATAAAAACCTCTTTTTGGCGAATTCTGTACTTTCTACAGTGCGTACATGTTAAATCGAGCGAAACATATATATGGGGGCTATATCTAAATCTGAACCGATTTTTCACAAATTTAGTATTGTATCAAGAGACTTTTTAAATAGATGTGGTTGCTAAAACTTTATTAAGAAATGACGAGAAATATTTTTTTTGCTTCAAAAGTTTTGAGTAGAATGGAATTGGTAAAGATTAAAAAATGAAAATAGCAGTATGGTATCTATGGATAAATATGTATGTTATTACCCATATTGTAACAATAAAAAAACACTTTTATATATTTTTTTTAGCCATATTGTACAGGAGGTACGAAAAGTGGTATGGCAATAACGCCAGTTTATATAATATAATATTTTAATCCTTAAAAGTCCTTTTTGAAAGGACTTTATTAGATTTTTTCGAAAATGGGCCAAATTTGTTGGACTTGTTAGCATGGACTAATGAAAAAGAAATCCAATGCCGTTAAATTGCATGAACGAGGTGGCCATTCGACCGGACCATTTCTCGATATAACACGTTCACCGAATTTGACTCAGTAAATCGATTGTAACGAGTGATAGTGTCACCGTCTTGTTGAAACCACATATCGGCGATGTCAAGCTCATCCAATTCTGGCCAAAAATAATTTTCTGACATGACACGATTGCGCTCTCCATTGAATGTAATATGACGATTGTTTTCATCGACGAAAAAATACGGCCCAATAGGAAGTGCCCTTGGGCCAAAGGAAAGATATGCGCAAAGTTTCGTTGAGATCGGACCATAATTGCGGCCTGTACTTTGATTAGAAAAATACAAGCACAAACAGACATGCAGACGGATTATACTAATGGTTTAATAAATTGACATGGCGAGGCGAAATAAAAACTTCGTCGAAAACTACGTTAACAGCTACTGGAATGTCTCGTTGAATATTCAGGGATGCCAATCCATTTAAACGATTTTTAGTCATGGTTGACCACAGGTAATTTTTCAGCCGACGCATTATTGCAAAATTGCGTGTGTCTCTAGCTGCAGTCAAAGGAAACACCACCATCACCGTCAATATTTTGTGAACGTTTGTAAATGCGTCTTCATTCGACAATGCGACATTCTCCGCTTCAATACTTCTTCTCCAAAGCTTTAGTTCACTAATCCACACTTCAAAAGAACTGTCAGGCAAAATGGATGAATATTTTTCAAATAATTGTTGACGACTTTTTCATTTTAGATGGAAAAATACATTGGAAATTTGATAGGATTATATGGTGTTTCAAAAAGCTATCTTCGAGATGAGTGATGAATAGATATGGAATATATGCATCACCATTGCAACGATGACATTGTTGGACCGAAATCCTAGGTTTCGATTTTCACTTTGAAGAACGCGACTTAATGATAATGCCAAGCTATCACCTGAATGAACTACATGGACCTAAACTTGAAAATCCATCGTTTTTATAGCCATCAACAACTGCAATGCAGATGTTGTAGTTTTCAGATCAGATCAGGTAGTGTAAATGCATTACAAAGTCTCGATCACGGCTACTTGTAGGTAAAGATATATTTCAACAGACTCATGTTGTTCTACCCATCGAGTTGCGAAATACCGCATTAATGTTTGCATTTTATCATCACGGAGATTCCTGTTATTAGAAATTGCTTCTTGAAGAGCCTTTTGCCTTTTAGGTGGTGTATGGTTTGGATAGTGTCGAGACAATTTCTAACTGGGACTACTTTGCATGCGTAACTTAAAACCAAGTTGAAGTTGTGAGCTACACAATGTGAAAAAATAGTGCTAAGCTGTACTTTTCTTGGATTTATGCTTGCGCCCCATGAAATTCTCCGTTCATTGCTCCTGTGCCGTCATAGCATTGCCCAAATAACGTGTTTTTCAACAGGGACGCTACAAAAGTAGACCGACAGGACGCTACAATGTTGTCGGTCGGTGCAAAAAATCCGATGTCGATTTTTTTAAAAATAAGTATTTTTGTTGTTCTGGTATATCTGGCTATAGAATGCCACCATTACATTTTAATAATCGTGTTTCTGGTCCATAATCTAAAGTAAACTCACTTTATAATTCGAAAGAAATTACAAAAAATTAGTTTGTTTGACATTTGAAATTTCCACAACTGTTGTTGTGGTCGTCATCCCATTATTGTTATTGCAAACAAAATGGGCTTCATTTTTGTAGTTGTGGAACACACAAGTCCCGAGAAAAAATATGAAAATTAAATATTTGCAAACAATTGTCAATGTACATTACACATAAGTAGCGTAACCCGCGGCCTATTTTGGCATTCCCATAGTACTCCTGCAACCCCACTACGTTTGGACGCTACCGAAATAAAATTGAAAAAAGTGGGTTTTTTTTTAGTGTTTTTCCTCATATATAAATAAAATGTTTTAAGTTAATTTTAACATGTTTTAAGTTCATTTCAAGATTCGAACCGAAACAATCTGGAAACATATTGGAAAATTGGCTGCCGAGCCAGGCGTGATAGTGAGATGAATGATTTTGTGTTTCATTATTAAATGCCAAAGTTCAACCTTTCTAATAAAACCAGAAAATTGAAAAAAGTATCAGTACTTTTTTTTTAGCCGATTCAAATTTAAAATGGCCCACCCTTTATATAATGTCTTCCAAAAGGGATTTCTGAACTTTTACAGGCTGGTTTGCAAAATCACCATGTTCGGCTATATCTAGACTTGTTAGACAAATGATAAAATTGTTTTATCAGAACGGGTGTTCTGTTCGGGCTACGTTCCACGTGATTCGCTATCTTCAACGATAAGGCACATTTCCTGACGAATAAATACTTCAAAAATAAAAATTGTCGAATTTGGGGCGACACCAATCCACATGAGATTCAAGACCGTCCAATACATCCCGAAAAAGTCTATCTTTGGTGTCGGTTTTGGACTAAAGTGTAAAAGGTCCATATTTCGTCATCGTCGAGCGCTATAGATCGGTGATTGCCAACGTCTTCTGGCCTGATTGGGATGATACGGTTCAACGACATGCGGTTTCAATAGGACAACTCTATGTGTTCAACAGCTCATTCGCATTGGTCATTCTGCACGATCGATTCAAGGACATGGCTATCATCATTTTTGAAAATTTTGCAGGAGAAGCAAAAAGCTAAATAAAATGAACTATTTTGTCGTTAAAAGAACTGGGTTTCAGGATAATACCTAAACATAATGATACATATATAAATTCCCATGAAATGGGAATTTTAAACTATGAAAACAGTTTTAATTTGTCGTGAGGCCCTTTTGAATTTCGTTAATAAGTTCGTAATATTTGATATGAGTCGTTAAAAATTTGTCCGGATGTGTAATTTGATTCAGTGTACCGCAATCCACCAACAAAAATTTCTATTTTTCTTGTTGTTACGCCCTTTTTTATTTCTGATGACAATATGTGGTTTTCTGGAATAACCGCCTATGTCATGAATTTTATATATCGAAATTTTTACATCAATTCTGCTAATCGGTACATATCGATCAGTATACGTACACAATCCCATATTTAATTATAATTTCACTACTTGTTAACACTACTGTTAAACTACAAGTTAAAAATATGCACGTGTAGAACAATATGTACTGCGAAGGAAAACGTGTGTTGCATCTCCTCAACAAATTTATTTTTTGACATAGGTGGTTATTCCAGAAAACCACAGATATTCTATCAACGATAAGCCTTTCAAACTAAAGTAATAAATGTCGATGCCATCTCACACACACTACGTTTTATTTAGATTTTAATTATTACACGCTGAAAAAAATCGCTTCTGTAGTATATTCTCCCAAACATATTCGGCTTGAAACCTACATATGTTTAGCGTACACTCTAAACATATAATATTTGGTACACACAAAAATTTTATATTTGAAAATATGTTGTTCTAAACAAATCTTTCTTTCCATCCTAATTTTTTGTTATTTGAGACTAGTCTTTCTGAAACAAAGATTTACTTGCCTTTGCAGTATTCAGAAAATATATCGATAACTTAAATGTGTTACAGTTGTCAGCAATTCAAAATTATTTTTTTAGATTCTTTTTAACGTTTGTAAAAATAATAAATATTATTAATTGAAATCGTATAATATTGGATATAAATAAATTACTTGGAGGATTGACAACAAATTGATGACTTGGAATATTCAGAAATTTAAAATGATCGATTTAAAACAGAAGTTAATGGAATTATGACTGTGAGGTACAATTGGAATTAAAGAAAAAAATTAAAACTGAAATTTGTAATTTGAAAAAGTCATCAAAGTTTTGAAAATCTTTTTAAATAAAATATATTTGGAGAAATTTCTAAACAATAATTTTATTTGTATTTAAACACATATTTTATATGAGAAATGTAGTTTGCAAATATATTTTGTTCTAATATACTAATATAGTTGTTCCAAAAAAATTGTATTGGTTTTCAAATAAAATTTATTTGCTCAGAAATATAAAATATTTCAAAATTTGTGTTCCAAATATATTTTCTTTCGATTCTCTTATCTTAATGGTAAAATAATTTATTTTACTTTCTACTTACAGGTTGATAAATTGTTGGATAGAGTGTATTGGAACTCTCCAGAAGTACATGAGTTATTGATCGACATTATTAATTTGTGGTGTGAAAAAGTAACTGTGATCTATGGAATCACGTAAACATATATTTTTTTTATTTATTTGATTTATAGAAAGTTCAAGTGTATTGTCGAAAGCAATATCAGCCGCCCAATACATCGATAACTCCGTTCTAAAACATGCTAAGTCAACTTAGCATGTTTTTAGGGAGATTTCATTTTTGTTTATAAATACTACACATTATATTCGGTGTTATCCACTAACCCAATCAAATGTTATTCATGAAACAGTACAGGTCATTCGATATGCATTATAAAAGAAATTCCATAGATATTCCAAAAAATGCATCACACTTTCATTGCCTTTCCTGAAAAACTTCCTTTTTGCACCTACCATTGTTTGAAATGGAGGTATCGATATGTTAAAATAAATTGAGTCTATTGGTTGTGAAAAGCAAGCCGTAACATTTTTAATTTCTACTCCGATAAAAACGGGAACATTATCAATTTTTTTTCTGCTATTTTAACAATTTTATCTTGAGCCAAGAAAAAGTTATCAGGCTTTCGCAAAGAATAGAAGAATGAAACTATCAGCATTTACACTGAAAAATTTTTCCATTTACAATTTTCCCAAACAATGTAGGTACTTCATGCTCTGTCTCTTATTCCATCTAAAGATCTATGAAGCTTTGCATCGTCGCAAATATGCAATAAGCTGTGAAAATTATATGTAAGAAAGCTTAACTTATATAATGTTGGAATGTCGTCAAAAATAAGTTCAAAAGCTTTTCAGGACAAAAATTATTATTCTAGCAATCTTTTTTGTCTAAATGAATCCTAAACGCTAATAATAACTTTAAAAGTGGACATATCTTTCTAAGTTACAACTTTTTTCAATATAAAATTCCCCATTCCCCAAGCAAGAATTGTCTTAGCTCTTCCTTAATATGTTTATATATTACGAGTATATATTTTTGAGCAAATAAATGTTATTTGAAAATCAATTAAATATGTATATTTGAATCTCATATATGATTATATTTTTTTTTATTTGATTTATATGTACGAGTATTTATTACAATTAAAAATTATAATAAACTTAATGTAAAAGGCACTATCATCTAAGGCTATCGGCCAATATATCATTATAAAGGGTGGTCCAACCATAATGCACGATGTTAATTGTGAGTCACACGTGGCGAGCATTTGGCCGATATTTTGTTTCACACATAATTGTCATAGATCCTTCAATCATAATAAAAAAATATTAAGATAATTCTCTGAAAACCTTTTGCTTTATTTGCAAATAACATCTTGCGTTTAACATGGGCCAACCGTTTATTACAACTAAATATGTTTGCGAACTAATTATCGCAAATAAAATACATGTTTATGTATATACAAATAAAATTATAGTTTAGGAATTTCTCCCAATATATTTTGTTTAAAAAATATTTTCAAAATGTTGCAAACTTTATTTTTAATATTTTATTTATTTCGTGTAACACCTTACAATTTAAAATCACACAAGTAGCAATAACATTTTGCATTAAAACACTAATTTTTAATTTCTACATACTCCAATTTATCATATTTTGTCAACACCAATCTTCCATAAAGAATCATCATTATACAAGATTATACGATCTCAATTAAAACTAATTATAAATTTTACGAACGTTTACAATTTCTAAAAAAATGAACTTTGAATTACTGAAAAACATAAAACTAGCCTTAAAACTAAGTTATTGATATATTTTCTGAGCGAAAAAACGAAAATAAATAAATATTTGTTTTGTAAATAAAAGTCCTAAATAACAATATATTAGGACGAACAAAGTTTAGAACAAACCTCTTCCCAAATTTAGTGCCAAATATAATATATTTCTAGTGTATCTTAAACATATGTATTTTTCAAGCAGAATATCTTTGGGACAATATATAAGTACTACAGAATCGATTTTTTCAGCGTGTGGTTGTTGTTTTCAGCATGTTGTTTCTATTAAAAATTTACTCCGTTGACATGGATTCAATAAGGAAGTTGTTCACCTTTTTTCTTAACCCTAGCAATTAACAATGTTCTGATTACGCCTAAACACACAACGTGCATATAATCTGAAGAACATTTCAATACATTATCTATGTTCAGTTTTTCTAATGGTGAAATAGATGACATTAAATGATGTTCCAACTGAACGCGATTTCTGAAGGAATAATTGGTTAGAAGCGATGAAAGTTTAAAATTTTTTTTTAAATTTGTGTGGAATTTAAATTTTGTGTAATTCCTTTATAACGCAAATCGAATGACCTGTACTGCCAAATTGACTGATTATAAATTTGAATATTTAGAATTTAAAAATGCAATCTCCCTAAAAACATACATAGTCAACTTATCATGTCTTAAAATGGAGGTAGCGATATGTGCCTTCGCCAACTTTGCTCCTAGCATCTTTTGGTACTTCAATTCTACACTTTAATAACAACAATAAAAGCGCAACAATTGCCATAAAGTGTATGTTAAATTGGACAGCCCATTTAGCCAGTCCTTCGCACAAATCAAAATCATTTGATTAGCTTTCAATATCGGGTGAGAAGATGTCACCTGAATCACTTAAATTGTCATAAGAACTGCTTTCATTCTGTGTTTCATTTGATTCTACCTGCTCCTGAGAATTTACTTTTTGGGAGTATTCGTTTTCCAGCTTCGATTTTTGTTTGTTTGGCTGACATTGCTTTCTGTATTTAAACTAATTTCATTCAATTCATTAATCAGCTCCACGTAACACCACGACTCGACTAAAACTAATCGAAAATCACAATATTCAACAAAGATCAAATTGTCCCCTTTCAAACAAAAGCACCACGATAACCACCGTAAGCCCTCTGCCACAAGCGTGAATGATTATTTCAAAATAATATCAAAACAGTCACATTTTAAACACCTGTATGACCATTGTGTATTTTGTTATTGTATTTTCTATAAAACATGACTCATTTTCAAGTCTTTTTTCACATCCCCAAGCGATTGATAAGTTTTTGGTCATCAAAAGTAATCAATGATCCTTATAGGAACGATGGGAATATATATATATATATACCAGTATATATAAAAGTAATCGAATAAGACTCAGATAGGTGATTTTTGACAAAATGACCTTCCAATTGCTGACTGGGATGATACTTTTAAAGCGTATCCTCTCTTTCAACCTTTCATAACCTATCGTCGCTGAATAATTTCGGCCACAAATGGACTTAAACGCACTTCGCGTATTAAAATGATGCCCTGCTATTATCGCGTAAGCTATAGATAAAGGCGAACATACCCCATCAAACGGCACTGCATACTCTTACTCACACATACACACACTCACAAACCCATTCAAAGATAACAAATGCAACTCTGTCTTTTGGGAAAACTATGGAATTGCGTGTTGGTGTGAGCTTAGAAGTGCTTCGCCCATCTTCCTTCCTTACAAATGTACACTAGATTAGTATGTGTGTGTGTAGGTGGATATGGGTGTGTGTATTTTGGTATGTAAATGATATCAGCAGCATAACAGCTAAAACTAACAACAGTACAACAAATGCCATGCCTCATTGTTTTAACTTTGCCGTTTTTAGGGTCGTTTGTTGTTGGCACTCTTGCGAGAATGGAAAAAGGGAAACTTAGAATGGCAGTAATGAAATGAATGTAAGTTACTTTGTTGCTGAAGCCTTGCCCTCAACGCCACTGCAGTGTTGGGAGGACAACATTTCTTGTGTGTCCTTATCCTGCAGCTAAGCTTAAAAATGAGTTTAAATGTAATAGGCATGTTTTCGTTACAAGCTAGCACTTTTAGTTTAGCACTTTGCAACGAAAACAACTGACTTCCACTAACTGGCACATAAGCAATAAGTGGCGGATTTTCACTATCTGGTAGCAATGGTGTCATGAGTTGCGAAGAAAGAACAGTGCGAAACAGACAAAAAATTCGTGAAAAGTATTTATAAAACATATATTTACTATTCTATGTTCAATTGTTTACACTCTTTTTGCAAATATTAAAATAATTTCCCATTTTTTTTCTTCTTCTTCCCGTTAATTCACAATAATTGATAAAATCTCTCCAAAAATGGGATGCCATATTGCTAAATATAGGGTGCCCAATCTGGCAACATCATACTCGATTAAGACATGAACACAAGCACCAAACTTCATCGGGAACTAATAGTGCTTAAAAGTGCTTAGCTCCCCATACAAATTAAGCACTTATGGTGTAACGAAAACACGCCTAATGTTGAGGAGCGAAGAAGTAATACTCTGACTGGCTGTGACTACTCAGAACATATGCAGCCCGCGGTGTTAACTGGAATTAGTTACTAGGTATAAAGGTATGCATATACATTAGGGATGTCGATCGGAAAATCCAGAATCCCGAGATTTTTGAAGACCAATCCCGGAGAAATCCGATTTATATTTCCAAATGCATTTTGTTTGCATATATGTGTAACAAATCCTCTAAAATTAAGTTTAGATTAGATATGTCGCTGTGCTATGAATCTGTACAAAGCAGATGCAGAGCTGTGACCGTTAAAGGAGATATCTGCTATTAAATTCATATTAAGTGATGGAATAAATATGACTCTTCATAAACGAATACGTGAGCGTAGAACAATATACTCGAGTCTTCAAAACTAGATTCCAAATTTAAAATCAACTTATTAAATGCGAAGTCTAACTTGAGTTTCTAATACTGAGTTTAACGATTACTCAGCTGAGAAATTAGAAACTTTCGGAAAAATATCCATATCAAACAAGTAAGAAAGTTTCAGTCGGGTAAACCGACTAAGGTATACCCTCACTTTGTGAGTAATGTAATATTGAATATTACTCGAATTATTCTGTCAATTTGTATGGGAGGTACCAGAAGCTGTTAACTTTTGGTGCAAAAAGGTACCTTTGTGTGGGAGGTACCAAAAGGGGCGTGACAACAACACCCATTTTTCCCTGGACTGTAGGCAATATAAAAGCATAATACTGTACAAAATTTCAAGTATTTTTATACACTGTTATTAATGTTATAAGCTGTTAACTTTTGGTGCAAAATGGTGCATTTGTGTGGGAGGTACCAAAAGGGACGTGGCGACTTCGCCCATTTTTCTCGAGTTGATAGCGACTAATAAGCTAATACTATGTGTGGAATTTTAAAAGATTCGAATAAGTAGTATAGCAGTTATTAAAGAGTCAATATTTCACAACATTATAAACCTTTGTGGGGGAGGTACTAGGAGTGGACCAATATGGCCCATCTTCGAACTTAGCTAGATAGAAAAAAATATTACCACATACCAAATTTGAGGTCAATCGGTTACTCCTTTCGAGAGTTATCGTGCGCACCAGCCAGCAGACAGACAGACACACAGACAGACACACAGACAGACACACAGACAGACAGACGGACGGACATTGCTCATTCGACTTAAAATGACCCAAAACGGATTTCCTCCGAACACACTTGGGGTCTTAGGTCACTCCTTCGACGTGTTACACGTTTTTCCGTAGCAAATCATATATACCCTCGTCACACTAAAGTGAGGGTATAAAAAGCTAAACGATGCTATAAATAAGTGCAAAAGTCCTATCAAGGCAATGAAAATGTTCACGATGATCAATAATTTTTTTTCCAATGTTTTTTTTTGTGAAGATACAATTAAATTTAAAGAAATAATACGTGTGCAAAGATCCCGAAATACCCCGGGATCATAATTTTTATTAAACCCGAATACCGGGATTTGGGGAGCTCAGTCCCGATCGACATCCCTAATATACATACGTATTTATAAATCATAGTATATTCTCTCATAAATCCATCTGTACTGTTTTTGAGATTTAATTTTCTATATTTATACAATCATTTTGGTAAAGGAGGGTATACGGGTATATCATTTCCTGTGTTCCCAAAAAGTAACACATCAAAGGAGTGACCTCAGATCCTAAGTCAAATATATGGTAACGTTAGGTTAGGTTGAATAGAGGAGACGTTTAAAACGTCTCATGGCCATGGACATACACTTAAGCCAGTGGTTCGGCCTGTTGTGCGCTCCTTATTTATGATTTTCATACCCCACGGATTACAGAAAATCGGTACTAGACACGTATTTTGTCAGTATCTTCCAGTCATATCCTCTGAGATGAGTCAAGTCTGGCAATATGTCGGAATCGAAATATCGGGATCTTGCATGTGTGAAAGCTGGGCAGTGACACAGAAAATGTTCTATCGTTTCGATGTTTTCCCTGCATGCCCTGCACTTGTCGTTTTCTGCTAGTCCTATGCGATGAAGATGTGCCTGTAAGCTTGAGTGTCCCGTTAGAACACTTATCATCTTACTAATCTCGATCTTTGGGTCACCCTACAGTATCTTTGCAGTTGCTCCTACAGTTGCTCTATTCCACGCAGTTTTGTGAGCCATCACTGCCCAGTGCTTCAACTCATCCTTCGTGGCTTCGAAAGGTTTCCAATTTTCCAAGTTTGTTACTCGAAGTTCTCTGCCCTTTGAAGCCAAGCTGTTTGCTCGTTCATTTCCAATCACTCCGTTGTGTCCCGGTACCCAGAAAATACGCAGTTGACCATGGACTGAGTAATTATTTATCGTTCTTTTACAGTCTAACACGGTTCTGGATTTGACCTTTTCCGATGTTATTGCTTTGATCGCCATTTGGCTATCTGTGAATATGTTGGCATATTTAGGCTTTGTGGTATTACTGAGCCAGTTAACACACTCCGTGATTGCTCGAACTTCTGCTTGAAATACTGTGTTATGGTCTGGGAGGCGGAAGTAAAGTTCGACTTCTGGTTCATCAATAAAAAGTCCCAGACCCGTCCTTCCTCCTAGCCTGGACCCATCTGTGTAGCAGCTGGTTCCCACTGGCGCATGAGCTAGTGTTCCGTTTTCCCAGGAGCGTCTGTCTGGCACGAACGATTCACAGGTAGCTGTAAGCCGCACTTCAGGAATGCGGTCGGAGATTTTCGTTGTTTGAATATGACCGACCAGTGATTGTAATATCTTCTGATGGTACGACTTGTGGTCTCGATTTATCCATTCACCCATCATTGGAGACGTCTTGCTGTGCGGCTAAGTGAAATATATTCATGCCATATTTAAAGACAATTGTGGAAAAGGTTTCTCAGATATTTCGATTTCAATAATGTTTGGGCGATAAATATTTCTGTCAAATACAATTGGTGAAATGGTTTTGCAGATATTTAAGTATCAATAATATACTCTTAAAAATTCGAATATGGGCCATATTGGTTCACTCCTTGTAGTACCTCCCTCACAAAGGGTTAAAATTTATTGAAATATTGATTCGCTAATAACTTCTATACTAACTACTTAGTCGAATCTTCTGAAATTCCACACATAGTATTAGTTTATTAGTAATTATCACCATGAGAAAAATGGGTGAACTGGCCCCGCCCCTTTTGGTACCTCCCACACAATTTGACAATTTTGCACTAAAAGTTAACAGCTTATTACTTTAATACAAGTGCATAAAAATACGTTTTTACAGTGTAATATTTTTATAGTGCCTATGGTCCGGTAAAAAAATTGGCACTACTGTACCGCCTCTTTTGGTACCTCACATACAAATGGACCGTTTTGCGCCAAAATTAAACAGCTTATTACATTAATAACAGTGTATACAAATACTTGAAATCTTGTATGTTATGGTGCCTGAAGTTCAGTGAAAAATTGGCGTTAATTCCCAGCCCTTTTGGTACCTCTCACACAAAAGGACCGTTTGGCACCAAAAGTTAACAGCTTATAACTTAATACCAGTACATACAAATACTTGAAATTTTGTATAGTGTAATGCTGTTACAGTGCCTACAGTCCTGTGAAAAATAGGCGTTATTGCCACGCCCCTTTTGTTACATCCCACACAAAGTACCATTTTGTACAAAAAGTTAGCACCTTATAGCGTGAGTACCAATGCACGAATGTAGTATACACAATGTTGCACGGTGTAACGCTTTTAAAGTACCTATAGCCCTGAGAAAAATGGGCGTTATCACCACGCCTCTTTTTGTACCTCCCACACAAATTGATAGATTAATACGTGTAATATTCCATATTACATTACTCACAAAGTGAGGGTATACCTTAGTCGGTTTACCGGACAGAAACTTTCTAACTTGTTTTTATATCTTACTATCTATCATCTTCTATATTCTATATATGGGGGCAAACACGTCGAAAGGCCAACTATTTCAATTTTATTCCCATCGCGTCAAAACTTAATGGGGTTGCAGAAGTACTATGGGAATCAGGTGTGTCAAAAATATAGCTTCCTAAAATGATAGGTTGCGAGGATACAGAGTGTCAATTTTTTAAATTTTTACCGTTGTATATCCTGAATTGAAAGAAAATATATCAGGAACCAACATTTTTAAATAATATATATTTGTGAATAAAAAAAATATATTTTAAAATCAATAAATTTTGTTTGGTACAGGAGGCAAAATCGCCTTTTTTGATATGTTTCAATAGAAAGAAAATATATTTGGAACACAAATTTTTAAATATTATATATTTCTGAGCAAATAAATTTCAATGAAAATCAATAAAATATATTTGGAACTCGTATATTAATATGTTACAACATATAATATTTGAAAACTAAATTTCTCAAATAATTTTATTTAATTTTATTTATGTATTTGAATACAAATAAAATTATTGTTTAGGAATTTCTCCAAATATATTTTCAATATTTTGTTTTTGTACTCAGGCTCAAGATCGTTATTGTTGTTTTCAGTATATGAAAACAACTTTGTTAAAAATTAAAGAAGAAGTAAGTGACATGTATTGGGGGCGGTTGTAATGGTTGGATACACGCTGAAAAAAAATCGCCTCTGTAGTATATTGTCCCAAACATATTCTGCTTGAAACATAAATATTTTTAGGGTGCACTCCAAATATATAATATTTGACAAATACAAATATTATATGTTTGGGAGGATATTGTTCTAAACAAAACTATGTTTACATCCTAATATTTTTTATTTGGATATGATATTTCCCAAACAAAGATCTTTTTGCGTGAATGTATGTCTACTATTCTTTAATTGTTTTAAGTTTACAGCAATTGAAAGGTAATTTTTGAAATTTTTAATGTTAGTAAAATGTCTTTATAATTGATGAATTGAATTGAATTGGTTTCAAATAGAAGTTAATGCTAAGTATGCCATTTTTAATAGGAATGCATAATTCGAAAATAAAAAAATTAAAACTAATATTCGAAAAATTCAGCAAAGTTTTGAAAATCCTTTTTTTAATAAAATATATTTGGAAATATTCATAAACAATAATTTTATTCGTATTTAAACAAATATTTTATTTGAGAAAATCAGTTCGCAAATATATTTTATTCTAATATATTAACATATGGGTTCTAAATACATTTTATTGATTTTCAAATAAAATTTATTTGCTCGAAAATATATAATATTTAAAAATTTGTGTTCCAAGTATATATTCTTTCGATTCAAACATATCAAACAAATCGATTTTGCCCCGTGTAGACAGATCTGTTTCGGGAGCCTCCAAACTCCCATTATCAATATCCTTATTACAACGATTACTTCAGTCGAAATTATTATATATATACAGGGTGGCTGATATGTAATGCAACAAAGTAAAGCGTTTAATTTTTTTATTTTTTTAATTTTATCACACGCTGCACGAAAGTGGTATTTTGGCCCATTCCCGGCGAAGCGCCGTCTTGAGATGATCGATACTTTGGTATTTTTTAGTGCGAACCTTACTCTCTAAAATGCCCCAGGCGCAAAAGTCCAACGGATTGAGATCCGGAGATCTTGGTGGCCATTGTGCGGTAGAAATTAAGCGAGGAACCTCCTTTTTAAGCCATTCTTGGTTGACGCGTGCTGAGTGCGATGGTGCTCAGTCCTGTTGCTATGTCCATGGTCTGCGGGCGAAATGTTTGTCTGCCCAGGGCTTCAATACTGTCTTTAGGACATTTTTCCGATAATATTCGTAATTTATTTTGACCCCATGGTCGATGAATACGAGCGGGGATCGACCATCGGCCGTTACGTCGGCCCACACCATTACCATCGGCGGCGGTTGAGTTCTGGTGGCCAATCGAAGGTGTCAATTTTCAGCTGACCTCTTTGGCAAGTAAACCCGATCATTTTGTTTGTTCACAAAATGCTCAATTTGGAATGGCTTCTCATCGGAGAAAACCAAATTCGGTAACTGGCCACTTTCGTGCAAGCGAAGCAACTCCTTGGATCTTTCCAGTCTAACTTTTTTTGTGCATCGGTGAGCTCTTGCACTTTTTGGAACTACAATGGCTTTAGTCCAAGCTCATTTTTTAATATGTGTTGTATCCGTTCTCGCGATATGTTCAGCTCACGAGCAATTTTTCTACCACTGCGGCGTGGATTTCGATCAAATCTGGCCTTCACTTTTCGGATCATTTCTGGTGTTCTTACCGTTTTTTTTCGTCCACTTTTTGGACGCGATGCAACACTGCCAGTATCACGGTAACGAGCAATGGTACGAGAAACAAAAGATTTATTCACATTTGGAGGACTCTAACGATAGCCACTTGTGTTTTTCCAGTCAAATATAAAGCAATCACACTATCACGCTTGAATTCCATCACGAATAACTTTTTTTCTGAATCTGAAGATCAATATGCTTTTGTAAGTTTGTAAACAATAAAATGAACTGTCACTGAAATAAATCTGTCAGCTATCAGACTAGCGGTTTAGAAATGATAGCAACCTGAAGTTGGTTGCAATACACGAGAACTGTTTGCTAAAAGCGCATATCTCCAAAAAAAGACAATTCAGTAATCATCATCCCTCGTACATGCACCAACTACTGACTTGTCTTTTTTTGGAGATATGCACTTTTAGCAAACAGTTCTCGTTTAATGATACTTGTCTGTGCGTATATATTTAATAATTTAGACTGAAGTAATCGTTGTAATAGATTTTGCATTAGATTTTGTTTTATAGCACTCATTTTGAATTTTTGTCACTATTTAACAAATGTATATTATTTTGCAAATTGTTCTTTGCACTTCTGTAAAACAAAAGAAACGTGCCTTTAAATTAAGGCATACACACATTATTTCGGATAAAATTAATAAAATCGAAATCGAAATTAATAGTCCCAATTAAAAGAATTTTTGGATGAAAGCATACTTTTTAAGAACAAAATGCTCCCAAACATATAATATTTGTATGTGTCAAATATAATATATTTGGAGTGTACCCTAAACATATGTATGTTTGAAAAGTGATATTTGGAAAGTTTATAAATTAAAAATTAGTGCTGTAAAACAAAAGCTTGTGCTACTTATAACATTTTTAACTATAATGTATGACACGAAATGTAGGAAAATCCAACTTTGAAAAGGTTTAGGTTTAGGTTAGGGTGGCAGCAGTTTTCTTTTTTATTTATTCAGCTCACATAGACCAGTTTAGGTCCCTAGTGGTACCACGGGCTAAAATGCCCCTCATCGAAACCAACCTGTTTGATATACAAATGTATCGATAGCACGAATATTGGTACTGGAAAGATCTGTTAGGCTGCCTAGAAACGCCGACCCCAGTAGGTCGAGTCGTCGTTTACTCAAAGCGGGACAGTCGCATAGCAAGTGCTCAATGCTCTCCACTTCGTCCGCATCTCCACAGCTTCTGCAGAGTCATTGGAGTTAATACCCAATCTTCAGGCAGTTCTCTGAACCCTTGATAGCAGGTTTGTGATAGTTAGTTTGTCAGTTGCCGTCCACCATACCTCAATGCCGTATAACAGTATTGGACGAACCACTGCTATATATATCCAATAAACAGTTTTAGGAGAGAGGCCCCACCGCGACCCTTCAGCCTTACTGCAGGAATATAGGGCGATGTTGGCCTTCTTTACACGTTCCAGTACGTTTAGTCTGAATGACGGTTTCCTATCCAAAATTATTCCTAAAAATTTTGCACTTTCAGAAAAGACTAGATCTGTTCCATTTATCCGAGGAGGAGGGTCCACATGAGGGACATTATACATCCTAGTAAAGAGAACCAATTCTGTCCTGTTTGAGTTAACACCCAAACCGCCATTTATCCGAGGAGGAGGGTCCACATGAGGGACATTATTCATCCTAGTAAAGAGAACCAATTCTGTCTTGTTTGAGTTAACACCCAAACCGCTGCTTCAGGCCCATCTAGCCAGCTTGTTCAGAGCCACCTGTAGAATATCTCGGAGGATGTGTTTTAATTTGCCACTCACTGCGATTGCCAGGACTTCCGCATATGCCACGACCTTGCAGCAACAACGTTATAGATCTAGCAGGATTTCATTCACCGCTAGGTTCCAAATTAGTGGAGACAGTACTTCTCCTTGTGGGGTCCCTCTGTTCACAAACCTTGTTAGTCAAGCTAGAGTTCACCTTTAGATGTGACAATTGCGCGATTACCGCATCTGGGTGTATGTTGTTAAAAGCCCCTTCTATATCAAGAAACGCCACCATGGTGAATTCTGTGAAATGTAGGGACAATTCGATAGTACTCACAAGTTCGTGCAGGGCTGATTCTGTAGACTTTCCCTTATTGTAAGCATGTTGGTTCCCAGACAGGAGTTTTGTATCCAGGTTTCGCCTAATGAAATAATCTAAAAGTCTTTCCAGACTTTTCAATAGGAAAGAGGATAGGCTAACTGGTCTGAAGTCTTTTGGCCTAGTGTGCGATATCTTCCCCGCTTTGGGTATGAATACCACTTTGGTATCCCTCCATCGATTCGGGATGTATGAAAGCCTAATACAACCTGCATACATTTTCTGCAGCCAGGGGATAATGTACTTTAACATTTTCTGTATTTCGGCTGGAGTGATGCCGTCTGGTACAGGTGACTTGAGGGGCAGCTTATTCTAGATCTCTCAGTCAACAAGCTAGCGATGCTCGCAGTCCACTCCCACTCTTGTTGGTCCTGTTGATCCTCGGGCTCCATTGATGAGTTCCCCGGGAAATGTGTGTCGAGCAGTACACTTAGCGATTGCTCGCTGTTTTTTGTCCAGTTGTTTGCCTCATCCTGCAAATACCCACTGTACAAGGAGACGCGGATAGTACCTTCCTCAGCCTTGCGGCGTCGGAGACCTTTCCACTTCACCACAGAAGGAATACCAAGAGCGTCCTTGCGCCTTCCTAAGCTCCGTCTTATAGATCTTGAGTTGCCCTTTATATGCATCCCAATCATTAAAGGCTCCTGTAGATTTCGCCTTGTTGAATAGCTTGTTGCAGGTCTTTGGTCTTTAACACTTAACGTAGTCAGGAGAAAAATACTTATATCTTTTCTGGCCAAAATGCAGGTTCTTGGAGTGCCTTCACAGTTAGCCACAAGCAGTTTAAAGTTTGGTGTCTTGATACCGCACACCCGTCCTCCTACTACATAGGGCTCCTGGATCAGGACGATGTCTACTGCACCTGTGGACAGGCGCAGCAATGGAGCCGCTGAGGCTGCTTTAGCGTGATGGAGGTTAATCTGTAGAATTCTTACCATCATTGGTAATCGACAGATTGACATCCACCCCGACAAGGGTGTTATCGAACTCTTCGTCCGTATCATCGGGGAGCATGTCCCCGCCAGATGCGTCAAAGAGCTCCCGCAGTGGGAGCTATATTCGCTTGTATACCTTCAAGACTATAGTCTCGAAACCATATTGCAGGGTTGCACTTTGTATATGGGAGGTGGATTCAGCGTTAAGGATCAAATTGACCTGACGCTTTTTACCATCCGCCTCACCCACCTTGCTAATTCTCCAATTATGGGTCGGCAGACCAGTATTGGAATCTTTTATTATCTCTAATATGTCAGCCGGGTTGGAGGGCTCTTCTGTAACCCAGGTGATGGCTCTAGGGTGACTAGGGATGTTTTTTTTTCGACAACATCCAACTGGGCACCCGGCCACACCTCACCCGCTCGACTCAGAGCAGCCTTATACAGATCTAATGATCTGGCATCACCGAAATATAAGAGCATTACTCTCCCCTGATGCCATCCTGCATCGTTGCAGACTGGTGGTGTGCCCGGCATTTCTCTTCGGACATCGAGGTAATGAGCCATTATGGAGGATTGCACATGGCTCCATTTGTCCTACTTCTGTCTATAACGGCCATCACTAGACTCTCCTTCGCCACTTCATTGAAGGGCTTGGTGAGTGTCCTGTTGATGGTGACATTAGGGCCTCTTGCCTTTTTCGAAGGCAGGGGTTCATCAGGTAATCTGATTCTTTTGACTTTATTATTAAATACATTACTTGATGAGACTATTTTTGATTTCAAATATCAGAAGTAATGATTACTTATCGTTCGTTTGCTTTAATCCTTTCCTGATAAGAACCGAATAATCACAACTGATCCTGGCATAGCAGTCAAGTAATTTTATTTTCCAACCCGTTTTTAATGGTCTAAACCCAGAAGAATATTTATTGGAATTTTTAAAATTTAAATAGTCGGGGCATGAATTCGTCGTGCTGATGAATGGAGTACGTCGTGGTGATGAATGGGATTCGTCGTGGTGATGAGTAGGATTCGTCGTGGTGATGAATGGTATTCATCGTGGTGATTAATGGGACTCGTCGTGGTCATGAACACGATTCATCGTAAGGATGAATGGTGTTCATCGTGATGATGAATGGGACTCGTCGTGTTAATGAACTCGATTTATCGTTGGGATGAAATGTGGTAATCCCGAGGACGAATGTTTTTGGAAACAGAGATTCGTCATGGTGACGAACAAATTCATCCAGAGGATTATTCCGTACGTTAGCTGACTTTGATGAAAAAATAATCGTAATGATGTACAAATTCGTCGTCATTACGAAGCTTTTTCTATCAGCGCATGTTCGTCACTTACGTCGCCAAGATTCTCGGGGAAAAAGTTTAAATGAGAATGCAAGAAATGAATTTTGAGGGACTTATTTACACCTGTTGGAATACATAAAGCGAAAAATAAGTTGGAAGAATACAGACATATGTGTTATATACATAAATATAAAACAAGTAAGAAAATTTCAGTCGGGTAAACCGACTAAGGTATACCCTCACTTTGTGAGTAATGTAATATGAAATATTAAACGTATTATTCTGTCCATATTAACGTTATGAGATATAAAATTTTGGTATGATTTGGCCATTTTGTGTGGGAGGTACAAGGGGCGTGGTGATAACGCCCATTTTTCATATGGATATAGGTACTTTAAAAGCGTTACACTGTACAAAATTTCATGTATTTTTATTCAATGGTATTAATGTTATAAGCTGTTATCTTTTGGTGCAAAGTGGTGCATTTGTGTGGGAGGTACCAAAAGGGGCGTAGCAACTTCGCTCATTTTTCTCGAGTTGATAGCGACTAATAAACTAATACTATGTGTGGAATTTCAGAATATTCGAATAAGTAGTATATCAGTTATTAAAGATTCAATATTTCACAACATTTTAACCCTTTGTGGGGAGGTACTAGAAGGAGTGGACCGATATGGCCCATCTTCGAACTTAGCCGGAGATAGATAAAAATATTACCACGTACCAAATTTGAAGTCAATCAGTTACTCCTTTCGAGAGTTATCGTGCGCACCAGCCAGACAGATGGACGGACATTGCTCATTCGACTTAAAATAACCCAAAACGGATTTCCGCCGAACATACTTGCGGTCTTAGATCACTCCTTCGATGTGTTACACTTTTTTTCGTAGCAAATGATATATACCCTCGTCACACTAAAGTGAGGGTATAAAAATATATTTCTAACCAATTTTTTTCATAATTTTTTAACAAATCATTAATCATTGTTTCATATTGCGGGCTTTTATTGGATCCAGGGAAATGTGGAACTACAATCTTAAACGACCTCCATGCAATTTCATCCGACGTCAAATATGATTCGAAATTCACATCTTTCATCAGTTTCCTTATTTTAGGCCCATCAAAAACTTCTTCTTCGATTTTTTGAAAAGAAAGACTTTTAAATAAACTTTTTAAATATGAGAGTGAATTGCCATCTTTCCTTAAGGCTTTTACAAAATGTTTAAAGAGTCCCAGCTTAATATGCAGTGGTGGCAAAATATCGGCTATCCCAGAGGCATAACATACCAACTACTTTTAAATCACAACAAATTTTCGGGTCATGTTCATATTTTATGTATTTTATCAATTTAGCCATTGTTTCGTATGATTCCTTAGTGTTGACAGCATGAGCAATGGGAATCGACGGTTTCTGATTTCCGTTGTGTAAAAGTACTGCTTTCAAACTTTCTTTACTGCTGTCAACAAGTAACCGCCATTCCTTTGAATTGTATGTTTGATAAAGTTCCTCGAACAATCCGGGAATGTCCTTGCAAAAGCATCTGTTATCCACAGTTGTATAAAATTGTTTGTAAGGTATATCACGCACTCTATAATATGATATTCCAGATGCAAGTAGTTCTGCTTTATCTTTGGTCAGTTCCAAACTAGATCAATGAGTTGAAACTGAGTTAAAAGCGATGACTTCTGACTCAAACTTGAATCGCTCAAAGTTGAGTACTCAGGTGAACTTGATGATGTTTCCGTTATTAGGCTGTTGGCTATACTTGGACACTTCCTACTCCAATCTATTAACTTATACAAAAATAGCAGTCCGTATCGTGAATGAATGGTTGTCTCCAAATCATTGGCATTCCAAATTGCACGTGAAGTCTAAAATTAAAACGTTTTATTCCACAAAACATTCTTCCACTAGTCCACCGAATAAGATTTACATGGCACGAATTACACAAAATACTAGGTGTCACCGGTTCGTTCATATTTTCAACTCGTATACCAAAATATTACACATATATTTCTTCTATTATTTTACTAAACGCACGTCGATTTTTTTAATTACATATTTTCCGCAGAAATTGTTGGGATCATTTACACATTGAAAAGTCCTTTACCTTTTACTTATACTTCGAAATATAACTTTGTAATATTTTTCAGAAAATCGACTTATCTCTTTAAGACGCACACCCAGAAACTGTTATCCACATTCCTTGGACAAAAATTTTGTTGCATAGTGTTATCTATATTTTCTCTAATGTGGAGCACGTGAAGGATAGGTTGATGCTTCTTGACTTTATTCTAACTGCCAACCTTAGTATTTGTAACATAGGTAATAAACCGACCTTCACAATTAAAGACAGACAAGAAGTACTCGACGTAACGTTTGCTATTGACCGGCTGTCAGACAAAATTATCGGGTGGAATGTACTGGACGACCACTCATTCTCAGATCACCATTATATTGAGTTCAAACTCGCGGAAAAAGCGCCTAAACCCGCCGTCCAGAGAAATGTAAGAAAGACAAAGTGGCATCTGTATGAGAAGAATTTCAAGAAAGTCCTCAACTCTAAACTTCTGTACGAACCGAATGACAAAGCCGGTCTGGATAATCTGGTCGATCATATCACCATATCATTCAATAGATCCCTTGAAGAAGCCTGTCCAAAAACAGGGTACAAGGGTAAAACTAAACCCCAATGGTGGACTTCTGAGCTATCGGCTATGAAAAAGACCTGCAACAAGCTATTCAATAAGGCTAAATCTACTGGGGTCGCTGATGATTGGGATGCCTATAAAGAGCAACTCAAGATCTATAAGAATGAGCTTAGAAAGGCGCAAAGGCGCTCTTGGTATACCTTCTGTGGTGAAGTGGAAAAGGTCTCCGACGCCGCTAGGCTGAGGAAGATATTATCTGCTTCACCCTGTACAGTGGGATATTTACAGGATGAGGCAAATAACTGGACCAAAAACAGCGAGCAGTCGCTCAATGTACTGCTCGACACACATTTCCCGGGGAACTCTGTAACAGAACCCGAGGATCAGCAGGACCAACAAGAGCGCGAGTGGACTACGAGCGTCGCTAGCTTCTTGACTGAGAGATCCAGAATAAGCTTGGCTATTAACAGCTTTGAGCCCTTCAAGTCACCTGGACCAGATGGCATCACTCCAGCAGAAATGCAGAAAATGTTAAAGTACATTATCCCCTGGCTGGAGAAAATTTATGTAGGCTTTCATACGTCCCGAATCGATGGAGGGATACCAAAGTGGTATTCATACCTAAAGCGGGAAAGATATCACACACTAGGCCAAAAGACTTCAGACCAATTAGCCTATCCTCCTTCCTATTGAAAGGTCTGGAAAGACTTTTAGATCATTCCATTAGGGAAAACCTGGCTACAAAACTCCTGTCGGGGAACCAACATGCTTACAATAAGGGCAAGTCTACAGAATCAGCCCTGCACGAACTTGTGAGCACTATCGAATCGTCCCTGCATTTCAAGGAATTCACCATGGTGGCATTTCTTGACATAGAAGGGGCTTTTAACAACATTCACTCAGATGCGGTAATTGCGGCACTCTCACATCTAAAAGTTAACAATAGTTTGATTAGACTAATTCAAAGTCTGCTCACAAGAAGACGCATAACAGCATGTCTAGGGTCCACAACTCTAACAAGGTATGTAAACAGAGGGACCCCGCAAGGAGGAGTATTGTCTCCACTAATTTGGAACCTAGCGGTGAATGAAATCCTTCTAGATCTAGAACGTTGTGGCTGCAAGGTCGTGGCGTGTAAAAGTGGCAAATTCGTAAACGTCCTCAGAGACATCCTACAGGTGGCTCTGAACAAGTTGGCTAGATGGGCCAGAAGCAGCGGTTTGGGCGTTAACCCCAACAAGACAGAATTGGTTCTCTTTACTAGGATGAATAATGTCCCACATGTGGACCCTCCACCTCGGATAAATGGAACGGATCTAGTCTTTTCTGAAAGTGCAAAATTGTTAGGAATAATTCTAGATAGGAAAATGTTATTTAGACTTAACGTATTGGAACGTGTAAGGAAGGCCAACGTCGCCTTATATTCCTGCAAAAAGGCTGTAGGGTCGCGGTGGGGACTCTCTCCTAAAATCGTCCACTGGATATATATAGCAGTAGTTCGTCCAATACTGTTATACGGTATTGTGGTATGGTGGACGGCAACTGACAAACTAACCATTACCAACCTACTAACAAAGGTTCAGAGAACTGCCTGCCTGAGCATAAGCGGAGCCTTAAGGACTACAGCGACCGAGTCTCTACAAGCCCTACTCCATATACTGCCGATTAATATTGTGGCGAGAGAAGTTGCAACCAAAGCGGCAATAAGATTAAACTGCCTATCAATGTGGAGGTACAAGAACTATGGTTACATGAGGATATCATTAATTACCTCGAGTGTTGACGTGTAGACGTGTCGTTGGACGGCTCTTGGAAAAACGTTCGTAAATCCCTTGGAGTGCCCTTGTTGTGCTGCAGCCACGGCTTGATCGCTGCCATTATTGCTTCCGCATGAGTACATTGTGAAGTTGGCATATTCCCTGTGTTGCTCGTGTTATAAATTGAATAAAATAACTTACTATCGCGCTAAATTTTTAATTGTTTGCGCATTAAAAACACTCAATTGGCAGAAAAAGATAAATAGTGTGTGGTGTTTATGTGAGATAAATAATAAACAAATCACATCAGCTGTTCCGTTCAAACAAAATACTGGTACCGAGCTGCATAAAACTGTATTCACTATACCGAACAGAGTTGCATTTTTTGGTACTCAAACTGTTTTGTCATATTTACACTGATCAAATTGTGTTTCAATAATAGGCGTGTTTTATTCACCAAGCAAATAATATGAGTAATCAAACACCGAAACGGTCAGCACAAAATCCGTTGTTGGCTAATGTCACAAAAACACCCAAGGTGTATAATACAGACTCTCCCAATCAAAAATTGATAACAATACTAAACAACAAAATACAGAGCCAAACCGAAGTTATAAAAAATATGATAATAGAAAGTGAGAACAGAATACGACTTGACATTGATAAAAAGATAAATGAAATCAGATCGGAAGTTGATAACTTGAAAGAAAAAGTTCAACGAATTGAATCGGTTAGTTCTGAAGTTTTTTTAATCAATAAAGATATTCTCGAAATTAAACGGAAACTTTTAACTCAAGACAACTCTGTTGTTGCATCAAGTCTTCGTGTAACTGGTGTTCCAAAATTTAATAATGAAGATTTGGCCCAATTGTTTAAAAATCTTTGTGAAAATCTTAACATTGCTACGCCGAGAGTTACTGATATATATAGACTAGAAAAAATAAAAAACCGTAAAAAATCGTATATCATTGACGATGTTATTGTTATAAAACTTCATTCGCCATATGAAAAAAATTTTGTACTAAAATCAATATCCAAATTTAAACGTGAGAAAAATAGGCATTTGTCGTTATTTGAAGTCGGAATTGAAAGTGATAAACCCATTTATGTTAATGAAAATTTAACACCTCACAACTATGGAATATTTAAATCTCAAGAAGCAAAAGATGATTCATGCAGCGTATACCATACGTGGACTAGTCTACATTAAAACATTCAATTCGGACGTAGATCAGCTTATTGAATTTCCAGATCAACTTCAACAGTATTTTCGAAATGGAAACTCCTATAACGTCAACTGTGGACCCGATCCCGATGCTATTTGATAAACAGAATATTAAACCATCTTTGTCTTTCTTATATATTCAAATAACGCAATCAACACACATTTTAACATATATTCACATTCTATCATTCTTAAACATTTATAAATTCATATTCACTCTCTTCATACATTGCGATGCGATATTTTCAATAAAATATGATAAATACTTGCACACATAGTAGATATAGGTTCAGAGATGGAAACTTCTACACGCTGCGTGTTCTTACCAGATATACAAAAGGACTTCGAATTTGCCACTTAAATGCGCAAAGCCTATGCAATAAACTATAGATGCCATATGTGTGTCAGAATCGTGGTTTCACAATGATATACAAGATTCAGCATATAGAATTGCTGGTTACACGCTATACAGAGCCGATCGCATGTCACATGGAGGTGGAGTGGCAATATATCTGAAAACCTCAATGCCAGTGAAAATAATTTCTAAATCTGACATTGGTGATCCAATTGAGCATATATTTCTGGAAATTATGCTCAATGGAAACAAAGCACTACTAGGATGTGTGTACAGACCGAATAACAGAATTAAAATAGAATCCCTAACTACAAAGCTTGAGGAAGTTAGTGTGCAATACAAGGACGTGATTGTGTCAGGCGATTTCAACTGCAACATACTAAGAGAAAACATTTTAACATCTGCAATGGAGTCTGTTAATCTAATACCAGTGAACCAAAGCACACCAACACACTTCACATCCACTTCAAGCACACTTTTAGATGTATTTTTTGTAAATAACATCAATAACGTCTTAAAATATGATCAGCTCAGTGGTTCCGCTTTCTCTAAACACGACATAATTTTCCTCTCATACAACTTGTCAGTTATTTCTACTGATACAACATTTTCGTATCGCGACTTTAACAATATCAACTTGCATGGACTAGAAGAGGAAATCTCTACTACAAGCTGGAATGAAGTATATAATTGTGTAGACGTTAATGACAAATTGGGAGCACTAAATCATAATATACTTCATTTGTATAACAATAACGTTAACATAAAACACGGTCGAACGAGCTCAAAAACTAAACCGTGGTTTAATTCTGGTACCAAGTTGTTAATACAACAGCGTGACACGGCATACAATAAATGGAAAAGATACAGAACTTTAGAACAGCACTTAATATACAAATTATTGAGAAAGGCTGTAACAAGCAAAGTACTTCATGACAAAAAACAATATTATAATAATAAATTCAATCGTGCAATAAGTGGCCAACAAACTTGGAAAGAAATAAAAAATATTGGTTTTTTGGATTCAAATAGTTCCACTGCAACAATCGATGTAAATGATCTCAATTCAAAGTTTGTGAACATCGATACGATTGATGTAGAGCCCCAATTATATGCAGGTCCTTGCGTTACCACAATAAGGGAAAATGAGTTCGCCTTCCGCACTGTCTCTCAAAGAGAAGTCCTTGAAAGCATAACTTCCATAAAGTCAAACTCAATAGGACATGACGATATAAATCCGAAATTCATCAAACTCATTCTGCCCTTTGTTTTGCCGCATATAACGCATGTATTCAACGCAGCAATAACTACGAGCTCTTTCCCATCCGAATGGAAAATCTCCAAAGTGATTCCTATACCGAAGACTGGTAATGAATTCAGACCCATTGCAATACTGCCCTACTTGTCCAAAGCCTTTGAAAGAATTGTTCATATTCAAATTCAAAATTATATGAAACAAAATAACCTTCTTTCCCCACGACAGTCGGGCTTCAGGCCTAAACACAGTTGCATAACCGCGCTAACTGATGTAGTAGAGAACATTCGAGCTGGACTGGACTTAAATGAGATCGCGTTCCTTATACTACTCGATCATTATAAAGCCTTCGATTCTGTTCATAACTCACTTCTCTGCCACAAACTTTCTCGCAATTTCAATTTCTCCATCACTGCTGTAAAACTTATGTCATCATATCTTTCACACAGAGTACAATACACAGTTAATGGCGATTGCCAATCCTGTCTGCTGCCACTAAAACGAGGTGTTCCGCAAGGATCTATACTGGGTCCTCTATTGTACTCCATATACTCGAACGACCTTCCAAGCCAATTACGTTTTACACAGATACAAATGTATGCTGATGACGTACAATTATATTTTACCTGTCACGCCAACCTTATTAACATCTGCACTACAAAACTAAATGAAGATTTAAAAAGAATCTCAAAATGGGCCACGGATAATGGCTTACGACTTAATCCTAATAAGTCAAAAGCGCTCATGATACGTAATCGAAACATAAACGTAACGGACGAAGTTCCAATTCGCATCGGCAGCATTCCCATTAAAATAGTTGACAAAGCTAAAAATCTTGGCATTATTTTTAACAAATCGTTAACCTGGTCTGACCACATAAATGCAACTTGTGGAAAAGTCTATAGCATGCTCAGAAATTTATGGATCACCCAACACTTCACCCCGGTTCACATAAGATTACTCCTCGTGAAATCCTACATTCTACCAGTGCTCTTATATGGAGCTGAAATATTTTCGGGATGTAACGCTGACAGCAAGAAAAAACTGAAGGCCACATTAAATAACATGGCAAGATACATATATGGATTAAAAAAATCCGATAGGGTATCCCAATATTCAATACAAATACTAAAAATGCCACTAGAGAACTACTTAAAATTCAAATCAATAATCTTCTTGCATAAACTCATATATACAGCCGAACCAAGGTACTTGTTCGAAAAACTTATATTCTCCAGATCAAATCGAGGAAATAACATAAACCAAATTGTCCACAGGCGACACATATCAGAACAACAGTTTTTTATTAGAACTATCCGTCTCTGGAATCTACTTCCTAATGATATACAATGCAAACGCAACGCAATATGTTTTAAGAGATGTGTTTTTGTATACTTTGCACAACGACCAAATTAATTGTAAACTAATATAGTTATTGCTAATATTTTACTTATTTATTTTTTATACATATATTGTTAAATCTATCAACTTAAAATATCTAAATAACCTATTTATGTCAAATTTGTAACAATGCAATTTCAGTACTGTAATTTATAAGATAAAATCTTGTTGTACTGAAAATTCTAATAAACAAACAAACAAACAAACAAAGTGTAGTGCTATGGTAACCGACCGAGTGGACTATATACCAACTGTGTACACCTTCGAGAGAAATTACATCACTATGATTCCCGCCAGAGATGAATGGGTCGGCAGAATACCAGGTAATAGAAACCATCTCCACTTTTACACGGTTGGTTCGAAGCTTGATGAAAAGGTTGGCTTCGGAGTACACTGTGAAGAACTTAGTCTGGATATAGCTCACAGACTACCAGATACCTGCAGTGTCTATCAAGCCGAAATAATGGCAATATGGGAAGTCGCCAAGTGGCTGAGTCGCAACATAGTAACCAACACTGGCGTTGTCATTTACTCGGACAGCCAGGCTGCCATCAATTCTCTGGAGGCAACATCCCTAAATTCACAAACAGCCCTCGACTGCCGCAGATCTCTTAACGAGATAGCTGAGCAGTTTAATATACACCTCATATGGGTGCCTGGGCATAGCGATATCCCGGGAAACTGCAAAGCCGATGAACTTGCTAGGAAAGGGACGACATTACAAATTCTCGAAGAATTTGCATATACTGGTGCGCCACTATCCACGTGCAAGCTTTGGCTTAGGCAAGAGGCAATCAGGCAGTCCAACGAAAGATGGAGAGAAATCGGCACCTGCGGGGTAGCTAGACAAATCTGGCCAAGGTATGTCCTGAGAAGGTCAAAATATCTCCTCGCACTAGAGAGGAAACGATTGTCTACGTTAGTACAGCGAACACGCCAAAAGATTAGGTATTGACTCCAATGACTTCTGCCGAAGCTGTGGAGATGAGGAAGAAGTGGAGAGCATTGAGCACTTGCTTTGCGACTGTCCCGCTTTGAGTAAACGACGACTGGACATACTGGGGTCGGCCTTTTTAGGCAGCCTAACAGATCTTTCCAGTACTGATATTCGTACTATCGATAAATTTATATATCAAACAGGTTGGTTTCGATGAGGGGCATTTCAGCCCGTGGTAACACTAGGGACCTAAACTGGTCTATGGGAGCTTGTAAAAAAATACGGCTGCCACCCTAACCTAAACCTAACCTAAACCTATAGGTTGATGATAGAGTATAAATTTGTTCTAGAAAAATATTGGGAATAAAAAATAATAGGATTTTACCTACATAGGAGTGGAGTGAATCCTGAGAAGTTACGAGCGAGTTCAATTCAATTTCCATTGTCACAGACTTCGAGTTAAACAAGTTCCCTAACACCGGGGTGTAATGCGACCTCGTACCCAGGAAGGAGGAATCGGTTTGCCAAAAAGCAAACCAAATGACAACAAAATGCGGTCTATGGAGTTGGTTTTTTCAATTGGCCGTCGGTCTTGGTCGAAGCCGTATTTAACAAAACCAATAAAAAATCCCCCGGTACCCACAACAAATGGTAAAGTAGGAAGAGATCGTCACGTCTGACCTTCAAAACGCAGGCACAACGAGTAGCGGATAGCGCTCTAAGTTTTGACGAAGTTGGAGGGTAATGAGGTTTCGACTCTTACCAAAAAACAAAAAGTGAATTACCTGGACTAATGACGTAATGGATGCCCCTGAGCCCCTGAGTCGATTGATATGGCCACAACTTCGGCTGTGTTAACTGCTGGTAATAATGCCGAAAAAATCAAATCACCTGATCAATCCCAACCTTAAACCAGTAAGGAAACGCAGAAAGTCGGGCGGGACACACTATATTATACTGTACACCTCCCTAACAATGCTATAAAGGTCATTGCGATAATAATTTGGAATATTTGGTAAGTAGGACGGAACATATTATCTAATTCTGAACCTATAATCGCTAAATTAAGCAATATTCGTTCCTAAATTGATAAACATCTTTCTGGAAAATATTAATGATCGGAAGTAAAGTATAGCGCTTTGATACCAAATCAGGAGGATCATATATATGGAGATTATATATAAATCTGAACCGATTTTCCCTGAATACTCATACATATAAAAATACCTCTTTCTGTCGAATTTCGTACTGATCGGATATAAAATACGGTCCCTCCAGCGCTTACATGTCAAATCGGTGGTAACATATATATGGGGGCTATATCTAAATCTACACCGATTTTCTCCGAATTTGGCAGTATTCCTTCGAGTAATAAGAAACATCTTTTTGCCGAATTTCGCACTGATCGGATATAAAAAAAAAACATTTTTACAGCGCTTACATGTCAAATTGGGGGTAACGTATATATGGGGGATATATCTAAATCTGAACCGATTTCTTCCAAATTTAAAAGTGTTCATTCATATAATAGGAAACCTCTGATCGGATATAAAATAAAGTTTTTACAGCGCTTACATGTCAAATCGGGGCTAACATTTATATGGGGGCTATATCTAAATCTGAACCGATTTTAACCAAATTCAATAGGGTTCTTGGGCCAAAAAATATATATGTGTGTACAGTTTCGTCGAGATCTGACCATAATTGCGACCTGTACTTTGATTACAAGAATACATGCACAGACAGACGGACATAGCTAAATCAACTCAGAAAGTGATTCTAAGTCGATCGGTATAATAAACGATGGGTATATTTCTTCTCCTTTTGGGTGTTACAAACAAATGAACAAAGTTATAATACCCTGTACCACAGTGTGGTGTAGGGTATAAAAAGGATAGAGGCCATACGGAGGCTGCCATAAAATCTCTGTCTCGACTTCTGCAGATCTCTTAACGAGATGCCTGAGCAGTTTAAAATATACCTCATATGGGTTCCTGCGAATAGGGATATCCCGCCGAAAATCAAAGCCGATAAACTTGATTCTAGGGACAACAAATTCTCGATGAACTTCACAGGCTTCACCGAGAGCTGCAAATTCAACGGATCTTGATTAATTCATGTTTTTGATGGTGAAAAAGATCGAAAACATTTTTCACCATTTTCGCAATTTTGAGGCACAAATTACATATTCTTCGGAAAAAATCAAGTTCTAGCTAAAATATACACGAGCCCATAAAATCCTAACAGCAGTTAAACTAGCAACATCCAAATGGGGTTTTGTTAGGTTCGGTAAGTACTTCGAGAAAAATTTACAAGAGAATGAGTTTGCACTCGATGACTACACAGTCATCAATCATATTTAAAATCGACTTATGAAGTATATTTTTGGCTAAAAAGTTTGAAAACAGTTGTAAAATGGTAAAATGAGATCTCGCTATCATTTCTATACCCTACACCACACTGTGGTACAGGGTACTATGACTTTGTGCTTTTGTTTGTAACGCCCAAAAGGAGAAGAGACAGACCTATCGATTATTATACCGATCGACTGGAATCACTTTCTGAGTCGATTAAGCCATGTCCGTCTGTCCATGTATTCTTGTAATCACAGTGCAGGTCGTATTTATGGTCCGATTGTGTTAAATTTAGCACTATGTTCTTTTCGGTTCAGATTTAGATATAGCCCCCATATATATGTTACCCCCGATTTCATGTAAGGGCTGTAGAAACTGTATTTTCAATCAGATCAGTACGAAATGTGGCAGAGAGAGTTCTTTTATTACATGAATGAACACTGCCATATTCGGGGAAATCGGTTCAGATTTAGATATAGTCCCCCATATATATGTTACACCCGATTTGAGTTTACTTATTACATTTATGAACACTGCCAAATTCGGGGAAAATCGGTTCAGATTTAAACTTAGACCAAATATATATGTTACGCCCGATTTTACATGTAAGCAATGTAGAAACCGTATTTTATATCCGATAATTATGAAATTCGGCAGAGAGAGTTTTCATACTATATGAAAGAAAACTACTAAATTCGGAGAAAATCTGTTCAGATTTAGACATAGCCCCCATATACATATGTATATGTATGTTTCACCCGAAGGACATGTAAGCGCTGTAGAAACCGCATTTTACATCCGATATGTACGAAATTCGGCAGAGAAAGTTTCCATATTACACGAAAGAAAACTACCAAATTCGGAGAAAATCCGTTCAGATTTAGATATAGCCCCCATATATATGTTACACTCGATTTTACACGTAAGCGCTGTAGAAACCGTATATTACATCCGATCTGTACGAAATTCGGCAGAGAGAGTTTTCTTATTACATGAATGAAAACTACTAAATTCGAGGAAATTCAGTTCAGATTTAGATATAGCCCCTATACATATGTTTCACCCGCTTTGACATGCAAGCGCTGTAGAAACCGTGTTAATATCCGATCAGTACGAAATTCGGCAGAGGAAGTTTTCTTATTACACGTATGAACACTGCCAAATTCTTATCGCAATGCCCATTTTCGCATTGTTAGGGTGGTTAGGGTATTATATAGTCGGCCCGCCCGACTTTCTGTCTTTCCTTAATGGTTTTTTTTTTCAAAAACTTTATGGGCGTTTGAAATGAAATGTTGAAAAAATAAGGTTTTTGGTTTTACGAAATTTTGCATTGCTTTTGAACAGCTGAACCGATTTTTGGAAAGTTTACTTTGTTTTAAATAAATTTCGTCCATAACATTTACAAATATTGAAGCTCACAGAAAATAGTTGCTGTTTTGGTTTTGTGAGACTGTTTTATATATTGTAGGTAAAGCAATGGTCTTTAAAAAATATTTGCAAAAAAAATTTCTTTTGGCAACTGTTTATAGACATGTTAGCTAAACATAAACTTCATAGTTCGATATTAAATATTCTGATCCTATTATGTAAATAAAAATTCACGACGGCGACAACGAATTCTCTCCAACTATTTTTATCTGTGGCTATTGATTTGGTTCCATATTTTTTGAGCTAATTCCATTTTGAGATTATGGAGATATACTATTCTAAAACGTTGAGGCTGATTGCCGGCACACCCTGTTTATAAACACATGGAAGGGATCTGCTAATGCCTTCTGTCAATGAAGAAATTCGCTGATACAACGCGTAAGCGATCATGTAAACACTTTGGAAACAAGGCGAAAGAAACGTACTTATACTTTTTATCTACCATTTCGAATAAATATTATACTATAATAGAATCATTGCACTTTTGCTAATACTCTAAAATAGGCGTGCCATTATTTAAAAATTGAATAGATCAGAAAAAAATTGGTACACAAGTTAATGGGGGCGGGCGGATATGTGGGTGTGACTAACGTCGGCGTAACTATTTTAAAAAGTGAATATATTGAAAACTATTGATTTCAAAAAACGAAATTTGGTTTGATTAATTTTTCAGAAACTGTTGACAGTAGAAGACTAAAATTTCTACTGTGACTAAAAAGTGATGACAACGACTTGGACAACAATGGGAGAAATTGTCTAAGATGTGTGGCATTATTTAAAACATGAAAATATCTCAGAAACAATTTAGTGTAGAATTTGTCTGATAGAGTTAGTAGAGTCAATATCAAATACATCACCCGAAATAGGCGAGGTCGAACTAACTTTCGACGGCAAAAGAGCTTTAATGTAATTAATATGAACAGTCAATATGAATAATGAAAGTACCTAAGAAACTAATATTAGGAAAAATTAGCGGAAAAATTTAATCGACTATACGACGGCTTTATGCGTGTTGTGGTTAAAATTTAAAAATCCAAGATAAATCCTTTCAGCATACATAATTGCACCTCTTTCATAGAACAAAATAGTTATTTAGTTGAGATGTAGAAAGCTGCAACATTTAATTTCAACCAACCCTAATGTACACATATTCTATGTAGGTTTGTCTATTTATCTCTATACCTTACAATGTCAATGTTTAGTTGACTTCTGTCGACTGTGGAGCGTTTAAAAATAGCACTGCACAAATACACAGCCCAAAGCACAAGAAGACAATCGGTGCCGCCGGTTCTATAGACTTTTTTACGTCCGACACAAACCAGACCACCTCAACACACCACCTTGCCCCGCCCTTTAGTAGTCTTTAGAAATTCGGCACTATAACCGTATTCCCACACTCGAGTGGCTTTTTGTGGGAGAACGTGTGTATGTTTGCCGCCTGCATTGAGAATTTGACTGCATTCGTGTTTTCTATTCATAAATTTTGGTTATTCATAAACATTTCGTTTCGGTCGATAATTATTATTTATATCGAAATTCTTGGCAAGGTACCTCCTGGTGGGTTCAGTGTTGCCAGATATGACGATTTTTGCACCGAAATGATATGAAAAACTCAAGAAAACTTAACAAATTTCACGAGTATATTAAGGGTTTTTGAAAGTTTTTTTTCGAAAGTTTTTTATTCAAGTTAAGAAATGGAACGTTTTGGGATATGCCTATAGGATATATAAACCTTTCCAAAAAAAACATGAAAGGTTCTTGTGTGATGATATTTTCTTTTCCAAACGGCAGTCTTAGGTGAGTGTAATAAAACATCTAAAGGACAAGTTTGCCATCGGCAAAACTCGACCACGATAACCACGTCAATTTGTGATTTTTTACCAAATGATGTGCAACAAAAGTACAATTACACCGATGACGCAAACATAGATAACACTATGGAAGAAAAAAAATTTTTTTTTGTGTCCTAGACCTAAAAATTGTTTTTTTGTATAGATTGTGGCCTACTGTTATATATAAAATCAAAACCAAAAATTTTGTTATTTATAATTTTTTTTTAAAAATTTTTTTATTAAAAATGCTGAATATGCGTGAATATGTCTTATCGAAAGGGACCTTCGTATGGGGGCTATATTAAAGCATGGACCGATATGCCTAATTTTCACTAGGCACGATTGAATGTAAAACACAGTACAAATATTTAAATTGCAGCATGTCCGGTTAAAAAATGCGTTCTCCAGTGCGTAAATATATCTTATCGAAAGGGACCTTTGTATGGTGGCTATATCAAAGTATGGACCGATATGCCCCATTTTAAATAGGGATCGTCCCTGGTTTAAGAAATAACTCTGTACCAATTTTCATTAAGATTGCTTCATATTTGCGACCTGTTGTGTCGAATATAAAAAAGAACGGAACGCTAAACGTAGTGATACTGTTCTGTGAATCGTACGTTATCGTAGTGATACCGTTCGTCGTGTTGTAAGAACGGTACGTTATCATAGTGGTACCGTTCGCGAACAGTAACACTAAAAAAATAAATAACGTTAGTGTTCTCTGAAGGAACCGTACCTATAACGTACTGTTTTTTTCTGAACACTGATTTACACCTGTATGAATACATAAAGCGAAAAATAAGTTGGAAGAATACATACATATCGTCGGTGCGCCGACGAAAACTCCTATGTGTTTTTTTTACTAGTTTTCAGGAGAGACAAAAAACTTTGTTATTTCGTCAAATCGCGATATTTTTAATATCTCAGATTTTTGAATTTTTCTTTTAATTATTTACCACCAAATATCATAACAAAAATAGTATATGTGAAAATCCCATGACGTGATAAATTGTTTTCATGAAAATCGATACATAGGATGTTTTGTTTGGAGCATTTTAAATATTTATAAAACAAAAAAATTACACGTAGGAGTTTTGATATTTCAATGTTCACAGCGTATCTCAGGCAAACGAAAGTTGGCCTGGATTGTGGCTAAAAACGGCTAATGAGGTTTTGTACAGAATCACCACATCTACTCAGATAAGAAGAAATCAAAATCTGATCTGTTTCCTTTCGCGAGTTATCGCGATAAAAACAATTTTTAACCAAAAAACCGAACTTTATTACATTGAATCGCGGAAATTTAAAACTATAACATAATTTCTTATAGATATGAACATTTGTAAGACGCTTTGTAATGTCCACGATATTTGATATATTATTCTATAGCGAATTTTTTGTAATCCAAAAATTCGATTTACACCACTAAATTTTTACAAAAATATTATTGCGAATTTATTAAAATTAATATATTTACATTCTATGATTTCTGAGGGATAGATTGGCACTAGCATTTCCGCCATAAACATCCCGCCATAAACATCGAACAAAAAACATTTAAGTTCAGAATCATTTCAATATATGTAATGCTATTATTACGCGAACTGTCAGTCCTAAGAAAAAGTGGTCAAAGAAAGTTTGGGAGATATTAAAAACGACTACAAGTGTTTCTTTAACAAAAAAATTATAATAATTTGGTAGGGATTTACAATGTGTTAAATCAAAATATGCCTCATATAAAGGGAAAAGCATACAAAAGTTTTAACACACTGTAAATCCTTACCAAATTACTATAAATTTTGTTTGTTAAAGAAAGAGTTGTAGGCCTTTCGCTTATCTCCCATACTTCCTTTGACTACTTTTACCTAGAACTGTTCATTCGCGAGATAATAGATTTATATAGTAAAATAATTCCGAACTATTTTTTGTGCTGTTTTCGCGATAGCTGAGCTGTTTTCGCGATAACTCGCGAATGGAAGCAGATCCAATTTTGATCTATTCATTGTCGAATAGAGGGGATGATTCTGAACAAAACCTCATTAGCCGTTTTTTGGCGTGAATCTAAGCCAACCTTCTATCCCTTGGGACAGGCTGTGCCTAAAACACATAGGAGTTTTTGTCGGAGCATTGCTATAGAGGGATACACATAGGAGTTTTTGGTAACTTCGGAACCGGTCAAGATAGCGCAAAATGCTTTGGTGGGTAGTCGTTTGACCGCTAGGAAGTTCTAATTCGACAATAAAAAAAATCGAAAAATTACACATAGGAGTTTTTGTCGGCGCACCGACGATATGTGTTATATACATTAATATAAAAAAATATATTTCTAACCAATTTTTTCATAATTTTTTAACAAATCATTAATCATTGTTTCATATTGCGGACTTTTATTGGATCCAAGGAAATTTGAAACTACAAGCTTAAACGACCTCCATGCTGCAATTTCATCCCACTTGAAATATGATTCGAAATTCACATCTTTCATCAGTTTTCTTATTTTAGGCAAATCAAAAGTATACTTCAGCTTGAGGTTCGTTATTGTTGAAAAAGTCTACCCAAAACCACGATTGGTGGAACTATAAAATAGATTTAAAGCAGTAACAAGAGGAGGACAAATCCCACATTTTTCAAAAAGGTGGGAGGACAGGAGTACAATGGTGAAAAAGGAGGACATGTCCTCCGAACGAGGACGTATGGTAACCCTGATCATAGCTAATCCAGCAAACATTTTAAGCGATTTTGTAAATTCAAACACACACGCGTTTTTTGATCGCTTATAAATTTCCAAAGAATTTTTACAAGTCGATCCATCGGATTGGAATGAAAGAGTCGACTACGCCCAAGGATCTTAAATATGTCAAAACTTATCTGTAGTGAACGATGCTGCTGAAAGAGGTGTCAAATTCATTACAGATTATAATAATAAATTAACACACAATGAAGAAGAGAAAGAATTCCTTTTTCAAGTGATCAAGGAATATAATATGAATTATCCCACTTTTAAAAAGAGTTCACTATTAAATTAAATAAATTTTAATGTATTTCATAAAAATATTTTATTTTATTGTTAATTTTTTAAATAATTTTGAATAAAATATTAAAAAAAAGAGTTTTTTGTCTTATTTCTAATAATAAAATCAAAGAGTTGCTTGAGGCACGGCTAAAAATTACCCAATCGTACTCAAATTTTGTGTGTGGTTTTTTGAGACCAAATGAAATATTTTTAGCGCTTGCCGTGATTTAAATCCAAGAAAATAAATTTATTCATATATATAAGGACAGGTCTACTATCCATAAATTTTTTTCAAATAGAAAGTGCTTTCTTCTTTAGCATGCAGTCGAAATGCTCGAACGAGTCATCGAAAATTGGACTCAACGGATGGACCATTTGAGACGTAGCCGCGCAACATTTGATAGACATAATCTTCAAAAAATAAATGCCAAAGAATGTTCTTTCAAATGATAATAAACATTCCCCATTCAATTTGAATTTTCTGTGTTTTTTTTCTTTAAAAAAGTAGGGAACCTCGAAATGGATCACCCTATATTATCAATGGTAACTGACCCTGACGAAACAATTCGACACCAAGCATATGATATGATAAGAACTGCCCGAATTGATCCAATACCCGGACTTCGAGATTTTCATCCTCCAAAAAGTTGCATAAATTTCGACAGCCACAGTTATACTAAAATGATTTGCTGGCATAATCTGAAAATAACTGAACCTCCATGTCTGCAGTTTTATGCCGAAAGCCAATTAGCTCATTACCAATATTCAACTAACGATAAAATTAGTATCCCAGGTACATTTTTAAATTTTATTAAAATACTCGTATGTATATTAATAATAATCTAAAATATATAAATATTGAAATTCCCTGTCATTCACAAAATACGGAATGATATGTGCGTGTTGTCAACGAATCAGGTCTGGCAGTTACGGATGATAAACGCCTGGGACATATTTTGGCAAAAATGGAGAGCCGTGATAAGTACAGTCAACTGGATTCTCGGAAGGACTTAGTTGAAAAGAGCAAGGTTATTATTTTATAAATATTGTGTATTTAAATTACAAATACTATGTTTTTAATAAAACTGGTTGATTGAAATAATTTTTTCTCATTTTCATATATCTACTGGCAAAGGTATGCGAAAATCAAAATAATTTTTTTGTTTGCGAATAAACTCAAACTATTTAAATGCGTAAATTTCATATATTGAAGAAATCTTTTACTGCGTGCAAGTAAAAGATTTAGGGTAGAAGAAAGTCGGCTATTGAAGGTAAGATATTTAATTTAGCGTCGAAGTCAAAAATTACGTATGGACGAATAAAAGCGCGTGACTAGACAAGAACAGCGATATATCACACGTTGTGATCGGGCTATAAAGAATGAGCTACGAAAAGAAAACTATTTTGGAGGTATGAAGATTGCGCGAAAAAAATGTTTGTGATTCCTAAATCCTCTCCCGCTAAGCTTCAAAACTAGGGGGTGATTCGCTCAACCTTTTTTTCACACTAGCTGTGACCCGGCCTACTGCACATCCAACCAATAGATATCCATATAAAGTATGAGGCAGCGCTCACAGCAAGACGTCTACAATTGATGGGTGAATGGATAAATCGAGACCACAAATTGTACCATCAGACGGTATTACAATCACTCGTCGGTCATATTCAAACAACGGAAAACTCCGACCGCATTCCCGAAGTGCGGCTTACAGGTACCGGTGATTCGTTTGTACCAGACAGACGCTCCTGGTAAAACGGAACACTAGCTCATGTGCCAGTGGGAACCAGCTGCTACATGGATGGGTCCAAGCTAGGAGGAAGGACTGGGACTTTTTATTGATGAACCAGAAGTCGAACTCTACTTCCGCCTCCCAGACCATAAAATGGTATTTCAAGCAGAAGTTCGGGCAATCGCGGAGTGTGTGCCCAGGCTCAGTAATACCACAAAGCCTAAATAAGCACATCTTCATCTTTAAGAAATTTGATACAGAAAAGTTGTTTGGCCAACAATAAACCCTGCCAAATGTAAAGAAAGTGTACCTATATCCGATTTTGCACATAAGAATTCGAATTTCTGAACAGAACTTTATAAAATTTAGCAGACAATTTATGGAAACAAGAACGTTACCTGGAAAATTTTAAGGATATCGTTCCTGATTTATATATAGGTCCTATATATAACTATATTCCGATTTTGTATGGAAGGCTATATAATCCGCTTTTTGAACAGATCTAATAAAATTTAGTTTATTTTAACAAAATTATGTATGTATATTAGTTTTTAATAACAGTTATTAATAAACAGTTTATAGTTCTAAATGAATTTATGAATGAATATATCGCTCACTCACTTCAAGACTGTCATAACTCAAAATTAACAATTGTTGTGTTTGCCTTACAGAAATGCACATTTTGCAAATATCCATAAATAAATCTCAACGAAATTGAGTTTATAAGTTAACAATCATATTTCGGATTATTTCACCTTTTTTAAATGTCTTATTTCACGTTATTTATTTTTTTATACGGACTTAAAGTTACACATCCTGACAATTTTCAGTTTTGAGTTAGACATTCTTGAAGTAAGTGAGCGATATGTACATAAATGAATTAGATCGGGTCACCTATATTAACGTTAAAAAAGATATAAGCATCTACAAAAACAATGTTTTTTTATATCTTAAAGCGACTAAAAAATAAACTCCAAAAAATAAAATTAAATATTCCCCATTGAAACAAGCTGCGAAATAACAGCCAACTTAAAAGTGTGAAATTAATCCCAATTTCAGTGAAATAACCACCAAAAAGAAAAACGCAATAATCCCCAACTTATTTCGTAACGAAATAACCCCCAAAAGTAAAACACGTTGGACTCAAAGTGAACTATCAGTCAAAAAAAAAATAAACCTCAAATTATTTTTGGCATATACTCGTATATAGAAGGATTTTATTTAGAATATTAAACAAATATTTATCAAATGTATATTTTCTGCAAGAATGCCTGTATAGAATCATTAACGCTGCTAGGCCCTTAGTTTTGTTGTAATATGCCGGCGTACTGCTTGGCAAAAATGAAACCAGAACCTTACAGTTGTGATGTAGGATACACTCTTTAGATTTCATTTCTCAAACCACTTTCATAGTCTGTTATGAATATTGAGCCATCCAAATTTAAGATATCTGAATTTATAAATCTGAATAAATAGCAAAACCAAAAATAAGGAAAAACATATATAAGGAAAAAATGTGATCAAAATTTGTAATAATGCTTTTTGAATAACAACAACGCATATTTTGCAACTTATTGCAGCGGGGATCATAGTTATATAAAGATGAGAAGAATTTTATTTCCGAAAAATTGGAAATAAAATTCGCGCACGTATTAAACCAAATTATAAAGTTATACTTACCCTCTACATATATTCAATATTGACTTAAAGAAGCTGCTTAAAGCACCCAATATGAACAACAGCAAAAGTACCGTCCTATTAGCCTTTATTGGGAAATATTTTCTATTATTTCACAATTCATTTTAAGGTAGGTGTTGCTCGTCCAAACTCTGAACAGTAACTGACAACAATTTTAACAAGAATCATTACATTGAATTTAACATATGTTTTCAAAACTTACAACAATATTTCTAGCGGTTTTTGCTTTAAATTATTTAAAATTGTTGAATTTTCTACAAATTAAATAAAATGAAATAACTCCCAAGTTAATATTTGGGAGTTATTTCATTTTATTCCCCAAAAATGGGAATGAAATAAAGCCCATATTCATGTGAAATAACCACAAAATTTTAATTTTTTTTTTGGGAATTATTTCAATTTTCTTTGTTGGGTGTTATTTCGTAGTGCCTTAATGGTCATAGAAATACATCTTTATACCCTCACTTTAGTGATATATCTTTTGCTACGGCCAAAAGTGTAACACATCGAAGGAGTGATCTAAGACCCTAAGTATGTTCGGCGGATATTTGTTTTGGGTCATTTTAAGTCGAATGAGAAATGCCCGTCTGTCTGTCTGTCTGCTGGCTGGTGCGCACGATAACTCTCGAAAGGAGTAACCGATCGACTTCAATTTTGGTATGTGGTAATATTTTTTTCTATCCCCGGCTAAGTTCGAAGATGGGTCATATTGGTCGACTCCTTCTAGTACATCCGCCACAATGGCTTAAAATGTTGTGAAATATTGATTCTTTATAAACTGCTATATTAGTTTATTAGTCGCTATCAACTCGAGAAAAAGGGGCGAAGTTGTCGCGCCCCTTTTGGTATCTCCCACACAAATGCACCATTTTGCACTAAAAGTTAACAGCCTATAAAATGAATACCAGTGTATTAAAATACTTGTACTTGTTCATCGTAATGCTTTTATGCCTACAGTCCAGTGAAAAATGGGGGTTATTTACACGCCCCTTTTGGTACCTCCCATAAAAATATATTTTTTTGCACTAAAAGTTAACAGCTTATAACTTTAATACCAGTGCATACAAATACTTAAGATTGTACAGTGTAATAATTTTATAGTGCCTACAGTTCAGTGGAAAATTGGCGTTATTGCAACGCCCCTTTTTGTACCTTGTTATATTTCGTATATAATTCGGCACAGTGCAATGTGTATCTACTGTTCAGCGAAAAATAAACGTATTTTTTAAGCCCCATCTAGTAACTCCCACACAAATTGACAGATTAATTAATTAATACCTTAGTCGGTTTACCCAACTGAAACTTTCTTACTTGTTTTATATCTCTATATATCATGTATCTATACGTATAAAAATGAAATGGTGTTCGTTGGTACGCGATGGACTCGAAAACGGCTGAACAGATTTTGCTGCATTTATGCATGAGAATATCTTTTGGCGTGTGGAAGGTTCGTAGCTATATTCGGTTTTGATTGGACAAAGGGGCGTCGAGTGCTGGAGCAAGAAACTGGCGTGATAGTAACAGTAGGCGTGGCCCCGCCCACACAACCTGAAATGTGAAACATGACATCTGAATATATAATATTTCCTGCACTATTGCAGTTAGCCTGTAAACATGATGTGTAACCTTCGAACCAAATCGTATTAACAATGGGTACTCCTACACAGCCTGAAATTTCAATGTTCAATATTTCGATCGCTATATCAGCCATGGTTTCGAAGTTTCGCTGTCTGGCCTTTTAGCATTAGGCGTGATGGGGCTACAAACAGGAACGATGGAAACAGTTGGCATGACACCCCAATATAAATAAAAAATGTAGAACGCAATATTTGAAATAGTATTGCGGTAATATCTTTGCAAAAGAGAGTGATAGGGGCGTGGCGCCGCACAGTGGAATATTTTCACACAAGACGCGGCAAAAATTAGAAGGAATTGAGCTAGAGCTTTGAAATTTGGTACATATCACTCATTTCGCCTAATTAGCTAAAACCCAATTTTTTGCTTAAATCCGCCCATAACCACGGCTACTTCCCACATAACCTAAAATTAAAAATCTTGGTATTTTTCTCAATTTAGCATTTATATTATTACAAATCACTTGTAGAGATTGTATTTGAGTCCTCAATTATATAAACATCACAAGTGTCACGCCCAACGCCCATATATCAATTTAAATTTTTTACGATGTTGGAAATTACAGGAAATTTTTTTATAAAACGCTTTGTATCTTTTGTTCTATGTAAATCAGTACATAGAACAAAGTATATACCTAAAGCGCAATACATAAGCTCAACAGTTGCAAAAAAATCATGATGAAATAGTTTACAGTTTTTTGTTAATTAATCAATCATTCCAACTATCCAGAAAAAATAATCATTGATTTAGCAAAGTGTTCATTAATAATACGTCATTTTTAAATCATACTTTTAGGAATATGTTGAAAGGGCACACAAACAATGAGGCATGTACATATATATACATAGTAGATTGGCAAACAAATGTTCGCTTATATGAATATTTACCTCGTTCATGTCGGTTGCCGTTTAATTCGGTCTGTAATCGTTGATGTAAACTGAGATACTCTTTCGGCTCAAGACCAACTTGCGTTTATACATGCTTTATATGCTTTTTGTTATATTTGCAGTCAATTTATCATTTGCCCCTTAAGGTATGCTTTGGTAATGTTGTTCAATACATAGCAAGATGGACTAAAAATAACGAATTTTGTGTTGTTTTTTGCCGAGTAGGTTTTACCATTTCGTTAAATAAATCAACATAGGCAGGTATAGGCAGAATTTTCTTTTTGCAATGGTTAACTGAGAACCTAGTTTATCAATTTTTGTTAATGCCAAGACATCGGTCGGCCTCGCGAGTTTAATTTTATCCTGAAGAAAATGAAACACCCTGAATTTTGGCAACTTCCAGGTAAACCGCTGCATAAAAAGGGAAAATGACAACATAATACTAGTTTTTTTAATGCAAAAAAACACGTCAAAAGGTTCTGTATAGTATGACTTAAACGAAGTTCCAATGCGTCTCATAGTTTCGGAGATATGGGCTTACAAAATACCCTCTTATATGACAAACTTTGGAACCATTGTACCATTTATGAATTTCAAATGCTTGTACCGCGATAGTTCGCCAAAATATCGGCAAAACCTTTAAAGACTTAGTTAATTGGAATGTTCTTTACAGATTGGAATCAAAACTGTTGAGATTGGGCCTCATGAAAATTGGGAGTTTTTGCCGCTCATAATACACTGTGCGCCGCCCATACAACCCGATGTGAATTTGAAAAAATTCCAATATTACTGCAGGACAGTTTTGAAAATTTGCATGACAATACTCGTAGTGTGGATGGACAATGTACTCAAAACGAAATATAGAGATGCCTTGCACTCATCGTTTTTTAGTGGATGCTCTACGGAATCTGATTAAAAAGGTGATCAGTGGAAGTATCTGTGCATACGACACGCTTGTTGAAGACGAAATAACTGGAGACCATTATCTCTAGATTGACGCTTGACCAAGTGTGTTTAGTATTCAAGTGCCTTAAAAGTTAGCACGTGACTCAACAAAATTGGGAGATATCGGATTAGAGGGCGTGATTACGCGCATGCGGCATCGTTATAGAAAAAATAAGTACTTATTGCACTAATTGGTATGACTGTATTTCACAACAATCTATATGCCCCAACAGAGAATGAGCGACGTAGCCAAGGTGATTTGACGGTTATTGCACTACACGAAATTTGTGCATTTAAGTGTAATATGGATGACCCGGAAACACTGCCGTAATATCAAGATCTTCAACATATCTACTATGGTTCTATTTCAAGGAAACGCACTTTGAGGGCAGCGAAGCGCACCGGGTCAGCTAGTACAGCTAGTTCTTTTGGCCCACCCTTTATATATATATAAAAACGTAGACAAATTCTTTGTAACGCCATCACGCAAAAACTACTGGACCAATTTTAAAAATGTTTCTTTCATAAGAACGCTTCTTGGCCACAGATGGTTCTTAAAAATAAAAAAGTGGGCGGGGTCAAAAGTGGGCGTGGCATTATTTAAAATTAGAATATCTCAAAAAGTATTCATCCTAGAAGAACAAAATTTGGAGCATACGTTATTCGAACTATTATATAAAACTTCAAATGGACGGGATTGGATAAGTGGGTGTGGCACAGCTTGAAAATTTAATATCTCGCAAACTATTGACCAAAGAAAGTTTGATATGTAAAATTTGCATATCTCAAAGAGTGTTGATCGTAAAATAACGAAATTTGGTACATATGTTAGTGGAGCAATTATCGAGCACGTCACTAAAAATGGGCGTTGTCGAATTAGTGGGTGTGGCAAAAGTGGACGTAAGATTATTTTAAAATGTAATATCTCGAAATTTGGCATAAATTTTAATTAATTTAATTGTTGAATATCTCGGAAACTGTTTATCGTAGAAGAACGAAATTTGTTTTGAAGTTATGTGGTCAATATTAGTAGTTTTCCAAGAGCGGGCGTGATAGAATTAGTGGTCGTGGGATTATTTAAAGAAATAATATTCCGAAATGAGTTGATCAAAGATGAACGAAATTTGGTATGCATGTTATCCGAGTTCGTATCAGCAATTTCTCCAAAAGTGGGTGGGGAAAAATAAATGGGCGTGGCATTCTTTACGAAGGTAACGTCTCAGAAATCGTAGAAGAATAAAGTTTAGTCTGGTAGTTGGTAGATTCAATGGAAACAACTTCACCTGAAGTGGAAGGGATGGGATAAGTAGATTTGGCTCCTGCCATACGAATTTAATAACAATTATCATATACCCAGATGTCGATTACACTGACCATCTTTAAATTTGGTGTTTGCTCTTATGTTTATCGGACCTGTGTACATCTTGCTCCCTCTACCTATGTGTGTATCAACATGTATGTGATATGTTTTTAGGTAAATACCACAAAAACAACTCGATCATCTATAGATCAATATAAGCTTTTTAAATAAATAAAAAAGTGGACTTTATTTAAATAGGAACATTGAACTATTACGATTGGTAGAGCCGCTTTATAAACTAAAATTTTACTGAATCACTGCAAGTTTCTGAAATTCGATGGTAATACTGAATTCGATGGTAAAAAATGATCCAGTTTATCTTTTACTATAAATGATCGTATGCGAAGCAGCGGGTATTTATTTGCTAGTATATTTATAAAATTATAGAATAAAAATAAAGCTGCATCAATTTCAAAAAATTTTGTTTGGTGGACTGTTTCTATGACTTGCCCATATGCTGATCAAAAGTCGTCATTTGGACTGAATATCGTCCACAAAAAAATTAAACATTGGAAGTCAAATTTGAATTACAGGTAGAGCTATTAAGGTATGTTCGCAAAAACAAAATACATTCCCGTAATATACTCGTCAGTGCCCGCCCATGATTTAAGACCTCTTAGATAAAAACGTGTATATTCGGCACAACCTAATTTGTATGTACAGAGAATCGTACAAGATTTTATAAAACGAAATATTACTGCAGCAATGTTTAGAAAGTACAAATGTACATATTTTTAGAATCACTGGTTATCTGGTGGGAGTAGTTGGGGACTATCAAATACTCTCCTCACAGTGCACAGTGCGAGGACCGAATACCCGATATTCAATGCTTATAAAATTTTTAGTGGAAGTATATGGTGGCTCGGAAGGCGAATAACAAAGCTCCACCATGCTCTCCCGCACCCATGCTTATTCGGACTACTAATATTCTTGTTCTTCATAATGGCAACAAAAAACAGCTGATGTGAGAAAAACCAAAACAATTCAACATCAAAACATGCTCACACCGACACACCCGACCCAACCCACTTCACCACCCCCAACCAAGCAACTCTGAATTCGTTCTCATGCATTTGTGGCGACGATGGATGAAAGAGTGGAAGAGACAAATGAAGAATGAATGAATGAATAACAACAACGAAAAAGAGCCAACAAATACTCACACACACACACACACACCCAAAACGGATTTACAAATGAGAAGGCAGGAATAGCCGCCACACATCCATCCATCGCTAATGGCCTCAAATGTTTGCCGAACGACTTTTTCAAACGGCAGCGAGTACACAGCACATTAGTCTAAAGAGAAATATCGACACGAAAAGTAAGTCGCCTCCTTGTGGGCCGTAGTAAAACGGGTGTCTGTGTGAATTCCAACGAAGCAAAATCTATATGTATCCCTCGAATTCATGGAAAACGTGGAAAATCCATACAAAAAACCACACAAACCGGAGTGTATTGCGTCTGTAGAACACGTGTGCTAAAAAATCCGCTTAAATTGCAAGTGCAACGATGTGAAAATTCATTTTTTCCTCTGGACCAAAAAGAATTTTTCAAAATTTCTATGAAAATTATGTGAAATTAGACAATTTTCATCATCCCAGGCCAGTGCGAGTGTTATTTTTGGCATGGTGCGAGCTGATCGGCCAGCATTCGGCGGTCGGAGTGTCTAAATATAAACACACGAATAGCTCGCGCTGAAGCAGATTTTCCGAATAGCTAAGAACATCTAGTGAAAAACTTGTTGAAATACATTCAATTCACTTCTATTCGAATCGAATTGGATTGACGAAAAACGAAAATAAAATGAATAAAAACACAAAAACCAAAAAAAATCTATGAGTGTGTGTCCGTCCAACGCAACAGGAGCGGGTGTGTAGTGTTGCCCCTATCCCCCACCAAGCCTTAAGGTAGTGCTGAACTTTCCACAGAGAATCGGACCCCTGGATTACTGATTCTTTGTGGAAGTTTGTCACAGGAAAAGTGAAATCATCCAGAGCAAGGCATCAAGGACTCCTATAATGTGTGCTTAAGTATTTGATTTGTGTTTTGTCTCTGATTTTGCATCCTATGTTACGAATAACATCACAAAGAAGGGAAAACAAAAGTACAAAGCGAGTGAAGAAATCATTTGTGGGTATACCAACAACGAAGTTACGTGTAGCACACTTTCATCTCGCAGTTACTGTTATTTACAAACAATAAACGTGGAGAGAGAGAGCCACAATGTTGTGGAGAGTTTTAAGTCGCAGGATAAAAGAGGATACAAACACAATGGACATTCAAACCATATACCGGTTTACAGTTTGAAAGTTACTCTTGATATTTCTCAGTAACTGAGATTCATCCACACACACATACACACAACAAGTGTATCTCACATGTATATACATATTCAATTAACATGACAATGCGAACCCCCCTCATACGTGATGAAAGACGACAACATTGTTTTGGATTTGTTGGTCCTCTTCGTCGTCTGTCTCTTGATAAATGTGGAATGCTGGTGCTCTCGAAATGTGAACATTTTATTTCAATTCATTTCAAGTGCTAACATTTATTTTTATTCATATACCACATTCTCCTGCCGTCGCCTCAGCCCTTCTCTATACATCCACTTCAAGTATTCATTATTCGTCAATTCTTTGCTTATGAGAAATCTCCATTGGCCACCATTGTCACCACTAGCTCGTTGCAAATATAGCTCGAAATAATAGAAACAAATTCGTCTGTACCGGGACCCGTTCACAGATATTCATTATTTAATACCTTCTAACAGTAAATACTAAATATTTAGTCTGTCTGTGTGTATGTCCATCTACATCCACATTTGTTCATCTTCCTACACAAAATCACAGTAAACCCCAAATAAATCACACTCTCAACTAGTATTTTGAAGAGTGTCGACACAGTGGGATCCGTTATAACGAAACTTATTATATTAGACATACTTAAAAAGAAGGCCACATGGAAGTGTTTTTGTCATTGTTTTGGTAAAAAAAAATCTGGTACGAAATGTGTTTTTGGCTGAGAATATCCAAACATACTAATATTTGTGTGTGTGAGCGTGTGTATGCATGTTTATTAGGTTGGAATGAACAAACACATCTATTCAGTCTCCCCTACAATAAGAATATAAGGGGTATTTCGTTGTTTTGAATTTGTATTTATCAGTAAGACTGTTCACAATTTTTCCGAAATTTGCGTGAAAGTCATTTACAATGTTGTTATTATACTAGGATAGTTTATGTCAAGATCAAGCGATTATAGTTTAGCAATTGGCAGTGGAAACCACTATTTAGCAATAGCGCATTTTCATTAGCAGGTAATATTGGTGATGAGAATTGCATTCGAACTGACATCTTCAGTTCAACCATAAATCCATACAAAAACAACTTCTGCCGAATTCCGGCTAAAATTCTGTCTTGAGAATACTAAAGAAAATGCACTTCATTTTTGCATTTCTTACCACGTAATATAATGACTTACTTTTACCCAAATGTATAGCCTTCAGCAGTCTGTGGTCAGGGTGTCATAAATTTGGTTTGATCCAGATGTTTGTTACCTCCTAAAATAATGGAGCTAGATACACCTTAAAGCATACCGATCAACTTAGAACCACTAGGAGATTCAATCTAACAATGTCATGTCTGTCCGCTGGCCCATCTTAAGTTTGTTCGCAAAGTGCAGGTCGTAAATTTAACTCCGATCTTGATGAAATTTGGTGCAGAGAATCTTCTTGCATCAGGAATCCTCTTGAAATTGGCCAAAATCGGTTCAGATTTAGATATAACCCCCTTATGTGGTTGTCCGCATCGCAAACGAAAGCTTCTTTTGAATATCCCCAAAATAATTCTGCTGTATCTCTTGAATTAGATCGATATAACATAACCTCTAAAATTAGTGCAAAATGTCTGGTATTTGCAAGAAAAACATGAATTTTAGAGGTTATGTAATATCGATTTAGCTCACTGGTGGCTCAAGATATACCAGAAATATTTTGGAGATATTCACTAAACAGAAGAAGCTTTCAATTGAGATGCGGAAAACCGCGATATATTTGTTTTTACCCGCCCTATTGTCCATATGTATATCATGATTTAACATTTAAACGAAATATACGATTTTTTTAGCAGATCTTTATGAAATTTATCACAGGACACTTTTATATGACAGTTATAATCTCTGCCAAATTCATGAAATAGATATTACCCCCTATGAATACCTATATCCTGATTTTTTCATCGGTTTATATTCAAATATAGTTCCTGTATACGAGTATATTTATTGAATATGACACATGAAGTAGATCGTGCACAAAAGTCAATTGAAGTGTAGGTAAATTGCTCAATGAAAAACACTAATGGTGTTTTCTTTCTAAAAAAAAGTTGCCCTGACAGTGAGAAGCATTTTTAAAATCAAAATTGCAAAACCGGTAGCCTTTTAACTCACTAAAAATAAAGAATACTTCATGGCACCACCTATATAAAGCATCTGTCCAAACTTAATTAAAAAAATACTTTGACACCACACGCGTACGGTATTAAGGTGAATCGACGCTGAAAAAACATATGTTTCGTAGGGAAGCATCCTCCCCTTTGATTAAATATAGAGCTGAAAAGTTGCATTTTGCACCGTGCGAGTGCGACACTTCTAACAAAAGAAAACGAAACCCTTTCGTAGTACAGCACATGTTTACAAACGAAAACAAAAAAAAACTTTAATAGGGCGAAAGGCGGGAAAAATGTAGCATTTTTTGTTACAAAAGAAAAAAGCATGAGGTGATCTTAAAACGGGAAATCAATAATGAAAGCGTTGATATTGCTCGTGAGTTAATCGTAAAGGTTAGACCCGCTCAATCTATGTTAATTCCCTATTAGCGGATTACGATTTTCTATAAAACGGATGAACAATATGTAGGTTTAAAAATCTGATTCCAATAGACTGTACGGGATATGGTGGATCAGGGAGAATCCACGCCCTAAAAGGGACGAATTTCCTTTAACGACACTGGACAATTCGACTAACACCCGTGATTTACATTATTTCCCGGAAAAGTTGAATAGGTATATAACATAGATGCTAAAAAAGTGCATCACATCGTTTTAAAATTGCCCAAAAAGGCTTTAAGGTAGAAATGCATTCATTTTGCATATTCATGTTGTCACTCCGTTTGTAACACCTCTAAATATTGATCTGACACCCCATAAAGTATATATATTCTTAATCGTCGTAAAATTCTAAGACGATTAATCCATGTCCGTCCGACTGTTGTAATCACGCTACAGTCCGTAATAACAATATTTCCTATAGTGGCAGATTGTTTGGGATAGCAAATGGGCCATATCGGTCAATGTTTTGCTATAGCTCCCCTGTAGAGGTCGCTCCAAAATACGGTTTTTGAGCTTTAGTTACCACATTTTGTAAAGCAATTTAGCAGAAACTTTGCAGTTTGTATTCTATTTTGACAAGAATTCAACACAGCAAAAATCAAATATATACCAGTAAAATTTTATTTTGTAGCTCTCAAAAAGCTATTTTAAGCCATAAATACCACACTTTTCAGGTGAAGAGTTTGGCTAAAGAATTTGCGGCCTAAAAATTGCAGCGTTCCTTTTTTTTTAATAATTTACTTAAACAAAATGGATCGTTTCATGGTTTTCTCCATATACAAAGATTTTTCCAGTAATAAAATTTTATGCAATCCATGGTGAAGGGTATATAAGATTCGGCATGGCCGAACTTAATGCTTTTACTTGTTCAAAATAATACAGCAACTTGTCCACTCGTGTCTGTATGTCATCTCGCTGTACACGGTTCTTTCCCAAAACGCCTTCGATGACTTGTTTCAATGCGTTCCATGCACATAGATGGTTATAATGGTGATACATCAATAAAAAAAGTCCACTTCCCTTTTCTCCCTTTTCTCAATTTAATTGACTGTGAACGAAGTAGATATCATGAAGGAACAAGAAGAACACATTTATAAGCGTTTATGCACCTGTGTTTTTGCGACTTTTAAGGCACTGGATGCATTTTTTTCGAGTAGGTTTGTTGCGCATTTTTTTCTCCTACTCAATATCTGCAACTTTGCTTCAGACACAAAAGAGATATTCCGTACGTTATACCGAGACATAACCGTGTTATAATATAGAAAAAGGGCTAAAAATCCACCTTGAGCAAAAAAAATCATATGGCCTAAAAAATTTTTAATTAAGTCATCTTGACTAAACGAATGATGCAGAAGTTCTTATTTTTGGGGCTACTTTCACGTCCAATTCTCAGAGTTGAGTCCCAAATCATGTGTTGTACTGTGTAATTAAACTAATGCAAAATGTCATGGTAATAGTATATGAACTACGGAATGGGCATATGTATGGGGCAAAATCTAAATCAGATCAGATGGTCCAATAATTTACTCTTCACAAATTGTCATGAATATCGGAAGGAAATTATAGCTCCTACTGAAGATAAAAGCTAAATCGAAGGTACAATGTGAATGTGAACCGATTTTCATCAATTTCAATAAGGATCGTCAGGGGTGAAATGTGAAAGGTATATGCAAAACTTAATTGAGACCGGACATATACGTTGATTACAAGATCTGTACATTGATTACAAGAATTCATGGACAGACGGAGAGACATCGCTAATTCGTCTGAGAAAGTGATTATAAGCCGATCGGTATAATAAACGATTGGTATATATCATCTCCTTCCGCTGTTACAAAAAGATATAGCTCCCTGAACACAGTATTGTGTGCAGGGCCATATTAGATCACTTCTAAGATATAGCGATTTCTAACTTTGTTTTCGCGAAAAATTAATGAATTGTTTAAATATTTTTTTATAAAAAGCCCAAGGAAATGCTTTATGAGACGATATTTTCTATTTTAAATTTGAATTTAATTAAATTCGTGCATTTAAATAAGCTTGAAAAAACTTTTACAGAGACTTCTTCGTTTTGAAATTCGTGAGTTTAATTTAAATGAGTTAATATCTACAATATTAACTCATTTAAATTACTGTGGCATAGTAGACAAACATTTTCGCAGAATTTATGAAAAATCTATATATATAAATATATTAATACCCAAATAAAAGGTTATTTATACTGACTTCGGGAATATGCTTACCCCACCAACATCTTTAATTTTATTAGCATTTCTCCCACGACCATCGGATCTACGATCCGGAACTACCTAATTCCAGTTTGGCCAGGGATCATCAACTCAGTGATGTGTATCAACCATTTGGATACAGAAGAGCAGCTACATACAACAGTCTATAAATTGTACTATGAATCACTTTTTGATTGTTCTAAAATTCCTCTAATATGTCAAAGTGAATTTTTTCGGAAAATGACGATTTTTGAAATTTGGTAAGCTCAGCCGCTGCCGCCGATTGATATTTTTTCAATCCGTCACCGCCGCCGACAGTTTTGGTCGGCTTCATTGCCTGGGCCCTGCCCATACCACTCCAGAATTGAACATTCAGTTGCTAATCCATAAGCATATTTTGTTACAAATCTATATTTAGGAGTTAATCACATTAAAATTCTTGTTCATTTGCAGGACAACTGTAAAGAACATTTTAAAGCCTACCACACATTGTGGTACAGGGCATTATAAGTCTGTTTTGTGGCAAATGTTTATAACACATGCAAATACAGCTAGACCCACCTTAAAGTGTACCGATCGTCACAGTTTTACTAACTGAGTTGATTTAAGAGATTTGGTAACAAGGACTCTTTCACACCTGGGAAACCCCTATTGAAATTGGTCAAAATCGGCATTTGAGACAACTTTTGAAATTGAGATATATTGAACAAAGACTTTGACAGAAATATTCACCACCCTAACAATAAATGGGCAATATCGAAGGGTCCGCCATAACTATTGAATACAAAACATTTGGAGAACCATTGTACGAATCGGCCTGAGTTTTGCCATTTATACATTTTAACTGCCGTGATAATATCTGTGAAACAAAATAAGTTTCTAAGTAAGTATATATCTAGTGCATGCTTACTTTGACAAAGTGATTTTGCATACAATACGAGCGATTGAGATAAACAATTAGGACAAGTTTATAACATTTTTTACCTGTGGTTATCGAAATTCCTATACGAAACACATGTTAGGTTCCTATTTCTTAACTTTGAGGCAACGAAATGGACCGGGTTAGGCTAGTCAGATTATTATATTCTCACGATATTCTATGTGAATAGAATCATTATCATTTGCTACGAGACTAAAGTGTAACACATCAAAGGAGTGACCTACGACCCTAAGCATGTGGAAACCCGTTTTAGGACATTTTAAGTCATTTGAGCAATATCCGCCAGCGTGTCTTTCCGTCTTGCTGGAGCGCACGATAACTCTCGAAAGATTATCACGTTGAGGAAAATGAGAGGTACCTTTTGGTACCTCTCACACAAAGGTACAATTTTTGTTCATTTAATACCATTGCATATAAATACTTGAAATTTTGTGCAGTGTAATGCTTTTGTAATACCTAGAGTCCAGTGAAAAGTGGGCGTTATTGGCAAGCCCCTTTTGGTACCCTCACACAAATAGACCATTTTTAACCACATGTTAACAGTTTATAACTTTATTAAATTCAATTTTAATTGATAATAATTTAATCAAAACATAAAAATAAATACATTTTTAACCACATGTTAACAGTTTATAACTTTATTAAATTCAATTTTAATTGATAATAATTTTATCAAAACATAAAAATAAATAAATGTACGTATATTTTTTGGGACTGAAGGTGAGGGGATTCGTAAGTCGGTATACCCGACTGAACTTTCTTACTTAATAGATATATCGCTTAATTCATAAAACTTAATTATCAAACGTGTTATTTTATGTTACGTGTTATGCATTTAATTACCTAACCGTCTTAGTATCCGGTTGACAAATATTGTCCAAAAAATCCAATCCAAATTCCATTTCAAAATTATACCAGATAACTCTGAACTTTATAGGGACTACCTTATCACTCCTGTAGATAAGTTCCTCTTACCCATGATGTGTGTAATCATTAAATCGCTGTTTGATTTCCTCTCGTAGTACGAGTACGTACGTACGTACGTTTACGTATTGTGTGTCGCCACAAATCCATCCATTCATATGGTTCCTATACAGCTGCTAATTACACTTGAACTTATCCGCTCATCCACTCGAATGTGTTACCTGGCCTGCGACAGTCGAGTCAATGTTTGATCTCTCTCGACTCATTGTACACGTAGTCCACAAATAACTTGGAGTGCTTATCATTAGAATAACTCGTCAGGACAAGTATTTATATATTCCGCTTAATTAGCTCTTAAAATGTCCATGGATGGTTGGTTGCCACACATATACACACATGCACTTCTTTCCAAACACGTTCATCCAAGAGGCATACTCACACTCACGTATACTTTGTATGTCTACAACTGAGGCTGAAGGATATTCGAGTGGGTATGAGGAGTACACCCGGGTGTCTGAATACAAGTGTGCGTGTGTGTGTGTGTTGAATTGTAGTCAACGATGTTAATGTGACCAATAACACAACCGAAATCAGAACGAAGCCTTGGGTGTTGCCTTTAGATTAAACACGAATCAAATGATTTCCAATCGATTTGTTAACCATATAAAGAAGTTAATTAAAGGGCACAAGCACAATACCACATACATGCACATATACACACACACATCTATTCGAAAGCATCAAATAAGTCTGAGTATGCTTGTGTTTCAGTAAATGTATTGTGCAGACATTAGGTTCCGGTCTTATGCGTGTTGATATGAATAATTAATCCTTCTTCACCTATTACAATACACATATAAAATGCACACTCGCATACATACGCTCACATACATTGGAATTAAAGAAACGGATTTTTTCGATATATAAATAGTGTTAACCGAAATTATAGGCGTGAAATAATAAATCCCTAATGAATATCTATTTCTGGGAGTGGGGATACCATCAAACTGTAACAGGTATTCACGTATTTGGTACAATTTTCCCTTTTGGAAATTAAGTTTAAGACAAATATAACTAACTAAAGTCATAATGAATATAACTTACTAAAGTCATAAGGAAACGACACAATGTTGTCGTCGTATATCACATCGAGAGATGCACATGAAACATTGAGAGCAACAACTAACTAAAACATGACTTAAATTGTGAATTCTTTTTAAAGACTGAACCTTTATCTCCTTTTAAATTTTTAAATTTTAATAATGTGAATTAGAAACAAGTAAGAAAGTTTCAGTCGGGTAAACCGACTAAGGTATACCCTCACTTTGTGAGTAATGTAATATTGAATATTACTCGAATTATTCTGTCAATTTGTGTTGGAGGTACCAGAAGGGGTTTATCAAATACACCTTTTTTTTTGCTGAACATTAGATACTTTAAATTCATTGCACTGTGCCGACTTATAAGCATTTATGTCCGCTGGTATAAACTTTATGAGACATTAAATTGTGGTATGATTTGGGCATTTTGTGTGGGAGGTACAAAAAGAGGCGTGGCAATAACGCCCATTTTTCACAGGGCTATAGACACTATAAAAACATTACACTGTACAAAATTTCAAGTATTTTTATACACTGGTTTTAATGTTATAAGCTGTTAACTTTTGGTGCAAAAAGGTACCTTTGTGTGGGAGGTACCAAAAGGGGCGTGACAACAACACCCATTTTTCCCTGGACAGTAGGCAATATAAAAGCATAATACTGTACAAAATTTCAAGTATTTTTATACACTGTTATTAATGTTATAAGCTGTTAACTTTTGGTGCAAAATGGTGCATTTGTGTGGGAGGTACCAAAAGGGACGTGGCGACTTCGCCCATTTTTCTCGCGTTGATAACGACTAATAAGCTAATACTATGTGTGGAATTTCAAAAGATTCGAATAAGTAGTATAGCAGTTATTAAAGAATCAATATTTCACAACATTTTAACCCTTTGTGGGGGAGGTACTAGATGGAGTGGACCAATATGGCCCATCTTCGAACTTAGCCGGAGATAGAAAAAAATATTACCACATACCAAATTTGAGGTCAATCGGTTACTCCTTTCGAGAGTTATCGTGCGCACCAGCCAGCAGACAGACAGACAGACGGACGGACATTGCTCATTCGACTTAAAATGACCCAAAACGGATTTCCTCCGAACATACTTGGGGTCTTAGGTCACTCCTTCGACGTGTTACACTTTTTTCCGTAGCAAATGATATATACCCTCGTCACACTAAAGTGAGGGTATAAAAATCGCTACATTGTGCCGAACCAATTTTTCTTAGTGGTACAGGATATTTATTAAAAGTTTGTTTCTTGGCAGGTGTTTGTAACTAGGGATGTAACGAAAGTGACTTTAGCGAGAGCTAATGCGAAAGCGAATATTGAAATATATTTCATGCGAATGCGAATAGTAAAATAGGCATTTTTGCGAAAGCGAATAGTGAAATATGCATTTTAGTGAAATAGTGAAATATGCAAAGCGAATAATAGTTTAACCCTTTAGTACCAACAAAATTAAGGACCAGAATTGATACTTTTTCAGGACGTTCAAGTCTTAAGGATATTTTCTATATATTGACCAACTGTTACCACAAAGACAAACATATTTTTTGCAACTTTTTTGAAGAGATGTAGATATTAATATCTTCAAAGTATATGAAGCCGTTAAAATGATATGACAATTTTAACAAATGGAAGCGAAAACTGAAATACATTTTTGCGAAGGCGAATGCGAATGCAGTTAGGAGTCTGTCGTACCTGGAAATAACACTATAGAAATCGGTTCAGATTTAGATATAGCTCCCATACCAGTATATATGTTTCACCCAATTTGGCCCTATTGAAGCTGTATTTTGCATCCAATTGTTTTTAAATTTAGCATGGTAGATTTTATTGACCTATTCACCAACATTTCCGAATTTGATATATATATGATTTGTACGTTTTTACCATATAGAATCTGTAGTTTAAATACAATCGTTTTTACATTTAGTATGGTAAAGTTTCTTTGTTTAACGTAGTTAAATCGTCTGCTCTTCATGACATTTTCCGGTGTGCTATAAAATATTAAAATTCAAAGATACAATCGGCAAAAACGGCTTACTACTCGTATCGTAGTAGATTTGGATCTGCTTTATAATAAAAAAAAAACCGGAAAAACTATACGGGATATATGTATTGGTAAAATTATGACAGGATGTGATGCCGATATTGATGTAGATAATATTAACCAGGATTTCACTAATACCCAGACTATACCGCTAAAAACTACTTTTCATATCTTTGTGGTCCCATCCACACCCTCCAACGATAATAATAGTTTCGAATTTTCCGGGATTAATCAAAGTGATGTGTTGTTAAATTTTTTACGCGTAAAATCAAATGCTGTAGGGTATGATAATATAGATCCGCGTTTTCTAAAGCTCTTGCTACATCCACTACTACGACCAGGACTTTTCCTTTAGCATGGAAACATTCGAAAATTATACCTCTTCCTAAGAATGGAAAGAAGTATCGACCAATCTCAATTTTAAGCTTTCTCTCAAAAGTATTTGAAAAAATACTAACCTCTCAAATTACCACCTAATTGTAGGCCAATAACTTAATCAGCTCAAAACAATCCAGGTTTCGAAGAAATCATAGTTGTGTCAGTGCCTTATTAGAGTTTTCGGAATAATTAGATGTAGTTTAGATAACAACATGTCTACGATCTTGGTACTGCTCGACCATTCGAAGCCCTTCGACACTGTGGATTACTCAACTCTCTGCTCAAAGCTACTCTATTTCTCCAACTTCCATCCTACATCTACTCATTTAATTAGGTCTTATTTATCATACATACATCAAATAATCTTTAAGGGGGTTCCTCAAGGCTCAATCCTTGGTCCACATATATTTCCAATTTATACTAATGACCTGCCACAACAGTTGTCTCATTGTAAAATACATATCTACGCTGATAATGTGCAGGGTTATATTAGTAGTCCAGTGGAGGAAATAAAAGGTGTTGTCCTTAGATTGAATGATGACTTACAAAATATATATAACTGATGTGAACTATTTGCCAGTTGTGATGCACCTAGCAAACGTAAAATGAATATTCTTTACAACAATATTATTCGGTATGTATGTGGTTTGAAAAGATCTAACTCAGTAATACCATTTTCGAAGTCTCTTTACGGCTTCTCCTTTGAAAATCTTCTGTCCAGTAGAGTTCTTATTTTTCTACAAAATATTATTTATACCCAAAATCCCCCTTATCTGCACGAAAAACTCACATTTACAAGGTCCAATAGAGGAAAGAACTCGATACATAGGAATTTGGTTTCTGAAAGGCAGTTCTTTATAATATATTATATTCAATTAATCAGCAATGCTAAAAAGTTTAGAACCGAACTCTTAAAAATGTTTAACTAATTCCTTGTTTAAATTTTCCACGTGAATGGTTTCGGGTACAAATAAACTCATTATACCGAAACAGAACATTAAAACAGAACATTTAAACTGAACATTAAAACAGAACATTTAAACATAACAGTATAAAACTGAACAGAACATTATTGCGATTTTTAGGGCACTGGATGCACTTTAGGTAGGTCTGTTCCCCATTTTTTCTCCTATTCAATATCTACAACTTTGCTTCAGACGCAAAAGAGATATTCCGCAAAAGAGATATAGAAAAGTGCATGTCCATTAAAGCATTAATTGAGCCAACGTGACTAAACGAATTTTTTTGGGACTACTAACTAAACCCAATTTTTGGGGCTCCTTTCACGTCCAATTCTCAGAATTGAGTCCCAAATCAATGAGCTGAAAAATGTTGTACTGTGTTATGTTTTGAAGATAACATATTTCAAATGGTGCTCACTGTGCTCTTTCCACAACATTTCCATAACTTTCCTTAAAATTAGAGGTCCCAGCGCCCTTACGTCTTCTGGGATATTGGCCTTATGCTGATGGATGGTTCGTGTCTTATTGGCATACAAACTTGCCTGTAGGGAGCAACATAAACAATCGGGAGCCATTAAATCGGGCGAACAAATGCTGATTTTGAAAAAAATCCGTAAACGTAAAATTTTTTCAGTTATTAAATAATAACGTTGAATAACATGTGCAACCCTGTGTAAAAATGTTATGTAACGCCATCATCTACTGGACCGATTTTAAAAATGCCTCTTTTATGTGAAAGAGTTATGGTCACAGAGGGGTTTAAAGCAATGCAAAAGCGTGTAAAAATTCAGCGACAATGGTCTAGCAAAACACGCCTAATGCTCATTTTGGAAATTCGAAAATTGTAGTTAGCTAAATTCAACGGACTTCATCATTTCGACAAAAAAAATTTCGACTAGTACATCACGTCGACGGGGCATCATTTTTTCCAGAAACGTAATCGCCATAATTTATGCTATTGATACGAAACATTATAGATCATATTAACTTCGTACATTGATTAAATCATATGCATATTTGCGTTGATACAAAATTAAATCACAAGGCTCCTTTCTGCCTCAAATTTTGTTGGGGCTGTGTGATTAGCATTCTCAGTAATCCTTACAATAACAGTATAAGCAGCAGCTGTAGCGCCAGCAAAAAAAGGAGTGAAATTAAATGCGAATAATATCTCTAATTAGGTGCCATTCTAATTTAATTGGCCTCCTTTACCATGTGCTGGTGAAACTAATAAACCAATGAAATATCTGTAATTATGGATGCATTCATTCATTCATGAAACACACGAATGATTGTGTGTGTTTGTGTTTTTGTGTGCATGAGTGAGTATGTGGATGCGTGTGAATTTTATTAGGTTCAAATTTGCAAAACAGTTACAACGAAAAACACTCACCCTCTCTCTCTCTCTCGGTTGTTCATCTACCTCTCATATAAAAATACCAGAGCAAAGCAATATGGCGGCAACAGTTGTTTAGAAACACACACTTATTCTGATACATATGTGTACAGATGAAACGAATGACATCCGCGCCTACGTTTGTATATGAGGTGACACACATGCAGCCGTACTTATTCATAAAGTTTCGTTTCCGCACAAACACATGCATATTTCTGTATCGATATGTAAAAATGTATGTATATACGAGTAAATACATATGTGTATGTTTGTTTATGCATATCTACATTTATGTTATGCGAATGAGTAGAACAGTAAATGTGGTTCTATTAAAAAGCACGTGTTTCTTGTCCCCCCGCGTTTTGCCAATAAACACGCACACACATTCGCACTGATCATGTGTGTTGTATGATACCCTCCTCCTCTCTCTCTCACACGGATACTGTGTGGCAATGTAAAACACTCGTATAATGTAATTTCAACTTGTAAGTGGTGTAATTGAACACGTACACTGAATACACATACATACGTACACTCACTGTGTACACAACTCAACGCTCCGCAACACAAAGTAACATAACGCCTGAATTAAAAGGCAGCAAATTAATACATTCTTTTGTATGAATGAATGAATGTGAGTGAGTGTTGGTGTTTCAAGGATATACTTGTACACAGACAAGTTCGTGTGCGTATCACCTCGGTTAATAGAATATTCAATAGTAAGAACATAAATATAAATACATATTTATTCTGTATGCCATCCTGTAAAAATGTAAATTTCACTTCGCTTAGGGGGAACTATACTCACTACTTCCATCACGGCAACTTTTAATTAATCTTGAAAACTAACATCGAAAATCAGTCCCAATTCTCCATTAGTTTATACGACACACTCACCACAATTCAGTAAGATACTCCCTGAAACTGCTACTGTAGGTTGAATGCAACATTGGGAACGGGTTTAAAATGTTTTTTTTTAAATGTTTTTTTTTACTGAGAGTAATAGAGTAATGACTTGGCTAAAGCTTTTTGACATTGGATCTCTGGTGATTAAAGTAGCGCAGTCATAGAGGTCAAGTTGGAAAATATTGCCACTAATGTAAAGAAACTTAAATGTCCCACTGGGGCAGTACCTATGTACAACTATTAGGATTTCGTATGCATTGCATCAGCAATACGCTTATAACTGATTTACATAGGTTAGTTTCCATTAGAATATTCATTTCAACGAATTTCAATAGTATATTTTTCTCTTATGAGAACGTGTAGGACACTGGCATATATCCTGGTAACCGTCTTGTAATACTCGTATGTCAGTTTCGAGAAACCGCCTGCACCTTCATAATTCTGTTAGCTCATTCATACGATATGTGTTATGGAATTCTTATGGCTAAGCTGATATTGTTTCATTCCATACATGGAGCATTTTTCAACTCCATACTCAGACTCCCACTCCAACCAATTCCTCCGACGTGATATATTGGCATCACTGACTGAAATATATATGGACATTTCATTGGGCAACTCAAAAGAATGCTTTATATTTTTGCAACTCTGTCTTGAATATTTTTCTTTAGCAATTCACTCACATTTAAATAAAATAATTTCCCAATGTTGGCTTCAAATCGTTGCATTAGACCTTGTCGATCTATCTATGTAAACAAATTTAAGAAATATTGTAGAAGATTGCCATTAAAAGATATATTTTAATAACTTCTTTTCTATACAAATTGTGTGCTGCCCGGAACATGCCGGAATTCAACTAAAATCAAAATATCTCAAAAATTTAAAATTTTTAGAGTAAATGATAAATATGTACTTAAGAAGCATTGCCTCTAGTATATGCAAACAAAAAGTTAGGTATTATTTATATAAGAAGCTTTACTGAATTTTTTTTCACTCAAAGGACAGTGTTTTGCTTTTGTGCCGTTCGTCACGCTGTACAATTGTAGATTTTTATCCAAACTAAAAAGATTTTAAAATTCTATATATGCTGTGTTATTAAGCTCGATAGACTTTACAAATTAGCTGATAACAATAATAATACTAAGATCAACATCAACTAAGTTATTGGGAAAAAACTTATGAAATTCCTGCCGTCCGCAACGCAGCAAATGGCCAGATATCGTCGCTTGATTGACCAACTTACGGAACTGACAATTTTTCGGAAATTGAGTTAAGGCCACCGTTGGACTTGCCTAGTCATAGTACAACGTGTGTATGAATTATGAGCATAAGCATTAGCTTTCTATGTCACTTAAAATTTTATTTTTTCAGAAATTAACTTTTAAATTTGTTTATGAATATTGAGGCAGAGGAACTTTTGTACATAATAAGAAAAAGAAACTGGAAATTGTTATATAAATATCGTATCCTGAACAATTTTGAAAATGTTAGTTCCGTCAGTTGGTCATCCAAGCGACGATATATCTCGTATTTGAAATTACTATTAACAAGTTAGTTCAAAACTGGCTATGGGTTATTTTATCATTTCTTTTGCAATCGAGATGATGTGAAATTTTTGTTATCATACATTTTTCATTAGATTTCAATATAACTAATAAATTTTACACTTAATTCGCAATAATAAACCAATTAACCTTTATTGTGTAGATAATATCATTCATTATCACAAGTACTTAGCAAAGACTCCAATTTAATTGAAATGCTTATTTTTGTTGCAAAATTACACTAATGTTCTTTTTAATTAATATATTTCCTGATAAATATCATTGTTGTTATCATTTTGTACATATAATTATATATTTGTAATCTACAGCTTAGCACAGACGGACATGTGAAATGAAAAATGACAATTGAACAGTTATATATTTCTAAGTCTCCGAAAGGTCAATTGATAAAATATTGAGTTATTAGAGAAATCAGATCCATGCCAATATATGGTAATCATTGACATATCAATGTACGACGTCGAATGCGGAACATAGATTCCTGAAAATATGTAATTACAATCTGTACCGGACATGACAATTTCCAATACGACAATCTGTCCAGTTCGTGTTGAACAAAGGAATCACGAAGTGGTGGACATAGTTCAATTAGCCTTGCCCAGAAAGAGACAAATACCGTGAATTTGTTATTGTTGAGTATCTGTCCCTTAAGGACAATTGGTCTGATGAAAGACATCACCGTAATTGGATGTCACTGATGTATTGTGTTGCCTTCTGTTGCGTTGCGTTGTGTTTGCCTGAATGTCGGCATTCACGAATATGTGGCTGAGTTTCAATTTGCATTAATTAACGCCCACGCCAGTGTGACAGCTTAATTACACACGTGATTTCAGTGAGACGGACGCACACACACATACTTACCTAAATGTGTGTGTACGTGTGTGCGTTTGCATGCATTCATAATACAAATCCTAATTAATGCTACAATTGTTTCCTATTTAACGCGCTCGCGCCCACAAACCCATTACACGCAAATGTTCGTAGACAGCGATGATGGGAAATGACGGGCAGAATGGTTTATGACAAATGACACAAGGATATACATATATGTATGTATGTATGTGTGTATACACTGGTGTATTTGTATGGCTGTGCCAGGAAACCTTGGACTCCGATGGTTTGAGGATACTGCAAGGACATTGACAAAAACGCAAAAAAATTTTGTAAAAACGTATGGAACAGTTAATTTCGACAATTATATTCCTTATAGAACTCCAAGCACCCACTTGGCCCTTACTCTTAAGCTTTACTTCTGATTTGGTACTTCTGATTTTTTATCTATAGCACAATCTGTTCATTACCAAATTTGGCACAAAAGAGTTTATTAGTTTAAGAATGAGCACTGTCACATTTAAAAGGCATCGGTTCTGAATAAGATATAGCCCCCATTCCTTCAGGTTTCGTATCAACGAACTACAGAAGCTTTATTTTACATGGCAGAGTGGAGTTTCTTGAGACACTGTTTGAAGAAAATCAATTCAGATTTAGATAAATCTGCCATAAATATTTATCTCTTAAATGTTAAGGTAAGTACACACGATTTGCAGAACGGACAACATTGCCAGAAAAATGGCGGAAAAATGCAACCCTGTGAATTTACAACCGTGTGAACATACAATTTTTGTTTTGCAACGTTAGCAGAAAAGTCATTGCGAGCTAATTTGCAGATTGTTATATGTGCGAAGTTTATGCATGTGACAATGGCGCCATTGCCAGAAAAACATTTTATTTGCAACACTGTCTATAAAGTATTTTTATTGGCAATCCTGCATATAAATATTTACAAAATATATTGTAAATATATGAAATTGTAATGTTTTCTTGCAACCGTCTGAACTGTCAATTCACCTTTGCCTAACAATCTGTCATTGTCCGTATATTTGCAGCACTTAAACAGGATTGATAACGTTTGCCGATCTGGCAATCGTCTATACTCAGCTTAAGCGTTTCATATTTAGAATAACTATGTGTTTACTTATTCAGCTCTAAGTTTTAGAAGGATGCAGAACACACACAATTTTATTAAGCTCAAAGAAATTAATTTATAGGTAAAGAACTGTATTATTTTCGTATCTAAATTGAATCAGTAAACTTATGCCGCAGCAACAACCATTTTTGTATCCCTATGTTATTGATAGGTGCACTCGGATGTTATAATCGCTCCAATCCAAAATTTAATGGAAATTTTCAATATGAAATAAAATTGTTCTTGATTTATAAATTATCTATCTATCTAACTATATGGGAATTTCCTGCGTTGCGGAATTTTCCCTATAACTTCCTTGATATTGATCTGCGGAATATTATTGTTATTAGCTTATTTGTAAAGCCCATCCAGCTTAATAACAATAAATTTATAGAATTTTTAAAACTTTTTTAGTTTGCTTAAAAATCGACAAATGAACGGCGTGACGGACGGCGTGACGGACGGCACGAAAAAAACACGATTCTTATATAAATAATACCTAACTTTGTGCTGGCATATACTAGAGGCAATGCTTCTTAAGTATGTATTTACCATTTACTCTAAAAATACAATATTTTTTAAATATTTAGATTTTGGCTGAATTCTGGACGGCATGTTCCGGACAACACGAAATTCATATAGAAAAGGCGTTATTAAAATATGGCTTTTAATGTCAATATTATACAATATTTATCAAATTTTTTTACGTAGAAAGATCGTAATGCGTAAGTATACATAATGCGTAAGTGCGGCGCAGAAACTTTGAGTACTTTGCAAAAAAAAAATACTCAAGAAAGAGTTGCAAAATTGCAACACAAATTTTTTAGCAGCCCAGGGAAATGCCCATATAAAAATAAGTTCCATTTTCTTGTTACGCCAATGACAAGGTTTTTATGTATGTATGGTCCAATGTATGTGTATTGGTGATTTTCGACCACTTGACCGCTGATGCTCCTATTAGAGTTAGAAAACTGAAAGTTTGCACACACATAAAATCTTTTTTTAGGCCTGTGGTCAGTTCTAGCGCTAGCTCAAATTTGGATGTTGTTTTTGTCCTTTCAGAAGTAGTATATCACACAACTTCATTATTGCAAACGAAATATGTGTAATAGTATGTAATTCAAGTAAATATTAAACCATTTTTTATGATCTGCTTATGATAAAATAGACAAACCTGTTTTAACTATATATGTTTTACTATAGCCAAATGTTCTTTTTAGAGCCTTGATTTTTGATTCGATAACAAAAATAATACTAAACTTTCAATAGCACCAGGACTGACTACGGCCTGACTATGTAAGGGTCGAAAATCAATTGGTGAAGATCCCAAATCAATGTATGCAAATTAAATTTACGCGTATTTGCGTATTTACTAGAGTGATAAAAAAACCGGTTTTTTTGGTTTATTTAAGTTATAAAAAAACCGGTGGACGGTTTTTTTCTTCGAAGAAAACCGGGGAAACCGGTAGAACCGGTTTTTTCTGCATAAGAAAACAGTATGAAAATTGCCGTTTGAAAAACATTTTCCTTTTTAATAAAAGGCGATTTTTTAATATTAAATTTTTAAAAGCGATGTCTTCTGATCAGGAATCTTGCACCAAATTTAGTCCTGTTGGATAGTAGTTATGAGTTGGATTGTGATGAATATTGTCATTTGAGTCAAACGGTCCTTTTATCTCATTCTTATAACTAATTAGCTATTGTATTTAGAAACATTTTCCAAAAGTGTTATCGATAGTCTTTTCTTCAACCTTTTAAAAAAATTAGCAAATATATTTTCATTACTTTTTTGCAAAATTAAACTTTTTTGAAATTTTGGTAAAAACCTATGTTTTAATTTTTGATTTTTTTGCTCAAAAGAAAGCTTAGATAATTTCCTTTAAAAGCTTTGTGACCTATTAATGGGATGGGACCTGTTGGTCTATCAAAATAAATATAAACCTCTGAAAAAAAGTAACGTTCAACTAAACATTTTAGCATTTCAGATGGGAAAAACAACCGTTTAACAAAAATGTCAATATTTGACACCCTCCAACTCGGAAAGTCCTTAACCGATTTCGTTGGAATTGTGTCTCATAACTACTATCTGATAGGGCTACTTGGTGCAATTTTCATCCCGACAGAAGACATCCCTTTTAAAAATTAACTCAGTCAAGAAATATTAATATTTCGGGATATTAAATAGAATATTTAATAGAGGTATTAAATCTTTATACATATATATTTTATATACACACTTTAGTGCAGGTGGGTATATACGAGTATACATACACAGAAAGAAAAAATTGAGTAATCCGTACTTGAATCAAGCCGTAGCGGTGTCAAAAGTACGTTAAGTACGGATTTTCTTAAACCAAGTACAAAATACTTGAATCAAGTACGGATTTTTAAGCCCTGAATTCTTAATATTAGCGCTAATTAAGCCTGATTAGGCTTGATTTTAAGCCGAAAAATTCTTATTTTAAGCATAAAGCGATTGATTTAAGAATTTTATCGGATTAATTTGAGTGCGAAACGGGCTTCAATGAAGAAATTTTTGATTGAATTAAGCCTGCCCAATACTTGATTTAAGTCTGATAATACTTGATTTAATCCTGATCAGTTCTTGATTTAATCCTAACCAGTACTTGATTTAAGCCAGATAAGTTCTTGATTTAAGCCTGGTCATACTAGATTTATTGTGCTTTCGTTCGTTTTACACCTATATACCATTTATTGCAAAGAATGCAATTTTTTAAAATGGTATGTCAAAATACAATTGCTTGACAGCAAAAGTAAAAGTTTTGCTGCATTTATTCGATTTAAATATGAAACATATAAGGAATAGCATTAACGAAATGAATAAGAATTATTAACAACTTCAAAAAAATAAAATCATAAAAAATCACGCCAAGTAATGTATTTGCAAACACTGCTTGAACGAGAAACGAATTGGATATGGTCGCGCACAAATGTTTATACATCGACAATTTATATGCATGTGTGTTTGATGTTGCGTCAGCCAAAATCAACCACTTGCACGAGAGTGGTTGAGAGGGCAATTTTATTGTGCTCTATAATGGTTCTGTCTCTCAGAGATTAAAGTAAGCTTTTTTTTCTTACTTTAAGCCATATTAGGCTTAATTTTCCTTTTCAAGAAATGTTTACTTGATTTCAAGCATTAAATGCTTATTGTAAGCCTTTCAGCGCTTGATTTTTTCATATTAAGACGATTTATACTTGTTTTAAGAAAAACTTAGTACGAACGTACTTAAATTTTTAAGTACGATTTCGGCTTAAATTAAGAATTTTTTACTTGAATTTAGTATGGCATTTTTCTTTCTGTGTACATATAAATATATAAGAGTATACACTAGTCGGTTTACCCAAATGAAACTTTCTTACTTGTTTTTGTTTCGGTTTGGAAGTGGGAGAATGCGTTTACTTTTCACATAACTTCTGCGCGTATGAATCATTTATTTTCTTTAAATTTTTGTAATTTGTGTAGAAATTGGTGAATGGCTTCGGATTCTAGCAAAGTTGCCGAGTCTTTTTAGGCCATATAAGGAGATCTTTCATATTATTATCTTAATTTGTGATATTTTGTATATAAAGTTGTAAATAATTTTTAATATTTTAGTGATAATAAAAAAACCGGAAAACCGGTGGAAACAAACGATAAAAACCGGTTGCACCGGTTGTTCGAAATTCATGATTTTGAGAAAAACCGGGGACGGTGGAAGCAAAAAACCGGTGGGCCGGTTTATTTTAAACCGGTTTTGATCACTCTAGTATTTACCCACCAATGTTGTATTATAGTCGTAGTTTTTATTACAATATCTTCAAACTTACGAAGTTTTGTATGACGGTGTTAAAAGAAAACCCGGACAATGTCGGGTATAAAAATGCTGGGTATACGTCAAGTTTCTGGTTTCATTTATTCCAAACAAGTGCGAATTAGAACAATTTAAGTGACTTGAATTATTTTAAGTGAATTTAAGGGACATTTTTTAAACTGTAATTAAAGAACAGACACACGAGAAGTCTCAAGTTGTTAATTCACACATACAAGAAGAACCACACCAGGGGCCAAGTACAGCATTAGTTCCGTGATATTTCATTATCGAACATTATTTGTTTTAATTTCGTTCCAATGCTCACGCTCCGACTAAAAATAACTTCATAAATTCAGTCGAAAGAGAAATAGGTTCATAAACGTACATTAAGGGAATTTACAATGACAAATAGTCTCAACATTGGCTCGGTCCAGTGTGAAATCATACAAACTGACTTGTTATCGTTATATTCTATACAATTATACGCAAATTCTGAAGCGTTAAAATATAGCTCAGCAGGACTTCCGTATGAAATCTTCTTACTTCCGTTTTGGAATCGTTTCATTTATAAAAAAATATTTATTAAATGCCTTCAGTGAGAAGGCACCATTAGAAGGTGGAAAGTTTATGTTTCCGAATTTCAGAGAAATCCGAAACTTTGGAAGCATGTTAAGCCAGCAAATACTAAATTTATATACAAATTCTATAAATTATCCAAGCGCCTGGAAGACAATAACTACATTCATAAATCCTGGATTTAACTACAATATATACATATACATATACATATATTTATATATAGGTCCATATTCATAAAAAATTAATGAAGTTTTGAGGAACATTTTAACACTGCTAAATAACCTATTCGTTAACTACACCCCACCCAACTGCAAATATCAAAAATGTTTAATATCTCCAACAGGATTTGGCATTTGTCAATCAATCAGTGGAATTCCAACCCATACTCATTGTGCATACATCAGCCATGCGACGTCATATCCTCTTTCAAAGCCATCGGATTACTGAGGAGCTATTTGATCCGCTCGTGTAAATTCTGTTGCACAACAAAAACAAGAAACGACATTTTTATAAAGTTCACAATCCGATCGGCTTACTAACCCAGATTTTGTATTTTGCATGAAATCCCCACCCAAAAGAATCTATCCCCTCAACTACACTTTGCATGTTGTGCCAGGACATGCGATATGTTTGATTTGCGAAAAATGTTAACATAATATTTGTGGCAGTGATTCCATTTCAGTCGGTGAATATGCATAGCGCAGTGCCACACGGCTTCTGCATGATACGGCCTTAGTACGACGGCCATTGCAGGAGGACATAAAGGCTTGACGACAACACAGCTCAGCTCAACTCAGCAACAAATCGAAACAAATACTCGTACGTACAGTCGCCCACTTCCAACCCATAAAAACGACACAGACTACGTCTGTGTGAAAAGCGCATTTAACCATGCATCTTTTCGCCAGTCCTTCATCCGACCGACCCACCGACCATCTGTGCTATTTGCTGACACAATATTTGCTTTGTTAACTCAAGTGTTGAGAACTTCTCATCGTCGGAGTACCAATCTCTTCCCGGAATTTGCAAACTAAAACTCCGCATTCATCTATGCATTATAGCAAAGACAATCTCCTTTGTTAAGGAGATATGAAAGCGGAGTGGACAAACATACAAACAGAGGGACGTCGGCTCAAACCCAGTAAAACACTGCAAAGGTTGTACGACGTGTAGTGTGGAAAAATCAACAGGAAATTCTATACAATCGAAACGAATTTTGAACGCTCTTCACGGTGGAAAAATACAAGTTAAATATTTACAGAAAAAAGTTCCCAATTAAATACCGCAATAAAAAAATTGTTTGACAATTTCGGAACTAAAAATTTTAATTATTTATTGAAAAAGTAATTTATAAAAATTAATTCAATCAACTTATAATCGAAACATTTTAATAATTTTTATACACTTCAACATAGGATGGGTGTTGAGTATAGTTTGTGACACCTCAAAATATTTATGAAGGACTCCATAAAATATATACATATATTCTTGATGGTCGTACAGACTATTTACCAATATACACCCATCTGTTGTAAGCTCTCTATAATATAATATAATTGACCCACTGAAATTTTATACGAACAGTTATATACAATTATTTATGCAAAATAAGTTTCTGTCACAACAAACGAAATTTCAGTTCCAGCAAACGAGAATTGTAGTTGTTTAAAATTCGTTTCGCAGAAACGAATTCCTTTCTTTGCGTGTAGCTGCTTGGGATTGAAAATGAGCAATATCGGTCTATATTTAATATATGTATGTATATCCTGCATAAAAAATAAAGCACCCTTGCGATTTGACTTCTTAACGCCACTGAGTTATTTTGTTACACCGCAATATTGATGATTAGGTTCAGGTTAAGAGTGGCATCCTGCATGACAGGATCACTTAGACTATGTGGTCAATTGTGCGGCTACAGGACGTGAGGCCCTCCCGTTAAACCGAATTTGCTTGCTTTAGAAAGCTCAAGAGTTTTCGGGTTTAAACATCAGCCAACTCCCCAAATAAATGAGAGCCTAGGGTAGCCTGCCGCCTTCTAGGGAGACACGGAAGGTGTGCTATTAGTTCCTATTCCTCTTCGTCTCCACAATATGATAAGTGCGACGTTAGGCCTTGATGACGACTGAAGGGCGTTGGTGCGGTTGGAGATTGGGCAGGGCCACATCAGCCTGGAATGTATGCAACCCCTGACTAGTGAACACCTATCATTTGTTGTCGTTAGGGCAATATCTCTTAAGAAGATTATAGAGTTCGCGAAAGGAATACCCAAACAAAAATTTTCTCATTTTTCTCAACTATGTGTTTTATGAAGTTAGTCGAGTCATTCACATATAGCAGCCATTCGCTGAACTTTATTTAGTATCGCGCAGTAGGGTTATATAGTTACGACAAAATTTCGACCTTTCGACTTTTTGAAAAAATCAAGAATTTGACTTTTAGACTTTTCGACTTTTTAGTATAAAAATGTCGATTAAAGTCGACTTTTCGACTTTATTAATGAAAATGCTAATATTTCTAGTTTTCTTCAATAATTTGTAGTAAAATACAGGAAAAGATAAAAAACTGTAATGTTCATGTGATCAGAAATTCGCAGAAGTCGTTCCATAAAAGTCTAAAAAAATTAAAAGGAAAAAAACAAAATACTAAAAAAATTGTTTTCTCAAGTCCAACTGCATTTAATATGTCATACTTTTTCACGGAACATGTCCAAATCAATTACCTTAAAAAATAAGCTTATTTAAACCGTTTGGAGAGGTTTGGCTTCGAATTTGTGTGGCGATAAGCCGAAAGTAACCCCTAATCCAATACTTTTAATATTCTCGTAACTGTATTTTGTTTGGATCAGTCAATTTAGATTTAGATTTCGACTTTTTTGTACCAAAAAGTCGATAAATCGATTAGTCGAAAGTCGAATTATAGAACCCTATCGCGCACTATGTAGATTTTTGCAGAGACGTCCATCCACATGGCATTATCGGACTACTGCCGTATACGACCAATAAACTATACAGAGGCTCAAACCCCAGTGTTTTCTCCCGTTTCACTGGTACATTTATAGCCCCACTACATCCATTGCTTAAATTCCCATCTAGTAAAATACCTAAGTATATTGCGGTTTCAGAAAAGTGAATTTCAATACTCCCCAAGCAAACAGATACACCAGTTGGTAACTTATATCTTCTGCTGAAAATAGCAAGTCCAACTTGCGGTTGTATAGGAAGTACCTAAGAGTACTCGGAAACCTCCTCCTAATTGCTTTGCCGCATTATATACATCGGCAATAACCTTAACACTCATCTTCTCCAGAGAAAGCAGAATATTGTTCATGGATAGATTCCATAGCATAGAGTATAGAAAGCTCCATGGGGTGCGTTGCCCTGTTGCCAAATCTATGGAGATCAGATGACTCTAAATAAGCTGAAATGCGTCTTTTAATAAGAAAACTATGAATGAACCGCTACGGTTGCCAGAGCCGTTAAATCTATTGCAGCTGGATTTATCTTATTAAAGTCACTATCTATATCTAAGAATGCTACCATTGCTTATTCCTTAACAGAAAAGGACTTTATTCAATAAGGCTTGCATGCAGGTGGATTTGCTCTTGTTGTATGCATTTTGCTGATTGGACGGTAGTATGTGCTCAATTCCTAAGGTAACTATCGATTAATCTCTTCAGTGTTTTAAGTAGAAATGACGATAGACTAATCGGCCGGATATCCTTAGGTTTCCCACTCTTGGGAGGAAGAAAACCGTAGTTTCTCCCAATTTATTTTGTTGGTTGGTATTTATAGACCCGATTGATACAACAAGTATATAGTTTCCTGAGCAATTGCATCAGTCTCTGTCTGTAGCTCCGCTGGTAAGACCCTTTCTGGTCCTGGCGACTTAAAATGCTTACATCTTTTGATGAAAGGATATAGCATAAATGACATAAAATGTAATAATACGGATTTCGCCAAAGCTGGTCCTAAAGCAAAATAAAGTATTGTATATGTTTATATTAACAAGAAAAAACATACGTAAATAACGGCGTTCAACTATTCGACAAATTCTCATATACAGAGCCAACTCTCCAGGTACTGTGTTTCGTCCGTCACTAACGGAATGATGAATGCTATCCTATTATAGAGGTATACAAAAATCGGCAATGTCAACATCACATATATATACACAACTAACCATGGCATATACAGTGATGCCAACTTCTTCCGAAGCAAAAGCGTAATGAAAAATTTAAAAAGCGTAAAAAGGCGCTAAACTACAATATTGCTTTTGTCGGGAGAGACGACAACATTATATCCGCCCCTTCAGAGCAGAATAAAAAGAAATATGTTTTGTCAATTGTATCAAAGTTGTTTTCTTAATGAGAATATGACGCTTAGGATTTAAAATCAGGATATAGAAATATACAGGGGACATACCTAAATCTGTACCTATTTTCGCCAAATTTTTCAACGTTAGTTGGAAAATTTAAAGCGTCTACTTTCAACAATATATGTTGTGGAGTCTATTTCTAAATCTGAACCAATTTTCTTTACATTTGATGTGTCCATTTCTGGTTGGAGGAACCGTTATATACTAAATTGTATATACTTATAGATCTGATGAGAAACGGGTATTATATAGCGCTTAGACCCAAAATTGGCATATCAGTATATATGACGGATATATCTAAACCTGCCACAAATTTCATAAAATTTTCCAGAGTTTATTACTGGTTTCATTAACTTTTCTACGTCAAATTTCTTAAAGATTTGATGCAAATTGTGGCGTATGATGGCAAATCTTGAAGTATATACATATGGTGTATCAAAATAGTCCAATTTCTTTATGTTACCAGATTTGTTCTGACAAATGTACGAAGCGTCAAAAGCACTAACGAAAAATGTGAAAAGCGTAAAGTTAGTGCTTTTTTCATTTGGCACTAACTGACAACTTTTCACGTATTGAGTGGTCTGAAAAGCACTAAATCTGGTGCGAAAAGCACTAAGTTGGCATCCCTGGGCATAAATGCACTCCTATGTGTTTCTGTACGACTATGTGGAAGGCAAACAAATGGCAACGAGAAAAGATGCCGGGCGAAAATGACACAATATGCACGAATTATTTTTGTATGAAAAACCATCAGAATGCATTGCATGCAAAGTCTACTCTAAGGACAATGACAACAATGCTCTCGCGCACTCTCACACACACACACACGGATGGGAGGTGGAAGATATGCGATCGGCGAGTGGGTGGGGCGCAGTTAGTTGCTTCTTCCGCCTGCAACGACAACACATCGGAGATGGAGAACAAACATGAAAGCGAAGAAAACAATCACGGGACAACGTTGCACTCACTACACGACAGCGTCGAGTTAGTAGCAGTCAGGAAAATGTCAGTGCATTCTGTTAAAAGATTAAACGAGCCATGCAAATCCTTTTGTAGCACAAAAAAGGACCAAAGGACAAAACAGCCAACACAGCATATTCACTGGCGCAACAACAGCAACAAAACATCAACACAAGCTACAACAAATGACAACAATGCTGTGTAAACAACCGCTGACCACACATTGGAATGACGTCGAGCGACTACTCTGCAATTGCTGACTTTGTTGCCTGAGCGACAATTTGAAGAGACAGAGCGACAGACGTACAGACTGAGACAGTTGCAGCAACTTTACAAATGTAAAAAGGGTCACCGCACGCATTCCCATATTCATGTAAATAAATGTTATATGTACGTACATACATGTAATTGTAGTTTAATATGTAAGAGTACATATACAGCATACTCGTATCCATGTATGTATTCCACATTCAGATTGATTCTAACATGTCATTCATTAAAAATGAGAAATGTGAAGGATGTAACTGGCGCAAAAACGTTTTCTTGTAATAACAGGTAACATTTTGCCACATACATAGACAATTTTGAACTACATTTACAAAAGGTTTCAGATACTTATACCCACAAGATACCTCTAGCCAAGACATCATAAATTTAAAGCTAAAGCTATGAATTCCCAGAAGCTGGTTTGAAATAAAACAAGTAAAAATTGTGTTAAGTTCGATCTTAAAATATCACTTTAAAGAAGGGTCGTTGTATGCGAGCTACATCAATACGCGAAACAAACGGAAACTCTTTCATTGGCGATTGGTTTTGGGCACTATAATTGTGTTTGTGGCTTTTATAGTTTCATGGGTACAGTTTCATAGTAATTGGTAGAACCAAAATTGTCAAATTTCTTCAAAATAACAATTTAATTGGGCGCTATATTCACGATTTTCCATGAAATGCTATTTCATGATAAGCACAATTAACCACAAAAAACCAAAATTCATAACAATCGGTGGAAATTTGTGTCTTTTGCGGCTTATTCAGAGATACGAAGTCAGAGCGTCATTTGCTTGCTGACGAACCAAACGTAATTCAAGGATTACCACTTTTGGTTGGGATGAGAGTTTCTCGTTTTTTCGGAAAATATATTTTCAGAACTAAAAGAGCATTAGACAATCTAATTTTAGTTTTAGTTAAAAATTGCCCAGTAGTAGAGAATATTCTTTCGCTTAACACTGATGTTGGCCTTATTGTCAGAAGGGCATTGTATAGATTGGTTACATTTTCATCTTGCTTCATAAAACTGTAAATCCTTTTTAATTGCATGACTGAGCAGACGTTGTCTGCCCATTCTGTTTGGATCTGGTAAAAATGTGTATTGGTCATAAGTCCAAAATATTTTCAAGACAAACCACACATGCATTTTAAATTTCAGTCAAATTGCTCTTGAAATGCGAATTTTAAAAATAACTCGACAACTCCGCCATTTGTAGCGGTTTTCTTTTCTCTTAAAACTTCGCGTAGCAATTATGGACAAAACCGCAGAAGGAAGTATCCAATATGGTCCAGTCGATTTCATTTTTATCTGTTAAGATTTTGCTAGTCCTTTTCTTATTCTTTCTTATCATCCAATGCTGCAACATCATCGATACCGTGGCCTTCTTTAAAAATAAGTGTTAGCCATTAGCTACGATACCAATTTAACTAATTAAACCTTTAACTAAAATCAAGAATGTGTAAAGATGGATTTAGTCAAAATTGAACACAAATGTCAAAATTTCAGGCAAACCGTCGAAAATTTTAAATAAATAAAGTCAAATCAGAAGGACCTTTGCATGAGGGCTATTTCAAAACATGGACCTATGACGTCGTATTCACAAAGTGAGTACAACGTCACCCTGCAGGGTACAAAAATACCCTAGCTGTACCGTGGCACAGGGTATTGTGACCATGTACATTAGTTCGTAAGACCTTAAGAGAGAAGAGAAAGACCCACCATTTATTATACTTAACGATCGATTAAGAATAAGGGAACGCTATTGAAAATGTAAGAAACGAACTCTACTGAAAATGATCTATATAGGTCCATGTTTGAAATCCGTTTCAGGACTCTTTAAGTCATTGCGCACGATAACTCTCGAAAGGAGTAACGGATTGACATCAAATTATGTATGTGATAATATTTTTCTGTAACTGTGGCTAAGTTCGAAGATGGGCCACATTGGTCCACTCCTTCTAGTACCTCCCTCACAAAGGGTTACAATTTAATACCAATGCATATAAAATATTGAAATTTTTTATAATACTTTGATAGTAACTACAGTCCGGTAAAAAATGTTCGTAACTGCCACGCCCCTTTTGGCACCTCCCACACAATATGGCTAAATCATACCAACATTTAACAGCTCATACCGTTAATACCTGTGCACATACACACTAACAATTCGGTAGAGTGTAAACTATTTGAAGTATCTACTGTTTAGCGAAAAATAGGCGTATTCGTAAATATTTTCCAACTTTCTGGAATCACCCACCCGGAAACCTATTTAACATTACTCACAAAGTGAGAATATACCTTAGTCGGTTTACTCGACAGAATTTTTCTTACTTGTTGTTTTTTATGAAATTATTTTTAAAGAAATTTGGGCCACATTGTCCAAAGTTTTACTATAGCCTCCATATATATGTACATCCAACATACATAACAGGTCCAGGAGAAAACTTAAAATTAATATATGTGACGCCCACTTTTCGCAGGAAAATGCTATCAATCGGTTCAAATTTTTCGATAATAAACATAGAATTTGACCAATTTGAACAAAACCGATTCCGAATTAGAAAAATTTATTTCGCAGTTGGAAGATCATTTTTTCAAAAATCATCTAACTGGGTCCTATTCGAGTACTTTTGGTGACCATAATGTGATTAATCACTTGTATGCTTGAAAAAGAAAAAAAAAGACTAGAAAATGAGTCATGCTTATGCTTGAAAAGGGCTTTATTGAAAATACAATAACAAAATATACTTGAATCACAAACAGATCATTCAGATGTTTGAAATGTGATTGTTTTGATAATTTTTTTGATCATGATAATTCGCGCACATGGATGGTAGAAAGTTCTCGTTATAGAGGTGCTTTTGTTTATAACGGGACAATTTGCTTTCTTATTGATGCAATAATCCAATAGTTGGACATTGTGAATTTGAGTTTATTTTTATCAGTCGATTCGTGGTGAGAGGATCTTCGATTTGTGAATTAAATTTTTACAACTTGAGTTAATTAAATTAAAAAAGCAATGACAGCAAAACAATAAATAAATATATTTTTGTTTAGTTTCTTTATTTTATTTTTTTAATGTAATAAATTTATTTTAATATTAATAAGCGCAAAGAATTATAAATACGGCATAAAAATGACTCGGAAAAGACTCACAGATGGTAGAAAATACGAATTAACAAGTAAGAAAGTTTCAGTCGGGTAAACCGACTAAGGTATACCCTCACTTTGTGAGTAATGTAATATTGAATATTACTCGAATTATTCTGTCAATTTGTGTGGGAGGTACCAGAAGGGGTTTATCAAATACACCTTTTTTTTGCTGAACATTAGATACTTTAAATTCATTGCACTGTGCCGACTTATAAGCATTTATGTGCCCTGGTATAAACGTTATGAGACATTAAATTGTGGTATGATTTGGGCATTTTGTGTGTGAGGTACAAAAAGGGGCGTGGCGATAACGCCCATTTTTCTCAGGACTATAGGCACTATAAAAACATTACACTGTACAAAATTTCAAGTATTATTATACACTTGTATTAATGTTATAAGCTGTTAACTTTTGGTGCAAAATGGTACCTTTGTGTGGGAGGTACCAAAAGGGGCGTGACAACAACACCCATTTTTCCCTGGACTGTAGGCAATATAAAAGCATAATACTGTACAAAATTTCAAGTATTTTTATACACTGTTATTAATGTTATAAGCTGTTAACTTTTGGTGCATTTGTGTGGGAGGTACCAAAAGGGACGTGGTGACTTCGTCCATTTTTCTCGAGTTGATAGCGACTAATAAGCGTCACACTAAAGTGAGGGTATAAAAATGACTCGAAAGGGACTCGTAAATGATACTAAATACGACTGAGAAATGACTAGAAAATGATCATAAGTACAACTGAGAAATGACTCGAAAGTGAGCAGAAAATCGGCTTATAAAAGACTCTTAAAGTAGAGTCGCGGGTAGGGTACCATTTTCTCCCGACAAAACATTCTTTTATGATCAGAAAATGAGCGCATTTGTGATTATTTTAATCGCGCAGTGGAGTCGAAAAGGACCCGAATATGATCAATACTTTCACAAAATGCTGACTGGGTTTTACGTATCTGTGTATACAATCAAACTTTTTGGAATTCATCAAAATGGAGTTTTCTGATAGTCAATCGACATTGAATTTTAAATTCTGTATAGCCCTTATAGAAATATCCCCTGATGTGATATACGTATTTGTATATGCGATAAAAATGTTGAGGTCATAGTATCAAAATTTTAAACCAGAGAAGCATATTAAAAGTTATATCAACGAAAGAAGTAATTTAAAAAATGGGGTAGAAATTTTTAGGGTTCAAGGAAGCCGCATAGCAGAAAAGTCTGAAAATAAATCTGAATTTTTCTATAATTTTTTATCAATTTTGCAGGAGAAAATGGTTTTGAATTCGTATTGAATCAGTGAAGTGAATATCTAAGCGCTGCAGAATCCAATTGTCAAGCCCTTCTCTATGCAATTTTGGATATTTAATGTGCATTTTGCATTCTAGACTAGCGAAGCGGTGTAGACTCCGAACGACTTTAGAATTTCTGTAATAGTTTTCTAAGAGACAGCATTTGTTGACATAAAACAATTTTGAGATCAAATGAAACAAAATGCCTTAAATCTAAAGTAGAATGTGCCTGGGAAACATGCCTGGGCTTTAAGTTGCCACTTAAAAACTTATGGTGAATGGGCGCAAAAATTACCTGATGGATACATTCGACTATGCAGATCAACATACAGCGCATTAATATTTATTCAAAACTATTTTTCAATTTGTATACAAAATGTTCCAGCTATTCTCTCATATATCTACACTACTCTTATTATATTTAAATGTCATTCCGTCTGCAAATTTGCCATTTAATGTAAAATACGTTTTCTGTATACCCTCTTTACACTCCACCCGAATATGCTTCACAATATTTGACCTTCATTGCCATGTACGAGTATATTGCGACCATTTTGAGTACTAGCCACAATTTCTGTAGTACTTTCATAAACAGACAACAAATTCAGCTAAAGTATCGGAGTTCAAATTGCACGAGTGTTGTTGTTTCGGTGGTTTTGAGCAGTGGTCAAAGGAAACATGTCACATTTTATACACGCGCTCCTCCACTTTCCACTTTCCCCTTGTCCCACGTTACCACACAAATCATAAATGCTTTAGTCAGCACCTGTAACAAGGGTTACTGGGCAACATTCTCCATTGTGGTATCTGGCATTTGTACACTTTAAATATTTGTCAAAATTCATATTTCTAAATTCAAACAGCAAAAGTTTGCTAAGGTAAATAGTACATAGGTATCATATTTGTCGATCTATGCCGAAAGATAACAAAGCGTGTGGTCGAATTGGTACTAAATTTAAATTCAAAGGAAGTAATGGGTGGGGAAATTTAATATATTTTATTTGTCAAACCTCTGCTTTCACTCATTGAGGAGCCATTTGTCGTAGCATTTAGAGTACCATCGCAAAGTATAAAGTAAATATAAAAACAAATTCGATCTAAACAAGTACTGAAAAGTATTGATCGGAAAGTCTATAGCAAATTTCATCTAAAAAATAAATTATTACATGTTACCATAGAACATCAGAAATATCGGCAGAACGAATGGACGGATGATTCCGAATGGTTCGAAGTGTTTAATGTCGATTTTGTTTTATCTTATTTTTGTTTTTGTCATTTTTGTTATGTTATTTTCTATTGGTAACACATAATGTCATAAATTCCAAAATTCCGAAGTTTTGCTTCATCCCCTCGTATCTTTTTGTGGCGTAGTTACTAAGCATGTCCATGAACCATAGCACAGTAGTTTGTGGTCAATACTTGTTTTGGCCATAACATTTAATTTATAAATTTCATTAGAAATATGCCGACTTTGTTGGAATTCCAAAAGCGAAAATTATTATGTTCGCCAGCCTCAAACATGTCGTCCTAGACGTATTTTTTTGTTGTTGGCGCTTCAGAAATACCAAAATTCCGAAATGCCAAAAATGCGAAACTTACTAAGGCAACGTCAACAGCGGTGGTGCCTGGCGGCAGTGTTAAAAGCTATTCCGGTGGCAAAGTAATGGTCCTGTGATGCGCGATGGCTTCAAAATGTTGCATTTGGAAAGAATTTATACCCACGAACACACACGTACACACATAGACCACAAAATTGCAGAACTATGCTGGCCATATGAATCCACATTTAAAAACATACGTATATGTATAAGTGTGCGAAGGTATATGCCTCAATGTCGAGGTTAGTCTGAGTGTGAGTAAGACTGCGTTTGGATCGCAAAACCCCAAACACCACTCACTTCTCGCGCCCTCTCCCGTTATTTATTAGAGTTGGCCTGTTCCGGTGTGGACGTCAGTCAATTAGATGCACCCAATGTTTGGAGTGTTGACCACGATACTGACACGTTGCTCCTAACCAAATGCCCCCGTAGATACCGAGGCAATGATTTAGTTTTGCCAGTGGTTTTGCATTCATGGCCGTGCAATACAGTGTCGAGTTACAGTGATATTTTAGAATTTGTTGGCTCTTGTGGCTTTGACTCGACATGGATGCCAACTAAGCCTTGTTAACATTTAATTTGGAAATGTTGCAGAGGGAACATTGAGGTACTGTTAAAGATAAAATTGTTTCTAGAGATCTTCAAATAATACTAGTGCTTTTCAGTAGAGGAGAAATATGTACTGTTACTCATTCTTACGGGTAAAATGGGTCAAATTTTTTTATAAAAGAGTTTAAATATTGCCGTAATTTTCCAGCAGATAAAGCTAATCAAAAACTGATTCTATACTTCTGAATCCTTTTCCTTCTAACTGAAATATATCAACAAATTGTACACAAATATATTCTGTCAAGGAGATGAGAGTAGTCAAAATACAAACACACAATAACACGGAAGAAAATTGCGTTTTTAATATAATTTGCAACATTTTTCTGTCAAATAAGCCAGTAAGGAAAGACTAAAACCGGGCGGGGCCGACTATATGTTACCCTACACCACTTTGTACACAAATAAGTATACAAATAATAAGAGTCAAATTATTATATATTTTTGACATATGTGGTCGATATATAATTGAAACATAAAAACTCCCCTCGGCTAAATTTGATACCAAATAGGAACGAATATATGGCTATATATAAATCTCAACAGGTTTTTATAAAACTTAGCAATCTTCGCTTCTGTGTCAAGAAATTCCTGGCACAGCCAAAGATTATAATGATCGGATGTTAAATAAATGTTTTGTATTACGTCGATGCTTAATTGGAAGGAACGAATATAGGAAGGCTATATCTAAATCTGTACCAATTTCTTTCAAATTTGTCTGAGTTCATTTTTGGACAAATGAACTTCTTCATGCCAAATTTTGGCAATGATCAGATGTTAAATACGATTTATATATCGCTTAGATGTCAAATCGGAGGTAAATTTATATTGGGGCTACAGATAAATCTGAACCGATTTTCTGCACAGTTCGCAATTTTCGTTTCTGTGTCAAGAAACTCCTCTCTGCCAAATCGTATAATAATCGGATGCACAATAAAGCTTCTCTGACACGTTGAACTTGGGACAACGTCTAAATCTGAACCGATTTCTTTCAAATTTTACCTATTTTCACCATTTTCAATAGAGATCATTTTGGCCAAAAAATAGCACTGTGCTAAATTTCAACACGATCGAACCACAAATACGAGCTGCGCTTTGAATGCAACCATACATCATATACATTCCTATTCATCAAGCAGACGGACGGACATACGGACCTGGTTAAATAAACTTATGTAGTGATTCCAAGCAGATCGGTATACAAAATTATGGCTCTATCTCTTTACCCTTTGCGTGTTACAAACAAATGCACAAACTCGTGATACCTTGGACCACAGTTTGGTGTAGGGTATACAAATACATTCGAAAATATTTGTAGGGGATACATTAATACCTTCTTCCAGAGTATGCCACGTCGACTTGGCATATTTTGTGGAACATTGCCCTTTATATTCAGTCAAAATTTGGTGTTTATCCGTCAACCCAATTAAAAGGTATATACAAACATGTATAAGCTTGGTAAAGGAATTCCATACACATTTAAAAATATCATAAAACTTTGTTCGGGTTCCTTAATTATAATTTTTTGTTAACCCTCAAGAGTTATACAAATTCCCTCAGTATATTCCTGTCGGATCCTCTGAGATAAGTCAGATCTGGTAATGTGTCGAACCACAAATATCGGGATCTTCCATGTGCAAAAGCTGCGTATTGACAATATAGAAAATGCTCTATCTTTTCGAAGCCTTATTATGTGCTCATGACCATGATCACCCCATGGTATCTTTGTAGTTTCTCCCACTGTGGCATCGAATTTTTCATGTATACTGCCTGAAGTTCTCCGCCCTTTGAGTCTAATTCATTGGCCCGTTCATTTCCAATTACTCCGCTGTGTCCTAGCCCCCGAGAGATAGGCTGTTGACCATGTGCTGTGAAATGGTTAATCGCTCCTTTACAGTGAAATACTGTTCGGGGTTTAATCCTTTCGGACGTTATTATTTTGATCGTCATTTGGCTATCAGTGCAGATGTTAACGTCTTTATTCTATGTGTGTTAGTGATTTACACCCTCCATGATTGTTCGAACTTCAGATTGAAAGACAGTGTTAAAGTTTGCGAGATAAAAGTAAAGCTCGGCCTACGGTTCATCACTGAATGGTCCCAGTCCACTTTTCCTCCCACACAGAAATATTACAATAACTACTTTTGCTGCGACAGATACTTTAATGTAAACTAAGAGTTATGACAGTTATACAACTTTAATAAGTAAGCAAGAAATTAAACTATAAACGCCTTTAACAAAACCTAGACCATTATGGACCAAATATTCAAAAAATCCTTTTTAGTATTTTTTGGCTTTTAGGCTTTGAAGAAGTCATTCAGAAGGTTCCATTATTGTAATTGGATCGGTTGTAAAATGTGGAGTTTCACACATTATTTGGAGGCATGGCTTAAGGAAAACAAAAAAGAAAATTTAAAATTGTAGACTGTTTCTAGGACTTAAAGATTTCAAATCGCAAGATACAGTTATCAAGATAGATAGATATCAAAACATGGACCGGTATGACTCAATTTTCAAACTGCCAAATTTCTAGAGTATCGCTTGTAAATCATAGTTTATACAATGTGAAGAAGTCCTATCAAATGATACCGTTGTATGGGGTCTAAATTTGAGGCGATGTGGGTGCAAGTGCCATTTTTTTAAAAAAAAGATTTGGATTTTAGATTGAAAATATGTTAGGTTGCTGATGACCATTATATCGGAGTTATACGAAATTGTTGACCCAGGAATTATTTAGGGTACGATAAAAAACAAAGTGCCAAATTTCAACCGTATTGGTCATACACGTTGGCTTGTAAAACGTGCGGAAGAAATCATATCAGAAGATACAGTTATATTGGAACCAAATACAAATAGCCGAATTTCAGTCGAATCATATGTACATTATGGCTTCTGGAAAGCAGTAACTCTAAATGGTAGGAGGCGTTATATGGGGGCCATGTAAAATCTGGAACCGATATAAACAAAATTCAATACGGTTCGTCCTTTTCCTACAGAAAACCTCTGTGAAACATTCGAAATTATCAACACTCATTTGTGGCCGGACAGCAATAAACTAGAATCTATCACCTTACAAACAAATGCACAAACACATAATGCACTGCACTACAGAGTTGTGTAAAAGGTATAATCGAACTATACATCTCTGTTAGGGTTTTCACCGAATGTCATTACATTTATCACATGTCAGTTCATACACATCACATAAACTCCACTAGGAAATGAGTCCGTCTCAATGCCAAGAGTGAATTGACCTTTAACACTTGGAAACTGACACGAGCCGCAGGCAATTGCACTCGATTAGAAATGCATGTCAGACATCAAAAAAGTGGAATCAAAGAAATAAATACATGTGTATGTACATACTTTCATACACATCTCAAATAAATATGTAGTTACACTCACGAAATACGAAACACATTTGTGAAAAGTCCATTAAATGATTCAGTTTTCGGGTTACCCGGCAAAAATCGCCTACTCTTTGTTGGCCAAATGCCAGAGAACGTTTTTCTTGGCGAAAGTTAAAATTAAATGTTCTAATAAACTTTTCGTTGGAACCGCATTCATTAACACACAAAAACTCATATCGCATAATTGTCTCAAAGAGTTGAAGAGAGAGAAGAGTACCTACAGAGAAATTTCTTTATTCAATTAGCTCTGGGCGAATTCGTAACGAGTGCCGCAGAGAGAAACCAGTGCCGTCGCATATCGTATAAATAAAAACTATTCGCCACAAGTCAACGGAGAGCTATGTAACAACGATTAAAAGACAGCAGCGAAAGTAAAAAGCAAAACAAAACACAAACTGACGAGAAAAACAGAGCAACCTCGCTTACTTCCTCCCCCACCCCCAACACCATAGGCGGACATGCGCAGCAATGCAAGTCTCTTCGCACTGTGTAACGTGTAGAGATTCTTGTCTGTGTGATTTGTTTACATTCGCCATTATCACATAGCCGCATCGGACATCGGCGAAAACATATGTTTTGAACATTCCTCTATGGTCGTTGGCCTACATTGAGCCGAGAGGGTGTGTAGCTGTGTGTCTGCCAATGTCCACCAACGATGAAAGGTGACTTTCAAACTGTGTCGGCGGCGTTGCCGATGACGACGATTGCATGTCCCTTGCCATTTACCTATGAACGTGAGTTACGTCTTCGAAGCAATGAATCATCCCCGCCAGACAGGCCGACGAGACGAGTTGCCATTATCACATCTGGTATGGTTTGACATTTGGCGGCGCTGTGTTTTGATGCTATTTTTATTTAAGCGCCTTAATCGATGTAAATCGGGTGACGTCTGCACATGTGTTCGAGTAGAGCGTCATACCGGGCCATGTCGTGCCGTGCCGTGTCATGGTATGTCTTGTAAAGTAGACACATCACTTCCGGTTTGTGTGCATGCAATGTCGAGTGGACTTCATCGCGTGTAGATTTTGCATTATCCACCACAATCGACCCCGCCCCCAACAGCTGCCACTGATTTTGAATTTTATTCTATTCAGATTCTAATTAGAGTATTTTTTCTTTTCATGTTTTTTTTGTAGATTATTTTTTCATTGACATCCATTCTGCAGCCAACAAAGGAAACTTGCGGCGCAGAGGTACAATACAAACGAGGTCAACAAACTGACTGCGTGCGCTTTGACGCAGAGTTTGTTGCATGAACCCCCCCAAAAACATTTTGTTGGCTCTTTTGAACATTAACGCCATTTAACGTAAATAATATTTGAATTTTGAGTGAATTTTATATCAAGTGAAAATAGAGTGAAACAGGAAAACACGATTTAATTTTGGATTATCAATTGTTGCGGAGGCTGAAGTCATTTTTTGCTATTGAACAAAAATGGCTGAAGCTGAAGGAGGATCGGAGCAGGATGATGTTTCATTCTTGAGAACGGTAAGTGATAACTTCTTACTTAATTTTTATCTTAGATAGACTTACATACAGTATTTTCAAATTGTGTTTTCAATTCGATATATTCAGCGTCAATTTTCAGGGAAATCTTTTTTTAATTTTAATTCTTTTTATTCTATGGTCACAAGCAATAACCGCCTAATAACTCGAAAATCATTCTTTCTAGAAAAATCCCTTATTATTTTTGTGTAATGTGGCATCATTACAACTTAGGCCAATATGATGTTGTTAATATGACATGAAGATTTCACTTAATTATAAAGTGTTTTAGTAGAATATGATATCATAAATAATGGAAATATTTCGAGAACTTTCGAGAGAAATGAATTGTTATTTTTTTGTAAAATAAAAATAATAAAATAATTTTTAAAAAATAATGTTAGATGCATGGCGATTTCACGAAATAGTACTGTTAGTAGAATATGGTAGCATCCATAACTCAATTAAATTGTTGTTGTTGTTATTGGCGAACTTTGTTAATTGAAAATACTTAATTTTTTAAAAGTAACGAATTAAATGATTTTAAAAATCATAACAAAATGGTTGTTCCGTAATACTCTATCGGAAGAAACATTTTTGCGATTTAAAACACTTTCTTGGCATCATGTATGTATACACGAGATATTCCGATGATATACATACATACATACATATACATTCATAGAGATCAATGTATCACAAATTGCTGATGCAAAAACCATTTTTCTTCTCATGCTCTCTTTTTAATTTTACGTTAAGAAAGTGGTTTTAAGTGATTTAAATTATTTACACATCGGACACAATAAAAGTGTGTCAAAAAATTTTTGAGAAGAAAGAATGTTCTGAAATAAAAATCTTGATATATTGAACCGATTCTACAGAATTTGTCAGTTTGGTCCGAAACACGTGATGAAACGTGCCAACTGACCAAGTGGGAAATATTGCAAACTATTTTTTGCACATGCGAATAATTAATAAACAGAGGTAAGAACATGTTTTTTTATACCCGATCGTGAACGAACGATTTTAAGCTTTTCCCTCAGTGTACAGAAATGAAATATTTAATATAATTTAATTTTGAACTCTTGAAATATTTTCCTATGTCAAGTTAAAATTTAGATGTAAACAATTAATTTTTAATACCAATCTTATACTCATATTATTACATATACATATATACTCGTACTAGAGTTACATAGCATATATATGTTACCAGCTGGCTCAGCGGATTAAATTATTTTCAATACAAAGAGAATAACTGAAGTATAATAATGTCGATGTACATCTTGTATCAAGTCATATCGCTCACTCACTTCAAGAGTGACATAACTCAAAATTTATTATTTTTGAGGTTGCCTTACAAAAATGCGAATTTTGCAAATGTCCATAAATTAATCTGAGCTCAATTTGCTCTATAAGTAAACAACCATATTTCGGATTATTCAAGCGTTTTTTAACATCTTATTTAATGTTACTTATCTTTTTATACGGACTTTAAGTTACACATCATGGCAATTTTCAATTTTGAGTTATGTCACTCTTGAGGTGAGTGAGCGATATGGAAACACTGATCACTTTTTAAGAATGCTATCAAATAATCCAAACTTTATCCAGGTTTAGTATTGGATTCATATGGGTTACGCGCTTGCTAATTCGATATAGTACTCGAAATATTATATTATTTGTGTGGAAGGTACCGCACCCGTGACAACCGAATGATCTGTTTTCGAGTTATGAGGTTTTGCTGGTCATACCACGCCTCTTTGCACAATACTAAATTTTCCTCCATAATGTCCGTCCATGGCCCAATACACATTCGCCAAGTCAAAAACCTGAAAATCAAAAGATCCGTTCGCGCCCCTTTGCCTAATCCTAAATTGTTCTCCATTGTGTACCCCCTGGGACCAATATGAAGTATAAGTTCAAAATCGTGAAATGCGATCCATACTCGAGTTATGAGGTTGCGTTGCCCATGACACGCCACTTTGACCGATACAAACATTTTTTTCTTTGACCAATACGTATTCATCTGGCCAAAAATCGTAAATTTAAAAAAAAATCATCCATTGTATCCTTTCGTGGGCCGATACGAATCCATCAATCCCAAAAATTGGGCAAATAGATCGGTCCGTTCTCGAGCTATGAGGTTATGTTGGCCTCAAATGATTTATTCTCGAGTTAAGAGGTTGAGTGGGCGGTGCTATAGCCATTGATCAATTATAAATTTTCCCCCATAGTGTCGATCATTGGGTAAATACGAATTCATCAAGCCCAAAATTATGAAAATCGAATGTTCTCGAGTAATAAGACTTTATGGACGGTGCCGCGCTCCTTTGACCAATAAGAAATTGTGCTCCACATTCTTGAGCCGATATAAAAAATCGTGAACATCGAATGATCCGTTCTCCACTTATGAGGTTATGTGTACGGTGATATGCCTCCTTGACCTTGCCATGCCTCCTGCACCATTCATAAATATTCATCAATGGCGTCCATCACTGGGCCAGTACGATTAATCAAGCCCAAATTTATGAAAATCTAATGATCTGCTCTCGAGTTATGACGTTGTGTGTGGTCACTTCCACGACGCTTTGACCAATCCTAAATATTCTTCCATAGTGTCCTTCCTGCGCCAATACGAATCCACTGAGCACAAAATTTTAAAAATCAAACAATCCCTTCTAGGACTATAAGACGGTTCCACGGTTCCTTAGAAAAGTTTCCTCAAAGTGTTTTCGATAGAAAAGGCTATCTTTTAAGAGCTTTCTTGTCTATTAGTGGGATGGGACTTGTTTATCTATCAACATCAAAACAAGCTTCTGAAAAAAATAGAGTTGAACCATATATTTTAGCATAACATGAGCGCCATTTACCGTAATTTATTCAGGAAAGCTTTACTATACTAAATTAAGTAGCCTTCATTCATCTTCTTCTAATATTATTTCTTCATCCCATCAGCGGTTTAAAAATATTTTTCAAGATGAGAAAAATCCAATTTTTTGAGAAAATTTTAATATTTTTTTAATTGAAACCTCTTAAAAACGTCGAGCAGTTCACAATTACTAATTTTTTTTATTATTTTATTGTAAAGTGTAATCGGCCACTCCAAAGAAAATCGATGCATAATTTTAAAAGTTGGAGCTAATTTAGCAAACCCACAAGTTATCAAAAAAACTGTAAGGAAAGACGTAAGTCGGGCGGAGCCGGCTACTAAAATTTGTTTACACAATGTACATTGGGTACGTCTCTGCCTCTGTAGCCAAATCAGACAAAACATATATATGGGATACAACTAAATCTGAACCGACTTTTTTCAAATTCATCAATTTTGGTCCATGGATCAGTAAACTCTACCGGGCTAAATATCAAAACGAGTGGATGTAAAATACAGCTTCTACAGGACTAAACGTACGAGTATATACTGGTATGCGAGCTATATCCAAATCTGAACCGATTTCAAAGAATTTCAATAGGGTTCTTTCCAGGTGCGAAAGACTCCTAACTGCAAGTCTTCAGCACAAGATGGACAGACATCTGACATGAAACGAACTTATAATACCCTTTACTACAGTGTGGAAAAAATATAGTTCTCGGACAAAAATGTCAAAACAATTTTTAATTCCGCAAAAAAAAAGTCACAAGAAAATGTTTGTGATTTTTTGTAAAAATATTGAAGAAAAAGCTATCGACAAATTTTCTAAATCCAATAGCTAATTAGTTACATGGATGGAAAAATTGAAATTTTGTGTCATAACTAATATTTAATAGGACTAAACTTTGGTGCTATTTCACTCACTTCACTTTAAATCCTCCATATATTTGCTAGAAAATTGCTACTCTTACAATTTCGGTTAATACATATTTTCTGTTTTGTGTCAATAGTCTTATATGTGCTATATAGATGCTTAACGCTGGAAGCATTCATATTATTGAAAGTGTAAACATTATAAAAAAGTTTCCAGGTCGAATTTTCCAGAAACACATTGACGTCATTAAGTCACATATATGTAATATACCAACTGGGATTTTGGAAAAATGTTTTTCGTATGAATTTATCAATTTCTGTGGGGTAACCGAAGAGCACTACCAAATTTCAATTGTTTACGTGTATGAGTTGTTACTCCCATTCTTCACTCCACTGTAAGCACTGTTAAAGTAACCGACTGTACAAAATGCCAAGAGTGCCAGAAGAAGTGGGCCAATATGGTCCATATCGAACTTAGCCTGGGCTAGGAGAGTATAATACTACATACAAGACAATCGGTGACTCATTTCGAGAGCTATCGTGTGCAGCAGCCAGACAGACCGATAGACGGGCATAGCTCAAAGGACTTCAAATGTCCTAAAATGTATCACTCTTTCGATGTGCTTGTAGCTAATTATAAAAATAAATCAGTAGAATTTTTTTTAAAGCAAAATCGACATTTGATTACTTCACAAAAATCAGAATTTCTAACTTACGGCCAATTCCACAATCTCCGGTTATCCTACAGTTAGAGCTAACCTGTCAAATTGTATGCAATTTTTTTTTTAACTGTGAGTTAGCTCTAAGCTGAGGTTGTGAAATTGAGGGTTAAAGAAGTAATATAAATTATGATACTGCGTCACCGTATATAGTATTTATAAATTCGTAAATTGGGGTGACTATCTGTTGAAGCGGGAACATAGTTTACTGTTAGAAACAATATCGTGTCAACTTTTGCATCCAACTCTTTTGTAGATAGGTGGAAATATTAAAGATTTTAAGACCAGGTTAGAGTTGGTGATAAAAACACAGCGTCGGACGGACACATGGGCAGGCATCACATCTGCTGCACATGTGAAGGTAAGGGCACTTGTGTGTCGCACACACATGGGCGTGCTGCTGTGCATAGGAGTGCGACAATACTATATATTAGATAGGATTGAGCTGCGTTTAGGGTTGAACAAGAGCAGACTACCTCGAATTTATGATTATGTATGTACTGGCTTTTAAGATATTTTCATAGGTTTAATTTTAGAAATAGGTTTGTTTAGTAAAAGCCAGTATCCTACAAAAACTCAAAAGAAACGGTTGTGTATAAAATCGTAAAATTTTTAGGGCTCATAACGTACAATTAATTGTCTCTAGAAGACATACATAGACAATCTCCGTCCCGCGTACGATACCAAATTTCGAGCTCCAAAATAAAAATATAAAAAATACTCACCGAGTACAAGTTGTAATTACAAACAACTTCTACGCTGTAAAAGGAATTACGATTCCTTTTACACAGAGTCACCTTTGACATTTACATCTTTGATTTGCCACAGATTTTTTAAGCAAATTCCAAAAATTTTGCATTAAGAAATTCAATTTAATATACCAATCGCTATTTGTAGTCACCATTAAATAAGTATGCACAAATATTGTATCTGTGCTTATATGTACTTAATAAATTAATTATTATTCCACATACGCACTAAACAACTATTGGAAACTTACCAATAAATGAATGGGATATATCTAATGATAACACTATGCAACAAAAAAAAATTTTTTGTGTCCTAGGCATAAAAATTATTTTTTTGTATAGATTGTGGCATACTGTTTTATAAAATCAAAACCAAAAATTTTTTGTGGATACATTTTATTTAAACATTTTTTATTAAATATGCTATTATCGTCGAAGGTGCCCTTAGTATTTGCACTATAATTTTTGGAGTATATGCCCGATCAGGTCGACTTATACTTAGAAACAGTCATTAAACAAATTGGAAAAATCAGATTTTTTTCCAAAAAAAAAATCCTGGGACACAAAAAAACATAAAAAATAGAAAAAAATCGAAAAAAAAATATTTTATTTTATTCTTTAAAAGGATAAATGTAGAAATTATACATTTTGGTAGAGGTAAGAGAATTTCAAAAAATATTTTTTTTTAAGTTTCTGTTTAAATAGCGATTTTATTTATTACTTTTATTTATATTATGTTCATTTGAGTATTTACATGAACAACTTTCATTAGAAGTAATTGTGAGTTCCTTGTTGACGTTTGTAGATTTCGGAATCGGTTTCTCTAATGAGGAACCAAATATAATCAATCTCCCATCATTCATTCATCCCAGTGCCCTTGGTAACGCCGCTCGATGGACTTCAATTCTTGGTGAAACCTTTCACCACGTTTGTCACTTACGTCGACAATATTCTCGGGGAAAAAGTTTAAATGAGAATGCAAGAAATGAATTTTGAGGGACATATTTACACCTGTTGGAATACATAAAGCGAAAAAGAAGTTGGAAGAATACAAACATATGTGTTATATGAAAAAATATAAAAAAATATATTTCTAACCAATTTTTTCATAATTTTTTAACAAATCATTAATCCTTGTTTCATATTGCGGGCTCTTATTGGATCCAAGGAAACTACAAGCTTAAACGACCTCCATGCTGCAATTTCATCCGACGTCAAATATGATTCGAAATTCACATCTTTCACCAGTTTCCTTATTTTTGGCCCATCAAAAATTCCTTCGTCAATTTTTTGAAAAGAAAGACTTTTAAATAAACTTTTTGAATATGAGAGTAAATTGCCATCTTTCCTTAAGGCTTTTACAAAATTTTTAAAGAGCCCCAGCTTAAAATGCGTGATGGCAAAATATCGGCTGTCCCAGACGCATAATATACCAACTACTTTTAAATCGCAACAAATATTCCAGTCATGGTCATATTTTATGTATTTTATCAATTTAGAATGAATCCTTAGGGTTGACATCATGAGCAATGGGAATCGACGGTTTCTGATTTCCGTTGTGTAACAGTACTGCTTTCAAACTTTCTTTACTGCTGTCAACAAGTAACCGCAATTCCTTTGAATTGTATGTTTGATTAAGTTCTTCGAACGATTCGGGAATGTCCTTGCAAAAGCATCTGTTATCCACAGTTGTATTGTTTGTAAGGTATACCACGGACTCTATAATATGATATGTTAACATCTGGGGCCAAACTATTGTACTGTTTCATCCCAGATGAAAGTAGTTCTGCCTTATCTTTGGTCTATTCCAAATCTCTCACTAGATCAATGAGTTTAAACTGAATTAAAAGCGATGACTTCTGACTCAAACTTGAATCGCTCAGAGTTGAGTACTCAGTTGAACTTGATGATGTTTCCGTTATTAGGCTATAGCATGGACATCTCCTACTCCAATCTATTAACTTAGTCAAAAATAGCAGTCCGTATGGTGAATGAATGGTTGTCTCCAAATCATTGGCATTCTAAATTAGACGTGAAGGCTAAAATTAAAACGTTTTATTCCACAAAACATTGTAATATATTAATTTTAAAGTACTTACCGCATTCTTCCACTAGTCCATCGAGTAAGATTTACATGGCACGAATTATACAAAATACTAGGTGTCCACTGTTCGTTCATATTTTTAACTCGTATACCAAAATATTGCACATATATTTCTTCTACTATTTTACTAAACGCACGTCGATTTTTATACCCTACACCACACTGTGGTACAGGGTATTATAACTTTGTGCATTTGTTTGTAACACCCACAAGGAGAAGAAATAGACCCATCGTTTATTATACCGATCGACTTAGAATCACTTTCTGAGTTGATTTAGCTATGTCCGTCTGTCTGTCTGTCCGTCTGTGCATGTATTCTTGTAATCAAAGTACAGGTCGCAATTATGGTCCGATCTCGACGAAACGTTACACATATCTTTTTTTTTGGCCTAAGGACGATCCCTATCGAATTTGGTTAAAATCGGTTCTGATTTAGATATAGCCCCCATATATATGTTAGCCCCGATTTGACATGTAAGCGCTGTAAAAACTTTATTTTATATCCGATCAGTATGAAATTCGGCAGAAAGAGGTTTCTTATTATATGAATGAACACTATTAAATTTGGAAGAAATCGGTTCAGATTTAAGATATAGCCCCCATATATATGTTACCCCCGATTTGACCTATGAGCGCTGTAAAAATGTTATTTTATATCCGATCAGTGCGAAATTTGGCAAAGAGAGGTTTCTTATTACTTGAAGGAATACCGCTAAATTCGGAGAAAATCGGTTCAGATTTAGATATAGCCCCCATATATATGTTATCCCCGATTTGACATGTAAGCGCTGTAAAAACTGTATTTTATATCCGATCAGTGCAAAAATTTGGCAGAAAGAGATTTCTTATTACATGAAGGAATACTGCCAAATTCGGAGAAAATCGGTTCGGATTTAGATATAGCCCCCATATATATGTTACCCCCGATTTCACATGTAAGCGCTGTAAAAACTGTATTTTATATCCGATCAGTATGAAATTCGTCAGAAAGAGGTTTCCTATTATATGAATGAACACTTTTAAATTTGGAAGAAATCGGTTCAGATTTAGATATAGCCCCCATATATATGTTACCCCCGATTTGACCTATGAGCGCTGTAAAAATGTTATTTTATATCCGATCAGTGCGAAAGTCGGCAAAAAGAGGTTTCTTTCTACATGAAGGAATACTGCCAAATTCGGAGAAACTCGGTTTAGATTTAGATATAACACCCATATATATGTTACCCCCGATTTAACCTGTAAGCGCTGTAAAAACTGTATTTTATATCCGATCAGTGCGAAATTCGGCAGAAAGAGGTTTCTTATTACATGAAGGAATACGGCCAAATTCGGAGAAAATCGGTTCAGATTTAGATATTGCTCCCATATATATGTTACCCCCGATTTGACATGTAAGCGCTGTAGAGACTGTATTTTATATCCGATCAGTACGAAATTCGACAGAAGGAGGTCTTTTTACATGAATGAGTATTCAGGGAAAATCGGTTCAGATTTATATTAAAGCTCCATATATATGTTCCTCCTGATTTGGTATCAAACCGCTATAGAAGTTGTATTTTACTTCCGATCATTAAAATTTTCCAGAAAGACGTTTCTCAATTTAGGTACGAATATTGCTTAATTTAGCGATTATCGTTTCAGACTTAGATAATATTTTTTTACCCATTTACCAATTATTCCAAATTATTATGGCAATGACCCTTATCGCATTTTTAGGGAGGTGTAGGGTATTATATAGTCGGCCCCGCCCGACTTTCTGCCTTTCCTTACTGGTTTTAATTACATATTTTCCGCAGATGTAGCAGAAATTGTCGAGATCATTTACACGTTGAAAAGTTCTTTGTCTTTTACTCATACTTCGAAATATAACTTTGTAATATTTTTTAGAAAATCGACTTATCTCTATAAGGCGCTGAATTACACTAATTTATTAATAAGAAATTTCATTCATAAATTCCGGGTTTAAGGTTCATAAGTTGCAGTACCTGTAGCTGACATATAGTTTGCTTCGAAAGTAGACACCCAATATTTTCAAGACTGCCGCGTACTACTTTGTATTGTGTACATTATAATTTTACATGCCCCTAAAAGGCGTAACAGAATGGAAACCTCATAAATTAAAAACCACATATATTGTTGAATGACCCTCTATCTGAGCGGATCTCATCCAATATAGCTCTCACATTGCATATCATGTTTTATGGAGGGTTACGAACGGCCATAAAACCTCGTCCTCTCTATAATTTTACAATGTCTGACATCAATCCTCATAAAATTAAATGCAAGTGCAATTTCTCTTATATGTCTCTCTCACATATGGCGAATTCAATTTTCCTAACATTTACTAAATGGCTCATAACTTTCAAATAGACATTGTTTTCTTCGTTAGCATGGCTTTTTAAAAATGTGATAATAATATTTTTTATTGTTTTTGTTTTTGTACCAGGAAAAAGTCATTTAAAAAAAAAACATTTTTTTTCTCATATTTTTGACGACTGTTACTAAACCAAAGATTCTACGTGAATGTGATATTTGCAGCATATGTAGCCCTCATAATTCCCTTTAATTTGCTCCAAATACTGAATGTACCTTCCATGAAAGCTGGAATATAAAAAAAAATTAAAAAAAATTTACCATAAATTTTTTTTTTAATATTTTTTCGTGTTTGTGACACCTAATTGCACCAGAAACTGTTATCCACATTCCTTGGACAAATATGTTGTTGCATAGTGTAATAAAGAAATGTACGGACTTGGACAGGCGTACGAGTGGCTAATACCCTATATGTCCGAGAGAGAGAGAGGGAACGGACGAAGAATGTATTATTTTATTACTGCTGCTCATCGGCTCTGCAGGAGTCATTTCGACATTCTGCATAGAAGTTCACGAATCTCCTATATCCAGGGAGACGACCATTACATTCAGATCTATCAGGTATAAGATTGAGACTTCCTGTCAAAAAGTGATTCAGTAGTAGTTTTATCAACAATGCTCGGAAGGTCAGGTATTGTGTCTAGAATGACACATTGTCCGTAGCCATTTTCTGATCATAGTGAGAGTTCCCTAAGTCTAAGCGCAGCACATGCGGCATATTGCACCGATATAATGACTAGCGACATTAATTGTGGTATGTGCGGGACAGAGGTAACATTTTGTATAATGTAGAACTTTCAGGATAATGTAAATAATTGCAACGCCAGAACACGTCTTGCGCTAATGCTTTCTGCCACACAAATGAACCTTGTGTTAAATATGTGTAATAGCTACTCTTGTATGTTCAAAACACTCATTTTGTGCTCTGTGAACATCCCAGAAGGAAAAAATAATAAAATATATTTCAACATATATACATAAATTCTGTAACATTGTTGTTGTCCGCAATGCTAATTATTATCATAAAGTCCACTGAAATGAAACGCAATATAATTTTTCAATATTGGCATTGGTGTTTGTGGTGGCAGGCATTTTTGGGACAAGACCAGAACAAAATTCGATTAAGTTCAACACCAAAAAAACAACAATAATAATACATGCAATCGAATAAAACACTTCATTAAACATACTGGAAACAATATTTAATACAGCGTTATTGTGTACCAACTCCAACTCCTATTCCTCCTCCTCCTGTGGCAGACCCCGTATTTGTACATCATGAACTTTGGTCCAACATCAGCAGCAGCTGTTGGTGCTGCAGGGCTTGAGTTCTGAAAATTGTTAACAATTCAATTATTGTTAGCCACAGTATAATTCCGTAATACATTTACTGTACATATGTGTGTCTCTGTACTTGTATTTCCAGTGTCGGATTACAGTTGTAAGAAAATCAGGGCGACATTCCATTAATGCTATTAATTGACGATTTTGTATTCATTAATTTTCCCCTACTGCCAAATTTGAAACGATTAATAATAGAATAGAATTTACACAAATTATTAAAATTCAAATACTACTTGTACACGTACACGCTGAAAAAAAATCGCTTCTGTAGTATATTGTCCCAAACATATTCTGCTTGAAATATACAAATGTTTAGGGTACACTCCAAATATATAATATTTAGCACACATAAATACTATATGTTTGGGAGGATATTGTTCTAAACAAAAATATGTTCACGTTCTAATATTTTTTTATTTGGAAGTAATATTTCCGAAACAAAGATTAATTTGTATTTATGTATTTTGGCAACGAATCAATGTCTTAATTTAAAGACAAGTTTTCTGTTTTTCGGAAGTTATGTTTGTAAAATGCAATTAAAACTTAAATCGTAACTATAAATTACATTGATGGATTGACAAAAAATGATGTATTGAAATATTTATCAATTAAAATTTTTGATGTGAAACAAAAGCTAATGCTGCTAAAGACATTTTTAACTATAAAGTTTAACACGAAATCTAGGAAAAACTAACTAAAATTCGAAAAACATAGCAAAGTCTAAAAAATCTTTTTTTAAATAAAATATATTTGGAAAACTTCTTAAGCAATAACTTCGTTTGTGTGTAAACACATATTTTATTTGTGAAAGTCAGTTTGCAAATATATTATGTTCAAATATATTTATATATTCGTTCCAAACAAAATTTCTTGATTTTTAAATAAACTTTATTTGTTAACAAATATAAAATATTTAAAAAAAATTGTTTCCAATTATATTTTCTTTCAATTCAAACATATCAAAAATGCAGATTTTTCCCCGTGTAGTATACTTAGTTGACTTGATACCATTTCAATCACTTGAAAATCTATTGAACCTATAACGTATTGGAATATTATACACTTAGGTTTCTTTTTATGAGGTTATAAGGAGATAATAATAGAAACAAAGACTGTTTTACATAACAGTACTTCGTCAGGCAGATTTGACATGAGAAACTATTGACCAGCTAAACCAAATATATTAGCCAAATATCTCTGAATATTTTTTTAAATCACTTTCTTCAGTGTACGAGTATATGGGTTACATGGAGCCTTAACGGTCTTGGCAGTGAGCGAGAAGCCGTGGACTAATAGAAAACAGGAGCCTAAGTCGCTTCTGCATATATTGTCCCAAACATATTCTGCTATATTCGTGGGTTCGATTCCCACCAGAGGCTCTGGTCTGTTGCTGCAAAATCCAGCCACATGGTCTTTGTAACCCGGCTTCTCTGGACCGAAAAATTAGAATATAAATTTACTTTAATAAATATTCTGCTATATATATATCTATATATAAATTCGAAATATAAAATATTTGGAACAACCAATAATTACATATTTGTGAAGATGTTATTCTAAATAAATTATTGTTTTCATTATAATATCTTTTACTTGTGACTATTATTTCCTAAACAAAGATTTATTTCCACTTAAGTATTCAGAAAATATATTCACGCTGAAAAAATCGATACTGTAGTATATTGTCACAAACATATTCGGCTTGAAACATATATATGTTTAGGATACACTCTAAATATGTAATATGATATATTTGGGATGATGTTGGTCTAAACCTATCTTTGTTTGCATCCTAATATGTTTTTTATCTGGGAATATTTTTTCCGAAACAAAGATTTATTTGAAATGGAGTATTCAGAAAATATACCGATACCTTATTTGTCTTAACTTTTTTTAGCAAAGTTTATTTTTTTTTAGAAATTTTTAATGTTTCTAACAATATTTTATAATTGAAATCGTATAATCTTGGAAACAATAAATTTACGAAAGCGTTTACAACTAATGATGGTTTGGAATATTTATAAATTTAAAATGAGTGTTTTAAACAGAAGATATGCTGCATATACAATTTTTTATTGGGAGGTATAATTTGAAATCAAGGAAAAATTGAAACTGAAGTTCGAAAAGTCAACAAAGTTTTGAAAATCTTTTTTAAATAAAATATATTTGGAGAAATTCCTAAACAATAATTTTATTTGTATTATATTTGAGAAAACTAGTTTGCAAATATATTTTGTTGTAATATACTACATATTAATATATGCGTTCCAAATAAATTTTATTGATTTTCAAATAAAATTTGTTTGCTTAAAAACATAAAATATTTAAAAATTTGTGTTGAAAATATATTTTTCTCTCATTCAAACAGATTAAAAAGTCGATTTTGCCTCGTGTTGGCATCTTAATTTTGACGATGTTTTAAGTCTTTCAGTAATTCAAAGTTACCTCCTGAACCACGTTGTCGAACGTTAACGTTCGCATGACTCGATCCGAACAACAGCTGATTTGCGACCAACTAACAGGCATCGGGCAGTATGTTTTCATCCGCTTTGTCGTTCTGATGATTTGATGTAGGTCGCAAATCAGCTGTTGTTCACATAGGCGAATAATTTTATTACAAAAATTTTAAATGCTCGTAAAATTAATTTATAGTTTAAATCGTATAATGCTACTTAAGATAAATTGCTTGATGGATTGACAACAAATATTATCTGTAAGGCATAAATCGAAAATATTGAAGAAATAAAACTAAAATTAAAAAAGTCAGCAAAGTTTAAAATTTTAAAATAAAATATTAGTATAACAAAAAATCCTAACAAAAAGTTTTATTGGATGTAAACACATATTTTACTTGAGAAAATAATATAGAAATAGAGAAAATAATTCGAAAAAAAATGTCTGTTATTGTATTTTCATTTGTTTTATTTTGGTCTTTAAATATTAAAAAAAATCAACAGTTTTTTTGCTCATCTGAAAAATTGTGGTTTTTAATATAGCCTCTTTTGGATATAAGCCATCGATTTATTAAACTTCTTAAACAATAATTTTATTTGTGTGTACAGACATATTTTATTTGTGAAAGTCAGTTCGCAAATATAATCTGTTCTAATGTATTAAAATATGCGTTCCAAACTAAATTTCTAGATTTTTAAAGTTATTTGTTCACAAAAATATCATTTAAAAAATTTGTCTCGAAATATATTTCCTTTCCATTCAAACATATCCAAAATAGAAATTATCTCCCGTGTATACGAGTAGCTGAGCTGTCAAATGTATTTGCTTCACCGTTTTTTTTAAAAAATTTTGCATTCTATAATACATAATAACATAAAGCCAGTAGAATATACTAGTTACAAATCAAAAAATTATTTCTTCAAAAATAAATAATATTTAAAAATGGTTGTTCCATTTTTTAATATTATTTATTTCTTGTCAAAGCCTTAACACAACCAGACAATATAAAAATTCTCCACAATTTTTAATATTTGTGTATCTTTTAAAATAGCTACTCGAAATATTGATCTGAGACAGAACACGGGGAAGAATTGTCATTTTCATTCCCTCACGGGGCAAAATCGCCTTTTTTGAAATGTTTGAATCGAAAGAAAATATATTTGGAATACAAATTTTTAAATATTATTTATTTCTGAGCAAATAAATTTTATTTGAAAATCAATAAAATATATTTGGAACTCATATTTTTATATGTTACAACATATAATATTTGCAAACTAAGTTTTTCAAATAAAATATGTGTTTGAATACAAATTAAATTATTCTTTAGGATTTTCTTCAATATATTTTATTTAAAAAAAATTTTCGAATCTTTTGTTGAATTTTTCGAATTTCAGTTTTAATTTTTTTGGTTTCGAATTGAACTCCCAGTTATGATACCAAATGCAGCAGTAACTTCTGTTTTAAATCAATCGTTTAAAATATCTGAGTATACCAAGCCATCATTAGTTGCCAATCCTCCAAGTAATATATTTCGATCCAAGATTATACGATTTCAATTATTATTATTATTTATTATTTTTACGTCATGACAAATTTCTAAAAAATTAACTGAAATATTAAACACAATTTAGGTATTTTCTGAATACTTAAATGCAAATAAATATTTGCTTCGGAAAAAAAATCGTCCAAAGTAAATATTGCGATGTACACAAAGATTTGTTTAGAACAACATCTTCCCAATTATAAATTTTTTTAGTAGGTACCAAATACTATATGTTTAGAGTGTACCCAAAACATATATATGTTTCAAGCCGAATATGTTTGGACAATATACTGCAGAAGCGATTTTTTTCAGCGTGCTCACCTTACAGAGGAGGGTATACATTAGGGCGGGTCGATTTAAAAATCGCCCATTGCTCAGTGAAAATCGTATTCTAGGGATCAAAATAAGAAACTTTGCCGAAGGAACCATACCTCTAAAACGAATTCTGATGTCCCGGAAAAATTCCCACTTTGACCCATTTAGAGTGCTCCAATCGAGTCCAAATGTATGGAACCCCCAGGGGGTTCCAGGGGGTGTGCCACTGGCATGGGTGGGTCGGGCCTCCAAAGTTAGTGGGGGTCGGTCATACATTTGGACTCGATTGGAGCACTCTAAATGGATCAAAGTGGGATTTTTTCCTGGACATCAGAATTCGTTTTAGAGGTATGGTTCCTTCGACAAAGTTTCTTTTTTTGATCCCTAGAATACGATTTTCACTGAGCAATGGCGACTTTTTTTGCCTCCCCACAAATCGACCCGGCCTAGTATACATATATCATTTGTAAGATCTAAATGTGTAACACATCGAAGGAGTGGCCTAAGAACCCAAGTATTTTTGGTGGAAATCGATTTTGGCCATTTTAAATCATTTGAGCAATGTCCGTCCGTCCGTCTTTCTGTGTGTCTGGCTGGTGCGCACGATAACTCTCGAAAATATTAACCGATTGACTTCAAATTTGGTATGAGGTAATATTTTTCTACATCTCAAGTTCGAAGATGGGTCATATTGCTTCACTAGAAGGTACTTCCCTCCCCACAAAGCGTTGACATGTAGTGAAATATTTATTCTTCAATAACTTATATACTACATATTCGAATCATCTAAAATTCCTGTCTTAACAGAAACGCAAATTATTGTAGCAATGCAAATTATTATCGCAATTATAGTCCGCCTCGCCCGACTTTCTGTCTTTCCTTACTGGTTCAATACAGCATCTACATGAAGGTCTAAGACGAATTTAATTTTCCATTAGATTTTGTGAGTTCTGAAAAATAGTACACAGAAAGAAAAATGCCATACTAAATTCAAGTAAAAAATTCTTAATTTAAGCCGAAATCGCACTTAAAAATTTAAGTACTTTCGTACTAAGTTTTTCTTGAAACAAGTATAAATCGGCTTAAAATGACAAAATCAAGCGCTAAAAGGCTTACAATAAGAATATAATGCTTGAAATCAAGTAAACATTTCTTGAAAAGGAATATTAAGCGTAATATGGCCTAAAATAAGAAGAAAAAGCTTAATTTAATCTCCAAGAGACAGAACCTTTATAGAGCACAATACAATTACCCTCTCAACCACTCTCATTTAAGTGGTTGATTTTGGCTGACGCAACATCAAACACACACGCATATAAATCGACGAGATGTATACATATGTATAAACATTTGTGCGCAACCATATCCAAGTCGTTTGTCGTTCAAGCAGTGTTTGCAAATACATTACTTGGCGTGATATTTTTTGATTTAAGTTTTTTCAAGTTGTGAATAATTCTTGTTCGTTTCGTTGATGCTATTCCTTTTATGTTTCATATTTTAATCGAATAATTACAGCAAAACTTTCTCTTTTGCTGTAAAGCAATAGTGTTTTGACATACCATTTAAAAAAAATGCATTCTTTGCAATACAGTGGCAAAAATGGTATAATCAATATAAATGGTATATAGGTACAAAACGAAGGAAAGCACAATAAATCAAGTATGATCAGGCTTAAATCAAGTATTGGTTAGGCTTAAATCAAGAACTGATCAGGCTTGAATCAAGTATTTGTTAGGCTTAAATCAAAAACTGATCAGGCTTAAATTAAGTACATATTATCAGGCTTAAATCAAGTACTATCAGGCTTAAATCAAGTATTGGGCAGGCTTAATTCAGTCAACATTTTTTTCATTGAAGCCCGTTTCGCACTCAAATCAATTCCATAAAATTCTTAAATCAATCGCTTTATGCTTGAAATAAGAATATTTTGGCTTAAAATCGAGCCTAAACAGGCTTAATGAGCGCTAAGGTTATGAATTCAGGGCTTAAAAATCCGTACTTGATTCAAGTATTTTGTACTTGGTTTAAGAAAACCCGTACTTACCGTACTTTTGACACCGCTACGACTTTATTCAAGTACGTATTACTCAATTTTTTCTTTCTGTGTAGTTTCGAACGCTTCGAGTTTAAATGTAATCATTTCAGTTATGAACAAGTGCTACACGTATGCTTATTCTGCATTAAAAAATGGTTTAATATAGCTCTACTACAAAGGTCGTTCTAAGTTTTGAAATAGTTAACATAAAGACGTTACTATTAACTATCATTGGTTAAGCCATAGACGCCATATTTTCTAATTTTGCTGAAATTTCGGTTTCTTTTCAAAAGACTTCTCCACTATTAGCTTTTTTCCACTTCAAACATATTTCCGGTTATAAAATTGATTGAAATCAATGGTGGATTTGGCCCGGGCGAACTTATTATCATTCTGGCTTGTTTAACTTTAAATATTACATTAAAAATAAGTCTGAATACAAAGTAAAATTTGACAAAACTTCATAAATGTGCAGAAGCAAAAGAAATTGAAAAAATGCTGCTCGGAACCGATGTTCTCCAATTTCGGTACGGATTGTCCTTGTAAAATGCATTTAGCATCTTTGCAATCGGGAATATGTCCTCATGGAATAGTTGAAGAAAATATTGTGTATGATCAATCACATTTCCGACTGGGAAACTGTGTGTGTACTAGAGTTCGAACGGAAGGCGGTTTTTTCCTAACATTCGGCCGAAGCCGAAGGCCGCATGTTTCCTCACTTTCATTTTGACCCACTAATACGCATTTATGCGATTCTTTTCATATATTTCAACATGCCAAATCTCTCTAAATTGACAAAACTTTGAAAAATATTTTGAAATATTATTTCAATATTTGTCTTGAAAATTATAACTTAAAGCTCTATTTTCTTAAGAAAAAAATGTAATAAAAAATACATTTTTAAAAACGGCCTTTTTTGCCGAAGGCCGAGTGCAGCCCTAGTATGTCCCACTTTTACACGGAGGAAAAACGACAAATAAAATATGTGGCACATACATTATATTTTCAATACGACTAAAAATATTATTTGGTTATCTCTTAAATTGCAGGATTATTTACGACCTATAAAAAACGTTCAGTTTTTTAAAAATAATATGTTTCGGGCTGATATACCACAGAAGTCATTGTTCCCAATTTTGTGTAGGATACAAATATAATTATAAAACAAAATTAAATTGCGTAAATACAATATAAATTAATAATCCCAGGAACTGTACTCGTATTGATAATAACTTACGTGTTGATTAACTTGTAAGAAATTTTGTTTGCGCAAGGCCTGGCTGGAGGCATACTTATGTCAATTACTGAACCAGTGCCAGTGTCGGTGCCTAATCGGGTTTAATTTACCATATGAATTAAACAAGTGCTTTTTGTCGTTTTGTATTCGTATGACAATAACAACGACAAATGTGGCTTTTGCTGCGGGATAAAATGGTGTTAATTTTTTGTTTGCTATTTAGCGATAAAATTTAAATATTTTTCCCAAAATTTTGCTATACATTCACACATACTCGTATACACATACATACATTCAGGCATATTCAATTGCAACCATTTCGTGGGGAAATATCTCCAATATAAACTACCTTCGAAATGTTGTTAACCATGAGCATTATCACCATGAATGTCATCGTCATGAACAGCATCATTGTCATTATCAAGGGCTGTGACGGCGGCGTGTGCATATTAGGCGGGCTTACTTAATGCGTCGTGATCTTTTATTGACAAAGCGTAGAAATACCCATAAAATCCCCACATTTGGCTCTTAGCAATGGGAACGAACATTCAATCGAATGATTATGTTGTGCTCCGAATAAAAATGTCCTGTCAATACTACACAAATCGAATACATATCGAGAGGACGACATCATGTGTCGATGGCTATGGCATGATTTTGGCCAATGGGTTTCTAATGGCAAATCCAAAACAACAAACTGCCGCAGATCCTCTACTCTTTCGACGAACCCCAGCATAAGCGGCCATTTAGTGGAGTACATCGTTTAGGAAACGCACTTACAAGCAGGCATATTCGTATAGCAATATGTAGCGTGTTTGTGTGTGTGTGTGTGAGATAACAGTGGTGATGATTTCCATAGTTCACTTTTCTAATTTGAATATCTGTAATTACGACCAATGAGCCAACTACAAAAATAGTCCCTTTTAACCAATTCTCAATATGCTCTGGAAAATGTCACCCGCATATAAATCTATTAAACTATTGAATACTACCTGGAAAATTAATATTTTTATAATAGTTTTTTTCAGTCGATTAATTTGTAATCAAATTTTCAGATCATTACATTGTTATAATATTATTAACTCAATAAAATATTCAATTACAATGAATAAGCCAGTTGAACACTGCATTATTCCATATTGCTTATTAGCTAAACAATTTTTGTAATTGAATCCAGTTGTCTGTATCTCTCATATATTTGCCCCATATTGTTCTGAATGTTGCCTTAAATTAATCTTCACTGTGCTATTTAACTAAGCTCTACTGTCCGCACACTTTTACACGAGTATCTGCGGCGTAATCGAGAGCACACTAAATACATTAGGGACTATAATTCTGGTATGCACGGAATGATACAGGTGGTTGGGACAGGTAAACTATTCACGGGCGTACGTGAATCATTCGCTCCACATAAAAACGTCATATTTTATCGCAAACGAGGGGCTGTACAATCTTTTTTAAAAAAAGATAAGGTACTCAACAAAATGTCAACAATTTTTGCAGCATCGCAATACTCAAGAGTACGAGTATATGTAAAAAAATGAATCAACATATGTGGAGACATTTTTGAAAGCCACAAATATACAAATGTAGACCGATTCAAATCACTCTTTGCCATAAGAACTAAAAAGGCCAATATTATATTTATAATCTGTAGAATAGTTGTTTTGGTCAGGGGCCCAAAAAGTATGTATATTATTAATCGCCGTAAAATTTTAAGACGATTTAGACATGTCCGTCCGTCTGTTGTAATCACGCTACAATCTACAATAATTCAACAAGATGACTGAAATTTGGTAAGGATGCTTCTTATAGCTGCAGGTAACTTTTGATAAAAATGGGTAAAATCGGTCCTTTTTCGATATTGTCCCCAAATAGGGCATCTTCCCGTTTTTAATTCTTTACGCAATAGACACCACGAATTCCAACTGAACGGACTGAAACCCTGTTTCAACCACATATTTCAATGAATCGACCTGAAAATTGGTAATGTGAGTTTTTGTATCCGAAACCATTCACATGCGATACATGAGATTCGTCAGACCAAACAAAACAGCGTCTTAACTTCTTTATTATAATTTGTTTCCCAAGAATAGTCGAAAACTCTGTCGGAATTAATTATCTCAGAACTACGCCACATTTGTATATGATATCCCTATTCGGACTAATTCGGGAAGCCCAATTTCTTTAAAATAATATTTTGAAAAGTTATGTTAAGTTAAATACTATAGTTATAAATGTTTTTCATAAAAACCTACAATATTGTATACATATTTCTGCACTACTCATTAATTGAGCGTTAACTGTTATTTAAACCTATTCAATTGGCAGAGCATATTAACCCATTTTGAATAGAACAATATTCACCCAAGCCGTGCCAAATATTGTTCTCCGGTGATGTGAAATGTTGATGTGGACGAATATTGTGTCCTTTATTGCACCCGCTCCAAAAACAGAACAATCTCGGGACAAGGAGTCAACCAACAAACATCATCGACACACACAGTCGTTTTTCGTATTGGTGTATTATCGTCATCTTTGATGCCTTTGGTCGTTGTCCTAATGCGTATTGTTGTTGTTGATGTTGTTGCTTTGCTCCCGATACCAATCGGACGATTGTCGATGTTGTTCTTGTCGTTGGTGTTGTCCCCTCAATATGGCTGTTTGTTATGGGCCAATTAATTGGAAAAAGCTTAAGCATTTTGGCATGTTTTGAATTTTTAAAGCTTCAGTGAGTGAATGTGTGTGTGTGTGTTTGTTTGTGTGAATGTTTGGATGTTACTCTGAAAAATGGATAATTGCCAAAGGATAGAATATTCGTACACTAACACACGCACACATTGAAACACACAGGAGTATAGCCGATGTGGATGTGAATGTTAAAGTAGGCATGCATTTATATGTGTTTGTATATGTGTGTCTGTTCTTTAGTATGTCGACTGCAGACATTCCTTCTGTCTCTTCGATATCCATTACATTGAATACTAATGATATTTGATGTTAACTTAAACGTGTTCTTATTGTTTTTCGCCTTTGCTTCCTTTTTGGAACACACACACACTAACACCCACGCAAACGCCCCCTACACGGACGATGGCACTGACGATTACTCCGCCCCGGCTCTTGACTTTTGTGCAGCTAAGGAAAGGTCCTGTTTGTCCTTTTGCTTTATGCGAGCATGATTGTGATTGTAATACCAAATGCTAATACTGACGCTGATGATACGATATTTGTTGGATCATTAATTTTTATTTTATCGGGGATATGTTAACATTTCCCTCTTCTACTTATTACGATCCATCTCCTGCATACGCAACAACCAATAGTACCACAACGAAAGGAATATATTTAAATGTTATGGTGAATTTGACTTCCACGGGCCTCCCATTGACACATCGCAACAATTGGCTGGAAAGGGCCGGGGGAGTAAATTGACGGTGTTAGTGTCCAAGAGACTGTTTGAATTTAGAAAGCGTCGTTGTCAATGCAATCTCGTACACACTTAACTACGATTGTGCTACTTACTCATCTCACATTTGTTTGTCGACTTATCTCCTTGTTCATCTGACATGTCCGTAGTTCGACCCGTCTGTTGGTAATTGACTGAATGCTCAAAATCTATGATTGGTTCTGCCAGTAACAGTTGTTATCGTCCTTTTCAATGTTTTGTTCCACTTAAACATTGTCCCTCTGTGGCCATTCAATACCCGCGTATAATTGTACGACAATTTTCGTTAATTGCCTGATTCTTTAGTAGATCTTGTCCTTTAATTGTACTTGCCAAGGACATTGACATTCAATAGGTGGAGCATTTGACAGAAGTATAGAAATCATTGAAAACATACAGAGAAGTCCTGGTAGGCTATTGACATGATATGAACTGCAACATCATGTATCTGCACGAAAAATAATCATCATTTCTACTAAAGCATTGTATACATATTTAATTTTGTAGAATGTAAACAGAATCCTACAAAAAAGTATAAATAAAAAAGAAATCGTGGGCAATTTCAGTTTCCTGTTAAATAAACAACACACCTTTATCATAAAATGCTTTGTTGAAGTGTTCTTGTCCCCAATGAAAAAAAATTGGAAAGTTGTTACATAAATGTTTTCGTTTCGACAGATGACATGCGCAACACAACATAGATCAGCATAATGTTGCAATAGTGCTCCATATCTCAGTGGAAGAACACGCGGCTAGCAACACGATCGTTCCGAGTTCACAGCCGGAGTTATGTCAAAATATATACACAATATCATCTTTAACAAAATACTTTCAATTATAATGTTCACAAATAAAAAATACACATAGGTGAAATTGAATTGTGCACGGTTCCAATATTTTCCCGTTACTCAGTCGAAAAGCGCCCGAATAGTAAAACACGCTAATTCCGAGTTGGAAGACCACATTCAATATCCAAGAATGTCGCAAAGCAAGGGCCTTCTAAGTGGTATACAACTGAGTGAAGTGCTGTATCTATCGATTTACCTTTCATATAAGCATATTGACATACGAGTACTAATCTTCCATCAGATTTAAGATTTACTCTAATGTGCAAGTAACTGATTGGCCGGAAATCTTTATCCTTGCTATGTTGGATTTTTCCTGCTTTGGGTTTAAAAGCTATTTCTAAACTTTTGCTAAGAAAGTGGAACAAATCCCAATTTCAAGACAGGCTGCGAAAATCAAAGTAAGGGTACCACCCAAAATGACCTGTAGACAAGGGTAAATACAGTTTTGGTCCCTATAATTGATATCCCGGTCAAAACTTTGTATTGCCCATTTCACACTGTTTAGTGTGACGATTTTATTTACTTCGTGTGTATTTTCGGAGTTATATGTACTTTCCTGTTACTTCGTTCCACATTAGTCCTAGCTCGTTTGTTTCTTCTGGTGTGTTAATCCAATCTCCGTCTTCGTTCTGTAAATTTCCCCTTGCAGTGTTGCTGCTTTGATAACAGTTTGTGCAATCTGATAGTATCCTTAACGATTGCTAGCTCTTCTATTATTCTTAAAAAAATCGACCCTCTTAGCCCTTCTCGTCTCCTTTTTGTATTCCTTAAGGCTTGTTTTGAATTCCTTCCAGGATTCATCTATGCCAGTGATCTTGGTAACGTTATACAGGTTGAATTCTATATATTTATGGTCAGAGAAGCTATGGAGACCTCCCAAACGCTGATAGTCAGTTCTCGAATTGATTTCCGAAGGTAAGGCCAAGTACCTCTTTTCGGTTTCTGAACTCAACAGTAGTGTAAATTTTCAAGAAAATAGTCTAGCTAAATCTTGGTAAGTGCATGCCATTACCAACGGCATTACCAGGTAATGATATTATCGCCAGCATTACTTTCGGCAAAGAAATAACGACTAAATAAATAATGACAAAAATAAGTTATTGCTAGTAACCTAATTTAGAGAATCTGATTTTAATTTAAATGATTTTCTTTAAATGAAAAAAACACACAAACACCCTCATAAAATTATTACTTACGTCCAAGCTTACTTTTAAATAATTGTAAGCGTGGGGCAAGGGGTTATTTTAGCTTATCCGTCAGATTATTTGGTAATGGGATATTTTGCTGGGTGCTTCCCCATAAAGTATGAAGTTATGAAGCGTTTGCATCTCGCCCTACTAATAAGTCCCTTTTTTTGAATTGAGAGCAGTTTATCAGGTCTCCAACAACTTGTGGAGGTTGTTCTACATTATCATCATGCGAAAAATAAGCAGAAGCAATTATAAATTGTCTCGCATTAGCACTCACAATCATTGCCATTATGTCATTATTTGAAAACTGGTTAAGAATAATACACTTTATATTATATTTTATCAGGATGCAAGTTCAATATCTATTAATTTGTCCATAACAAAGTGTACAATCTGGACCCGACGGGCCATTAATTCGTTTCCCTCTTATCCATCTTTCCTGGATAAGAATGACGTCTATGTTGTGACTTTGTAATAGGAGGATGAGATGAATAGAAGCCATTTCACAATAATGGAGGTTTATCCGAACGAATTTCATCATTGATTACATACAGAATTGGCTTTTAATCTAGCCCCTGTCTCAGTAATAGGCCTAGCTATAACGCTCGTTAGACCCACACTAATTCGAAACCCGTTACTATATGAATTGGTTTTTCAGCTCCTCTTCAGGCACGAGCTTTAGTCATCTTATTACAGCGTTAAACCTTTTATACAGCTATTAAACCATTCCTGTTTTTCGTTTAACAGTGTAGAACTTTAAACCATTGTTTTGTTAGGATATTCCTAAAGTATGGAGTTTCCCCGGTACCCTCACATATCCTACCGGACACAACAAAATGAAAATTGCCCTCTAATCTCTTCCAACTTTTCTCCTGAATTCTCCGGTCTTCGTTACCCTCCTCTATAAGGCCACTCTCATTTAACTCTCGTTGTAGATATTAGGGATGTAACGAAAGTGACTTTAGCGAAGCGTATGCAAAGCTAATATTGAAATTTATTTCTTGCGAATGCGAATAGTGAAATATGCATTTTTGCGAAAGCGAATATGAATAATAGTTTGACCCTTTAGTACCAACAAAATTAAGGAACTGAATTGATACATTTCCAGGATATTCAAGTACTTAGAATGTATTCCATATTTTTACCTCCTGTTACCACAAGGAGAAACATAGTTTTTTCAACTGTTTTGAAGAGAAGTGGCAGAGGTTTTCATTGATACTAATATCTTCAAAATGTGTGAAGCGAATTAGAAGATATAACACTTTTAACAAATGGAAGCGAATAATCCAAAGATTGTTTTTGCGAATGCGAAAGCGAATGTTAAAATGATGCGAATATTTCGCGTTCGCCTATGCGAATGTGAATATTCGTTACATCCCTAGTAGATATTATCTCCTTGCTTTTTTATGTTTTTTATGACCGTAATTTCCGCAGAAGCTATGTTCTTCTGTCTATTACGCTTGAGGCCTCCGTGTTCCTCGAAAACAAGGTTTGGTGACTCATCATCTACTGGAACTTTGAAGCCATCGTTTTTTCGGCGGAGATTTGAGTTGGGGTGCTTGGACTTTGTCTCGAGGCTGCCGATAGCCTGGGTGCGCACAAGATCTTTTCCATATATATATATACCCTTCATTTCCCTTACTTTTACAAAATGGGCCATAATTTATCGCCGCCGTCGTGGCAAAAGTAGTTATGTGTTTTTTCCTAATTTGTCAGGAATTTTTTTTTCATTTCGCGATAATTGTAATATGACCATTTCTCACAAATTTAAAAAAAAAATCCATTATTTTAAGCCCGGTGATCTGACTATTTTGATTTTATTAGCCGTTAACACAGCTGAATTTGTGGATCTTTCATCTGTCCTATTAGAAACATCTATGACGCCCTTAGCCCAGATAATAGCCGAAACCTCAACTGCCTCCAACTTCGTCAAAACTCTGAGCGCAAATCGATGCTTCCGTTACGACGGTCGGACATGACGTTTCCCCTCACCGTACCACCTGTTGTGAGTACTGGGGGAACATTTGGTCAAGACTAACAGACGGACAGTCGGACGATTGGGGAACCCCGCTCTATCGGAACATAAAGGCATCCCCGTCAAGCAGTGGGGTAAAAAGCCAAGCACGGCGATTGTTTATATTTATTGTGTGTATTATCCCGTAATAGGTACTACGATATATACCTTCCAGACTTCCAGAGTACAGTTTTTTTTGTTATTACGTAAAAGGTACTGTGTAATAGGTTTTAACTATCCTCTCTGTGATGATCACGTCCGTTAACTACGAATGATCATTAACGACTCCTGGGGCAACGACTCTGTGGGTTATATCAAGAGAATGTTCTTTACAGAGTAAACCGAAACCGTATTTCTAATCGATAAATATAGTAGTTTATATTCAATCTAAAAATTATCTTGTGAGATTAATTTAAAAATTTGTACATCCCTAGTTGCTCAAAAGACATTTGAAGGCATGTAGTAATCAATTGTCAAGTTACGTAAATCATATAGGCATATGCTAATCTTTTCAGACCGTATTTGTATTTGGGCAATGTTGATGAAAATCCGACCGACAGGTTCAAGGAATTACATTTAGGTTAGGGTGGCAGCCGTTTTTTGCAGCTCACATAGTACAGTTTAGTTCCCTAGTGCTACCACGGGCTCATATTATATTTGCCATACAAATTTATTAGAAACCACGACCTCAGTATGTCCAGTCGTCGTTTACTCAAAGCGGGACAGTCACATAGCAAGTGCTCAATGCACTCCACTTCTTCCTTATCTCCACAGCTTCTGCAGAAGTCATTGACAGACTGTCGACATTCGTCGTATAGAGCTCCAAGTACAACATTTCTATCGGCTTTTCTTTCAGTCTTTAGACTAACTATCCATTTTCCGCGATCTCTTTGTCTCATAGTTTTTTCCCAAAGGCGCAATTGTAGATTTTTTTTCATCCTTTCGTCATCTTTAAAAATGTGTTCGAAAAGGCCAGTTTTTCTATTCAAAATAGATATATTGACATCCATTTTTGGCCAATATTATAAACCAATGGCCCATGTTAGAATGTGTAGTTTGAAACAATAAAAATATACCTTCGGTTTCAGTCCAACATTCAAAAATTGTTAAATTGGAATTTTATTGAAAAAACAGCTATGTGTTGAAAAACACATAACTACCTTTGTTTTTATTCAGAAAACACATAGCTAATTTTTCTACTATCTGAACCAATTAAGATATCGAAAAACGCTTTGGTGGGTGAACGTATAAAAAAAGGAGACTTCAAATGCAACAATAATTTTTTTTTTCGAAAAACTACACATAGCTATTTTTGCTACGACGGCGACGATATACTACTTAGAATCTTCTGAAATTCCACACATTGTATTATTTTATTAGTCGCTATCACCTCGAGAAAAATGGGCGAAGTTGCCACGCCCCTTTTGGTACCTCCCACACAAATGGACCACTTTTCTTCAAAATTAAACTGCTTATAACTGTAATACAAGTGCATAAAAATACTTTAAATTTTGTACAGTATATGTTTTTGCGCCTATAGTCCGCTAAAAAATGGGCATTATTGTGCAGCTCCATTTGGTACCTCCCACACAAATGGACCGTATTACACCAAATGTTAACGGCTTATAACATTAATACCAGTGCATATAACTTTAATACCAGTGAAATTTTGTACAGTGTAATGCTGTTATAGTGCCTAGAGAACTCTGAAAAGTGGGTGTTATAACCACGCCCCTTTTTGTACCTCCCACACAAAATGACCAAATCATACCAATATTGAATAGCTCGTAATGTTAATATACCATTGCACATAAACGCTTATATTTCGGCACAGTGCAATGTTTTTAAAGAATCTACTGTTTACCAATAAATAGGTGTATTTGTTAAACCCATTCTGGTACCTCTCACACAAATTGACAGATTAGTTAGTGTAATGTTATATATTACATTACTCACAGAGTGAGGGTATACCTTAGTCGGTTTACCCGACTGAAACTTTCTTACTTGTTTACACAAAATTTGATGCAAATTTTTTGATCCATTTTTCCCACAGCAAAATATGTCTTACTGTTGTGTCCCTCACAAACAAACTCAACTACGATCATATGTCAGAGACACGTGTGACAACATAAAAAAACGCTAATCGAATGCACGTATTCCGAGAAATTTTAAAATTCACCTTTTCTAATGAACAAGTATCGAATATGCACCTCCGATTTGGAATATATGCACTGTATAAACAACATTTTTGAACCGATCTGTACAAAAATTGACAGATGGAATTCTCTTAATAGATTTAGAGACAATACAAAATTCGGGGACAATCGGTTGAGATTTAGATATAGCCACCATATACGAGTGTATGTTACCCACGATTTGACATGTAAGGGCTGTAGAACCTATATTTTATATCCGATCACTACGACCGAAAAAGGTTTCTTATTACATGAATGAACGCTACCAAATTCGGGGAAAATTGGTTCAGATTCAGATATAGCCCCCATATATCGCTTCGATGACCAACTGACGGAACTGACAATTTTTCGGAAATTGAGTTAGGGCCACCATTGGACTTGCCTACTAATAGTACAGCGTGTGTGTACATTTTGAGTATGTTGCTATTACCGTTATATCCAACATCGGTAAAACATTGTCGTTTAAGAATATTGAGAAAGAGGAAGTTTTGTACATAATAAGAAAAACAAACTGGAAATTGTATAATAAATATTATGCGAAGAACGGGAAAAAGCTACATTATCTCAAAAACAAAAAAAAATCTGCTCTGCTGAAAAATTTTGATAATGTAATTCCGGTCAGTTGGTCATCCTCCCGATTTGTAGGAGAAAGCTATCGAAGTTGTACTTTACTTCCGATCATTACAAAATTTGGTAGAAATATGTAATTTTCTTAACTTAGGATCGAATACTGCTAAGTTTGGATCAGATTAGCCCCAATATTTATGTTCCTGCCTATTTAGTAAGATTATTTAAGCGCTATTGAAATATATGTATACATATAATTTTGCAGAAATAAGGTTTTTTGATCCAATCGGTGTATTTGTTCCTTCCGACTCTTGATCTATGAAAGAATACTGCGCATGCTAATGTTATCATTTCAGATCTAGTTTATTATGATCAATATCTTCCACACTTTCTTGGAATAAGGCTGGATGAGGATGTGGAGCTAAGTATTTTGTTAAGTGAAACGAAACCACTTATTCCAAATTATAATCGCAATGCTCCTTTTCTCGTTGATAGGGATGTGTATGGTATTATATAGTCGGCACCGCCCGACTTTTAGTCTTTCCTTACTGGTTTTAAGTTGTTACTGTTTTCTTCGTTAGAATGCTGGCTTTAAAATGGAATAAAATATTTTTTGCGATTTTTTTCTATCAAGCTAATATAATTAAGACCTATAGTATTTCTTATTTTCTTCCAACTCAAACTTCACAATTTCTTCTTTCACTCTAATAAATAAGTGTCTCTCGAATACAGTCCATTCAATTTTATGATCAAACACTAGCACCCAAATACCGAGTAAGAATATAAAAACAAACATTCTGTTTTTTTTCTGTCTATTATAAATCTGCCAAAAACGCAAATTGTCCGTATGTCGAATAATCGTCCGTCTTTGTGGCACTCGTACCACAAATTTGCGATCAAATCAAAAACGATATTTGACAGTCTAATGGAGAATTCATTCAAATTCGACCCCATTGGGTTTAACAAGCATAGCAGTCAGCATCCAATGTATAGAAGCGTGCTTGGATTTATTCCACAGATAACATTCACTATCGAAACTTTCTCCCGAAATGTTCGATTAGCAATAGCAACGTGTTTATGGAAATCAATAAAAACTATAAACGATACGACCATCAAAGCAGTGCAGGAACAACAACGACTAAACAAAATCCCTCCCGACTTTATAGAACCGCCCCAAAGGAATCCAGATTTCAACGGCTGACTGGCATATGCGAACGAGCACAGCGACATCGACATCGACACAAACGATGACAACACATACGGCAGAAAGTTCGTCTCACATCGCATAAACATATGCAAAAAAACGTAGTTCTGGATGTTTGCGAGAACTTCAAGGGGCGATGACGGAGGCGGAAACGGAGACGGTTGTGTCGTTAAATTTTAAGGATTTTTTATTTATTATTTGTTTGCAGGAATTGCCTCAGGGCGCTTATGCTTTTTGAATAATGTACTGTTAAAAAGGCGCATACGAAAAAATAAACCTTAGCTCTGCTGCAGGACCCCAAAGTTTCGATTTTGCAAAAAAGTCAGTGGGGTTATAGCGCGGAGCCAAGCCCTTTCCTCCCCCCACTTTTTGGTGTATATGTGAGTGTGTGTGTATGCGAATGTGTAGCAGGGCTAAGCGGTTATATGAAAGGTGACTATACTTTTTTTGTTATCCTCTGCTTTGTAGCAAGGACATGCAAAATAAAATTTTATTGCAAAACGAATTTTCCACTCGACAAAACACAGGGAATTAAGTGGCTATAACATAGTAAATATTATATGTATGTGTATGCAAAAGGAAACATTCACATGCACACGCAAACTCACACACACATGCATGCAAACACAAGAACGTGTGTCCCACTGTTGAATAGGTGTGCACTAGGGTGGCTCATAGATCAGAGATTTTAAATTAATAATAATATTCAAGTTTCCGCCAGGTCTTCTTACCCAGTTGTTCTTAATGGTCCACATTGAATCGTTTTACTATATAATATAAAAAGTTTAGACTTCAAAATAATATCACTTTTTATTTACTTCTTATTCCATTTGAATTTTGTAGGTATGAACTAAAGTCCTTACAGTTTTCAGCGAAATCAAAACGCAGACGTGCAATAGCCACCCAAACAATAATTTTCTTCTTCTTATTCTCACCCAAGCAATCATGTTTTTAATTTGGTTCACTGTCACTTATCGTTCGGGTAAGAAATCTCTTTTCTTCATCGTCTTCCTGTCAAAGGCCAATATTACCTCATGCTTTTATTGACATATCTTAAAGCTTTTTCCACACGAAAATATCAGAACGGGGGTAACCCTATCCAACAGCTGTAAAAGTAGCAACAGCTGATTCTATACAAAGAGAAATAATCAATCAACCGAAAACAAATACAATTGTTTGCTTGATTGATCATATATGTATATAGGGGCTGTAGCTAAATCGGAAACCTTCTGCACCCATTTCCGTAAGTCCTTGAGTTAAAAAGAAAGTTCTTAAATTTCATAGTGATCTGAGCATAATTGTGACCTGTACTTGGTAACAAGGATACATTTACAAGCACACCGACGGACAAAACCAAACCAATTCAGAAAGAGATTCCAGGACGATAGGTATATTAAATGATTGTTTGGGTCATCTAATTTAAGTTATTATGAACAAATGCCAAAAGCAACAGTGTGGTTGTAGGATTTTAAAACATTTTATACAAACAAATAAACAGACATTTTATTAAAGTATGGTGGATACTTCAGCAAAGGATACATGTTTATGTTTTTTTGTTCATTTATTCCTTTTTTATTAATTTGCCCAACAGTTTTCACTTTATATTTCAAAAGGGCGTTAACATAACCGACACCAATGAATTTTTCCGATCGTCTTATTTGACATTTCATTTCGTTCGTTGTTGTCTTATTACAACCAAAATGTTGGCGATAATTGAAAGCTTCTTTGCTTAAGCTTAGTATAGACGATTGCCAGATCGGCAAACGTTATCAACCCTGTTAAAGTGCTGCAAATATACGGACAATGAAAGATTGTTAAGATTAAGATGGTATTTTGCATTTTTAATAGTATCACAATATAACACCAGAACTACTACATTGAGAACTACTACAAAGGCAATTATAGAGCGCTGCAAGCCTGTGGATCGGTTTGTTGTGTGCTCTTAAGTTATGTTATTTATTAATTATGCAGAGTTATAGAAAGTCAGTGTTTGACACAAATTTCCTCTGAATTTCCCAGTCAGATTCTCTGAGACCCGAAGGGATTTTGCATGTACATTAACATAGAAAAAGGTTTTACCGTTTCACTATCTTTGTAGTTGTTCCCACTGCTTCGCTTTCCCACATAACTTTGTGAGCTATCACTGCCCAGTGCTTTGACTCATCTTTCGTGGCATCGATAGGTTTCGAATTTCCCACGTTTACTGCTTGAAGTTATCTGCCAAGTTATTTGTCTGTTAATTTCTAATCACTCCTATATGCCCTGGCACCTAAAGGATAAGCAGTTGGCCATGTGCTGAGTAAGGGTTAATCTCTCTTTTACAGTTCAACTCAATTCGGGTTTGACTAATTCTATTGTAATTGCCTTGGTCGCCATTTGGGTGTCTGGGAAGATGTTAGCGTCTTTAGACTTTGTGATGTTACTGAGCCAGTTCACACACTCCATCAGTGCTCGAACTTCTTTTCTCAATACTTTTATAAAAATATTTTTAATTGTTAACAATACCTGTCTGTCCCCTTTTCGACATTCATTCATTCTCACACACTCCTTCTCCTTCAAAAATTAAATTTTTATTTAACATCCGATAACCGAAAATTTCTTCCTTTTTAATCAATGTATGAGAGCGGTAAAATGTGTATCCTTCGAAAATTTACTCCAAGAATTAAAATAAATGTTCTAAATTTCGTATCCCATTTATATTTTTGACATCCTGGTCTATTCAGTCAGAATTTATTTGGTTCGAGACCACATGTTTCATTACAAATACATACAAAAATTGGTAGAGAATTTTTATTGTTTGATAGAATTGACTGCAGTTTCAATAGACACCACTCTATCATCTTCAGAATTCATTAGCAGTAAATTGAATTTAACAAGAACTACTAACCAAACCCGTATTTTGCCGAACTAAGTCAACATACTAAAACTCTCATACCAATACATTTTTGTTTTTTGCTTGGGTTTGCATCGCGAGCCACGAAAACAAATGTAGTTTTGTCAACGGCTAATGCCAACGTCATCGTACCTCATGTGTTTGTATGCGTTGTTGTTATTTATTGTTGGTCTGTGCTTTTGTAATGCAGTCAGAATTTATTTGGTTCGAGACCATATGTTTCATTTACTTTCTGTCTATTGCAAAAAAGTAATAGAAACAAATACAAAAATTGGTGGAGAGTTTTAATTGCTTGGTAGAATTGACTGCAGTTTCGATAGATACCACTCAGAATTCAATAGCAATAATGTATGTCTTTAACTTAAATCAGCTGAAATATTCATGGAAGCAGTAAATTGAATTTAACAAGAACTACTAACCAAACCCTATTTAAAGCACGTCTATTTTCCCCTGGATCTCCGCACTATAATGAGCTTAGCAACAAACTAAGTCGAATTACCACCATCTAAGATGTAGATGCAAAACCCAGAATACATTCTTTACACATTGTTGATTAACAACGCAAAAAGTTCAGATTACTTATTCACACACGTTATCGATTTTCAATATCTTTCCCTCCCAGTGTAGACGATGGTGCGATATTCTGCAAATTGTTGTGTTGCTTTTTCGTTGCTCATTTCTACCCTTCAAGGGCCAACCTAGTGCACAGCTGTGCACGTACACGTAGCCAAGCCAAGTATGTACTTAGGCCCGAACAGGAGGCAAACGTGTGCGAACGTTTCACATATGTTGACGCTACCAAAGGACCCTACAAAAATAGGAATCCAGCGGCACAATAACAAATTTTGTTTAAACAACAAACCTATGAAATGTTGTGAATACATACACACACATATACATATGGATATGTATGTACATCGATACTCGTATCCCTACAAAAGGAGACCTTTAGTTGATTTTGGGATATTGTGCACACACACTCAGTCAAAGTCATGCATATAGCTTATGTAGATGAGGATGTGGTATACCCACATACACACACACATGCATAAGTACCAATAACATCATCGGAAATGAAATATTTGAATATTTATTTGTACGAAGATTGTACCGCGTTGTGTTGTCCAGATTGGTTGGGTGTATACTAGAGATGGTCGATTGATACTTTCGGATTAGCGATGTTCACCAGTGTTGACCAAATGAACATATAGTAATTACGGACTTTATAATCCAGTGCCAACTGTATATATTTTTATAATCAGACTATCACATTTCAAATTGGGAAGATGAGAAATTGTTAATATTTTTGTATCCATGTTTGCAGTCATTGAATCCATTCAGAAATTATTTATTTTCGTACCTACAAACTTGTTGTGGAGAATGACACATTTCGACTTACCCTATTGTACACAAACTACGGCGACAATTTATTAACGTATGAAAGGTTCCATGAATCCAAATATGAACGATCGAATATACGGAGCAACGATAGAATATGACTATGAATATATTGTCACTTAAACAAACTAACTGACCTGACCATTCCAAGGCGCCCATATTGATTTTATGCTTTCGGATTTATTAAATATCTCTTTTCATTTATTTGCTTGATTTATGGTGCTTCGGTCGTCTCCTCAGTCCGGGTGTGTGTAAAAGTGTGTGTTTCTGTGTGCCTTCTCTGTAAATCTGGTCGGTTCCCTCGCCACCAGTTGTGTTTTGTTTATTTGGTTAAGCGTGTGGAAGGAAAAAGGTTTCCACCCGGAGGAAAGACAACACTAATTCTTTGCACATGTCAGAAGTGATTTTTCATCTGAAATTGAAAACATTCTGTCGACATACATACATATAGCAATAAAACTAGTTTCTTTTGAGAGCGAAGGGAAATGTAGCAATTGAAATAAATATCAATTTGTTGAAAGTAGAATTAGATATTTTTCTTATTCTACACAATCATTAAAACAGTCTGTACCCAATAACAGTTTCTATAAATAAAATGACACTATTCTCTTCTTTTCTTTGGATAAGTAGAAAAAAATGTATGTATAAATATCGAAATTATAACCCTTTTGTTAAAAGTATGAGAATGACGCTTTTATACACCCACTATTGTGTGCGAGGGCCAAAAGTATAACACATCGAAATAGTGACCAAAAACTCGAGTATATTTGGTGGAAATCGGTTTTAGGTCGTTTGAGCAATGTGTGTGCACATGATAACTCTCGAAAGGAGTATACTCGGTTATAACCGACTGAATAGACATTTGGTGTGTGGAAAATGTTTTCCTATTTCAGGCTGAGTTCAAAGGTGGGTCAAATTGGTTCGAGTACCTCCCCCACAAAGGGTTAAAAAAATTGATAATATTGATTATTATAATTTTAGTTTATTAGTCGCTATCGTCTTGAGACAAATGGGTAAAGTCGCCACGCCCCTTTTGGTAATTCCCACACAAAGGGATCATTTTGCACAAAAACTTAACGGTTATAACCTTGTTTCAGTGGAAAATTTTTATTGAAATTTACATTCCACTCAAATGGACCATTTTGCAACAAAAGATAGCATGCTATCTTAAAAAAATGGAATAAAATATGAAAAAATCAACTTTTTTCTATTTTTTAGTTACTTTTACTAAACCAGCTTTTACTTCAAACATATGGACCAAATACTAAAATGAAAATTGGAATTGAAAAAAAATTGAAAAAAATATGCACAGCTTTTCGGTAAAGTTTATATACATAAACTATTTAAATTGAAGTTCTTGACTTTCTCTATAAGAAAATCCATCAACGATTACGTTTCTATAAGAATAATTTGCAACGAATAATTATTCTGTAAGAAAACCATCAACGATGTGATTTTCTATAAGAAAAATTATCATATATGAGTTTTTCTCTAAGAGAATTCACCAGCTATGGGATTTTCAATACGAATATTCATCAACCATGAACTTATTTAAAAAAGTATCATCGAACATGAATCTTTGTGAATAAAGTCTTCAATGAAAATCCATAAAAAATGAACATGTTTATGACATTTTTGAAGGAAAACTCGTCAACGATTAGATTTTTAATAAGAAATGTCATTAACGATGAACATTTTCATATTAGACGCTAAACAAACGATGTAGTTTTCTAAACAAAAAAAAATATAGACAGTATAAGCTATACTAAAAGTCATCACGATAATCTTTTCTATATAACAGTCATGATCATAAATTTTTCTAGAAGAAAAGGTATGACGACAAATGTTACTATAAGAAAAGTCATGATGACAAACATTTCTATTGAAAAGTAATGGTAAAAAAAACTTTTCTAAGACAAGCATCATATCTCTATTCAAAAAAGGCATTGGTGATTCTCTATAAAAAAGAATCACCAATGCCGTAAGAATGACGGTATAAGTAGCCTAAGAACATTTCCACATTAAAACAATTTTCAGAATCTCTAACTCCTACTTTCAATATTTTATAAATATTTATCACTGCTCTGTGTGTTTTCTATTTTTATTCAAAGAATATAAAACAAATAAATTCCTCCTGATAATGTGGTGTTAATATTTATTGACATATGTCCTTTTTCTAAACTAAATATTTATTATGAATGAAAGTCAAATGCAGTTTATTTCCGTGTCCAACATACAAGTCATGCATACACTCACATGTAAATAGATGTAGTACATACAATACATGTGAATGTGAGTCGACCCATACGAGTATTGAATGGAAACCGACAACACAAATCCTATATGATTTGTGTCGAATTTACCTTTAAATGAAAATAAATCTAAAGTAAATTGAATAATCCCATTTAATACGTTTAGATAAGCATTTCAACATAAAGGCAACCATGTGACTGACCCCAAGTGCCCCATGTACGAGCATATGCATAGGTACATATAACGATAACTAAGTGCTAAAGTGTGCTTAGTCACTTTAGCATGTTTCGAAGTAAGTGAAGATATTTTAGTTAGAATTACTTTAATTTTAAATTTGCTAAACCACCAATATTATAATAGTATAATATTATAATAAATGCAGAATATATTCGAGTTTTACAAATTTCCGATATCAAAACGTATCTGAAATTTCTCTCTTAAAACTTAAAGTTTAGATTTAGCATATTTTAGAATTAAGCTATAAGATAAAAGTGTTCGTATGTGTGTGATGGTTTACGTTAATATTTGAATTCGGATGCGCTGAAGCCAACACAAGACAAATCGAGCTGGTAAATGAAGGCCTACGACTCGAAGGGCTAATAACCCAACAAAAACTTGGTAAGTACATGTCATTACCAAGTAATGACATATCATTATCCTCCGCATTAAATTTAGTAAACAAATAATGACTTACTGATATTGACATAAATACGTACTCATTTATAAGATAATTTAAGTCGGATATTGTAAAATATCCTACACCAATTTTTAATAAAGAAACGTTTATTCGAAATTTTGTAACATTCTGAGTAAGAAGTTCAGTGGGGTAAACCGGCTTAAGAATCCCCTCACCTTTACTCCCAAAAAAAATTAATAAATTTATTTAATTTTTTGTTTTAATTAAATCATAATAATCAATTTAAATTGCATTTAATAACTTAAAGTATGTACTGATATTAAAGTTATAACAATTAAAGTTCTAACTTTTGGTGCAAAATTGGTCCATTTGTGTGGGAGGTACCGAAAGGGGCGTGCCAATAACGCCCTTTTTTCTCTTGACTCTAGATACTATGAAAGCATTACACTGTACCAAATTTCAAGAATTTGTATGCACTGGTATTAAAGCTATAAGCAGACAACTTTTTGTGCAAAATGATCCAGTTGTATGGGAGGTACCGAAAGCGGCGTGTCAATAACGCCCACTTTTCTCTGGACTCTATGTACTATAAAAGTATTACACTGTACAGAATTTTAGGTATTTGTATGAACTTATACGAGTATTAAAGCTATAAGCATGTATATATGGTTGGTAAGCCACTTCCTTTCATTAGCATGGAAGTACTTTCCTCTAATTGCATGTCCATGGTAAAACAATCTGAAAGGTGGCTAGATGGTAAATAATTATTTGTTTTGAATTTGACTTACCCGCCAGATTACCTGGTGAGAATTTTTGCTAGGAATACACAAGACCATAACAAATATGGAAATCAGAAAAAAAATATTTTTTTAAGTGATCAATGCATATTTCTAGATGCCAATTAAAGATAATTACGAAATATGCGTAGCCAAATTTAAATCTGTAAACAAAATTCTAAAGATAATTTATTAAAATTAAAATGTTTTTTTTTTTGTTTTGAAAAGTTAAAAAATGTTTTTACAAAATTAATTGATTTAAATGAAGAATTAAATAGAATGTATTCATTATAGAATTATTTTAAGATGAAATTTGTTCTGTTCACCCTCTATCACATTGTTGATGAATTTCCAAAAATGTGAAAATGTGAAAGAAGAGAGGAGACGTTTAAACGAGTAGAATAGAGGTTTTAAATATTTTGATAATATATTATTCTCCAATTCATGACATTCAATCTTTTATTATTAATCAATGAAAATGACAATAAGTGATCAAATCTTAACCTAGTATACTATTCTCTCGGTTATTGCCAATGCGAAAAATTCATAATTTAATTTTTGTTTACGTTTAGTTTTAATTTACAATCCAGTCCAGCATATTTACCTTTCAAAGGTGTGTATGGCCTTTAAAACTTAGTACTTCTCGAGCCATGATGTTAGGATGATTCAATAGTTTGCTAACATAACACCGACAATATTTTTCAATTTCCTTTTTCACTGCTGGCTTTTTGAGGTCCTTATGAATGTTAGCGTTTCTTATATACCAAGGAACACCTGTAATTAGCATATGATGGACGGAATAATGAACCTCACAGTGAAACTGAAAGCAAAGTCGAAAACAAAATTCAGTTTGGTTAAATCTGCGAGTAAAATTTTCAGATTAAAGGAAAAATAAACCCTCCATCCGGCACAGTGTTAGGCCGTATTTATGTGAACCTTTGCCAGGGAGCACGATAACGTATGTATTCGTATTTCCATGAAATAAAATTTCACAATACCTTCATTCACATATGTATACGTATTCATGCAGATGTTTGTCCGCCCAATGCTAAAGCCGAACGTCCCGGTTGACCTTGTCTTTCGGACATCTCTGAAGACCTTTATAAATCGTTGATAACACATACATATGTAGGTCATAGTCAATGGGGATCGTTAATGATATTATAACTCAAGCATTGCGACAAATCGTACATGATAAGCTGAGCGACACTGGCGCCAAGTTAATTGTCTCATCTAATTCTCATATGTTAATTTGCACTATGCTACGTCGACAATACTGACGCTGATGGCGTCAAAATTGGGCATGCCATACCTAATTACATTCTGAACAACACAATTCTTACTCGATTATCTCACCGAACTTATTGTGATGCACGAAGACGTCGAACATTGTCGTACAATTTGTCTTCGATGCACGATTTTGTCACTAAACTTATCGTTATATTTATTTGAATATTTATATTGGTTCAGATTTTGTTTTTATCACCCAACATGAGATGAGAGAGATCCATCATATATTATACCAATCGACTTAGAATCACTTTCTGAGTCGATTTAGCTAAGTCAGTCTGTCTGTCTATGTATTTTTGTAATAAAAATACATAGAAATACATATTTGTGTAAATAAAAATTTACACAAATATTTTTTGTGGTGTAACCTATTGAAAATGATAAAAAGTCGGTTTTCATTGAATTTATTGAAAATGGTAAAAATCGGTTCAGATTTATATACAGCTGGCATATAAACATATGACACTGGTCAAAAATTAGATCTTTCTCAAATTCTCAGAAAATGTTGACCTAGTATCCACAATATTAAAAAATTAATTGAAAATTACGGACAGGGGGCGAGGGAAGTAAAAGTTCAGAAAGAAGCATATTATTTTTCGGTAATAGTTTTTCAAGCTTATTTTAATGCCACAGGCATACGAAATTCAAAAAAAAAGAAGATATCATTTCTAAAGCATTTTCCGTGGACTTTTCATAAAAATACTAATTTTAGCATCAAGATTTTTTCGATCACTTTTCGCAAAAACAGTTATATAAATATCGAAATATCAGAATTGATCTAATTTGTTTCCTCCATTTTTTTTTGTGAAAAATGGTCCATGTACATTCTACCTATGGTGAAAATTTTAGAATTATATACTCGTATATTCCTCATTGAGTACTAAGCCTTGGATACTTTCTTAACTGAAACAAATTGTTAGGGAGGTGTAGGGTGTTATATAGTCAGCCCGTCCGACTTTCTGTCTTTCCTTACAAATGACGGTGAATCATTGATGACAATGCCATCAAGGAACCTTTTGTCTACTGGGATATTTTCTGTTTGTATGTACAAATTTGTATGTCTGTGCCTAAGCGGAACTGTGAATTGTTTATTTGTGTGGAAACATTGATTTACAGGCGATTGCCTTCAACGATCATGGTCACATTTCATATTAAAACGTATGAATGAGTCTGATTTGTTTGTCTAAACATCAAGGACCACTGACCACACATCTACACGCCCTCTCGTCCTCACTCACATACGCTAACGCACCAGGATAAAATAACCCTGCAGATTTTTGTATGGCAATTGTCCCCGTATGACTAGTGACTAGTGACTAGTTCCTTTCAGCTACCCACATTGCCAGCTCAAAGCAGCGTAGCAATACAACTGGAAGGTGACAATTGTCTCCAGTATTACTAGTAATGTAGCTAGGCCTTGTGCACTACCCACTTCAAATATTTTCTAGGAAATATAGATTTTTAGTGTACATTTCATTGAACTTCATTTTTAAAGGAAATAATTGCAGCAAATTTAAACAAACAAATTTAAGTAGAATACATTTTAATACGAGTACATATGCGGACATATTCTTTAATTGATTCGATTTTTTTAATTATTGAAAACTTTGAAATCAAATTTTGTATAAAAGATGCACTGTCCATAAATTGTATAATGGAAATCCACAAAATGGTTAATTTTTACATAAAAAGGAAGATTCCTGCAAAAAACTTAATGAGGTTTCAGGTGAAACTTATAATGGGACACATAAATATAAAAATTACTCAAAATACAGTCCAAACGTAAATAGTATGTACACATGTACGTAGAGCTTAGTAGAAAATAAAAAAAAAACTGGTTTAAAAAATAATATACCCACAAAGTTAAAAACCAAAATCGGACGCTGTTATATATAACGCTATCGTTAAAACTACAAAGCGATATTCTAAAATATGAATAATCTCAAAACAAACCACTAATTTTAACTTAAATGTTGATATCGTAATGCGTCCCACTATAACTTTGACCTGTAATGTATGCCCTATTTAAATTTTCTGTAGAATTATTAGTTTTTTCAATAATTTTGCATTTATAATAAAATTAAATTAAAGTAAGTAAATTAAAAATTGTATGTCAATTCCACTGATGATGTGAGTGGTACTTCGTGGCTGGAGACGCAGATAGCTCAATGTGAATAGCAATATGGGCAGCACATTGTGTCTAGCGAGTGGCTAACGCAAGGTAATACAGGTGGGGGACAATTATCCTCGTCCTATGACATCTCCATGTTGAATTCGCCACCTAAATACAGGGTTGCCCATATTCGACGGACCCATGTTTTTTTTGGGCCCATTCCAATCGACGAGGCTTGTCCGCAGGCAACAATCTTTGCGTCAATTGAATTTTTTACGGGAACAAAGCAAATCAACGCGAATAATCCGTTGTAAAGTGGACCGAGCCATGCCCAACTGCTGAGAACGGCGTTTTTGGGATGTTCTTGGGGACCTCTCAACACTGGCTCGTACGGCAGCGATATTCTCGGCCGATCGTCTTGGTCGACTTTTATTTGGCCTCTTCGGATTAGAAAGAGCCTCACCAGTTTTTTTCGTATAAACGCTTAATGGTGTTCTTAGAAGGCGCACTTCTCACATTTTTTAATATTTTAAAAGCACGTTGAGTTTTCACAATTGACTTCTTCTGTTGAATGTAAATTTCAACTATTTCGCGTGTTGAAACAACGTATTGTTCCATGGTAAAAATCTGCTTGGACTGACGCTTCAAACGCGGTATGTCATTAAGCGATCTGACATCTCTGTCAAAAGTTATGGCGTTGCCAGATGGGTCCGTCGAATATGGGAGACCCTGTATATGGGACGGAGATAGAAGCGGAACTAGTCCTGTCACTTTGTGGCTAGCGAATTCCTTGTCTTTGTACTAGTTCGTCTTCCTGCAGGGAAGCTATTGAAATACGCACACATACATCCTGTACATATTGCATTTTACATATACAATAAACCGCCTCGACATTCTGATAAGATTTTTTAAATATCTCACCAAATCATTTCTCTCTACCTGTAGCTAAATACAGTGCTGCCAGACGTGAGAATTTTACGTCATTTTGACGTTTTTTAAACAAAACTTAATAAAATCACGCCTGACGATTTTGGGTTCAGAAACTCATTTTCAATAACGTTATTTATGAGTCGAAAAATTCAATTAAAATTTTAGTCATAAGCAGTGCAATCGCATTTTGTAACCACTTTACTACGTTACGATTTTCAATGACTGCGTTTTGAAAGTCAGCTACGATTGCCACTATTTTCTGACTTTCTTTTAGAAATGTATTAAAAACTAAAACTTTGCGAGGTATATTGTTTACCAAAGATTATGTAATTATTACTAAAAGTTTATTCCAAACAGCACAGCAATAGTTAATACGACTAGTTTCTTTTGTATGTATTAACTATTTTAATTAGTTTATTTTGGGCAAAAATGTTTATAAGCTACAAATAGGTAAAACAAGTTCTCGCTATAATTCTATTTTTTTTTTTCATTTTTTTGAAAAAATTTTATGAAAAAATTAAAAAAAATAGTTTTTGTTTTGTAATTGCTCTCGAAGGGCTGAAACGATTTTTGTTTACAAGGACACAATGTGGCATCCTTGTATTTTTTTTTTTAATTTTTTAAAAATTTTGTTTACGAAATTTTTTTTAAATAACCTTTGTAAATTTTCACAGAATATTCGTCGCACTCTTACAAATCCAGAACAGAGGGAGCAATTTTTTCTATAAAGGTTTTTTCAAAAAAACCCTTATTATTTTTACACATACATGCCATTCGATAAAGGTGCTTCCACTCAAGCATACCAGAAGCTAAAAAAATAAACACTTACCCCCACGTTTATAATTAATTCAAAGCAAGCGTGAACGTAAGTTATACTATTATGAGTGTGTTGTATTGTAATGGATATTTCCGAGTTGCAATTGCTTGTTCACCACCATCAGTGGTGGAATGTGGTGAGAAAGTAGAAGAGCGTGATAGCGATTGTTGATGTCATATGCCGAAAAATGTCATTTGCCGGAGGTGGGCTTGTAATCGCGACCTCATGGTTTCCTAGTTTAGCATCATAATTACTGACCTACCTAACCTTTAGTTATTATTTCAAATATTTAGAAATCATATTTTGTAGAGTATTTAATTGTTATCTTTTAAAATTACAGTAATTTTATAAATTATTTAAAAATATCACTCTGTCGATTAAATGAGTCTAAAATTGGATTATCAAACAAAGCACGCAATGTTTAAACAGTGCATGAAGAGGGGGAAATTAATGTGATATATAGATACATGAGTTTGGCTGGTGCCTACTTTATATCGGAATTTTCGAAAAATGAGAATCTCTTTAAATACAAATGTTTACAAATTTTATCCAATCCGGTCTCATGTACCTACATATATACACACTTATGTGCATATGGCTTTGTATAGGTATATTCACATACATATATGTTTACCTATACTCATATATGTATACACATATGTATGTGTAAAAATGTGTTTGGGGAAGATCCAAATCATCACATCGTAGGTGAAATCAATTATCCAAATGGACCAAAAAAAGTTTATCTCTCATCTATTGACCGCTATTCCATAGAAATCAATCAGCATCAGACATTTTCAAAAAAAAACATCGTTAAAATAAAAGTTGTTGAACTATGGCCAATATGAAAACCATTTGGATCGTATATGATTTCCAAGCAATTTGTAAATGTTGCTTTTTCTGTGGCGAATAAAATATCGCTAAATCTCAGCAAATAAAATATCATTTAAACCAAGAGTTTGAAACATTTAAATATTTTTTAATTTGTTTAACGTCTATCTAAAAAAGTGTATGCAAATCCAACAATTACAGAATGCATGCACATAAAATAAAATTTTAATTCTTTGCAAATTGGGCTGTTGGGTTATCTACTCTATAGTAGATGAACAGTCGGTTTATCTACTCTGAAGATGACACGTTGGGTCATCTGCTCTATAAAAACCGAATCGAATTTAATTTATAATAATTAGAGGAACTGCTTGGTTGTTTAGCTAATACTCGTAGTTGACGACCTGTGCGTTAACTACTGAATAGCAGATAGTCTGTTGAGCTTTGTCTAAAACAGTGCATTTGATATTGCGGCACAATTAATTTTCTAATTCGTATGAACAGAGGCAGAGGCTAACATCCAAATCAGATTTTAAGAACCATAGGTAAACACTTCTAACAGTCTAGCAATCCCAGATATTAGTATTTCATTCAGAAATACTCCAGGACATAATATCATTAGCCACAATGTTTAGAAGAATATTTTCACGCTATCCATACTTCGTGTCTCAGAGTGTCACGCAGATGGCCAAGTGATATCCTTTAACACGGTAGATATAACTCAATATATGTCTTGACCAAGAGTCTATTAAAGTATATGTGTATTCGCATATGCATACCCACACTCGTGCATGTTTAGATCCACTTTCATACATATGTTCCACTCATACATTTATTTACAGACCCGAGGCTGGAAAAACCTTGATTTTACCCATGTCTCTTGTGGCTATCAGAATACTCACACACACACGCAGAGACAGAATCTTAAACATGTTTGTGTAGTTGTTTCTGTGAAAGGACAAAGAACATAGGATAAACGATAGAAATAGGACGTAAACACTCTCCAATACTCGTAAGTTGCAGTGCAAAAAGTATCAGATTGCGACCGCATCCTGTTGCTTTAAGTTTAATCAAAGCCATCAGAGTCATATTCGAGTATACGTACTCACGCTCTCCCTCTCACTTTCTCTCTTGCATATACTTTCATATGTCCATGTTGGGCTCAGTCTGGACTAAACGAAAGTGCGTGTGTTGGGAGAGGGCAATGTGTTGTGCCTTTAGGTGCGTCGTATCTATTACCATGTCCGGATAATGGGTGTGAGTATTGTTATAAATTTAGTTGGGGTCACAAGGAAAAAGTTAATTGAATTGATTCCATTTTCCTTTGGCATTCGTAACTTTGCCTTTGTACCACACACACAACCACACAGAATACAGGCATACAGAAACACTTGCACAATTTCCAATATGTTGATTCTATGAAACTTTCAATTTTATGATTTAATTTCTCTTTTCTTCTCAATTAGACATATAAATAAATAGAGTTTCCTTTTTACAGTAATATATTTTTTATGGAGCTATGTTTGAAAGCATAGAAATTATTTGAAAATTATTAATTCTGAACAATATTTTAAAAGATAAGATATGATAAAAGTCATAAACGACGCAACCAAGGATAAGATACACAATTGTCTGATATGATCTGATATGACCATCGTGACCTCTTCATTCGTTCAATGGTTGAATGTTGTTTAGAGGAATAGATAAATTGACGAAGATGGATAACAAGTTCTAAAAATTTTCGTTGTGGAAATTATGCCTGCAATTTCTCTGGTCAATATATCCTGTCGTATGATTACATCAAAAATCACCGGACTGCACTGAAAGAAAAACATCGATATCAATAATTAAATTATACAACTTGTTACCTGCCTCGTTAAAGTATGATATTGTCCAAACTCATGGAAATACACTGAAAGAAAAATCTTCGTACTTATCAGTAAAGATCAATGAAAAATTACATTAGGCGTGTTTTCGTTACACCATAAGTGCTTAATTTGTATGGGGAGCTAAGCACTTTTAAGCACTATTAGTTCCCGATGAAGTTTGGTGCTTGTGTTCATGTCTTAATCGAGTATAATGTTGCCAGATTGGGCACCCTATATTTAGCAATATGGCATCCCATTTTTGGAGAGATTTTATCAATTATTGTGAATTAACGGGAAGAAGAAGAACAAAAATGGGAAATTATTTTAATATTTGCAAAAGAGTGTAAACAATTGAACATATAATAGTAAATATATGTTTTATAAATACTTTTCACGAATTTTTTGTCTGTTTCGCACTGTTCTTTCTTCGCAACTCATGACACCATTGCTACCAGATATTGAAAATCCGCCACTTATTGCTTATGTGCCAGTTAGTGGAGGTCAGTTGTTTTCGTTGCAAAGTGCTAAACTAAAAGTGCTAGCTTGTAACGAAAACATGCCTATTGTTTTTGGAAATATTTAGAGCTTATGCAATGTACAAAGTTACATTAAACAAAAAAAATAATGTAAAATGTTTCATAGACCTTTTATTAATGCAAGTGGTTTTAATGCAAAGACGCCCTCATGCGTCAGTTGGAAGAAAGTTAGCCTTCGATTTTAAAAATTCAGGTTTGGTAATAAAATGACAGATATGATAAAATCACTGATTATATTCAAATGAAAAAGTCATTCTGGGGACTAATCATATAGGACGCATAACGAGAGTGTTTTTGCACCGGTTAAATTTCTCTTAGCTTAGTTCAATTTCAAGCTCATTCTGCCTATTTAACGGCACACGCGGTGGCCCTTCAAAAGCAAAAAAGTTGTCCAATTCAAGGCGATCGCTAAACCGTCAGCCAACAAAAGCACGTCAAAATAGTCAGCAGTCCTTGAAAATTTACAGAAGAAACCAGGTGCACAAAAACTATGATTTTCAAAGAATTCCACACGGCGAATTTTTCGTCAAGCAGTTGGCAGCGCTCGTACATATAAGTTCCAACTCACCCTTAAGCTCAAAGTTAATGGCCGCCTGTTCGCTGACTGAGGTTCAGAACGTTCGGACGTGAGGCTCCAATTTAGCCGAAAAATTTATCGTCAGTGACGAGGCGCATTTTTTTACGAATAGCCATGTTAACTAGCAAAATGCTGAAGTTCCCAGGTGTCAAAGTAAGTGATAACCAATATCTTTGATTAATGAGATAAGTCAATAAGTGTTTGGAAGATGGCCGAAATTTTAGCAGAAAACTCTTTAGCGAATACACTAATTATTGACGAATGGCCATATTACCAACAAATTCAGTCACAGTACCCAGGTGGCAGTGCATCCACAAAACGTTATTGTTTGTGGGTATTTTGAGCCAACGACGCTATTAATTCTTACATCTACGAAAAAGACATAGGTGAGGTAATCAACATCGCTGTTGCTCACTCCTGATGTAAATTCAACGACATGAAAGTGGCCAATATGTGGTAACAGCAGGACGACACTCCATGTCACCATGTACATTTGCAGAACCTCAGTTGACCATATTCCCAATCTAGGTGCACCCCAGTAAAGAAAAATCCTTGATGGACTAGCAAATTTAAAGTATATACTTTCTGAATATGATTGTTTAATCACAAGAGTGACAGGTGGGACGAGAATACGAACATTTAAAGTCAAATTAAATGCGTTGCTTCATTTATGGAAAGTATGGCCACGTCGCACAGTGTCGTGATTTCTCTATTTGGTTGGCCAGAAATGATAGGGATAGATGTAGGTCATTGAAATTTTGCACAAGTAGTTTTTATAAGCAAAATAAGGTAAAACTAAATTTTGGACTAAATCCGTTAAAGGACTCGCCCACCTAAATTGCACAGCGAATTCAACTAACTTTTTATCTATATACATCTAAATGTTTTAAAATAATGTATATAATTACCGAAAGGATTAAATTATCCTTAAAAATCCGTTTTGAGGAGTTGCTTCATGCAATTCGAAATAAAAAATTTTTCAAATTTTTGATTTATAAAATATTTCGTTCAGATATAAGCAAAGATTATCGAAAAAAGTAACAAATTAAAATATTTATTGTAGTCAAATTCTCAGCTAGAATTTATTTACTTTAAAAATACTACCTTATAGCTAAAAACCAAAAATATCGTTGGTGATATGTCGTGATAAACTGTTTTTTCGGTCCCCTCAAAACGGTCAACTTAAAAAACACGCGCCTTTTTCTGTACACACTAGTTATCCTAACGGTACTTTCTATATGAGTTATATTTGGACCAAACATCATACAAATTTTAAATTATTTGATGTGATAAATATACGTAGATAAACAACTTTAACTTCGAAGCCCTTAAAGGGCTAAATATTTCTAAAAAATATTTTATGTGCTTTAAAATCTAACAATTTGTTATCGATTCTTGCAAATAAATTTAAAAAATTCCGACATAGGTATTTTTGGCCATGCTCACGACACTGTGCGTTGTCTGTCCAACTGTGTGATGTGATGAGTACCTATCTTACTAATTGCTAATGTTATGAATTCAGCTACGCCCGATATTTATCAATCAAATTTCACTTTTAGCAGAAGGTTAATTAACACTCAGATGTAATCATGGGCACACAACCTCGATGCACACACACACATACACAGACTAATTCGTTGACATTGACTGACGAATGTTATTCAATTTTTCATCGAGTGATATCCTACGGAAGGAGCTGAAAGTCAATTGTATTTGCCAACACTCACCCCGCAGTGGTCAGCTCTCCCCGCACACCGATTCAGATACTACCATCTGTCCTAGGGATTTTTATTGTGAATATTTATTTTAGTTTCCTTTCATATTTCCCCAAAATAAAAACGTACAAGGCAAATATCTCATAATATTTTATCGTCCGTACGTAATTGATTTTATATGGTCTCATTTGTATTTTCGCCCATATTGCTCCTCCCAGAGAATATGGGAATATGGGTGTTTGTGTGGGTGCTTTTGTGTTATCAATTTCATTGGTACTAACTATGGGAAGGAGAGCGTAATACGTCCCATTAAAGAAGAAGTAAACCATTCATAAATAGAGGCCTCGAGGTAAGAGCTTCTTAAATGAGAGAATGGCTTGAATTTGAATTTTCTACCTACCGGTGGTTAAGGTTTTTTTCATTTGAACATTATATTATCTTTTATATAAAAGATTAAAATATTGTTAATTAAAATAGGATTTTTGAATTGTTTGTTCCAATTTTGGAACATCCTAACGATGAAAACAATGCCATTTTTGGTCATTTTATGCCATTTGAGCAATGAGCGTCAACTGCGTCAACATTGTTTTCTTCGTTAGTAAGCTAGCATTCAAAAAATGGAACAAGCTAATTTTTGCGCATTTGTCCCTATTATTTATGGTTTTTTCGTAACGTTTTTTTTTGAAAAAATCAAATTTTTGCTAGTTACACAGTGCGACAGTCCAAAAACCACAAACCGCGATACTATTTTTCTTTTAGGTCTTGGCGAGTAGAACAACGTTTGTTCTACGAAATTTGCCGTACACCCCGAAAATCCGGATTTACGGGTAAAAAACTGATTTTCTTGTCTTTTTTCACATGATAATTTTCACGTTTAATAATTAACTATAACAATGTTATAGTTAATTATTAACCGATTTTCAATCTCTGAAAGAATTTAGAAAGTAGAGAATTATACCTTTCGAACGATGTACGAGTATAATTTGTTTGTTTGATGCTGTAGGAATATAGGTTTATTTGTCCTACAAATTAATTTTTTTAAAAAACTTTTTTTTGGTTTCATAAAATAGTAATCCTCAATCTATAGGTCTCGGACACAATTTTGTGTGTAATCGTATTAGTGTTATCGTTATTAAGCTATACTTTTAAATTGCAACAGCGCCAATGAATGTATGTAGAAGTAGGGCACATACAGATTTTTGAATACAAACCCAGTCGGGCAGAGCCTCCACCATTAGGCATTTTCCAAAGAATTCTTACACGGACTAGGAATTGTTACAACTTAAACTGAGTACACATCTACAACGCTACGGAGTTGCGTAGTTTCTGCCAGGTCATGTGTTTAAATTTATCAAGAAGTCTATACGGTAGATAACTTCATATGGAGAATTACATTAAAATCTGGACCAATATAACCAATTTTTACTAAGAACTTAGGGAATATGCCTATGTTTTATATTTATTTTCGTTTAAGATGTTTTCTCTGGAAGAACTCTAATCGAAAGGAACTTTTATATATGTAGTGGCTACAACAAAACATTGATCGATGTGTTCTATTTTCACTAAGCACGATTTCCAACCATATAACGGATGGCCCATCTAGCGGTTGCTTTTTGCACTATAGCCGCCTCCCAGCTGCGATTTGATTTTGTGGGGGGCCGTTAAGAATAAGTGCTGCGCTAACCATCCACAGATGATTCATTACCACACAATCGAAAATGTGTTGAAAAAGTGCGTCGACGGAATGGACTACTGCAAGGACAGCTGCGGCAGCCATATGAATAAAGTGGTATTCCAACATTAACCGGAAAGTTGAGGCATTTCAATAAAGACAAAATCATTGAAAAATATTTGTCCGTCTTTTTTATAACAGCTTGAAAACGCAACTTTTTCATGAGACATACTTTATATAAATGCTTAAATTTCAGCCAGATCAATTGAAAAATGTGTCATCCAGAGCAACAAAAAGTGAAATTGCCTTTACATGTCAAAATATTAACCGCACTTTGACCAAAAGCACCCTATGGACAGACACGGCCATACGAGGGCTGCTATATATATTTCTGGCCTAATAATGAAAATGCGAATACTTACCATCAAAAATGGTTTTATTGTTTTTCAAAGTATTCTCCAGCATGATTTATACACTTTTGCATGCGCTCAAACCAATTGTCGAAGCACTTTTTCCACTCCGATTGAGACACCTCCAAAACATGGTTTTTGAACGCTTCGACAGCATCTTCTGGCGACGACAAACGCTGACCACGCATTGTTTTCTTGATGTGCGGGAATAAAAAGAAGTATTGGGTGCCAAGTCAGGGCTGTACGGCGGATGACCCATCAATTCGACGTTTTGGCCGGTCAAAAAGGCGCTGGTTTGAGCCGATATAGACGTATAGACTCAAAAAGTGATTCTATGGATATATCTCTTTTCTTTTTGGTCGTTACTAACAAATCCACAAAGTCATAATACCCGGTGTGCCACAGTGTGATAGACCCAATTTACACGATGCAACTTGTCTATGCAACATGAGGCTGGCGACACGAGTTGTAGACGAAAAGTGTAGAGAAGCTTCCGGGGTAGAAAATGTTGCTGGATATGAAAATACAAGGGACTAATTGACATTTCATTTAATGAGTGACTGAATACGAAATACAAATTCAATAAAATAAATATGAGTGAACGAATAAAAACATAAATTTGTCCCCTGGTTGCTGAAACTAAAGAATCACCGTCTAAATGAGCATGATTTTACGTAGAGATTTCAAAAGAAAATTAAAAAAAAGTCGCAGGCACAAGTTTCACCGTGTGAATTGGGTCTAACTTTATGCTTAGACATTTTTGCAAAGTTGAAAACTTCCGTTACATCAGGATTTGAACCAGAGTCTCCGGTCTCCTCGCACCTTAACAATACCTCTCAATTCACAGAACCACAAAAGGGCTTCTAGAAGTACCTCGTAACTTGATGTTCAGACGTTTCTATAACAAAGATATGACAAGATCTATGTATTTGAATGCTAAGATTACTCGGATTGTTTCAAATACTATAGAAACGATGAAATTTGAGTCGATCGGTTTACGTTGGATACTATACGAATGAGAATATCGTCAATTGGCAAAGTAAAATTGTATGTGGACATAAGGCCATATTTGTGATGATTGCAATAAATTTAAATAACATTTAAAAATTCGCATGTGGCATCCTCCACTTGTGTCCACGTAAACGTGGCATATGTTGAACATTGTTTAGTGTTCTCAAGGATTTTGATGAAGAGACATTTAATTGTGTTCCAGTCACACGTAAAACATCCGAGTCCACCTCAAAACAAACACACGCACAAACAGATAAAGCAAGAATCCCATTAGTTGGGATACATGACACATACGCAGTTTGTTTTAGAAATGAACACTGAAGGACGCACACAAACGCACACAAACGCACACTCAGTCATTTGAAATGTTAAGCACGAAAATAATAAACGACGAGTATACAAATCTAACCGTCTAAAAGTCACATTCTCAACTCGTGCGACAGCCATACTGGCAGTACCAGTGCCTGGAAGTACCGGTGCTGATGCCAGTGACAGAGTCAGTGACTGCTACGCTTGGTCAGTCGATGTCCTTATCAAAATTCTGAAAACCTCAACGCAAAAGACAATACCGGCCAAATTCAATTTCGTAAACACAAAAGGCCTTTTCAAACAATCCAGCCACTGGACCAGACCACTCAACAGTACTGTCATCATTCCAACAACAACAACAGCACAGACTACGGACTTAGTCGGTGACGAACGGCAGATGTCCTTAAAAATCGTTACCTTCATGCCACCCCAATGGCAACTGGTTCACGTTGGAGCTCATGGAAATGCATCATTGGACATACGTGCATAGAACCATCAGAATCCAACCCGAATACAAACCGAATATGTTTGTAATTACATATATTCGTACACACCTGCAGATGCACATACAAATAAATTGGGGTGTTCCGTTCTGGTTATTTGATAAATTTTTATAAACCTTAAAAAAGTAATTCTAATAGATTTTGCGAAATAAATATGAAGCAAGATGGGGCTACTATGTTATCATAAACCTAGGCCTTTGAACCTACCTCGTAGTGTGCAATATGTCATTAAAACAGTAGTGTTGCCAGAAATATCGTAATTTTGACGATTTATATGTAGTCATTATCCCCTCACCTTAGAGAGGAGGGTATATATCATTTGCTAGGAGCTAAAAGTGCAACACATCGAAGGAGTGACCTAAGACCCTTAGTATGTTCGGCGGATATCCGTTTTGGGTAATTTTAAGTCGAATGAACAATGTCCGTCCGTCTGTCTGTCTGCTGGCTGGTGCGCATGATAACTCTCGAAAGGAGTAACCGATTGGCTTCAAATTTGGTACGTGGTAATATTTTCTTCTATCTCCGGCTAAGTTCGGAGATGGGCGATATTGGTCCACTCCTTCTAGTACCTCCCCCACAAAGGGTTACCATTTAGTGAAATACAGGGTTGCCCATATTCGACGGACCCACGGACTCGTTGGGCCCATTCCAATCGACGAGGCTTGTCCGCAGGCAACAATCTTTGCGTCAATTGAATTTTGTACGGGAACAAATGCAAATCAACGCGAATAATCCGTTGTAAAGTGGACCGAGCCATGCCCAACTGCTGAGAACGGCGTTTTTGGGATGTTCTTGGGGACCTCTCAACACTGGCTCGTACGGCAGCGATATTCTCGGCCGATCGCCTTGGTCGACTTTTATTTGGCCTCTTCGGATTAGAAAGAGCCTCACCAGTCGAAAATTTTTCGTATAAACGCTTAATGGTGTTCTTAGAAGGCGCACTTCTCACATTTTTTAATATTTTAAAAGCACGTTGACTTGACTTCTTCTGTTGAATGTAAATTTCAACTATTTCAGAGCGCTCGCGTGGCGTGTATTGTTCCATGGTAAAAATCTGCTTGGACTGACGCTTCAAACGCGGTATGTCATTAAGTGATCTGACATCTCTGTCAAAAGTTATGGCGTTGCCAGATGGGTCCGTCGAATATGGGAGACCCTGTATTGATTATTTAATAACTTATATACTACTTATTTGAATCCTCAGAAATTCTACACATAGCATTAGTTTATTTGTCACTATTACCTCGGGAAAAATGGACGAAGTTGTCACGCCCCTTTTGGTACCTCCCACACAAATGGACTATTTTGAACCAAAAGATAAAGGCGTATAACTTTTTTACCAGTGCATACAAAGACTTGAAATTTTGTACAGTGTAATGCTTTTATAGTACCTAGAGTCCAGAGAAAAATTAGCATTATTGCCACTCTCCTTTTGGTACCTCCCACACAAATGGACCTTTTTGTACCAAAAGTTACCAGCTTATAACTTTAACACCGGTGCATACAAATACTTAAATGCTTTTATAGTACCTAGAGTCTAGACAAAAGTGGCCGTAATTGGCACCCCCGTTTTGGTACCTCCCACACAAATGGACTATTTTACACTAAAAGTTTACAGCTTATAACTTTAATACCAGTGCATATAAATACTTGAAATTTTGTGCAGTGTAATGCTAGAGTCTAGAAAAAAGTGGCCATTATTGGCACGCCCCTTTTGGTACCTCTCACACAAATGGACCATTTTGTACCTGAAGTAAACAGCTTTAACCTTTAATAGCAGTACATACTTTAATGTTATTAAATGCGGTTTAAATTGATAATACTTTAATTAAAACAAAAAAATAAATAAATTTTCTAATATTTTTTTGGGTCTCAAGGTGAGGGGATTCATAAGTCGGTTTACCCGACTGAACTTTCTTACTTGTTTTGACGATTTTTAGAGCCCAAAAATAGGACATGACGATTTGATTTTTGCCTCGAAATGACGATTTTTTATAATAGAAAAAAAATAATGACAATTTAAAAATGTTTCCTTATATTAAGGATTTTTGTATAATTCCTTCGAGAAATAATAGTTTACACTCCCATTTATCATTTTAAAAATAAAATTAGAAATGTTAGGAAAATTTATAGGGCTGATCATTGCTGGTAGATTCGACCGCATTCAATGCCTGTGTCTGGTCTGGCTTATACGACGTAAATAAATAAAATCGAAAATAGATCCTAAGAAATAATACTAAGAAACTGATATGTTTAAAATATGTTTCCACCATATGTTTGATAACATCGGTCGACAAAAACAAACTTTTTTCTTGGGTATCTGTGTTAATGCATAGATTCTGATGCTAGACATCAAAAAACGCCAAAATATCCATTATTAGCTTTTAATGTTTGCTTTTGTACATTTTGAGTAGATAAGAAAGTTTTGAAGTTAAAACCTTACTAAATTAGACACAACCTTTTAAATTACCCATCGATTTCTTCGGAATGGGGTCATTTAATTCATGACCGATCAGACTTTACGATCAAATCATAAAAATATAACAATTGTGATGTTTTAGATTTTTTTATGGGGCTTTTATTTCAACATTATTAAAATTTTCTCAAAAAATATTTTTTTCTTCAACTTCTTACAACACAATTTTCCATCCGTTCGGCGGTTACGACGATATCTTACAAAATATTGCGAACAAATTACATTTTTTGGGAACATTTTAATGTTTTGTAAAGAGAGCCTGATAAAAACGTCTAAAAACGCACAATTCTTATATTTTTATGATTTGATAGTACAGTCTGATCGATCATGAATCGCGATATCATTCCAGAGTACCAATAAATATATATCTGTCTCTGAAACATCCAATTTGCCCGAAAATAGCTCAAAAGCTGTATGTAACTGTAGATTTTTGTGTTGACAATTTATTGACGATTTCGAAAATTTATTTTGACGATTTTAATACCTCTATTTTGACGATTTTCGGTCAAATCCGTCTGGTAAAACTGGCGTCAAGTGCGGCAAATATTATTGATTTTGAAATGTAGGACAATTAATTATGGCCACCTCAAAAAAATATTTTGAGTTATGACGCTCTTTTTCTAAATGAGCGGTATCATAATTACACCTTACGACAAATGCAAACTTTTAAACTACAATAGATAAACTGCATACTCAGTTGTTTATTTCGTGATCGTTTGTCTTTTTACAGGACTTTAAAAATTACAAGAATAACAATTCTGAAATATTTTCCCTGAACTTACAACATTTATTTTATCAAACACCTTTCAGCTATTTTGCTGTCATTCCTCCATTCTTTATTACTACTTTATATATAAGTATTTTTTCTTACTGACAGAACAAACACAATAGACCAGCATTGGTCTCCGGGTAAATATATTGATGATATAGGACAACATTGTACTAACTTCTTTACATGATGATCGACCATTGCATAGGACTTTTAAAATTACAATGGTAACAATTTTGATATAATTTTCTTTACATCAATACAGTGTGAATAACATCAATATGCACATCTAATGAAATGGGAGAATTCCTGCTATACATTAAAATTTTGAAATATTTTTCCAAGTTCGAAGGATGTTAAAAAATGCCCATAAAAACGTTTAACCTTAAATATCCTTAAAATTTTCAAAAGAAAATTTCACAAAAAAAAATAAATGCATATACGCTGAAAAAACGCTCCTGTAGTATATTGTCGCAAATATATTCCACTGGAAACATACATTTTGGGCACACTTCAAATATATAATATTTTATTAATAAGTATGGCAGTTTTTTTAGAATTTTGTAAAGTCCAAATCCTTTATTTTATTCAAAGAAATTTAAATCTCTGAAAATTTCCTAAAATGTTTAACGGACAGCTCTTGAGTGGGATCGTACAAAAGATGAAAAAAATAATAGGATTAGCAAGTGATCAACGGAGACTGTGGGAGCCATTGAAATGCTAGCTTACAGTCGGGTGGGGGGGTTCGTGTCTCCTTGAAAACCGAACTGATACGTTCCTGGACATAAATAACTTTTTATAGACTCCCGGATTGGAAACGATAAAGCTGAAGATTTATACTGAAACTAATCTAAAGGGAAAACTCTAACCATAAAAATAAAACAAAAACACCCGTAATGTTTAGTGTAGCAGATATGAAACCCCAAAGATACTCAGTCATGAGTTACCACCGTACTTTGTAGTCCCCTGTTGTTGTTGGGACGTCCACCTCTAAACCCGAACCCTGCCATGATCTCGAAGGGCTTATTTTGTCAAGATCCCAAACGGTAACGATCTACAACTCCGCACTCCTACATTACCTCAGTAAGAAATATGGAAATAATTTTACGCCATCGTAATCGAAGTACTTTGTTTCAATACAAAATTTATTATAAAGATGTGATCAGAATTCATTGCGACAAAATTATTTTACAATCATACAATCGAGCATCATACAAGGTTGTAAGTCTAAGCCCTACACCAACGAACATGTTTGTCGAACTTCTCCACATCCGCAATTACCTATGTACACAACAGGAGAAGTATAACCTACTCAGTTTCATACAAGTATGATCTTTTTGATTAATAAATACGGAATAATATATATGTGTCGAGGTATATAACTATATTCTCTTAAAAATGGATATGCCTAGACAAATTCAATAATAACCTAAATGTTTAACATTCGGGAATAAGATTCCTAAAATCAGGAGATCATAGATCTAAGATGCTTACAGCAACACAAATTTATAAACTTAATAAAAAATACCACAAAGTATTTAAAAAAATATGTAAATGTCGTATTCGCTATTTAGGTAGAAAGGAATATCGTTTCTCAAAGCTTTAGTTAGTTTGACTGATATTTAAGTGTGAAATTTGAGTGATTACATAATGGGATGATGTGGACTTTTGTTTGCAAAGGTTTCTATTTTACTCTTTTGTCACAATGTAAGCAAAATTTTAGTATAAATAGGACCCACAAAACAAGGGACCTATATGTTATCATAAGCTTCACTTACCAACATCCAAAACATACCATAGATCTTCGAGGCCTCTGTGAACAGGTCAGTTGTGCGATGTGGTGGCAACATACGGCTCAATGTAGTTGTAAAGAATTTCTGGAAAATACCAAAATTTTGCTCTAATAGTGTGAATGAGGAACCTTTGCAATCTTCCCGGGATATAATACTAAAATTAAAAAGTAATTAATACAAGGATTTCCAACGAATTCGGTAAAATAAAAGATAAAATATAATGATCGGCCTTCTCAAGTTGTTGCGGATTTTTTCCGGAAGATTGTTGTAATTTTATGATGCATTCAAGATTATGCGATAGGAACTTCTTTTTCTCGTATATAGGTGTGGCGATCCCAGCCCATAAAAAACTTCTCGAGTCGATTCAAAATATTTGTTTTTGTAATCACTAACCAATGACGTTGTTAAGGTGACTTAGTTTCGGAAAACACCAAACAAAAAAAATATAAAAGAATCTCCGCTCGTGGGATTAGAACCATGGTTCGTCTACCTACGAGTCGCGCGCGCTGCCTCTGAGCTACTCTAAGCTCGGCTTGCACTTGTGCAAAACGAGACTATTAACTCGAGGTGACAATCCTATGTTATTTTGGATACAAGCAGTTATTCTAAATATAGACACATCAGCTCGAAGCGCATAGCTAAGGTAGAATAAACAAAAAAACGTTCTTGTAATCTGATAACAGAGATGAGATATTATTTCCAGTCTATCAATAAAATCTTTCCCAGTGAACATTTTGGGATAGCGATACTCTTATACTGGACATCACAATTTAAAAGTTTAATTTTTTAGAAATTGTATATGTTTTGTACAATTATATTAAAAATTAAATCGCATAATCTTGGGAACGACAAATAGCATTGATGGGTTGACAATTGGACTATTTATAAATTATAAATTAGTGCTTTAAAAAAAAGAAAGTGGAGCTTACGCCGTTTTTATATATAAAGTACAACACAAAAACTTGGAAAAAAATAAAAATCTACAAAGTCAGCAAAATTTTAAAATTTTTAAATATAATGTATTTGGACAAATTATTAAACAATATCTTTGTTTGATTGTAAACACATATTTGATTTGTGGCAATCAGTTCGCAAATATATTTTGTGTAAATATATTAATATATGTATATACTTATATGCTTTCCAAACAAAATTTCTTGATTTTCAAACAAAATAAATTTTGTTCAAAAATATACAATATTTAAACATTTTGGTTCCAAATATATTTTCTTTGAATTCAAACATATCAAAATTGGCGATTTTTATTTCATTTGATAGGCATATTGATGTTATTTTAGTTTTAAAACTCATGTGAAAAGGACAAGCGATCATGGAATAAGGAAGTTAGTACATTGTTTTACTAAGTCAGCACATTGTTTTACTAAGTCAGTACATTGGTTTGCTATTGTTTTACTATGTTTTCAATTGTAGTAACTTTCGTGGGAGGGAATAAACTATTTTTTTGGCTTAATATTTTATGCAGACTGAGGATTTAAATAATTGTTATTCCTTAACAAAAATTTTAATACGTGTTGTGTCAATTAGTTCTGGAACATATATTTTTTCAAATTTTTAGACCAGCAACTTTTAGTGATATTCGAGATTAAATGTTTAAAAGGACAATTTTAAATAAAAATAAATTTCAATGTATAGCAGGAATTCTCCCCTTTCATTTCATATGAATATTAATCAATTCACATTACAATAAGGGCAAAGAATAATATTTCAAAATTGTTATAACTGAAATTTCAAAAATTCCTGTAAACAGGACAAATGATCAGGAAATACAAAACTGAGTATGCAGATTATCTACTTTTGGCCAGAAGTTTCACTTCTATATAGTCTCACACGGTCGTGTCGCACGCTGTTATTAGTTCGGATATATTTTAAAACAGTACACCCTAATAAGTATATGTATTTGCGCGTACCTATTGTTGTTTTAGTAAACCAGATGCAAATGTGTACTTAGCGCAACAAAGAAGTTACATAATTACCAACATTAAGAGTCCACACTGGTCTGCAATTCAGACATTCAATCCATTTTGCATAAATCTGATGTTGCTACACCGAGAACATTATACAGGTGTACATAAGTACTTCAAACAAAGTTTGAAATCACATGAAGTACATTCAAAAGCATATATCTGAGCGTTTCGGGAATAAAAGCACGTCTAAGAAAATATCTAAATGTTCAAGAGAGCCAAAATACCTTTTCTATCTCAGTCCATTTAATACTAAATGTGCATAGTTGTGTGTTGGAAAACTCACCAAAAATTTGACTTACATTGGAGTGTAATTTCCGAATATATTCTATTGTCCCCAGTTTGCCAAAAGATATAGACGTTTTGTATTTCAATATATTTAATATATATTGAAATAGAAAGATTTGCAATTTTGGAAAACCTTTTTCTATGGATTTTTACATAACTCACAAATGTTGATTTTATACGTAAAATCATCAACATTTGCTAAATAAATGGTCGTTATCTTATTCCAATACTAGGCCTACAAAGAGTTTCAAAGATATTTATTAACACAGTGCTAGTCCATAAATGTAACAGAGAGGGGACCTTATGCATATACCTATTTCGACCATGCTGAATCCAGTGGTATTTGCCATTTTTCTAGGTTAGCTCATGCTTTCGAGATAGTTGACAACAAAGTTTGTTGGGAAATCAGAGAGGTTAGTTATCTCGGTTGTGATTTTGAAGTGGAAGAGTACTACGTATAAGTTTGTTTTGCGGCAGATGTTTTGTAATACCTAGAAATACAGTATCAGCTGCAGGTATTCGGTTTTAGTACAGTCTCCATTAGTTTGAAAGCTAACGTTGAATGGAATCCTATTAGATTTAGAACTTTGTGACTGCAAAGTCGTGGTACATGCAATCGCAATAACTGGAAAATTCTCCGACGTCCTCAGATATATTGTACAGGTCCGAATAAATTGGCTAAATAGGGTATTTGGTTGTCATTACTTGGAAGTATGACGTTCCACATGTGACTCCGCCTTGTCTAAATGGAACTAAGCTGGTTTTTCTGAAACTGCTAAATCTCTAGGTATAATTCTAGATAGGAAATTGTCCGTAGAAAAGGCCAACGCCAACTTATATTCCTTCCTCTTCTAAAATCGCCCATTGGGTATACTTAGCAGTAGTTCGGTCAGTATTATTGTCCGGCATTGTAGTCTGGTGGACGGCGACTTATAATCGAACCATAACCGGTCAACTGATGAAGGTTCAGAGAATTACCTGCGTGAACATTAGCGGAGCTTTAAGGACTACAACGACAGACTCTCTATAAGTCCTAATCCATCTACTGCCGATTGATATTGTGGCTAGAGAGTTGCAACAAAGACGGTATTAAAATTAAATTGTCTATCAAGAGGAGGTTCAAGACCTACGGCCACATGATGATATCACCTTGTAGTGCTTTGTTAACGACCGAGTGGACTATATACTGACGGTGTGCACATTTGAGGAGAACTTTACCACTAGGATACCTGCCAGGGAGGAATGGTTTGGCAGAATGCAGTACAGATGGTTCAAAGCTTCATGAAAAGGTTGGCTTCGGATAATGTTGTAAAAAAACTTAGTCGTTATATAGCACACAGACTTTCGGATAATTGCAGTGTCTATTGGCTGATTCTCCGCATCGTGATCAACATTGGCTTCGTCATTTACTCGAACAGCCAGACTGCCATTAGAACTCTGGAGTCGACATCCCTAAATTCATAAACAGCCTTCGACTGCCGCAAAAACCAGTGCGCTGTTTAAAATATACCTCATATGGATACCTGGACATAGGGATAACCAGGAGAACAGTATATCCGATTAAATTGCTATGAGAAGAACGAAGTTAAAAATTCTCGAAGAATTTGCATAAATTGCTGCCCCACATACAAGCTTCGGCTTAGCCAAGAATCAAGGATAGCCTATCCAATGATAGATGGACAGATATTGAGAGCAGTTGGGTAGCTAGACAAATCTGCAACGGTGCGACTTGTGAAGGTAAAAATATTCTCCACTTGAGAGGAAAAACTGTATACGTATACGTTAGTGTCAGTGCTGACGGGAAACTGCCTGATCGACGAACCCGACAGGAAATTGACTTGACGATGACTTCTGACAATGAATCAGACAGATCTGTCTGTATATTTGAAAATTTGAAAATCAATAACATTTATTTGGAATTTCGAGTTATACCTTACAATTTAAAGTGGCATAAAAAGCAATAAATTTTGGTTTAAAGCACTAATTTTTAATGCAATGTATCATTATGCAAGATTATAACATTTCAATTATAAAGGAATTTTACGAACATTTAAAATATCTGCAAAAATTAACGTTGAAATACAGAAAAACATAAAAACATAAAACTTGTCTTAAAAATTAAGTACATATTGATATATTTTCTGAATAGAAAGTCGGGCGGGGCCGACTATATAATACCCTACACCTCCCTTACAATGCGATAAAGGTCATTGCGAAAATAATTTGGAATAATTGGTAAGTAGGCAGGAACATATTATCTAATGCTGAGCCGATAATCGCTAAATTAAGCAATATTCGTTCCTAAATTGAAAGTAAAGTACAACATCTATAGCGCGTTGATACCAAATCAGGAGGAACATATATATGGAGGTTATATATAAATCTGAACCGATTTTCCCTGAATACTCATTCATGTAAAAAGACCTCTTTCTGTAGAATTTCGTACTGATCGGATATAAAATACAGTCTCTACAGCGCTTACATGTCAAATCGGGGGTAACATATATATGTGGGCTATATCTAAATCTCAACCGATTTCCCTCAAATTTGGCCGTATTAATTCATGTAATAAGAAACCTCTTTCTGCCGAATTTCGTACTGATCGGATTAAAAATACACTTTTTACAGCGCTTACATGTAAAATCGGGGGTAACATATATGTATATGGGGGCTATATCTAAATCTGAACCGATTTTCTCCGAATTTGGCAGTATTCCTTCATGTAATAAGAAACCTCTTTCTGCCGAATTTTACACTGATCGGTTATAAAATAATTTTTTTACGGCGCTTACATGTGAAATCGGGGGTAACGTATATATGGGGGCTATATCTAAATCTGAACCGACTTCTTCCAAATTTAACAGTGTTCATCCATATAATAAGATACCTCTTCCTGCTGAATTTCATACTGATCGGATATAAAATAAAGTTTTTACAGCGCTTACATGTCAAATCGGGGCTAACATATGTATCCAAATCTGAACCGATTTTAACCAAATTAAATAGGGATCGTCCTTGGGCAAAAAAAAGATATGTGTAAAGTTTCGTCAAGATCGGGCCATAATTGCGACCTGTACTTTGATTACAAGAATACATCTACAGACAGACGGACAGACGGACATAGCTAAATCGACTCAGAAAGTGATTACAAGTCGATCGGTATAATAAACAATGGATCTATCTCGACTCCTTTTGGGTGTTACAAACAAATGCACAAAGTCATAATACCCTGTACCACAGTGTGGTGTAGGGTATAAATATTAGGACAAAAACAAATATTTGTTTACAATAATATGTTTTTATCGGCGGCGGCACGCCGCTGATTTGACCCACCTCGGCTCTTAACTCGAATCGAGTGTACGCTGAACATTGATATATTTTAAGCAGAATATGTTTGGGATAATATACTACAGAAGCGATTTTTTCTGCGTGCAGACAGAAAGGAGAATAATGTAAATGGTTGAAAATGTGTTCGGCTTGGAGTATTCTTTCCTTTTTTCAACAAGCAAGAAATGTTATTAAAATTTCGAATTAAAAGTTAGGGTCCATTTAGCTTTAATTTTACCCTATTGTGTAATGTTATGTTTCCCTGCTGGCCTTTTCCCCGCACGTTAATTGAGAGCCGCGGCTCCCTAGCGAACCTTTTCGCCACTCAAAGAGAGCCGTTGAGATTTGAAAAATGCTAAATTTTCGAATACAGAGGAATTTTAGGTAATTTCCATGTGACAATGATAGCTTTACATGTTCGGTGGTTCTCAAAGGAGTCGCAAATCTAATACGGCTGAGACGGCCTTGTGAAATTCATCCATTCATATTCTCTCATTCCCACATTATGAATGACACCTCCAATTAAATATATTCGGTAATAAGGTTACATAAATTATATGCGAATTGATGCTGACTTGCGAAGATTTATAAGGGATCGTATTGATTTAATATATTAGAAAGAAAATAATGAACATTTCTCGTATATAATTATTGTCATACGCATCGAGATAACATCCTGAAACAGGACAAATTCTTGTTTGTCCTCCCGATGCTGTTGTTGCTATTGTTATTGTGTCGATGATTTTGCCATTGTCCTTGCTCTTAATAGCCATTATTAGCAGTTGTAAAGGTAAATGCGCCTTCTCACCACCAATAAAAATATGTTTTCGTACACGTGAACACGCAGCAAGTGACAACGAGGGAAGAAGGACTCTTGCTATGGAGACCGTAGACCGTCATCCGTACATTCAGCGGCCATTATTAACTGCTTAACGTGCCAATTATTTTATAACAACTTTATTGAAAGTCCAAAAATCCTGTCGACAAAAACAATTTGTGTAGCCATTGTCTGCAACCGCCGTGGTCGCCATGGCATGCCATCGAGTATAACAACCTCAAAAGGCGACAATATTAGTGGGGACATAACAACAATAAGATGATGGTCCCCCAGTAACAGCAG